>CM028132.1:256817500-258126000 GCA_016271365.2 Neoceratodus forsteri | reverse complement strand
CAGAGATCTAGTCTTTCCTTGAGTGAAAGAAGTTAAAGCTAGCTACACTCTCAGAATAGCTTGTGAACAGAAGAGGAAACTACTTCTTGAGACCAATCAGGCACCAAGAGAAGAAATCCATGCAACTGTATTAACCAGAAAGTTTCCAAGGGTGAGAACTGAATCAACTTGGTTTGTAGCCTGCCCTGGCACAGGGTCCCAAATTAAACACTGAGATTAAATCAGGATGGTGGTGATTATAATCCTTGTGATAACTGGTGTCCCCCATAATCCCTTAATCTCCTGCAAGTCCAGGGGCCAAACAGAACAAAAAGAGCCTTAACAGGAAAGAAGAGCTAACAACCTCTCATCTGCAGTGCACATGGTAGTCCCTATCCAAATGTTCATATTCAAAAGTGCCATGCAGGCATCAGACTTCTCTATCTCATGCAAACCCCATTATAACATATGGTGAGCAGGGCACTATGTTTGAAACGCAAATGCAACACCACCACTAGCCAGAAGAGCACATCAACAATGACACCTGCAATAACAATGCCCACTGAAAACAAACAAATGCACGTGGTGTTAAGTGATCCATTCCTTAAGACTAAGCACCATGTTGGTCTATTTGTCAATGCTGATCTAGATATTGTGAGGTATAGAGCCAGTACTTGCCGATTCCAACCCATCAGGATTGTCATGCATTATTCCACTGCTATGTACAACTGTATCAGTGTGTGTATTGTCTCAATAAAAGTTTCAGCTTCAAAACAAATCCAAATAGTTGTAGTCTAAACACACACCAAGGACCGCTACCTTGGATTCAATAAAAAATAGTAAATTTCTGTTTTTGCTCTGCCCCTGTACCCCCCATAACTAAAATAATCAACTTCAATTCGGGGTTGGATTGTGGGGGAAAGTAAAACTCAAGAGGAGTGGTTCTGTGATACAGGACTTGTAAAAATATACCGTCTCACAGAAAAAGATCAGAGATTGGGACTAGAACCCTGGTCTTCAGCACTTTGCTGGCCGAGCTGCTCTCTGCCTCAGCTCTCTCCAACATGGCAGTAGCTTGGCCTGCCACCAACTTTTTCTAGCTCTTCCTATTCATTTCTTGTGACATGACAGCTACAGGGGTAGTGATTACTGCAGTTCACTGTTCTACCCTTGTTGCTGTCCGTGGTGTGCTCTTGTAACAGCGCACTTCTTACATGCACTGTTCAAGATACGCTATTCTGACTGGTTTCTGTGAGCAGTCCCAAGAAGGTCAAACATAACTGAACTGCAGTGCAGGGGCAGGATTCACAAAAACTCACAAAGCACAATGTTAAAGTTTGCGCTGTGCTTTGCAGTTCCACAGGTGTGAAATCTTGCTATTCAAATTTGGATACCACACCGCACTGTCCATCTGTGAACAGGACCAGGATGGGGCAACACAAACCCAGGAAAGCCATCACTAACCACACTAGCGCTGCCTCAACATCAAGCCAGGAGAATGGCCCTGTAATGAACAGCACAGGTGCACTATTTCCTATTCACTAAAGTGCCCATATAAATGAGCCCAATGGGCATGCAAGGTGCTAGGTGACCATTTGATGCCCTTTATGGGACAATTTTTACAGACTGTGGGTAGGTTAGGGTGGCACCCCCAGCTCCTGCCTGACACAGTTGTAGTCCCTCGTGGTCTAGTGCCCCCATCGCTGTTCACCGATCACCATCCTGTGTATGTAAAAATAGTTTCCCTGGTGGTCCAGTGGTCCCTCTTCTCCTTCAATCACAATCTGTAAAAAAGAAAAGTACACTATTCCCTGGTGGTACTGGTTCCCTCCCCCCTCCCTGATCGACAGTCGCCATCCCTACAATAGAAAAAAATTAATGGAATGTATAACCTGCAGGCAGTGGTTCCTGGGTCAAAATAGCATGAGCAAAAAGTCATGGTCAATAATCATGCAGACAAAATGGTTAGAGCAAAAACTGCATGTTGGCAATACAATGCCAAGTGATGACCACGTATCTGGGGGGGGGGAACTCAAGGAGATTAAGTTGGTTGGAGGGAGTTATTACAAACTCCAGGGAGGTGGAACTTGGGGGAGAAAGTCAGTGGGGGGTGGCAATTTACTTATAGTAACCCTAGGAGGGTGACAGTTGGCAGTCGGGGGAGGTGCGACAACATACCAACACTGTTTTATCCTATTCACTGTTTTCCCCAAGGCCATTTTCACTGCTTGTTTTTTGTGGCATAATTATTGCCAGGCTATATTGACTGGATACCTTGGTTCCTCCCTTAGTGGTTGCTGATCGTCAGACTAATAGTAAATGTTGATACTCCCTGGTGGTCAAGTGGTCCCTTCCCTTCCCCAATCATCATCCCATTGACAGGAAAACATAGGTCCCTCATGGTCTAGTGGTCCTTCTCTCTGTTGATCACCATCCCCAACACAGTCATACAGATGTAATCTTCCCTGGTATCCAATGGTCCCTCCCCCCACCTGCTCACCTGATCAATAGTTAGACTAAATAAACCTTGGTGTCCAGTGCACCCCCTCATCCCAACACCAGTATAAGTGCTTGAAATATTTCCCTGGTGGTCTAGCAGCCCCAGTCCCTCTCCCTGATCCCATGTACAAGGAATGGAAACTGTACCCTGGTGGTCTAGTGGACCCCACAACCCCCCATCCTGTCAGGAAGTGGCCCACCACCCCATTCCCCCAACCCGATCCCCAGCAAGTGAGCAGCATAGCCCTTCTCTCTCCAATATGGCTGGCCACAGACTGAGCTCTCAATGAGCATGTACTGTATACAGTATGCACTCATTGACAGTGATAGACAGCAGATAGTGTGCTGTCATTCATTGAGCATGTACTGTATAAAGTACATGCTCACTGAAAGTTCAGTCAGTGGACAGCCATGGTGGTGACAGGAAGGCTGTGCTGGTCACCAGCTGAGGATTGGGTAGGGGAGGAGCAGGGTGGTGGGTCACTCCTTGACAGGGTAGGGGGTTGGGGGTCCACTAGAACACCAGGGTACAATTTCCATTCCTTGTACATGAGATCAGGGACAGGGAAGGGGAATTTCTAGACAACCAGGGAAATATTTCAAGTACTTATACGGGGGGTTGGGATGGGGGCATACACCAGAGTCAATTTATTCTAAGTATCAGATGAGTGATCGGGTGGGGGAAGGACTACTGGACACAAGGAAAGATCATATTTATATGACTGTGTTGGGGACATGATCAGCAGAGAGAGGGACCAGTAGACCACCAGGGACATATGTGTTCCTATTAATGGGACCCCAACTGGTGATTGGGGAAGGGAGGGACCACTGGACCACCAGAGAATATCAATATTTGCTATTGGCCCAGTGATCGGCAATCATGGGTGGAGGAACCATGGTATCCAATCAATATAGTGTGGCAATAACTGTGCTGCAAAAAATATGCTACAAAAATAGTCCCGGGGAAAACAGCGAATGGGATGAAATAGTGAATCACCCCCCTCCATTGACTTTCTTCCCCTGAGTTCCCCCTTCCTGGAGTTTGTAAAAGCAAGCCCCCCCACCAACTTCTTCTCACTGAGTTCCACCCACCTCAGGCATGTGGCTATCACTTGGCACTGTATTGCTGATGGGCAGTTTTTGATCTCACCATTTTGTCTGGGTGATTATTGACCGTGACTTTTTGCTCATGCTATATTGACCTAGACCCCGGAACCACTACCTGTAGGGCATACATTTCTCCTTTTTACTGTATGGACATCGATCGGTGATTGGGACAGGGCAGAATCAATGGACTACCAGAGAGACAGTCTTTTACTTTCACGAGCCAGTGACTGGTGATGGGGGGAGGCACTAGCACCAAGGGATAACTCTCTTTTGTGTAACTATAGAGCTGCGATTGGCAATGGGGGAGGGCCACTCGCATCAAGGAATAACTGTCATTTGTTTAACTATCAGGCCAGTGATCATGGTATGGGGTAATGGCAGCAGGGTCACATCTTGTTTTCTTGTTTGTCTGGTGATCAGCAAGGGTAGGGAACACTACACCACCAGGTACTCTCAGTATTTTATATCAGGCCAGTGATCAGGAAGGGGAGGGACCACTAGACTACCAGGGAAGTTTAAACATATTTTTTATGTAGTCCGGGTGGTGATCAGTGGGGGGACAGTTCTACTGGCACCAGGGACATGACAGTTTTTTTTTTGTCTAACTGGGACAGCAATCAGCAGTACCTCCTGCAGCCACAAGGGGTGTGCAGAATAGTGCCTGGTCTCGGTCAGCTGTATTTTCTCTATGCAAGGGAACCCCACAAAAGGCCCTTCCATGGAGAAGATTCTTTGTGAATGGGACTACACTGATGTGCAGGTCCACTGCCCCTCATTTGCATTGCTGCCCCCTCAAAACTTTGCCTGAGCACAAAACCAGTTTGCAGGTGCAAACACGGCTTTTGTGAATACCACTCTGGTGCAAAACCCAGTTTGCATGGGGCAAACTGGGTTTGCACTAGGGCAAAGTTTTATGAATCTGGTCCCAGATATGAGTAGTATAAGTTCATATATCTCGTCAAATGATACATTTCAGCCAATCAGCATGTGCACATCATTTGACAGGTGGCCGTGTCCTAAAATGGACCAATCAGAATGGTCTCCTGTTAAACCGGAAGTCCATCCCTAAAATGCGCTAGCCCCCACCCACTTCTGGCGGAAGTGACGCAACCTTGAATCTGAGTCCCACCCCTTGCACAGGAAATGACATGCATTTGAACCCATGTCCCGCCCCTTGCGCAGGAAATTACATGTGTTTGAATCCGTGTCCCACCCCTTGCGCAGGAAATGACCCACACTGAAACCCTGGAAGTGACATAACACCACCATTTTTGTAAGCGTCTTACACACCTTGTTCTCGTACACTCCTCAAACCCCTGCCACCCACCATTTTGTAAGCATCCAATGCCCCTCCTTCTCGTACACTCCTTGAATCCCTGCCACGCCATCCTGGCTGGAACCCAAGTCCCATCATGCTAGCTTGATCTCCTGTCCCCCTCCTTTCTCCTCCACCCCCACCATCCTGGCTTGAACCCCTGTCCCTCTTCACCACCATGCTCCACCCACCCCAAAAATCAGTTAGGGTTTATGTAGTGTTATGGCTTCCTGTAGGCTTGGGGGGTATAACTGCAGGGCATGTGTGTGTTTTTATAGGATATTTTCAGAAAGAGTATCTAGGAGGCAACCTGATCATGCAGAGGTTTCACAGATCTGTGTGGAGACCCCGAGGGCAATTCATCTGCCTGTGTGAGTACCCCTTTTTCTATTTTTTATAACAATATACAAAATAATTTAACATGCATCTGTAGGACTGTGTCAAACTTACATCAAAAGGATACCTGTATGTATATGCATGTAACATTTATAAGCTAAAATGGGGGACCTCTGTGTAAATAAGATGGTTCAGCAGTTTTCTCTGGGTAACATTGCAACATGCTGGCTGCGTGTGTGTGTGTGTGTGTGTGATTTTATAGCAATCACAAAACTATTTATACTCCATCATGAATTAAAAGAATAAAATATATCACAAAAAAGGAATACACATACCTATAGTTCACCCCTCAGCTCTGTGTAGTATCAAGGAGAAGGCTGAATGAAATGTGAGTGATATTTATAATGTTTTAAAAAAGGGGGTGGGGGCCACAACAGATGTGCCTCTGACACATGTTACCATGTATAGTATGATGGGGTGTGGTGATGGTTTTACCAAGGGGCAGTCTATCTTGCAAAGTGTTATATAAACCCTGCATTTGAAGCCAGAAGACACAGCTTTTTGAGAGATTCCTCAGATTCTGTTTTATAGACTTGGAGCAGATTATCAAAAACATCAAGCAAGAAGATGGCACAGCACAGCGCTTCTCAATTCAACCTCCCAGCAACAGGCCAGACTGGTACACTACTGAATGAAAAGTCTGGAGATGAAAAACCAATCAAGAAGATGGCACAGTGCAGCGCTTCTCAATTCAACCTCCCTGCAACAGGCCAGATTGTCACACCACCTAATGAAAAGTATGGAGATGAAAAGCCAAGCAAGAAGATGGCTATCGGGGCCCCACAACCCAAGCCAACATATGTGTACTACATGAGATGTGAAAAAGAATGTCCCACACAAGTCTTGTTGAGTGGAAGAGTGTCTGACATAAAAAAGAAACTCGCTGAACAGTTTGGTGAATCAGAAAATCCTAAATCTGACTGTCCTTCTGAAGAGACACCACTGCAAGTCCTTGAAGAGTTGCTGGGGTATGAATCTGATGCAGAAAAAGAAGTTACTATGAAACCCAAAACAGAGAGTGACAAGAAGGGGGAGTCAGAGAAGCTGGTCAGTGAGACACTGCCAAAAAAAGCATCAGAGAAAGTTGTGAAAAAGAAATCCAAGACACAGCCAAGAGGTGCCTCTGACCAAGAGGGGGATGATGACAATGCAGCCACAAGCAGTCAAGCCCAGGCTAAGAAAGAGAAAGAAAAGAAAAATGAAGAAGAAGAAGAAGAAAAGAGTTGCCTTGATGAGGTAAATGCATTTTAACAAAAAAAATATGACTGGTGACATGCGTACATGGTGTAACTGAGGGAGATGAGTTAGCAGTAGAACTAAATCTTACCTATAATGAGTCAGAGGACCAATGCTGTTTTCTGTTTTTACTTTAATAGACTGAAGGATTTGCGATGGAGCAGCAGTCATATTCGGACAGCATGGATTCACGACTTTCCACAAATCTACTATTCGACTGTCTTTGCTGTGTGAAAGATACAAATGTGGTTGTTAATGAGATGTGTGAGAATCAGTATGTTAGAAATACAGAGAGCGATAGAATGTTTCAAAATGTCACAGAACAGGCTGTGATCACTACCCAACCCTCTTCTTCTTCTTCTACTGAGATTAGACAGGGGACCTCATGTGAAAAACCAGGCCTCAGTAGTAAACCCCCCAAAACTGACAACGATAAGTATTTTAAGTACGTTATGTATCATACCATCCATGGCGTAATTGCCTCAGTGATACAGAGGGTGATACATTGTGAATTGGTCGATTCCTGTCCTGGGTGTGAGATAGATGATCTGAGTCAGAAAAACCATTCATGTATCCTTGATAACTTAATGTCTAAAGAAGCATACAGAAATGTTTCTGAAGCCATACATATAGGGCAGCTCATGCCCGTGATCTTGGCAATCGCTATGAAGCATCAGGGGTTAAATATGACCAGTTGTACCCTGGAAACTATAAGTCACGTTTTAAATGATGTGAGAAAATCCGATGACCCATGTGGTTAGTTATGCAAATGTTACAGCAGACAGACAGTGACATTAAAAAAGATGCCTGCTGTCTGGTCAGCAAAGGTTCCTTTAAAAAAATTCTAAAAGAAATTCAGGAACCCTGTTTATATTGTAAAATACCCCACCCCTCCCCACCCCAAATTACTACATGTAAACATTTCAGTACCAAATGTGTCATATTTTATTTTTACAGATAATCATGCGGGGTGCAAGTACAGAGAGAATCCAAAGGCTTATGTATCTGATCCTAAGCCATTACTGCCATCCATCACTGTTTGGTTCACCTCAATATGACATTTGCCTTTGTGAGATACATGCAGCCTCTGAACTGATGATGTGTGCCCTTCCAGAAGTATGGGATGATACAGATAAATATATAAATGAATCGGTGTTGCCACTTGTAGAAAATGTTAAAGTGTTTGCCAATATATTCGTGGAAGACGATGAATATCTTTGTGGACTTTATATCATGATCGTCATAGTCATGTGTGTGTGTACTACAAAGCAGAAAAAACCCTGTGATATTATACGTGTTGTTAACCTGGCCTCTCTGCTTGCTGAAATGATCCACTGGTCAAAAAAGGGCCCTTTAAAAAACAATTAAATAAGGAAATTTAGGAACCCTGTTTATGTTGTTAAAAAACATTTACCCCCCCAAAACTGTTACTTGTTACCATTTTAATATTGTTCATATTGTTACTCTGGCTTTTTCTGCTTGCTAAACTGCCCCATGCAGTGAGAGATCACTAAAACATAGTGCTGTATGTTTTTTTCTAGAGTATACAACGATGGGAAACACCCTGTCAGTACGTCCATAGGCTTATTTACCAACTAGTCAGACACAGAGCTAAACAACCTGGTTTAAATCTACCTACAGGACAAGCACCGTCTGTACTTTTAGAGACATGCCAAGGTCTTTTGGATGGTCTCCCAGAGGGACCCCAAAAGGAAACTGTGGATTATTTTAAGGATGAGGGGGCTACTCTTGAGGAAGCAATGTTTAAAATTGCTATAGAGTTTATTCATAATCCCTATGATGTGATACACTTTTGTGGATTTATCTGTACCGCTGTTGACTTTTTAGTGTTTAGTTTGCAGAACGGGATGTCTGAGTCTGTCTTCATAAATTTTACTTCTTTTATCTCTTTTGTTGTGTTTCATAAACCAGATTTAGCATATGGTTTTCCTAAATAGTGTATTATAATGTGCTTTCAGATGGGACGTACTGGCATGCTCCCAATATTCCAGACAGTCTTGATGTCTACAATGTACCATGTGATAAAGGACATTTTAAAGGAACCTATATACTTTGGAAAGCAGCCTGTATTAAATGTCTGCTCTGAAGATGCTGCTGCTTCACTGGCAGAAAACACACTGACTCTGATTAAAGAGTTGCCATCCCTTGTATGGAGACTCTATGTTGATGTAATGGAAAACAGTAACCGTAGAGCAGTATGCAAGGTGAACGGCATTTTAGATGTAACAGATTTTCTTAAAAATCAGGCTTGTTATTTTGAGTGGTGTATGGCATATGTGTGTATGTATTGTGCCCACCTCATCACTAAGGGGGAAGTGGATGATGCCAATGCTTGTGTAAACCATGCAGCTCAAAAGTTGCTGTTTCTGGGTATTGTGAAGCATGTAAAAATGGAAGAGTAGAAAAAACAAGATATTATATAATCGTTGCATGCTTGCCATGTGTTATGCCTTTTGTATGTAGCAGCTATATGCATTAGTTTATGTATTATAAAGTATATATAGTAAACCTACAAATACTGTTATGACGTGTGTATTTATAAATAAAATATAATCATGCATTGCACTTTGTGGTTGTCATAGCGTTTTTAAAAGAATAGAAAAAGCACATGCTTTATTTTACTGGTGACAAGAGTTTTGCTAGCTAACAGATGTATTGGGGGTTGACGAAAGAAGATGAATGATCACCTGTTCCAGAATATATATTTTAATGCAAAAAAATGTGGGTAGTTTCACAGGGGTGACTCAGCAGTATAAGGCTGCAAAAAAACTTGATAAAGATGTTACCAGGAAAGGTGCTGCAGAATGGCTTGCAAAGCAGGATCCCTATTCATCACACAAAACAGCCAGAGTCTTATTTAAGAGAAATCCTGTCATTGTTTCTGACATAGACAGACAATGGCAAGCTGATTTAGTGGATATGAGTCAATATGCAAAGTACAATAATGGGTTTAAGTACATACTGACGTGCATCGATGTGCTGTCCAAGTATGCCTGGGTAGTGATTTTAAAAGACAAATCAGGCAAGGCAGTGACGCAAGCCTTTAAAATTATTTTTAAAAGTGGACGCACACCTAAGAAGTTGCAGACTGATCAGGGTAAAGAGTTTCTAAATGCTTCCTTAAAAAAACCTATTAAAACAAAATAAAATACACAATTTTGTGACGAATAATGAAGTTAAGACCAGCATTGTAGAAAGGTTTAATAGGACACTGAAGTCACGCATGTGGCGTGACTTTACAGCCCAGAATACTTGGAAATATACAGATGTGTTGTCAGACCTGGTGCACAGCTATAACCATACTTATCACAGAAGCATTAAACACAGACCTGTGGATGTTAACCCTTCCAATGCCCTGGGTGTATGGAAGATCCTCTACAGTAATTCTGTTCTTGAGAAAAAATGAAAGGGTACCCTTCAGAAAGATGATCATGTGAGACTATCTAAGCTAAAAGGGGTGTTTGAAAAGGGATATGAACAGACGTACACAGATGAGATATTTATTGTGATGGAGGTCTTAAAGACACAGAGGCTCACCTATAAGCTAAAAGACTATCAGGGGGAAGACATTAAAGGTACTTTTTATGCTGAGGAGCTGCAAAAAATTGAACCTGATGAGGACCGTGTGTACAGGGTGCAGAAAATCCTGGCAGAGAAAAAGGATGGCAGAAAAACTTGGTATCTGGTAAAGTGGAGAGGGTGGCCCGATAAATTTAATAGCTGGGTTGAGGCAACACAGGTTAGGGACATTAGAAGCAGATAAGGCTTAAAATTCTCAAAAATGGATTTTATATCACATTGCCCAACAACGCCTTGCACAACATTTTCCCCAACAATACTATATCCACTTTTACAGTAAATTTACCACAAACGCTTGAACTGCCTGGTGAATGGGAAATGGGCCTAGCAGAAATTCAGTACCCTCATACCTGGGACAATGTGCCTGCACAGAAAAACAGGTTCAGTATGCTCTATCAGCCTCTAAGCGCAGCCCACAGTAAAACACCACCAACTGGACCCTTTACTGAGTCAGCAGCATTTAAAATTCCATTGGGCTATTATCCTAACATGGCTGGTGTTATTTCTCAAATTAATAAAAGCATATTTGAAGTAAATGAACTGCCAGTGGTTTTGGAACAACAAGCCATTGGGAGAGAGATAAGCATTGACAGTGACATCAAATGCATTTTGTTTATGCATAGGCAGTTACAGTACCTTTTGGGTTTTAGCAGACTCGAGGTAGGTGTAAGAAAGAATCTAACAAAGACCCCTACAGATATTAATGGTTTTTTTACACATTATATATCTACACTGACATTATCACGCATGAAATAGTGGGTGACAGTCTAGTGCCTTTGCTGAGATGCGTACCCGTCAGGGGCCAAGACAATGAGATAGTGACCGTGACCTACGATAAACCCCATTAACAAACAGTCAGTAAACATCAGATCGATACAGTCACTACTGAAATAAAGAATGATCAAAATGAACCTGTACCATTTCGATTTGGAAAGGTGATCGTGAAGTTGCATTTTCACCCCCAGAGAGTGCTCTAAAATTTAAACAAGGATGGTGATCGTTCGACATTATGGGGACCCTGCCTTGTACAGAAGCTGTTTCAAGGCACAGGCAGGATACGTTCTGCCCAGCTTTCATGGACTTCCTACTATGTATGGTTCTGGTATAGGAGGGATATTTCGTAGTCTGTTCAGAAAAGCAGTTCCATTTTTAAGAAGGGGGTTTGAAATTGCAAAACCATATCTACAGACAGCTGCTAAAAATGTTGCAAAGGATGTTGTGGGGCATGTGACTAGTGCTGTCGCTCAAAAGATGTCAGGGGGTGATAAGTCTACTCAGGGTGGCTCAGGGTTGATTGTATTCAAGAGAGGTAAAAAGAGAAAGCGCAGAGTACACCCTTCGCTTCTCATCGGCCCCCCAGCTACTTTAAAAGAGGTGTTTCAAAATGCAAAACTTCACATAAAAGAAAATGTTCAAAGGCAAAAGGATCTTTGAGGGGTTGTAAAAAAAAGCAGAGACCTGTTCTAAAAAACATGGCTTTCATGCACTGTGGTTCTGAAGAATGCATAAAATCAGAACTTGACTTGTTTGCCATTTCTCCCACACAGACAAGCATTGAAAAAAGCATTTATGTAGAGATACCCCCTTTGGCTGCCCTTTCAGAAAACTCAGCTATTGAATTTTATATAGCAGGGAATGGTGAAGACTATTTGGATCTAAACAACATGCTTCTTTACCTGATTTGCAAAATCACTGAAACAGATGATAGTGATATACCTGTAGTGGCCAAAGTGGGTCTTATAAACTACCCAGTGGCCACCATTTTCAGTCAGCTGGATGTGACTGTCGGTGATCGAATCATCAGTCAGAGCAATAACTGTTACCCCTACAGGGCTGTCATAGAATCTGTGCTGAACTTCAGTGAAGAGACCCTTTCTACCCAATTTACTGCAGGGTTATTTTACAAAGACGCCCTGGGGGAAACATGAAATCACAGACAGAGATGGTGACAATGTAGGTTTTAATAAAAGAAGCTCCTTCACACATCTCAGTAGAGGGGTAGAGCTGCTGGAACACTTGCACACAGACTTGTTTTTTCAAGAGAAACTGATGCTGAATGGCGTGGATATTAAAATTAAACTGACACATAACAGGGACAGCTTTTGCCTGATGAGTGGAGATGCTGAGCCTTATAAGCTAAAAGTCATGGCCGCCTCTCTGTTTTTCAAAAGGGTTAAAGTGACCCCCGGAGTTCATCTGGGACACTCAGAAGCCCTGCTGACCTCCAATGCTAAATACCCTATAGACAGAGTGGGTGACGAAATGTTCAGCCTCCTGCAGGCAGCAGGTCTGCAACCAAGATAATTTGTTTTTGGACAGTTACCAAAATGATGGTCATCGGATTGTTGACAATGATGCTTTAGCGGTTCCTACACTAAAAACCCCTTTAACTTTAAACATTATAACATTAATTTTGTGGCTCTGTATCTGGACAGTGAACAAATCCCTGCTAAACCTCTGCAGCCCGATTTTAGAAATGGGAATGTTGTGAGAGAATATTTTAATCTAGTACTAGTGGCAGGGAAATCTATGAAAGATTGCCCACTAGTAGTTAACCATCAGGAATTTACCCAAGGGTACACCCTGTTTGCCTTTGATCTCACTCCGGACCAAGAATGTGCTGATCATTATTCTTTAATTAAAACTGGGAACCTCAGAGCTGAGATCAGATTTGCAGAAGCTCTTCCACAAACAGTTAATCTCATTATCTATGCTGTGTTTGATAATGTCATTGAAATAAACCAGAGAAGAAATGTCATTTTTGATTATATGTGATAAACCATAAAAATGAACACAAAGCAGCTGGAAAAAATTGTAACCAATGACTCCCACATCCGTGACTGCTTTCTGGACATGTTTCCCTGTGATCTGCTACCCAAAGAGAGACTGAGAAACCTTCCTGCTGCACTAGTCATCAATACTGACCCCTATGACCTCCCTGGACAGCACTGGTTAGCTGTATACATTTCAGAAAATGGGACTGGGGAGTTCTTTGACAGCTACACTTTTCATCCTGACAATCATGCACAAATGATTGTTTTTTTTTAAACAGAAATGCAAAAAACATTTTGTACCAAAACACACAGTTACAAGATACCTTTTCTACCACCTGTGGATTTTACTGCATCTTTTTCTTACACCACAGATGCAAAGGACTTTCTTATGATCAAATTTTAAAAATGTACTCTAATGATTTGCTGAAAAATGATGCCACGGTAACTAGTTTTGTACGTCACCTTTTCAGACATCTAAACATGTCAGGGCATGTATCAGTGAGGTGGCAACATGTTCAGACTTGTTTGTCTTGTAATGAATTTAAAATATGCAACCGCTTGTAATTTTATTCAAAACCGGTCACTTATAAAACCATATATAAACACTCATAATTGTGTGTCTCTGTGTTTTCTGTGTTTAAACATGGGGGGCACCTGTGTTTAAACTTGGAGGCACCTGTGTTTAAACTTGGAGGGGGGGCACCTGTGTTTAAAATTTTCAGATATGCAATGTCTTCAATAATGACAAAAATATATAAAATATAAAGGTATTTATTGTAAAAAAATGCCAATAAAATAAAACATACATCAGTGGTAACATCATGGATAAGATATGCAATGTCTTCAATAATGACAAAAATATATAAAATATAAAGGTATTTATTGTAAAAAAAATGCCAATAAAATACAACATACATCAGTGGTAACATCATGGATAAGATATAATAAACAAAAGCATCTCCTGTTAAACAATGCACACTATATATACCATAGCACTGAGGTAGAATTATGATAAGCATCTCTTTCTTAAAACATGTTAACATATTTAACTATGAGGTAGGCTAACATGCACCAATATAAACACTTTTTTGCAAAAACAGGATTACATATTCAATATGAGGTAAATGGCTAACATAGGTTGTACACAGCACTCACTGAGGTAGGATTACATATTTAATATGAGGTAAATGTTTAACATAGGCTGTACACAACAGTCACTGAGGTATCTAACATTCATACATAGAGATTGCATTTAAGTTTTACATAGTGAGCCATATAGCTTTCTTAAAAGATTTTTGTCTTTTGGGCGTCACTGACCATTGGTTAACTGGAGATGGCTGTGGCTGTTTTGCACCAGCTGCCAATTTCAGCCTTTCCACATAGCTCCTGTTTGCTGAGTGAGCAAATACTGAGGTGGGTATGTTAGACTCAGCCATTGCTTTGACAAAAACATCCCAGTCCTTTGGCTTTCTGTGGTCAGGGATTGTGTAAGTGGCTGTAGCCGCTCTTACCAAATCGACCATGTGAGACCCAGAAACAACAGTGCCTTTATACATTAATTCCCCCTTATCACTCCAAAACACAATATCCTTGTTCTTTGCCATTTGCTTTAACAAAAGTTCAGCATTGGTTTTAGACTGATGAGAAACACTACTTAAAATGTTTTTCTCCATAGTACTAGGTGCAGAAGCTGTCTCTGCCGTGTCCGCGGGGGGGGTGGGGAAACATTGATTCATTTTCAGGCATGAGTAATGTCAAACTGGTTTTAGCTTGTTTTCCTTGTCATATCAATGTCAGATAGTGCTGTAACACAGTGGAGTACATTTTGGCTTTGTCATAGTCTGATAAATCAGTCCAGGACAGTATAGCTCTCATGTCAGTGTCCAAATTGTTAGTTGCAACCTTTCTCATATCCTGATCAGGGTAATTAGTTTTAATGTGATCCATCTGTTGCTGAGGTACCAAATACATATTGTGAGTAAAATCCATTATCTGTTAGCCAGCAGGTCGGTGATCAAAGGGATGGCAATTCCTAGCAGCGTTCCTATAAAACCACCTGTCTGATTATTTTCTTTTTCCTTTTTAAGGTTATTTGTTTATCGCTTAAAGTTTTAATGACTCTCCGTTTTTTATTTCAGCAAACCTAACTGTTTTGCTGACAGTGGAATATTTCCTTTGAGAGTGTTTAAGGCTATCTCATCTATAGCTGATATCAGATCATCAGAGGCTGAACATAAAATAGCTTTTCTTAAGCTTGGAGGCCCTTTTACTAGTAACTTTAAAACAGACAGATTTCTCTGCAGTCTTTTAGACATAATGACAATACAGTATCAAATATTTTTAGAAGCAGAATGTGTTTTTTTCATGACATATGCCACAGGCCAGTCAGGGAGAAACATCCCACTACGCAGTCTATATTCGTCTGGTGTATTGGATCTTAAATCAACCAGTAAATAGCCATGAAGCTTTCTTGTGGCATCTTAAAAAGCTTCTAAGAAAGATTTTGTCTGACCAGGATACATCTGCCTAGCCAGAGTTATGATCTGCAGCTTGTCTCTGGGGTTTTTAAACAAAATCATGTATTTGGCATTTAGTGTGATGGTCCTGCTTTTTTTACCTTGACAGAACACATTCTGGACAATTAAAAATATTGTCAACTATTTATGATGATTGTACTTGGTAAATCCATACTCCACTTCACTATTTTGACAGGCAGAGTCCATCAAATCATCTATAACAACAAAATTGACCTTTCCAGGGGGTAAGAGATTATTGTCAGCTAGTGACATTGGTAGCCCCTCCACAAATTTAATCTGAGGAAACTTTAACAGCAATTCATTATACAAAGGTTGCCAACAGCTGTAGAACCAGACAATATTTTCAGGCTTGTGTGATAAAGTGGCATCAGCATGTTCCAACAACTGTTTCATAAAGAAGCTCTTTCCACTATTAGAGGGGGCTGCCAACAGACAAGTAAAGGGGTGCTGCAACCTGATATCCATTTTTCACAATCACTATCTGTAAGGAAGTGTTTTAAAATTTCTTATAAAACTTGCTTGTCATAAACTACTCTCTGGATCTTGGACAGCTTTTTTGTTTCAGGGGACCACTGCTTTTTATTCCTAACAATGCTGGGTTGACTCACGGTAATTTCTTTAGAGATCTGTGACCCCATATAGTCAGCGACCAGGTCCTTCAGACTTTCAAAATGAATGTGTTTACTGCTGGCTACATTAAGGGTAACCCCTTTCACTTTAAGAACAACCTCTCCACTGGACAGCCTGTAGCCATAAGTTTTTAGGCCTGCAGAAATGAACTCTGTAATGTGTTCATCTGCAGGAACTTCACTGGTCAGCTCCCCTAAATAATCGCCCAGAGGTGGGGCCCAATCACCCGGTCTGGACACAAAAATGACAGAGTCTGTGTCGTGGTAAAGGCACCTGTCCTGTAACCTATCTAGCAGGTTGTAGAGTTCCACTCTGGCGTATGCTGTTGTAAAACTAGCTATAAATATGTTGATATTATTGAAATTTGGGTAATGATCACTGGTATATTTCAGCTTAAACAAGCTGTTTCATCATCGATGAAAAGCGAAGCAACATCATGATAAAGCGAAACATACTGAAACAATTTCTCTGGGTCTGTTACTATGTTCGTGGTCGGCAAATTAGCTGTCTGCCCAAATTTGCTCCAAAGAGAATTTAAAAACAGTTTAGATATCTGTCTCCTAGCGGGGTTAACAGCTATGGCTGCAGGGTTCAAATGTACATTTTCCCTTTTAAAATACTGTTGTATGTAGCTGACTTTATCTGCTTCATTTTTTACCCATGAAGGGAAACCAGACGCCTCTTGCTTGCCTTTTAGATGCAACTTGATGTAGTCTGCAAAAAGCTCTGTGCATGACTCTTTAAAATGCCAAACTTCATAAATGTTAATGATTTTGTAGCCTTTTTCCAGTGCCAGGCTTAGTTCTACAGTACAGTAGGTACCTGTAAGTGACCTTTGCTCATCATCATGTGTGCATGATGTTGTTTGAAGTCTATTTTCAGCCCATGCATGACATGATGTAAACACAAGTTTTTAACCAATCCTGGATGGCAGCACTGGAAAGAAAAGGCCTCTAGGGGTTAAGACTTTTACTTTTGCTAAACCAAAGTACTGAGTGAGGTCATCAAAATTGTCATAAATGATGTCAGGATAACCGACTGGATACTGTTTAGTTTCGTTAACAAAAGGGTAGAGGCTGGTAAAATCATAATAGTGTATTTTCTCATCAGACTGCGTCTTACAGTACAGACAAATGGCATTTGTTCTCCCCCCAAACAGTGACTGCCTAGGTTCAAGTGACTGTGGTAGCTGCCTGTCCTTCAAGAAATTATTTAAACCCTGATCTGTAGTCAGCATTGCTTTCCATTCATGTTCCCACAATACTCTAACGGCAAAACCCTTGCTTTTTCAGAAAATGAAATTTGTGCATGGTCCTATTGAATAACTGTCCAAAACTAGTCCCTGTCATATGGTTTCTATCTTTCTCACAGTAACAGATGTTGCAGCCATGAAAAAAAACAACCATTAAATTCAAATGCTGTGAGTATTCAATTTATGACAGAATAGTCATCCAAAAAGTATGGACCCACCTTAAATTCATCACCCCTTAGCGCATGCTGAATAGAAATGTTTTCTTT
The DNA here is from genome assembly GCA_016271365.2 of Neoceratodus forsteri. Classification (NCBI taxonomy): domain Eukaryota; kingdom Metazoa; phylum Chordata; order Ceratodontiformes; family Ceratodontidae; genus Neoceratodus; species Neoceratodus forsteri. Next base: position 258,108,409 of record CM028132.1, on the reverse strand, counting down.
CTCAGATATGTACATAAGCCACTGAATAGCAGGTGTGGAGAATCTCTTCAATTGTCTGTGGTAGTTGTCTGGGGGGAGAACAGCAACAGTGCATTGTTTCAAAAATTAAAATCTGTACATGGCCATGCAGACTGAGGCTATCGTGATGTACTGGAAGGGGTCTAAGGATACTGTTTCATACTCCACTGTATTATCGTCTGACTGTTTTAAAACACTTTTGGCTGTCATGTTCATCACTTCTTTCCTAAATTTGACACAGGCTTTTCGAATAATTTCAACATCTAACTGACAATAGTAGCGAAGCTTTCTTTTCAGATCGAATTCTCTATGTCGGTTAGCTAGGTACTATTGCAAAGAGGCACTCTTGCTTTTCTGCAGGCAGCATATATTCAGAACCATAAAACTGAGCATCGGGCAGGGGGTCTACATAATTTTCATTAGCCTTGGTGTTAAAAAAATAGGAGAAGTAGTCTTTAGCAATCTCATTCTCAAATCCAAGGGCTGCAGGGAATTTTGCTAGTTTAAAAGGAAGAAAACAATGGCTGTCAATAAATCTGATGTGTAGGGATGTCACTGTGACACAGAATACTTTTCCTCCTTGTATGAGCAATTTAATATCAATTCTTTCCTTGACTAGCTGGCTAACGATAAAATAACTGTCATAGCCTTTGGCATTGTGTGCTATAAATGTGTAGTGTCTAAATGGTGCATCAATAAAATGTCCTACACAATCTTTTATACAATCTTCCCCTTCGAATTCCCAGGACCTCTCCCCATCTTATTGCTTAACATACACAAAATTTGGTATATGCACCCCTGTTTCTTGTGTGGCTTCAAAATCAAACACTATATATTTCTCAGAGATTTTTACAGCTGTGAGTGGTGACACGTAACACAGATGCTTGTCTGCTGTCATGAAAGAACCACATCTGTTACACTGAATCAATTTACATGTATAAGATCCCTTGTAAAAGACAAAACATTGTTCACACAGTTTCATGGACTTACAAGACCCTGTACTCCCATCAGCTCTAGCTAAATGTCTTTCTAGGCATGCTAAAGACCTACAAATCTTTTTACATTTGGGGCATGACTCTTTGTCAGTTTCCTGTTCAAGACAACAGGGGTCAAAGCAAATTTTGCACTGTTGTGCACAGATATGATTTCCCTTATGACTATAGGCTACATCACAATATTCGCAGAGGTACCTTGCACCGATGAATTTTTTTACATTTGTTATGCCATAGAAATGCCCATCATGTAATAATACAAATAGTGTTTTAGGAAGTCTTTCTGGACCTGTGGAAAATGTTTGCCAGTTTCCTTCATTATGATATAAAATCTTAATTTTGACTCCTAAAAACGTTCAAACTGGGACACATCACTAAAAGTGACAGGGGTTTGGTCTGACAAACCTAGCTCAGCATGCAATATTTTAGCCTTATTCAACAACTGACTGTCACTCATATGTGGATTTAAGAGTGTGAGAATGGAGCCACCAAAACACAAACTATTATCACTGTTATTTAAATCAATCAAGTATCGTCTCTTTTTTGTAAAATCCTGCTATACAAGATGGAGCTCAGTGTCCGTCTCCCCCCAACCCCGAACCCTGGTGGTTCCTGATAGTAGTTACAACGAGATGTATAGTGTCATCAGTAATGATTTCCATATTGCTCTGTAGCATATCAGCTATCTGATCTAAGAAGGTGGCAGCATTTAACTCATTAGGGCGCGTTTTCCTTGAGAACGAGGGTTGATTTAAAGAAGCAGCATTTAATCTTACCTGTATAAAGTCACCAGGCTGAGTTTTTCTTGTCACACTGTCTAACAAATTTTGTATAGCCTGGTGCATTGCAGCAACAGCCTCTGTAAAAGATTTTATTTTATCTAGATTTATAAACTTATATCGTTGATGAAATTCTGTAGCATTATTTTTTTTTTAAATGCGTTCATATTGCTGCACAGATTCTAAAAATACTGTAGGGGGTGACCTGTTTGCCAGTTCATCATCATGATGGTTTTCTAATTCAGACTGCTGAACATTAGCAACATGCTGTAACAACCTACGTTGTAATATTTTCCTGGCAAGCTTTACTCTTCTTATCAACTTTTCTCAGATTGTTTTATTTTTTACCCAGATTTTTCCTTTTTGACCCCATTTGTTATTTTTTTTTCATTTTGTTAGTGCTGCCACCCTTTGTACTCAGCTTGAGAGAGCTTCTGTGCTTTCACTTTGTAATTTTATTTTTGTATTTGGCCATTGTTTCCTCCAAGCCCCTGTACTTTTCATACATGTGGGCAGCACTTGCCATCATTTTCAGCTCTTTGCATGAGAACTTGGATGCACGCACTAAAGCAAGCACACTGCTCAATAAAGTACCTGAATTTTTAAAAGCTCAGATTTAAACATCTGATGATCGTAATCCTCACTAGATAATTTGCCCTCAATTACCAAGCCATTAAACAAACTATCAATTGTTTTAAGAATATAGGCTTTCCCAACACTGAGCATGTCAATGTCCCTTTCTTGAAACCTTTGGTTCAATAACTCTTTGTCAGAAACTCTTGTGCCGCTGCTCGTAGATGGCTGTTCTGCATTTACAGTCAAGCAAGGTATTTTTGTTCATTACTCACACCAGCAGAAACTCTTGAGCTGCTGCTCATAGATGACTGTACAGCATCTACAGTCAAGCAAGGTATATTTTGTTCATTACTCACACCAGCAGAAACTCTTGAGTGCCTTTGAAAAGCATCACATTCATGTAATTGTCTCTTTCTCCCTCTCTCTCTAATGCATGGGGTCACTGTGCTGTTGTTTAAAAACAGAAAATACACCCCTGTCACTACTTTCAGTATTTTAAACTTTTGTAAGACAAAATTTAAACTCTAAAATCTGCAGCATCTACTATTTCTAGTTAAAAATAAAAAAATACACACCTTCTGTAGTGGTAAACTGTGGATTAGTCAGCTCTTCAAATGTTTGGATAAGGTCCTCATTTACAGCCCATGGCTCCATTGTTGCTTGTTAAATGTTTTTAAAAATTCTTTTAGCTCAAGAAGTAATTTTGGCAGTCTCGCTCTGGTCTTTTGTCTTTAGCTTCCAGTATCTTGAAATGCTTATATAAAAATGACTCAGATCACCCCCAAGTACATAGCTAGTAGTGAAAAAAACATCTGAACATCTGGTACTGTCCATCAAACCCCCCAACCCTTCTCCATGGGGAAATATATAAGTCCTAGGCTTCTCAATGTAGGGTTTTGGTTTTCACTTCCAGCGACAGCTGGAAGGCATTAGAGAAATGCCTTTCTGCTACAAAGTTTTGGTCACAATCTAATTAAAAGGTATGCAGACTGCTTCTTTAAGTCCAAATAAGCTTATGGCTTAGTTAGCTTTTAAAATGTATAATGGAAATCTTGTCTTTTTTTAAACAGCTGCGTCCTTTAAATTAGTAATTCAGTAAAACAGCTTGCATACCACTAATCAGAAGATAAAACTTATTTTGTTAAAAAGTTAATCATGAGAATCACCTGTTTTTCTCATTTACACAGTAGGAGAGTTTAGAAAAAAGTAATGCCATACTGCTAAAACTTTGGTCACAGTCTAATTAAAACTGATGCTTTTTATCAATCTTAAAACACAAAGAGGCACAGTTTATAATAACGGCAGTTGAGTGCCAGCTTAAGTTATGTTTTTAAAAGTCAAAATGGAAATTCTGTCTTTTTTAAACTGCTGAGTCCTTTAAATTAGTAATTCAGTAAAACAGAGCACATACACACACACAAAGTGTGTATTCTTTTGCATCGACTCTAAGCAAAGCTGTAGATACATTTTAAGACTGTGTGCTTTAAAATCATTCTGAAAGAGAAACATTATCATTTTACATTCTGTCTTTTCTTTGTAACATATCATTTATTTTCCTATTTAGTTAAGCTTAAGATTAATACCTTTGAGCCCTGAGCTCTTTTACAGAGGTCCCAAGTCAGATACATTACAGAAACATACAGGTAATGGTTACAAACCTACTACATGACTTTTTAATTTTTGATAATGTAACTATAGACATTTATTTTGTAACAAAAGCATAAAGCTATATTTTTACAGATCACTGTTAAAACAGATGTTTCTTCTCAGTCTTAACAGACAAAGATACCCACCAACAGGCCCATGGACTCCAAAAAGCCCATCTATATTTTAAACATAAATAAAAGACATTGCTTTTCCTACGTGCCTAATGAGGGACACACACACACACACACACACACACCACAGCCAGCATGTTGCAATGCTATCCAGAGAAAACTGCTGAACCATCTTATTGACACAGAGGTCCCCCGTTTTAGCTTATAAATGTTACATGCATATACATAAAGGTATCCTTTGGATGTAAGTTTGACACAGTCCTACAGATGCATGTTAAATTATTTTGTATATTGTTATAAAAACAAGAAAAAGGGGTATTCACACAGGCAGATGAATTTCCCTTGGGGGGTCTCCACACAGATCTGTGAAACCTCTGCATGATCAGGTTGCCTCCTAGGTACTTCTTTCTGAAAATATCCTAATAAAAATCACACACATGCCCTGCAGTTATACCCCCAAGTCTACAGAGGGCACATAACACTACATAAACCCTAACTGATTTTTGGGGTGGGTGGAGAACGGTGGTGAAGAGGGACAGAGGTTTGAGCCAGGATGGTGGGGGTGGAGGAGAAAGGAGGGGGACAGGAGTTCAAGCTAGCATGGTGGGACTTGGGTTCCAGCCAGGATGGCGTGGCAGGGGTTCGAGGAGTGTACAAGAAGGAGGGGCATAGGATGCTTACAAAATGGTGGGTGGCAGGTGTTCGAGGAGTGTACAAGAATGAGGGGTGCAGAACACTTACAAAATGGTGGGTGGCAGGGGTTCGAGGAGTGTACGAGAATGAGGGGCATAAGATGCTTACAAAATGGTGGTGTTATGTCACTTCCAGGGTTTCAGTGTGGGTCATTTCCTGTGCAAAGGGCGGGACACGGGTTCGAACGCATGTCATTTCCTGCTCAAGGGGCAGGACACGGGTTCGAATGCATGTCATTTCCTGCGCAAAGGGTGGGACACAGGTTCAAGGTTGCATCACTTCCTCCAGAAGTGGGTGAGGCTAGAGCATTTTAGGGAGGGACTTCCGGTTTAACAAGGGATGATTCTGACTGGTCCATTTTAGGACACTCCCACCTGTCAAATGATGTGGTACACGCTGATTGGCTGAAATTTAACATTTGATGAGATATATGAACTTATACTACTGATATGCTATCAGGCCAGGAACATCAAATGCAAAATTTACACTAAAGCCATATGAATCCTGAAACTCTGAAATGTGCAATGGAGCCAGCCATGATGTCCGATAGTAACTTGGAGAAAATGACATGTCAGAAAATACTGCACTAAAAAGGGCTTAATTGCCATTGAATTACAATCTTCCTGCAGTAATACTGCTGCATTTTGTGATATACTGCAGTATTACTGCATTACATCCTGGCTGGCACCATTGAGAAGACACCAGGAGAAAGGACTGCTGTGTGACTGGACTTCTCTACTGGGACTATATTGCCCTCCTTCCCTCCCCTCCACCTCCCACCCAAAGCTAGTTCTACTTTTACAGGTACAGGTACAGGATTTGACTGACAACAGGAACTTCCTGTTGGGAGCAGGAAGTGAGTGATTACAGAGCCACCAAAGACCCACCATCCTAGAAGGGCAAGAGTAGCTCTCCAGACCCCTCTAACTGCTGGAGGTCTGCCTCTGAGCAAGTAAGGGGTCTACTGAGAAATATAGGATATTCTGGTCTCAGAACAGGACACTCAGGAGCTTAAAGGGCACACAGGCAGAAAGTAAGGAGATAGAGAGGAAAAAACAGAGGAAACAGTAAGGATTGCAAAGAGTTAAGGGGCCAGAAATAAGACATGATTGGAGTTTTGCAGTGCAGTGGCTGTGGAGCAGCAGTCTTCCGAGAGACGTTCTGGAGGATGCGGTGTTGTTCTATCTGCAGATGCCTCTCTGGGCTGAGGGAGGAGGTTGCTCATTTCCAGGCTGAGTTGGCCAGGATTTTTGGGACCTCCTCTTCCATCCAGGGACCACCAGTGCCACTGCTGTTGCCTCAGAGGTTGCCAAGAAAGAGGAGCAGTTGGACCACAGTGGGCTCAGGGAGGGTGAAGGTGGTGGAACAGAGGTGTATCCCTCCAGTTGTACCTCTCCACAATCCCTATGTCATTCTGCAAAGTGTGGTTCCTCTATGGAGGCACCCGCAGTGGAGATCAAGGATGATGCTGGGAACCTCCACAAAGGAGACCCACAGGAGGGTGGCAGGAGACCCCGCAGGGGAAGGAAATAACTCCTGGTGGAGGACTCCATTGTTAGGAAGGTAGAACTGGGGGAGGAAGGGGAGAGGGAGGTAAGGTGCCTGCCTGGCACCATGGCTTGGAAGGACAGGGAGCAACTCCTCAGGATTGCCGGAGAAGCTGCACAGAGGAGAGAGCTGGATGTCATTGTCCACCTAGGGACAAATGACTTGGCTAAGAAAGGGATCAGAGAAGTGCAGGAAGAGTTTGTGGAATTGGGGAGGGACCTTAGACAAGTAGCAAGCACGGTAACCTTCTTGGAGGTGCTGCCCATCTATGGTATAGGAGAGGCTAGGGTGTTCCGCACCATGAGATTCAATCAGTGGTTGAAAAACTGGGGTGGAGCTCAGGGATTTGGCTTCATTGGGGACAGGGGATCCACCTGGAGTGATGCAAACCTATACTGGCATGATGGGCTGCATCTGTCTAGGAGGGGAACCAGGATCCTAGGTGATAGATTTAAATGCTTCATTGGTAAGCATTTAAACTAACCAAGGGGGGAGGCACTGGAAAGGAGCGGGGAAATCCTAGCCCCCCCAAAAAAATCACGGTAGTAAGTGCGGCAAACACCAACATAGAGGTGTTGATAGGGAGAAGGGCAGGAGTAAATGGAGAAAGTGACAAAGGCAAGAAGGACAGGGATGAGGCAAAAAGGAGTAAGGCCATCAGTAAATGGAGGGTAATGAGTACCAATGCACGTAGTCTGGGCAGCAAGCTCCCTGAGCTGGTAGCCTTGATGGAAGAGGGATGCCTGGATATCATAGCAGTCACAGAAACATGGCACACAAAGAAGCATGACTGGGATGTTAACATAACAGGGTACATAACCTACAGGAGAGACAGGCAGGGGAGAAGAGGGGGAGGAGTAGCTCTCTATGTAAAGGAAGGGATAAAAGCAACTGAACAAAAGAGTAAACAGGGAGGAGAGGAGGCACTGTGGGTCACCTTGGAGACTGGAAATGGCACCATAATCCACACAGGGGTTGTGTACAGACCCCCATTTCAGGGGAGGAAATGGACAAGGATATGATAGAAGGCATTCTTAGAATATCAGAGAAATGGGAGATACTGTTGATGGGAGACCTGAATATGCCAGATGTTAACTGGAGCACATTTTCTGCAGCCACATCCAAGAGCAGGGCCATTCTTGATGCCCTACAGGTGGCAGATCTCAGACAGCTAGTTTTGGAACCCACTCATGAGGGAGCAATCTTAGACCTCGTACTCTCAAACAGGGGCAGTGAGAGGATCTCAGATCTAGAAGTGGGTTGCCATCTGGGAACAAGTGACCATCAAACAGTGTGGTTCACATTAAACTCAGCTACAGAGTCAAGTCATACAAAAGTGAGGGTACTGGACTTTAGGAGGGCTAACTTTGGCAAGATGGGAGAATGCCTCAGAAAAGCACTAGCAAACAGGCTAGAAGGAGGTGTGGAGCAACAATGGGGAATCATCAAAACTGCCATCACAGAGGCAACAAGCCTTTGTGTGAAGAAAATAAACAAATCAAAATGAAAGAAAAAGCCACTATGGTTCTCCAAAGAGGTGGCTGTGAAAGTCAGGAAGAAAAAGATAGCATTCCGGAAGTATAAGGAAACACAGAAGGAGCAGGACAGAGAGCTGTACCAGTTAAGACAGAAGAAAGCAGGGAGGGAAGTCAGAATAGCAAAGGCCCAAACTAAGGAAAAGATAGCCAACTCAGTTAAGAAGGGGGATAAAACCTTTTATAGGTACATCAGTGAGCGTAGAAAGACAAAGGGAGAGATAGTGAGGCTGTATAGAATGAACGGTGGGTGGGGAGATGGGGACAGTGAAAAAGCATGGATGCTGAATGAATATTTATGCTCAGTATTCACAAAAGAGGAGGGGGAAGTGCCTAATCCAATTAACAGAAGCACTCTTGATAGGGGAGTCGATCCCAGTCCTTTCACAAAAGAAAGGGTTCTGCAAGAACTCCTAAAACTGAAGGTGGACAAAGCAATGGGTCCTGATGGAATTCACCCCAGAATTCTAAAAGAATTAAGGGAGGAACTAGTGAAACCACTGGCTACTCTTTTTAATAAATCATGGGAGGATGGTGTGGTACCCGAGGACTGGAGGAAGGCGGATGTGATTCCCCTTCACAAAAGAATAGTTGAGTACCTAGAGGCCAGTGGGGCACAGGACCCAAGGCAGCTTGGGTTCACAGCAAGAAGGTTATGTCAGATGAATCTAATAGATTTCTTTGACTGGGTGACCAAAGTAGTAGACCAGGGAGGGGCTGTGGACATGGCCTACCTAGACTTTAGCAAGGCATTTGACACAGTCCCACACAGAAGATTAATAGTCAAATTAACTAGCCTGGGAGTGGGTCCCAGGTGGTAGCCTGGGTAAAACATTGGCTGCACAACAGGACACAGAAGGTAATTGTAAATGGAGTCCACTCTGAAGAAAGAGGGGTTACTAGTGGGGTACCGCAAGGTTCAGTATTGGATCCAGTCCTTTTTAATGTCTTCATCAGTGACATTGCAGAGGGACTTGAAGGAAAAGTAAGCCTTTTTGCAGATGACACAAAGATCTGCAACAGGGTTGATACACAAGGAGGCGTGGAAAGGATGGGAAGGGACTTGGCAAGGTTGGAGGAATGGTCAGAAGTACAGTATGGCAGCTAGGATTCAATGCAAAGAAGTGCAAAATAATGCACCTGGGAAACAAGAACCCAGGAGAAGAATACACAATGGAAGGGAGGTACTAACAACAACAAAAAAGGAAAGGGACCTGGGGGTAATTATATCAGATGACCTTAAGGTTAGCAAGCAATGTGAGAAGGCAGTAGGGAGGGCTGGGGGTATACTGTAATGCATAGGCAGAGGCATCAGCAGCAGAAAACAGGAAGTTGTTATCTCTCTGTAGAGACAGTTGGTGAGACCCCATCTGGAGTACTGCATCCGGTTCTGGAGACCCCATCTCCACAAGGACATAGACAGGATAGAGGCAGTCCAGAGGAGGGCAACTAAAATGGTGCAGGGTCTGCAAGAGACGCTGTATGAGGAGAGACTAAAGGAGCTTAATATGTATACCCTTGAGGAAAGAAGGGAGAGGGGGGATATGATAGAAACTTTTAAGTACCTCAGTGGAATCAACAAAGTCCAAGAGGGTAGCATCTTTCAGAAAAGATACTGCAAGAACAAGGGACACAATTTAAAGATAGAAGGGGGTGGTCTAGGGCAATGTGAGGAAGTATTATTTCACAGAGAGGGTAGTGGATGCATGGAACAGCCTTCCTGAGGAGGTTGTGGGGTCTAAAACTGTGGCAGAATTCAAGAATGCATGGGACAGACATAAGGCAATTTTTGTGAGGGGTAGGAAGAAATAGGCTGTTGGTAAACTAGGATCTGCGGCCTATCCTGTAGGTAGGGAAATGGGCAGACTAAATGGGCCAAGCGGTCCTTATCTGCCATCAAAGTCTACGTTTCTATTGTACACTGGAAAAAAGAAAGAAAGGAAGCAACTAGCCTGCAGTAAAGAAACACCCAGAGGTCCCCGACAGCCATCCGGGCTCCCCTTGGCTCCATCAGAGGGCTCAAGTCAACCCACCCTCCCACCAGAACCCGAGCCCCCACACCATGTGCATTCAGTGCTGAGTGGCCAAGAAATGTATTGTAACTGGAATTGTGCTGCAGCAGAGCCAGCTATGCCACTCCATAAGAAGCATAACAGCAGTACCCTCCTTAATAAAAATAAGGTCTGCTCAGGATAGAGGGTTTTTAGACACCAGCATTTACTGTTGCAAAGCCTTAATCCTTACTGAGAAAACACTCTTAGTTGTGTGCCCCAGCGCATAGCAAAACAAGCATGAAAGAGTGGCCCAGTATGGTGGATAAAGTGGACCAGAGGTTAGGAGAGCTGCTCCTGGCACCCGGAAGCCAACCAGACAAAACATCAGACTCCATAGGGGAGCCCTAAGTGCCTCCGAAGACCCCCTGCCTCTTGTCCCACCAGACCATCCCCAGGTAACCACAGAGGTAATTGTGCTGAAAACTGAGACACTAGGGTGATGCATAGTGTTGGTTCCAGTGCAACGGAATTCTGTGGAATATGGGAAAATTCAATGGAATTCCACTGGTATCAGACGTCTGACATTCTGCATGCAAAATGATTTTTGCAGATTAATTATCTGCAGTTAACATAAACTGTGAATTCTTTTTCCAAAATCCATGGAAAAATATTCCATGGTTTATGTGATCCTAGAATATTAGTCCACAGTTTACACAAAAATGCTTTTCAGAATTCTGCAGAATGTAATATGAAGCTCTGAAAACCATTTTGGAAGTAGCATTGCCATTACACATTAGTTCTGATGATGGATTTCTGCATTTTGCACCACCCTATATAACAGACAGAGTAAAAAATCTTGCATATATCAGTAGCAGGAGAATGACATTCCAATACCACAGATCAACTCAATTAGTTAAGCTAAGCCCAAATAGTAATTGTAACTAAACAGAATACCCATGTTAGTGTCTAGCTGAAAATCAGTAATAACATAAAAAGAAGTGGCTAATAACACTCAAAGCTCAAAAACTTTGCAAGTCACTTACAAAAAGCAAGCAGTCTCCAGAATTTTCTATGGGCAGAAGTCAGCTTGGTCTCCTTTGAAAGTGGCCCACTGAATTAGTGAGAAACAGGGTATCTGTTTTTTTGCCCTGTGATCATATAGTTCCTGAGGCTGAGATATCATCGGTTGACCTGAATATAGTGGAGAATGTCCCTGATCTCCTGCTTTACCATCTTTCTTGCTATCTTTGCCACTTGTTTCCCTCCCACTTGACACCTGATGGTGAACTTTCTTCCATTCATCCCCTGCAGAATCCTCATGCTGGTGCTGAGGCAGAGGTCATACGAACATGCAAACATACAAAACTTGCCAGCAGAAACAGGCCTCACAGTGTATCAAGTCTGCTTGAATGTGCAACCAGCATCCTTATGTTGCAGCTGACCCACTCCCCTTCCCTCATTCACCTCCGGAAACTGCTCAGTGATGTTTCACCAGCCCCCCTTCTTGCCCTGTCCCATGCCCTTTTAAAACTTTCCACCTTCTTGCATGTCACCACCTCCTCTGGCATAGCGTTCTATTTCACCACCACCCTCTCAGTGAAATAATGCCTCATCTCCCTCTTGAACCTGCCTCCCTCCAATCTTAGCCTGTGCCCCCTTGTTTCCCTTCTCTTCTTCAGCTGAAACAACACCTCCATGCCAGATTTGTTGATCCCCTTCAAGCATTTGAAGGTTTCAATAATTTTTGGGGGACCTGTCCCCCTCTCTTCAGGACCTGTTCACCCACCACCCCATGCCCAGGCTTACCCCTCTGGAAGAGGCCACTAAGGGGGCTTTCCACTCCCTATTATACATTGTGGGCAAGCCCTGGATTACCATCGGGTTGGGGCCATGACAGCGGGACCCAATGGCGGGCATCGGAGGCAGTGCACGGTTGACAGGAGCGGGCCGTCATTCCAGGGGGCCAGCATTTTTTTGTTGCTTGCTGCCCCAGGGCTGGGAATGTGTAATGACATCCAGCGTCTGCCATACCCCCCTAACATACTGGTGCTGGTCACTGAGGTACCCCCAGCCTCTGCCACGAGTCTGTCAAGTGCTGGACATTGCCTGGAGAAGGAGAACAATCCCTGGATGCTCAGTCCTTCTCCCCCAGCTGTCCCTCTGACTCCCCAGGTCTGTTCCTGAACCCGGGTTGTCAACAGATGTTTCAATCATATCCTGCTGATCCCGTCTCTTCTCCAGGGTGAACAGACTCAAGTGTCTCAGCCTTTCTTCACAGGTTCTGCCTTCTATCCCCCATATCATTTTTATCACCCTACACTGCACCATCATGAGCAGACTAATATCCTTCATCCGATATCGATGCCAGTATTGCACATAGCACTCCAACTGTGGCCTGACCAAGGACCTGTACAGTGGTAGGATCACATCCTTGTGCCTGGATAGGAACCCCCATACAATGCACAGCAGCATCCTATTGGCCCTACCCGCAGCCTTCCTACAGTAAGCAGAGTTGTTCGTGCTCCCCGTTATTATGACCCCCAGATCCTTCTCCTCCTCAGTGATACCTAACCACACCCCAGCCAACCAATATTCCCTCCTCGGGTTCTTCACCCCGAAGTGCATAACTTTGCATGTCTTCACATTAAAACCCAATTGCCACCTTACTGACCGCTCCTCAAATCTGGTTAGGTCACCCTGTAGCTTCTGCCACCCCTCTATGTCAACCACAACAGCAACCATCTTGGTGTCATTCATGAACAAACTGACCCTGCTCCCAACTCCATGTGCAATATCTGATATGAACAGATCAAACAACACTGGTCCCAGCACAGAGCCCTGTGGTGCACCACTGGTCACTGTATTGAGAGATGAGAGTCCCCCCCACAACCTCCCACTGCAGTCTATCGTCCAGCCAATTTTTGATCCAGTTAGCCATCTTAGCCCCCACCCCTATGTATTTCATCTTTACCCAGCTGCTCATGAGGGACTGAATCAAAGGCCTTGCTGAAATCCAAATATAGGACACCCACAGCATGGTCACTGCATCACTATAAATCCTTGATCCTCCAGTGCTTGTTGGGCCTTCATTGGGGTTAAATAAATGTTCATGCCTCCCCTCCCAGAATACCCAAAGCCACACTGAGTAAGAATTTGGAACTGCATATGGTGATCCTTTAATGCACATAATACACTTGTGTATACAGTACCTGTCATTTATGGAGGCTCTCAGGTGGATAGTCTTGGCTGAAACAAAGTTTGGCTGTGTTATATCCTTTGTCTGCTAGGCAATTTGAATGATATCTTTTTTGTCATGGAAGCTAGAGGTCTTCATAACAATTAACCAACATCTGATTTTGGGATCTGCAGGACTCAGAATCAAGACATGGTGGGCCCTCTCAACTCAAAACTCCACATTGGCTGGGAGGGCCATGACATTCCACAACAGATCTTCTAAGTATTCCATCATCTTTCCAATATCTATGCCCTCTGGTAGGCAATATAATTACAAGTTGTCTCACTGGAAACCTCCGGGTCATGGCATTTTTCCCAGGGGGATATGTTCTATTGTAGAAAATGTTCAATGGTGCCATAGTGCTCAGTGGTACCTTCTCCAACTTGTCCTTGCAGATCTTCTGCTACATTTAATTGTTTGTGCAACACAATAGTTTTTTTTTCAATTAAGACTATGAAATTCATGTTCTCTTCCCTAAAGGACTTGATTTCATGTACTGTATTAGCATCTCAAATCTGCTCTAAGTTAACTTCTTGTTCTCAGCATCCATTACATAATCAGACTTACATAAGCTGACAACTGAGTTATTCTGTTGCTATTGTTCGGTACCTAGGCTCAATCTTTTACCATTTACATAACTGGTGCACTTTGAAGAACAGGACCTGGTAGTTCAATCACCTCCTTACCTGTTTGAGAGCATATCTGACCTTTTTTATCCAATAATTACTTAGTTTCTGGAGTTTTTTCAATGTGGGGGACATTGAAGAAAATGGAATCAGTGGCAAACAGTTGCAGAAAAAGTGCAAATTTTGAAAAGGCACTAACTGACAGGAAATCCACAAGGGCCTAGGAAGCTGCATAAGGAGTGGCCGATCCTCTGAGTGGGAAGAAAAATTGAGACAGAGATCCTGCAAAAACTAAACACTGGACTGTAAACTTAGGCTTTATCTGTTTTTAATCCATTTGAAAATCGTGTCAAGAAAAGAAATAAGGCATGGAGTCTTACTATATCATGTCTATATTATATTCCTGCATGCTTCTGTTTTCAGCGTGAAATATTTATGCATTTTAATACCTTTTTCATATACTTTTGAATTGACAGTTTTCATGCCTTTTTCTTACTTTACTGTCAAGTCTGACAGTATGTTGCAGGCGTACAAAATGATCAGATGAACAGAAGCATTCTCAGGTCATGCTAGTCAGTGAGTGCAGTAGAAAGAGCTGTGTGGATGTGAAAGGCTGGACAAGTGCTTAGTTTGTTGTCATTCTCAATATGCAACTACTGTTTGGCTATAATCTCTATATAAGGCCATTTATCTCACCTAAAGAGTACTTGGCATTCACAAGCTAAGAGAGAACCAGCAAAGAACAAGTGTTTTATTTTTATTTTCATTTAAAGGGAGAAGAATGTATTATGTGATAATACATTTCTTGTTCATCTTATCATAACCTATTAAGAAGTAATGCTTAGCGACATTCAAGATAACAAATATGGAAAGCTATTCATGCTAAATGCTTTAGTTTGTGTAGGGTATTGCCAGAAAACATTCAAAGACATTTCTATAGTACTTTTTTACTGCACATCAAATACTTTGCTATAGGGATTCTACATTTTGGCAAGTGAAAAACTGCACTGAGACAAAGAAAGCAGCAAAACTATCAACTTTAAATCAAACCACAAGAAGTTTTGCAAGAAAAAAATGGAGGCAATATTCTTCCAAACTTAAAGATGGCTGTAAGAGGAACCCAGGTACAGGAATTGTAGTGAGATGAAAAACGACTCCTTTTTAAAAGCATCATTTACAGTATACAGTTATTTTTTTCTAACTGCCGAGCAGCATGGCTTTAGCAAACTTAACAGCATGACCACCCCCCTAATCGAGCTCATGGAGGAATTCCACATGGCCTTAGTCAAAGGGGTTTATGTTAGCACAGCCTTTCCTGACTTCTCCAAGGCCTTCAACTAGGTAAATCATGACTTAATTATAAAACTTTTATAAATTATAAAAATTAAATGCGAAAAGTTGGTCAGAGACCATTATCTCAAGGTCCTTGAACAGGGAGCAGACAATAGAAATGTGTCTGTAACTGCTCTCCGCTTTTAAAAACTGGTATAACCAGTAGAGATTTCCAGTTCTCGAGGAAATGCAAGTAGCACAGGGAACAGTTAAAAATTCTAGAGATGTGGTGGGAAAGTTCCTCTACTGCCAGGGCCAGAAGTTTAATATCAACCAAAACACTCCCACAACTAGTTTTGCCAAGTACCCTAAAGATGTAGCTTGAGGCGTCTTTGACTGAAACAGCTTTAAAGTAGAATTTAGGGCATACTAGTTTAGAGTCCACCATTTGGGAGGCTTCAGGACCGAGTTTCTTGAAGGGGGTCTGGGCAGGCTTAATGGAGATGATGGCACTACGGTCAGGCAAGGCTGTATAAAAGTAATTGGAAATTTCAGTGGGATCAGGGACCTCTCAGCCCTCCACTGTGAGGGTTTGTGGAGATATTTTAATTTCCTTATGTAGGAGCTCTGAAATGCCCAAGAATATTTTGCCATAGCTCCAGTTCTGGGTCTGCTGATCCTTATAGAAGTCAGATTTCAACTTTCTAATCATACTGGTGCATTTATTGTGGGCTTCCTTGTATCTTCGCGAGTGGAGAGGGGAGTCTGTTTCCCCTGCCAGTGTCCACAGACTGTCACTTTCCCTCAAGCGGTTCAGGGGTAAGCCATCATGATGGTGTGATTTTTAAAGGCTGCAAATTTATCACAGGCATGTGTGAACTCAGAGGCAAATAATTCTAAGGCCGAATCAATATCAGGAATGGCATCAAAGGCGCTCCAATCAATTTGGGCCAAGTAAGATTTGAATTCAGGCACCTTCATTTTGTTTAGGACTCATCTGACTGTGATCTGTGGGTGGCCTTGTCTGTTTAACTGCCCATAGGCATTGCACCAAGGAATGGTCACTTAGGGTATCTGGCAGAACTTTGACTTCATTAACCCTATCAGGCGTGTAACTAGTACCCAGTTAAGTAGCTTCATGGTGCCTGTTTTTATAATTGGTCCTGGTGCGTTCAGTGATCATTTGTGTGAGAAACAGGCTGGACAACTTATCTCTGTGACCACTGCTGGACCTAGCATTCCAAATGTTGTTAAAGTCACTAGTAACAACTTTTCCCCAGTTCTGATTGAGTTGCATGAAGTAGTGAGTAAGTGAGTCTATGCCCATATTCTGTTTCCCTGGTGGGATATATAGAGACAGGATGACAAGAGATTTGTGCCCTCACCCCATCAAAAGCTTTACCGCTAGGCATTCACAATCCAGGTCTTTGATCACAATTTTAGAGACATGCAGGTCAGATGTGAAGTAGATAAGGCAGCCCACACCTTGCTTGCCTATTCCATCATCCCTGAAGACATTGAAGCCTACCAATGAGATAGCAGCATGAAGTATATGTGGACTGACACAAGTTTCAGTTAGACAAATAATGTCTAATTGTACTAACTTGGCCCAGGCTTTGAACTGGATAAATTTAGGTATGAGAATACTTGTAATTAGGGAGACTATGTTCAGTATTCCTGGGCTATGAGTGGCAGACCCAGAGCAACCAGCAGAACTGGTATTGGGGTGGACATTGCCAGACAGTAGTAGTTACATAATTGTAGGGCCTCTGGTGGTTCTGAGGTAGTGCTTCAGTTTCCAGGTTTTACTCCTAGGAAATAGGAGCAGGCATGTGATCCTGGAGACATGGCCATGTCAGACAAATCTGTAGTATTCCCCATGGGCCACTATGGTTAGGTGTCCAATGTGGGATGCATATGGCTGGGAGGGCTTGGGTACTGCAGGGTTGTTCAGGGAGAATCAGTAAACCTTGATATCAGTGTGGTACCAAGGGATATAGCCTTCTTTATCTCTGAGGGCTCTATAGTTTCAGGTACCAATGCTGTGGATGGGTAAGCAGGTCAGCAGCAATAATATTATAAGGAACGTGAGAAAGATAAGGTAGTAACATTGCCAGAAAATAATTTCTTAGAAGATTTTGAGAATTTTATTTATTTATTTGAAATTTGGATAACACCTTTGAACACACATGCTCTTTTCCAAAGGTTCCACGTCAGTAACAAACAGGTATACAGAACATTGATACACAGGAGCAACATCAGGAGCAAATACATAACTTAGAATAGGTACGGTATATGCTACAAGATTTCACCAGCTCAGGGGGAGCCAGGTCACGTACAGGCATTAGGGTTGCAAACAAGGTATAGCAGCGTAGACAGTGTATAACTCCATTTATAAAATGTGGAGAAAAATCCTGTTTTCTGATTGGTTTTTACTTGTGCATCAAATCCATTCAATGCACAGGTAAAAACAAGATCTAAAAATGACCGCTGCATTGAAAGCAGAAATCAGTGTGCAATTAGAACTTTCTGTTTTTAAAACACCACCACTATTTTTTTTCATTTATTTCTGAGGAGATAGCAATACAAAATTAAGCAGGACTGCTCTATATAAATTTGACCTTTTATATTCAACAACACCATGTTATCTGATGATCTGATTATATCTGTGTCTCCTGCAGTTGCATCTGCTCCCGCTGTGGCCATCATGCTACTGCTTCCGAGGATTAAAAAAAAGCAGTTGCCCCCCCCCTTTTTTTTAGCTAACACTTTTCTCCAGTAACCTTCCTCTTTGCCTGGCATACTATGTGGGTTGGGTGGTGAAGAAGTTGAGATGGTACCCCGGCTACGGTTCCTCACTCCATGTGTGTGTGTGTGTGTGCATGCAAGTGCATGTGCACCTGCTTGCTGCTCACTGCTGGCTGCTACATCAAACTGAAGGGAAAGGGAATGAAGCTGCTCAACTTCATAAACTGAGAGTCAGCATTCCAACTCAGTCTACTAGATAGTGACTGAGAGCAGCAAGGGGTGAAGCGAGCAGGAGCAGATTGTGAATCACCCTCACTGGCTGATTCTCTGAGTCCCTACCTGCTCATGCTGTGATGATCTGCTGCCATCTATCCCAGATCATTAAAAAACAAACAAACAAAAAAACACAGTTGTACATTCAGCACACTGCATGCTCTATCTCCTGTTCCATAGCACCCTCAGCACACATATACACACATAAACAAGGTGGGGAGAGCAGGGGGTACTGCTGAAACCAGTACTATTGATGCCAGGAAAGTAATGACATCATTTTAAGCAGGTGAAAGGACTATTTTATCATAAATTCTCATAAGAAACTCTGTTTATCTACATAGAAACATGAGTTTTCTTACTGTAAAAATTTTTTAAAAAAATCCCATTTTATAAGTGTAATAAGACACTCCAGGGTGTGCATGAGACAAATATTACCACACTTCCACGGGCTGAAGGGACGCAGCCTGTGGCCTCGTGCTTCACTACGTGCCCGGGCATTTGGGAATATCTGTTCCATGCACACCCAGTTGTCTCTTATTGCTTACATATAGAGAAAATAAACTTAGAATCCCCTCTAACAGGTTGGACATTCTGCATCCATGGTCATAAAGGACAACTAAAGATATAAGAAATCAGGAAGACCAGAGTAATAGTAATAGTGCGACAGATCATTCCATGGGGGACCATGGACAGGATCTACTGCAGAACATTATACACACTGAACTAAAAAAAATAAAGAATGCATTACTTCAGATTAATTACCTCTTAAAGGGAATTTTTGAGAACTGAAATTTCAAACAAAACAAAGAAAGGATACTGAGATTGGAACTTAAAGGGACACTGTCAACTTTTTTTCATCATATCATTTCTAGTTAAAACCCCACATTTTATGATTGCTTATCTTCTCTAAAATTCATTAATGTTGTTGGTTCCTTCATCTCCTGCCTTTCTTAGCAGAAATGTTATGTATGGTAATGGTGTAATTATACCCAACCTTGTTTCGTTTCACATCCTTGACCTACTCTTGCTGCATA
Source organism: Neoceratodus forsteri (assembly GCA_016271365.2). NCBI lineage: Eukaryota > Metazoa > Chordata > Ceratodontiformes > Ceratodontidae > Neoceratodus > Neoceratodus forsteri. Next base: position 258,089,308 of record CM028132.1, on the reverse strand, counting down.
CTTCCTTAACATTAGGGAAACCCCCAAAATGTACAGTCACTCTGGTTGCAATAGTATCTTCTCCTTCCTCTGCATCATGAGTGGCTAGACTGTGTTGGAGGTGTTCCCAAGTCCAGAAAAGACGCACTGGGAGTTGATCAAGAAGACTGTGTGGTAGCATTCGCATGGCTGGCAGCCTTTTTTTTTTATACCTTTTTAAGAAAGAAAAAGAACCAGAATTAAACTACCAGATATATCATCAATCTGAACGAACAAAATGAAATTCTGCACTCTTCAACGCTCAATAACGATGGCTCACCAATAAATATAATCAGTGCTTCATTTTACTGAATAAAAGTGCATCGTACACGGCCCTGATGCATTTCAGAACCAGAGTTCCTTCCTCAAAGGGTCTGTTTTCACAAAGGGTTTTCTGTTCTATATCAGCAATCTCTAAGGAATGTGAACCATCAAAGCAAGTTTTTTTTTTAAACTAGAAACACTGATATCTAAGGTGGTTAACAGTGTCCCTTAAATACAGAAGGATGTTCAAATTTTATAACATGGGATAGTGCAAACTTGGCAAAAATTACACTTGTAGAGAAAAATGCCTTCAAACATCAAAGCATATGATTTAGATTGTGAGGATCTGAATGATCTAAGGAAAAGATGGATTCATCTTGGTCTGTAAAACAAAGTGTCAGAGAATAAGGGGGCTATTACAGAGCTTTTCCTAAATAATGAATCCATTAAGGTACTATACTCAACAGCAAACTTTGCACAATCAGACAAATGTGTATATAGACAAAAAGCTGTGAAATCATAGTGGCGAGGGTGTTTAGAGAGTTATCCCAGTTAAAAGTGAATAAGGCAATGGGACTTGATGGGGTGCAGCTCAGTGTATTGAGAGAACTAAAGGAGGAGCTGGCTGCACCTCTGACAGCCCTGTTTAACCTATCACTGGAAACAGGAGTGGTCCCAGGGGACTGGAGGAGGGTAGATGCAGTTCTCTCTACTAAGTGGGAAGCAGGGAGGAGCCGAGTAACTACAGGCCAGTCAGCTTGACTTTGGTAGTGGGAAAAGTTATGGAATCACTACTGAAGGAAATGTTAGTAGAATACCTAGCAGCCAATGGACTGCAGGATCCAAGGCAGCGTGGCTCCATGGGGCGGGGGGGGCTTGTCAGACTAACCTGATTGAGCTCTTTGATTGGGTTACTAAGGTAGTGAATCAGGAGAGTGCAGTGGAAATGGCCTACCTGGATTTCAGTAAGGCCTTTGACACCGTTCCCCAAAGAAGACTGGTGAACAAGCTGAGTAGTCTGGTAGCGGGTCCTACAGTATACTGTATTAGTTAGGTGGGTGGAGAACTGGCTTGATTACAGGTGGCAGAGGGTGGTGGTGGTAAATGGCATTCACTTAGGGGTGGGTAAAGTGACCAGTGGGGTACCACATGGGTCAGTATTGGGCCCAGTCCTCTTCAAAGTCTTCATCAGTGACATTGTAGGAGGACTGGAAGGGAAGTTATGCCTGTTTGCGGATGATACAAAAATCTGCAACAGAGTGGATATACCTGGTGGGGTGGAAAGTGTGAGAAAAGACTTAAAGAAGTTGAAGGACTGATTGCTAATATGGTAACTGAGTTTCAGCACAAAAAAAGTGCAAAATCATGCACCAGGGTCACAGGAACCCAATGGTAATCTATCAACTCAGTGGGGAGTAGCTCGCTGTAACAAAACAGAAAAGGGACTTGAGGGTGATCATATCCAATGACCTGAAGGTAGCTAGGCAGTGTGACAAGGCAAGAGGTAAGGCAAACAGGATGACTGGATGCATAGGCAGGGGTATCACCAGCAGGAAGAGAGAGGTTATTATACTACTATATAAATCATTGATGAGACCTCAACTGGAGTACTGTGTCCAGTTCTGGAGGCCCACATTTAAAAGGAAATAGTCAGGGTAGAAGCAGAGCAAAAGAGGGCATCAAAAATGGTGCAGGGCCTGCATCACAGAACCTACAAGGAAAGACTCCAGGAATTAAACATGTACTCACTGGAGAAAAGGAAGACGGGTGACATGATAAAGACTTTCAAATATCTCACAGGTATAAACAAAGTGCAGGTGGGGAGCACCTTCCATCAAGAAAGATGTTCGAGGACAAGCGGTCATTCTATGAGTCTGGGGAGGAGATTTAGGGGAAATGTGAGGAAGTTCTTCTCTGAGAGGGTGGTTGATGCTTGGAACAGCCTCCTGGAGGAGGGGGTGGGGGCAAAGACAGTTGAGGGGTTTAAGAATGCATGGGATAGGCATAAGGGAATTACAGAAAGAAGGTAAGAGAAGGGGTAATCACAGACCGAGCAGGGACATTAAAGGCAATGTAGGCAGAGAAAATAGGGCAGACTGGGTGGGCCATGTGGTCCTTTTCAGCTGTCATGTTTCTATGTTTCTATAGTTCTGTCTTAAAAAAGGTGTTTAAATTATGTATAATTATTCTTCAGTAATTTTTTTTTGCATGTTGTAACCCATGCTTTTTATGCATGTAACATAAAATAATCTTGAATGTTTAAGCCTTGAACGTGGGGGAGTGGAGCTCTTTTCGTCATGTCCTATCAGACCAGTGACATCACTGGAAGTCCTGTTAGCTCACAATACAACTATGTTATTGGGCTTTAGGCACTATAAATGAGCCGTGGGTCAATGTGCCTTTCCTGGTCACCAATTTGTAAATAAATACATAGATTCATCTGCTAGTATCCTCTTTCAGTTTGCCTCATCCTTTCACACAAAATATCTGAAACTCAAAATTTTAATAAGCACTTTTCCAGACTTGCTTGAGCCTCCGCAGTAACAGGCTGGGGCCTTCCCATGGAAGCTGACTTCACCATTTGAGAAACCTTGTTTTAGTTTTTCAGATGGCTTAAAACTACTTTGTATTTGATGTTTAGCACCTGATGGGGCAAGCACTGGTGCCCATATCAATGAAACGAGTTCATCTGCTCAGCCCTGATTTTACTCCATATCACTGGCGGTTGAGATGTGTGAAGTTGCTGAAATTCACTCAGTAAAAAAAAAAATCTTCTAATTTTGGGAAATCTGTAGAGCTGAGTACTGCAAGTCATGTTTGCTACACTGATTGGCCAAATTCACATGGCAAATGACCAATTCAGTGGTGAATCTGCAGATGAATGGTGTGTAAAAAAGTTACTCCCCTTCAACACCTCTCCAGGCACCCTCCCCACTGAACATCATGCTGCTGCTTTCCTGTTACAAAATGCAATCCTTCTTCTCCAATGAGTCAAATACAGTCCCCCAACATGCCGCCTCCTGAGTCCCACTGTGTTTAATACTTATTCCCAGTCCCACCACCCAACTCCCACCAGATCCCCACCACCCTCTTTTCTCAACCAGCATCCGCGAAATATAACCTAAAAATAGGGTCCCCAGTGCAGAGCTTTGCTCATGCAGTGCTGACTTCATCTAGTAATGGCTATAATGAATGAATGGCCTGTAGTAGTAAAACCTGATTGATTGAAAATTCAACCAATCAGGTTTTACTAGTAGAACAGATGTCACCATTCATACCATTATGAGATGGGGAGTCAGACTCGACACTGAACTGAGCAGATACTCTGCACTGGGAGACCATTTTGTTTATTTGCAGGTGATATTTTGTGAATGCTGATGAGGTGAGAGAGTGGTGGAGATCGGATTGGATGGGGACTGGCTGTAAGTATTAAAGACAGTAGGATTTGAGTGGAGGGAGGTGGAGGAGTGTATTTGGTTCACAGGTGAGGAGAAGGGATTGCATTTTTTTAAGGAGAAAGCAGTGGCATGTTGTTCACCAGGGGCAGTGGGGGGGGGGAGAGGGTGCCAGAGGCGGTGGTGGTATATTTTGCTCTTTCTCATGTTCCTAGGTGAGAGGATAGGATGGTTTCACAGCACAGTGGGTGAGTGGTGGGTAAATGTAAAAAAAAAATCCACCAATGAAGATGTCCGTTCAGCTGTGGAATTCACATATTTTTTTGGGGGGGCGGGGGTATTGCATTTGTTTGCCAGCTTCTATGGCGAATTATAAATATAACATCTTTAACTGGGAAGCAAGTGTTTTGGTGGTGGGATTACCAGAGGAAGAGGCATGGAGTCCTAGAGCAAATGGGGGACACAGTTTTGGTGGAAAATAAGACACATTTTTGTTCCCGGAGTCAAGTAAGATTGGCTTGGGGGATTCTTATAGTTCCTACAGCTGGATGAGATTGGCTTAGGGGATTTTGTCTGAACAGAGTGTAGGATTGTTATCAATGAAGCAAGTGATTCATGTCTGTAGTATTGGAACTCTCCGGGCTTAGTACATCCAGCCTTTTCACTCCAAAGGCTATGGTAAGTGAGTGGGCTGGGACTGGGAGTTGAACTTTGCAGCCATACAGTGAAAAAGTGGACTGTAATTTTTCAGAATCATCCATCAGGCTGCATGTTACTATGCCCTATGTGCTGCAGATTGGATTAGCTCTACAAGAGAGCACTGAAGAGAGCAGTCTGTGTCCCAGATCTGATGACTTGACTGTTATGGGACCTGGCCTAATGAGAGAAGGCTAAAAAACCTTAGTGTCCAGTTGGCCAAGGATACAGAGCCCTTTCCCTGTTTTTTTTTTTAAGGACGTTTTTTCCCTCTCAGTGACAGTGAGAATGCTTTTTGCTTTTCCTGACTTTTATCTTTGATTGTTTTATTGCTGCATCATTATCACTTGTATTGCTGTTAGAAAAAAAATACTTTTATGCACCATTTGCAGGCTGTTTCTGGATGTTATTTACAAAGCTTATTACTTTCTGTTTTATATGGTACTGTATGTAGTGGAATGAGTGAATAAGTATTCATGTGTATTGATAGGTTGTATGAAAGGGGTGTCACTGTAGGATTAGGGTGGAGTTTGGCTAAGAAGAGTTCAGATATTTATAGGATTAAGGTAGGATTTTAGTTTTTAATTATACAATGGCAAGAACGTATACTGAGCTCTGATTGGTCAGTTTGGAGCTGGACCCGTGATGTTATCCCAGCATAACATCACAGATCTAGTCCCAGCAGACACATGACCAAATGTCATCAGTAAAAAAATCACTCCATATGCAGATTAGGGAGGCAGAAAAATTAGCTATTGACTATTATATTTCTGTACTCACTACAGAAATAGGAGACTACATCTTTCAGTAAAGAAATCTTGTCAGCTGTCGGTGTATGCATAATGCTTCATTTTAAATATAAACATCTGAGAGCTTATATTGTTGTAACCACTACAAAAATAGGAGACTGCTGGCCTGATTTTATGAAGTGGACTCAGGGCTTGCAGCATGCCCTGTGTTTGATGCAAAGGGGGTTGCAGATGTGCCAATGCCCCTCAGATGCAAAGCAGTCTGATTTTCAAAGGGTGGTGTATTTGCGACAATTCCCCTACTTTGTGGCTACTTGTGTCAAAGGGTTGGCACAAGTGCTATGATCAGATGCAAGGTTAAACCAGGAAGATGGTGGTCTATCTCTTGCATCTGGGATCATAGCACTTGTGCCAACCCTTTGATGCAAGTAGCCACAAAGTAGGGGATGTTTTTGGCACACTTGGTTGAAAATTTTGCTTGCCACAAGATGTGAGGCAAGTCACAGCTTACGTCACATACCCTGCCTCAAGTCCACTGTGCGGCTGCATATCCATTTTAAAATCGAGCCCTGCACCTCCAAGTAATTTATTGTAATAAGTTGAAACACATGGGCCTCATTGTAAATGAGCAATGCTCAGTTGAGTGTATCCAATTCATAAAGTAAATTATGAATAAATATTTTACTACTACTAATACAACTACCTCCAAGTAAGGAAAAATGGAAGACAGTTTCATATTGTACCCACAATGCATTGCCACATGCATCTACATATTAGGTGCTATACTATCGCCAGCACTACCAAAATAGGAGACTGCAATGCTGAGTAAGAAAAATTTAAGATAACTTTATAATCCACCCAGAATTTCTTATTGCTGTACGTAAATCAGCATATTAGCTGTTATACTGCTATAACTATTACCAAAATAAGAGTTAACTGATTTAAGAAAAAGGGACTACTTTATGTCCAAATGTTAATATGTAAGTGGAATTGTAATCTTTTCCTTTGTTTTCAACAGAGGATCCATTGTATAATAGGAATATGCACTCCAGGGTGTGTGTTGTGCTAAGATAATGTCACTTCTTGGGTGTTAGATGCACTCAGCCTGTGGCCTTGTGCTCAACCAACCGAGGCGTGACATTATCCCAGCATGACACACACCCTGTCATGCATTTTTGCTTCAGTATTTTGTAGATATTTATAGTTTTACAATTCACACTGACACGTGTGCTATGGCACCACAGCCCCCCCACACACACACACACATATTCTTCCTGCCTGCTCCACCAGCTCCATCCTTTTCAGACCTTGGCCCTTACAGAGTGGGTCTTTGACTGCTGTAGAAGTCTGGGGATCATGAGAAAGCAGGGCACATAGCAAAGGCATGACGTGGGAGTAGATGTATAGGCAAGACCAAGCAGGGGTGGGACAGGCATTTAATTAAAAAAAGAGAGCACTGAAACAAAGTGGAAAAATGGCCACTGGAGCCAGTGGAGAGAAGTTAGGTAGGGCAGGCAGACTGGCTGGACTGACAGACCTTTTTCTGCCATCATTGTCTATGTAGCTATGTCTATGTATCTTTATATGCATATACTGTATCTATAAGATGAGCTGGGAGCATCAGGCTGAGTAGGCATCCTGGTTTTAGGAGGATCACAGAGTGGGATCTTCCCTTCTTCAGGTTACCCCCCTAGAAATAGCAGGGGGGTGGCAGACAGCCAGCTACTCCAGCTCCCCCCTTCATGGTATGTTGTATAATATCAGATCCCTGAGGAACAAAACACCTCTGATCTTAGATCATATTGTGGATTCCTCTAGGGACCTGCTATGTCTTATCAAGACCTGGTTGGGGTATGACTGTTGCCCTGGAGGTGGCCATCCCTGATGGGTTTTCAGGGTTACACTGCTCGATGTAGAGCATAGAAGTGGCAATGTGGTCATCTGTTTTTGATCCTGCTTGAGACTGACAACATTCCCAATGAAAGAGTTGAGGTTGTTTGAATGTGGGGTTGTGAATTGTAATGCAGGTGTGAGGTGCAGAATTCTCCTGGTTTACTAACCTCCAGAGAGGGATAATGAGTTCCTACAGGAATTTGCAAAATTCATTCTCAACCTGTCGCTGAATGCTCCCCTCATACTAATTATGTTGGGGGATTTCAATGTATGGGTTGATGAATCCTTGCAAATTGGGCCTCAGACAGGTCATTACCACTACTATCCTACTATCCATAAACTCAGCCATACCTTGCACCCTGCATTCTCTCTGAGGCTGGAAATCTTTGATGTCAGGTTGGATCTGGTGGGATGAATGCATCGCCATGCTGTTCATTTTCTTGCAGGCCCCCCTGAAAATCTACCACCTGTGGAGATGATCCAGTACTGCACATTGCATAATTTGAAGCCCGACAAGCTCTTGGTCATACTGGACATCTCGAATATGGTGTTATATTTCAACGGAGGTATAGCTGTAGTCAGTGAGGGTTGTGCTTCAGTCATTTCAGTGGTGCTGGACACAATAACACCAATGTGTGTCCAACACTGACCTCCTGCCAGAGCTCACCATGGTATAATGATGAGCTTAGTTGATTGAAAGCAACAGGGCAGAGGATGGAGCATTCCCAAAAAAGATCCAACTCTGTGGATGACAGGATGGCTGTTAGGTCTCATTAAAGAGACTATCAGAGGACAATAATTATTTTTACAGCTACTTTGAACCACAATTTTGTACAACTACAGAAACTTCATAACTGGAACCTTTTACCTGAAATAGCTAAGGGTTATTTCAGGTAGAAAGTCCTATTTATATAGTTTGAAGACATGTTTTTTTTAATTTCTGTCCAAAAGCTTGATGTTTTTTGTTCAGGTCATGCAGAAGCAAGTTGATTACAGAGTACTTAATTAGCATATATGTTTATTATGTTTATTGTGCCTAATTTATATTATGTTTGAATATGGTGTGTTGTTTAAACAATAAGGCATGACAGGGTGTGTGTTATAGTGTAATAATGTCACTCCTGGGGTGGGTTGAAGCACGAGACGAAGATGAGTGCTTCCACCACCCCAGGAGTGACGTTATTACACAATAACATACACACATTGGGTGTCTTATTGCTATTATACAATAGCTCATTCTTACTCAAAATAAAAAACATTTAAAAAAATGTTTTTAGTAGATTATTAGTGTGGCAATATATCTTTGTTTCTTAAGAGAAGATGAGTATAGTCCAATGCCAAATCCACACAGTGATGTTATTGTGTAACATTATCACTGTCTCAGGCACACACTGACCAATCAGAGTCCAGGAAATGTTCGTGCCATTGTATAATACATGATATTTATTTATTTATTGCAACTGACATGTAAGTGCTGGGATGCCATTGTAAATGAGCAGTACTCTGTGTTTTATATCCCATAATAAAATAGAAATTTACATGTAAGTAACTGAAAACAGCAGAATCTCTGTCATAGGTTATTACCTTGGGTAAGAACAGGCCAGCCCAACTCTTCTGAACTATGAACAGGCTAATTCATTTGGCCTGTCTTTATTTTGGTAGAGTTTTGTCTTAAGCAAGATGTGGCAAATTTGGTTAGATCCTAGACTGCCCTCCTCCAGGGCTGGTAAAACTACAGGTGGCCTATTAGGTGGCCTATAAGGGGCCAGCAGTGGTCAGTAGGGGAGGCACTGGTGTACTACAGAGGTCTGGAGGAAGTTTATTCCAGTTTCTGTAAATGAGGTGCTCAAGGGGGTCTCCACTCTTTTTACACAATTTTACATAATTTGACACAATTCGTTCTGCACCCACCTACTGTGATTCCGACATAGAGCATAAGCAGCTGTAAATGAACTGCCTAGAGACCCTGGGTCCAGTATTCACTGGCATTATCAGTTGTTTCCTTTTGAAGGGTTGTTTTTCTGAGGCTCTTAAAAAAGCTTTGATAAGAACTCATCTGAAGAAAAAAATCCCTGGACTTGGAAGTGCTGGTGAACTACAAACCTGTCTCAAACCTTCTCTTTTTGGAAAAGGTTATTGAGAAGGTGGTGGTGTTGCAGCTTGAAGTACACCTTGAGAAGTATGACATCTATGAGCCATTCCAGACAGGTTTCCAGCCTTGTCACAGCATGGAAACTTCACTAAACAAGGTGTTTCTTGACCTGCTCATGGCAAGGGATGAGGTGAGCACTCTATTGTCACTTCTTTAGTCCTCTTGTCAGCATTTGGCCCCATGGATCACAGGGTGTAGAATGAACACCTTGCAGAATGTGTGTGACTCACGGGGACAGCACTGAAATGTTTAAGTCTTTCCTGTTCATCACATCACAGCCAGTGATGATGGGGACTTTCTCACTGCAGTCAGTGTAATTAGATATGGCACACCACAGGGACCAATTCTGTCACCTATGTTATTCACAGTGTGCATACTAACACTGGGCGGGTCATTACATGCTACAGTATGAGTTTTCACTACTGTGCAGATAAAACTCAGCAGTACCTGTTTTTAGCACCTAATGGGCAGGGCGTGGTTTTGCTGCTGAAGCAATGCCTGCAAGCAATTGTGGCCTGAATGGCCTCTCTCTGGCCAAACCTTAATCTGACAAAGACAGAGTTGTTATTGTTGGAATCAGGTCCTCATGGGTATTGGTCATTAGACGAGATGCTGTAGTGTGGCCAGCTTTAAGTGGCACTACTCTGGCAGCTGTGCATTTTCGTGAAAAATCTAGGAGTCACTGAGGACTCAGGACTGACTTTGGGACAGCATGTTTTGGCCTTGGTCTTTGGTAGGTTTTTTTTTTTATTTTAGGAATATCTCCTATTGTAGATTAAAACTTTTCTGATCCAAGAGGATTTGGAGGCATGCATTTTTGACCTCAAGGCTTCACTATTGTAATGCTTTTACGTGAGGTTATCACAGAGGCTAGTTCATTGCCTACAGCTGCTGCAGAATGCCATAGCCAAGTCAGTTGATTTCAAGACCATCATATACAGAACACATTGCAGCTGCACTAGCTTCCAATTAGGTTGAACACCACCTTCAAGAATGCTTTGCTATCTTACAAATCCTTGCACTGATTGTGACCTGGTTACCTGAAAGACTTCTCAGCCTGGTATACTACCAGTCACTCACTCCACTCCACACCACTGAGAAGTTTTTCTTGGCAGTCCTGATAGGGTATTCTCAGTGGAGGTCCCTTTTATTTGGAACCCCCCTACCTTACCATTTTAGGAGTCCCCATCAGTGAAGTTGTTTAAAATGGGACAGAAATATACCTTTTTATATCAGCTTTTGGCTTTGACAATTGGGTTCAACTGGGGTCTCAATGTTTTAAGATCATACTGTCTGTGATTTATTAATTTATGTTTTGTTGTTATAATATATTGCCTGTTTCTGAGTTTTCATGAAGCACCCTGAGCATTTGGGATGGGGTGCTAAATAAATTATAATGCCATGCCTAGCCTTACCAAAGCAGGTTGAAAGCTTGGATAACATAAGCCATTAGTACCAAGTGTCAAAAATAAGGTTCTTTTCATAAAAAAACATGCCTCAGGGAGGCGTGATCCTGGTTTAAAAATACATGAATTGCCATCATACCAAACAAAGCACTTCAGAATATCTAAGGATAAGAAATCATGAGGACACAGTGTTAGAAAAAAGGACATTTTAAGGGAAATATCAGGCAGAACTACTTTACAGACTGAGCGGTGGATATATTCAGTTTATACTCAGGTTTTAGTGTAACAGAAGGCATGTAGCCCATATTAGCTACCCCCATTTCACAGTGGATATGACAGTTCATGCCGCTCTCCATTCAGGAAAATATGCAGTTTAACATTACATTCACAAAAAGTATTAGAATACACAATGCCTTTAGGTAGCTTGTTCCATATTCTGTTTACCCTTGGAACAAATGACATTTTTCTAATACGCTTATTAAGTTTTTTTTTCAATATTTGTAAATTATGGCATCTCAGTTCATATCTGGTCCTTTTAAATTTGAGCCCCAGATCCTTGAACAATTTCTCATCCTTCAAAATATTGAATAAGAATAATAAATCACCTCTTAATCTTCTATCCTTTAGTGAGACTACTGTAAACCTAGAACAATCTCCAAAAACAGGTGCTATTAGTCAGTTCTGTAACTAAAACTTAGACTTGACAAACACTTTGAAGTAATAGGGTAACAGTATTTTTACTGAACTGGCAGGGAACACAATGGACCAATTATATTCTTTGTTTTCTAAAATTATATGGCTGTATTTGCTAATCTGGTATCTGGGCCAATATTTAATCACATTATGCAGAAGAATAAGTCAAATGATGTGTAATTTGGACATATCCATCCCGATTTGGACTTCAGAAGTATCTGCAGATAAGAATCAAGTCTACATATTGTATTACTGAGCAGTCTGAGTACCAGTTAGCTTAGGTTTTTGCTATCTTTTTGTCACATAACTTGGTTTCATGATAGGTAGATCCTGCAAAAGCAACCTGCTTGTCTTCTTCAAGGAGGTAAGCAGGGACCTGGACAGTGGCTAAGCACTAGAAGTAGATATAGTCTAGCTAAACTTCAGCAAGGCCTATGGCACTATACTGCATGGGAAACACATGGAGAAAGTAGCACAATATGAAGCTGACAAAGTGTACAGGACCCTTTGCAGACTGTGTGAGAGGCCTACCCAAACCCGATAGATCAACTTAGGGCAGCTGGTTCATTCCACTGGGGTGTCATATACAATAGACGAGGCACACTGATGTGTCCTGGTAGGACGAAACATGTGTCTGTGTCTTCTGTTGGCACCCTTTGCAGACTGTGTGAGAGGCCTTTCGGCACATGTATTTCTGCTTAAAGTTGAACCAGCATAGCATTTTGTGGTGATCTGCATATACAGCCCATGATGCTTTGCATTATGGGGGTATGTGTGATTTTGTATTTCTTTGAAACTTGGCTTCCCAGCCAGTGCCCTTTGGGGTAACCCTTATCTCAGTGCTTACATACTAAGGTTCTTTGTCTTTTAACTTGTTTTTTATTTTTATTGGACTCACCACCAACCAAATCTGATAGATCAACTTAGGGTAGCTGGTTCATCCCACTGGGGTGTCATACAGATGAGGCACAGTGATGAGTTCTGGTAGGATGAAACACCTGTCTGTGTCTTCAGTTGGCACCCTTTGCAGTATTGTTTGAGGCCTTTTGGCACCATGCATTTCTGCTTAAAGTTGAACCAGCATAACATTTTGTGTTAATTTGCATATACTGCCCATGATGCTTTGCATTATGGTAGTATGGGTGATTTTGTATTTCTTTGAACTTGGCCTCCCAGCCAATGCCCTTTGGGGTAACCCTTGCTTCAGTGCTTATGCACTAAGATTCTTTGTCCTTTAAAGTGTACAGGGAGTGGGTAACACAATGGCTGGAAGCAGAGAATTGTTTCAGCATTAAAAGTGTAAGAAGCATAGAGTGGTTGTGGATGGTCACCATTCAGCATGGAGGGGTGTGCTGAGTCGAATACCTCCTGGGCCTGTACTGGGTCCGTTGCTCTTTAACATATTTCTTACTGACCTGGGGGAAGGGGTCAGCAGCAGGTTGTTGAAGTTGTCTGATAAAGTTAAATTGACAAGAAGAGTGGAGACAGTAGAGAAAAGGGATACATCACAGGGAGGCTTACACATTAGTGGTAAGGGGCTGAGAAACAAGGGTTCTGTGTATGTGGGAAAGCACAAGGTACTTCTCCTTAGGGAAGAATCAGAGTCATTCTCCCCCTTCATGATGCAACAGTGAAGAGAACAACTGATGAAAAGGATCTAGTAGTAATTGTGCAGCACAAGGTGAAGCCAGACAGGCAGGGTGCTGCTGCAGTCAAAAAAGCAAATACAGTGCTGGGATATATTGGTCAAGCCAAGGTAAAAGCATTTTTTTGTAAAGCACCCTATCCCATAGGCTCAGGACACTTCGCAGAGTAGAGGTATAAACACAATTATTCATTTGACAGCATAAATAAATATATAGCTTGATTTCCATAATAAGAGGTAGTAAGGAGCAAGTCAAAGGAGATGATCCTTCCCCCGTACAAGGCTTTGGTTCAGCCACACCTGGAGTACTGTGTCCAGGTTTGGTCACTGCAGTACAAAAATGACTTTTAATAAATTGCAAGAGTTTGGCAGAGGCCACCAAGCTGATTATTAACTTTTGAGTCCAGTGCTGTGAGGACAGATTGGATATACTCAAATTATTCAGTCTAGAAATGAGAGGACTGAGTGTGGGGCATGAATGAACACAATTCTCTGAATACTAAAGGAGGTATATAGGGTGGAGTATACACAGATGTCTGAGCAGGTGAGCACAAACAGAACTAGAAAGCATGACCCCAATCTAAGGGGAGGCAGAATAATGGGAAACATTGGAAAGCATTACTTAACAGCCTTCCCAATGAGGTTGTAGAAACTAGCACTGTTCAGGCTTTCAAAGCAGCATTAGACAGACTCCTGTGGAAGATTAATATTGATGATTACTCAGAATGAGTAGGTACCATTCCAACTATCAAACCTGGATGTACGTTCATATGCAAATTGGGTGTAGACTTTGCTGTGCAGCAGGACTGCCTGACAAGATGGGCCTTACTTGTTTCCATCATCAGACTACTATGTTACTATGCAACCTACATAATGCCATGATGAATGTCTGGGTAACACGAGCAAGTCAGCCTTTCTGGTGGAGAGAGGTATATTGTCACGCAGTGATGGATCCCATTTCCTTCATTCCTTTAGCCTGTGGGACAATAAAAATTATTTTGGATGTTAAGGTGCATCTTGTGATTGCGGGACTTGTCTCAGTGACTATGTAGGTAAGTGATACTTGGGTGATCATAGAAAGATCCGTTATGGTCAGGCCTAGCAACAATTTTGTTTTACTTACAGGTGGGTAGATGGAACCCTGCCTTGTGATTCATTTTTACTCATGACAATTGGAAGAGGGACTTTATCTGGGTCTGGTGGTTATCTTCTTTAACAGATAGGGTAGAAGTTTTGTCTCAGACGTTCTGGGATTGAGTTCAGGAGGTCCAGTATATGGAGAGGGGGTAAAGGGCTGTTTTCATCCCTTTATGGCACCCCACACTACCAGGTCAATTCTGAACCAAATACTGAATGTATACCAAATATGGGGCCCATGAATAATTGGTCAAATATTCCTTATGTGGTGCTGAAATATTCAGGTATTCGGTATTCATTATTCGGTTTAGCTGTGAAATTACACTGAATTAAAAACAAAATTTCCTCCCTAGGATGCCAGGGCTAGTCTCCCGGCAACATTTCCTCCATCACTGCAATATTTAAATGTATCCCAACCATCTCCCCCTTATCTCAAGTCCCAGATCCCACAATATTTTATATCTCCAAATTGACAGCACCTGGCACACTGTCAGGAGCCAACACTGTCTTTGAAAAGCTCCTTCACCCCCCACCCACCCAAGCTCCACTCCTTACAAGGCCACAAACTCCCACCCCCAAAAAAACAGAAATACACATTTTATCCCCTTGTCCTGATCCTTGAATGGGGGGAGAGAGCAAGACTAAAACCTGGCTAAACAATCGACTCCCTTTCCCACATCTGTTATAACACCCGGTCTAGCTCCACTGTACACACTAGTGCTGCCCAAAGAAATCAATGCCTCTGGATTGAGCAAAACACCAAGGCATGATTGCAAGGAATAGAGTTGGGTAGCAGGAGCATCATTAGTGACACTGGGCAGCCTGAGGCTGAAAATCTAGGGTAGGGTAATAAATACATTTCAGGAAGGAGAAGGAAGAAGTAGGATGTAAACAGGCATAGAAAGGGGGCAGTAAGGTATGAAAGAACATGGAAGTGGTACAGCAAAACAGGTGCAGAGCCACAGTTTTCCAGGATAAATTCTGGAGACTGAGGCGCTGCCCCATTTGCACTCACCTCTTTGGGTTGTGGGCAGAGGTGGCTGGACTCCAGGTTGAACTGGCAAGTGTACAGATAATCTTCTGCCCCACTCAGGGGCCACCAAATCTGTCCCCGCTCCCCCAGAGGATGCCTGGGCAGAGGCAGAATGATTGCACCTTGGTGGGCTTCGGGATGGTGGAGGGTGGAGGTAGGGTATACATTCCTCAGCTTGTACCATTACAAAATACCCTCACTGTACTGGAGGACATGACAGCTGGCAGAAGGCACCAGCAGCAGTGAGAAGGGAGGATGTGGGGGTCTTCAGAAGGGGAGGCCTCAAAGAGGGAGGAAGAGTCACTGACTGAGTAGGAAACAGCTGCTAGTGGGGGACTCCATCTTTGGGAGATAGGCTTGGGAGTGGAAGGTGGAAGAGAGAGGATGGTGAAATGTCTCCCTGGTGGTTCGGCTTGGAGGGATGGGGACAGATGGGGAAGAGATCCATAGGATCACTAGGGCAGCAGGATATTGGTGGGAGCTAGATGTCATTGTCCACCTGTAGATAAAATGACATGGCAAAAGGATAGAGCAGAGAAAGTGCAAGGTAATTTCTCAGAGCTTGGGAAGAACCTTAAGCAGGTAGCATGCATGGTGGCATTACCCGAAGTGTTACCTGTGAATGGCCAAGGTGAGGAGAGAAGAAGGCTTTTAACAATTAGCTGAAAGTCTTTTGTATGGAAGAGTACTTTGGCTATATTGGAGGTTGAGGGTCAGCCTGAGAAGATATAGACCTCTATAAGGAAGAAGGGCTGCATCCTTCCAGGAGGAGGGGCTAAAGTCCTTAGTGGGAGGTTTACATGTCACTTAGATGAGTATTTAGACTAGCCAGGGGAGGCCGTAATAGCAAGGGAGTCAGAAATTGCCACTAACTTGATAAAGCAACACAGAGGGAGGGTCAGATGGTCACAAGCTACCCCAGTGCAGGGGCACAAGAAGAAAGGGGTGGGGGCAACGTAGAGTAAAAGAGGGTTACAAATCAAGAATGCAAGAAGACAGAAGTAAAAGAGACTGGAGATGGAGAGGGTAACAAGACAAGAGGGTCAGGAGGAGTGTCAAGCAGCAGTGCAGTCAGTGGGAAGAAAGGAGGGAGGCAGGTAGGCAGGGAGGGTGTAAGGAATGGAGAACCATAAATGCCAATGCAAGGAGTCTGGGAAATAAAATTCTGGAGCTGGAGGCCATCATGTAAAAGGCTAGCCTGGATTTGGTAGCCGTAATAGAGTCATGGTGCACTGCCAGTCATGACTGGCCATACCAGGCTACTCTTTGTTATTTATTTATTTATTTCTATTTCACATAGAATCCTTTAAGCAGGTGCCTATTATCAAAGGATTCTGAGTCACAGACAACAGTTATACAAAAAATCATTGAGTATGTTACAGTCAACTGAAGTACATCAATTGATGTACATTACAGCAAAGTAGACATACAAATACAGCAAATCACACATAGTTACACAATATTACTAAGAGGAGCTGGCAATTAGAATAGGTGCACAACAGGAATACATACCAGGAAATAAACTAGTGTAATATGAGAAGTAAAACAGCTTTTTTATTTATTTGAAAATTGGTAACCAGGAGAGGCATACTGAGCAAAAGCTCATTTCCAGGTTCAACCAAGGGGAAAGGGAACAGGGAATGCAATAATGAAACATATACAGTATTATTGACAAATGCATAATAAACAGAGTATAATTTACCATAGTGCAATTGCACATAAAAATAAACAAAGCTAAAAGGAAACAGATGCACAAAAGGAAGGAAGGAACCTGATGCAGGCTGATGTAAAACTCAGGTGGAGGCCAAACAACAGAGAAGGTAAGAGCTCCAATAGGTAAGGATGAGGGAGGAGGAGGATCAAGAGCAAGTGGGAGAGGGAAGGAGTTTTAACTGGCACCTAAAGGAGATAGGGAGGGGAAAAGATGGAGAGAGGAGGGGACCAACTTCCAGAGGGTGGGAGGGTGATAGGAGAATACCGCCCAGCAGAGGAGTGAGGGTGGGGAAGGGAGAAAGTGTGAGGCTCCATGGAGTAGACAGAGTATGAGGCAGAGGGAATGGGAGAAAGGAGTGAGGACAGATAAGAGGGCAGGGTCCAAAACCAGAATTTGGAGATGAAGAAGATGCAGTGGGACTGGCGAAGTAAGGGTAGAGGGAAGAGGGATACAGAGTAGGAAAGGGAGCAGTGGTGAGTGTGATGGGGAAGGTTCGAAGCAAAGCAGAGAGCATCCAGTCTGGGAATGAAAGAGGAGGAGGTTGTGCCATATACTACATCCTCAGAGTCATAAACCAGGGACACCATTTTGGTAACAAGCTCACGGTGGATCTAAGTAGATAGGCAGTCTTTTTTGTGGTAAAAGGCATCTGCTTTGGGGTGGAGTTTGGATTGGATGGTATCAATGCGGCAGAGAAGTCAAGCTTGCTATCTAACCACAGACCAAGATACTTTGCCTCTGGGATACTCTGTTCAGGAGATGCAGGCGGGGTTGTACAATATTTTAAGGGAGGGAATCAAGGTTACAGAAATATAGGGGCACCCAGAGGAAAAGGAATGGCTGGAGTTGCTGTGGATCATCTTACAGACAGGAACTGGGGCTGCTATCTTTACAGGGGTTGTATACAGATCTCCAGCACAGGAAGAGGAGTTTGATGAGGCAGTAGGGGAAGACATCATTATTATTGCAAATAAAGGGGAGGTGCTGCTAGTTGGGGATTTCAGTCAGCCAGATGAGGATTGGAGCCTTTCAGCTGCAGCTTTAGCAAGGAGCAGGGTCATCCTTGACTCTCTACAAGGGGTTTTTCTCAAGCTGCTAGTCAACACACCCACTCAGGGTGGGGCATTGCTGGACTTGGTGCCTACAAATAGGTACAGTATTACAGAGGTCAGAGTGGGCAGTCCCTTAGGTACCAGTGAGCACAGTACAATGTGGTTTATTATGATGGGAGCACAGGCAAACCACATGAGGATAAGGTTTCTTGACTTTAGGAGGGCAGTTTTTAAAAAATGGGAGACTGCCTCAGAAACTGCCAAGTAGGTGGGGATTGCCAGAAAGGGGTAGAAGAAGAGTGGGGGGAAAAATAAAGGAGGGTATCATCTTTTGTGTGTCTATATACCTCTGTCTGGCGGTATCAGGGCATTAGAATATTTGTCTGATAGAGCTACTGATCAGGTCATGGGCAACAAATTCATTATGCTAAGAGACTTCAACATAGATTGGTGAGCAATCAAAGGACCTCTACCGAACATCACCTTAGTAAATGAAGTGCCACTTAGATCATTGAGGAACCTACTAGGCTGACGAAGGGTGGAGTCATGGCTACATTACTAGACTGGATAATTACACCTAGAAATGTCAAAATTGTGTGCTCTGGTATTCTACCTGATTCCATCAGTGACCATTCCCCTATATTCTGTATATGGCCAGCTAAAATTCAGTCTCCTCCTCCTCCAAGGCTAATACGATTCTGAGACTATACTAAACTTGACAGCAAGGTATTCAAGTCTGCTCTTACACAACTGAACTGGTTGTACCTCTGGGCCACTGACAATGTTCAGGATGCTGCTGCATTCTTTAATATGACATTTTGAGGAATACAGGATAAGTATGTACCATTCACAACCAGAAGAATCAGGGGTTTCACCAAAAAATGGATTGATCGAACAGTGCTCATGATGATGAAAGCTAGAGATAAACAATGGTGAATCTTCATGGCCACAGGAAATGATGAAGACTGGCAAAAGTACAGGCATCTCTGCACTCAGTGCAAAAAATAGATAAAGCAAAATAAAATTAACCATTATAAAAATCTACTTTCTTCTACTGCAGGATCCCCTCAATGATACTGGAAACAAATCAAGCAGATCCTCAGCAAAACTTCTCCCCTGTACTCTTTGAACTGAAGGTCAATGGCTTCAATTGTAACAATACCTCCACCATAGCGAATGCATTTAATGCTCAATTCTGTGATCTGTCTATGTACACTGAACCTAACTCTAGTAAAAGCCCCCCACCACAACCACATAGCAATCACGCTACACACACTCCCTTCTACTTTGAATTAATTAAAATTTCTGAAGTACAAAAACTGCTTAAAACCATCCCCTTGTCTAAAACGGCTGGCTCTGATGGGCTTGAGCCAAAACTGTTCCGATTTGCTGCATGGGAAATTTCACCTGCTGTTACTAGACTGTTCAACCTCTCACTCATGAGTGAAGTTCCCTCTGTATGGAAATTATTCCATATTGTCTGAGTCTTTAAGAAAGAAGATTCCCAACACTAGGAAGCACCACCCACAGTGTTTTAAGAAAACAGCAACTGCAACAGCTTGCAGTGTGGCTGTGGTCACATTACAGTCCATGTTCACTAAGATCCTCAGATTGTGGCCTGGTTGAGATACTTAAGCTGAGAACTAACCTGGGGTCTGCAGCATTTCAGTATTTTGCTCCCAAATTATGGAACAATATCCCAGCTGAGATTTGGGATTGTGCTACTGCAGGGAGTTTCAAAAAAAATCCCTCTGTAAGCACCTACTAGGCACATCCAAATGCAAAAGTCTCCACAAGAGGCGAACTGGTTATTGGGCCCTAACCATTCTTGACCCTGCTTGCTACTAAGGTATTAGTATTTAACTGTTTTTCCTGCAGATTATGATACTGTTTATACTGCTTTTTGCTATGTGTGTCTCTCTCCGTATCATATCTAGTGTGGAGAGCTAGCCAACTTGCAATCATAATTTGCAGGTATATTTCTGTCATATATTTGTTTGTGTTATTTTGTGTATGATGCCACAAGAAAATTCTCAATGTTACTGAAAGGTCACAGGAAGAGAGAAAAGGTCTTGAAAAATATGTATAAATCCAGAAGCAAATGATTTGATACCTTTTAATCCCTTTAAATCTAGATTAGAAAAATATGTGACACTCCCATGTGACCCAGAAAACAGTTACTAGCCAGGAAGCTGACAATTACATTTTCAAAGGGGATGGAAGTCCCTGGTTAGCTAATTGGTGTAATAAAGTCTGAGAATGAGAGAAGCTATCTCCTCTGTCATAAACCTTCAAGATTAAAAGGGGAAATGGTTTTAGGCAGGAGGTGTCAGCAAGGTTACCACATTCTGATTAAATTTTTTCAGTAGTGCCAGGAAGTGGTGATATGAGGACCCAAATAAGGAAACAAATAATAATTCCTTAAAATCTGGAAAAAGCATGAGTGACATCTACTGGCCTAAAAAGTTAGGACTAGACCAGGACTTTTTACAGACAGCCAGAGGACTATAAATACCCCCTACAAACAGAAGCCAATAGCAATGCACTTTGGACACTCTCCCGACAAGACACAGAACAGAACTGCCAGCAGCCAGTGGCTGAAAATGAGGACGGGTTTTTCAAACTTCACTTATTCTTCTGGACTACAATTTATTACAAACTTAAGATAGAACTTTAGACAGGACCCCTTGTTTTCTGCAATTCTGCAGTTGCAGCAGTGGCCGCAGAAATCAGGGCTGACTGCAGAAATCAGTACTGGCCACAGAAATCAGGAAAACCAGCCATATGGCTGCAGAAATGCTAACTATGCTATATGGTGACACAAGGAAAGGGCATAGCTACTGATATGTTAAGTATGGCATGGCATACATACTTATTAGAAGGGGCAACAAACTGATGCCACCCACTACAAGCAGAAAAGCTAGTGTCCGCATGGCATCGTGACTCATGCTGGCTCTTGTTACATAACTCCATCCAGATAGTATTATTGGAGGGGAAGACTGACGCAAGGGTAGCAGAGCTTGATTAGGTCCACAGCAGTTAAGATTTGCTGTTGTGTAGGTGGGGCTAGCTCAGCCATGTTAATTTTTCATCATGAGACTGCTGACCATGCATGCTGAATCCCTGGAAGATGAATTTGGAAGGAAGAAATGGTAGGCGAGCAGTAGTCAAGAAGTGAGAAGATTCAGTGGTGCCCATGGAGGTGGAATCTATCTCGGTGTGGTGGCAGGTATCAGAGAAGGAGGAGCTGATTGCAAAAACATGTGGCTAGCATCAGACTGGGAAGAGGACTCAGTCCCCACTGATGGACATCGATCACAGTTTTGAGATCTGTTCCTGCAAGTGTGAGAGTAATTTCATGGCAGATTTGAACCTGCAGCCTAAGTGGTCAAGTTGCCCAGCTATAGTAGAGTTGGGGACCAGGGTATGCTAGAACTGGAGCAAGCAGATAAGGAAAAATATCAGAATGGAGAGTTGTATTGTTTGCTCCCTATACATAAGTGAAATGAGGGTCACTGACTGAAGAACACCACAACCCCCTGAGTTGCGAGGAGAAGAGAACATGCTAACCAAGGTTATTCCAGCTTAATAAGAATGACTTGCTTGCATTTTTTAGTGTGTTCCCCAAAAGAAAAATCAGCAGTTAACAAATCATACAGACACTGCAAGTTGCACCCTCCGTCACTGTTATAGGAAGACAACCCCCCACAAATGCACATATTTTCATGCTTCACTGAACATGTTTGTTGTAAGACAGCTGGGGTATTCCTAATTTTAAAACATTATAATCGAAAAGAACATTGATCAAAATCAGAAAAAAATAAAACGGCTTTCAAGTTGGGAGTCTCTCTTTATTTCTGCTAACTGTAAATATAAACCAGAAGAAATCCAAGCAGGTTTTGCCATCTGGGTAGTTTTAGCAGAGTGTTTATGTCCTCCTCCAATTATTACCTAGAAGAACAGCAAAAGCCACCAGTGACCAAAAAAACAGATGAGCCTTCAAATTCTGGGTAGGATGGAAAAGTTATTAAAAGAGAACACCAGGTCTGGGTTATTGCAGTTTAATATTTGCTGTTCCACTTTCAGTGTAGTGGAGTGGTTGTACAAAGGCAGTCAAAGGGTAAACTAAGACTTAATCCCCTTGAAGGTATGCTGTTTAACCACAATTTATCTGCCACAGAATGGCTGCAGAATCAGTTGTTCTGCTGCAGAAAGTATGAGGTCCTGCCACAGAATGTGGGTCCACTTTGCTGCATTAAACACGGGGCCTTGATTTTAGATAACAGTTATAGTGCATTTTCATGTACATTTTCCACTTTTATTTGTGTTATTCTGTGACCAAAATCTTCTAAATCTTTTAGTTGTAACTGTATGATTATTAATTAAATATTTTAGTAAAAACATTTTTTTAAGAAACCTGCCTGAGCGAGATTTTCCATATTATGTGTGGTTGTGGGATGTTTAATAATAATCTGTGACTAAGCTGTTATTGCTAAAGGGGTGTCACCATAAGCTACCAATTGAACGAGGGTCTGCACAGGGAAATCTGGGTAAAGATAGTGAGACTATGAAAGTCTCAAGGAAGAGTCTGTAGGGATTTGACCCAGGTTATTGCATGCCTTTGGGAGAAGACTAAATCAGAGTTACATAGAAATATAGAAACATAGAATTTGAAGGCAGATAAGGACCGCTTGGCCCACCTAGTCTTCCCATTTCTCTACCTAACGGATAAGCTGCAGATCCAACTTAACCAACAGTCTACTTCCTCCTACCCCCCACTAGAATTGCCTTATGTCTGTCCCATGAATTCTTGAATTCCCCCACTGTTTTTGACTCTATGACCTCCTCAGGAAGGCTGTTCCATGTATCCACAACCCTCTCTGTGAAGAACTACTTTCTCACATTACCTCTGAGCCATCCCCCTATATCTTCAAATTGTGCTGCCTTGTTTTTGCACATCTCTTTTTCTGAAAGATGCTACCCTCTTGGACTTTGTTGATTCCTTTGAGGTATTTGAAAGTTTCTATCATGTTCCCCCTCTCCCTCCTTTCCTTGAGGCTATACATCTTTAATTCATTTAGCCTTTCTTCATATGTCTTCTGATGCAGTCCCTGCATCATTTTGGTTGCCCTCCTCTGGACAGCCTACACCCTGTCTATGTCTTTGTGGAGATGGGGTCTCCAGAACTGTACACAGTACTCCAGATGTGGTTTTACCAACTGTCTGTGCAGAGGGCCAACTTCCTGTTTTCTACTGGTGATGCCTCTCCCTATGCATCCCAGTATCCCCCCAGCCCTCCTTGCTGCATTCTCACATTGCTGGCCCACCTTTAGGTCATCTGATATGACTACCCTCAGGTCCCTTTCCATTTTTGTTGTTGTCAATAAAAGGCTACCCTGAAGAGATTATAATGCTTGAATCTTCCCCCTTTGTGTAACAACCAAGAAAGCATTCTCATTTGGCTACAAAACTCGAGACTAGTATTGTATCCTTATCTAGACTAAAGAGGGAGCCCTGGGGCCTCATAGCGGGTGTTCAGTCATGACCTCGGCGAGCATTCTAGAAGGACACAGGGAGGGTATCCCTGTTTTCCCCCTTCCTGTCATGAATTGCACTTAGGGGTGGGAACTGTGAGCTCAGTGGATCTCATCCTCAGAAGTGGGTTCATGACACTTAGCACTTTGCCTGTTGGAGGTGATATACACCTTACGCCACACTTAATTACCTTTGTCTTTAATTGTTTGCAGCCTGTCTATTGTTTACCTTTATCTGAGAGTATGTTGTACATTGCTGTATACTGTGAACTGTATGGTGTTGCTGTATCTTTGTTGTAACTCTTCCAAGACATACCTGAAGACAGGCAGCTTCTGCATAGTGTACCTACCTGGTTAACAAAAATTAAATAAATAAATAATTAAGGCAACCAGCCTCTGTAAGAAGGAAGTGAGTAAAAGCAAAAGGAAAAAGAGACCATTATGGTCCTCTAGGGAAGTGGCAATGTTGTTGAAGGAAAAAAAGGGTGGAATTCAGGAGGTATGAGGAAAGCAGAGGTAAGGAGGAAGAAAGGGAGGTGTATCAGGTAAAAGAGGGATGCAGGTAAGGCGATGAGTGGGGTAAAGGCACAGACAGAAGAAAGGATAGTTGAAGGGGTAGCTAAAGAGGATAAGACTTTCTTCAGGTACGTAAGTGAGAGGAGGAAAGCAAGGGAGAGAGAGTGAGGATAAGGAGCACAGCACAGCACAGCACAGGGAGAATGCACAGTACCACCAGGGAGCAGCAAGAACACAGGAAGGGGATGCGGACTCAGATCAATTTGCAGAGGAAAGAGTCCTGAAGGGACTAACAGCTCTGAAAATGGACAAGGTTATGAAACCAGATGGGAGACATTCAAGGGTACTAAAAAGCTCTCTTACTCAACAACTCAATGGAATTGGGTGTGGTTCTTGAAGACAAGAGGAGAGAAAGGCCATGGTCCCTCTAGGTAACAGCAGCAGTAAGGAAGAGGCTAGCAACTATAGGCCAATGAGACTCACCTCAGTGATGAGAAATTAATGGAAACACTGTTAATGGAAAGGTTGGTAGAGTGTCTTGAATATGGATTCACAGGGGGTTGGAGTCATGCCAGATGAAACTGAATGATTTCTTAGACTGGGTGACCAGGGAATGATCTTAGGGGAAGGCAGTGGACATTGCCTATCTGGTCCTAATTTAAACTGATAAGGGGGTCAGTAAGGATCACATCATCCTTTGTCACTAGGAGATAGGTACCAGCAGCCTCCCCCCAGTCAGGGAATAATTCAGAGAGATCAGTGTATGAGACAAGAGAGGCACTAGCAGTAGGGATAGGGGGAGTTTCTGGTGGGAAAGAGGGCAGGAGGATGAGGATGGGGCAGGGAAGGATGATGGGGGGTGTAGGGGGTAGATTAGGGGTTAAGATAGGAAGCCCAATGGAGTATCATAGAACAGATAGGGAGAGGGACAGACAGACTGGAGGAGGAGAGAGGATGGAGTCATAGTGGAAAGGTGTATCTCTGAATGCATGGAGCCTGTGAAACAAAATGGCTGAGTTACAAGTGTCAATCCATGAGGGGTAGGTGGACATGGCAGCCATCACTGAGGCTTGGGCTATGCCAAATGATGACTGGGACCTCTTCATCCCCAGATACAAACTACATGGAAGAGTTTCGGAGGTGAGAAGGGGGAGTTGCATTGTACATAAGGGAGGGAATATTCTGTACAATGGAAGAAGAGGTGGGGGGGAGGACTGAGGATTTGTGAGTGCGGGTACAGTCCACAAAAATGAGACAACTTATGCTGGCATGGTGTCAGACCACCAAACCCAAAAGATGAGATGGACAGACTTAGGTCCAAAACAGTGGTGATGGTGAGCAAGGGGAATATGGTGATTATTGGGGCTTCAATCTGCCTAGTGTGGATTGGACGATCTTGGCTACTTCCTATACAAGGTTGCAGGTGATGTTGGATACATTGCAGAGTGGGTTTCTGACACAATGGAAACCACCAGGGAGAGAGCCTGGTACTGACAAATGGAGCACATGTTCAGAATGTGAGAGTAGGGAACCCACAACCACAACCTGGATGCATGTGGACATGAGTAGGGGAGAAGTATAACACCAAAGCCCATAGTATTATATTTTAGGAAGGCAGACTACAATAGGATGGAAGAGATTCTAAGTGAGCACATTGTTGGTATGAATGAAGAGGTATACTGTATGTGCTCAGTGACAGCTCAGTCAGAGGCCAGCCAAGGTGGAGAGAGGAGGGCTGTGTTGGTCACTGGCTCTGTTTCAGGATGGAGGAGTGGGGTTGAGGATCACTACCTGCCAGGGTGGGGGTCTTCTAGGCTACCAGTGAAAGGGTTTCATTAACTATACGGGGATGGGGGTTGTACTAGACATCAGGGAATATTTGTTCTAACTATTGGGCACATGGTCGGGTGGGGGGAGGGACCTCTAGCTACATGGGAAAATATATTATAGTACATTGGGATGGCAATCAGTAGATAGAGACATTGCAAAATGAAATTTCAGTGGTGAAATTGTTGCACAATTGGCAATTTCACCATGCTAAACATTTCATGAAAATCCAACGTTCTGCAAAATTTTTCACCGAGTGCGAAGTTGTGAAATTTCACCCTCGGAACATGGAATTACGCCAAGAAATGCATAATTTTGCCCAAAACAGCAAAATTTGCCTGAATGTCACCATTCTGCAGGTGAAATTTCACGTTCCACAAGTGAAATTTCGCATTTCGCACCCATGAAATATTTTGCAGAATGGCAGAATTTTGCGAAATGTTTCACATAATGAAATTTCACAATTTTGCACATCTCTAACAGGAGAAGGGACCACTAGACCACCAGGAAAATGTTTTATGTATCATCAATTTGCCAGCGATTGGCAGGGAGGTTCTAGACCATCAGGGAGAATATAGTACAGTACATCAGGATGGCTATTGCCAATGGGAAAGGGACCACTAGACCACCAGGGAGTTCTATAAGTTTTCTAGAATGGGATGGCAATGGAGGGAGCAGCTCCACTAGCACCAGGGATAGTTTTCAGTACTCAAGCAATCGGGGGTTGGCATCCATGCAGTACAGACTTGCTCTCTATGCAAATGTGACCATAATGGAATGCAAATGGCCCCTTAGCATCTTGGATGCCCAATGGGCTAATTTGCATAGGTCCCCTTAAATATGGGGAATGCAATTCAGGTGCAAGCCATTATGCCACCCTATTTTGGGGGCCATATCTGCCCGGTTCTAGGGAGCTTAGCACTGGGTCTCAGTTGCCCTATATTCATTGGAATAGCACCAATGCAATATTCTACTGAATATAGTAGTTTTGGACTCCTGGGCAACTGGAGAGGGCAGCACAAAGTTTTGCCCTCTGCTTTGCACAGATTTGAATATCTGTCGCTGGTGTTCAGGATACTTTTTCACATCCCAATTCTTCATCACTTCTCTTCCCACCTCCTATGATATTCCTATCACTTTCTCTCTCTTCTCTTCACCATCGTTGTCTTTGCCACTCTTCTCTCTTCATTTCTAAGTTCTGACTTGGCTCCTTACCCTCCTATCTCACCTCTCTCACGGCCCACTTATCTGTGGCCTCCTAACCTCTCAGATCTAGGGTCTCCCATACTTTCTCCCTCTCTTGGCCCTCCTCTAGCTCTGGATTAGCTGCTTTTTCCTTCAGACCTTCCCCACTTTGGAATTCCCTTCCCTCCCATATCAGACATTCCCCTTCCCTATCTCTCTTGAAAAGTACCCTTTCCCACTCGTCAGTATTCCCAGACTCTTGCCCCTGCCTAGACTGATCTTCCCTCCCTCCATTTCTTCACTCCTGATCAGTATACAGGAAATCACTTGAGCACTTAACATGATGACCCGCTCCCTTTTTCCCTCATTCATCACCCTCTCTCTTTTCCCTTCCCATCCCCAATCTCCTTCCCTCAAGGCTACTTTGCTTGGACAATGCTGTGTTATTTACTGCATCTCTGCATTACAACATCATATTTATTTTAGAATTTTTGAGTTATAGGTTATACCATGCTTTTATACCCGAGTAGTTGTACTGTGTACTGCCAGTGCTCACCTATGTATTATGCTGCAGCATTTGCCTATTCCGTGAATATGTACCACATGTTATACCATGCTACTGTACCCTTGTATTTTGCACTCTGTAATATCACTAGATTTCACACATGTATTTGTACTCTGTCCTAACTCCACCCCGGTCACACCTGGAAATGAGCCTCGGCTCAGTGTGCCTCTCTTGGTTAACAACTTTAAATAAATAAACAAACAAATAAATAAAGATTTGCTAAATTTGTGGCAAGTTATGCACCCACTCCAGTGCCCTTTACCTGGAGGGAGTGCAGGTTTGTAATTGTGAAAAGTTAAAGACTAGCACAAAATATACCATTTGTTTGTGGAATCTTGTAGGGGATTATTTTGCTGTATGCCTGTGGTTGAGGAAATGCTCTATTTTTATAGACCATCCTCATGTGGATGTTGGTATAGAGTGCCTCTACATCTAAAGTAGCAATAAGGCACACATCCTCAATCTGTATGTCATTAAGGACTTGTAAACTTTCTCCAATATCCTTGATATAGGAGATCCATGCAACTTTTGTGAATATCACAGTGGGACGTCACTACACATCATAATTTGATTTGGAAAACCAGATAGTGTGCTAATTAGTAACAACTTACCTTATTAATAAGACTCCTAATTGAGGTCAGGCAATTATTTTATATTTTGGGCCCAATTTTAAAGCAGCCCTTACAGTGATGCAAGTTGCAACACTCTAGGGCTGCAGCAAACTCTGAGTGCATCTGGGATGCTGTGCCCAATTTTTTAAAAGGAGGGGCCCTTTGCCAAAGATTCAAGAGTTGCTGCAGCCACATGCTTGCATCAAACATTTGGTGCAACTGCAGGGGATTCCACCCACTCCAGCTCGACACAACACTAATGGGGCCTTGAAGGTGGGGGTGTCTATGCATGCCAGGAGGAGCCTGAGGAGGAAGAAGGACCTTAGGGGTTGCCCCAGGGGGTATCAAGAAAATGGCTGAATAGCAGAGTCATGACGAGCACTCAGTGGGGTGCATTTTGCAATACAAGGCAGCTGATGGTCTCATGGTCTGTGAAGGGTTGGCAGGGAGGGAAAGTGACCTAGCCCCAGGTGGGCACAGCCCTGGTACCTGCCCCTGAGATACCACAATCCCCAATCCTGCAGGCAGGAGGCAATCTGCCACAATGTAGGGGGCTGGGTACCAGAGGACTGTTGCAGTGTCATGAGAATATTTCCCTCCACCACTGGTAGCCTTCAACCGGCAGCCAGTGCTTGCAGCCTACAGGGTTGTGAATTATGGCACCTCCAGGGCAGGTGACAGGGCTGTTCCCACCCTGAACCAGGTCACTTTCCCTCTCTGCCAACCCTCATCAGACCACAAGCACATCAGCTGCCTGGTATTGCAAAAGGCATCCTGCCAGGTGCCACATCACCATTTTGCTATTCTGCCATCTCCCTGATACCCCCTAGGCAGCCCCCATGCTCCTTCTGTCCCTGCCCCCTTCTATCAGGTTCAGGTTCCCCCAATTGCCACAATGTCTAGCAGTGGTGCATGTCCCTTATACCTCCTCCTCCTCCTGGCTGGTCTAATTTGAGCCCCCTGTTGCATTCACAGCAGGACTTCCAAAATTACAAATAAGGGAAAGTGTAGTCCTACCATGGTGCAAGCCCCCTTACGACAAGGCACAAGGGCCCTTCTGTCACAAGGGTGGCATAGGGTGGCTTGGGTGCAAGCCATCCCGATTTTGATGTAGCCTGTGTTCAAAAACCAGGATTTGCCACAAAGTTTGATACAAGGCACCACTTGCATCATACTCATTTGGTGCAGGCACCTTGTGTCAAACATCACCTTTTTAAAATCAGGCTCTTTGAGTTTTAGAGAGGCTACTGCATTATCTACACTTCTGTCAAGCTACATGATAGAAGCAGCCAGATGGTAGTGGAAGAATTTCTCTGACTTCAGTCAACACTGAAGCAAAGCTTCAGTGGATTAAAAGATTTTAGACACTTTTACATGTTCTGTTCTAAGATAGAATGGACACATAATGCAGTGCATACACTTAATGCAGTGATTCACTGTCCTTCAAAACACCTTGTGGACCTTCTATGGCCAGATTTGTGAAAGCCCAGATGCAGGAGCATCCACCAAATGTCCCTGTATCCAGTGGTACCCAATGTATCCATCTCTTGTTTGGATGCATTGGTTGTATTTTCAAAACTGCTTCTGACTATGGCAATCAGATGCAGTTTATAGAAACATGTCAATAACTATGGATGCATCTGCTGTTTAGGGACAAAGTTAAGCAGGACCACTAAACCGTGGTCTAGCTTGACTTAGTGCATGGCCCCCTGCATCCATCAATGGATGTCCAGAATTGCTCAGGAGCTCCCTGCAACTGCCTGACATCATCATCATCATTTCGTTTATTGTTCAACATAAGCTTTTACAAAGATCTAAAATACACATGAATACTGATACCAGTATTCTTCATACATACAATATGCATAAAAATACATTAATAATTTAACTATACAGCATATGTGCAAATGTTCATAAGTGAAGAGTAGATAAAAATTCACTAATCTCTCCAAGATATTCATATTTGTACAGTTAAGAAAAAAAGATACCAACTGGTCGGAAGGGAGGTCAGTACCTGCCAGGATTTCCCCCAACCACTTTTTCCTGTGTAAACTACCTGACAAAAGTTTGCACCTGTGTGCAACAGGGCCAACAAGGATCAACATGGATCCTTTGAAAATATACGTGGCTAAAGGGTGGGCAGAGGGATATTAAAACACAGCCAAAAAAAACATTGCATGTTAAGTTTTTATTTGCTATGTTAAGATGAAGGCAGGCCTTTTGCTTGCATGTGTATTCCTAAGATAATGACAGTTGGTACAGGATATTCTTACAAGGATATTAAAGTTTTTGAAGCAAAGCAGCTGCTATATGAGATGCTTTTGTGTTGAATGTCTGACCTTTGAAATGTATTCTAAGCCAGATTTGTCAATTCAACTTTCATCACATTTAAAAGGGGAAAATGATGAAGCTAAGAATTAGGACATTATTGTCAAATATCACACTGTACCGAAATATGATGATCCCTGTAGATTCTGAAAGGTTAACAATGTAGAAATAGAGTTGTGAAAGGCAGGACTGTCAATTTTGGACTGTGGACCCCTTAATTCAGATATACAGTCATTTTCTTGAATATGTCAAATTGTCTTTTCAAAATGAGCTATCTTGCCAGCAGCTTGTATCCTGGGTCAGATCTTGAAAAAATGTTTCTGTGAAGCATTGAACCATTTAATGCATTTCTCATCCAAGATGATTTCCATGTTATGTTCAGGACTGGAAGCATCAGTTTTATGCCAAAAGGTTGAAATGGCCTCTGTGACATTTCCTACATTGTGGATGAGTGTTCCTTCATGACTGTAGGAAACAAACAGCTTTCAAACATGTCATTTCCCAAAATGCATTTTAGGCATTCGAAATATGTCAGCTTGCTAGACATCTTTGACAGATCCACTATTTTATTCCTCCTAATTATAGTTTAAGTTAGCTGATATTATGTAGTCAAACTGTTTTTTTTTCTCTCTGTTGCAGGCCCATTCCCTGGTCAGCCACACCCCATCTCTACCCCAACATCCACAGAATTTAACCCTCTAATTATTTCCCATTGAAATTACCCCTAGTTCTGTCAACCATCCATCATAAGCATATCCTTCCTGACTTCCAGCTGCCTTCTGTGCTCTCCTCTTTACTTTTCTCAATCATGTTACCATACTTTCTTAGATACAGAAACCAGAACTGCACACTTTGTTTGAGGAAGGTGTGACCAATGATCTGTAAAAGGGTGTTATAATGTCACTTTACTTGTTTAGGGTTATCCACAAAAGGGTAAAAAGACTTCCACCGAACATGACTGGGGCAAGGGAAAACAGCTGACAGCAAGGTGTTCGACAGGGAATTGTGTCACACACCTGGCTGGTCTCAGTGTATGTCAGCTTCATTGTGGGGGGGGGACTTTGCCCCCCTGCACCCACCCTCAAATAGATATAAACAACCCTGGCCCTGCACACATTTGGAGGAGGACCACAGTTATGGCCCTATGTCCGCCCACAATCGCCGATGCCACAAGTCCCGTCCAGCCAGATTGCATCCGCTTTAATTTCCTCACCCAGATTCCCTTCACCCTCATCTCAGTGCGCAGTTGTCGTGATACCACTTGCTTATAAACAAGGCCGCTAGTACTCTGCAGCACTTTGTTCTGATTTCTGCAGCAGGGCTTCAAGGCTACTGCGGTAGCAATATCTGATTTCTGCAGCATAATTTATTCATTTATGTGGCAAAATGCAGTCCTACCATTGGCTAAAATATGATGAGATATCTCTAACGACATCACATTTGGAGCATAGAGGAAGGGCTTCAGTATAAATGAGATCAGGAAGGGAACTGGGCACAATAATAAACTGTATATTTGAATGAAAATTCACCTAAGACAATGAACTCTGTGCCACTATATATATAGTCTGCAGCATGATGCAAATTCTACAGAAAATTCCACAACTGTGGAGTCAAAGAATTCCAGTGGCCTTGCTTATAGAATGCCAATTGATGCATGCCATCATTTTGTTCAGCTTGCTGGTTGCAGCCCTGCACTTCTGCTCCAATACAGATCTTCTATTACAAATTGCATTATTTTCAAAACTTCAGGAATGCTGATTCCTTATGCCAGGAAGCCATATTAAAAATAATGTGGCATAAAAAAAAAAATTATGCACCATGTAAGAAAGCATGTCTTCTTACATTACTAACCTTTTGGCATTTGTAGTTGACATTAATGAAACACTGATTGAAAGTAAATATATACTTGAGGCACTAATGCTACGTTTCAAGGGATACCAGACACATAAAGTGTACACTGTGGTTTCAAATCAGTTTATACAGCGTTACTCATAGATAAGTACTAGAATATCTAGATATTAAACAGGAACTCATAATTCATTTGATAGTACACACTTCTGAGTCTCTTTGGAGCCTATTGTCATTGGTGTAACTATTTTGTGTCTCACATTTTCTGACCTGGGGTGTGTAAGAAAATTATCTCCACAGACACGCTCAGCAGAAAATTGCCAATGTGATTTGCCCAGTTTGCTATTATAACTTTGTATGGAGAAGTACTTGTGGCTTGTACTAAGCTACTAGTCTTGCAAAGTCTGAATAGTTTGCTTCTGCACTCGAAAACAACCTTATTCACCTCTCTAAGTTCTGGAAGGTTATTAATTCACTTTTCTCTTCTCCAACCCAGTCCTCTCTACTTGTTCTCAAGATGAGCGATACTACTATCACTGATCTCTTTGCACTTGCCTGTTTTTTCAATTCCTTCTTCACCTCCTGTGCCCATTCATTCCTCTCTTCCTCCTCTTCATCTTCCTTCTTTCCCCCCTCTCTTCTTCTCTTCCCTCTCATGCTACCCCTTGAACTCTCCTATTATCCCCCTCCCTTTTTTTCTTTTTCACCTATGACCCCTGCTGTTGTCTTAAGGCCTTTTTGGCTCCTAATCCTCACAAGGGTGGAAGTCGTGATAGTCTGGACCCCAGACTCCTATCTCTCTCTGCATATACCATAACCCTTCCTATTACCTACCTCCTTAACCTCTCTTTCTCCTTAGCCTGTGTCCCTATCTCTTAGAAGCTGGCTGTTGTCATTCTCCTTCCCCAATGTGTTGATCCCTCTTCCCCTAGTAACTTCTGTTCTATTTCTCTTTACTATTTTGACTACATTCCAGAAACACCTTGTTTTTCTCATGTCTCCCCTTTTATTAGAAACAGAAACATAGACTTTGACGGCAGATAAGGACTGCTTGGCCCATCCAGTTTGCCCATTTCCCTACCTATTGGATAAGCTGCAGATCCTAATTAACTAACAGCTTACTTCCTCCTACCCACCACTAGATTTGCTTTATGTCTGCCTCATACATTCTTGAATTTCCCCACTGTTTTTGACCCCATGACCTCCTCAGGAAGGCTGTTCCATGCATTCAGCACCCTCTCCGTGAAAAAATACTTCCTCACATTGCCCCTGAGCTGTCCCCCTCTATCTTTAAATTGTGCCCCCTTGTCCTTGCATGTCTCTTTTTCTAAATGATGTTACCCTCTGGACTTTGTTGATTCCCTTGAGGTACTTAAATGTTTCTATAATGTCCCCCCTCTCCCTCCTTTCCTCGAGGGTATACATATTAAGCTCCATTAGCCTCTCTTCATACGGCTTCTGGTGCAGAACCGGCACCATTTTAGTTGCCCTCCTCTGGACTATCTCTATCCTGTCTATGTCCTTGCAGAGATGGGGGCCCCAGAACTGCACACAGTATTCCAGATGGGGTCTCACCAAGTGTCTGTACAGAGAGATAACAACTTTCTGTTTTCTACTGGTGATGCCTCTCCCTGTGCATCCCACTATCCCCCCAGCCCTCCCTACTGCCTTCTCACATTGCTTGCCTACCTTTAAATCATCTGATATGACTACCCACAACACAGGTTCCTTTCCATTTTTGTTGGTGTTAGTACCCCCCCATTGTGTACTCTTCCCCTGGGTTTTTGTTTCCCAGGTGCATTACTTTGCACTTTTTTGTATTGAATCTAAGCTGCCATACTTTTGATTATTTCTCCAACCTTGCCAAGCCCCTTTTCATCCTTTCCACCCCTCCCCATGTATCAACCCAATTGCAGATCTTTGTGTCATCTTCAAAGAGGCATACTTTCCCTTCCAGTCCCTCTGCAATGTCACCTACAAAGGCATTAAATAGGACTGGTCCCAGTACTGAACCCTGCGGTACCCCACTAGTAACCCCACTTTCTTCAGAGTGGACTCCATTTACTATTACCATCTGAGTTCTGTTATCCAGCCAGTGTTTTACCCAGGCTACAACCCTGGGACCCACTCCCAGGCTGGCTAACTTGTTTATTAATCATTTGTGTGGGACTGTGTCAAATGCCTTGTTAAAGTCTAGGTAGGCCACGTCCACAGCCCCTCCCTGGTTTACTACTTTGGTCACCCAGACAAAGAAATTGATTAGATTCATCTGACATGACCTTCTCACTGTGAATCCATGCTGCCTTTGGTACTGTGCCCCACTGGCCTCTAGGTACTTAACAATTCTTTCCTTCAGAAGTGATTACGTCATTCATTTTCCCTACCACTGAAGTTAAACTAACAGGTCTGTGGTTTTCTGCCTCTATCTTGCTTCCATTTTTGTGAAGGGGAATCACATCTACCCTCCTCCAATCCTCAGGTAGCACACCATCCTCCCATGATTTGTTGAAAAGGGTAGTCTGTGGTAGCACTAGTTCTCCCCTTAGTTCTTTTAGAATTCTGGGGTGAATCCTGTCAGGCCCCATTGCTTTGTCCACCATCAGTTTTAAGAGTTCTTTCAGGACCCTTTCTTCTGTGAATGGACTGGTATTGACCCCCTATCCATAGTGCTTCTATTATTTGGTTTATGTACCTCCCCATCTCTTCTTTTGTGAATACTGAGCAGAAGCATTTGCTTAGTATCCCTACTTTTTCACTGTCACCCTTTGCCCACCCCCCTTCCCTTTATTAAGCCTCACTATTCCTCCCTTGGTCTTTCTTCACTCCCTAATTTACCTATAAAAGGTTTTATCCCCCTTCTTAACTGAGTTGGCTATCTTTTCTTCAGTTTTGGACTTTGCTTTTCTGACTACCTTCCCCTCTTTCTTCTGCTTTAACTGGTACAGTTCTCTGTCCTGCTTCTACTGTGTTTCATTATACTTCCTGAATGCTACGTTTGTCTCCCTAACTTTCTTGGCCACCTCTTTAGAGCACCATAGTGTTTTTTTTTTCCTTCATTTTTTTCTGTTGATTTGCATCACACAAAGGCTTGTTGCCTCTCTGATGGCTGTTTTGATTTTTCCCCATTGTTCCTCCACCCCTTCTTCTTGCCTGTTTGCTAGTGCTTTTCTGTGGCACTCTCCCATTGTCCCAAAGTCAGCCCTCCTAAAGTCCAATACTCCTACTTTTGTATGGCTTGATTCTATGGCTGTGTTTATCATGAACCACACTGTTTGGTGGTCGCTTGTTCCCAGATATCTACCCACTTCTAAATCCAAGATCCTCTCTCTTCATCCCCATTTGAGAGTGCCAGGTCTAAGATTGCTCCCTCCTGAGTGGGTTCAAATACTAGCTGTCTGAGGCATGCCGCTATAGGGCATCGAGAAGACCCTGCTCTTGGATGTGGCTGCAGCAAAGGTACCCCAGTTAACATCTGGCATATTCAGGTCCCCCATCAACAATATCTCCCCTTTTTCTGCCATTCTAAGGATGCCTTCTATCATTTTCTTGTCCATTGTCTCCCCCTGAGACTGGGGTCTGTATACAACCCCGGTGCAGACTGTGGTGCCATTTCCTGTCTCTACGATGACCCACAGTGCCTTCTCTATTCCCTGTTCACCCTTTAGTTCTATTGTTTTGATCCCTTCCCTTACATAAAGAGCTACTCCTCTTCCTCCTCCTCTTTTAACCTCCCTGTCCCTCCTATAGATAGTGTACCCTGGTATGTTGACATCCCAGTCATGGTTCTCTGTGTACCATGTTTCTGTGACTGCCACAATATCCGGGTGACCCTCTTCCATCAAGGCCACTAGTTCAGGGAGATTGTTACCCAGACTATGGGTGTTGGTACTCATCACCCTTCATTTTTTGATGGCCTTACCACTTTTAGCCCCATCCCTGTCCTTACTGCCTTTGCCTTTTTTCTCCATTTATTTACTAATATTAAGCTTGTCATTTAACAGCGAACCTCTGGAGAGAGGTATTGACACAATATATACCATTTTAGTGCTCTAAACTTGTAATTAGTGATCTACTTGTATCTTGAGGATACTATCCTACTACCAAGGCTCTTGGTGGTCAGGCAGATCATTGTGGGACTCTGGAGGTCTGGACTGCCAGTCCCAGATATCCCTAACATCTCTGGGTGCTTTATCACTGCTGTAAAGCACTTTTAAGTGCTATACTGTATTGAAACTGTGTTGCATTAGCAAAGTTTGTCTTTTTTAAACTATATAATCACCCTGTAGTGGTGGCATGGCTTGGAGGAATGCAACCGTTAGTAGGCACTTCAGTTTGGCGCATTATAAAGACTCGTGCTAGTGAGCGGGGCACTAATATTAAGCTTGTCATTTAACAGCAAACCTCTGGAGAGAGGTATTGACACAATATGTACCATTTTAGTGCTCTAAACTTGTAATTAGTGATCTACTTGTATCTTGAGGGTACTGTCCTAC
This sequence comes from Neoceratodus forsteri, assembly GCA_016271365.2. Lineage (NCBI taxonomy): Eukaryota > Metazoa > Chordata > Ceratodontiformes > Ceratodontidae > Neoceratodus > Neoceratodus forsteri. The sequence goes on along the minus strand of CM028132.1, from coordinate 258,052,554 downwards.
TACCAAGGCTCTTGGTGATCAGGCAGAGCATTGTGGGACTCTGGAGGTCTGGACTGCCACTCCCAGATATCCTTAACATCTCTGGGAGCTTTATTACTGCTGTAAAGCACTTTTAAGTGCTATACTGTATCGAAACTGTGTTCATTAGCAAACTTTGTCTTTTGTAACCTATATTAATCACCCTGTAGTCAAAGCACAACTGGAAGTACAGCCATTAGGCACTTCTGGTTGGGTGCATTATAAAGACTCGCGCTAGTGAGTGGGGAGAGCATGCGCGGGGCCACGTGCAGAGATGCGCGCAGAGACACGCGCATCATAGTGCATGTCTACCATGTCCACCGGGTACATTGGGACAGAGGATAACTATTGGTAGCAACAAGGTAATATTAATTACTATAACTGTGCTGGTACACTATAGAGCAATGAAGAGAGCAAAGAAGTATTGTTCAACCTGTCAGATGTATGCTATTGGCAGGCATACAGCTAAATTTGTTTGCGAGAGATGTCAATTAGTCATTACTCTACAGGAAGAAATTGTACACCTCCAAAACAGGGTGTCAAATGACACAGAAACACCTAAAATGGCAGTTAATGAGGAAATTGAAGCCCTGGAAGAGTATATAGACCATATGTCCCTACTTTTGGAAACTAATAGTATTACCATCACTCAAACTGATGTTGTAAATAACACTATACCATTCAGACCCATATTAGAATCTCCAATTAAAACTGAGGGTTCTATTATAAATTACATCCCAGAGTGCTGAAGGAACTTGCGGATGTCCTGGCGAAACCCCTGGCGGAGCTTTTCACCATCTCTCTGAGGACAGGGTGGGTGCCCCAGGACTGGAAGGTGGTGCATATAGTGCCTATCCACAAGGGGGGATCAAGGGAAGTGGCAGGGAACTACAGGCCTGTCTGCCTGCCATCGGTGGTGGGCAAGGTGATGGAGGGCATTGTCAAGGAGAGGCTAGGGGGGACCTGGAAAAGTCAGGGTGCCTGGATGATGGACAGCATGGATTCATCCTGGGGAAATCGTGTCAGACAAACCTTATGGAGTTCTATGACTGGGTGATGAGTGCCTTGGACCTGGGTAGACCAGTGGACGTCCTCTTTCTAGACTTCAGCAAGGCAGTTGACTCTGTTCCTCATGTGGGCCTGTTGGATAAGCTGGTAGAAATGGGGGTGGGGAACCAGATGATCAGATGGATAGGCAATTGGCTCCAGAACCAGACCCAGAGGGTTGTAGTTGGCAGGATAGTCTCATCCCCAAGGAGGGTCATTAGTGGGGTCCCACAGGGATCAGTCCTTGGGCCCCTCCTGTTCAACGCCTACATCTCTGACATAAGGACAGGTATCAGGAGTGAGATGAGTCTCTTTGTGGATGACTCAAAACTGGGTGTGGTGGTGGATGGGGAGGAGGGAGGGTGGCTCCTACAGGGGACCTGGAGGCTCTGGAAAGATGGTCTAGAAAGTGGAAGCTGAGGTTCAATGCAGGGAAATGCAAGGTACTGCACCTGGAAGCCAGAAACCTGGGCCAAGTGTACACCCTCGGGGGGGCAAATGCTACAAGCCTCGATGGCTGAGAAGGACCTGGGGGTGGAGGTGGATGTCAAGATGAACAACTCAGAGACTTGTAGGAGGGTAGCAGCCAAGGCCAACAGGATGCTGGTATGCATCGCTAGGGGGATCACCTCCAGAAAGATGGAAGTGATACTCCCTCTGTATAACTGCTTGGTGAGGCCGTACCTTGAATACTGCATGCAGTTTTGGAGGCCACACTTAAAGAGGGACATTAAACTCTTGGAGAGGGTCCAGAGGAGAGCAACCAAAATGATTTGGGGCTTGGGGGACAGGACCTATGAGTAGAGGCTCGAAGAGCTAAATATGTACACATTGGAAGAGAGAAGGGACTGGGGGACATGATAGAGATCTTCAGGTACATGAAGGGGGTAAATAGGGGAGGAACAGTTAGGTTGCTTCAAAGGAAGGAGGAGGGGGCCACTAGAGGGCATGGGTGGAAGCTGGAGGGGGGACGATTCAGGGGAGAAAGGAGGAGGTGCTACTTCACTGAGAGGGTGGTGGAGCCATGGAATGTGCTGCCTAGGGGGCTGGTGGAGGCAGAGATGGTGGAGAGGTTCAAGAGGGGGTGGGACAGGTATGGTGGAAGGGTTCTGGAATCAAAATCCAATGCAGCGAGAATATTCAGAACTGGGAAGGGTGAAGCCAGAGAAGACGAGGGGGGCAGCAAGGTCAGCTCCCAGGGTGGGGGCTGACCAAATGAGCAGACACGAAAGACCGTTAGGCCTATTCTGCTGGCATTTTAGTATGTTAGTGTGTTAGTATTAAAGTTTCCACTCCTTTTCCCCATGAACCATCCTTGTCATCACAATAAGTAACTGAGGAAATACCCTGGTCTACTATTCCACATAATAAATTGTTACAGATAAGGAAAGTGCAGTTTAATTCCTCCCCTCCGATTCCACTACATAATTCCTTTGAACAACTGGGACTGATTACAATTGATGAAACCAGTTATAATGACGAACAGTGTATTGAAGTTAACAATGAATATCTTGACCCAACTTTAGATTCTAATAATATCCCATTGTTGGTTACACAACAAAATGTACAAAAGACAACTAAGGTCACACAGGTTCCCTACAATCTAAATGAACACCTTCCCCTTAAGTCAACTAACAGACAGGTCTATGTACTGGGTGATTCAATGATTAAATACATTGATCTTGCTGTCTGTAACCCAGACAAGGAGAACCGAACCTGTTCAAGTTACAGGGGGGCCAGAGTCTCGGATATAGTTTCCATGACTAAAGTCGCCCTCAAAGCAGCAGGCAAAAATCCCTTAGTGATTGTACATGCTGGTACTAATGATATTAATAAGATTCCTCTTCAGCAATTAAAACAGGACTTTGTCTCACTATGTAATATTCTGACAGAGAAAGGCTGCAGTATTTGTATATCTGAGATTCTCCCTGTTCCTAGAGCCAATAATCAAACTCTGAACAAAATCAAAGCACTAAATGAATGGCTCTGTAAGTGGTGCTATAGGCAGGATATTGCATGCCTTACACACTGGGAAGAATTCAATGAAAACCCATCCCTGTTTTGTTGGGATGGTATGCACCTCAGCAGAATGGGGAGTTCCTTTTCAGGACATCAATTCTCAACCTTTATTAAGAATCATTTAAACTAGCATCAAGGGGGGGAGATAAGGACATTACTGACATCTCTAAAGACTCACTCACTAAAAGCTGATAAATTAAATGTTCTATCATTTAATGCACAGTCTCTTAATATTGCAAAAATGGTGGAATTAGAAATAAAAATCCAAGAATTGAACATAGGACTAATAGCCATAACGGAAACTTGGGGTAATTCCAATAAACAATGGATAATGGAGATCCCTGGATTTAAACATTACAGCAAAAATAGAACAAATAATAAAAAAAAGGAGGTGGTGTGAGCCTATATGTTACAAATTATATTCCATCCTCTGAAACTTTAATTAATTCACAGACAGAAAGCATTTGGGTGAACCTGCAACCTAACGGTCATTCTCAGATTTTGGTCGGTACCTGTTATCGTCCACCCTCCTCAGATATTGGTTATATTAAACAACTAACTAAAGAGATCTCCCAGCTAGGAGATAAGGGTTCAGTAATTATTTTGGGTGATTTCAATTTCCCATCTATTAATTGGGATTATTTAACAGGATCAAATCAATATGATATACAGTTAACCTCAACAATTACAGATTTGGGTCTTTCTCAACTAGTACAAGAACCTACTCGAGGTACTAATATATTAGATCTAGTTATAACAAATATGGTAGCAACTTTAACTAATTTACGTATAATTGACCCAATAGGTAATAGTGATCATATGACAATCTTCTTTACAATTCCCTTGGTATACATAACCCCAGGAATAAACTCATGTTAAAAAATTATGACAAAGCAGATTTTCTATAATTAATGAGCATCTTAAGTCTATTTCATGGGACCCATTACTCTCTCAGTTAAATATAGAGGATGTATGGTACACCTTTAAAAATATAATTTATGAATTAGAAAATCAATATGTACCAATAAGAAGGAAATATAACAATAAAGGGAAAATCCCTGCATGGTACAATTGCACTATCAAAAAACAAAGTTTATGTAAACAAAAGTTATTTACTCAACTAAAACAATGTCAATCTGATCAGAAAGAAGGAATTTTATTAAACTATAGAAAGGCAGTTAAGGAGCTAAAGAAATCCATAATATTAGCTAAACATAACTTGGAATTTAAAATTGCCCACTCCAAAGACTCCCATAAAAGTTTATATTCTTATCTGAATGGAAAAAAAGGGAGATACTAGAAGTATAGGCCCACTAATTATAAACAATAAAACAATAATCTCAGATAAGTTGGCAGCTATGGAACTTAATAAGTATTTCTGCTCAGTTTTTGAACAAGGATCAGAATACGTACCTTCTGTTCATAAAGGTAACAAACATAACTATACTGCTACACTTCAAGAGACGTTTAAACTTTTAGATACGTTCAAGAAAAACAACTAGCCCCGGTCCAGATAATATAACTTCTAAATTCCTTATAGGTACATCTGATGCCATTGCATTACCACTTACCATTATTTTTAATAAGTCTCTTAGACAAACTAGGGTTCCCATGCATTGGAAAACAGACTTTGTTACCCCTATTTTTAAAAAGGGATCTCATTCAAAAGCAGAAAACTATAGGCCCATTAGTCTTACCTCTATTCCCTGTAAATTACTTGAAAAAAGATCAAATCCATTATCGAGGAAGAAATGCAGTCCCTAAATATTGGCGATATAACACAACATGGGTTCAAATCTGGATATTCATGTAAAACTAACTTGTCCTTTTACAACAGGATTAGTAGATACCTGGACCTTAATATACTGTACCTGTTGATGTTATCTTGTTAGACTACAGTAAAGCTTTCAATAAGGTATCACATTTCATATTGTTAAATAAATTAATTCAATTGGACTTTTCATACAAAATTGTTTCTTGGGTTCATAGCTGGCTGAATAATAGAACACAGACTGTTAGGGTTAATGGTGAACTTTCTGATAGGGGTAAAGACTTGAGTGATATTCCCCAGGGTTCCGTTTTGGGACCGACATTATTCAGTATTTTTATTGGTGAGCTGACAATTTCATTGAATAACATTATTTCAAAATTTGCAGATGATACTAAGTTGGGAGGCCCTGTTGACAATAACAGAAACAGAAATATTCTAACAAAAGATCTTGCTAGAATCGAGTGCTGGGCAAATACCAATCAAATGTCCTTTAAAATTTCAAATGTGCAGTTTTACATATGAGAAAAAATAACCCCAAACAATTGTATTCTCTTAATAATATTAGTATAAGAGAGTCAGTTGTGGAAAAAGATCTGGGAATACTAGTAAACAACAAACTGTCATCTGCCGATCATTGTAACAAAGTGGCTAACCAAGCTAATGCACTTCTTCATAGAATAAACAATACATTTGTTATGAAATCTGAAGAATGCATTATGTCTCTTTACAAATCACATATCAGACCATATATGGATTATGGATCTCCCCTTTGGAATCCTTACTTGATCACAGATATAACTAGGATAGAGCAGGTGCAGAGAAGGGCAACAAAAATTGTACCACATCTTTCTCATTTAGATTATGAAACGAGGCTTCAAAAAACTGGATTGTATTCATTAAGTCTTAAAAGAACAAGAGGCGATTTACTTCAACTTTTCAAGATAGTTCATTCCAAAATCTTAATGGAATTATGGGGATTATCATTTACAGGAAGGAAAATTGTAGCAAGAAATCATAATATGCAAATCAAAATTGATCGAAGCAAAACAAACAAAAGACAGCAGTTTTTTACAGTTAGAGCTCCAAGGATTTGGAACTCTTTACCACATGACATTGTTGAATGTGATAGTATTAATAATTTTAAAACAAAACTAGACAAATGGCTTCTAAATAATATATAAAAACATGACATGGTACAGTGATCCACAAGGAGTGGAGGACAATCTCGATGGGCCTTGGCCTTCTTTTGTCCATTAACTGAGTAACCGAGTTACCCTTGTCCTGCTCCCTATTGACTTCTCTTCCTTGGTGTTTACTTCGATAACTACCCCATTTTATGGGGGGAGGCTGGGATTTCCCTTTTCCTTTTCAGTGCCTCCCTGCCGTGGATAGTTTAAATGCTTGCCAATGAAGCATTTAAAGCTATCACCTAGGATCCTGGTTCCCCTTCTGGAAAGATGCATACCATTGCACCAGTATAGTCCTGTATCCCTCCAGGTGAAGCTCCAGTCCCCAATGAAGCCAAAATCCTGAGCTCCACACCAGTTTTTCAACCATTCATTGAATCCCATGGTGTGGAGAACTCCCCCTCACCCTTGTCATAGACAGGCAGCACCTCAGAGAAGATTCCTGTACATGCTACTTTTCTAGTGCCCCTCCCCATCTCCACAAAATCCTGTTGCACTGCTCTGATCCCATTCCCAGCCAGGTCATTTGTCCCTATGTGGACAATGAAATCCAACTCCCTCCCCAATGGGACTTCCCCTGCGAGCCTGAGGATTAGCTCCCTGTCCCTCCAAGCCATGGCGACAGGCAGGCACCTTAACTCCCTCTCCCCTACTTCCCTCCCCCAGTTCTATCCTGCTAAAAATTGAGTCCCCCACCAGGAGTTGTTTCCTTCCCCTGTGGGGTCCTGTGCCACCCTCCTGTGGGTCTCCTTTGTGGAGGTTCCCAGCATCCTCCTTGGTCTCCACTGCAGTTGCCTCCATAGAGGAACCACTCTCCACCAGAATGGTGTATGAATTGTGGAGAGGTACAACTGGAGGGATGCACCTCTGTTCTACCACCCTCACCCTCCCTAAGCCCACCTTGGTCCAACTGCTCCTCTTTCTTGGCAACCTCTGAGGCAGTGGTGGTAGCCCTGGTGGTCCCTGGTGGGGGATGAGGTTTAATGAATCCTCACCTGGTCAGCCTGGAGATGGGCAACCTCCTCCTTAAGACCAGAGAGGTACCTTCAAATAGGGCAGCATTGCAGCCTCCAGAACGTCTCCTAGAAGACTGCCACCCCACAGCCATTGCACTGCACCACTTCCATCATGTCTTAGTTTGTGGCCCCTCTCCTGTTGCTTTGTATGCTTACTCTCGCCTCCCTCTATTTATTTTTCCACCTACTTTTCTATTGCCTATGTGCCCATACAGCTCTTGCCCTTCCTGTTCTGGGACAGGAACTTTCTGTATTCTTCAGCAGTCTCCTTCTTTCTTGATCAGAGTTAGACCTCCAGCAGTGTGGGGGGGGGGAGGGAGCTACTCTTTTCCTTCAACAATGACAAATCTTATTTTTTATCACAACTTTCTTTTTCTCGCCCCTTACTACGGAGTGGGTGGAGAGTCATCCAGCCACTGGCACCCGCACTCCCGGACCTGGTCTGGCCAGCGACAAGCTCTCTTCCATGCAGGCCAGCACACAGATTCCTCCCTTCAGGGGACCAAGATCCTGATACCTGGGGGGTGCACCTACAGTGTCCGGGGACGCATGGCACAGCCATCAGCCGCCACCATTGCTCCACAATTTTTCCACCATTTTTACCGTCCTTGAAACTGGTCATGCAATGGCATCAGTGTACTTACATATTGATGCCTGCTGTGCTCCAGCCTTCAACTGTGCATGCTACTCACAGTGCCCCTGGACGCTGCCAGTTGCCACTGCAGAGTGATGAAATCCCCCCATCCACCCCAGAAGAAGTAGAGCAGTTGTGGGGTGCTCAATCCTCTCTCTCTTCCCACCCCTGACGGCCCGAGTCTGTTCCTGAACCCAGGTCACCAGCATGGTGCGAGGTGTGGCATCCAGCGCCTCAAACCTTAGCGCCACCAGGCCAGCTAAGGGTGATGAAACTCATGAATCTCAGTGATCCTTCCCTTCTTTCTGCCAAACAGGAACTTCCTGTTGTCAGTAAAATCCAGTGCCTATAAAAGTGGAACTGGCTAAGAGTAAGAGGGTGGAGGGGAAGGAAGGAGGGCAATTAGGAAGAACCAATCTAGCTCTTTAGTCACCTGCTCCTTGCCCTGAAAGCAAGATTGCTGTCTGGTAAAAGCTAGTCACAGGGAAATGTAATTGGAGACACCTCATTTTCTGCTGCATAAGCCACACCCCCAAGTAACTGCTCTCCTCCTGACTTAGCAAACTGAGAAGCCGATACAGTCCCCTTCGCCCAAAACAGAAAAACACACTGACTCTTTTTTTTTTTTACCATAACTGAGACCCCACACTTCTAATAAAGTGTCTGGTTGCTTAATCCCAACAGGTTTTGACTCCTGCTGAGTTAGAAGTGTTCTATTAGTAAGAACAAATATTTGTCTTTAGTCAGCTGCTACTTGCTCTGAATGCAAGATTGCCGCAATCTCCTTATTCACTCCTTTCTAGTCTGGTTTTAGAAAGTCTCATTCCACATCTGCTGTACCTCTTTCTTCCAGCTCACTGATGCTATCCTGTCTGGAATGGATCAGAGCCTTGTCGAGTAAGCTATTTTTATTGACTTAGCCAAAGCTTTTGACACTGTAGCCAATCCCATTCTCTTGGACAAGCTCAAGGCAGTTTGACCGTCAGTTTCTGCAGTTGAATGGTTCTTCTTCTGCCTTAAGGACAGATTGCAAGCTGTCCATATTCGAGAGTCCCTCTCCCACCCATCTCCCTATCAGCTCAGGCATCCCTCAAGGGTCTGTCTTTGGCCCAATTCTTTCTCTATTTTTCTAAATAACCTCCCCAAGGCCTGCTCCTCTATGTCAATACATATATATGCAGAAGATACAGTTCATTTTTCCACTGGCTCCTCTTCCCTTGACCTCATGAACCAACTGTAGTTGGGCTTTGAAAAAATCTTGCATTTGGTTCCAAGATAATGTTATCCCTAAATGTAAAGAAAACAGTCTCCATGACTTTTGGCAGTGGGCAGAAACTTGCTAGAATCCTTCCACTTTCTTTCTTTCATACCCGTCATATTGCAATTTTTGAAGATGTCTCCTCCTTCAATTTCCTCAGGGTCTGGCAAGCTAACCAACTAGATTTTTCTGTTCATGTGGATGCTCCCCACAAGGTAGCACACTACCACAATGACTATATGACAATGAACATCATCACAGCAAAAAATCTTGTCAGGTGGCTGTGGTGGTCTGCTGTCTGCCGATGAGACGATTCCCAGTGTTGCACCCCCACGCTGACGAACTCCGACTCAGAGTAGGTTAATTAGAGGGGATGTGTGCGGGTGGCACAGCCCCCCACATGGTAAGTGCGGGGGGCAAAGCCCCCACAATAAAACACTTCTTCCTGATGGGAACACTGCCGTCAGTCGGCATTGTTCCCATCGATGTAGGGAGTATTCCACAAGAAGCTCCACCCCAAGCTTGGGGCGCTATACAGAAATAAGTGAAGCATTCCACTTCCTGCAGGCAGAGAAATCCTCACTAAGATGATTCAGTCCATTTTTGACTATGGAGACATTGTTTATAGTGCTGCTCCAAAGCCTACTTGCGCTAGACTGGATCCTCTTTTTCACTTCCTCTGTCGCTTTGCTTTGACATATCCATGCATAAACATCACTGTACCTAGAAACACAGACATAGAAACATAGACTTTGACAGCAGATAAGGACCAATTGGCCCGCCTAGTCTGCCCATTTTCCTACCTTGATGATAAGCTGCAGATCTTATTTAATCAACAGCCTATTTCTTCCAACCCCCCACAAAAATTGCCTTATGTCTGTCCCATGCATTCTTGAATTCTCCCACAGTTTTAGACCTCACAGCCTCCTCAGGAAGGCTGTTCCTTGCGTCCACCACCCTCTCTGTGAAAAAATACTTCCTCACATTGCCCCTAAGCCGTCTCCCCTCTATCTTCAAATTGCGTCCCCTTGTTCTTGCACATCTCTTTTTCTGAAGGATGCCACCCTCTTGGACTTTGTTGATTCCACTGAGGTACTTAAACATTTCTATCATGTCTCCCCTCTCCCTCCTTTCCTCAAGGGTATACATATTAAGCTCCTTTAGCCTCTCCTTGTATGGCTTCTCTTGCAGATCCTACACCATTTTAGTTGCCCTCCTCTGAACTGCCTCCATCCTGTCTATGTCCTTGCAGAGATGGGGTCTCCAGAACTGGATGCAGTACCCCAGATAGGGTCTCACCAACTGTCTGTACAGGGGGATAACAACTTCCCATTTTCTGCTGGTGATGCCTCTTCCTATACATCCCAGTATCCCCCCAGCCCTCCCTACCGCCTCCTCACATTGCTTGCCAACCTTAAGGTCATCTGATATGATTACCCCCAGGTGTGTTTCCATTTTTGTTGTTGTTACTACCTCCCCCCATTGTGTAATCTTCCCCTGGGTTTTTGTTTCCCAGGTGCATTACTTTGCAGTTCTTTGCATTGAATCCAAGCTGCCATACTTCTAACCATTCCTCCAACCTTGCCAAGTCCCTTCTCATCCTTTCCATGCCTCCTTGTGTATCAACCCTGTTGCATATCTTTGTGTCATCTGCAAAGAGGCATATTTTTCCTTCCAGTCCCTCTGCAATGTCACTTATAAAGACATTAAAAAGGACTGGACCCAGTACTGAACCCTGCGGTACCCCACTAGTAACCCCTCTTTCTTCAGAGTGGACTCCATTTACAATTACCTTCTGTGCCCTGTTGTTCAACCAATGTTTTACCCAGGCTACCACCCTGGGACCCACTCCAAGGTTGGCTACTTTGACTACTAATCTTTTGTGTGGGACTGTGTCAAATGCCTTGCTAAAGTCTAGGTAGGCCATGTCCACAGCCCCTCCCTGGTCTACTACTTTGGTCACCCAGTCAAATAAATCAATTTGATTTGTCTTACATGACTTTCCCGCTGTGAACCCATGCTGCCTTGGGTCCTCTGCCCCACTGGCCTCTAGGTACTCAACAATTCTTTCCTTCAGAAGTGATTCCATCACTTTCCCTACCACAGAGGTCAAACTGACAGGTCTGTAGTTTCCTGCCTCTGTCTTGCTCCCACTTTTGTGAAGGGGAATCACATCAGCCTTCTTCCAGTCCTCAGGTACCACGCCATCCTCCCATGATTTGTTATAAAGGGTAGTCAATGGTGTCACTAGTTCTCTGCTTAATTCTTTTACAATTCTGGAGTGAATTCCATCTGGCCCCATTGCTTTGTTCACCTTCAGTTTCAGGAGTTCTTTCAGAACCCTTTCTTCTGTGAAAGGACTGGGATCGACCTCCCTCTCCAGAGTGCTTCTGTTAATTGGATTAGGCACCTCCCCCACTTCCTCTTTTGTGAATACTGAACAGAAGTATTCATTCAGTATCCCTGCTTTTTCACTGTCACTCTCTGCCCACCCACCATCCATTCTATTCAGCTTCACTATCCCTCCCTTGTCTTTCTCACGCCTGATATACCTATAAAAGGTTTTATCCCCCTTCTTAACCAAGTTGGCTATCTTTTCCTCAGTTTGTGCCTTTGCTATTCTGACTACCCTCCCTGCCTCCTTCTACCTTAACTGGTACAGTTCTCTGTCCTGCTACTTCTGTGTTTCCTTATACTTCCTAAATGCTATCTTTTACTCCCTAACCTCCACCGCCACTTCTTTTGAGAACCATAGTGTCTTTTTCTTTTGTTTTGATTTGTTTATTTGCTTCACACAAAGGCTTGTTGCCTTTGTGATGGCAGTTTTGATATTTCCCCATTGTTGCTCCACCCCTCCTTCTAGCCTGTTTGCTAGTGCTTTTCTAAGGCACTCTCTCATCTTGCCAAAGTCAGCCCCCCTGAAGTCCAGAACCCTCACTTTTGTATGGCTTGACTCTGTAGCTGAGTTTATCGTGAACCACACTGTTTGGTGGTCACTTGTTCCCAAATGGCTACCCACTTCTAGATCTGAGATCCTCTCACTGTCCCCATTTGAGAGTATGAGGTCTAAGATTGCTCCCTCATGAGTAGGTTCCAAAACTAGCTGTCTGAGGCATGCCACCTGAAGGGAACCAAGAATGGCCATTCTTTTGGATGTGGCTGCAGCAAAGGTGCTCCAGTTAACTTCTGGCATATTAAGGTCCCCCATCAACAGTATCTCCCCTTTCTCTGCCATCCTAAGTATGCCTTCTATCATATCCTTGACCATTACCTCCCCCTGACATGGGGGTCTGTATACAACCCCTGTGCGGACTGTGGTACCATTTCCAGTCTCTAAGGTGACCCACAGTGCCTCCTCTCCTCCCTGTTTACTCTTTTGTTCAGTTGCTTTTATCCCTTCCTTTACATAGAGAGCTACTCCCCCCCTTCTGCCCTCCCTGTCTCTCCTGTAGGTTGTGTGCCCTGATTTGTTAACATCCCAGTCATGGTTCTCTGTGTACCATGTTTCTGTGACTGCTACGATATCCAGGTATCCCTCTTCCATCAAGGCCACCAGTTCAGGGAGCTTGTTGCCCAGACTCTAGGCATTGGTACTCATTACCCTCCATTTCTTGATGGCCTTACTCCTTTTTGCCCCATCCCTGTCCTTATTGAGTTTTTCACTTTCTCCATTTACCCCTGTGCTTCTCCCTATTGACATCTCCATGTTGGTGTCTACCTCACTTAGTACCCTGATTTTTTTTGGGGGGGCTAGGATTTCCCTGCTCCTTTCTAGTGCCTTCCCCCTTGGCTAGTTTAAATGCTTGCCAATGAAGTATTTAAACCTATCACCTAGGATCCTGGTTCCCCTCCTAGATAGATGCAGACCATCACGCCAGTATAGGCCTGCATCCGTCCAGCTGGACCCCCAGTCCACAATGAAGCCAAATCCCTGAGCTCTGCACCAGTTTTTCAACCACTGATTGAATCCCATGGTGTGGAACACCCTAGCCTCATCCGTGCCATAGACAGGCAGCACCTCTGAGAAGGTTACCATGTGTGCTATTTGTCTAAGGCCCCTCCCCATCTCCACAAATGCTTCTTGCACTGCTCTGATCCCTTTCTTAGCAAGGTCATTTGTCCCTAGGTGGACAATGACATCCAGCCTCCCTCGTGCAGCTGCTCCTGTGATCCTGAGGATTGCTCCCTATCCCTCCAAGCCATGGCGACAGGCAGGCACCTTACCTCCCTCTCCCCTTCCTCCCCCGGTCCTACCTTCCTAACAATGGAGTCCCCCAGCAGGAGTTGTTTCCTTACCCTGTGGGGTCCCATGGCACCCTCCTGTGGGTCTCCTTTGTGGAGGTTCCCAGCATCCTCCTTGTTCTCCACTGTGGGTGCCTCCATAGAGGAACCACACTTTTCCTGAACGGCATAGAAATTGTGGAGAGGTATAACTGGAGGGATGCGGCTCTGTTCCACTACCCTCACCCTCCCTAAGCCCACTGTGGTCCAACTGCTCCTCTTTCTTGGCAACCTCTGAGGCAACGGCAGTGACCCTGGTGGTCCCTAGGTGGGAGAGGAGTTCCCACAAATCCTGGCCAACTCAGCCTGGAGATGAGCAACCTCCTCCCTCAGCCCAGAGAGGTGCCTGCAGATGGGACAACACTACATCCTCCAGAACGTCTCCCAGAAGACTGCTGCTCCACAGCCACTGCACTGCACCACTCCCAACATGTCTTTTTTCTGGCCCCCTAACTGTTGTTTGGAATACTTACTCTTTCCTCGGTTTGTTTTTTTTTTTTCTTCCCCTACTTCCTTACTGCCTTTTTAGCTCCTGATCTTCCTGTTCTAAGACAAGAAGTTCCTATATTTCTCAGTAGTCTCCTTACTTGCTCAGTGTCAGACCTCCAGCAGCTGGGGGGGACGGAGAGCTACTCTTGCCCTTCTAGGATGGTGAGACTTTGGTGGCTCTGTGATCACTCACTTCCTGCTCCCAAACACCTCATATTCCTCATATTCTTTCCTTTCCCTCTCTTGATGCCAGGCACCTTATCCACTGTGTTTTCCTTATCTCCAAATTTTGGTTTGACTCTCTCTCCCATCGTATGTTGCCTTTCTCCTCTCTTTCCCCTTCAATCCTCTTACTTTCTTCACAATACTTCCTCTCACTCTTTTGTGCTCCGGCTCCCTCAAGTGAAATCTACTGATGGTCAAGCTGTCGTCTTGTTTCATTTCCCTAAAGTATGGGGTTCATGCCCCCCTTCTATTTGCTCTTCTCCTTCCTTCCATTCCTGTTCTTAAATCTCTCCTCCTTGAGTTCTCTATTCTCTCCTGCAGTTGCTACTGACATTGGCTTCACTTCTTTTACCTGTAACTCACCTTATTCACTTGATCATCAACACTTTCCCACTTCCCTAGTATTATTCATTACCCCTGTTCCTTATTTTGTTACATGATTATTGTTTAATTGTTCTTTTGTCAGTTCCATAATTTACTGTATGGTAACTAATTAATTGTCAGTGTATTCTTAGCATTACTGTCCTGTTTATTTTGATGTAATTATTTCTATTCTATCATATTTTATATTCTGTATTTTGTAGCTGTTGTCTTGTCCTCTCATCCCCTTCCCCCAGGATGCATCTGGAAATGAGCTAATACCAGCTCAATATGTCTTTCCTGGTAAAACCTTTAAAATAAATAAACAGTAAATAAATAAATACATACATAAGTGTTGGTGCATTGATATGTTTAATGTTCATGGACCTTGTTTCTGATTTTAGCCAGTGCAATTAGTGAGGAATTTAGTATGTGTTTCAGTTGAAGCACTTTCATTGAAGTTGTGGCTGTTTGAACTGCTTGACAGAACTGGATTGCAGTTACTATTTACTGGACAGTAGAGTTCAACCACAGGGCATGTAATTAGTTACAGTGAGGGGGAGCAGTAGGCACCTAATATACACATGGTGACCACGATCAGATGACTCTGTCCTGGTACTGTTGAGTGATCAAGGTAACAGTGCACAAGAGATATACCACAAATTACAGCAGGGATAACAACAGATTGTAACTGTACGTGAGTTCCCTTGTCAGCAGCTGCAGCCCCTGGACACACAGTGAGAGAGACAGAAGGAGCAGGCAAGTGGGTAGTTGGTGTTGATGATTTGGTGCCCCTCATCCAGGCATATTAGTTGCCAGCCTTAATGTGCATGATGGTGCTCACAGGCTGAGGCTACTGGAGTGGAGGGAGCCCCACTGGGCAGCAGCAGATGGTGGTATAATTGCCCTGCAGCAGCCAAGACTACAGAGACTATAGTTAGTGTGAAAGTTTGCTGCAAGCAGCATCAATGAGGAGGAGCTGCGGAGTTGAGGAGATGGATGGATGGAGAATGATGGAGGTGGGCTAAGGCAAGAAACAAGGGGCTGCTGCTATTTTAAAGCCAACAGAGAGTGGCTTGTTCGATACTGCAACCCCCCTCACAGCTGAGTGACCAAGGGCAGGTGTTTTAGATGAGTATGTGGTATCAGGGCTGAGGCAAAAGGCCGCAGTGGTACTAAGAGAGAGCAATACTTCACCAGCAGGGACTTTCTTGCAGCAGCACTACATCCCAGTCAAAAGCTACAACCAGGGCTCCTCCAGGGACTCCGTCTCTCTATTTCTCTCTGTCTCTTACTAACTTTTGATTTCCTTGCCACTGTGTTTTTCTGTTTTTTTTTTTGTTTTTTTTTGTTAACAGGTACTAGTTGCTGTATGGACTAAGCTGATACTCAGTGGTTTGTTTAGGTTAGGTTTCCTCTGGCTTGCCCTCAAAGAGATTCCCCCCACCTTCTTAATCTCTCATGTTCCAGTGCAGCTACTGTGGCAGCATGAGCTGTGGAATCACATCCTGACTTGAACTAGTGCATGTGGCATTTGAATAACTTTGGAGTGTTGGTTAAAGAGAAACAGTTTTGCAACCACACAATAAAGATGCACTATGCAGTGTTTTCTTTTTTTGTTATTTTTTTCTTGCTAGATATCGTGTTTCTTTAAGTATGGAGGTTTAGGTAAAACATATATGTACTTTGCTGTTGTATGTTGACTGAAACTTTTTTATAAAACTTTTATTGGGTTAATCTTTTAACATTCCCCATATCTCCAGTCATATGCAAATAATATATGATACAACCTGTTATTTGGCTACTGAGTTATTTATACTCACACTTTTAAGGAGTGACTCATCTTTAGAATGGCGAGTTGGGGGGGGGGATATTTGCTTTCCACTGCTGTGATCATGATTGAAGTCTTATACTTTCCAGATGGGCACCCTCCTAAAGACCGAAGGAATAGCACAACCAATATGATCTTTCCTTAAAATGAACTTGTAACTAATTATATCCATAATTAAATCATGCAGACCACACTACTTTAATTCTGTTTGTCATACCTTGGTAATCTAGTTTTTTTTTAATTTTTTAATGCCTCTTTATTAAGAAACATGGTTACATAAGACAGTACACTGCATACTTTGGGAGATCAAGAAGAGCTCTACCATTGCATTATAAAAGAAATAACTTACTCCAAAAGATCAGTGAGGTGCTAGCGTGAAAGGCATTGCAACCCAGAAATTTTAGCAAGGAAGCAATTATGGAGGAACCAGCAGTATCTATGTCCCCATAACTTCTTACAGTACTTGTACCTTACAGACTATGAAGAAAAGAAGAAATTATGATGGCTTAACTGAAACTAGGAACTCCCTAGGGAGGTATCATGCAACATCCAAGCTGTTCATCTGTGAGAAAACACACTGATATGGAGAGTCACCCTAAGTGTTAATTCCTCCATATGCTGTATATCTTGGATAAGGTAATCTGCTGGTTCTGAGACTTGCCCTGAAATGCTTATATGGTAGTTCTGACTATCACGTAACACTACTGCATATAGTACAGTTACAGTGACCAGTTTTATTTTATGGAACTTATTATATACAGTATGTTACACGTTTATGTGATGGGGAAGTGTAGTCACATACATTGGCTGTTGGTTTGTCATCTGTTCAGCGCATTAGGGAATATAATGGCAATACTGAAATGCAATTAAGACAGAATTCTTGTAATGATTTGCTCTTCACAGTGCATCCACATTATATTGTCCTCGAATAATAAATGGTAAGAATAATTCGATAGTAATTTACATCCGGGAGAGTCATCAGGAGTTTGCAATACTATGCTTCCAATGTTGTGTACATGTAAACTGAGTAAGTTCAAATCAGTCAAAACATGGCCACATCAGGCACTGGGTTTTCTGTCTATATGGGGGATTTAAATGAAACTTGAACAAAATCTGACACATATGACATTCTTTTGTTGTTTGTGATGGTATGTCAACTGTATGGCAACACCATTACAGTGAACACGTCGATGCCGACAACATTGACAGTTTGCTGTAATTGTCTGCCTGAGACCCCGGCACTCTGTCTCCCAGTCCTGCACCCCCTCCCTAAATCAACTCCGACTCAGAGTAGGAATCCTATAGTTCGGGGGCACAGGGGGCAGCCCCCCCACATGGGGGGTTTTGGGGGGGCGAAGCCCCACGATAGAAAAAGTGCTGGGGTCTCCTGACAGATTTATGTCGACCACAACTTGCAGTCGACATAAATCTGTTGCTGTGATGTTGGTCGACAACATATTTATTGAACCGGCATTGTAGAGCAGTTTGTGATTAGGGCAGACTGGGTGGAACAATGTTCTTTTTTCAGCCATCAATGTCTATGTTTCTGTTTTCTAATTATTTGATTTTACATGTTGTATTGATTAGATGCTGGAAGGTGGTACCATTGGCAGAGCTGCTGCCATTAATGTGAGTGCAGCTTGGGACAGCATACAACACAGAAAAATGACAATGCCTCTTTTGTCCAAGGCAGCAGCATTGATCACAGTAATGGCAGACTTATTGGGACTGGAGTGTTTCTTTTATGTCATTGTGATTAGAAGAGCAGGAAAAAAACTAATTCTGATTGTAGCAAGCAGCCACGAAACAGCATTCCTCAGAGTCCAGTAAAAATAGAATGGATCTGTTAGCTTTGCTTCTAAGGTCGCTGCCACTGAGTCAAGGGCTGGTGTAGTAAAAAAAAGGAAAAGAAAAGTTTGTCCATATTTCTTTATTAAATCATTTTTGTTAGGTGGATTAGAATCAGAACCATAGAGCATTACTAATCCCACATAGGTATATTATATGACAGTAGACATTTTTATGGGGGAACATCTAATGCAGCATACTTTGGTGCCACTACCACTCATGATCATAATAGAGAAGGCGAATTCAGGAAGTCAAAATAAAATTAATTATGGTAAACCTGAAAAGAAAGTTACATATATCTTAGGGGACATCATGATATTATTCCATATAAAGGTTTATGAATTATTTTTAAAAATGTTTCACTATTTATGACTGCTTATGGTGAAAGTATGTGGATGAATCTTAAAATGAGACCTTGGTGATAGAAAAGGGTAAAACAAGAAGAAATAACTGCTTTTTTTCACAATACTCATGGGTGTTAAGAGTCAATGGGTTAGGTTTTTGTGGAAATATTTTGAGTATATCAGAAGTTTTTAGGCAACAAATGAAGTCCAAGCAAAGTTTTTAGGCACCAATGGAAGCCTATTGTTGTTTTGTTACTATTCTGAAGGATAGCAAATGGCACCAGTGCAGAACAGAGGTGAGCAGTCACCAATGGGTTTTTAAAATTTCCCAAATTTGCAAAGCAATGCTACTCACTGGACTCATCTTTCAAAGATTACACAGGATATGGCATGCGCGTAGGAGACCTTCAATCACAAGTAGACCCACAGGCTGTTCTGTTCTTGATAGATAAAAGGGAAAGGTATAGCTTAATTGCATTTTCCAGAAAAAGAAAAACAGTTTGCGTCGGGGAAAATATATAAGAAGTGTGTGTTGGGGGCTGCCCAAACTATGTATGTTTAGGTATAGATTGGACAAATCAAAAAGGTAATACATTCTTCTTCTTCTTTTAAAGGACACCTAAGCAACCAACCTATGTTTGGAAAGTAACCATTTAACATTCTGGATTCATAGAGAGGTGAAGAAAGGCTGCTGTTTACATTGATGCTAACATTGCATTTATCTGAAGAACATAAGTGCAGTTTTGCAGCATCTGACAAAGTAAGCTTCACCCTTCCAAGTCGAAAAGTCCCTGTAAAGAGCACTGCCCTTGCAGTAGTGTGCTGCTTTTTCTCTTTTGAACAAGTCAAAAAGCCTGCTCTGCCTGTTCCCTAAAATGGCTACCAACTTTATGAAGTAATGACATCACTGGAGCTAGAGGCAAAGAGCGACATGGCTCTCTATAGTCCTAACTAGTTCTCTTCTAACCCCTTTGTTTAGAATTGTTTCACAAAACTGATCAAAACCATAACTTAACATGTGTATTATTTTGATCAATACACGTTAGGCTATGATTCTATTCATTTTGTTTAGTTTAACATGCTGAAATTGTGATATAATCCAACCAACTTTCTCTGACAAACCACAGTACAGTACACCTCTTCAAATACCTGGTAGTCTAATGGTTATGTGTTGTCCCGATGATTGTAGCAAAGTTCTGATCTGGTCCAATGCCAAAGATCATGCTTTTCTGGTAATCCAAAAAATATGCTTCTCTTGTAGTCTACTTTTTCCTTATGAACCTTCCAGATAGCCCACCAGCCATCAAACAGCCCACCATTCACTCTATCCTTAGTACTGCTTGGAGCTTCCTAGTCCCACAAAGAGAATATAATACTTCAGATTGTAATTGTGTGCCTTAGAGTCTAGTACACATCTGTACTGATATACTTCATTGACTGGCACTGTTAAATGATGCCTCCCAAATCACTCTCCAGTCTTCTTTCATCAGTGCTTTATTTCTGCTCCCACAATAAATGCCAGGTGTATCATCACCCTTTATTTATTATTTCATTTTTGTTGACCGGGTAAGTGCACTAGACAAATCCTGCCTATTTCCAGGCATGACCCGGGGGAAGGGGAATACAGAGAAATGCCAACTGACCTTGAACCAGATTAAGCTGTTGGTGGTATTTTTAGTGAATGAGGGAAATTTGGCCAGGACACCAGGGAAATTCCCCTACTCTGACAGAGGGGAATACTCTGTCCAAGATGGCGGATGCTCTGGTGACCACGGCAGAGCTAGCTGGTGAGGCAGGGGACTTGGTCTCTGCTCCTGTCTCTGATTTACTAGAGACCATTTCAGACAGAATTTTGTATGAACATGTACTTACTGTGACTGAAGCTACTCCCATGGCTTGTACTGTTCTTCCTCCTGCTCAATGCAGTAGCCCTGATGGAGATCGTAGAGACTCCTCTGCAGTTGTGTCCAGTGAATTGGAGGTGCTGCAGCCCACTGTGCACAGTGGACTGGTGGAGGTAATGAATGCTACTCGCTTGGTGGACAACGGAGAAGACTTGTCTGTGCAGATGTCGCAACAAGATGTGACGCCTTTTGCGAAGGCAGCCACGGAGGGGGATCATCCCCTGGCAGTTCCTGGATCCCATCCTACTTTTGGACCTTCTGTTGACCCACTGTTGCCCCGAACTGAGTCAACGTCTTTTTTGTTCACTGCTGTGGTACGGCCACCCACACAGCAGAGGGTGCACAGCTCGGGGATTGCATCGCAGGATTCCTCACCTACTACGTTGGAAACTGGCAGCCTGATGTCCTTTTCTGAGATATTGCCCCAACCTAAGCCTGTGTGGTCCATGGAGCAGGCTTTGCAAGGGGCAGGCTGGATACAAGACCCCAGGAAGGGACAGTGGATCTCTGGTCCGTCCCCTATTCGGTCCCCTAAACCTGAAGACTTCCTGGAGGAACAACCGAAGGGACTGGAATTGAATGACTCTCCTGACCCCTTGAGTTTGCCAGGGGAATTGTCACTCACCCAAAACCCTGTATTATCTCTCTTACAGGATACGACCTCTAAGGCATCTCCTATGATGGAATCCATGGATTTTACAGCAGCGGACCCTGATCTACCTCTCCCTGATCAGGGAAAGACTCCACGTTCCTTTTCTTCCCTCTTTAAGGCACCTGTTGTAGCTGCTAAGTGACATAATGCTGTCCGTCTTATTTATAGAGGTGGACTTTCTGACCCCCCCCCGGATCGTGTCTTTGTGGCTAGATCCCTGATAAAAGACTCTTTAAAATTTTTTGCTCACGAGATATATGCCTTGATACATGTGTCTGGAGAATCTTCCTTTGACGTCAGTTTTCAGACATCTCATGGACTTGAATGATTTTGGTCTAGATACCATGCTTTGAAGAATACCCCCTTATGGACCCCCTTCTAGGCCATCCCCCTGTCGAAGCCTGCCTTTAAATTTATTACGGTTATGTTCTGTAATGAAGGTGTTGCTGTATCTGATGTGATGTACTGGCTGAAACAGCGCTGCACGGTACAGGGTCAGCCTGAAGCCATTCTAGACACTGAAAATATTTGGACTGGGGGTTGGAGGTTTCGGGTGCTGCTACACACAAATGACTCAGGTCCTGTGCACCTGCCCATTTCCTTTTTCTTAGGACGAGACAGGGGAGTTTTGTTTTATCCTGGCCAACCCAAGGCCTGTTATAGATGTGGGGATCCCTCACATCTCAGTAGTGTCTGTGATAAGATTAAATGTAATAATTGTGGTGAAATGGGTCATGTGGGGGTTCACTGTTGGAATGCTAGTAAATGTAACTTGTGTGACGAATTAGGGCATCTATTCCAGAATTGTCGCTGGGCTGCACATGCTCAGGAAGACCACGATGGTGGGGCTGATCTACGCTTTGTGATCACACAAGCACAAAAAGCACGGTTACGTGCATCTGTGGCTAAGCACCCCTCTGTTACGGGAGATTCAGCGGTGCAGCCCCTACTGCTAGCACCCCCCAGAACCCTGTTCCTCAACCTGACAAGATGGTACCACCCTTATCGGTACCTGAACCCCCCCGAATGGAGAAAATCAGGCCTGTTGCTTCTGATGTGGACTCTGTCCCAGGTCCTAGTAAAATGCTACCTCCCCATGAACCTACTGCAGGTACTCGCCGTAGGTGTCTGAGAACTGCTTCTCGGCCTTTACCGCTCCCTATGGCATCCTTGTTGCCTGCTCCCACACCCCTGTTGAATCCTTTTGAATTACTACAGCCGACTTCGGACGACGCAGGTGGTGAGTCTGACTCATCCTTGGTGGCGTCCTCCCTTCCTGATGGTCCTGCTGACACTGGACCTCCAGTGGGCATTGGACTTTCACAGAAACGTAAGGCCAAAGTTAGACTGCAAGGGAAGAATATAGTTGGGAAGCGGAAACTGTGATGTTTTATACTTTCCTGTTGTCTACATGGCGCAGTTTACTTGTCACACTATTAACGTTAATAGTATGAAACGTGTTCCTAAGAGACGGTTAGTTTTTTCTTTTTTAAGACTTTTACCATTGGGTATTTTCTTATTGCAGGATACCAGACTCCATACGACCCAAGAGATTAGACAAGCGAAAAATGATTGGCTCTTAGGCCCCTCATTCTGGTCCATAGGTCACGACCCCTGTTCAGGCCTTGGCATTTTGATAAATATGCCTGACTTTCGTCTTTTGAAACTATTTGATTTGGTACCCGGTAGGGCTCTGGTTTTGGACTTCACCATAGGTAATTGCCCTTATCGAGTTATCAATATTTATGCACCACAACTTAAATCAGCTCGCATAGCCCTTTTTACTGAGATCCGCCCTTACTTGCACACTTCATTCCAAGTTTTATTTTCTGGTGACTTCAACTGTGGCTTGAGTCTTTGGGATAAAAGTTCCTTTGGCACTACTTAAAAACTGTACTGCGACTCATAGGAACTGAGCAAGCTAATACATACTGCCCATTTAGTTGATGCTTATTTTTCTTTTCGGCAACAACATACCCCTATGTTTCATAAAGGTAAATTGGCTACCCACATTGATTTTGTTTTCTTGTCCCGTACTTTACCAATTGTTTCAGCTATGGTGCAGGCAGTAGCCTTTTTGGATCATAGCTTGCTTTCTGTTGGTGTGGGTACTGCAAATCCTTATTCAAAAGGGCCGGGGTTGTGGAAATTTAATACTTCCCTATTGCAGGATAAGGTGTTTTTGTCGACCCTTCGGTCCTTCCTTTTTGCATGCAGATCTGTGTTTCTCTGTTATGAAGACCCGATACAGTGGTGGTTTGATACAAAACATGCGTTGATATCATTCCTGAAACGGTATAGTCGTGCGAAAAGTAGGAGCCAATATTTGGACTATTTACAAAGAAGAGCGCATCTTCAATCGCTTCTTTCTTTATCATATACCACGGGTCATGACCTTTCCTCTCAAATTCAATTGACACGGGCGGCTATGTTGCACTTCCAATCTCGACAATGACGGCAATTGTACCACCAACATAAATTTCAGGTTACTGGACCACGGGAGATCATTTGTCCCTTTGAGTCTAACTCTTGTCAGACTGCTCAAAAGATGATATTATGTCTTACAGATTCTACGGGGACTATATGCTCTACTCAAACAGAGATTCAGCAGATAGTTGCTAACTACACGACTGCTTTGTTTTCCCCCTTTCCTGCTGATCTACCTGACCCTGCTGCCCTGTACGAGAATTTAGAGATCCCACTCCCTTCTACAACAGCAGTGGAGATGGCGTGACAACCCATTACAACCTTGGAGTTGTTAACGACTATGTCCTCTCTGCCGTTACATAAAACTCCTGGCCCAGATGGTCTTCCAGCAGCTCTCTATAAGGTTCTGGGTGACCACTTACTTATTGAACTTACCTCTGTCTTTAATTCTTTGTTGAACAGTGAGTCTGTCCCTTTAGAATTTACGACTGGTGTTTTGCTTTATATCTATAAACAGAAGGGGGAAGCCCACTCTCTTGAGAATTGGCGCCCTCTTTGTATGCTAAACACCGACTTTAAGATATTGATGAAGATAATAGCAAAACGTTTAACAGGTATTGCAGAAACTGTTCTGCATCCTGCTCAATCTTGTTCTGTCCCCAACAGGAACATCTCGGATCATTTGATCCTGATCCGTGAATTGTTCTCTCATGGGTACTCAGCTTCGACTTCTGGATTTGTAGTATCTGTGGATCAATGGGCAGCATTTGATTCAGTGAATCATGATTTTTTATGGCACGCACTCAGTTTTTTGCATATACCAGCTATCATTATCCAATGGTTACGTAATTATTATAGGACAGCTACGGTCATGCCAGTAGTGAATGGTTGGGTGGGACCTCTGATACCTGTTCAAAGGGGAGTCCGACAGGGGTATCCCGTGAGTCCATTACTATATGTACTGTTTTTGGATGTTTTGCTCCCCGTGTTAATATGCTTCCACAGATACATGCTGTATCGTGTCCTATAACAACAGCACCTTACAAAGCCATTGCATATGCAGATATCATCTGCTTTTTGGTGGCAGACAAAGATTCGGTGATAGCCTCCTTGCAGGAATGTTCCTTATTTGGGACATATTCGGGAGCTACTCTGAATTTTGAGAAAAGTGTTGGTATACAACTGGGATCTGCTATTGCACCGATTAGGAACATCGGACCATTGCAGATTGTAGATGGCCCTGTTCGTATTTTAGGGATTTATTTTGGTACTCGAGCCGATGACTTTTATAATTGGACTTCTAAACTACAACAAGGTCGCATAAAGGTAGCCTCATGGAACAGGAGTCAGATTGGGAAAAAGAAAAGAGTCCATTTAATTAAGACATATTTACTTTCCCTCTTTCTCTATGTTAGCTATATCTTTCCTATTCCAAAACAATTGGAAACGGCGATTCTTAGCCTTTTTTTTCAGGCATTATGGGGAAGCAGGTTGAACCCAATAAAACGGGATATCACCTATCTCCCTCTCACGGATGGTGGTGTTGGCATGACTAACCCCCTTTTGTTTTTCTCCAGTATTTTTTTCATAGCGAACATTAGACCGCTTTTGATTAACTCACAGAAAAGATGGGAAGCGTGGTTCTATGATTCTTGTAAAATATGGTTTCACCAATGGGAACATGACTCCCTGCGTATTCTGCGTGCCTCGGGAAACACGCCACCTTATGTGAGGTATATTATTTGATGCCTGAAGAATAAGGGTTACTCCCACAAATGCTTCTCACTAATGCGCACAAATCCCTGTATAGATTGTTTCTTTCCTCTGTGTGTGCAGTTCAGTCCCCTTTTTTTAAATGTCCTGCCCAATATTGTCCCTCTCTGCTTATTTTGTTGCTTTGTATGCGAATCCCAATACATATGTGGGACTTCCATTGGTTATCCTGCCATGAGAGAATTAATGTTAAATCAAACCATAAACATAAACAGCTACAAGACAGGTTGTGTTCTAGGCCCTCTTGTATTGATGAATTGGAAACTATTTCTCATTTATTTATTGATTGCCCCTTTATACAAAGTTAGTGGACCTTTCTAGCCCAATAATGGGGTATGCCATTGCTTCAATTTGTCTCTTACCCAATGATTATGTATGGAGCATTCCCCCCTCAATGGTCTCTGTGGAACACTGACACTTTAAATCTTATTTTTGTTGTAATTAAATGGCATATTTGGATGGCAAGATGCCAGTTCACCCTGCAGCAGAAAATTTATACATATATAGAAATTGAACACAAGATTGTTCGGGATTTGAAAACTGTTTATGCACGTGAACTTGTGTCTCTTTCCAGGCCTGGTCTGTTCGCCCTTTGGAAAGCCCTACCTTGGATTACAGACTTGGCTGCACCGGTGACTTGAAGGACTTTTGTTCTCTCCAGTATAATTTCCTTAGTTTTCTTTCTTTGTTTTCTTCCATACCTTTTGATATGAACACTGTTGTATACTGTCTTGATTTTACTTAGTTTTTTCTTATTGTGTTTTCGTTATTGTATATTGCCTGATTTCTTGTTTCAATAAAACTTTCCCCTACTCTTTTTGATAAGTGCCATGGGATCTTTAACATCCACCTGAACTACCACCAATCCAGGCAGATGGGACCTCGGTTTAACATCTCATCTGAAAGACGGACCCTTATGCACAGTGAAAGCAGTATGTACAGTTCCCCTGTTTTGATTTTTTTCCTGCCTCATTAACCAACAACCAGGCCTTTCTAGGAAACCATGAAAGTAGCATTGGAACACACTGGAAAAACTGCTGTTCATACCCTCCTAAGGGCTGGACTTGCTATGAATAACAACATTATTAAGCAGGAGAGGCATACTAATGCCTTGAGTGAATCCACCCGACCTCCAGTGTCAGTCTACTTCCTTACCGGTGATCTGCATAACCCTACAGGACAGTCCACTAAACTTCTTCTCCAGTCCTTTTCTGTGGCCTTCTTCACAATTCGAGTTGGCTGGCTCACCACTGTTCTGAATCTCACATAGATTTATTTATGCTTAAGTAATTAGACCATTAAGTAATTAAGTAATTAATTCTTTATGTAAACCTTTTTTCTTCATAAATTTTAAGAAAATAATATCATTGTGATTATTTATATTAGTTTAAAGTGTCAAATTCTACAAATAAATCATGCAAATATGATTGCTATCCCATGCTCATATGACCATTAAGAAACCATGGTCTAACATGCTTCAGCCATGGTTGACCATGGTGTCTCCAGAACATTTAGAAAACATATTGGGACTTGCCATGATACAGAGATAGGTAGGCATCCAGAATTTTAAAACTGGGAGAAAAGATAGACAGTGCTTTCTGTTTGTTGAGTCTTTGACAAAATGTCCAACACAGTATAGTATATAGTAGCTATGACTGGTTGTATTTCATTTCTATATGTTCAACCCAGACTTTCCACAAAAATGCAATAGTATCAAATAGAATATGTATAATACTATTTAGTTCTTTCAGAAATTCAGTAACAAAATATCTACTGTGTATAGCAACATTCTGAGTTGCTTGTTCACTGCAGTGAATCTCCCAGCTGTCATATTATTTCTTATAGTGTAGCTACTGGCAGAGACACAATGGTCAGATAGAATAAAAGTGGTTATAAGGAGCATCCATGTATAGTACCCTCTGTTAATTTAAAGGATTTACATATGTTTTGATTAGTTTGTACTGAAGCTGTCAGAATGCTATATATACTGTAGTTTTTAACTAAGACATGAATGTATTCCCAAATCCCATTTTTTCCATTGTATGAAATAACTAGCCCCATTCCACCCTGTCAAAGACTTTTTCCACATCAAGAAACAAAATTAGAGCCAGCCAGCTGGCACAGTGGTAACACTACCACTCTCAACACCAGTGACATGACTTTGGGAGTGTGCTTGAGTCATTAGAAGCCAGCTAGAAGGAGGATAACAGAATCCCTTGGGTGTTCTCCTCCTCTGGTAGGGTGGGTCACCATCCTTACTGCAATACTGCCACCTGGGTGACCGCTGGTGGCAATGCAGCTGAGGGCACCATGGGAGAGGCAAATGCAGGCCAGAGGTCCAGCACAGTAGCACTTTAACATGCACGTGCACCTTGGAACACCATGCATGCCTACATTTGTAGGGACTGGGCAAACCAGGATGGAAATACTCCATTATCAACTGGGTAACAGACCCTCATGAGCCAGAGGTAACTGGAGCTGTACTCCACAGCTTCCAGACCTCAAGAAATCATAGAAAGTTAGAGGAAGTCACCCCTCTTCCCTGCCTGAAGGTAAGGGCAGCCATAGGTGTCGGGTTCTGGTGAAACCATGGCACCTTGGGGAACCCAGAATTAGAACTGGATAGTGGCATGAGAGGGGGCATAAACAGTGCGTAAAAGAAAAAAAAAGAGCCAAAATTAGGGAATTCCACCTGCTTCTGCCAGCTATAACATTAGATTATTGAAACTTCTAAGGCCCTGTACAAATCCTATCTGGTCTGAGTTTATTATTGTGTGTATGAGTGATCCTAGTTAGAATTTTAAAGAATAACTTATCGTCAGCATTCAGTAAAGAAACTGATCAATATGATGAACACTGTCTTGGATCTTTCTCTTTCGCGGGGATTACAATTACTAATGCTTTGCTGAAGCTTTTTGGTATAAACTTTTGGGTTACAAAATTGTTAGATAAATTATCAATAATTTGGGTTTGTAGAGCCTTTGATAAGTCTGCAGATGTTGTTATAGGCTACATCTTATCTATGGAGGGTAGTTTTAGAGATCACCACCCCATATGTCAGGGTGGGTAGATATATGCCATGGGCAATAGCAATGCAGGTTGCATGTGTTGCTCAGTCACTGACTTTATAAGAGAGTCCAAGCGTTGTGCTAACTGTCTTACATGTGGAAGAAATATGTGAGGCAGTTGACACAAAGCTTGGACTCTCTTATAAAGTCAATGACTGACACCACCACCCCGCATTGCTATTGCCTGTGGCATACTTCTGCCCTTCCTGACATACAGGGTGGCAATCTATCATCCTGTCTCTAAAACTACCCTTCATAATTGGGACACAGCCTATAACAACATCTGCAGATTTTCCCTGGATAATAATGAGTTTACTCACCACTGTGATTTTTATGCCAAGCTAAGGTGGCTCACTCCCTTGAAATTGAGGTAATCTGCTCTGGGGAGCCTAACCTACTCAGTCATTAACAGGCAGTCCCCCATGACCCTGTCTGTACTTCTAGAGCCAGAGAATTGCACTTACCACCTTAGATCCAATGCCCCATGGTCCTTAATCGTACCTAAAATCAAAACCAACTTTAGGAAAACTCCCTATGCCTTTTCTGCCCCCACTGTCTGGAACTCTGTCTCTGCTGCTATCTGGCTATTTGAGTCCTCTCATGCCTTTAAAAAGGTTTATCACTACTACCTCTCCCAGGCCTCCATATGCTCCTGCCCCAAGGCTGAACTGGAGGTTTTATTTGCCCCATCTACTCTGTGCCTTTCCAGAATCTACAGTGTCAAATTGAGCATATACTGTACTATATGTCTTATTTGGTTGTACTTCCTGCCTTATGTAGTATATGTCTACTGCATTGGTATAATGTATGCTAAATTTTCCTTTAAGCCTGTTGTCGTTAGCACATTTTCATTTCAAGTGTTGTATTGCTCACTGTATTCTTATCAATTTAATTTTTATTCCCTTATTTTGCATTGTTATATGTTGACATCATTCCCATGTTGTACTTGCCCAGATTGTGCCTGAAAATAGGCAAATATAATGGCATAGTGCACTCACCTGGTGAATAAAAACTAAAAACTAACTAAATAAATAAATAAGGGATGCCTGAAACAATTATTCCTTAAGACAAGTACATTCTCTTGATATCCCCCGTTTAAATTTATGTCATCACTCTGTACACATAACACTTTATTCAGTATACAGTATGTTTCTTAAAGTATTTATTTATTTATTGAAAACTTTGGAGATTGCCTTTGAGCACAGGTGCTCATTTACAAATGTTTCACATCAAATACATAATCACAAAAAAACAGTATAACTACAATAAACAGTTCTAGAGGAAATGCAGTCAAGACAGGCTCAAAGCACTTTTGACAGATCAGTTACATACAGTTTTGAAAAAAATTCATGCAGCTTGTTGTATAAAATGTCACAGGATATGTACACAATGAAGCTGAATAAAACAGTTTAACAGTTACAATTGCACTGAACTGCAAAGGCAGACTGTATAGATCTTTTAAACTGATTAATCTTGGGGAGCTTTAATAGAGTATCAGGCAGTTAATTTAACCACTTAGCAACCCTGACACAAATGACCGTTTGCCCAGCTGAGTAAGCCAGAAAGGAGGCTTAAGGGCATTCCTGGCCATATTCCTGGTGTTGTACAAACTGGAGACATTATGGTAGCAATTAGCTAAAGCAGGTGGGTGTTAGGCCAAGGAGAGTCTTTCTGGCTAATAAATAGATCTGGAGTTTTATTCTGCAGGATAAAGGTAGCCAGTTAGTGAGTGCGTAAAGGGTACAACTATGAGTACGGTCATCTGCACCAAGTGCAAAGCGGCATACCTAATTTCAGATTAGCCTTACTTTACTTAGCACCATGTCACAAGCAGCTGTGTAGACAGGGAGGCTATAATCTATAAGTGACAGAATGGAGCTAGCTACAATAAGACATCTAGCATTGCTAGTGAGGTTAATCCAGTTATGATACAGGGCACCCAGTCTTCTGTTAACTATGGCCACTAGATTGTAAACATGTGAAGACAAAAGAGAAAGTGTCCTCCAGAGTTACTCCAGGGTATTTGAAGTTCTCCACCTGTTCAAGGTTTTGTCCCTGGCCATTTCAAATGACAAAGGGTGGAACTTTCCTCTTCCGTGGGAGGCTAGAGAAGAGCAAGGTATTTGCTTTTTTTTTTTTTTTTGTAATTGAAGGCCAGTTTGTTACTGAAGAAGCAGCTTTCTAGTGACCAGAAGTTATTTTGGAGAGTGGCAGTGAGGCTGTCAATGTCTGAGTTGTTTGGACTAGATGACAGCATCATCAGCACAGAGAAGTACTTTGGCTGTCTGACACACATCAGGTAGGCTAAATAGGAGTGGGCCCAAGATGGAGCCCTGGAGATACCACTATATACTCCCCAATTGCTAGACTAAGATTTATCGATCTTCACACACAGACTGCAGTAGTGTGACTTAACCCCTATAGGAGAGAACAATTTTTAAGGATCCCCACTCAGAGTCTCCTAAATTACTAAGCATTGTTTAGCTGTTTCAGCTAAAGGTTTTGATAATGTGTGACTAAGCTGCACAGCAGTTTACAGAAAGTAGCTCATTCATTTTGTGAACCAGTATCAAAAGTACTTACAGGTATATTCTATAGACAGCTCACTTCTTGTTATACAGGTTTTCTCACAAAGCAATCAGTTTATGAGACTTCTATTTAGCTTTTCTTTCTTGTTGACTGGGAAAGGACTAAGTAATTCTGCTTATTTTCAGCTTCGTCCCAGGAGAGAAAGGGGCGATACAGATATAAACTGACATACAGAACCAGATTAAGCTGTTGGTGGTATTTTTAGTGAATGGGGGGAAATTTGGCCAGGACAGTGGGGAAATTCCCCATCTCTCCTGCAGGGGGACTTGCTGTTGTGTGGACAGGCTACAGTCAGTCTAAGGCTGGCGACCAAAGGGAATGGTCATTGTTTAGAGTCAGAGCCATGGTCAGGGGCTCAGTATGGACTTATGGAGGATTCTGGTGCATTTACTGAGGAAGCTGTGAGAGATACCGGAATAAAGCATCAAGAATATCCTGAAGGTCATCTTTTATTTTCTGGCTTTTCTACACCAGTGGAATTGCTTGCACCCATGAAGGCGAATTCTGATCAGGTCGAGGTTCAGGTGTGAGGCGCCGACTGGGAGTGTGCAGATGGTTCGTTTGCTCAGGGACCTGCAGTGGAAGCTCCCTTGTCAAACCCTAATCTTGTTTCTGACAATCTGCAGGTAGCGTCTCAGCTGCTGCAGGCTGACATCGGTGCTACCATGGCAGAAAAAATGCGGAAGTCTTTTCGGCTTGCTACACCGGGCGCTCCTTTCACAGCCGGAAATTGGTCTACTGAAGATTCTTTACTTCATTCGGGCTGGATGATAATGGAGGATGGAGGATGGGTGCCTGATCCAGACTGAACGTTTTTTTCAGGTGAGCATTATACTCCTGGCCATTCCAAAAAGCCATCAGATGGTCCTGACTGTTTAATGAACCAGCACCTGAGACTGTTCCGCCAATTCAGACTACTAGTGCGCAAGGGGATTCTGAAACTCCTTTACCAGACTTTGCTCCAGATGGGGACCCCCCTCCCTCTCCTAGACAGGAAAATCAATGGAAGGGCCCTACCTTCTCTGATTTATTTCAACATAACAAAGTGGACCAAGCACCTCGGAGAAATGCAGTTCACCTCCATTATAGTGGTGGGCTGCAGGATCATCAAGACAGACAATATGTTGCTGAACATTTATTGAAGGATTCGATGGGTTTCATTGCCTTTAATATTTATGCCCTCATTAACATCAGAGGAGAGGACATTTTTTACATAAGTTTTAAGATTTTTTCTGGTTTAGACTCCTTCTGGAGAAAGTATGAGATTTTAAAACATCTACCTTTATGGGCCCCGTTTTGGGCCATTCCATTGACTAAATCCCTTTACAAAACTGTAAATGTTATGTTTAGAAACAAGGAGACATTTATTTTTGGTTAGAGAAAAAATGTCAGGTTTTGGGTGTCCCTTCTGCTATCATTGATTCAGAAGGTATCTGGACTGGTAGCTGGCGATTTAAAGTGAAATTGTTAATGCTAGGGGATGACATCCAGCACATCCCCAATAGTTTTTTTTCTAGGAAAAGACAGAGGGGTTGTGTTTTACACAGAACAACCCAAGGCCTGTTACAAATGTGGGAGTCATAGGCACTTGAGTAGTACTTGTGACAGAGTGATATGTGCACTTTGTGGGGATTATGATCATACCAGCAATGTCTGTAAGAATGTGCACAAATGTAAGCTTTGTGAGGAACGAGGCCATGCATACCATCAGTGTCCCTGGGCAGGTCAGAACAGGCAGAGTGGCGTAAACAAGGATGACCTGGTCTCTGATGCACAGGATAAATATAGGCCTTCTGGTCCTGACCCCCCTACCTCACCCCCACCCCTTTCCCCGTCCCCCGGCACCTCAGCTGCAGGGAAGACAGCTCATGATCCAGGCCAGGTTGGTATTGTTCACCCCCCTCCTGAGGTTGTTCCTATGAAACCAACTGATAATTCGGGAGAAGGGAGTGCTGGGTCTAGTATGCCCCCTCCCTCAACTGATTTTGAAATTCCTGCTAAACGTGTTACTAGGTCTTCTAGTAAAATGTCTCCTTCTCCAATGCCCGTGCCTACAAAACATTATTTCGATGTCTTACAGGAGGTAGATGGGGGGGATGGAGTCTGATGCTTCTTCTATTTCAGGGGCTGTGTCCGAAATGGCCTGTGAAGAGGAATTGGCTGGGCTTCAGGAGGTGAAGAAAAAAAAGGGAAGAAAAGAAAAAAAGAAACGGAGCTGGGATAATTTTTTCTTTCTTTTCACCCTGGCATCCTTACATCTGGTTTCTTGCAATACCTGTAGCATGAAAAATGCTAAACGATGTCTGGCATGGTTTGCTTGTCTTAATACCCTAAGGGTAGATATAATATTTTTGCAAGAAACCAGATTTAATTCTGTTAATGATATTGTGCATTCAAAACGCTCTTGGCCCTGGGGACCCTCCTTTTGATCTTTTGGGACTGATGTGGCTGATTTTCTTGGTATTCTTTTTCGTACTTATGACATCAGAGTACAAAAGTTTATAGATTTGGTATCCGGAAGAGCTATGATTCTGGATTGTATTTTTCAAGGTTTTTGTATACGCCTCATTAACACATATGCTCCTCAGAGTAAGAGTTCTAGGATTGATTTATTTAATCATATTAAACCTTTTTTATTTACGACTAAATCTGTTATCTGGGGAGGGGATATAAACTGCAATTTGGATGTTAAGTTTAAGGATAATGTGGAAAAAAAGACCTATTATGACTTTCATGCTTTAAGGGGTATATTAGAAACAGCTATATTAAGGGATGCTTATCGTTCTTTATATAAGCAAGGTGGTACTACCTATCGAAGAAGCGCATATTTTACCAGAATTGATTATTTCTTTGTTTCTAAATTTTTACAAGTTTTGAAAATGACTGTCTTTGAGTTAATTTACTGACCATAACCTTTTGCACTGTATACTTGATTTGGCAAATGTTCCACTGATTTTCCCTGCCATCCCTCAATGCTGGAAATTGAACTCCTCTGTACTATTGGATACTGATATTAAGTTACAAGTTCATAGGTGCCTCCTTTTTCGTAAATCTGTAGCAGACATGTATGAGGTTTGGGGTAGTTGGTGGATGGACACTAAAACCAACCTTAAAGCTCTCTTTTTAAAATTGGGAAAACAAACTGGAAATGCTGCTTACATACAGTATTTGTATTATAGAGACCAGTTATATAAATTGACATCCCTCTCAAATGTTAGTGACTGTAGGATTCAATCACTAATTTATAAAATTAAGGTGAAAATGAGGGCATATCATCTTTCCAGGGCTGCATTTTTAAATGTTGAGTTTAAATTTGGTTGGTCACTTCAGCCATTCTCTGACCCTTTTGAAGCATGTAAATGTAAAACTGGACATAAATTTATGGAAGGTATATTTGATACAACTGGGGTCCTAAAACATTTGGTAGTTGAGATTTTGGAAATTATTCAGGAAGCTTTAACTGATTCTTTGGGGAATGGCTTATGTTCACAGTTGGTTTGGAATCAGGTGATAACCTGTCCTACTCCTCAACTTTTGGAACAGATTGTTTCAACTATTGATGAACCCATTATGCTTCCTGAAGTTTTAGGGTCTATCTCTAGTTTGAAGAATGGAGTTTCCCCTGGGGAAGATGGCCTAACAAACACATTTTTTTAAAGCATTTAAGGATGTGCTGGGTGAAATATTGGTGGCTACTTGCAATGATATGGTGATTTCTGGTACGATGCCACAGGGATTTACCAATACGATTTTGATTTATTTATATAAAGGAGGTGATAAACAATACTTTACTAATTGGAGGCCGATTTGTCTTTTAAATACCGACTATAACATTTTGTCATATGTTTTATGCAAACGATTACAGAAGGCTGTGGAGGAACTCATTCACCCTGTACAAACTTGCTCAGTCCCTGGTTGAAATATTCAATTGCATTTAAGATTGTTAAGGGATGTCTTTGAATATGGGTCTCAGGGAAAATTAAAAGGTTTTGTGTTGGCACATGATCAGGCCAAGGCCTTTGATGTTTCACATGATTTCTTGTTTGAAGTGTTGTTTAACTATGGTATTACACCTAAATTAGTCACTTGGATTAAATTACTATATACCCAGGCTTATATTTGTCCGTTAATAAAAAATGTTTTAGGTCCAGCCTTGTTGCCGAGAGGGGTCCTACAGGGGTGTCCCCTCAGCCCCCTGTTGTATATTTTTAGTCTTGACCCCTTGGTTCAAGTTATTTTGCATGCTATGGATATTGTGGGATTGTCTCCTTCAATTACTATCCCTGCTCTGAAACTTTCTGCTTATGCAGATGATGTGTGCCTCTTTGTTTCTGATGTGCATTCTGGTGTTCGTGCTTTACAGCTATTTGATAGTTTTGCTCAGTTGTCTGGGACTGTTTTGAATTATAATAAAAGTAATGCATTGCAGATTGGTTCTAATGATCAAATTGATTCTATCGCTGGCATAACAGTGCAGAAGGGGCCTCTGAAGATTTGGGGCATTTTTTTGGAGCTGGGGACATGGCTTTTCATAATTGGAATACTAAACTGCTTTTGGGAGAGCAAAAGGTGTTACGTTGGAAGTCTTGAGCGTTTGGAAAATTAAAAAGAGTCCAGATCATTAAACAATTTTTACTTCCATTTTTTTTGAATTTGGCTTTTGTTTTGCCTGTTCCCAGCGTATTGGAAACAAGGGTTTTAGTGTGTTTTTTCAGATGATTTGGGGTATTCAGTTAAATCCGGTTAAAAGAGACTTTACATACCTCCTGGTTTCCCTGGGTCGCTTGGGTATGATTAACCCAGTAGTTTTGTTTCATTCTTTTTCTTTATCCTCGACTTTTGGTTCTTTACTAAGGAACACTACCTCATTGGGGGATCCTTGGACTAGGGGTCTCTTTCAGGCACTGGAGGAAGCTTGGGTTTCAGAGGTTACTAAACTTTGTGGGGCAGTTTCTGTTCCAAGTTTTGCTACCACTACTGTTAAAAAAATTTAGATTATGGTGATTTAGTAAATTTGATTATTTGAGCACCCAAAGGAAGGCATTATACATCAAAATAATCACAAAAGTTCATACCCTTAGGGTTGACTTTCCTAGATGTCTCCCAACTAAATTGGATTCAGCTTTGAAACTTTTGTGGGATAAGAGGATTCCGCAACATATGTGGGATGTGCAGTGGCTGAGTTGTCATGGTAGACTGGGAGTGAAGGGCAACTGGAAACATAAATCTGTGACAGAAAGGCAGTGTTTAAGGCCTGATTGTAAGGGGCAGGAGGAAACAATGGAACATTTCATCATTCTATGCACTTACGTGAAACAATTTTGGAAAGATTGCTCTATCAGGTGGAATTGGGGTCTTGTACAACATCTCCAATATGAATGTCTAATTTTAGGTGAATATACTGTTTTTTATAGAAAATGTCATTCAAGTACTTTGAATGTTATATTTGCCTGCCTTAAATAGCATTTATGGCAGGCTCGATGTAAGTTTTCATTACAGCACGTTACTACTTTATCGTCAGTATTACTAGCCAGTGTTGAGGCTTCCTTGACTCAGCTTAAACAAGGGGAACATATGGTTTTTGATAGAGGGAAGTTTAATGATCTCTGGAGATGTGCATTGGTTGGGGTAGTTCTTTTTTTATATTTTTCAGATATATATTTTTGAGATTGTTTGTGTTTTTTTTAGGCATTTGTGTATGTAGATATTTCTCTGAGTGTATAACTGAATTTCAGTGTGATTTTTGTTGAGTTTCCTTCATTTTGTTTTTGGATGTTTCATTTACCTGATGTTATGTATTCTATTTTCAATAAAAAAATTCCCCTACTCTTTGTGGTAGGAGGAGCTGCTACCCAAAAGAAAACAAGCAAAGTTCTGCACTGCAAGCTGGGTGGGGTGCGAGTCAGGAGCTGCCACCCCAATATAACCAAACCAAACTAAAAATGACTTGCACTCCAGAGCCAAGAGAGTGCAACCCCAGTGAAAGTGGCAGTTAAATGCTAAGCATTTATTTTGTTTAAGTAATTGCAAACACTCCCAAGATGACCAGAGTGGAGGAGGAGAAGGAAGTAGGTGCTCCCAGCTACTCATCAGAGCTATCGACTAAGGAAACCCAAGATGCCACACTGACAATTACTACAGAGAAAAACACAGCCATGGATGAAACAGAGTTTCAGAACCCAATGGATATTGCTGCCAGCAAGGATCAAACTGATTCTGAGGTTTTTCTACTGGAGAAAGAACAGAGTTCATTAAATACAGAAATGGGCATGACAGCTGCTGCAACTGGTGGGGAATGGCAGTCAAAAAGCACTCTGCACATACAGAAGGAGGAAGAAAGGAAATTAAAGCAGACACTGGAACACAAAAAACAATACATATTGCAACACATAGAAAAGGAGGAAAAATATTTTTAGAAGCAAAAGAACATTTAAAAAGCAAGTTTGCTCAACCCGATATTGCTGACACTGACATGAGACCTGCCCAGCTGTCAAGATCAGCTGAGTGGGCTTGGTCATGGCAACAGCGTTATTTAGGTAAAAAAAATGACTGCTACAAAACAGATGATAATAATAAGTAAAAAAAAATAAATAAAACAGACTATCACTACCTCCTGGTCAGTGCAAACAGCTCTTCAAGAGGTGGGGTGGATCCAAACAGAGGACAGAGCCTGGACACAGACCTTAATGATCCTACAGTTCAAAATTACCACAAATACATACCACAGACAGGACAGTACATGCCGAGTCATGAACTGGAAATGAAGCAAAACAAGATTGATCCGTACACTCCTACCATTCAGAGCAACAAATGGACTTATGTGAGTCAATACAAATGCCAGTAACAATAGCTGAATCTCAAACTATTATACAGACTGAGCATAACAATAATAAGTTTACTGATAATGTAGCCAAAGAAACTGAGACACTTGTCAAACCACCAGACTTCCCTCTAGAAGGGACATCCACAGCTTATCCTTCTACAGATCCTGTGGACACTAATGAAACAATAACTGTTGGCTTACAAGAAAACATTTTACTGGATCCATCAAAAAGAGCCTTCATTAAACTTTTGTTCAGAATGTCAGATTTATTTAAAAACTGAGGTGAACCTGCATTTAGAAAAAAGGCTATCAGGCTATTATACAATGGGGGCCTAGAAAACCCTCCTGATAGAGCCTACCCAGTTAGAACAGTGCTACAATAATAGCACCACACAGAACAGCATGGTCTATACACCACTACCACGGACAGCGATAGGGGAATAACAGCACTATGTAGTAAACGCTCCCCAGGTTGCTGTCCGTGGTGCTAGCAGAGACCACAAGGGGAGAGAAAATCAGACAACTAACCAAGTTGCTCTTGTGGCATGGAGTGCTAAAGTGTGAATAACCTGACTAGAATAGTGATGGAGGCTAGGGTTCTAATCCTGGTTTCCTGAACTTTATTTTTTTCCCTTGTTATCCAACTCCAACTCAGAGTTGATTATTTTAATTATGGGAGTTACAGAAGGCACAGCCCTCCATTTGGGGGGTGCAGGATGGCACAGCCCCCCTACAAAAATACAGTTTAGGAATGGTAGCGATTGCAAACCAGACTTGCGATCACTACTAATGGTGCTGTCTTTGCTAGCAGCATTTTTTTCTGCCAATTTTCTGATCAGCACTGTTTGAACAGTGCTGTGATTGATAACACTGTCCATGCAGTCACTCTTCAGACTGAGTGCCCTGACTGAGTGTATATAGCCAGGATTTTACTGAAAGACTCGCTAAAGTTTTACGCGTTGTAGATTTTTGCCCTCATACAGACAGTTGATCATAATTATGACATAAGTTTTAAGACTGTACAAGGATTAAATAGATCTTGAGTAAAATACAATGCCTTAAAAGACACTCCACTTTGGGCACCATTTTTGGCAATACCGATCACTAAGCCTGCAGTTCGTAAAATAACATTTTTTTTTCAGAAATGAAGGGATAAATGTGTCAGATATGTTGTTCTGGTTAAAATGATGCTGTGAGGTGCTGGACAAACCAGTACTAGTTATAGATTCAGAGCAGATTTGGACTGGAGGATGGAGAATTAAGGTTAAGTCAATGACGTCAAATAATTGGATCATCCATCTGCCAATTTGCTTTTTTCTAGGGTGAGACAGAGGCTCAATGTTCTAGCCCAATCAACCTAAATCCTGCCACAAATGTGGATCAAGGGTACATCTGAGTAATGTCTGTGACACCCCCAGATATTTTCGTTGTTTAGAATTTGATCACTTAGCCCCTACATGTGTTCATTTACTCCATTGTATTATTTGTGAAGCATAGGGTAATTCCTATGTCTGGTGCACTTGAACCTCCCAAAACAGTGAAGACAGTGCCCCCCATGAACACCTTATCACACAAACACAGAAAGAAGAGTCAGCACGAGCCTCATAATTAAGACTCAAGATACTAAGAAAAGAAGCTACAGCACAACCACAGAGTCAGGATACAGCTACCTATAGCACTGAAACCCCAGTGACAGAAAGGGAACCACCAGTGGAAATGGATGGAAATTCTCAGACAATCACTGCTATGCCCTCACCCCCACACACACACACCAAATGAGGTTCCCTTCATGGTGATGGAAGAAAATAAAAGATCTAGGAGCAAGCTAGGGAAAGGTTAGAAACCTAAGGAGAAAAAAAGAAAACTCTCAAAAAGTCGTAAACCACTTTCCTTACAAAACAAATACAAAATACTCAAAAAGAAAAACAACAAGGGGACACTGAAGATGAAGAAGATGAAGAATCTGACAATTCCTTTATGAAGGAATTATTGTCAGAGCAAGAATATGCAGGAGGAGGGTAAAATAAGACAAAGACATGGAAAACTAGATCTCAAGTAACTTGAAGCAAAAATGTTAATTTACCCTCATGTCTTCTTTTAAACTGTTAATCTTAAATGCCAGTAGTATAAAAAAATAATAAAAGGAGACTGACAGCATTTACTGAAATAT
This sequence comes from Neoceratodus forsteri, assembly GCA_016271365.2. Taxonomy (NCBI): domain Eukaryota; kingdom Metazoa; phylum Chordata; order Ceratodontiformes; family Ceratodontidae; genus Neoceratodus; species Neoceratodus forsteri. Next base: position 258,012,820 of record CM028132.1, on the reverse strand, counting down.
ATGAGATCCATTGTGATATTTTTTGCATTCAAGACACTAGATTAAAAACACAATTTGAAATAGCACAAGCTACCAAACTGTGGTATCATGGCAACACCTTTTGCTCAATGGGAGAAAACCTATCTGATTGAATTGGAATTGTGTTTAATAATGGAAACCTAAGAGTATCCTCATTAATAAAAATAGATGGAGGAAGAGCTCTTCTCTTAGATGTACAATATAGAGAAGCCAGACTGAGATTAATCACTATATATGCCTCTCAAAGAAAGTCCTAGAGCATGGAGTTATTCAAATGAGTCCAACCATACTTACATACTTCAAGAATGATTATTTGGGGAGGAGATTTTAACTGTGGATTACATCAGCCAGATAGGGAGCTTCAAATCCAAACATTTTTCTGTGATACAAATACATTGATAGATATCCTCAAGAAAGTCCACCTGAAGGATGCTTATAGGGAACTGCATCAGACAGGAGGAAATACTTATTTCAGAGGTTTATATGCTACAAGGATAGATAATTTGATTTTATCTCGGACATTGAAAACACATAAGGCTGACACAGCGGCTATGTCATTTTCAGATCACAAGGCAGTTAAAGTAGAAATTAGGTGGGGGAACAGGCCAACCTGTCAAAAATGATATTGAAGAATAAATAAATTATTAGAACAAAATAACACTGTAACTAAATGGCAATATTTATGGGCAGCCAGAAAATCAGTATTATGTACGTACAATACCATCATGGAATGGTGGAAAGATTCAAAACAAGATTTTAAAAAATTGTTCCAAAAAATTGCAGGATAGAAAGTAACAAATGGCTATTTACGTTATTGAACACTAAGAGGCTAATTACATTTCCCTATTCTCAAAAGCTGAAATTCACAAAGCAAAGCAAGCAAATAGCTGCCCTGAAAAAAGAAATGTTTCAGCTCCAATACAACAGAGCAAAAACCCTACAGCAAGGAACATGGTTTGGCACACAAAGTAATAAACAAACATTTGACCCTTTCAGAGACTGTAAACAAAGTGCAGAGAATACAGTAGGAGACTCATTAAGGCCCTGGACACACTACAGAACCGTTTTTGAAAACTATTTTTAAAACCAGTTTAGCCAAACCATTTCAATGCAGCCACACTACTCAGTAACCATTTTGGAAAACGGTTTAGTGTGGCCACACTGCTAGTGTTAAACATGTTCTCATTGTAGATATTTTGTGGTAAGTCCAACACACAGAACTGTGCTTGACTGGACACACTGCAGCTAGAACTGTTTTAGTTAAACCATTACAGCTTAAAACACTTTTACTCCTGGACAGACCTGTAAGTAAAACCATGCTAGCTCCAAAAGGTTTTTAAAAATGGTTTTAAGACTAGGGCCCAGATATTCAAACTGCACCAGTCTGAGGCGCAAGCCCCTTCGCTGCTCAAAATAGTTGCGCAGGGGTGTGGCGAGTATTCAAAGGGTGCGGCTGGTGAGCAACTCCTTTGAATCACGCTTCGAAAGCACAGCACTTACAAGATGGCGCAGTGGAACTTGCGCCACTGCAAGTTGCCAGAGTTGAGTATCCAACTTATGTGGCGCAGTACCATTGCGCCATCGCAAATTTCCGATATTCAAAAGGTGACATGCAAATGGGGCCATAATTTATGCAAGGCGCGGGGGCCATTGCATCTCTTTATAGCCCCATTTGCATGCCATTTGCATGTAGGTGCGCCCGATCCCGAGGACTTGCTCTGGCCACCCTGCCAGGCAGCAGCCATTGGGGACGGCGCACACTGCAGCCCGATCGTGGGCATCACAGTTACGCACCCCCACACTCCCACAGCCCGATCGCGGGCATCACGGTTATGCCCCCACACCTCCCACAGCCCGATCGCGGGCATCACGGTCCCTTCCCCCCACCTCCCACAGCCCGATCGCGGGGCATCGCGGTCCCATGCCCCCACCTCCCACAGCCCGATCGCGGGCAGAACCTGTAAACCCCCAGTGCCCGATCGCGGGCAGAATGTAACCCTCACCCCAACCCGAATAACTCCCTGGTGGTCCAGTGGACCGTAAAGCCCGATCGCGGGCAGAATGTCTAACACAACCCCCAAACATCTCCCTGGTGTCTAGTGTCCCCCCCACCCACCCACAAAGCCCTCACCCGCTCCCCCACAGCGGCAGGCGACAGCATCCACCGCCTGCCGCCCGCTGCCTGACTGTCGGTAGGGCTGCCGCCCATTGGTGCAGAGCTACAGCCAATGGGCGTGCAGCCCCTATCGGACAGTCAATCAGCAGCGGCGAGGTAACGGCAGTGGGATGCTGTCTCCCGCCGGCTGCGGTGGGGAGCGGGTTGGAGGGGCTTCGTGGGTGGGTGGGGGGACACTAGACACCAGGGAGATGTTTTGGGGGTTGTGTTGTGACATTCTGCCCGCGATCGCTTTACGGGTCCACTGAACCACCAGGGAGTTAGCCGGGTTGGGGAGGGTTACATTCTGCCCGGATCGAGGCACTGGGGGTTTATACAGGTTCTGCCCGCGATCGGAGCACTGGGGGTTATACAGGTTCTGCCCGCGATCGGGCTGTGGGATGTGGGGGACAGCGTGTACTGCCCGCGATCGGGCTGGTGGGGGCACAGGAGCGAGTTGGGGGCCAGCCAGGGGTGGCAGCTGCTGTTGCGCCCTGCAATGCAGCAGCTCACCTGTGGGTGGCCCTCGACTTAAGCCTTTTTTGGCTCAAGCGTGCGGGCACAGCTTGGGGGTTGCGCATGCACAACTCTGCGCACCCCGACTGAATATCGGGTTGCGCAGGTTATGCATGGATCCTCCCCCTCCTGTTGAGCATGCATTCATTTGCATTTCTCTCTTGCGCAACCTGGTGCCAGTGGCGTAACTGCCTCCTGCTGAATATCGCAGAATGGCGCATTTTGGACTTGCGCATGGCACAACCCTGTTGCGCATGGCGCAACCCTTTTGAATATCTGGGCCAAGGTATCTAGCAGGGTTTAAAAACACTCTTGTTAAAACATTTTAAGGGGCTTGTAGTCTGTCTGCAAACAGTGCTAGGGGGATTTAAACTGTTTTAAGGCACTTAAACACTTTTAAGTTCCCAAGGGTGTCCAGGGCCTAAAAGACAAGAAAGGTGACATAGCAGACACAATAGAAAACATGACTACAGTGGTTGATGAATTCATATCCCAAGATTTTGGTTCCCAGGGTTCAGTAATTAAAGACCTAGAATATCTAGAAAAGCTAACCATTCCAAGTCTAAATAACACAGAGAAAATACATTTAATAAATAAAATAACAGAAACTAAAATAACTAATGCAAATCATTAAAAAACAATACCTCACCAGGGTCAGATGGGCTAAGGCCAGAATTTTAGAAAACCTTTGTAGCTGACCTGGTACCAATACTCACAGTATTATATAACTATATCCTAGACAAGAACCTCCTCCCCAAATCAATGTCTCTAGCATATTTATTTTTTTGTACAAGAAGGGAAAGAAAGAAGACTTAAAGAACTAGAGACCAATCAGTCTCCTTAATACAGATTTCAAAATTGTAGGGAGCATTTTAGCTAATGAACTAGTACATATTTCAGATAAATTAATAAGTTTGAGTCAAACATGTTCAGTCTCACAAAAGAAAATTCAAGAAATTCGAATTTTACTTAGATAAACTTTTATGCAGGGGCAAGCAGGCACAATTAATGGTTTAGTCCCCAGTTTTGAACAAGGAAAAGCCTTTGACTGTTACTCACTTGACTTATCTTTTTTTCATGTTAGGAAAAGACAGAATAGCAGAGAAATTTATCAAACAGATTAAAAGGGCTTTACAAGTCAGCAGAAATACAGCTAATAGTCAATGACTGGATAGGGAATAAAACAATAGTAAAACAATGGGTAAGACAAGATTGCCCTCTTAGCCCTCTACTAAACATTTTTAGCATAGATCCATTATCACAACATGTCATAGAAGACCATAGGATACATGATATACAGTTACCTCATTTATCATCTCCTTTGAATGCAGAGGCATATGCAGATGATGTAGCCTTGATTCTATACAAAGATTCATCTGAACAAGCTATTATAGAACAACTACATTACATAACATGCAATTACATTACATTATCCTCAAGCTCTCAATTTTTTTTTCTTAAAGTATTGGAATAACAGTATGTAATAACTGAGCTTTAGTGGATAGCACAATCACTGGAATAAAAATAAGACAAAACCCTATTAAAATGTTGGGAATATATTTTAGATATGACAGTTTAGCAGTTTTATACTGAGAAAAAGTTTTCTTACTGCAGAACAAGCTACCAGAAAATGGAGGTATAAAGAGCTTTCAAAACAAAAACAAGTATTCTTGATAAAAACATTGTTAGTGTCTATGCTTTTCTAAGTAAGTTATCTATTTCCACCACCCCAACAATTAGAAATCTAGCTATTCAGTATCTTTTTCCAGGCACTATGGGGGATCCGTCTCAATCCAATTAAAAGGGAATGTTGACTGATTAGTAAAGGTGGAATAGGAATGACAATCTAATATTTTATTACAGCATATTTCTACACACCAACTTTAGTGTTATTCTAAAACCGGGGGGTCCTACATAGATGACGGTTTTACTGGAAGAGGTAGAAATATGCAAACAAGCATGGCTATAACAGAAATATAGGACAATTGTAAACACACAAATTGTTCCTCAATATGTAAAACCCATGTTTCAGAAACTAATAAAATGGAAAATACCATGTGAACCTGTAATCACGAACAATAGGAAAGGAATTTATGATAGGGTTATGACAGAAACCTGTGCCACCAAAATGACTATAACAAAATGCCAACCACAAGCAGTCCAGACAGCACTTTCTCAGCTTACAAATAACAGAATCACAGCATTTGCTTGGTATGCCCTGTTGCTAAGTACTCATGGAAAATTATGGGTGAGAAACAACAATAAGCACAGACAGGTACATGAACGTTATTTTTTACAATCAGAATGTGACAGGATTTTAGAAACCCAGGAACATCTGTGTTTTAGAATGCCCACAGGCAGTCCAGTTTTGGACTTTACTAACTTCAGTCTGGTGTCACCAGATATTTACACAGATTTCATCTGAAATGTTAAACCTTTGGCATCATTCCCCAGCAATGGAAACAATATCACATATGGACTATATATGTATTGTTCGGTTTAATAAAATATTGTATATGTCAAGCATGTTACAAATGGATTTTACAACAAAATGTAGTCTCTCCTGTGGATATTATGAAAAATGGTATTTCATTAGAAGTCCTGAAAAAAGATGAAAGTATATGTGCAAATAAAAAATTGTCAGAATTGTGGAATAATTGTATTACTTTCTTGGAATATTAATGGTTTTGCTTGTTATGTATTTAATTTCCCTTTCCCCCAATAAAATTTCCCCTGCTCCTTTCAAGAAGTGCCATGGTATGTTTAGTGTCCATCTGGACAGGCAGATGGGACCTCGATTTAACTTTCCATCAGAAAGACTGCACTTCAGATGTGCAGCACCCACCTCATGATGCACTACAGTGTCAATATTGGGATTTATCACAACTTCCCAGTGTGGGGATACAATCCATATCCTTCCAATCTTCTGGTCTCAGAGGTGAGTGTACTATCTGCTGAGCCACTGACACTACCTAGACTGCAAAAAACTGGTAAAAGCTCCGGAGTACATTTATATAGTTAGGCGACTTAGATTTTTTTTTTTTTTAATTTAGAGATGAATATTTTTGATTCTGATGCCCAAGTTTAGGAAACCATCAGAAACCTCGGGTAAAATGGTATGCAGTGCAGTAGACTCTTCTTGCAGGTTTGTAGTTTGTCTTGACTTTTCTGTCTGCCATTGTAAAGTGCCATACTGCTCATTTTAGACTCAGCCCTTACCACTGTAATAACTTGGTTTCCCACTCCTGTGTGTTCAGGATCTGAAGTGTATGCCAAGCCACAGGTTCAAACTGATTCTTCTTTAGAAGCACTGGAGACAGTTGGGTCTTCCAGAGTGTCACCATTTACAGCCAGAGGATCTTTTTTTTGCAGTTTGTACTTTATTTGTGAATGTCCCAAATACTGAAAGAAGGTGAAGTGTATTAGCAAACAAATTCAAGAGCATGCAGCTAAGGATATCCAGACATCGGAGGGGGAGCAGCAAGTGTGGGGAGTAATGTGTATAAATACCAGGAGCCTGGATGACAAGATATGTGACCTCAAGGCAATAATAGTCAATGTACAAATGGAAATGGTGGCTGTGACTGAGGCATGAACAATATAGAACCATGAGTGGTACATGCAGATACTGGGGTACACTATGTTCAGAAGAGTTAGGGGAAGAGGAGGGAGGATAAGTAGTGTTATACAATAAGGAGGTCATCTTTATTTTATTTTTATTCTTTGGTAATATCTTCATTAGTGACATTGCAGATGGACTAGAGGGTAAGGCTTGTCTGTTTGCAGATGACACCAAGATCTGCAATAGAGTAGATGATCCAGATGGGGTGGGCAGAATGAGAAGAGATCTGGATAAACTAGCAAAATGGTCAGAAGAGTGGCAACTGGGATTTAATGCAAAGAAGTGTAAGATCATGCACATAGGGAAGAGAAACCCTGAAGCCACCTATAAGCTGGGAGGGGAGTTGCTGGCAGTCACAAAGGAAGAAAGAGACTTGGGCATCATCATCACTGATAACCTGAAATTATCCAAGCAGACCTCTAAAGTAGTAGGTAAGGCTAGGGGGATGTTAGGGTGTATTAGTAGGGGTATCACAAGTCGTAAGAGGGAGGTAATAATCCCTCTTTACAATACACTGGTTAGGCCCCATATGCAGTACTGCGTGCAGTACTGGAGGCCACACCTTCACAAGGACATTAACCAAATTGAGGAAGTCCAGAGAAGGGCAACCAAAATGGTGCAGGGACTGCATCAGAAGACATATGAGGACAGATTAAAGGAGTTCAATATGTATACCCTTGAGCAAAGGAGGGAGAGCTGTGATATGATCGAGACATTCAAACACCTTAAGGGCATTAACAAGGTGAAAGAGTCTAACATGTTTAAATATAAGAAAAATAGCAGGACAAGAGGACACAGCATGAGATTAGAGGGAGGCCGATTAGGGTGAATGTGAGGAAATTCATTTTCACAGAAAGGGTGATGGATGCATGGAACGGCCTACCTCAGGAAGTGGTGGCTATGAATACAGTGCAGGGCTTCAAACAGGCATGGGATAGGCATAAGGGAGCAATACAGATGGGTATGATTAGATAGGCCACTGACAGAACAAAGGCCAATGGCACATTTATAAGGGAGAAAAAGAAATGGACAGACCGGATGGGCCTTACGGTCCTTATCTGTTGTCAACTTCTATGTTTCTATGTAACTGGGTAAGGCCCCAGGGTGTAAGGTTAATTTTCAGGGTTACCGTGGAGGACAGGGAGGTTGCATGACCTCCTCAGGGTCACACAGTATGTAAGTGGATGCTGTGGAAGTCACACCCAGACCCTTTGTATGTACCAAGCTTGTTTACATCTCACTGCTCTAACCTCTAGGGTATGCTACAAGCCCAATTTCCAAGGCATCTCAGCCTTACAAATCCCAGTAGTACAGTAGATGAAGACAAGGGGACAGAAAGCACGGTCTGAGGTGAATGTGGAGAGGAGTGATTAGCATCTGAGTGATATGCAGGCATCCAGCAAAGAGAGAAGACACAATAAGCTTGGTGAACAGATCAACTGGATGGAAGAACTAGGAGAGGTGCTGAGTTTTGGGGATTTCAATTTGCCCAACATGGACTGGAACATCCCAGAATCAGTAAGGACAAAGAGCCTGTCAGTGGTGGAAAAGATGCCGGGAGCATTTCTGAGCCAGAAGGTGAAAGATCCCACTGGGGAGTGGACCATTCTGGATCTGGTCCTAACAGACAGTCTGGGAGAGGTCAGAGCAGGGGAATCATTGTCACCCAATGACCACAGGACAGTGTGGGTTGAGGTTAAACTGAAAGCAGATCTGGTTGACTCAAGGATTAAGGGCCTGACCTTCAGATGGGCACATTTTGAAAAGATGAGGGTGACATTGGGGCCTGACCTTCAGATAGGCAAGCACTGAAGATGAGGGTGGTGTTGGGGAGACATTACCAAATGTCTCAGAGACTGTATAACTGAACACTATACATAGCTGTTTGTCTAATTGTGTAAACAACTGATAGTGATATAGGGATCTCTTTGGAAATGAGCTTCACTCAATAGAGTATCATTCCCGTTCATAAATCCTTTTATGAACAACATTTTTACTACTACTACTACCGTAGGTGCAACTGGTATATGGGACCTGATAGAAATAATAGCACTGTAAGTTACAGGTTTCTGTACTAGGATGGTGGGAAATGGTACAGGAAGGAGAATAAACCACTGTGGTTTTCAAAACTGGCAGCAGAGGCAATGAGGGAGAGAAAAAAAGGCATTATGCAGTTACAGCTCAAGTTAGACAGAGGAGGACGGACACATATCTGCAATAAATGAGGGATTCAAATTGGATGGTGAAACAAGCAAAGGCAAAGGTTCAGCTGAAGCTAGAAAAGGTGGTGAAAGAAGGCAACAAGGCATTCTTTTCTTATATATGGAAAAAAAACTTAGAAAGGAGTGGATCGGGCTAAAAAGGGTGAATAAGAAACAAACAAAACTAATGCACAACAAAGATTGCAAAAGAAATGGTGGATTTATTCACAAATTGGTGCACATACAAAAAGTTACAGCCAGATTCCCCAGCGCTTTGATGCATCCTGCCTCTTTGTCAGGTGGGCATGGCTATCAGTTGTCAAACTCCTGACAGCTACATTTGAAGGCCTAGCTGTAATTCTGTTGGCTCCATATGATACTGGCAGTTGGCAAGTCAGTTTCAAAGCAACCCGTAAAGCAAGTGCTTCCACATTGTGAGCCAGAGGGTGATCAACTAATGACAAACGTTTATATGTATAGAAATAGTAGGCATGTCAAAACCAATCTAACAGAATAATTTGGAGCATGAACAACTGTAACATCGTTACTAGAACCTGAAACACTGAACTGTAAAGCAGGTGATGGATGACAAGGACAAAGCTAATGTGCTTAACAATTACTTCTGTTCATTACTCACAGCGGATGAAGGTGGCCCACTTCCGATTGCAACAGGAACAGGAGATTGCTGGCAGGTGCCAACATGGAGCCCATTATGGAGGAGAGGGTGCTGAAGTGCCTACAGGCACTAAAGGTGAATAAGTAGATACACCAAATTATACAATGTGGTCTCTAAATCCACTAATCCAATTGGTCCACTGGGGTCTTTACCCATGAGTAAATCCCAGCATAACCCATAGGGAAAGTTGCAGCTGTTCCTGTTGACTGCTGTGCAACACAAAACATCACTACCTCACCAGAGTGTCAGCTTCATCCTCACGATTTCTACAGGTCTTCAAAAGCAGCTCCACAGGATCAGCTCTGTCTGCGTGATCTCTACAGCTCACTGACTCCTCACTAAGCCACCGGTGTTCCCCTGAGCTAAACTGAGACTTTCTAAATTGACTGCAGTTTTCATTTAATAGAGTCTGAGGAGATAGACACTATTTTACAGTCCATTATTACCCATAATTGCCACAGTACCCAGTAAAACATTCAAAATGTATTTATTTGTACGTCAGCTGAAGCTTGTCCTGTCAGCCCTCCTAAAAGTATCACAACTGCAGCCACCGATCTTCAGAAATGCCAACTGCAAGGCTAAACGCACTTTATATTACTGAAAACTATTTTTTTACTGGTCTGTCCTCCATGACTGCTCGCACTGAGTCCATCCCGGATTGCCAACAAAATCGCTAGTTGCCACAACGAGTACATAAACTTTCTTTTCATGAATGTCCAGGTATCCATCATAAAGAATGCCCAAGTCACGATCACATTAAAGAAAATACCAACGGATTCCAACCATTGCTTCCTCCTGACGGCAAAGCCATCACCTGGAACCACATGCTGAATAATGGCAGCCTCTCAGTGCTAGCACCATTTTGTGTCATTCAGTCAATGAAACAACTAGTTGCAACTTGCACTCTCTGTCTTTACAAAAAAAAAATCAGGACTCTCAGGCTCTATCTTAAACAAACATCACAGCATTCTTCCTTGCTGTGAACATCCTCTTTCAGTTCTTGAGGGGTATTTTCTACCTAACAACAGGGAACTATTTCTTCTGACACAACAATAAATTAAATAAAAATCATTTACAGCAGCAAACAACTGTATTCTCTTTAATTTTTTGTTAGAAAAAGTGAAGGGGGCCATTGTATAATCACAATAAACCACTCCAGGGTGTGGATTATGCTGGGATTTACCCACTTCTGGTGTGGTTTACTCATTTGGCCTGTGGCTTGTGATAAAACCACACCAGGTGTGGGTAAATTCCAGCATACCCCACACCCTGTTGTGGTTTATTACTTGTGTGTACTATAGGAGATGGGGCATGTTCTGGCTGTACAGCTGTCAAAGCTCTTCAGTTGCTGTCTTGAGATGAAGATAGTGCTGCAGGATTGGAGGACAGCAAACATGGCCCCCCTACACAAGAGTGGGAGCTGAGATGAACCAGGAAACTATAGACCAGTCAGTCTGATTTCTTTATTGGAGAAGCTACTGGAATCTATAACTGGGGTATTGGTGGCATCCATATGTCTCCACTCAGGTAAGTCTCTTTTTTTGCAATATATTTTCATGATCTACACAGCTTCCAAACACACTTTTAATGTAATGATCTTTTTTTTAAATGGCACATGGTGCTTTATTAATCAGAGAAAAAACTCTTTGTGACCTTTTGTGTGCATGTCCTCTTTTTTCACAAGCTTAGAGTTCTTCGAGGCCATTTGCCTGCAGGATTCCAGACAATATTGATTCACTAGTTGGAGGTTGTGCCAAACAAACCTGATTGAATTATTCAATTGGATGCCAAAGTCCATGGATTGGGTTAGGCAATGGATTTCTTGCATCTAGATTCAGCAATGCCTTTTGACACTCACACAGGAAATTGATAAAGATGTTGGGCAACCTGGAGGTGGGGCCCAAGATTACAGGAAGGATAAAAAAACTGGCTGAGTAGGAGGACTGAGATGATGATCCTAAATGGAAAACCCTCAGGGGAAAGGGAAGTCCAAAGCAGTGTTCCCCAAGTACTGGTTGTATGACTGGGTCTCTTCTCAGTGAAGTGAGAGGAACTCCTTTACTGACCATTTTTAAACACTCTTTAAAAACACATTTCTTTAATCTAAGTTTTGGCCTGGATTTCTGTTCCTAACATTTTTTAGTATTTCTATTTAATTGTTTATTTTTCTTTCTATTCATTGTGATGTGCCCAGAACCTCTGGGAATGGGTGCCATATAGATAAAATTGCATTGCCATACACAGTATGGGTTGGGAGGCGGTTCAAGGAAAAATCTTCTTCTTCACAGATGAAACCAAGATCTGTGGAAGAGTGTACACTGAGAAGATAATTACATATGAACATACAAATGTGCCAACAGAAACAGACCACCCAGTCTATCTAAGTCTGCTCGAGTGTGCAGCCAACACCCCTAGTTTGCAGCTGCCCTACCTCCCTCCCCTTTGTCATCCCACTGCCACCTCCACCTCCCCTAGGTCTGCAAAGGAAGATCTGAAAAACCTGGAGAGGTAGTTTAGGGAGTGTGAGCTGAAAATTAATGTGAAAAAGTGCAAGGTAATGCACATACTGTAGAGGTCAAGATCCTGAGAACAACATATGGGATGAATGGAGTAGTAGTGAACAGCACATAAGAGGAAAAGTACATGGGGTGTTAATAATGCAGAACATGAAGGCATAATAAGATCAGTTGTGTTGGGGGTAAGACAAATTAGGTGCTTACAGTGGCTCCAGCCAGGGTTCAATGCAGCAGTGCTGCAGTATATCACAAAATGCTGCAGTATATCACAAGGGACAGTGTCATTCAACAGAAATTAGGCCCCTTTGTCATCCAGTATTTTCTTACTGCAAGTTACTGCATTGCAATGTTGCTGGCTCTGTCGGTGCATAAGGAGAGGGGGATCTCTTGCAAAAGGAGGGAGCCAATACATCCCCTGGTCACCCTCTCTTGAACTACTGAGTGAAATTTTGTAGCCCATACTTGAGAAAGAACAGGGACAGGTTAGAGGCAGTGCAGAGATGAGCCACCAAAATGATTTAGGGGCAACAGGGAAGTTCCTAAAAAGGGTGCTTGGAGGATCTCAATGTTCTCATGCTGGAGGGCAGAAGATAGTCAACATAACTGAGATGTCAGATACCTCTGTGGATTAAACAAGGTGGACAGCAGCAAGTTGTACACAATGAGTGGTAACACAGATAGCAAGGGTGTCCTTCCTAAAACTGGTGGGGGAGGGAGATTTAAAGGGACAGTAAACAATGCAGGGATTGTTCAAATTGTGAAAGCCCATGAAAGTTATATTGAAAGAGGTATTGGGCTTCCTTGTTGGTGTCAAAAGTCCTGAGATATAAATATTTAAAACATCTGTAAATCAAAACAAGGCAGCAGCCATTTCATGCAATCTAAAACAGAAAGTGATGTCACTGAGGGGCAAGCTGTAATTAACAACATATAGCTTGCCCCTCAGTGACATCACATCCTGTTTTTAAGACTACATGAAATGGTTGTTGCTTTGATTTGATTTACAAATTTTTTAGCTACTCATATCTCAAGACTCCTGTCCCCTACAGGTAAACCCAATACCATTTGAAAGATCTTTTCATGGGCTTTTACAATGTGAGTGACCCCTGCAATGTTTAGTTCCCCTTTAAGAAGGATGGCAGGAAGTACTTTGTTACAGAAAGAGTGGAGACAGACTAGAACAAACTTCCTGAGGAGGTCACTGATGATGACACAGTAAGTGGTTTTAAAAGGGGATTGAACTGACACATGGGAATTGTACGTAAGGGAGAGGGAGCAGACTTTCAGGGGATAGCGAGGACTAACACAGGCACAGCACAAAAATTGACAGGTTTAACAAATAAACAATTCTCTGGTTTTCTGATTTGCTTTTTTTGAAGATTTTGGGAAGTAGCTTATATTGTTTTCATTAAATTTTGTCGCCTTGACATGTTCTGCTCAATAGGACCCTCTGCAGTGACTCGATGGGATTTTAAAACTGATATAAGGGCATCAGCTGTCAGAAGCAAACTCAGTCTTTTACTCCCATGGCACTGGCTTGGATACCCCACTATCCTGCAATATGGGTGACTCAATATGAGTGACTCAAATTGAGTGACTGTAAAAAAGGCTATAGGACTAAAACAGCAGGAGCAAAGAGAGCGAAGTTGTGCTGTGACTGCGAAGTGTGCAGGGGTAGTGTTGCACACGTTGTCACATATAGTGTGGTGTGGGAGTTAATTATATTAATAAAGTGTAGTTTGAGGGGTGCAGGGGGCAAAGCCCTCACATAAAATATAGTGTTGCTATTGTTTGGCTGGGTATGTGATGGTGGATGTATGCTTGTTTTGGATAGACTATAGTTGTGGTTCCACTGTGGTGTAGTGTATCAGGCACAGTGTTAGATAAGAAGATGTGGAGGATTGAGTGTTGTGGGTTCAAGTCTAGGTGTTGGTATGTGAATGTGGCCTATGTAGTGTGTTTTTAATTTTTTTTCATTTAGGAAGTTGAGTGTTTGCAGAATGAGCAGAGGTTAAGCAGAGTGAGCATGGAGCAGTTGGTGTCCAGTGCAGCGTCAACCTAATTAAAGAAAAAATACAAGGATCTGAACAAGAAATTTTCTATTGTTGTTTCAGAACATCCTCCTGATGACGCATGTTTGAATGCGAAACCGGTAGGGGTTCCTTACGGCATTTCTGATGCCATTTGCACTTATGATGGTGTGTTTTTAATGTTTTCTACAGTAAAACTGCTTAATTTGGAAGCTACTCTCGAGTGGTACGATTCTTTGTTGCTTTCTTCTTGTTTCAGAATATGCTGCTTGTTCACATTATGATTATCTTCATGGAGTGGCATGTAATTTTCAGTTGCAAATGTGATGTGTGCATTTGTATTGTTCTCTGTTATCAGTATAGTTTTCATTGGTGTTTTTTTTTTTTTGAGGAAGTCACTGTTTTAACATGTGTGCTTGTTGGTGTATGCTGTGTAGGTCTTTGCTGTTTTGTCTTCTCACATATGTTTGGCACTCTTATGCTTTCATTGATATCACATGGGACCCTTTGCAGCATACTTATTCGTCCCAGCTTCTGAAGTGTGTGTGTTGGGGTGGGGGGAGCATACTGGACCTAGGGACTCTTGACCTAAAATTACTATATTACCATAGGATCAATTTACTGCTAAATACATCCCTTTTGTAACCTCACAATGTGGGCCAGCTGTTCTACTTTATAATTCTGCTTCTCTGCACCATTAAAAATATTTGAAGTAAAATATGATTGAAGTATGAACAGAATTTTAGAGTGAGAAGGCAAGGAATATAGGGAGTGGATGAGAAGAGACATCAATTTGCCCCACCAAAGAATAATGCAATACCAAATATCTGATGATAATAGTACAGAAAGCAGCAATATTTTTTGCACCTTCCTATTCAATATTGTAACATGGCTAAAACAACAGAACAAAAATCAAGGAACAGGATTGGCAGAAGAGCGTCAGGTGGTACAAGAGCAACATGGCATTATGGCACAATAATGCCATGTTGCTGTAGAACGCTCAGAGCAATAATGCCGTGCTGAGCTCAGGAACGAGCTTAGAAAGGGATCGGTTTAATGTGCTGTGTGGGAGCAGGTTGACCAATAGGTGGCATGACTAAGAGAGAGCAGAAAAGCAAACTGACAGACCCACCACAGATAGTGCACGGAGCACTGTGTTGCGCGGCGGTGCAAGTGTTAAGCAGGACACATATCACCAAAACAAGGGGTCATTGTCGTGTTTCTCACTGATACACTCAGTAGGTAACATAGAAATGGCAGTAGAAAAGAACAGAGCATCAGAAAGGACAAGTTGGTCGCGGCATGGCACAGAGGAGAGTAGAAGGTGAAATAGATATGGGATGGGGTGCTCTGCAGTGTGTGGACTGCTGAAGCGCTCCACGATTGAGCGCAAGAGTGGCTGTGACCTGAAGGCTTAATCAATATTTGGATGTATAGATGCGGGATTCAGTCAAATAAGTATAGATAAGGTGGAAAGACAGGACAAGTAATGTCAGTGTGTAAAAGCGCCACCTATAGGTCTCAATAATGATTGAGACTTCAGCGAAAAGGCTCTGTTCCTCTTAGTGCTGTAATAGTAAAGGACTCCAGAAATGACAGAGCAGGAGACATGTATCTGAGGTCAAAGAATGGTTTGCACCATGCGGGAAGGCAGCCAATGCAGAAAGTGATACTGAGAGTGGAATTGTGGGGGAAAAGAACATCACGAGCAAACACAGGAGTGTGGAAAAGGTCAAAACTTCCGAGGTGTTCACAAAGCACCACCTGTAGGTCAGAAAATGCAGTGCTGCAGATTAGACAAATGATAGAACAGTGGTGTCAGTGTAGTAGGATAGCAAAATATGCAGTGAAGAGATTGTGCCCACAATCCAGCACGGGATGAGTCTGAGATGTAAACGGATGAAGAGCAATATAGTAGACAAGTAGAAGTGGGAAATTTTTCAGGTGCAGCATTAATGTATCGGTAGATTGATAGTGACAGCAAATGTGAAACATGTCAGAAATTGGTAGACACAGCATTACTGGATGTGTGCCATCCAATGTGCATGCGCACGCTTACTGTTAGATACAGGCTTCAAAAGTAAGAAAGCTGAACCATAATTTTGGAAGAGAAATAAGTAGCTGTGCTAATGTCTGTTGAATAACAAGTAAAAGAGGATGTAACTGATACTAGCCTTGCACTTGCCATGTTACAAGCGCATTAATCCACTCCAAAGGTGGCATCTAATGGGGAGTTAATGCATGGTTGGTCCGTTGTAGGCACTCAGCCTGTGGCCTCAGGCCACAACGGTCTCAGCCATGCATTAACTCCCCATTAGATGCCACCTTCGACGTGGATTAATGCTTACTTGTTTTGCCCAAGGGATGGAAGGGACAGCATTTGATTGTTACACTGTTGCATCTTTAAGACAAATGGTATCCTGAGGCACTTTACAATCTGGGAGAGGAGAGAATACAGCAGTCATTTAGGCACACAGAGAGAGATTTACACAGCACAGAGGCAAATATGTGATTTGCTGAGGATTACACAGTAAGTAACAGTTGTGGGAATCAAACCTGCATAACCAGAATCACAACCCTGCATTCTAGCCACTATAGAAACATAGACTTTGATGGCAGATAAGGACCGCTTGGCCCATCTAGTCTGCCCATTTGCCTACCTACAGGATAGGCCGTAGATCCTAGTTAACCAACAGCCTATTTCTTCCTACCCACCACAAGAATTGCCTTATGTCTGTCCCATGCATTCTTGAATTCTCCCACAGTTTTAGACCCCACAACCTCCTCAGGAAGGCTGTTCCATGCATCCACTACCCTCTCTGTGAAAAAATACTTCCTCACATTGCCCCTGAACCGCCCTCCTCTATCTTTAAATTGTGTCCCCTTGTTCTTGCAAGTCTCTTTTTCTGAAAGATGCTACCCTCTTGGACTTTGTTGATTCCACTGAGGTACTTAAAAGTTTCTATCATGTCCCCCCTCTCCCTTCTTTCCTCAAGGGTATACATATTAAGCTCCCCTTAGTCTCTCCTCATACCGGCTTCTCCTGCAGACCCTGCACCATTTTAGTTGCCCTCCTCTGGACTACCTCTATCCTGTCTATGTCCTTGCAGAGATGGGGTCTCCAGAACTGGACACAGTACTCCAGATGGGGTCTCACCAACTGTCTGTACAGAGGGATAACAACTTCCTGTTTTCTGCTGCTGATGCCTCTCCTATACATCCCAGTATACCCCAGCCCTCCCTACTGCCTTCTCACATTGCTTGCTAACCTTAAGGTCATCTGATATGATTACCCCCAGGTCCCTTTCCTTTTTTGTTGTTGTTACTACCTCCCCACCCATTGTGTATTCTTCCCCTGGGTTCTTGTTTCCCAGGTGTATTATTTTGCACTTCTTTGCATTGAATCCTAGCTGCCATACTTCTGACCATTCCTCCAACCTTGCCAAGTCCTTTTCATCCTTTCCATGCCTCCTTGTGTATCAACCCTGTTGCAGATCTTTGTGTCATCTGCAAAAAGGCATACTTTTCCTTCCAGTCCCTCTGCAATGTCACTGATGAAGACATTAAAAAGGACTGGACCCAATACTGAACCCTGCGGTACCCAACTAGTAACCTCTCTTTCTTCAGAGTGGACTCCATTTACAATTACCTTCTGTGTCCTGTTGTGCAGCCAATGTTTTACCCAGGCTACCACCCTGGGACCCACTCCCAGGCTGGTTAATTTGACTATTAATCTTTTGTGTGGGACTGTGTCAAATGCCTTGCTAAAGTCTAGGTAGGCCATGTCCACAGCCCCTCCCTGGTCTACTACTTTGGTCACCCAGTCAAAGAAATCTATTAGATTTGTCTGACATGACCTTCCTGCTGTGAATCCATGCTGCCTTGGGTCCTGTGCTCCACTTGCCTCTAGGTACTCAACTATTCTTTCCTTCAGAAGTGACTCCATCACTTTCCCTACCACAGAGGTCAGACTGACAGGTCTGTAGTTTCCTGCCTCTGTCTTGGTCCCACTTTTGTGAAGGGGAATCACATCCACCTTCCTCCAGTCCTCGGGTACCACACCATCCTCCCATGATTTATTAAAAAGAGTAGCCAGTGGTTTCACTAGTTCCTCCCTTAATTCTTTTAGAATTCTGGGTGAATTCCATCAGGACCCATTGCTTTGTCCACCTTCAGTTTTAGGAGTTCTTGCAGAACCCTTTCTTCTGTGAAAGGACTGGGATCGACCCCCCTATCAAGAGTGCTTCTGTTAATTGGATTAGGCACTTCCCCCTCCTCTTTTGTGAATACTGAGCAGAAATATTTGTTCAGTATCCCTGCTTTTTCACTGTCCCCCTCTGCCCACCCACCGTTCATTCTATTCAGCCTCACTATCCTCCTTTGTCTTTCTCTCGATGATGTACCTATAAAGGTTTTATCCTCCTTCTTAACTGAGTTGGCTATGTTTTCCTCAGTTTGGGCCTTTGCTATTCTGACTTCCCTCCCTGCTTCCTTCTGCCTTAACTGGTACAGCTCTCTGTCCTGCTCCTTCTGTGTTTCCTTATACTTCCTGAATGCTATCTTTTTCTTCCTGACTTTCACAGCCACCTCTTTTGAGAACCATAGTGGCTTTTTCTTTCATTTTGATTGGTTTATTTGCTTCACACAAAGGCTTGTTGCCTCTGTGATGGCAGTTTTGATGATTCCCATTGTTGCTCCACACCTCCTTCTAGCCTGTTTGCTAGTGCTTTTCTGAGGCACTCTCCCATCTTGCCAAAGTCAGCCTCCTAAAGTCCAGTACCTCACTTTTGTATGGCTTGACTCTGTAGCTGAGTTTAACGTGAACCACACTGTTTGATGGTCACTTGTCCCCAGATGGCAACCCACTTCTAGATCTGAGATCCTCTCACTGTCCCCATTTGAAGTAAGAGGTCCAAGATTGCTCCCTCACGAGTGGGTTCTGAAACTAGCTGTCTAATGCCTGCCACCTGTAGGGCATCAAGAATGGCCTCTACTCTTGGATGTGGCTGCAGCAAATGTGCTCCAGTTAACATCTGACATATTCAGGTCTCCCATCAATAGTATCTCCCCTTTCTCTGCCATTCTAAGAATGCCTTCTATCATATCCTTGTCCATTCCCTCCCCCTGACATGGGGGTCTGTACACAACCGCTGTGCGGATTGTGGTGCCCTTTCCAGTCTCCAAGGTGACCTACAGTGCCTCCTCTCCGCCCTGTTTACTGTTTTGTTCAGTTGCTTTTATCCCTTCCTTTACATAGAGAGCTACTCCTCCCCCTCTTCTCCCCTGCCTGTCTCTCCTGTAGGTTATGTACCCTGGTATGTTAACATCCCAGTCATGGTTCTCTGTGTACCATGTTTCTGTGACTCACTACGATATCAGGCATCCCTCTTCCATCAAGGCCACCAGCTCAGGGAGCTTGTTGCCCAGACTATGGGCATTGGTACTCATTACCCTCCATTTCCTGATGGCCTTACTCCCTTTTGCCCCATCCCTGTCCTTCTTGCCTTTGTCACTTTCTCCATTTACCCCTGCCCTTCTCCCTATCAACACCTCTATGTTGATGTTTGCCGCACTTACTACCGTGATTATTTGGGGTGGGCTAGGATTTGTCTGCTCCTTTCCAGTGCCTCCCCCCATGGCTAGTTTAAAAGCTTGCCAATGAAGCATTTAAACCTATCACCTAGGATCCTGGTTCCCCTCCCCGGACAGATGCAGCCCATCATGCCAGTATAGGCTTGCATCACCCCAGGTGGACCCCCAGTCCCCAATGAAGCCAAATCCCTGAGCTCCACACCAGTTTTTCAACCACTGATTGAATCCCATGGTGCGGAACACCCTAGCCTCTCCTATGCCATAGATGGGCAGCACCTCCGAGAAGGTTACCTTGCGTGCTACTCGACTAAGGCCCCTCCCCAATTCCACAAACTCTTCCTGCACTTCTCTAATCCCTTTCTTAGCCAGGTCATTTGTCCCTAGGTGGACAATGACATCCAGCTCCCTCCCCTGTGCAGCTGCTCTGGCAAGCCTGAGGAATCGCTCCCTGTCCCTCCAAGCCATGGCGCCAGGCAGGCACCTTACCTCCCTCTCCCCTTCCTCCCCCAGTTCTACCTTCCTAACAACCACTATGCCAAAGTACCTTTGTAGAACTGCATCTGCCATGTGCTTACATTGTGGTAGATATAGTATTTATGGTTTTCAAAAGGTAGGGGATTTGTCACATGAAAGAAAAATAATCTGCTACTGGTGAATTCATTTCCCACTCTTATAACAACTAAGGTACTGTAATCAAACAAAGTAAATTAATCTTCTTTAATTCCATATGTTATTGTTTGTTTTTAAAGCATATTTACACATAATAGATCAGCATAGAAAAATGCATTCTGTTTTCATTGGGGTACTGTTTCTACCTGTTTTGAGCAGATTAAACTATTCAGAAGTTAAATAAGGGATGTTTAAGGTCATGCATAGAATACGTGGCTTTGGTGGGATTTGAACCTGGTTTCCTTGTTCACAGTTCTGCACTCTAACCACTTATACACACTGCCTCCATGTTGGTGTGCTAAAATGGCAAACAAGCAACAGACACCAATCTCAGTTAATTTGTGATTATCAGGGGTTTCATTGTTCTATTAGTTAATAAACAAATGTTGCAATAAATCTGACTTGAAACTCCAATACTGAATGCAAAGTTTGCAGCAAATATGGTTTGATTCCTTGTGTCCCACTGAGAGTGTGACTAACCTAGTTTAAGACTAGTTACCTTGCTTCAATTTCTGTTCACACTTTGCTTCAGAGTATTACACCTTAACATTGTGGAGATTGTTTATAGAGCAAAGGTATTCATTGTTCCCTGTTTATTGCCTAAACCAATTATATTCTTGAAAGAATAACTTCCTTATGTTTTCTTATAAAACTTGAATCGCCATACAACTTTCATACAGTATCTTAGTTGTTTTCTTGGGCGTGGGCACACTTAGCCAAGGCTCATTTTCTGGTGTAACTGGTAGGGGAAAGTACAAAATGGAAGACAAGTTACTTTACAATAACAGCATAGAGCTAAATGAACAGCAGCAAGCCAGCAGTAACATAACAGGCATATGTGGTTTAAAATACCAAACAGCAGTAAACTGAAGCAGTGGTTATGAAGAACTGCACATTAGAACTACCAGTGATCAGCAGATTGTAGTATAAATGTGGTACAGCACAGAATGCTAAAGGAATGTGAGATCAAAGACCAGAGGGAGTTGAAGGAGGTAAAATAGGGTGAAAGTAGAAAACAGAGGTGCTGTAAGTGGGAACGAGGCAAGATAGTAATTTGAAAGAGAAGTGAGAGAGGTGATATGTGAGAAAGGGGATATGGAGGTTCTGGTAGAAACAACAGTGATGCATGCATGGGAGTGAGCGAGAGGTAAAGCAACAAAAAGAATGGAGGACATGGTCCAGTCTGACCAGGGTGGATTTTTCAATGACACCATAAACCACATCCACATAATCAAACATTGGTAACCATCACTGGAGGATTTCATAAGGGGCTGGGAGGGGCAGGCAGGCAGGACCAATTCCTTTTTAAGGCACTAAGCTTTGGGTGGAGATTTTTAAGTAATGGTTTGGCATGGATGGAGTAGTCTATGTTCCAATCCAGCCACAACCCAATTTATTTGAAATTGATGGCTTTCAATTGAGCACAGTCCGGGGTTCAAATAACAAGGGGGGGGGGGATCCTGGCATGGAATTGCCTGGGTCCAAAAGACAAGGTAACTGTTTTCTGGAGCTAAGGCAAAGTGGTTAAACTTGAACCAGCAATGGACGTGGTCAAAGTTATGCTGCAGCAATGCCTTCAGCTCAGGGTTCCAGGCACCAGTGGCAAAAGAGGATGCTGTTTGCCATGTATATGCATGTGTTGGAGGAGACACAGAGAGTGGGGAAGACATTAAGGAACAGAGACAAAATGATTGGTCCCAAGATGAAGCCTTGAGGTACATTAACAGAGACTAGCAGGTGCGGTGATAAGGCATCACCAAGCTGGACTGAATTATATTGGTCAGTGAGGTAGGATCAGAACTAGCCCACCACCTATTCAGACAGTCCTGCAGCACTCTGCTTTTTCAGGACAGTATGGTGAACCACAGTATTAGACTGTTGCTAGGTCTATGAATATGATGGCCATAATGTGGTCGAGGTTCATTCCCTTGAGAATTGCATCAGTGACATGGGGGAGGGAGGAAACCATGGAGTGGGCCTTCCAAAAGCCAGACTGGAAGTGAGAAATGAGGGAGAATGAGGCATGGAAGGTGGAGACATGAGATAGGACCAGCTTCTCCTAGAGTTAGCCAGAGTAGGAAGAATAGGGTGGTAGTTACCAGGAAAGGAGTCATTACACTTTCAAAGAGGAGGACTTTAGGCTGTTTCAAACTATGTGTTTAGAACAGCTTCAAAATAATAGAATAGGTAAAGGTAAGAGGGGCAGCAATTGCTGTATCCAAGAGATAGAAATGTAGAAGTTGCCATCAGAAAAGGCCTGTTGGTCCATCACCTCTGCACAGTCCTAGCTATCTAATATGGGATATGACAGCCCTTCACTCCTCTTCTCCCCTCTCCCCTTGAGAATTGCATCAGTCTCATGGAACAGAGAGGAAACAGTGGAATGTGTGTGTTCCAAAAGACATACTGGAAGGGAGATGAGGGAGGATGAGGCATGGAAGGAGGAGAGTCAAGACAGAACCAGCTGCTCTAGGTGATTAACCAGAGCAGAGGGAAGAGAACTAGGGTGGTATTTACCAGGAGAGGAGTCACCTCAATTTTGAATGAGCAATAGCTGGAACCAAGAGATAGAACATAAAAGTTATCAGCAGTAAAAGGCCCTTTGGCCTGCCATGTCTGCCCAGTCCTTCCTACCTATTTATCTAAGATAGAATGTGACTGCCATAGTGCCTCTTCCCTCCTTTCCTTTGATACTGTCTTTATCAGACCCATGCATCTGTCCCACACATGTCTGAATCCCCCATTGATTTCTCATTCCAATTGGAAGCAGCAATAAACTAAGGAAGAAGTGGTCAGGCTAAAGAAGGGGCATTGATGAATGGAAGAGCACAATAATAAAGCAAATATGCTGAACGATTACTTCTGTTCAGTGTTCACAGTGGAGCATGGGGGGCCCACTGCTGGAATTGAGCCAGGGTGCCCCAGAGACTAGTTATAGGATTAGTTCTCTTTAACATACTTATTTGTGATACACAGTACTGTAGGGGCTGGGAGAGGAAGTTTAGGGTGTGTCAGCTGAAATTTAATGTGAAAAAGTGCAACAAGAAAGTGCTATTCAACATTTTTATTAGTGATATTGGGGATGACATCAAGGGCAAAATGTGTCTGTTCATGGACGACACCAAGCTCTGTGGAAGGGTGGACTCAGCTGAGGGGATATAGGACCTTAAAGAGGACCTATGAAGACCTGAAAGGTGGTTCAGGATATGGCAACTGAGCTTCAATGCCAAGAAGTGTAAGGTTATATATACTGGAGCCAAGCCCCCCAGGACAGAGTATTACCTGGGAGGGGTCTGGATATCTCTGAAACAGAAGAAGGATCTGGCAGTGATGATAACTAGTGACCTGAAGCATTCTATACAGTGCAAGAAGTCAGTGGTAGGGGCAAAAAGGATGTTGGGGTGCATTGCCAGGGAGATCAGCAGTAGGCAACAGGAAGTGATATTTCCCTTGTACAGGTCACTGTGAGACCACATCTGGAGTATGTGGTGCAGTTCTGGAGACCTCACCTTAAAGAGGATATCAACCTGATAGAGATGATCCAGAGGAGGTCTACGCCTATGACTGTGGGGCAGCAGGGCAACTCAAATGAGGAGAATGAGGAGAGACTGAGGACCCTAAACATAAACTCCCTGGAGGAAAGAGGGAGAGGGAAGACATGACTGAGACATTCAAGTATTTGAAAGGGATTAATAAAGTGAGATGGGAGGTTCTCTTCAGGCTAAACTGCAGCAAAACCATGAGGGGGCACAGTCTAAATTTGGAAGAGAGGGGTATGTGTAAGGGGAAGGTTAGAAGACAATTCTTTACAGATAGGGTGGTGAGCAAATGGAACGCCCTGCCAAAAGAGGTGATCTCATTGAGGATGGTGGGCAGCTTCAGAAGAGGCTGGGCTAGATATACTGTAGGGGAAGATTAAGGTCATGGAAGGGGGTAAGGAAAGGGATGGAAAGGTAGGGGATGGGGGAGCAGGGACACCAGCCTGAGCCTGAGAACCATGCACAACAAGCAGACTGTATAGACCAAAAGGCCTAATTCCACTGGCTTCTTCCTATGTTCACAACTACTTTGCTACTGAAAGAGTAGTGACAGGCTAGAACAAACTTTGCAGGAGGACCTTGAAACATGGAATCTGTTGGCAGAAAAGGACTGCTTGTCCCACACTATATGCCCAAATGGTCTCTGCCAAGTCTTCTCTGCAGACCTTAACTGGTCTCTGGCAGCTCTCCCTCATCCCTGTCCACTTCCTGTCATTCCCATATGTCTATTTTATGCATGCTTGAAGTCCCATACTATTTTTGCCTCCACCAATTCCTCTGGTAGTTTATTCAAGTCATCCATCACTCATTGCAGTAGTACTTCCTCAAATCCCTCCGAAACGACCCTCCTCCCACTTCATAGCATGCCCTCTGGTTCTGGCGCTCTATCTCATTTGGAAGAGACTCCCCTTCTACACCCAGTTTACCCCCATAAAGAACTAAGTCTCTATCACGTCCCTTCTCTCGCTCCTGTTTTCCAGGGTGTACCTTTTGGAATCCATCAGTCTCTCCTTGTAGGACTTTTGGTGCAACCCCTGCACCATTTTAGTTGCCAGCCTCTGGACCGCCTCCACACTGTCTATGTCCTTCCTGAGATACGGCCTCCAGAACAGGACACAATACTCAGATGGGGTCTCACCAGCAAGAAATACAGTGGCAAGATCACCTCAATCCTCCTGCTGGAGATACCTCTGCCTATGCACCCCACCATTCCACTGGCCCTACCAACTGCTTTGTCACACTGCCCTGCAACTTTGAAGTCAACATATATAATACTCCAAGGTTCCTTTCCAGTTTACTGACTGACAGTACCTCCCTCACCATTCTATTCTCAGTTCTTCAATTCCTATGCCTTAGGTGCATGATTTTGCACTTTTTGTCATTGAACTCCAATGCTGTGCAGATGACATCTTGATGTTCTAATAAATCTTAATATGGGTCTTAATGTCAGAGAATCCTTCACAGAAAAACACTGCAAAAGTGAAGACAAAAGGATTGACTGTTATATCAATAGTTATTTTCTTGTTTTTTTTTTCTTCCAAAAATACAACTGATGTTTTATTTTTTTCATGTTGCTTCTTCAAAACATATGGTGGTTCCTACAGTGTGAAGCATAACAGTAAAAGGTCAGTATTCACCTCTTAATGATTTCAGAATCTGACAATGCTCAAAACTAAATTTCTCTGTTTATTTATAATTATTGAAACTATTACCACCATAGAACATTAAGGGGTTCACCACAGTGAAGCAGAAGCAATCCATATTCCTGTGTTTTATGATCATAATTTTAAAATGATTCATATGTTACATTCTTACAGTGTTTATTAACATATTTACTTCAACTGTATTTAAGGAGCCTAGTACATTATGTCTGTAATAAATGTTTTATCTACCTTAGTTAAAGAGGGAGTATGGCAACAATTTCCAGTAGGTTTGCAGCAAAGTTTTACTTCGCTGGTGAAGTTGCCGCAAAGTGGCTGAAATTCGCATTGGCGGAGTTTGTGAAGTTCCCCCTGCTCTCAGCAACTTTGACTACCACTGAAATCATGAATTTTCAATGCAAAAGTGCAAAAATCACCCAAGAATTGTGGAATTTGCAGATGACATTCTGCCATTTGTTGTGAAATTCTGCACTTCGCGGATCGATACTCACTTCACGAATTGAACTAACTGGATTAATTTGCAGAGCGAATTTAACCTACTTCACCTATCTCTAATTTCTAGCATCCATGAGTTCAGAATAATAATCTGCATATCCCCATCAGTCTTGTGCCAAAAATTAGGTCTCTAAGTTACTTTGTGTAGAAGTTTCAAGTCATTTTGTAACCCTAACTTCAGTGTGGTTCTATGTGATAATAGCATCTGCAAAATGGCGCAGCCCAAAACAGTGAGTGCACATCACCAAAAACCAAAATGGCAATGAGCACTACAGTGCCTTGCATAAACAGCGATGGGTGGCCACTTTGTATAAGGGGAGTGTGATAATTACACCCCATGCCCCTCTTTGCAGGGGGATTCACCCCCAGTACTCCCCATAACTAAGACAATCATCACCAGGGGGTATGACAGTGCGGGACAGGGGAAAACCTGTCCAAACCGTGTTTTTGCACATCTGGCTCAGAATGGCGCAGTCACTGTAGCAAATCAACATTCGAGACATATTAACAAAATCTCAGCACCACTGTTCATGAGCAGAGGTACCAAATGCTTTCATGAGGTGTGGGTCACAAAAAGGCCATGATGAAAATTTGTAGTGCAAATACCAACAAACGCCCAGGGCGTTACAGTTCCTAACCATATCATCCCACCCTATACAGACTGACAGATGTCAGGGGTGTGCCTTTGGAATGATGGCTGTAATGCTCATGCCATTCCACCCCCATCCTGCAGCCAGTGACAGGCATCGAGGTGTGCCTTGGACTCTTCGGCCCCAGACTTCACCCCATTCTCCTATACTGCACCCATTTCAGCTTATGTCCTTATGGAATGGGATGACTGTGAAGCCAAACACCCCAAGGCACACCTCAACCTTCATCAGTGTCTGCACGATAGAGTGAGGTGAGGTGAAATGGCATGACCAGTATGCGCGATGACCCAAAGGCATACCCCAATGCCTATACATCTCTGCAGAGTGGAGGTGGTGTTCACATGAAGTTCAATACTCCACTGCCATTCCTATTCTGCATCTGTCTAAGTCCTGTACTTCCAATGCTAATACCAGCAAGCAAGCATTCAGCATTGACAAATGCTTGTTTTAGAATGTGGTGATTATGGGCAATTTTGGAATAATGGTGGGGGTGCTCATTTTCAGCATGTGATGAAGATGGACAGTTTTTAAATGTGGTAGCGACACACAATTTCAGAATGTGGGGAAAGTACAATTTCAGAATGTGACTGGGACACACAATTTTAGAATGTGGTGAGGATGCCAAGGTTTTGAATGTGGCTGAGAAACACAGTTTCAGAATGTGGCAGAAATACATAATTCTGGAATATGGTGAAGACAAGCATTTTCAGAGCGTGACAGGGATGCAACATTTTGGAATTTAGTGGTGAGACAGAGTTTCAGAATGTTACTGGCACACACAATTTCAAAATGTGGCAGGGACATGCATATTTGGGATATGGCAGTGATGCTTAATTTCAGAATGTGGTGGTTAGGCTCAGTTTTGGAATGTGGTGGTGATGCAAAGTTTTGGAATGTGATGGGGATGCACAAATTCAGAATGTGGTAGTCACACAATTTTTGGAATGTTGGGTGACATGATTTCAGAATGTGACATTGACATAAAACTTTGGAATGTGGTGGAGGACGTGCAGTACTGGAATGTGGTTAGGAAGTGCACTTTTTGCAATACAGCAGGAATACGCAATGTCAGAATGTGGCAGGAATGAACAGTGTCTGAATGTGGTGGGGATGCATGCACAGTTTTGAAATGTGGTGGGTTAATACAGTTCTAGAATATATCAGGGACAAGCAGTTTCAGAACAAAATGGTGTGATCTGTCACATTCTGACAGTATGCATTACCACAATTTTCCAAAATTGTCTGTGCTTGCCAAATTCCTAGATGTGTTTCCCCTGTCTGATTCCAAGATTCCATGCCTCACCCCCAGCATTCTGAAATAGCATACCACCTAAACATTCCATAGCTTTTTCCTGTGCTGCATTCTATAACCACCTCCTGCTGCATTCTAAAGTACAGTACCATGCATCTGAACATTCAGGAAACATATGTACTGCAGCCAACCCTATGTCAGTTTTTCTCAAATGATTACTACAACTACAGTTTCTTAAACTCTGGAGAAATAAGTACTGTAATGTTGTTCACAGGAAGAACTAGACTGTGAGTTTTGGTTATGACATCATCAGTAGCGCTTCACTTGAAATTGGCTTTTCTGAACAGAGAGTGAAATCAGGGTTACAAAATTGCTTGTAACTTTCAAACATAGTAACTTAGAGATCTAATTTTTGGTATGGTACTTACTGGAGATATGCTGATTCTAATTCTGCAAAGGAGCACTTTTGCCCAAACTTCCTCTGTAGCATTTCATATCTTTCTTATTATAGGACAGCTTCTCATCACCACATCTGTGAAAAAGGCAATAATGAGAGATATCATCCTCCACCTCCTATTCAGTCTATTTCTTTATAGCAATGCAAGTTCATACTTTAAATATATACTGTTCTTACAGATGACTGTCAGTTGTTTACCTGGTTTACTTTCTAAACTTACTTGACCACACACCCAAATTATTTTTTTTATTCTGCTCTCTAATAAAAGTAATTGCAAGCCATCATTTATGCTGCTCTTTTTTTAACTCTAATTTTAAACAGCCTTCATTTTGTTACTGCCCAATAACTTTTATGAAAAATATAACATATCCAGAATCTGCAGAATATACTTGTAAGCAGTTCTCACAACGTATACTGGATAGAGTACTTCCCCTCATGAAAGAATTATGTTATTAAACACTCGTGCTGCAAATGTGTAGAATAGAACAACTTCTTCTAGACCTGTACTCTCATGGTTTACTATAGCACCATATTTCTATCCTGGTCTATTTAAAAAGCATATAGTACAAGAAAACAATGATACTTTTGTTTTGTTAAGTAGTCTGACACATCTTTTTTATATATATATTTTGTGGGTTTTTTACAGGTTTTATCCCAGCCCATTCCTACACACCCCCAACGCGACACATGCATGTGGAGGCACATACGTGCACACTTTGAGGGATGCCCTGCCTTCCAGTCGCATCATTGACCACCTGCACCAGCCACCAGACCTCCATCCAGGGAGATGAGAGCCACTGCTTTTTCCTGATCCGACCCTCCCCTCCCGTGCCAGCACCCTGGTGACCCAAGGTCATTCCCAAACCCAGGTTGCTGGCGTAGTGCAAGGTCAGGCATCCAGCACCTCAACCCTCAGTGTCACTGGGGCCGGCCTGTGTCTGTCACATCTTTTATGCTGGTTACTGTCTGTCTCCCTCTTTATAGAGCTCCACATATGCCATTTAGTAAGTGATTTTCCTAAATCTCACATACTTCACATTTGGTATTTAGTCCCTCCTGATCTTTATTTTAAAATATTCTGTTTTATCCCTGAAACTGAAGTGCAGATCATATTGTATTCTGTTGTGTTGTTCTAATACAGCTGGTATATGCACCTGGTTACTCTGTTAAGCACTATTTGTCAAATGTTTTGCTTCACATCATACTTTTTAACAAGTACTTGTCAATGCTGAATGTTTGCTGCTTGCATTGCTGTAGTACTGGGTCTTGCTTATGCACATTTTACTATGTATTTACCCAGCATAAACCAGAAGAGAGGCAATATCTAACTTTCAGTGGTGTTCTGCTTTTACACATTTTTAAACTGAATTTACCCAGGATAGGCCAGATGAGAGGCAATATCTTACTTTCAGTGGGCTCCTACATTTTGACCCCAAATTTCCAACAGTCTTCTTATGACCTGACATTATGATCCAGACAAGTGGAATTGTTTTAAATGCCATCTGAAAGGCGATTTTGCAGTGCAATTGTGAAAACAAGCTTTAAGAGGAGATTTGAAAAATGACACTGTCATGATCAGGAAGTGGGGTAACACGTGGGATTTGTTGAACATTAGGGGCCACAATTCGCAAAAATAAAGCTATGAGTAAACATTGGTACAATTCAATGTTTCTTCATAACTTTTTTTTTTTTTCACAGTTTGACCCCAAATGTTCAACATGGTATTTATATGACCACTCCTTCTGAACATGACAGGTGTCATTTATAAAATAGTGTCTGAACCATTATTTTGTGCCACAAGTGTGGAAACACGTTTTGGCGAGAATTTGGAAAATGACGGCTGTCATGATCATGAGGTGAAATGAAAAATGGCTTCGTGGAAAATTTAGGGTAAAAATATTGAAAATGACAAAAGTTTAGAGTGTGCATTGAAAAATTTAAATGTACATGGATAGTGTTGCTGTTTTGGAATATTTGCTTTTACCCCAAATTTTCAGCATATCCATCTTATGACCCCCACCTCATGAAAAAGGGTGGAGAAAATGTTCATATCCTGCCCAAAAGGGGATTTCACACCACAAGCATGAAAACACATTTTGACCAGGATTTGAAAAATGACAGCTCTCACATATATGGGGTGATGTGAAAAAATGGCCATGTTGAAAATTTGTGGAGAAAATATTGAAAGTTATCAAAGTTAAGCACGTGTGTTGAAAAATTTCAATGTGCACTCATAACTTAGTTGTTTTTAAATATTTGTACCCCACATTTTCCATATAGCCTTCTTGTGACCTCACCTCATGGACAAGGGTGCAGAAAATGATCAGATCCTGTCTAAAAAGTGATTTCATGCAGTGACCACAAAATCAACTTCGGGGCCAGATTTGAATAATTTCTATTCCAGTGTTCATGAGGTGGAGTCCCAAAAAGGCCATGTTGAAAATTTGGGGAATAAACGTTCAAAAATAGAAACATAGAAACTTAGAAATTGTTGGCAGATAAGGCCTTCCTGACCCATCCAGTCTGCCTGAAAGTCCTACACTAGTTTATGGCCTCTGACCCTACCTGGTCAATGGCTTTTCACTCCACCTTCCCCCCTCTACGGTACCCTTATGCCTGTCCCATGCATGTTTAAAACCCTCCACTGTGCTCACCCACACCACCTCCTGTGGCAATCTATTCCACATATCCACCATCCTCTCTGTGAAAAAAAACTTCCTTACATTTTACCTCAGCTTGCCACCTTCCAATTTTATATCATGCCCCCTCTTTCTTGTACATCTGTTATATTGGAAGATGTTTCTCCCTGCACCTTGTTAATTCCCTTAAGGTACTTTAATGTTTCTATCATGTCCCCCCAAACCCTCCTCTCCTCTCTTCTCCTCCATAGAAACATGGAAAGTGATGGTAGAAGAGGACTTCCAGATCCACCTAGTCTGCTCATAAGCCTACCCCCTTCCCCTAAGTGCTAGTCAGTGTTATGATTCATTTGTACCTGCAGTATCCCAAGCCTTTTTGAATGTTCCAACTGTTTTTCTTCTACAGTCTTAGGTGGCAGACAGTTCCACACATCCACCACCCTCTTTGTAAAGAAGAACTTCCTTGCATTGCCCTTAAATTTGTCCCTTCTAGCTTCATGCTGTGACCTTTGGTTCTTGTGTGACTCTTGAACTGAAAAAGGTCCTGAACTGTACCTTGTTTATTCCCTTCTTGTATTTGAATGTTTCTATCATGTGTTCCATATCTCTTCATTGTTCAAGGGAATACATGTTGAGTTCCTGCAGTTGCTTCTCATAGTTTATATTGTGGAGTCCCTGTATCACTGTTGTAGCTTTCCTCTGTAATGTCTCAAGTCTGTCTATATCCTTTTTGAGGTGTGATCTCCAGAACTGTACACTGTACTCTAGATGCTGTCTCACCAAAGATCTGTAAAGTGGCATGATAACCTGTCTTTTTCTGCTAGTAATTCCCCTTCCTATGCAGCCTAGCATTTCATATGCATTTAAAGCTGCTTTCTCACATTGTTTGAATGTTTTCAGATCATGTAAATTCATTACTCCCAGATTTCTTTCCTGCTTTGTTGATTCTAATTTGACTCCTCCTAGAAGGTATTCTGCATCTGGATTACTCTTCCATATGTGCATGATTTTGCACTTTTTTGCTGTGAAATTTAGCTGCCATATGTGTGACCAACCTTCTATTTTTCAAGGGTCAGCCCTCATCCTTTTCACTCCATTGGGAGTGTCCACCCTAATGCATATCTTTGTGTCATCTGCAAAAAGACTCACTTTGCCTTCCAGACTCTCAGATATGTCACTGATAAAAATATTGACTATGATGGGACCCAGTACCAATCCCTGTGGTATGCCACTAGTCACCTCCCTTTCTTCCAATAGGGAACCGTTTACCACTATCCACTTGTCCTTCCTTTTAGCCAACTCCCTACCCATTCTACAACCTTTTGATCCACCACCCCCATTCAAGTGGTTATCCCCCTACTGGGCTCCAGTGTAACCCAAAGTGTTTCTGCTTCAGAGTGTGTGTCATGGGTCCTTGTAGCATTTATCCCTTTCTTTACATATATTGCTACCCCACCCCTTACCCCCTTTTTTGCCAGGTCTGTCTTTTTGGAAAAGGCAGTATCCTAGAATAATTACTTCCCAGTCATGTTGTTCCTTGAACCA
The DNA here is from genome assembly GCA_016271365.2 of Neoceratodus forsteri. Lineage (NCBI taxonomy): Eukaryota > Metazoa > Chordata > Ceratodontiformes > Ceratodontidae > Neoceratodus > Neoceratodus forsteri. Next base: position 257,980,587 of record CM028132.1, on the reverse strand, counting down.
GGTCTCTATGATGGTGACTCAGGCAGGATCTGCCTCTGCGATAATAGTTGTGAGGTCAGCTATTTTATTTGCTAGACTATGTGCATTCATGTACATTGCTTTCCAAGTTTGACTTGTACTTTTTTTGAGTTCAACCCATCATTAGATCCTGTTTTTCTAGTGTCCCCTTAGTTCCTTCTTACTGGATGACACCTTTATTGTTTGATTGTTGCCTTGAGTTAGGAAGGTTTTTGAGAAGAGGCAGCAGTTTCTTTTACTGCTGACACCCTCACCCCATATTCTAGTTTAAACTCTCCACTGAGATGCCAAACTTTTGACACAGTGCCTGCACACCCACCTTAGTGATGTGTAAGTCATTGTATCTGAAGAATCCTCTGTCCCAAAAGTCCCTCCAGTTTCCAATGAAGAGGTGTCTTTTTTCTAGGCACCAGTTTGGGAGCCATGCATTCAACTCCTTTATTTCATCCTTACATATTTGTTGTGTACTGCCCCCTCTTTTCCATATTGAGAGGAATTCTGAGAATGCAATGATTGGTGAATGAGTGGTTAATCTATTCCCCAGTAGAGATAGGTGCACTGTGGTCACCTCAACTGTTAGTTCTGCCAGATCATTACTACCTCTATGGACACAAATGGCTATGCAGTTTCCCTTCCTTCATATTAGCCTGTTTATTTGGTCAGAATCTCTTTTAGCCAAGGCTCCTGAAAGACACTTGACTGCCACAATAGTGTCAGGGTGATGAGTTAGGAGCAGTTCCACTCCTCGGATCATGGAATCACCTATAATGAGAATTTTTTGTTTTCCTTTGCCACATGATACCTTTGGCATATCACCAATGCATTTCTTTGAAGGGGGATTCAATTGATGGTTTTGGGCTGGCCATGCTCCCTTTCTCTGTTGTGTGGGCCAAAGGTGCACATCAGTTAGTCATCCAGATGGGTGTGTCCTGGTTTGGAGGCTGCTGTTGTGTCCTGTGGAACCTGCCCCTGCCCCTTTTTACCATCTGCCACTCTCTTGTACAAGGGGGATTTTAACAGCATGTGGTGTTACTCTGGTGGAGACGGTATGGCAAATGAGGGTCAATGGGCATGCAGTTCTCCAGCAGGTGTTGGAGATGTGCTATATGGTTCCAGGCCTCCCTGAGCTGGCTTTTTAATTGTCCTATAGTTCAGCATGTGGAGCAATGCTCTAGTGCCTGTAGGAGTGCCTTGTGAAAGGATTCCCCACACCACTGGCAGTTGACTATGGCCATAGTCATCAAGAGTGTGGACGAAAAGAAAAATTTTGGCCTTGAGCATGTGGGATGCTGGTTAGAAAGTAAGTGTGGATGAAAGGAAGAATTTGGGTGCTGATCATGGGAGAAGTGTATTGAATCAAGAATACAGTTTCTCTTGCTAGTTTAAATTCCTCCTTCTCCTAGTGTGAGGTGGCAATTTAGCTGAAGTGGTGCAGAAGAAAGAAAAAGGATGAAAGAAAAAGAAAGGTCATAGCTGAAGGCTGACGTTGTGAGGACGAAAGAAAAAGGAAGGTTGTAGCTAAAGATTTCTTTTTTAATTTGTTTCTGAGATGTACATTAAGTCTCACCCTTCCCTTATTTCTACAGGACAATTATGAGGGGGTCAGAGGCTACATTAGAGGATGAGCATGGGGTGCGTGGGAACGGGGGCAGGGTGAATGGGTACCTCCCCTGCAGAAAATCAATAGAGGTACCTGTAGAGAAAAACAATAAACGTTTGGCAGTGGCTCCAACAAACACAACCAACCACAGCAATCTCAGATGAAAGTAAAGGCAACCTGACCTTTTAAATCTTCTTTCTGTTGGAAGATACTAAGCCTTGATCAACTTCACCCTCTAATTTCACTCCTAACCCCCTGGAAGTGCTGTGGAAGAAAAACAATTAGCTTTTTCAATGTGAAAAAGAGACTGAAAAACCTGTAAGCCAAAAACAAAACCAATAACCACAACCTGTAAGTACAAAACAAAATAGCAACAAAACAGTACTTCTCCTGCAGAAAATCAGTAGAGGTACCTGTAGAGAAAAACAATAAACTTTTGGCAGTGGCTGCAACAAACACCACCAACCACAGCACTCTTGGACAAAAGTAAAGGCAACCAGACCTTTTAAATCTTCCTTCTGTTGGAAGGTACTAAGCCTTTGTCAGCTCCACCCCCCCCCAATTATAATTCTAATCCCCTGGAAGAGCTGTGGAAAAAAAACAATTAGCTCCTTCAATGTGAGAAAGAGAGTGCAAAACCTGTAAGCCCAAAACAAAACCTGTAAGTATAACTTGTAAGCACAAAACAAAATAGTAACAAAATAGTACTTCACCTGTAGAAAATCTGTAGAGGCACCCATATAGAAAAAACAATCAACTTTTGGCAGTGGCTTCAACAAACTCCCCTAACCACAGAACCCTGACCAAGCAAATTACCAAGTTATGAGGACACGTTCAAAACCCACTGAAATATATTGAAACACATACCTGATTTCCTCAGTTCCTGGTCTGGTGTTGAAGAGAGAAGATGTGTCTCTGGTCCAGAGAGTATTACTTGGTTGAATCTCCAGTAGGTAAGAAGGGGTGTGGGAGGGGTTGGGGCAGTGGGTGCTGAGTGGGAAGGTTCAGAGGAGGGAGGGTAATTGTGGTGGAAGCAACAGACATCAATGGATGATTTTCTTTTTTTTCAGGGTGTATAAAAATAATAATAAAAAAGATTAGGAGGGATGGTTCTCTTGATTTCAGGTGCTGACATTGAGGATTGGGCTCCCCAGTGTCACTGTTATGTTTGGAGGCACTGGGGTTGGGCTCCCTGGTGTCACGCAATGAAAATGGGCAGAGTGGGTGCTAGTAGCCAGCACTGGTGATTGAGCACCCTGGTGTCAGAAAATTAAAATGGAAGGGGCCTGATGGATTGAGTGGTGGTTTTCTTCTGTTTGGCTGCACTGGTGGTGGGCTCATCAGTGTTGTACGGTGAGAATGGGTAGGGTGGGGGCAGTAGTCAGCCCTGGAGATTGGGCTCCCCAGTGTTGGAAAATTAACAATGAAGGGGTGGAAGGGACTGATTGACATATTTATTTATTTCTGGTTATGGTCATAGTGGAGGTTCACAGCAGGCTAATCAGAAATTTTATTAGCTCTGCTTGCTAGGTGACCTTATGTAGATTAAAGAAAAGAGTCACCCTATGATTGGGCCTGCTTTTTCCTTTTAACTACACAAAGTTTCTGCCCAGCAAGACCAAAACAGTGTGATGATCAGCCTGGCTAATGATTGATCTGACCCTGATTAGCACCTTGCAGACTGCTCTGCACTGGACCAACTGTGACAAACCTCTCAAAACCCACTATGACACCAAAATGTTTGCTTTACATGCAAGTACAAGGGCAAAAATAAGAATGGCATATTTGCTAGCCTTATATGTTTATGAATACCAAAAGTTAGTGGCAGGATGACTCTCTTTCAACTGAAATCAAAAGTCATACAGTGAGTTATTCTCAAAACCCTAAATGCCTTGAAGGTTATATCTAGTGTGCTCTAGGTAGGCTGTCCTCTTCACTGTCAGAGGTGCCATGCGTGACTGATGGTTTGTGATAACTTTTATTACAGAGCAGAACAAAAAACTGCTGTGGGTGCGTGGTCAAGAAAATTCAGATATTAAACCAGGTAACCAACTGACAGTAATTTATAAGAATGCTATATATTTATAGTATGAAATAGACCCTGAATAGAAGGTAGAAGATGACATTGGTCTCATTATTGCCTTTTTCACAGATATGGTGATGAGAAGCTCTCCTATAGTAAGAAAGAAATATGAAATGTTTACTGAAATAGGTAAAACTTTCATTGGGGGCATATTAGTCTTCTTAAATACAATAGAAGTAAAAGTGTTAATAAGCATGATAAGAATGTAACATATGAATCATTTTTAAATTATGGTCATAAAGCATAGGAGTATGGACTGCTTATGCCTCACTATGGTGAACTCCTTAATGTTCTATGGTGGTAATAGTTTAAATAATTATAAATAATTAGAGTCATTTAGTTTTGGGCCTCAGCAAATTCAAAACTCATTATGTAGTATATACAGTACTGATATATATAATTTTATGCTTCACACTGTAGGAACCACTATGTGTTCTGAAGAAGTGGCATGGAAAGGCTATGAAACATCAATAGTGTTCTTGGTGGAAATATAAAAACAAGAAAACAGCTACTAGCATAGGAGTTGATTCTTTTAACTTGCTCTTCTGAGTGTTTTTCTGTGAAGGATCATCCAACATTGAAACATATAATAGCATTTACAAGAGCATCCTAACGTCATCATCACAGTATTGGTCTAGTTGGATCACAGACCCCACTGAGTCTAAATGGATCCTCATACTTGTACAATACTATATTGAAGCCCTAGGGCATACTTAAACTGACATAAGGCCCAATAGTATATGGTTAGAATAAGTGGCACAGATACAGTATGAATCCCTTTAATGAAATCTTTCAAGGAGCAGATGGTACAGCTCATATTTTCAGTTTTTCTGAGGAACAGGGTAATAATCTTCTAGATCAACTCAATTTAGACACTCAATGGACAACAAATAATTTTAAAACCACAGTACAGAAAACAATCAAATTGTGGTCAGAGCCAACACAGTTGCAAAAGAGATTTTTAACATCACAACTGTATGCACATCCTGCAACACGTTGTTGCTGACAGACCATCCATTTGTTTTGACAACATTTTATTTTATCTACCCCCTAAATACTAAAACACAGAAGGGAGAGCAATACTTACATGCATGCAACACTTTCCATTCAGGATAGCTTTTAAAAATTCCTTTGTTTGCCATTCACCATCCCTAATTGGTAACTTTTGGATAGGGTTTCTTAGGTTACGTACAGTATACTTGGATGTTTCTAGGATCATAAACCCTGACAGCAGACACATGGCAGAGACTTAGGGCATACAGTGTTGGCAATTTTAGTCACTTTCACATCTAACATGCATCTCTAACCATGCCACGATGTTTGCCAGCTCGTTCATGAACCATACCTCTCAACTGTCACACATGAGGTACAGTACATCACTCATTTTATCTTTCAGACACGCTCTGCCATTAAGAAGGTGAAAATCCACATTGACCACTGAGACATTTAAGCAGAAATTTATAATAATATAAGATGCTACGTTATCAGAAAACAGGATAAGTTTTAGTACCCTTATTTCCAAAGTATTCTGTGCTTTGCTGTGGCTGGTCTGAATGAAGGGTCGAGTCCAACAGAGCTGCTCATTCTGGGCACAGAGAGAGTTGTCTGACAAGAAATTGAGCGCTGGAAGTACTACAAAACAAATTCAGAAGAACTGAGCCAAGATCCCGAGCATGCACATTAGCAGTCGTCAGTATTGCATATGTGCAGGATATTGGCTCAGTTTTTTCCAGACTTGTTTTGTAGTACTTCCAGAGCTTGTTTTCTTGTCTTTCTTGTCTTTTTTTCTTGTCTTATATATCTTGTTGTGCTCAGAATGAGCAGTTATATCAGTGGCACACCCTGTCCTCTAAATAAGTCACGTACTCCCTGCCTCGACATACGGTGATTAGCCGAGGAGGTGTGAGGATGCCTGCTTCAGTCACTGCATGTGCACCCGCAGCATCGAGGATGTTGGTAAGGTGACTGGGGGGTGTTTGGTGTCATGGTGGGGCTGATAGATGACATGGAGGGTTGTCAGTTTTCCTACAGGCGATCAGAGGGAGGGGGACCACTAGCCCTCAGAAAGTTATAATTTTATTACAGGCTGGTGATTAGAGAGAGGGGGGGGCCACTAGGCACCAGGAAAGTTTTCATTTTATTATGGGCTGGCAGTCAGAAGGAGTGGGGACCACTAGCTCCAGGGAAGATTTAATGTTATTACAGACTAGAAATTGGAAGTGGGACCATTAGCCCCAGGGAGGTTTTCTCCTGTGGGCTGCCAATCACTGGGTGGGGGGACCACTAGCACCAGGGAGGTTTTCTTTTCCCTACAAGCTGGTGATTGGTAGGTGGGGTTGGGGGGACCACTAGACAACAGAAATATTTCAGTTTCACTAAAGGCTGTCAATGGGGGAGAGGCACGGATCACAAGAGGTCAGTGTGCTCTCCCAGCGGACAACTGGCTAGGTGGCATTATTACTTCTGGCAACCACTAGGGTTGCCTCGAGTAAGTCATGATTGTGTTTCATGGTATTTACACTGCAAAAAAAAAGACCATGCTAACCCCTTTTGTGCAGCACAAAGCCACTGAATATGGGGTAGTATGGATATTCGTAGCCACACCGCACCCCTTGCCCACCTGCATACATTATGTTTTTCATAGGCATTAATCTTCTTTCCCTAATCTCTTTTGGCCCCTTTTGAATATGGAAATCAGGGACACACATTATGTCCATACAAAATTTGTTATATCAGGCCCCTAATGAGAGTGCCACACTCACAAACAAAAAAAAAAAACAGTAATGAGATATACGTCTTTGTTCAATATTAATTTGTTCAGTCTGGTACTGCAGTCAAAGCCCGTAAACAGTAAGATAAAAATATTGAAACATAAAAACATAGAATCTGTCTGCAGATAAGGATCATACAGCCCACCTAGTTTGCCCATTTCCCTACTTGGTTTTGCAATCCTTACTCTTATCTAGACTGCCTTTCCCCCACTCTGCTCTACAGCAGGGTGCCTTTATGCTTATCCCATGCATTTTTGAATCCCTGTACTGTTTTTGCTTCCACCACCTCTGCTTGTAGGCTGTTCCATGGATCCACCACTCTCTCTGTGAAAAAAATACTTCCTAGCATCCCCCCAAGCCTCCCTCCCTCCAGCCTCATGTTATGTCCCCTTGTCCCTGTGCACTTTCTTCTCTGAAATATGCTCCCTTCCTGTACCATGTTTATTTCTCTAATGTATTTGAAAGTCTCTATCATATCCCCTCTCTCCCTTCTCTCTTCCAGTGAATAGATGTTTAGTTCCTTGAGTCTTTCCTCATAAGGCTTGTGGTGCAGTCCATGCATCATTTTTGTTGATCTTCTCTGGACTGCTTCCATTCTGTCTATGTCATTCCTGAGATGCGGTCTCCAGAATTGGACACAGTATTCCAGATGAGGCCTCACCAGTGATCTATACAGGGGTATCACCACTTCAATCCTCCTACTGGTTATGCCCCTTCCTATGCACCCCAGCATTCTGTTTACCTTCCCCACTGCTTTTTGCATTGTTTGGCTGACTTCAGGTCATCAGATATGATAATCCCCATGCTCTCCTGACTTATAGTGGCTAGAACCTGCCCCCCTCCTTCCTGTATTTCTCTCTTGGCATACTGTGTCCCAGGTGCATTATCTTGCACTTCTTAGCACTGAAACCCAACTGCCAAACCCTTAACCATTCCTCAATTAGTCTTAGGTCATTTTTCATTTTATCTAGCCCCTCCTGTGTGTTGACTGTGTTACAGATCTTGTTGTCATCTGCGAACAGACATACTTTCCCCTCCAGTCCCTCTGCAATGGCATTTATGAAGACATTGAATAGAACTGGACCCAGCACCTATCCCTGAGAACCCCGCTGATCACCTTCCTCTCTTCTGATTTTATGCCATTTACTGCCACCTTCTGGGTCCTGCCTTTTAGCCAACCCATTTTACCCATACAGCTCACACCCAGATTCCCCAATTTGTTAAGCAACCTTCTATGAGGAATGGTATCGAAGGCCTTACTGAAATCCAGGTAGGCCACATCCACCACCCCTCCCTCATCCACCACCCTGGTCACCCAGTCACAGAAATCTATAAGATTAGTCTGACAGGACCTACCCTCAGTGAATCCATGCTGCCTTGGGTCTTTTGCACTGCTTGACTCAGGAACTTCACCACCCTGTCCTTAAGCAGGGATCCCATCAACTTCCCCTGCCTCTTCCTTGGTAAATACTGAGCAACAATATTTGTTCAATATCTTAGCTTTTTTAAGGTTGTCCTCCATCCACCCACCTTTCTCCCTTCTTTAGCCTAACAATACCATGTCTGGTCTTCTTCCTCTTGCTAATATAACAGAAGAAGGTCTTGTCCCCCTTCTTAATAGCCTTTGTTATTCCTTCCTCTGTTCTTGCCTTAGCCCCTCTGACAGCTTTCTCTGCTTATCCAGATATTTCATTCTGTCTTCTTTCTGTCTCTTTGTATTTCCTGAATGCCTTACTTTTGCTTTCAGACAACTGCATATCCACAAGGAGGTTGGGGCATACAACTGTGTATTTTGCATATATAAATGGAGCATGCTTGCTGGAGCGGCAGTTCACTTAAACAGAAATGTTATCAAGTATGTCATGCAGGCTGATCAATAGTATATTTTCAGCACTGCCAGGAACTGAACCTGGGTATCACATACTTAAAGATACAATCATACATGTTAGTATGGGGGGGGGGTTAAACGCCAGGGGGCAAAGACATGATAGTTATAGAGAAGTGAAAAACTGCTGTGATTATATACCATCCACTTTATGATGTACCACACAAAGATGGAGAATCTAGATTTGTACAAATAGCTGTTCAACAGAGATTTGTTACAGTTTGTAAAATTCTAACTCAAACAATTTTTCACTTATCTAAAATAACTATATACACCTTTGAGTCTCCCACTATAGCTTGTCTCCTATGCTAATGTGTATCATGGTATCTTCAAGCATGTGATACCTGGGTTTGAGTCTTAGCAGTGCTGAAAACATATTATTGGTCAGCCTACGTGACACGATTCATACCTTGTCTGTTTATGTGACTTGCAGCTCTAGCAAGCATACAGTACTCCATTTAAGTATGTGTTTTACTTGCAGGCAAATTCTATTTCAGTGGATGAAATTTAAGATGCTTCCCCCAATTAAATTATATGGTACAGCTTAAATTCTAAAACAAAAAAAAATGAAAAAGTGAAAACTTGCTCGGAAGACCTGTGATGCTTAACTTTAGCATGTGTCAGAAGACCTCCATAAATGCAGTCCATGTGATGCATGATATTTAGTTTGCAGTGACTTTATTTAAAGTGATTTCACAGCTGTCTTGTACTTTTGTTTAGAGTGTAAGGTTCTCAATTGTCGGTGGCAGTGCAAAAATGATTGGACCTCCAGAGAAGATTTACTTTGCGGGTGTTGTTCTTCCGAACCAGATTCCCCTCTGGATTAATTGGTGTACTTACTGCAAACCATAATACATGTTTTTTTTAAGAGATTTGTTTACATATAATGGACACATCTACATGTACACAGTCTAGTTGAACATCTTAATTTACTTTTATGGATGAGAAAATAATAACATATTTGTGAAAATGCTGTCTTTTTTGTTTTTACTAAGTGCACCCTCCATATTAATAGCCCTTGTGCATGTGTTTGAGCAGCAGTGATGCTTCCGCTGGTCAGCCTTCTTCACAACTGTGTTAGTGGATCATGTTTTATTACTGTTTCTATTTGCAAGCACCCAATAGGCTTCTGTATCAAGATAATTTATGAATTGTCCACTTGTATTTGCAATGTGCTGTTTGCAGTCATATGTGACATTGTGTAATTCTAGTAGTTTTTAATTGAATACAAGGAGCCTAGTAGATGTACTTTTAAACACTTCCCTCTGAGAGCTCCATTGTCAAAATTGCCATCTATCAAGCAAATATTTGTAGTCTGTGCTCTGTTGGAATTCAATTGTTATTTCATTTTTCATGAATGAAAATGTATTCAGTTTCAATGTATATACATATATTCAGGTTGCTAATTTTAGAAACAGAGTCTCCAGACAGTATATGTGCAGAGAGGATAACCACTCAGATCACATTGTCATCAATCAGATATAACACACAGTGACTAAATACAGTACCCACATGTGGTTAAAAAGAACTAAGAGGTGTGCATACAAACTTCCTCATAACTATGTCTTACCCAATTCTGTTTTAATAGGTTTTAAAATAAATGGTGAAGTGCACACACGTCTTGCATTTGCTGTCAAGTTAAACAGTATGTGAAGCATTTGTGCCAAACAAGTACATCTGTAAATGTATTCATGGCAGGAAGTGTATTAGTGTTAGTCTGAAACTATATGCACTGCAATGAAAGTGGCGTTGCAACTATTTTGATTTTATGGTTATTATCCTAGCTGAGCAGATAACATCGAATCTCACAACAGTATCAAAATGTGCAGAAGAAATGCATTTGCTAATCAATTTAGCAATATGTTGTGCAGAGGAATGGCATAGACTATATAATATGCAAACTGATGCAAATTAAGATTAGATTTCAGACATTTAGAATGAAAAGGAGCTGTGTTCACATCAGTCACACTTGCAGTACCTAAATATTACATGCAGACAATGTATAACCTGAAATAAATGTGTGAAATTTTTCATGAATGAAAATGCATTCCTTCCAAACACATGTCCACTCATACACATACTTGTCTTTTTTGTAAATTTAGTTTTTTCTAGGGGTATCCATGATGAGTGTTAAACTGCAAAGTGCACAATTGCAGCAAATGTGATAGAAACCCCACTGACATAGTAAGTGATGAACATGAGGTAAATAGACATTGTCATTTGTAATAATTTGAATTGTAGAAAAAGATGGTTCAGTGCCTATACCTGCCTCAATTGCAAAGAGTCTTGCATTTGCCATAATGATAAACAATATGTGCATGATGTGTTCCACCTTACTAGACTGGCAATTGTATGCATGAAAGACAGTGCTTTTGGGTTCCAATAAATCCACAGCCAGCCATGCAGTATTTTAGATAATTTGGATTTTACATTTATTGTCTTGCTGAATGAATAGCCACTATTTTTACAATGAGTTAAAAAGGTGTAGAAACATAAACTTGCTGAGTAATCTATTAATGTGTTATGCAAATAAATTGCAATGACTGCATACCATTCAAACTAAACCATTGTGGCTGGCCCAGTGCATGGAGGGCTGAGGCACTGGATGTCTTGCCTATTCCTACGCTGGATACCCAGGTTCAGGAATCAGCCAGAGTTATCAGGGGTCAGCTGGGGGGAAGGGGAGCACTGGATTGAGGTGCTGCAAGGCAGCTCTTCTCTCTCAGGGAAGGATATGGTCTTCTCCAGCTCTTGGCTGCCACCTGGTAGGTGACAGTGCCAAACCAATAAGGGAGCCAGGCATTAGTCCGGGTGGGAGGAAGGGGCTATCGGCGGAGCCATGGAGTACATGTGCTCCTACCCACACACACGTATGACTATGTTCTGGGGTCCCAGAATAACAGGGGAGAAAATGGAAAATGGGGCACCTGAGCAGGCTCAATGAAGCCCTGAACAGGCTGATTCAGATCCTCCATGGGAGGACTGCAGCTTGCCTGCACCGGAGCACTAACGGTAAAAAGGTATACAGAAAAAAAATGAACTGTTGTATATCCTGATTAGTTTCTAGTAATTTAGGATGAAAAGTTGCAGCAGTCACATCAGTTGCAATGGCAGTTGTTCAACATTATGTAAATACTGTCATTAACTAGAATATATTCATTAATTTTTTTCATGAAGGAAAGTGTACTTCCAGGTGTTATTTGGGCTGTATCACACAACCTCCCTATCTATAGAGAGAGCATCTCCAAGGACATATGATGCCTCTCCTCCATGCTGTCCCTGATCCTCATATACTCGTTACTGAATCTGCTGCATCTGAAGTATTGAATGGCACTCAGTATTGGTTATACTATAACTATTTAGGGTCCTTACGGTAACTGTTTGTGGAGTAACCCTTCTATTTTGCAAATGATGGTGACAGTATTTAGAATAAACTTTATCCACTTTGTGATCAGTTGTACTTTAAAAAAGGTTCTACAAGGTGGCAGGGCCATGCCCTACCTATTATAAAATTGGTAGGGCCGTGGCCCTAGTGGCCCCCCCACCTCCGGCGCCACTGACAAGGCCCCAAAGTGCCAGGATTGAGTGTTTCAAATTAAAGACACAGGTGTCCCAGGGCAGAGTCTGCCTGCTAATCTTGAACAAAGCAGGCTAGATTGTAAGTCAGCTTTATGATAATTGTGTGAATTATATGTCTGATTAAAATCCACTGCAACAGAGAATGTGTATTATAACCAATGCACCCAGCCAGCTCCCCCCAACACACAGAACTGTAGCTGACAGTGCAGGTGATTCGATTTAGCCATGTTTGAATAGCATCAAATATGCCATAGTTTTTTTTTGTTCACACTTACACAGAATATGAAGAACATTAACAGTGTCAGATTAACATTATCTGGAACTAAGACAAAATACTGCTCTCACAATGACGGCAAATATGCTGAATCATGAGAGAATGAATGTAAACACTGAAGCACAACATCCACTAGTGCACCTCCATGGAGAATGTATCTTTTTTCATATCTAAATCAAAATTAAAACAAATGGTTTTAAAGGACACTGTTTCTGAATCATTTCTAGTTGACACAGGGAAATGAAAATACAATGTGAGGAAGAGCAGACTGAAAAATCACATAACAGGGAAAAAATGTTAACACAAGCAATGCTTGATGCATGACCATCCTGTCAAATTTAATTCAAAACAAAAACATTTATTATAGCCATCATTTTGGGGTATTCTATTTCTTAAACTGAAGGGAGTGCATTTTATTCCACCAAATCCATTACATGGTTTTATAATTATCTTTCAGGAAGAACTCAGCAGGTAAAGGCCGAAGGAGATATATCCCCACTCAGACCGCTTCAAAGAGGAGTACCACAAGGATCTATCCTTGGCCCTATCCTATTTGCAATATATATCAACAACATCGACTTAAAACTTTCCAAAGCCACTGTACACCTGTTTGCTGATGATACAGTACTGTATGTCAGTCACTCTTCACCTATTACAGCCTGCAAAGAACTACAAGCAGAATTCGACCTGCTGCAACATCAACTGCTGGGAAAGAAATTACTATTGAATGCAAAAAAAACCAAGGCAATGTTTTTCTCCCCTCAGGTGCAGACAGGATACACTATCCCTTTTGACCTTCCTAAATTATCCACTGCCCTTGGTGAAAACCTAGATTATGTCACAAAATTCAAATATCTGGGGGTATGGCTAGATAATAGGTTAGACTACCTAGAGCATTTGGAAGAACTGCTAAAAAAACTCAGACAAAGACTTGGACTTTACTACAGAATAAGGCACTTCCTTACAAGTGATTCAAAAGAAGATGGTCCAGGCCACTTTCCTCTCAGTACTGACTATGTTGACTTCTTATACAGTCGCTGCCCTACTGTATGTCTGAACAAAATAGATCCACTATATCACAGAGCCTTGAGGTTCATCACAGACCTGCCTACAGCACTCACCACTGTCTGCTTTACTCTGCAGTGGGATGGACTTCGCTTCAAGCTAGAAGAGATAGAAATGCAATACTATGGACCTACAGAGCAATATCGCAGCAGCTTCCAAAATATATCTCTGACTGTTTTTACAAGCCACATCAAATAGTTATGCATTAAAAGTCTGAACCTCATTACCTCAAGGTGCCTAAATTCCTCCCGACATGGTAGATATGCATTTAGCTATGTGTTATCCACTCTATGGAACACAATGCAGAAGACATTGGTGCTTAAGAAGCTTATATCTATTACAGCCTTCAAATATCTATATAATAGGATTTCAGAGAAAATGTAACTGCTTCCATCAACACTAGATTAACCTTTCATTTATAGATAGACAGGACAAGCTTACCAGCACCCATTGTGAAGTTACCCTATAGTTCACTAACCAGTGCCTTATTCATTTCCCTATACCCTTAATACTTTAATCTCCTCAACACTCCCAGCTCCTACCTCTCCAGCCTAACCCTCTCCTCTTCCTCCCAGACCTACTCTAGATCCTCTTATTGCACCAACTCTTATGATTCCTCCCCCCACCTTGTTCCCTACCCCTGATCTTTACTGCAGGTATACATCCTGCCAACTCCGTCAGCCACAAACCCTCCCTTGGAGTCATATCTTTCAGTTTTCAATACATCCATTCAAATTAGTTTAATAATTTTTCTAAGGAATTCTCTGATACTTTCAACCCTTCATCAAAATGTGACAGTATTAAAGTGTCTCCCATTACCTTTTTTAGTGAGCTGGCTACCTATGAATCGTGTATATATGTATTATATCCTTGTTTTTTCTAACATATCAATTTATGTGTTCTGTACTTGATATATTGTTTCATTTCTGTTTTCTCAAATTTGTGTATATTCCGATTGTTATATTATTGGGATTTCTTGTATAACTCTCACTTCTGTCTTCTCAAAATTGTAAATATTCTGAATGCTATATTTCATGTAAATTGAACCTTGACCTTACCAGGTCCATCCTGCAAATGAGCCTTGCTCAACGATGTTCGCCTGGATAAATAAAGATTTGATTGATTGATTGATTGATTATGAGAACTCCCTTGTTTTAAGTCTGCATGCATGTCCTGTTACAACGATCAAGACTGGTGGTTTACATTGTAATTATAATGGCAAAATATATTGTTACAGAAGTGTTATTAGTGATCATTTGGTAGGAAGTAACAGAAGACTTAGAACTTATAGTAATAAAAATGTTCTGTTACTTGCTCCAGACCAACCTAATCATGCAGTTTGAAGCAGAGTTTGTCCATACTCTGCTTCAAACTCCAAATGTGTGAGCCATGAACAAATGTAATATGCTTTTGCGTGGTTTGCTGATATTAGCTGTGACTGCAAATGTATTTTAAAATAATTTCTGCCCCAATGAGTGCTTTTCACTTAAATTCCTTTTATGAGTCCCCACTTGTGGTGTGCAGTATTATGGACTGGGTGGTTTTATTAAGTCTTTCCAGATATCCCTTCCAGTAAAAGCCCAAATGCAACTCAGAATATCCCCTTAGTGCCATATACGTAACTGGCGTATCCAATTATGAGAACTAGTGGTTTGCCTACCTCACATTTGCCGATCTGATGCTGTCAGTAAACTTCCCTGTTAGTCAAGTACCCCCACCAACCCATGATCACAGAACCATCACTGCCATAATAAATACCTAGCATGCTAGTGATTGGTCTTTCAGTGCTCAGTCCCATCCCCTGTCATCTCATTGCCCTATCCCAAGGAATGCAGAGTTAACTATTCTTAAGACTACATATCACACAACATGTTCATTTTAAATCCAGCGGAGTCAACTCATTACTGCACTTGTAAATTTGGCAGCAATACAATATGAGAAAGTCACATTTTTCATCCCAGTAAAGGGCACAGTTGCTTCTGTCCATCTGAAATGTGTTCTATTTATAGCAATACTACCCCCTCCAGGTTGGCCCGGTGGCACTGAAGTTTGAGATGCAGGACACCACACCTGGAACCATGCCGGCGACCTGGATTCAGGAGCAAGACTGAGGTGCAGGGAGTTGTCTGAGTGGGGGGGGGATTTGAGTGCCTGACAACAGCTCAGCTTTTCTGGGGAAGGGAGGGAAGGGTTAAGGGTGGGTCAGAGGTCCAGGTGTTTCCAAGTAGGGAGGGTCTCCAACAGGGCAGGAACAGCTGGGGGTGACAGAAGGAGTTCCACTAGCTAGTCTGATGATCAGGATGGAAAAAAAAAACTGGAAAACATAATATTACACTTACACACACACATACACATACACACACACAGGTATAAAGCTGAAACCATCCATCTTGGGTGCTGTATAAACACTATAAATTCACACAAAAAATATTTGGTTTTCTGTGAAAAATCCAAAAGTTCATTTCCTCTTGACTTTAAGTAATCATAAAAGCATTGAGATCTATGAGCAGTTCCATTCACAATATCTATTTGTTGCCACAATGTAACATTTTGTCAAGGGTGCTATGTGATGATTGCTAATTAATATTTTACACAACTTGATGTGCACCTCTTCCAGCCAGATAAGCTAGCATGTTTCTCTTCTAGTGTCATAATAAATCAATATCAGCAAAGGCGCTGTTCAATAGTCAGCATTATTAGTTATTGCATCTGATTTTGTTTCGCTGCAGCCACACTGGAAAATTTTATAAAGATGAGCATAGAGATTAATAAGTGCTGAAATCTGCATATCGGATTAGAAAAACATATGCTTCTGAAGTTCTGAGTGCCATTCTCTCTCTCCCTCCCATAGTTGGATGGAATGACAGTGACAGGAGTCGATCATTTTTTCTGTGCTAGCTGGGCTCATGACCATGGGCTCAGTGACTCAGGACATGGGGAGAGATTGACAGACTTGGGGAGTGGGCAGGGACAATTTATTTTTTTCATATTTAATAAGCTTTATTAAAGAACCACAAGAAATACAGCACACATGACCAAATATACAGGTCCTGGTCTTCAGCCGAGTGGCCCTTGTGCTGCTACCTGCCAGTGGCCGGACCTCTGCACCCAACCTGCCAACCCCTGACCAAGAAAAGCAGCCACAAGCCCAAACCAGGCTCTACACTTCAGCCAAGTGGCTCTGGCACTGCTACCTGCTGGCGGCCAAACTTCTGCATCCAGCCCGCCACCCTCTGACCAAGGAAAGCAGGTATGATTGGTCAGCTTCTAGCTCGGAGATGTCAGGCTTCAATCCCTATAACTGGACTGGCTCCTGGGGACTGTGGCCACCTCCCGATTGGATGCTGCAGATCACCATTGAGAAAGCAAGCAACCAAGGCATCTTTTTCAAAACTCTGCCTTGCTGTACTGCTCTCTGGACATTTTTTTCTGCTGAATTTACTGCTCATGTGGAAATGTTTTTTTTTTATTCTCTTCTTGGAATTTCTGCTGTATAGCCTGCTAGGCCTGACATCTATATAGCTTATGGCTTGTACTACTGAATATTTTTACTGCATAAACATTTTACCGTTAATCTATTGCACTGTATATGTAGGAATTGCCTTCCAAAGTATAGCAGAGTTGTACCGAACTTTAACTGACTGCCTGATGTCTATATAGCTTACTGCTTGCACTACTGAATTTTTTCTGCTGAGCTAATTGACCAATATTGTAGAATAGCTTGAACAACTGACTACTGCCTGCTGTTTTTCTGCCACACTCTTTTCCCATCATGGTTCCTCTCATTCCTCCACGGACCGCTTTCTTTGTTTCCCTCTTTCTCTTGCTTTTTCCCTTTTGCATTTCTTTCTCTCTATTCCCCACACTGTCTTCACCATCTACTGGACCCCTGATTCCCTTTCCTGACACCCCCTGAACCAGCACATTCTGTAAATATTGCCTGGCAATTTTGGCCATATTCTCTACCCATTCCAGACTATCCTGTGTCCTCTCCACCACAAGAATCCTCTCTAGCTCTCCCTGGTCTCATTCAAGCCCCACCCCCCCAATCAACCTTCTGAACCAGCCTTTTGTTTTGCTAAATTCCCACCTGGCACCTTTGACCAAAAATCTCTGCAGGAACCTTTTCTCTCCCACTATTTGCACCTACTTCTGCCCTGAGCACTAAACTGCCCAGGTCTCTCCCACCAATTTACTTGAGCTTTGTCTTTGACTTCTTCATTAACGGCCCACCTTTTTTTCCTGCTCTCTTTTAGCCACAAGCCCAAACCAGGCTCTCCACTTCAGCTGAGTGTCCCTAGCACTGCTACCTGCTGGAAGCCGGACTTCTGCATCCAGCCCACCACCCCCTGACCAAGGAAAGCAAGTACGAATGGTCAGCTCCTAGCTCGGAGCTGTCAGGCTTCAATCCCCTTAATTGGACTGGCTCCTGGGGACTGTGTCTGCTTTCTGATTCAATGCTGGAGATCCACATTGAGAAAGCAAGCATCCAAGGCACCTTTTTCAACACACAGCTTGGCCACTGCCTTGCTGCACTGCTCTCTGGACAGTTTTTTCGTCTGCCCCCTCCTTCCTCCTTTATTAAATACACTTCCCCAGTGATCCCCACCCCATGAAGCCTCACACTAGTCAAATACAGCAACTCCTTAAAGAGGCTCTACTTCCTGTAACTTCTTAAAGGTGTGATCCTCTCTCATTCTCAAATTTAACTTATCGTCCTCAATGCATCCAGGATCAAGTGCATTGACACTGACTATGGTCCTCCGACTACTACTTCCTACACCAGCCCCACCTCACTTAGGACCATCACTATCTTCCCATAGTACCGCCCCTTTTATCTACAACACGTCTACCAGACCCCCCCGATGCTTGTCCACCTCCGCCCCTCGGTACCCCTCCACACTTCCACCCCTGATACCTCTTACTTCCCACTCATACCTTGGTCTCTTCTTCTTTATGCTTTTCCCACCCTTTGTACTCTACCCACTTTTGCACCCCAGCACCTGGCCCCATGTCCAATCGCAAGGGGAGATGCCACAATCACTACCATGCTTTGGTGTGCCTCATCACCCTCCTGTTGCTTCTATCAGGTAACATTCATCCAAACACTGGCCCCATGCCCAACCTTATGAACAAGCCTGCCCAGGCTCAAGGACTCCGCATAGCTTCCATGAATATTTTCAGCCTTCTTAAGAAGGCTGCTGCATTCCAATGTTGGGTTACTCAGCACCAACTGGACATTGCCACACTCATCGAAACCTGGTTATCCAAATCCACCCATGACTCCTTTGTCTTCCTCCCTGGTTATACCCTTTTCAGGGAAGATCGGGTGGGTAAGCGTGGAGGTGGTTGTGCTGTCTACATGTGTGATTCCCTCCTTGGACATGCACTTCCAACACTCATGCTTGATAACGGGGCACAAGCCCTCAAGCTAAAAATGGGCCCACTCTTTCTCACTGTTGCCTATATTCCCCCAGAAAACAAAACCTCATCATTCAGGTGCTTGCTGACTACCTCTCTCTCCTACCACCAAAAATGGACCAGATAATTGTTGGTGACCTGAATATCAACTGGATCTCTGCCATGGCCTCCCAAACCAGAATATCTTTGCCGCCCTTGACTTGTCTCAGCTTGTCACCACCCCAACTAGATTCAACCCCTATACTGGCACTATCACCCTCCTGAACATCACCATTACCAACCACCCCCAGAGGGTGCTTAATATCAGTGTACCTCCCAACTCACTCAGTGACCACTCCCCGGTCATATTCTCTTGGTCCACTACCAACAGCAAACCTGCATCACAAACCACCCAGTGACATTGCCTACTCCCAGGCAGCCTGCATCGCCTTAAACTGTACCTCTCACAACTGGATTGGTCCCTAATCAGGCTTGCACCATCCATAGATGAGGCATTGGATTTTTTTCACTCATACTTTTAACACTGCCTATGACCTCTATGCCCCCTTTGTTAGAAATCACAAAAAGCAAAGCATGCCCTGGGTTACCCCCTTCCTCATTCACAAAATTAAAATAAGAGACAACCTATGGCACATTGCCGTGGAATCTGGCAAGCCAGCTGATAGGCAAGCGTACAATGCCGAGTGCAATAAGTGTACTTGGGCCATTCGACAGGCTAAAGCCCAGTACTACCAATCCGCTCTTGTCTCCTCCTGAGGGTCAGCTAGGAACTTTTGAGATAATGTAAAAGAGCCGAATGGGAAATCCCACTCCCCACCCCCTCTCAACTCTCCTTTAATGGAACAGTCTGCTCTGACCCCCTTGGCATTGCAGACTGCCCAAACAACACTTTCTCAGACCTGAGTTCAGTCCTGCCCAGTAATTTCTTTGACCCCATCCCAGTAGTGCCTCTGCCCACTTTCCAGAGACCTCCTTTCTATCTACGTACCATCTCCCTGCCGGAGGCTAGACCCCTTCTGCAAAAAGTCTTTAGTAGTAACAACCCTGGCACCAACCTACTGGACACTAGGCTACTTCATCTGACGTTGGATGCTATTCTGGTCCCACTTACTGAGCTGCTCAACCACTCTCTGTGCCTGGGGCAGTTCCCCAGCACATGAAAAACTGCCATCATCACTCCCATCCTAAACAGCAGCGATCGAGCGACCCCAGGTAACTATCGACCTATCTCAATCCTCCCCCCACTCTCTAAGGCCCTTGAAAATGTTGTTGCCAACCAGCTTGCTGAATACCTGACCATGCACAATATCCTGTGCCCTGAACAGCATGGTTTTTGTGCAGGTCACAGCACCACAACCACGCTACTTGAATTCTCCAAATTCCTGCACTCTGCTCTTGATGTCAGAAGTCCTGCCGGTGCCCTGTTCCTTGACCTCTCCAAGGCCTTTGACATGGTTTGCCATCCCCTCCTGCTTGACTCCCTCAGATGCCTTGGTTTCTCCCCTGGCCTCTTTGCATGGTTCACCAGCTACCTCTCTGCCAGAACTCAGTGTGTAAAAATCAATAGTACCCTATCTGACACACAACCTATCTACTCTGGGGTTCCTCAGGGCTCCATTTTAGGCCCTCTCTTCTTCAGTCTGAACCTGAACTCCCACCCCTTGGTCTGCCCAAGTAAGATCCTCCTCTACGCGGATGATGCTGTGCTCTTTGCCTCTGGCCCCAACCCCAACACACTCCAGGCCACCCTCCCACAAGCTTTTGATAGAGCTGAGCATTGGTTCACATCACGAAGGCTAGTCCTGAACTTAAAAAAGACCAAAGTTATGCTTTTCTCATATCACCAAAGCAAAGCCAGTGGTGCCCCTCGCATGATACTGCCTAGCACACTAAACCCCTTTGAGCAGGTTTCCTCCTACAAGTATCTGGCATTATCTTTGATTCAGCACTCTCCTTCCATTCCCATATCAAGGCCCTTTCTGCTGCCACCAAAGTCAGGATTGGACTGTTATTCCACCATAGGGACTGCCTACCACAAGAGGCCCTTAGATTGGCAGTCACCTCCTCTGTCCTGTCTCTAATCAACTATGGGCTGCACATCTATGCTGCAGCCAACAACACTGCACTTGCAAGAATCCAGCTCTCTATAAATAAGGCCTGCAGGCTAATGCTGGGAGCCCCTAGGCACACCCATATATGCCTGCTGTACTCCACCACCAACTTGCTCAACCTTGAAGAAAGGCTTTACTTCCAAACCTGCCTTCTTGTAAAAAAGACCCTGCTAGGGCTTCCCCCCCGGGGTCACCTCCTCCCTGCAGTGTGCCTCCCCCTCAGTCTCCACCTGCAGCACTGTCAAAACCTCCCTTATTGTCCCCAGGGTAAGGACCTCTATGGCCCAGAGATCCTTTTGCTATCAGGCTCCCTCCTGGTTCAATTTTCTCCCAGTCAACATAGCTGACTCCATTAAGCTTGGTCCTTTCAAGGTCTCCCTCAGAAGCCATCTGAAAAGCACTCACTGCTGCAACTGCACATAATCCCCCACCTGCCCCTTACCCTCACCCCTAGGTTTGGTTTGCCCTGTCTACTTTTGCTGTATAAGCCTGTGTTCTCAGGCAACATCTGCTGACTAATGTAATAAAATATCTCTGGTTGCTACCTGATGTGGTACTCATGTACCTATATTATGACTACTGTGATCTACCTATTACCAAGCTTGTACTACCAGTGAATTCCTATAACACTGGTTGCATTTTTAATCTAAGCGTTATGTACTGTACTGTTTTGTTTGCTGTGATGTATTGTTCTCTTGATTAGGTATCTTTGTAAATGAGTCTTTGGCTCAAAGGTCTGTAAACCAATGATCTAATAAATAAAATAAATATTTAAAATACTTGCAAAAAAAGGCAATGGCCATTGATAGAAACCAGGAAATATACAGGTTCATTCTATAATGCACATCCCCAATCCTCCACCCACCAACCCTCAACCACCCAGCCCCCCACTACCACTACCACCGGAAGAAAACCAGAATGCGCCCCACATACAAACAAGATAAAGATGTCAGAGAAAAAAAAACACAAAAAGTTAACAGAGATAAAACAGGGAATGTTAGGGATAAGGATCAAAAAGTTAATAATGCCTGTAAGGGAGCCCAGATATGGTTATATTTAGACAGTCAGCCAGTGATGCTGGCTATAAGATGCTCCGCTTGTAGGGCAAATAATATTTCCCTATATCATTCAAGGTATTGAGGTGTACTTTGGTCAAGCCAGTGTCGAAGAATGACTTTCTTCGCAAATGTAGAGACTTGTGCTACGTGCGGTCTCTGATTTCCAACTAGGACATTAGTATATTCCTCAAAATACATATTTCAGGAAGGAAGGCATCTGATAATGCCAATAGGGGATCGAGATGCGCATGTATCACATTCCAAAAAGGAATTACATTCTCACAGGACCACAGGATGTTCAAGAGAGAACCCAGTTCCTTATTACTGTACATCTGGAGAATGTGTCTACAGGGAGCTTGCCCATTTTATGTAGTTTTGCTGGGGTGTACTAGAGGTTGTGTAGAATTTAAATTGCATATGCCAGTATCTGTCCAACTTAATGTAGGTATATAAATGCTTCCAAATGATAGTCCAGTTGCTAGTAGTATTGGAAGTTGGGAGGGACTGGTCCCAACAATAGAACTGGGAACCGTCCATGGCAACCATAATGTCCTGCAAGGCCCGATAGTAATATGAAATATAATGTGAAGTGGGAGCCTGGTGAAAAAGGGGGAAAACTAGGGTACTTAAAGGACTAAGACATAGGTCATGACCAAAATTCTGCAGAAGCATGTGCAAAACCTGAAAATACCAGAAACAAAAGGAGGTAGGCCAATAGTACTTAGCACAGGCTTCAAGAAATGACAACAGCTTTTGGTTATAAGTGAGGTCCCCTACTGTCTGAACACCCATATTTGGCCAAAACTGTCAAGAAAGAGGAGTCCAGCTACACAAAGATTAGGGTTTCCATACAGCAGCTGGGATATATCTTTATACAGACAAATTTAAAAAAATGAGTAGAGATAGAGGTGGACATGGGGAGGTGCATCCAAAGATGTGTCTTGTAAGGACTGGGGAAGCTTCTTCCTAGGGAAGTAAGGAAGCAATTGAACATCCAGGCCATTGTGGGCACACAGGGACCCCTCTACGTTTACACATTGTGGGGTATAAGGTCTGGATGAATCATCTGCTGCCCATCCTAACCAGTAATAAAGATGGGTAAGATGCATGGCTAAATAATAAAGAAAAAAAAGTTGGAGCTTGTAATCCCCCATCAAATTTGGCACAAGTTAATTTAACTAATGCTCTATGGGCAGCTTTACCTTGCCACAAAAAGGAAGAAATAATTCTGTTAATTCAATGAAACTATGACTGAGGGAGGGCAAAGTTATACATTTGGAGAGGAGGTAGGGACAAACTGAACTGCTGGACGACTGGCCAGTGCCATGGTCAGGTGGGAATTGGGATCGGCCTGGGGCAGGGCCAGCAGCCTGACTAGATTCTGATTTGTAGCACATTTTGATTTGTAAGTTTAATATAGACTCTGTTTCAGCTACTCCTGTAGCTCTGATAAACTAGCCTTATCACATTGACTGGACCTGAAATGACTGGAATTAGTGTGATGGCAAAAAAATACTGCATGACAGAGAGAAAGGGAGATACACAAAGGAACAGCACTGTGGTGAAGGGAAAAGACTTCATGTGCTTCAACTCCACTGTGGAAGGAGACAGTCTACATATCTGGTCACACGCTTCCATAGCCCCATTCTCCTACTATGTAATAGCAATACATCATGCATAGCTTTCACTATGCAAATGCAAAAAGGACAAATGCCTGGCGTAGCATGCTATTACATTAGGACAATATTTCAAGGCCAAAAAGTTCCCAAGTGATCTTAGAATATTTAACAGAACTAAACCATGGGGTAGCAAACAACATTGTAGGAAAGTGATGGGAAGGCATTTTTAACAGGGCATCATTCAGTTTTAAGTTTACCTAAAAGAGGTCTGTACAGAAGAAAGAGGGGTAGTATCAGAGGAAATTAACTAATTAAAAGAGGACTATAAGTCCAAAATAAATCTGAATGAATACAAAGAATCTGGGGAGCAAGTACTAGTTTAGAATCAATTTTACTATAGCACTGTTATAATATTAAGTAACTTTCCTTATCCAGTGAGCACTAAAGGCTACATTTACAGATTAGCAAATACCTGAGGGCTAATTAATTGAGTGGGTTATTCTGTGAGAAAATAACTATCAGACAGGATTCACAAAACATTTTGAAAGTGAAAAAAATTTGCAAGTCCCCAAAGTTTGAGCAGTTGTGGAATAAAAGGGGTAATTGTGCTGCATCATACACACAAAACATCTACAGCTGCAGAAAAAAAAAACATACTGTGGACTACAGAAAAAATGCAGCTGTGGAAATTCCTGAGCAAAAAATGCCATTGAAAAGTATGGCATATCCACTTGAAGGCTATTCTCAGCCACTGTTTTCCCATAGTTGCGGAAAAAATGTTGTGCAAATGTGGCACCAAGGAGAATGAGTTATAACTCACCCAGAGCAAAAGGCAATGTACTAACAATTGGGAAACAATCATAGTGGGGATTCAGGTACCAAGAAACAGCAAACCTGTGGGCTGTATACAATAGTAGTGTCAGTTGTTACAATAAATATAAAACACATTGCAACTGACAGCCAACAAACCACTGCCACATGTCCCAGTGCAGCCATTAAGGAGCCCAACATGTAGTACAGACAGAGGTGGTAGCAGCCAGAAGTGTGAGCTACAGACACAGACAGAACAAAAACCTCAGAGAAAAACACAACCAATGGTTACAAACTGTCACTGGGTGCAAGGTCCTGCTGGTGCAGGTGGTGCTACTGTGGTCCCAGTTGTGGGACTGGCTGCTGGCTTCACTTCAAGTGTTGGAAGTGCTGCAATTTTTGCAAGGTTGTCAGTGCCCTGCTCTAGTTAATATGGATCACCTGTTGTTCCATCTGCTGGGCCATTTATAACAGCTGCGGATATGCGTGTGCACATTTTCTACACTTGTGAAATTTCATAAGTGCATTTTACGCACTTACGGAATTTCGTAACTTACTGTACCTGTTTTGTGATTTTCCACACCTACAGAAATGTTGACTGTGAATATGCCACACTTGCATTTTTGCAAACCTTTTTCCGCACATGCTGATTTTTTCGTTCTCTTTGTGAATCTAGCCCAAGTCTTTACTAATTATAAAATTGATGTTCTGGGGTGATTTGTGTGTTTTATATGGCTGCATGTAGTTTGATGAAATGTAAAGTTTTAAAAGCAAAACATTTACACCTGCTGGCTAGAACTGGCATGCATATAGTAAGCAGAAACACTGAGTTTGAGTTATTTAGTGGAGGCCAGAACATCAGGCTTCTAGTTCTAGTACTATCTGAATCAGTGGTCTTGGATGCATCATTGTCACATGGGACAGGAGGCATTGTAGGAAAAGAACAATAAACCATACTAAGATGGAAATCCCTATGGGCCGAGGGCCATAAAACTACCATAAAACTAGCAACCTAAATTTATTAGCAAACAAAAGGAGGACACATAGGACTAAACATGCAAATCAAAACACTCTGCACAATATATGTTTTTGCAAATTTTGACTGTAGTACTCCTTTAATACAAACTGTATCATGAATCACTTTATAATCCGGGAGAGCAAGGGGATGCAATGCAGCTGTTATTTAGGCATGCAGAGAGATTTGCACAGCACCAAGAAAGATTATGTGACTTGCTCAGGATGTCACAGTACAGTAAGTAGCAGTTGTGGAAATCAAACCTGGGTTTCCGGGGTTACATCCAAGCATTTTATTCTATTCACTATGCCAAACTGCCTTCAAAGAAATGCATATACCATCTCCTTATGTGATTTTCAAAAGGTATGGTTTTGTTACCAGGAAAGAAAAATTATCTGCTACTGGTGAATAGATTTTTTCAAACTATCTTCAAGACTAAGGTACTGTAATCAAGCAAACTAAATTAAACATCTTTAGATCTATAAGCTATTGTTTGTTTATTTACACAAAACAACCCAGCACAGGAAAAATCCTTTAGTTTTCAGTGAGGTATTGGTCCTACTTGTTTAGAGCAGACTGCCATTTTGGAAAGTTAAATGACTTGTTCATTGTCTTGCATTGAGTAAGTGGCTTTGGTGGGATTTGAATCTGGGTTTTCTGGTTCACAGTTCTGTGCTCCATCCACTTACGTACATTTCCTCCATGTTGGAGAGCTAAAATAGCAGACATGCAGCATATAGTTGAACAAATTAATTTGTGATAGTCAGGGGGCTCATTGTTCTGTTTAGTTAACATACAGCTGTTGTGTTAAATTTGACTTGACATTCAAATATGGAATCCAAAGTTGTTGGCAAGCACAGCTTGATTCCTTGTGTCCTGCTGAGAGTGTTACTCAATTTGTTAATAATAGTAGGTATCTTGCTTCCTTTCCTGTTCACAATTTATTTCATAGTCTTACACCTTAAAAACTGTGAAGACTGCTTACATGTGAAGGTATTTATTTTAGAAATTCAAAACTGGGATGGGCACACTAAGCTGAGGCTTGTTTCCTGGTGCAATCAGGAGGGGGAGGTAGAAAATGGAAGATGAGGTACAATATCAAAACAGAGCTAAATGTACAGCAGTAAGCCAGCAGTTACACAGGAGGATTATGTGGTTTAAATTACAAAATGGCCCTAACCACTGGGTTGTGCCTGAAAATAGTCATTTTCATGGCTACAGCACTTACCCAGTTAACAAAACCTAAATAAATAAATAAAGAAGAGGAGGTTACGAAGAACCAAGGTTTAGAGCCAGCAATAAACAGAAGATTGTAATATAAATAAACTGGAGAAACCAGGATTATAACATCATCAGGAGGGAAATGCATGTGTGACCTAGGAGAGGGTTTAACTAAAAGGATAGTTTGAGGTGGGAGTCTGTTGGGGTGTAGAGAGCTCTGAGGTGCTGTTTCTGAGAGAGAGATAAGAGAAGGAGTGGCAAATGGCATGAGAAAGTCAGTTCCAGAGGGAGGTCAGTTTCTCCAAAAATGAGTATTGACCACCAGAGGTGGTACAGCATAGAATGCTGAAGGAGTGCAAGCTCTAAGAGCAGAAGGACTTGAAGAAGGTAATATAGGGTGAAAGTAGAAAACAGATGTATTGTAAGAGGGAAGTGAGGCAAGAAAGAATTTGGTAAGGAAGTGAGAGCGAGATAATATTTGAGAATGGGGATTGAGATGCTCTGATTGCAGGAACAGTGGTGCATGCATAAGAAGGAGTCAATAGCAAAGCAACAGAAGGAAGGGAGAAGGTGGTCCAATCTGACCAAGATTGATTTCAGAGTGAAACCATAGACCAAATCTGAATAATCAAACATTGGTAGCCATCTTTAGGAGGATTTCATAATGGACTGGGAGTGGCAAGTAGGACCAATTTCTTTATAAGGCACACAGCTTTCTGGAGATCTTTATACATCACATTGGCATCGGAGGAGTAGTCTAACTTCCAATCCAGACAACACCAAAGAACATGAAGTGGGTGACCTTCAAATGAACACCATCTCAGTTTTAAATAGTGGGGGAGGGGACTGAGTCTGGCACAGAGCTTAAATAATGGACAGGGAAGACTGAGTTTGGCACAGCATTGCCTGGATGCAAGAGACAAGGTAACTGTCTTCCTATAGCTTAATGTGAGATAGTTAAACTTGAAGCAGAATTAGAAATGGTCAAATTCATGCTATAGTAATGCTTTCAGCTCAGGAATCCAGGCACCAGAGGCAAAGAGGATGGTGTTATCCATGTACATGCATTCGTACTCCACTTCATAGTCTCACACCTAAAAAAATGTGAAGCTTGCTTACATAGAAAGTCATTTGTCTTTCCCTGTTTAATGCCTAAAGGAATGATATTCTTGAAAGAATGACATCCTAAGTTCTCTTAGGAAACTTGAATCTCCATTCAACTTTCAAATCATAGTTTTTTTTTCTGCTTTAAATATTTATTTGGAAATTGGTAATTGGGGGGGCACACTAAGCCAAGGCTTATTTCCCAGTGTAATTGGGAGGGGAGGTACAAAATGGGAGATAAGATACAATAACTAAGCAGAGCTAAATGAACAGCAGCAAGCTAGCAGTTTCATGGGAGGATGATGTGGTTCAAATTACAGAAGAGGTGGTTATGAGAAATCAAGGTTTAGAACCACCATTGATCAAAAGATTGTAGTATAAATACATCTGAAGAACAAGGGTTGTAACATCCTCAGGAAGGTAGTGCATGTGTAATCTAGGTAAGAATGGAACTAAAAAGATAGTTTGGGGTAGGAGCTGACTAGGGTGTAGAGAGCTCTGAGGTGCTGTTTCTGTGAGGGATAAGAGGTGTAATGGCAAATGGCATAAGAAAGGCAGTTCCAGAGTGGCCAAGCACATCAAAAAGGTGGATTGGCAACCAGAGCTAATACAGCATAGAATGCTAAAGGAGTGCAAGCTCTAAGAGTAGAAGGTGTCGGAGAAGGTAATATAGGGTGAACATAGAAAAGACGGTCAGTAAGAAGGGACTGAGGCAAGCAAGTATTTGAAAAGGAAGTGAGAGAGATGATATATGAGAAAGGGGATCAAAAAGTTCTGGAAGAGGAAACAGAGTTGTGTGTGTAAGAGAGAGCCAGTAGCAAAGCAACAGAAGGAAAGGAGGAGGTGGCCCAGTCTGGCCAAGGTGGAATTTAGGGTGACACCATAGACAACATCTACATAATCAAATGTTGGTAGCCATCTTTAAAGGATTTCATAATAGGCTGGGAGGGGCATGCAGGACCAATTTCTTTATAAGGCACAAAGCTTTAGGTGGAGATTTTTATGTATCACATTGATTTAGGTGGAGTAGTCTAAGTTCCTATACATCTACACACCAAGGCACTGGAATTGGATGAACTTCAACTGAGTACCATCCAAGGTTCAAATAACAAAAGGAGGTGACTATGCCTGGCACAGAATTGACTGGATTCAACAGACAAGGTAACTGTCTTTTGGAACTTAAAATGAGGTGGTTAAACTTGAACCAGCATTAGACATGCTCAAAATCATGCTGTAGCAATGCTTTCAGCTCAGCGATCCAGGCACCTGTGGCAAAGAGGATGGTGTCATCAATGTACATGCATATGCTTGAGGAAACACAGATAGTGGGGAGGTCATTAAGGAACAGAGAAAAAAAGAATGGTTCCCAAGATGAAGCCTTGGGGCATGTCACATGAAATAAGTAAGCGAGGTGATAAAGCATTTCTAACCTGGAGTGAATAATATTGGTCAGTGAGGTAGAATCAGCACTAGCCCACTGGTCATATAGCCTGCAGCACTCAGCTTTTTCTGAAGAGCATGGTGAGCCACAGTATCAGATCTTTGCTAGGTCTATAAATATGATGGTGGTAATGTAGCCTCGGTTCATTCCCTTGAGAATGGTATCAGTGATATGGAGGAGGGAAGAAACAGTTGAGTGGGCCTCCAAAAGCCAGACTGGAAGTAGGAGAAGGAGTTTTAGGTGGGGAAGATGGTGAGTTGTGATAGAGCCAGCTTCTCCTGGAGTTTTGCCAGAGTAGGGAGAGAGGAGATATAGTGCTAGTTTCCAGCAGGCGTTACCCCCTTTTGAAGGGGAGGACTTTAGCCTGTTTCACAGTATGTAGAACAGCCTCAAAATATATTGTGAGATTAAGCAGTGAGAGGAGAGAGGCAGTAGTTGCTGGATCCAAGAGATAGAAACATAGTCGTTGCTATCAAGAAAAAGCTCCTTGGTTCTTCGGGCCTGCCCAGTCCTAGTTATCTAATCTGGGATGTGCCAACCCTAAAGGCTCTTCACTCCCCTTCTCCCCTCTCACTTTATGAATTACATCAGCCACATGGAGGAGGGATGGAAACAGTGGAATGGGCTTTCCAAAACCCAGAGTGAAAGAGGAAATATGAGGGAATATGACATAAAAGGAAGAGAGCTGAGACAGAACCAGCTGCTCCTGAGATTAGCCAGGGTAGGGAGAAGGGAGACGTGGTATTTACCAGCACAGGAGTTTCCCCCATTTTGAAGGAGCAGTAGGTGGAGCTAGGACATGAAAACATAAAGTGTTGAGCACTAAAAGGCCCCTTGGTCAATTGTGTCTGCCTAGTCCTACCTATCTAATATGGAATGTGAAAATCCCTGAGGTTCTTCCCCTCCTCTTCTCCCCCTCTCTTTAGATACTGTCTTGCACCTGTCTCACCCATGTTTGAATTCCCCATTGATTTTGTACTGACCACCTCTTCTGGTAGCTCATTCCACCCCTCCACAGTCCTTTCCATGAAAAAATACTTTCTAATATCTGTCATTTGGCTACATTGGGGACTAGGGTCCACCCTGGTATGACACAGGCCTCTAAAGGGTAGTGGGGAAGATCATGGAAGCAGTACTGAATGAGAGATTGGTGGAACATCTGGTTGTCAATGGACTACAGGACCCAAGGCAGCATGGTTTCACCAGGGGGAGGTCATGTCAGAACAACCTCATTGAATTTTTTTGACTGGGTGACTAGGGAGGTGGATCAGGAGAGGGCAGTGGACATGGCCTATCTGGACTTCAGCAAGGCCTTTGACACTGTGCCGCATAGAAAACTATTACACAAACTGGAGAATATGGGTGTGGCTAGGACAGTAGTGTGGTGGGTAAGTAACTGGCTGGGTGGCAGGACACAGAGGGTGGTCGTAAATGACTGTCATGCCACAGAGGGAAGCGTGACCAATGGGGTATCACAGGGATCAGTTCTGGGATTGGTCCTATTCGACATCTTCATCAGTGACATTGTGCAGGACCTACTGTAGAAGGCAGAATTTCCCTGTTCGCTGATGACACAAAGCTCTGTAACAGAGTAGACACACCAGAGGGTGTAGACAGAATGAAAAGGGACCTGCAGAAACTTGAAGAATGGTCAGGGGTTTGGCAGCTGAAATTCAATGCAAAGAAGTGCAAGATAATGCATATGGGGCACAAAAACTCTGGCACAATATACCACTTGGAGGTGAGGATATAGCATGCACCAAGCAGGAAAGAGATCTTGGGGTTATCATCTCTGATGACCTCAAGGTAGGGAAACAGTGCAACAAGGCATCAGGCAAAGCAAATAGAATGCTGGGATGCATCAGCAGGGGCATCACCAGCAGGAAAAAGGAGGTCATAATCCCACTATACAAGACACTAGTGAGGCCACACCTGGAGTACAGTGTACAGTTCTGGAGACCTTACCTACTTAAGGACATAGACAGGGTAGAGAAGGTTCAGAGGAGGGCAACAAAGATGTTACATGGATTGCATTACAAGTCCTATGAGGACAGATTGAAGGACTTGAATATGTACTCCCTGGAGGAGAGGAGGGAGAGTGGGGATATGATAGAGACATGCAAGTTTCTTACAGCGAGGAATAGGGTGCAGGAATACGCTATCTTTAAGTGAAAAAGATGTTCCAGGACTAGAGGGCATGGGATGAAGTTGGAGGGAGGATGATTCAGAGGAAACATGAGGAAGAATTTCTTCACAGAACAGGTGGTGGACAAGTGGAACACCCTACCAGAGGAAGTGGTGGGGGATGAAACAATCACAGGATTTAAGAATGAATGGGATAGATGTAAAGGAATTCTGAAGGTCAGGGGAAAGGGGCAACAGACTTCTAGAAAAACATAAAGTGAACTTACAAACTCAAATGGGCAGACTGGGTGGGCCGTAGATGCTTATCTGCCAACACTGTCTATGTATCTATGTTCTATCCTTACTGGGATAGTGTACAAACCTTCAACACAGGGAGAGGAGTTGGATAAGGCACTTGGAGAAGCCATCATCAGAATGGCAAGTAAGTGAGAGGTGCTACTAGTTGGTGACTTCAGTCTGCCTGATATGGAGTGGCAGATTCCAACAGTGGCTTCAGCAAGGAGCAGGGCCATCCTTGACTCCCTACAAAGGGCTTTTCTCAGGCAACTAATCAAAGAACCTAATAGCAATGGAGCAGTGACAGACCCAGTACTTACAAACAGGGAAAGCATTCGAGACATCACAGTGGGTAGTCATCTAGGTACCGGTGATCATCTTACAGTATGAGCAAAGTGGAACAAAGTAGAGCAGAAGGGTTGCCGACTCCAGCCATGAAATAAACTTTTGCTCATTTCAAACTTTGGGTGTCGGACATAGGAGACTACCCAATTGTCTGGACCCTGAGAAGCAGAGCAGGAGTATAGCCGCCTCCCTCTGTGGAAGTCTGGACTTTGCTTGCTTGAGTCAGTCCTGGATCATCTGACACTGAGACAGTTAGATCTGCTGGTAAGTAAGTAAGAGACAGCAGACAACTTTCTCAGTGCAGTAAAGCCACTGTGAGGTAATTTTAAATCATGATGGAAATGTGAAAGGAAAAGAGTGACTCCCACTGAGACCTGAACCCAGGCCCTTGGGGTACCGTGCTAGTACCCTAACCACT
Organism: Neoceratodus forsteri; assembly: GCA_016271365.2. Classification (NCBI taxonomy): domain Eukaryota; kingdom Metazoa; phylum Chordata; order Ceratodontiformes; family Ceratodontidae; genus Neoceratodus; species Neoceratodus forsteri. The sequence continues at coordinate 257,948,328 of CM028132.1, read as the reverse complement.
AATCTGTGAGAGGCTCACTGATCAGTAGGTCTCTGAGCTTTCACTTAAGGCACACACATTCCTAAGTAATTAGTAAGCAAGTAAGTAAAAATGTATTTATATGGCATCCAATCCCAGGGGCTCTGGGCCCTTTACAAGGGGCAAACAGGCAGAGTTATGCAAACAATAACAAACAAGGTCTATAATTTATACAATACATCAAATCCTAAATAAATAATATTAGTGAATAGTAAATAGGTGGCATTAAAATCAGCTGCAGTTATCAGGATATGCTTCTTTGAAGAGGTAGGTTTTTAGACCCCTCTTAAGCACCTCCACTGACGGAGCCATCATCAGAGATCTGGTGAGTGAGTTCCAGAGGGATGGGCTGGCCACCTCAAATGAACGGTCACCTGAGGTTTTCTGCCTGGCCCTTGGATCCACTAGTAGGCCCTCTGTGTATGATCGGAGGGAGTGCACTGGGATGGCTGGTGTGAGGAGGTCTGACAGGTAGCCAGGGCCCGAGCCATAGAAGGCCTTATAAGTGAGCAAGCCCACCTAGCAGATGATCCTCCACCTGACAAGCAGTCAATGCAGATCCCACAGGACTGAGGTCACATGACAAGATCTGGACTGGCCCATCAGCAACCTGGCCACCGTGTTCTGGACCAGATGCAGTCAACAGTGGATGACCTAGGGGGATGGCAGGAGTTGCAGGATGATCTGGCAAAGCTTGAAACCTAGTCAGACACCTGGCAACTGGGCTTTAATGCCAAAAAGTGCAAGGTGCTGCATTTTGGGATGAAGAACCCAAGGAGGAGTTACCAGCTAGGGGGAGTGCAGCTAGCCCAGACAGAGGAGGAGAAGGATCTGGGTGTGCTCCTTACAGGGTCAATGAACAATTCGGCACAATGTAGGAAGGCAGCTGCAGAGGCCAACAAAATGCTGGGTTGTATTGCAAGGGGTATATCCTCGAGGAGGGAGGAGGTGATTCTGCCACTGTATAGGTCATTAGTTAGACCACACCCGGAGTACTGCGTGCAGTACTGGCGTCCGTATCTGAAGAGGGACATTAAGTTACTGGAGGGGGTGCAGCGCAGAGCGACAAAGATGATCAAGGGGCTGGGGGACTTATCATCGAGAGGAGGTTGAAGGAGTTGAACATGTACTCACTGGAAGAGAGGAGACAGGGTGACATGATTGAAACCTTTAAATACATGAAAGGAATAAACAAGACAAGTACAGAGGGCTGTTCAAAGTAAGGAGGGGAGGGACACCAGGGGCCATGACATGAGACTGGAGCGAGGAAGGTTCAGGAGGAGATGAGAGACACTTTTTACAGAGAGAGGTTGGTGGCTGGGTGGAATGCATTACCTCCTGAAGTGGTATGCAGTAGAACAGTGGACTGCTTCAAACGAGGATGGGACAGGACAAGGGAGGGTTAATGAAGGGGAAGGGTGGAAGGGAGGGGCAGCTGCAGAATAAGGGGTGCTAGCTGCACATTCGAGCAGACTTGATAGACCTCTAGGCCTTTATCTGCTGGCAAATTTTGTATGTTCGTAACAGAGGTTTCCTCCACTGACCCTGAAGTGCAGGGTGTTACAGTTGTCCAACCTGGATGTAACAAAGGCATCCACCAGTGAGGGCAGGTCCTCAGGCGGAATTACAGGTTTAATCTGGGTGACGTACCTTAAGTGGAAAAAACACTTTGGACAACAGATGACACCTGAACATCAAGTGTCAGCCTGTCATCAAGGACAATGCCCAGATTTCTCACCCTAGTGGATGCCATCAGTGGGGTAGATCCCAGGACCAGCCCTGCTACCACCCAAGAAGCACTCCCATCACACCGGTGGCCAGGCTCAATCACCAGTACCTCCATCTTGCCAGGATTCAGCCTCAGCCAGTTAGAGGACATCCAGTCCTGGATCTCTGCAAGGCAGTTGTTTAGCACTTCAATGGCATTGTTTTTTCCGGGGGCAAAAGACACATATAGCTGGGCATCATCTGCATAACAGTGAAAACCAAGACTGTAAGGTCTGATGGGGTCTCCCAGGGGCAGCATGTACACTGCAAACAACATTGACAACAGGATCAAGCCTTGAGGGACTCCACATGACAGGGGCTTTGGAGAGGAGATGAAATTCCCCATCACCACCAATTGCCTTCTGCCTGAGAGATAGGACTCAAACCAGTGGATTACAGTGACGGTGAGTTCACAATACTGTCTAAGGTGATCCAAGAGCATGATATGGTCCACGGTGTCAAACACTGAGGAGAGATCAAGGAGGATGGGAACTGACTTGTGTCCTCTATCCCTTGCCCTGAGGAGGTAATTTTGCATTCTAAACAATTACATCTCAGTGCTATGCCTAACCCTAAATCTGAACTGGGATGGCTCATAAGTGTAAAAGGCCACAAGGTTTGCCTTGAGCTGCAGAGCCACCACTTCCTTAACAACCTTCCCTAAAAATGAGAGGTTGGAGATAGGTTGATCATTTGCCAGGATGTCAGGGTCAAATAATGGTTTCTTCAGAAGAGGTTTCAACAATGCCTCCTTCAAGACATCAGGGAAGAACCCCTCTGAGAGTGAACATGGGACTATCCTGGCAAACATTGAACCAACAGTCTTGGTGCATCCCACTATGGGATGAGTCAAGCCCATGTTCAGTTCACAAAAGGCGGGCCACAGCTTCAAGATCATCTCAACGACCTCCGCCACTTCCACTGGCCCAGATAATAGGAGTACCCTTGTTCCTACCAGATCCCCCACCACAGGGCTGATCTTGCCCCACTTAGGAGATCCTGGACCAGATAGAGGACACCTTGTCAGAGAAGAACAGAGTAAACTTTTTGCACAGTGTGGCTGAAAATGCCCCTTTCAGCTGCAGACAAACAGGATGAAGTAGTCTGTCCACAGTCTAAAAAAGCTGAGCTGGTCTGTTCCTCCCTGCGGCAATCTCCGTGGACAGGAACTCTGCCTTTTTATGGTCAATTGCCCTTTGATAATCACCCTGGTGAATTCTCAGAGCCAGTTTGTCCTCCATGGACTGGGTCCTCTGCCAGCAACACTCTAACTTCTGACCCTTGGTCTTCATCTCCTTGAGAGTCCCATCAAACCATTGGGGTCTCAAGTGAGAAGACCTAGGTCATATACAGACTGGAGAGATGGCATTGAGCACCTTGGAGATGGCCCTGTTATAGGTCGCCACCACCTCACCCATGCCAATCACACATGCAGCACTCACACCAGAAAAGTGTACTATCTCCAGGAGTCCCTCTGCTGGTGAGCCAGGCTTTAATGTGGAGCAGGGACTGCTTGCTGAAGCTCGTGACATTTTCATCAGCCTGACAGCATCTGGCAACCTGGAAGTGGAGCTCACCCTGGCATCCATAGCACTGACTTGTATAACTGTGAATTTACCCAGTTTAATATCAGAAGACTCTTGCTGGGTGGTGAGAAATTCTTAAGGCTATTATTCAATTGTTGTTTTGCTGTTTCATGTTAGTTACTTTTGACTAACACTGTGGTGAGAGAACTGTGTTTAGTTTTACATTAGTAAACTACTGAACTTTTTCCTGGTGAGAGCAGGGAAATTCTGAAGCCTCATCCACCTACATTTTACTTTTCTGATGCTGGGACTTATGTTTCAATATTCTTAGGCCAAATATCTTCTGTCACAGCACCTAACTAGACTCCACTCATCTTAACTAACTAGCTTCCAGTGATTTTTATTTCCAGACAGGATAAAGTCATTATCAGTATGACTCTATTGGACGCTGGGTTCTCCTAGATTTACTGTAGTTTATTTTATTTTCTTGGTTAACTTGGGTTGGGTTTTAGATAGGTGTAGTTTTTATTTTGCATATTTAAGTTGATTAGGTGTGAATGAGTGTCAATGTCTGAGGGTGAGGAAGGTGGATGAGGAGGATCGTAGGGGTTGCTGGATTGGTGGGGGGCTCTTTTGCACAATGATTTTATTTTATTGTTGGATTACTTAGGGGCATGTATGATGGGTCATATGTGTTACAATATTAGTATTGTCCTTTGTGACGGTTAGGGTATGACCGCTGATTAGTGTTTGTGTCTTTGGATACTTTCTTTTGAGGTTAGGGGTGGTGGTATGTAGTTTTAAACAATCCCAGGATGTACTGCTTGTTACAGACTCCCAGGCTCTGTTACTCCCCATCCTTACTCAGAAACCTGCACCCCTTCCATTCCACCCTTCTGCTGGCTGCTCTGTATCAGCGGAGTAGGGAGTTGGGGATTGGGAGGAGGAGCAGGAAGACGAGGAGGATTGTCCATAGAACTGATGGGGAGGTGCCAGATGGGAAAGTGAGGACCAGAAGACTCCCTGGTAAGAGAAAGGGACTGGAGAGAGAGAGAGAGACAGAGAGAGAGAGGTCAATCATGTTTGGTCCCTTTACCAAGCGAACCCACCAGACCGAGTAAGCAGGTAGCTCAGGGGCATACTTTCTCCTTTTGTCTACTTCAGGTGGTATTATGCAATGCCAAGTCAGTGAGGAACAAGACTGCTATTATAGTGGATCTTGTCTTATTGATCGACCTGAGCTGCATCACCGAGACCTAGCTGGGGGAGGATTCTGGTCCAGTTCTTGAGTTGGCAGTCCTGGCAGAGTTCTTGGTGGTTCACTGCCTGAACAAGGATTGCAAGGGAGATGGGGGGTGTTCATCTACTTTAGATCTGAGCTGAACTTGGTGGTGTACCCAGTGGGGAATACCATATCCTTTGAATGCGTGGCTATGCGTGGGGGTCCAGGCGCAGGTTGCAGGATCCTCCTAGAGTACTGTCTCCCGGGGCATGATGGGGAGGTCCTGCAGGAAATAATGGTTTTGTTACTGACAGGCTATTGGAGTCACCAAGATGACTTATTCTTGTGACCTTAACATCTGGATCAATGATAAGGGCTCGCATTTTGCTCAGGATTTCCTCCAGAGCATGGAAGCTCTGGGTCTTGCACAAGTGATTACTTCTGGAACCCACCTACATGGTCATGACTTGAACCTGGTGTTCTCACTGGGGCTTGAGATTAATGATTTTGAGACTTATCCAGTCATTGTAGGTTGTCTGTTTCTGCCCTTTGAGATGGTTTCACCCTAAGGGACTATTGGTGGCACTGGACACCTCAGAAGTGTTGAAGGTATGTGCTCGATGGTTGAAGGCAGCAGTGGTGGCCTGTAATATAGCTGTAACTGAGGCCTTTGACCTTCTAACCCCAGTCTGTGTGTGCCCATCGGTGTCACACTTTGGCTCACTTTGGTTTGAAGGGGAGTTGAGGGCAATGAAGATGAAGGGCAAAGGTTGGAGCATTGTTGGAGAAAGTCCAGGGCCCAGGAAGCAATCACCCATAAGAAGGTGGCTTTTCAGTCTAGGGAGATTGTTCCTGGGATGATACAACCAGTTCAGCTCTTCTGGATGGGTGACAGGCTCTAACATCCAGCCTATCTGGATCCCTTTAGAGTCTTCTCACTCACAAAGTATGAGGAGTTCACTCACTTCATCTTGGACAGGTTGTCCTCCATTTGGGCCAGGATTTCTCCAAGTGGGTAGGCACAATCTGGCAGAGTGAAGCCTAGGACCCAGGGTCAGGCTCAGTGGTTCTGGGGAGAGTTTTAATCAGTGATGGTGAACTAGATATGTGAGGTGATCTCTGAGCTTCAGCCAAATTTTTGAAGTCTGGGTCCAGACCCAACACAACTACTAATGAGTTGCATGGGGCATTTGGGTCCAGTATTCACTGAGATTGTCTGGTGCTCCTTATCACAGGGTTTTTCCAAAGGCACTGAAAAGTGCTTTGGTAAAGCCTTTGCTGAAAAAGCTATCTTTGGACCTGGGCATCTTGGCAAACTACTGTCCTGTCTCTAACCTTCCCTTTTTGGGAAAGGTTATTGAGAAGGTGGTTGTGCTATAGCTCAAGGCACTCCTTACTGCCTTTAACATCTATAAGGCCATCCAGTCTGGATTTAGAGCAATGCACAGCACAGAGATGGTGCTGGTTCAGGTGTGTAATGACTTGTTAGCTTAGGGTGAGGGATTGGGAGCGCGGCCAATTCTCATTCTCCTTGATCTCTCATCAGCATTTAATATGGTAGACCATGGGTTGTTACTAGACCAAATCAGTGGATATGTAGGACTCAACAGCAAGGTCATTGACTGGTTTGAGTCCTATCTTAAGGACAGGGCCCAGGGGGTTGTGATGGGGGAATACTCCTCGCTCCTGGTGGCTCTGACTTGCACGGTTCCCCAAAATTTGGAGTTCTCACCTATGTTGTTCTCAGCATACATTCTGCCCCTGGGTGAGATCATTAGAAGGTATGGGCTTGGGTTTCAAAAGTATGCCAATGATACCTAGTTCTACCTGTCCTTTGCCCCTGGGACACACAGTGCAGTTGATGTGCTAAATAAGTGCTTGTCCCAGATCCAGTCCTGGATTTCATTGATCTGGTTGAGACCGCACCCTGAGAAAACTGAGGTACTAGTGCTGGTGCTGGGTCAAAGGCAGGAGTGGAGGCTTCTGAGAGGGAGACCTGGCTTATGCTCGGTCCCTCTAGGTTATTAGCCTCCACTAAGGTGAAAAATCTGGGAGTCATCCTGAACAATAAGCTAATGCTGGAGGTGCAGGCAGTGGTAGTTGTCTGGAATGGCTTTTATCATTTGCGAAGTATCAGCTGGATTAACTCATTGTCTCCACAGGAGCTTTCTGAAGTTGCAGCACTTGTCTCCTATATACTGTTAACAGTTAATCCTGGGCCTTTCTAATCAAAATCAAGCCATAATTGGCATTCCACAAACAAATGCTAATAGCACAAAACACGTAAGTGCTAGACACAAAGTATGAGTGGCAAAATTGTTCAGCATAAAATTACCTTTCCCAATAGTGGTATGCAAGGAATAGCAGGTAATTTAGTTTTATTTCTGTGCTGGTCAAAACTGCAAAACAAAATATTTTTTCCACTAAAAAATGCACCATAAACTTTTTTTGTTGGGGAATATGTACCATATCAACACCAAATTAAGGATCCACACATTAGATGTAATTTTAATAATTTGTTTGTAAAACAAACAGCTATTTCTGTAGTATTAAACATAATTGTTCCCCATTTGTGTCAAGATGTGTTGGTGAGGTTTGAGAGACAAATCTGAACCATACACACCATACCATAAACAAATGCATATAACTCCTGAAGTGTACATGATACACAGAACGTATCAGTGGCAAAGTTGCTGCAAACAAAATTACCTTTCCAATGGTTCTATGCAAGCAACTGTACTGAATTCGGTTTTTATTTTATACTGGCTGAGATACCCAGAATGTCTGTTTCCTTCAAAGTGCTTAGGTGGTTCTAGATGGACAAAATGTCATAAACAAATATGAATAACTCCTAAAGTGAACATGATACATACACAGTGTCAGTGGCAAAGTTGTTCAGCACAACATTACCTTTCTAATGGTACTATGCAGTCAATTCTAATCAATTCTGTCTGGCAAGTAATATTAAAACATGTGAATGACTTCTCCAGATGTTTCTAGGGCATACAGGAAGTCTGTAGGTGACTTCTGTAGGCGTTCTGGAACACACTGCAGTTAGATTTGCTGATGCCTACAGGTGTTTCTAGAAGGCAATGAGTTAATCCCCTTGTCCAGACCGACAACCTGGCCATGCTGGTACACACATCCTTGACCTTGCAGCTTGACTACTGCAATGCTTTGTACCTTGGGGTCAAGTGAGGAAAACTGTGATACCTGCAGCTGTTACAGAACACTGTGGTCTAGCTACTGATGGGCCTCTCGAGATCCTGTCATGTGTCACCAGTGCTACTTTAACAGCATTGGCTGCTGGTGAAGTGGTGTATCTGCTTTATTAAAGTGGGTCTTCTGATCTACAAGGTCCTGCATGGACTGGGCCCTGGTTACCTATCTGAGCTTCTGAATCCTCAAGTTCCTAGCAACTGTCTTCATTCTGCTGAGGAAGGCCACCTAGTAGTCCCAAGGGCAAGATGAAAATCATCTGGGGACTGGGTATTTGAGGTGGTAGCCCAATCCTATGGAATTCCTTGCCTAGAACTTTGAGGGAAGCCCCCTCAGTTCAGGCCTTTAAAGAGGGTCTGAAAAAATTTCTGTTCATGAAAGCATTTGGGGATTAAATGAGTATATTAGCTATAAGTATTTAAATATTCATTTATTTGTTTTAATCATATTGAACAAGGTTGAGAGTGTGTAGTATTTTATATTTTGTACCTTATTGTCTTTGTAATAGTGCCCTGGGCCTCTGGAGAAGAGTGCCACAAATAAATGAAACTACTACTACTTCTACTACCACCATAAAGACAGGAGCAGAGGAAAACCACATAAAGATGAGGATCGTGGACTTTAGGAGTGCAGATTTTAAACAAATGGAAGACTGCATCACAGCTGTCTAATGGGAAGGGAGTTGCCTAAGAAGGGTAAAGGCACAGTGCAGAATAATAAGGGAGGGCATAATTAAGGCAACCACCCTCTGCAATGAAGGAAGTAAGTAAAAGCAGCAAGAAACAGAGACTGTTATGGGTCTCTAGGATAGTGGCCAAGCTGGTGAAGGTAGCAAGCATTTGTCAATGCCTAATGTTGATTGCTTATATGTGCTGTTTAGGGATATGGAAGTGAAAGTTCCATGCCTAAGAACTGTCATGTGCACCCCCAAGACATCCACTGTGTCTTTCTATTCAGTATTCATAGAAGAGGGGGAAGGCAAGGGCCACAGCAGTACAGCAGTTGCAAAGGCTATAGGCCAGTCAGCTTCACTTCAGTAGTGGGGAAGATCATGGAGACATTGGTTAAAGAAAGGATAGTGGGGCATGTAGAAGCCATCTGAGCTCAGGACCATAGGCAACATGGATTCACAGTGGGGAGGTCATGTTAGACAAATCTGGTTGATCTCTTTGACTGGGTGACAAAAGAAGTAAATCAGGGTGGGGCAGTGGACAAAGTTTACCTTGATGTAAGCAAAGGCTTTGACACCGTCTGACATAGAAGGTTGATAAACTAGCTGAGTAGGTTGGGCATGGGGGAAAGGGTGGTAAACTGGGTTAGAAACTGGGTAACAGACAGGAGGCAGAAAGTGGTGATAAATTGGGGCGCAGTCTGGGGAGAGGGAGTGACCAGTGGGGTGCCGCAGGGATTGGTCCTGGGGCCAGTCCTGTTCAGTATCTTCATTAGTGGCATTGCAGAGGGGCTGAAGGGAAAGGTCTGCCTGTTTTCAGATGATACCAAGATCTGTAAGACAGTGGATACCCCAGAGGGGTGGAGAAAATGAGGAGGGACCTGTGGAAGATTGAGAAATGGTCTGAGGACTGGCAACTGAAATTTAATTCAAAAAAGTGCAAAATTATGCACCTGGGACGCAGAAACCCTGGGGAAAGGTACATGATGGGGGGTGCTGACAGTCACAAAGAAGGAAAGGGACCAGGGGGTTGTTATTTCAGATGACCTGAAAATGTCAAAGTGATAAGGCAGCTGGGAGGGCCAGTGACATGCTGGGGTGCATAGGCAGGGGTATCACCAGCATAAGGAGGGAGGTAGTGATGCCATTATATAAAGCCATGGTCAGACTTCACATGGAGTACTGTGTGCAGTTCTGGAGGTCACACCTTTGTTAGGATATTAACAGGCTGGAGATGGTCCAGAGAAGGGCGAATGAGATGTTACAGAGTTTGCAACACAAGACTTATGAAGAGAAATTAAGGGACCTCAATATGTACTGAGTGGAAGAGAGACAGGAATGAGGGGATAGGACAGAAACATTTCAGTACCTCAAGGGTATAAATATAACTACTGAGAAGCAGGAGACAGCTGCTATAGGCATATGTGCCAGCTTCTGTGTGATGTTCTTTTGTTCTTCTAAATCTGTAATCTCCAGTATTTTAGTAGCCACATGACCACACTGCCTTCAGTAGGCAATTTTATGTTGGTTGATGCCTGGTGTCAGATGGCAGACAGAGGGCTCATCAGATTGTGTTGCCATTTCAACAACTTCTTAGAGTGTTCTTATACTGGTAAGCATTTTGGAAAGCTGGTGAAGGTCTCACAATTTGTATTATGATTGTATCTCCTTATGTCTGTCCCCTTTGGTCCCCCCATCGCCACTCTCCAACAGTCATTAGTGGCCACAGCTGCAGCCTTCTTCTTGCCAAGATGGTGGGTGAGCAACATAGAATTTGACAGCAGATAAGGACTGCTTGGCCCACCTAGTCTGACCATTTCCCTACCTGATGGATAAGCTGCAGATTCTAGTTAAACAGCTTACTTCCTCCTATCCCCCCAGTAGAACAGCCTTATGTCTGTCCGTGAGCAGCTGCCTTCAGAGTCTGTGAAGTCTGACGTCTTTCAGTGCCACTTATTGATCATCTTCCAACACAGGCGAGGCACTGCCAGCTGTAAAGTAACTCAGGACAAGCAGGTTTCAAAGTGGGAAAGAAATGGAGTGAGCAAGAGTGAAGTACTCATTCAAATGGGGCGCCGATTTTAAGATCAGCATACTGGTGCGGACAGTGCAAATAGAACCCCAGCTCTTTAAGCAGCCTTATAAGAGGAAAGGCTTCTCGAAGCACTGGGGTTGTGTTTATTGTACTGTAAGTGGGCTGCACCTAATTCAGTAATTTACTGTACCTTACATCTGGATGTATGGTAGGACCAACTTTAAATAAACACTGCACCTGAATTAGCACATGATGCCACAGAAACATTGAATTTGTCTGCAGAAAAGGACTGCTCAGTCCATCCAGTCTGCCCAGGTGTTCTCTACCTACTTGTAACTCCTGCCTGTATTGTTACTGCATGTATTATTCTGCCTGCGTCCATGAGGACCTCCTTGTGAAGGAGCTTGCTTAAAGGATTTTTCCTGCAATGAACTTGAACCTACTCCACTTCCATAGCCCTACTGATCTCTGTTGACCCCTCCTTCCCCTTTTTCTAATATACCTCTATGTTTATCCTATGCACGTGTCAAGCCCCCTACCATTTTAGGTTCCACCACTTCTCCTGGCAGTCTGTTTGAGGCATCTACTACCCTTTCAGTAAAGAAATATTTCTTCACATCTATCCTGAATGCCCCCCAGCTTCATTGTATGTCCCTTGGTTTGAGTGCTCATCCTCATTTGAAGGAAACTCCCCAACTGTACTCTCTTTACCCCTGTGAGGTACTTTGTAGGTCTTGATCATGTCACCTCTCGCTCTCCTCTCTTCCAGAGTGTACACATTGAGATTCTTCAGCCTTTCCTTGTAGGGATTCCTGTACAAATTCTGAACCATTTTACTTGCCCTCCTCTGGAAAACCTCCACCTTATGCCCTTTCTGAAGAGTGGACTCTAAAACTGGACACAGTACTGCAGTCGGGGGTATACCATGGAGTGAGACAATGGCAACACAACATCCCTCCTCCTCCTCCTACTGGAGATGCCACTACTTATGCCCCCCAGAATCCAATTTGCCCTACCCATAGCCTTGTCACACAGTACTGCCATCTTGAGGTCCTCTGATATAATAACTTCAAGGACCTTTTCATGTTTAATGCGTGTAACAGATACCTCCATATACCAGGCAAATCTAATTTTTTTTAAGTCTGTTGCAACAGCCCTTTTTACTGTCCTCCTTTCTTGCTGTAACTCCTCATCTTTCTTTCCACGTTATATAGGCAGGCCACCTATATAACGTTCTTTCTATCCCTTTTGTATTCTTGCCCTGGTATATGAAGTTTTGCACAGCACTTTCTTTGGTTGTCCCCCCCCCGTTTCAGAACCTTTCTAATGTGAGGTATGCAGAAACACAATAGTTGTTTATAATGAGTATTTCATTTCATTTGGATATGGGAATTGTAGGTGCTTATTTATATCCATGGTGTGGGTCCTGAAATGACCCCTTTATGTATGCAAACCCTCATATGGTCTTGGTTTGCATCCCATTTAGCGTTAGGTACCTCCCACTTTTGTCCCCTCTGTGTAAATATATGGAGTAAGCTAGAGCTGCTTTACAGGCTAGTTGTTCTGTGGAAATAATGTAAATGCAGCCCCAAAATGTTTGCATATAAAACCCCTTTAAAGTGCCTTTCAGCCTGTTTGCTGTAGAAAATGGGTCTTTCTGGTTTGAAACTCATTCTAAATGACAGCAGTAACAACAAAGCGCTTCCTATTGAGTAAATAAATAAACAGCCTGCATTTTACACAATTTGCAGCATACAAAAAAGAAATTCATTCAGTAGAAACTACAAAACAACTAATTCATGACCTAAACAAGCTACAAAAACAAGAGGAGGCCTGTAAAAACAAGTTGTACAGCACTGTGGTTTGTTTGGCCTTACCCCCCCCCTTCTCTGTTAAACAAAGGTTAAATAAAAGTGTTTTTCTTTTTGTGTTTTTACTTTAGTTAAAATGCTTCTAAAAAGTGGATTGAATGCCTTTAATTCATTCTATTGGAATAATTTATAAAACAAACAAATGTTTCCCTCATAAAAAGGTTACCTGCTTCTCTGTGTGGAGTCTTACTTCCTATTCTGTACTATAGAGCTGGCCAGCTGGTCAACTCCCATATTTAAAGGCACAGTACTAGGAGGTGGAGTTACTCCTGCAGTGTTTGAAACTAAAATTTTATTAACCAGTTGTTGTTTCTATAAAGTGATGTTGACAACATTACAACTTAAAAGGAAATGTTATTCTGAGCTCAGAAATGAAAATAGATTTATTTTGCTGTTTAAAGATAATTTTGAAAAGCATAGGGAGGAGTTGAACAAGTCACATGTTCTCCTTTTGGTATATAAGCCTTGGTTTTATTCAGTTCTATAGATAGCCTGGTGGGGGTACAGATGTATTCTGACACCAGTATGATGTCCCCCTTCCCCCTTCCCCCTTCCCCCTTGTGTCTTTAATGCTGCTTGGAAACTTGTGTTTATTTTGAAGATGTTTTATGTTATTTTATTTTATTTGTCTGAAGTTCGCAGTAATTGTCCAACTTCAATAACATTTTTGCTTCTAAGTATCTACAACTGTGGAACAGCGTCCTCCTTACAAACCCACACCTCACAAGTATCAGTACCTCTCCTCATCCTATACCCAGCATCAGGGTTACTATGTCCTAGGTACATGATTTTACACTTGTTGGCAGTGAACCCCAAGTACGTAAGAAAATGGAATTGATTTGAATAAATTGCAGGCTTTTAAACAGCTTCTTGAGGAGTGTGCATGTGTGTGTGGGGGGCTCTGCTACTATAAGTATTTGCTTTTGATTTGGTATAGTGTGTGAACAGACTAACCCTGCACCCCACTCCATCTGCTATATAAGAGCTCAAATGGCATTGGCCCAAGCATTGAGCCCTGCGGCAGCCCGCTTGTTACTGCTCTGGGTGCCGAGAGCTACCCCACCACCACCACCCTCTGCACCCTCCCCTGTAACCAGTTCTCTATCCATTTAGTCAGACCACCTTCCACCCATACCCCTCCTTCTCCTCACTCTTCTCCTCCTTGGCCTGTGTCCCTCCTCCCGGTAGTCCGCACCCTTTCTCCTTATTATTACTGGGTGGTGGTGCCTTCTGTATTACACTCAGACCGCTCTGTCTGACCCCTTCCAGGGTTACTACACCTCCACCTTTACCTATATCTAGGGGTGAGCTCATCAGGCTCCCCTGTCCGGACCTTTCTACCAACCTTAGTCTTTTGACCCTGCCCCATTTGTTTAACTCCACCTTAATAGAGATATACCCCTCTAATCCTGGCTTTTTTATTATTTTTTTACATATTTTCTCATAGGGCTATGGTTGGCTTGGTCATCCTAACAGACCCCCCTAGCCCTGCTCCCGACATCAGACCGACCTGCTCACCTCCATGGATTACCCCCATGCTGAGGCGGTGAGGAGCTTCCTAGGTTGACACACCAGAGCAGGATCCAGTTGAGAAGGCCCCATTCATGGAGGGCAGGGGGAATCAGAAGTTGGAAGCTCATGCTGCCTGACCATAGCCCATTTTCCACTTTTCTTCCCTTTGCAGACTGTGGGCATGCAATGATGCTTAGGCACAGTTTGCCAATGTCAGTCACACTCCACCACCCTTTACTACACTGCTGTAGTAGCATCCGTGGTTGTCACCAGGGGCTGCTACAGAGCGGTGGGTCCCTGGATCATGCCCTGGGATAGGAGAACAGTCCTCTGGATGCTCAATTCTATCCCTTCCTTGCCAACCCCTGGTGGCCCGCGATTGCGTCTGAACCTGGGTCGCCAGCTTGGAGCGAGGTGTGGCATTCAGCACCTCAACCCTCAGTGCCAGTGACCCGGCATCAATCTGCCTTTAATACCCCCCTCCCTGCTCCAGTGTACCCTGTCCCCCGCATACAAGTCACTAATCCCCCCAGACCCTACCCCAGTTAGTCACTAACCCATAATGTTTCATGTGGCACCAGTCTCTTAGCCACTCAAACTCCTTAAGCCTACCCTTCCTCCCCATGCATGCACATGGTACTGGCAGTACCTTCAAGAATGCCACTGACTTTCCCTCCCCCTCACACTGCCTGCCCAAGTACTCAAACCTCCCCCTTACTACTTCCACAGTGTCCCCAGCCAATTCATTTGTACCCACATGCAACAGTAAATAAAGTTTCTTCCTCCCCCCCTTGCTGCACGCTTGAGCAGTGCCTGCCCTGCCCCTCCTGCAGTCAACCTGGGGACAGCTTCAACTCAAATATGGCTGTGCGTTTCTCTTTCCACTCCATCTCACCCATTTTAGTATAGAATCCCCCAGGATGAGTGCCCGCCTGCCCTTTTCTCCCCTTTCCCTTCTAATGCCCCTTCCACCACCATAGTATTCATTCATCCTTGTCCCTTCCCCCCACCAACTGCACCCTCTGTGACTTCTGTATCTGTACTCCCTACTTCCACCTCACCCCTTTTCTCTGCCTTATTCCTCCCATCCCCCTTGAACCCCTTCCCAGACTGACTACTTCCTACTGGGCTTCCCATGTCGACCTCCCCTGCTGATTTCCAACCCCTCTCCTATCTCCTTTGTTGTCACTTTACAGCCTCCATTCCCTTCTACCCCAACAGTGATGCCCCTCCCATTCTTCTCCCTTCCTATAGCCTTCTCTCCTTTAGTCACCACTCCCTTCTTCCTTACTAGCCCCCTTCTACCCTTTTGTCCCCTACCTGTTGCCATCCTTCTCATGCCCCACTTGTCCTCCCCCTTCAGTATGTTTTTGCACCCCTCTCTGTCCGATAGCAGAGTTTCAAATCTATTCCTAGTCAATACCTGTCTTACATCTCTTCCCTCTATCAGTTCCCCCCTCCTAGTTGTTCCCCTCTGTGCCACCCCTGGTCCCTCCCTACCTGCAGCCATCTGTTCTCTCCCCTGGTACTCCTCATGGTCTCTTCTTTCCCCATCTAGAAGCCTCCCACCCTCACCTCGGGCACCCCCTTCCTTTTCCTCTCTTTTCTGCTAGTGCCTTTGATACTGGGGTCAGTTTCAGTCCCTAGTTATTCTTCCTCCATCCCCCTTTGCCATCCCCTATTCCCCCCTTAGGATGCCTACCATACTTATCTGCCCTGCCACTTAGACTCCTCCTTAACCTCCACAGTTCCTCCCTCAAACTAGCCTGTCATCTACAGACCATACACCCTCCCCCATCCTCCAAGCCCAGTCCAGGATCATGGCAGACCCACATCCTGTACACCCCACCACCCTTCCAAAGATGCCAGCCCTATTGACATGTGGCACCTGCCCCATTTTGGCCCCCATCTTATGTTACTGGCTCTTACTCCCAGGTTCTGTACCCTACTACAACTGTTAGGCCCCTATTTCCTCAAATTCCTGACCCCCCCACAGTAGTCCCCCTACTGACCTCTTGCTGACCGGGGTAATTCAGTCTCAAATCTCATCCGTTAGATCCTGTATTACTGTAGCAATCCTAAAGCCTTCATGTCCGTTTTTCACCCCTCAGCTACTATACTTTTTGTTCTCGGTTCTCGTATAGTTTCACTTAGCCCAGTTAGAAATCCTATTGCACTCCAAGTATTACTCAGCTCAGTTAGATAAATAAACAGAATAAATAAATAAATATGTATGATTGCAGCAATCATAACAGTATAGTTTAGTACTTAGGTCAGTTAGAGAAAGAAACAGAACAACTAAATCTTTATTATTACAGCAATCCTAAAGTATCCAATCATTGTTTTGTCTCCACTCCAGAGACCCTGTTGTAATATAGGACCACAGAGGACCATGGGCGGTAGGGTGGGCAACAGTAAAGTCCCGGCAGAGCTCCATTGAGCTTGCTTACTCCCCCTCTCTCACTCACTCGTTCTATTTCTCCCGACGCTGCAGGCTGCCCTTTTGTACTGGGGTCCTTCTTGCATTGGCTCCTTTTTCTGCCCACAAAGAAATATGTAGCAGTCCTGACACATCTCTGTTGAGCTTGCTCACTCCGCCTCTCTCACTTGCTCATTCTGTTTCTCCCAGCGCTGCAGGCTTCCCTTTTGTATCAGACTCCTGCCTGCATTGGTACCTTTTTCTGCCCACAAAGAAATCTGCAGTTGTCCTGACAGAGCTCCGTTGAAGTCACTCACTCCCCCTCTCTCACTCGCTCATTCTGTTTCTCCTGGTGCTGCAGGCTGCCCTTTAGTACTGAGCTCCTGCCTGCATTGTTGCCTTTTTCTGCCCAGAAAGAAATCCACAGCAGTTCCAACAGAGCTCTGTAGAGCTCACTCACTCCACCTCCCTCCCTCACTCACTCATTCTTTTTCTCCCAGCACTGCAGGCTGCCCTTTTCTACTGGGCTCCTGCCTGCTTTGAACCTTTTTCTGCCCACAAAGAAAACTGCAGCTGTCCTGACAGAGCTCAGGTGAGCTCGGTCACCCCTCCTCACTTGCTCGATCCTAATCTGTCCCAAATGCTGAGTTTCGAAAGCGACTGCACTCTTCTGCGCTGGAAGCGCAAAAACACAGTTTGGCCAGGATGTGAAAAATGACAACTGTACTGTTCATAATAAGGTGTGAAAAAATGCCAGTGTTGAAAATCCGGTGTGAAAATATTACTAATTTGCGAAGTTACAAGGGTGTGTGGAAACTGCACAATGCACGCTCATAACACAGTCATTTTGTGGAGTTTCATCACAAAATTTTCAACATAGGCATTTTAGGACCTCTGCTCATGAACAGTGTCACTGTGATTTTCTTAATGCATCCCAAACACTGGTTTCCTACAGCGACCATGCTATTCTGTGCCAGACAGCAGTACTGTTCATAAGGAGGTACGGAAAAATGACAACATTGAAAATCTGGAGTGAAAATATTGCAAATTTGTGAAGTTACGAGCATGCATGGAACCTGCACAACACACACTCGTAACACACTAATTTTATGGACTTTCGTCACAAAATTGTCAACATAGGCATTTTAGGACCTCTGCTCATGAACAGTGTTACTGTGATTTTCTTAGTGTGTCCTGAACACTGGTTTCCCATAGCGACCATGCTGTTCTGTGCCGGAACTGCAAAAACACATTTTGGCCAGGATGTGATAAATGACAGCTGTACTGTTTATAAGAAGGTGTATAGAAATGGCAATGTTGAAAATTTGGAGTGAATATATTGCAAATTGACCAAGTTACGAGCATGCGTAGCAACTGCACAAAGCACACTCATAAAACAGTAATTTTTTGGATTTTTCCCACCAGATTTAAACATGGACTTTTTGAGAGCTCACTTAATGAACACTGACACTGTCTTTTCTTTAATAGGTCCTGAAAGGTGATTCCACGCAGTGACCACAAAATCATCTTTCGGGGCCGATTAATGCCATGACAGTGGCTGAATTCATGAGGAGGGGGCCCAATAACCTCATGTTGAAAATTTGGTGCCAAAATTCCAAAAAATGCCTGAGATATGAAATAAAAGTTGAAAAAGCCCTATTTATGCCATTATACAGCTTACCGGGATTTCCTCAGTTCGCGGTCGGCTTTGAAGAGTGCAGACGTGTTCCTGATCCACCGAAGATCATGGTGCTAGACTCCAGACATAAGTATGGGGTGAGGGGGTGTAGGGAGGTAGGGTGCGTAGTGGCTGGGCACGGGTTGTGGGAAGGGGCAGGGAGACCACGATGGACCATTTTCTTTTTTAGAGGTTTAAAAAAAAATAGCTGGGCATTTTTTTCCTTACAGGGGCATTGGGCATGCTGGGGTGGACTTCCAGCATGCCACCTGAATGTTTGGGTGACTGTAGTTGACGGGGGATTGGGCACTCCAGTCGGCACATATGGAGTGCTGGGTGGGGGACAAGAGCCGAGGGGGATTGGGAACTCCCTCAGCATAAACTGAATGTTTTGGTGGGGGGGAAACCATTATGCTGACAGGGAGTGGGTTCAGTCATATTGTTTGTGAACATGGCAGCAAGCCACCACCATATTCGCAAACAATATTACAGTACCGACGTTCCACCCAGCAATGACGGGTCGTTCCCTCATTGCAGTTGAATGTCTGATGCTGCAATGATGAGGTGGCCCCTGATTGCAGAGGCTGAAACATTTCAAGGTTGTGGCATGCTGGCTGAACTAGTGTCAGCAGCAGCATGCCACCCGATTGGGGAAAGTGGGTCAAGCCTCAAAAGGCAGTGGGGGCATTGGCCAGAACAGTGCCATGCCTCCACAACCTGCTTCTGCAGCAAGCTGCCGCAACATGTTTCTTGCTCATGTGTGCAATCAACATAAAAAGGGAGGCATTCAAGAGATATAGGGAAACAAAGAGGAAGGAGGACAGGGAGATTTACCAGTCAAAACAGAGGGATGTAGGAAAGGCAGTAAGGAAGTAAAGGTGCAGACAGAGGAAAGGACAGTCAAATGAGTAGTTAAAGTGGATAAGACTTTCTTCAGATGTATAAAGATGAACAAAGTGGGTGATGTGATACCATTTATTGGACCAGCAAGAGATTTACAAAACAGGCTTTCAAGCATGGCAGTTTTTTTTAAAAAGACAAACTTAAATACATTAGATAGAACTGAAAAATAAACTTTTACACATTGTTGTGATAGTTTTGTTGATAAGGCAGTAAGTAACTGGATATGTGTAAAGACAAAGAAAAAAGGATTAGAAATGTAGGCTCCTCTCCATGGAATGTGACAGTAAGAGGCCTATAAATTGTTAAATGCTTATGTGCTGATCCTCCCTAAATGACAGACGTGTGTGTGTGTGTGTGTGTGTGTGTGCGTGTGTGTGTGTGTGTTCATGCATGTGTGTGAGGGAGAGAAATAACGTATAAGTCAAATGCGAGAGATACTGTATATAAATATACGCACAGAAATATACATGTACCTCAATGAAGAGAAAGGCAGTTGTCAGCTTAAATTCTGTAATGGGTCACTACGGTCTACATTCAGTACCTTATTGTGAGAGTCAAAAAGATAAATAAGTTTAAGCTCATAAACCAACCTTTCTTGTTTATTTTTTGAAGTGTCCTTTAAGAACCATGACAGAGATGTCAGAGATGGAGTGATCAGACTAAGAGAAATGTTGTCCCACTGTTTTTCTGTCTTTTTTTCCCTTTATGTCATGTCTGTGTGAATGCATTTGGGTTCAAAGGAGTTTCCCAGAAACCGCCACATAGTCTGTACTTGGACACTTCTTGCACTGGATGTAATAGACAACATTCTGGGATCCACATATATAACACCTGTGTATCTTGAATTGCTTGTTTTGAGGGATGTTGATAAAGTCTGAAGTGGAACTGTGCTTACATGTTTTACTTTTAGGAATATAGCTGTTTAACGCCTCATAGTGTTCTGTGATTTTGGTCAGGTAAGAGTTTGATCCTGATAATCAGGTTGGCTAAGTTAGGTGGCTGTTTGAAAGACAGTAAGGGTGGTTACTGGAAAATACATTTCAAGGTGTCATTGTCACTAACTATTGGTTGTGGATCCTTAATTTTTTGCAGGGGCTCCAGATCAGGGTTGTTTATAACAATTAAGGGTGTCCAGGTGGTGGTGATCTTTTCTTTATATTGTAGTAGTCGTTCTCTTGGCATAAGTATGGCACTTTCCACAACTCTACCAGTTTCTTTAGAGGAGTGTCTCTGTTCAGTAAATGTTTTTGCAGCCTGACAAGGCATTTATCTCTGTCCTCCTCAGTCAAACATATTCGGTGGAAGTGAAGCGATTGACTGTACATTAAAGATTTTTTTTAGTGTGCCTAGGGTAATTGCTATTGTTATGTAGGTATCTGCCTATCCATTGGTTTCTGTAGATACAGGTCTGTAAGATTCCATCTTTGATGGTAACTGTGGTGTCAAGCAAAATGATGCTGATATCAGAGAACTCCAAGGAAAGTTTAATGAATGGGTGGATGATAAGTTCCTGATGAAATTCTTCAAGTGTGTGAGTACCTTTTGTCCAAGTTGTAAATATATCATCAATATACCAGAAGTATGTGAGTGGTTCGATTTTACTTTCTTTCAAGAAATCCTTTTCCAAACTGGCCATGAAAAGGTTGGCATATATTGTGGAGCCATCCTGGTGCCCATTGATGTTCCCATAGTTTTAACATAATGTTTGCTGTTGAAATTGAAGTTGTTATGTATCAGAATAAAGTTGAAAAGTCTGACATTGAATTTTGGGTGGATGTTGTGGTGCTGTCTTTTCACTTTTAGATATTTAAGGCAAGCTGACATTTCATCAATATGTGTCATGTTAGTATAGAGGGAGTGCACATCCATAATGGCTAAGGTGGTATTATGCTGTAAAGCTCTAGAAGCAGATACATAAGTGAGAAGTGAGGTGGGGAAAGTAAGGGAAAGGACAGTGAATATTAGGAGGGCAGCTGGGGGAGACTGCGCTGATGTGGACTAAGAGAAAGCTACCATACTGAGCAGGTACTTCTGCTCAATCTTCACAGTAGAGGGGAGGTAATGGACCACCAGAGAGTAGCAGGAACAAAAAGGTGGTGAAGTGGACTCATCCATTTTCAGATGAAAGATTCCTGAAAGGACTTGCAGCTCTGAAGGTGGACAAGGCAATGGGTCCAGATGGTATACACCCAAGGGTACTAAAGGAACTCAGGGAGCTGCTAGCTGCCCCACTGCTGATCTTATTCAACAGTTCACTGGAACCAGTCATGGTTCTGGAGAACTGGAGCAGAACAGAGGTGGTCCCCCTACATAAAGGAGACAGCAGGAAGGAGGCTAACAACTATAGGCCAGTCAGTCTCACTTCAGTGGTAGTAAAATTAACGGAAACCCTGCTTATGGAAAGGCTTGTAGAGTAACTTGAATCCAGTGAGTGACAAGATCAAAGAGGATGGATGAACGGGGAAGGGGGAGATGCCAGATGAATCTGATTAATTTCTTCAGCTGGGTTAACAGGGAAACAGATGGGGAGGGCAGTGGATGTGGCCTATCTGGACTTTAGCAAGGCCTTCAACACTGTTCTACACAGAAGATTGATAAAGAAATTGAGCAGTCTATGGGTGGGATCCAAAGTGATGATTTGGCTTAGAGATTGGTTAATGGATAGGCAACAAGGCTAGTGGTTAACAGCTCTCACTGTAATGAAGGGAGAGTAACCAGTATGGTACTGCAGGGCTCAGTACTGGGACAAATATCCTTCAATATCTGCATAAGTCACATTGCAGAAGAACTGGAAGGGAAGGCATGCTTTTTTGTAAATTAAACCAAAATCTGCAATGTGGTGGGCACCCAGGAGGGGCAGAGAGAATGTGCCAGTATCTTGGGAAACTCTAGGAGTGGTCAAGAGCATGGTGGTTGTGGTTCAATGCCAACAAATATGAAATCATGAACCTAGGGCATTGCAACCCAGGGAGTACTGGCTGTCACTAAGCAGGAAAGGGACCTTAGGATTATAATAACTGATGATCTCAAAGTGGTAGTGCAGTGTGACAAAGCAATGAGTAAGGCTACAGGGATGCTGGGGTGCATAGGATGGGGTATCTCCAGCAGGAGAAGGGAGGTGGTGTTGCCAATGTATAGTATCACTCACAGGTGATACCCTACCTGAAGTACTATGCCCCGTTTTGGGGGTTGCACCTCAGAAAGGACATAGATAGGGTAGAGGCAGTCCATGGAGCAACACAAATGGTGCAGATATTGCATGAGAAGCCCTTTGAGAAGAGACTGAGGGATCTCAACACGTTCATCCACGAAGGGAGGAGAGTGAGAGATGACATGATAGAGACCTACAAGTACCTCACAGGAGTGAACAGGGTGCAGAAGAGTAGACTCTTTCAAATGACAAGGAGCACCAGGATCAGGAGCCATGCTATGAAGCTGGAGGGGGAAGTTTATGAGGGCTGTAAGGAAGTACTACTTCACTGAGAGGATAGTAGGCACCTGGAGCAGACTGCCAAAAGAATTGGTAGAGGTGGAAACATTCAGGGACTTCAAGCATGCATGGAATACACATAGGGGAATATCAATAAATAAGCAGTGAGGCTAAATTTCATTTAATTTTCATTTTCATTTTTATTGGTTATACTGGAAAGGCATGTGAGCATTGCTGCCCATTTACACAAGCATCCAGTTACATGCAAAAATCATGAGACATGACATAGGCTAAAACATTTAACTAACAGCGAGGGTTAATAAAATGATACATCAAATTAGGATAATATAGACTAAAGGGCAAACCATGAACTAGCCTTGGTGAATTAACAAATACATGGTGACATTAAGCATTCAGTGAGGATTTAACAATAATATACTGAAACAGTGGTAAACAAAAAACTGAAGTGTAATCCAAAAACTAAACTAGGTGGATTAATAATACTACAAGTGATAGAAAGAGAGGGTAAGTGCCTGAGGTGGAGAGTGAGGGGGAAAAAGTGCAGAAGGAGAGCCAGATTAGAGCTGCGAGCAGGTGCAGGTAGGAGAGAAATGTCTCATGATATTGTGTTTGAAGGCATTTGTGGAGGGACAGAGTTTTAGTTCTGGAGGGAGAGAGTTGAAGAGCTTGAGTGCCATAAAAGAGTGTTTTCTGGCCTTGAGGGATCTGGAAGAAATGAACACTGGAAGAGAGAGTGGAGGACAGTCTAGTGGTCCTGGTGGTGGCACTGTCTGGAAGACAGAAGTGAAGCAATCAGGGAGCAATCCTCGGGAGAGTTTGGAGAAGAAGGTGGCCATCTTGCAGTTGAGGGAGTGTTGCAGGAGATTATTTTGGAGCTGCAGAAATACATTAGGCAGGGAACATCTGGCCAGACTGGGTGGGTCAAGCAGTTCTTTTCTGCTCACAAATTGCATGTTTCTCTTAAATTTGCCTCCCACCAACATCATAGAGTTGCCCCTAGTAATTGTGTTCCCTGTCATTTTGAACAATTGTCTAATATCCATCTTGTTTACCCCATAGAGGTATTTTCAGAGTTTGTCTCAATCATCTTCCCTCTCTCCCTTCATACTTCCAGTATATTCACATTTTAGTCCATCAACCTCTCCTCGTAAGTCCTTTCCTGTTACCCATGGATCATCTTGATAATCCTCCTCTGTATTTCCTCCATTCTGTTCCTATCCTTCCTTAAATGCAGTCTGTAAAACTGCACACATTATTACACCTGAGAATAAACCAATGACCTATAGAGTGGTAGAAACACTGCTCTTCTCCAGCTGCTGATCCCCCTGTCTGTGCACTCCCAACATTCTATTTGTCTTCTCCATGCCCTAATACAGCACATGTGCTGTTGTCTTCAGTCTCTCCAAATTTATTACACCAAAGTCATCCTCTTGTACTTTCCACTATCACCTTCCCCATTTTGTATATTTAGTTTTCAGATTTGTTTTTACCCCTTTATGCACCACCTTGCATATCTTGGTCTTAAACTTTAACTGCAATACTTCTGTCCAGTTCTCTAATCTAACCAGATCTCTTTTATAAGTCAAACCCCATGCTCACTATCCATCTGGCTGTGGATATTTGCATCATCATTGAACATGCATATCTTACCCTGTATCCCTACCCAGATGGTGCAGATGTGTGGCATTTTGCAGATGTCCATGTGGGACAGAGTTGAAGGCTTTACTGAAGTTCAGGTAGTTTCTGCCTGCTGCCTGCCCAATACCATCCACTGTTGTGAACCTAGTCAATGAAATCAATGAGGTTCATCTGACAGGACTGTCTTACTGAACTCTTGTTGTTATTTGTCCTAAAGTCAGTTTTCCTGCAGAAAACATACCAGTCTCTCTCTTATTATGGTCTCTAGCATATTACCCATTATAGATGTCAAACTGATCAATGTGTAGTTCCCTGGTTCATCCCTGCCCTTGGTCTTGTGCAAGGGAACCTCATTTGCAGTCACTGTTGAAATAATTTGTGAGATTTGACAGCTGCTGGAGACCATGATCATGCTATCCTTATACTAAGCCCTCTGGACAATAGCAGTGGTATATGAGCTAATGGGGTTCACTCCAGTGCTATGGTGTAGAGATAAACCTGGCAAGCCCCCTATAATTTCAATACAGTATTTTCTGTCCTTCAGTCCCTGGCTACCTTCCCTGTCCCCAGAGAGCTGTTGAGGAGTTTACTCAGTAGCTCCATTATGACCTGCCCCATCTCCTTTAGCACACAGGGATGCTGCCTGACCATAGCCCATTTTCCACTTTTCTTCTCTTTGTGGAACACAGGGATGTAACTTGTCTGAATCCATAGGCTTATCCACCTTCACCACGCTCAAGCCCTTCAGTACCCTTTTCACTGATATTCATTTCTTGTTGATACCCTTCCCCCCTTCACAGTCAGGAAATTGTCCCTTTTTCTCTACTGTGAACCCTGAATGGAAATATTTGCACATAATGTCTACTTTTTCTTTATCTTCTTACTCTTCCTTATCTTCAGTATTCAATCTGACTATTCCCTTCTAGGTTGTTGTGCTTGTCTCATATGTAACTAAAGAATGTCTTGTCTCCTCAGCCTTCCTCATGGCCCTGTTGGCCTCTGTCATCTTGTTTTGAAACTCCTATCCCTTCTGTTTGATATGCAGGAGCTTGTAGCCAAGGCTATAAAGCCTATGATCCTGAATGGGCTGAGTGAGTGCAAAGCAGACAGGGTAGCTGATAGAGGGATGGGAGAGAAAGAGAAGAAATGGAGGGGGATAGACTGAGTGGGATTGGTGACAGGAGTAGTGGTAACAGTTCAAGCAGAGAAATGGCAATTAAAGGCAGCTGCTACTTCATTGGGCAGGATAGAACTGTGAGGTAGTATTCAAGTTTTATAATCAGGGAGACTGATTTGGTGCAGAGTTCAAAAATGGAGTGGACAAGTGTCCCAAATTTAGACATGGAATTGAGATTAAAGGGTCACTGTTAACCCTCCTAGATCACAAAGTGTCCATATAGTACAAGCCACATAAAACTGTTCCATCAACTCACTGGTGTAGATTTTTTTTTTGTGATGCTACTGGATTGGCAACTCAAACTCTTGAAGCTTTCAACTCTTTTCCAACCATCCTTCACTGCCTATTCAGCTCACATGTAACTGTTTACTGAAATGGCAGTGGCTGCATTCTCATGGCATTGTTTATAAATATCACAGCATTCCTTAAGAGCATTGTTTATAAATATCACAGCATTCTTAAGAGTTGTTTAGTCTGCCTTCTGAAATGAAACTCACAAGCACTCAGGTGAAAATAAAGCTTATAGTTCATAAAAGCTAGATGCAAACCAATACTAAACTTTTACTAATTCATTGAATTACACCCTGCACAGATTAGGAAACTCATTGAACAATGCTACTCTAGTGAGTTGAGGAAACAGTTTAATGTGACTTGTACTGTAGTTTAAAAAACACATTTATGATTCCCAACATTCTTTAAAGATTGCTTATGTAGCTGGTAGTTTGATTTTGACTCTTATTTTCTTTAAAAAAGTAAAAAAACAGACTGCTCACCATACTGGTGTTACCACACAAACACAGGTTTGTTTACATTCCTTGATCAGCTCCAGCTGCATCTTTCCTGGAATTGGGAACACCCCCAACACAGTCTAGGCATGCATGATGCAGTGGCAGTTTAGAAGTCTATTGCATCATGAGTGACTGCACTGTTTGAGGGTGTTTCTAATGCTCAGGAAGTATGCAGTAAGAACAGATCCAGGATTGTAAACAAAACAAGGTTGTTTATAAACACACATTAGCATGCATTTCAGTTCTACTGAACAAGGAGACAGACAAAATAAACAGCAATATCAATGAATTTTAGAGAAGGTAAGTAATCATAAAATGTAGGCTTTTAACCAGAAATAATATGACGGAAAACAGGTTAAGAGTGTCCCTTTAATCTGCAGGTTAGAGGCAAAGCAGGCAGTCTTTTGTACTTTGAGGGACTTTGTACAGCTAGAGTTACTGAGTTCCTTGTAACTCCATAAGTCATCAGGGTCACCCGAGGATTTTTCATGATACCACACTGACTCAAGAGAACTGAAGAGGGAAATGAAATCTGCTGTAACCTTAAGAAAATGGTTACCACACATCCGGACCATCTTGAGGGAGACGTGCTTGTCCCTGACTGAAATAAAGTTAGAATGGAAAAAAGGATAGGGCTTCATCCATATCAGTGAAAATGTCAAGAGGAGCACATATGGAAGTATGGAGAATATTTAGGAGAGATGCCCAGATGAGGGACTCTAACCATCTAGTCCAGATGTACTTTGAAGGAATTTTAGGAAATTGATTTTTTTGGACAAAGTAAACCCTGTAGTGGTCACTGAAAAAGTCCAGTGGAGTACAGGAGTCAGGAATAGAGTGAAGGTGAAGAGAAAGTACCCAGCTGAGGAGGGAGTGATTGGAAGAATGTGGGTTTAGTCTGGTTGGATTCATAATGAGCTGAGAGACGTTAAACGACTCAAATGTCTGGGACAGGGCCTAATGGGAATAGGAGCTACAACTGAAGTTAAAGTCACTGAAAACAGGGAGTTCCCCTTGAGAGGAATGGGCAACAAAGGTAATGAGCAGGTCTGGGGTGATGTTCAATTTAGACTGGAGGAGAGATAGATACCACTAATTTAAACATGGAGAGAGGAAGGAAACAAATGTTTACCAGTGAACAGTTCATAGTAGGAGGCAGAGAAAGCCTGAAAGACAACTTTACAGAAGACTTGGATGGATGTATATCAGCACATTACCCCATCTCATGCCATAATCCTATCTGTATACCTCATAACGTGGGAGCTGCATGTCCCCATCACTAACCCTTGCAAACAGCAAAGACCCAGTGATGACTAAGACATCTGGAAGGAATTGCAAGGTTCATATCCAAAGTTGTTCCAACTTTGGGAGTACCTTCTAGCATTAAGGTGGAAAGATGAAACACTCTGAGATCATCAGTGAGAGGGGAATGGAGGAAAGGGGGCCAGGACTGAACATGATAGTGCCAAATAGCAGAAGCAGTTAGTGAATGATGAGCTTGTGGACAATGACTTTTGGTGACAAGGAAGCTCAGGAAGAGAGTGAATGTAGGATGGAGTGCAGATGAAACTAAGCACCACAGGACTTCAAAGTTGAAGGTGGGAGAGAAGACTAGGTAGGATAGGAGGAGAAGAGGAGAAGAGGAGGGGGAGATCTCACTAGAGAAATGAGTTGGAGTAAAATGTAGGAAATCGGGGAGCAAAAGGAGAAATAAAAATGGAGGTTACAAAACTAGAGGGAGACATGGGGGAAAAGTGGTGGGAGCCCTAACACACATAAAGGAAGAGCAGGCCCTGAGGAATAAGACAGCCATAAAGTTCCATAAGTTGAAAGACCTCTAAAACATGCAGGTAGTGATAACTCAGTTGCATCTGATCATGAAAGCAAGCTGCAAGGGTAAGAACTAAATACAGCTTGGTGAGGACTAGAGAGTAGAAGGCAACCACTGGCCTCTCAAATAAGACTTTAAAAGTAACTACAGCCTCCTTTATGAAAAGTAGGAGCACTTCAAATGGGATTGTGTTCAGGAGCTGGGAAGTTAGTCATATCCCATGAAATAAAAAAGGGTTGGCACAGAAGAAGCACACCTTGACGGCCAGGGAAAACAGGTGATACCCAAATAGAAGCAGCTGGTTTAATTGACTGCAAGAAATAATAAAAATAATTAAAGCTAGGTGGGGCTAGTTACACTTATGCATGTAGACTATAAAGGAACTTTGGCAGTTAGTGTCACATACAGCAGAGCCAGACAGGATGTAAATCAATACCTTGCAGTGTTGCTGCAGAGTGCTGAGGTATGCTGCTAAGAACAGTGCAATTCAATGGCAATTAAGCCTTCTGTCATGCAATATTTTGTGATGTCACTCATTGCAAGGTACTGCATTGCATCATGGATAGCTCCGCTGTATATTGGGATTAAACACAAAGGGCAGGATTTTCTAAAGTTGTAGATTAGCACAAGCCCCAGTGCACTGACAATATGGCACATGGGGCTTGCAGCAATCTAACAAGACTTTCTATCCCGTAAGGCAATTGCCACAAGGTAGACCAACTTTTACTGGTCTACCTTGCAGCAATCCTGGGGGTCATTTTATGGAGCTTGCACCAGATATCTGGCACAAGCTGCAGTAAGTGGTGGAAACTGTCGCAACTGCGCCCGAAATTGTAAAATCGGCTCCAGCTGCAATGAAGGGCTTGGGGCATTGCCAAAACCTATGTTGCATGGTTCAGGGCTGGATACAAGCCCTGTGCCACGGTTTAAAAATCCTGCCCAAAGTAACTGTGTAGCAGGCAATGCAGTTATGATGCAGACTTAAAAACTAAGTAGCAAATAGAAATATCAGTTAACAGTGGTCTAGGCCTTAGAGCAGAGTGGTGGAGCTGAGAAGGTAAATCACCAGACTGCACAAACATTCTAGTTAGGGTACTGTGATAAGGGAACTTTCCAATGAGTGAAAAGGGACAGGACACAACAGCAGGATCAATGGGTGAGACTGTCCAGTGCATCAACTGTCTGGCTACCATCTTCAGGGAGACTATCTGGAGCAGGTGATGATGCACAATCTATGAATGCTTTGGTGCTCTCACTATAGAACTCATCATGTAAAAAGGTTTCCCAGCTTTTCATAAAAAGGATAAATAGAATTCTTTGGAAGCCTGAGTATTTATGAGATCTGTCCAAAGTTTCAACACTTAGAAAAGCTTAAACATTTGTAGAGCATGACAATTCTTTGTCCCCAGCTTTTCTTAGCTTTTCTGAATCTTAAATGTCTAAGAACAAACACTGTTCTAGGAAACTCTTGGACTTTTAGTATGAGACAATTGGATGGTGGGATTAGCAGTGAAATGTTTGAACAATCTTATTTAGCCTTACAGTTATGAGTAGTTTAGTGCCAAATGCTAAAAGAGAAAAGACTACAACAATAACAAAATGTAATACTTCATAGGCATGGTGAGGTAAAGTGTAGCGTTTGACTAGTAGAAAAATATTTTCTATAAAATTTAAATGGTCATTATGTATTTCTGAGTATATCTGTCTATTTTATGCTTCTCAAATGTAGTTTAATATCAAGAATCCAAGCCTTGATACATTTATGCTGCTGTTATGAAGCATAGTGGTTAGAGCTGCTTCCTATATGACCAGACAAGAGCCGATCCCTGGGTCTGACATGTACCTGTAATTCAGTTTATAGAATATGTCCCCCACAAGTTGGGATGTAGCAAGTAGTTTAGGTTTCAGGACTCATTTACCAATAGGAGGTCTTTGAACAATATGTTGCATATTTTTAAAATAGATTGTGGTTATGCTGATCCTTTGGCATGGAGGGTTGAAGCATTGCATGCTTTACCTCTTACCGTCCCAGCAACCCATTTTGGGGAATGAGCATGAGTTGCCAGGGCTTTGAGGGGTGGTTGTCCAAGGCATCTTGGTCCATGACTGCCACCAGGTGGAAGACCAGTGGTAGTGCAGGCATGAGCTACTCGAAGAAATGAGGCTTCGCTGATATAGAACATGTGCACCTCCATTCACACATACTGGTGATGCAGTATGGGTGAAGGGACCAGAAAAGTGGAAAATATGGGGGCTTGGGCTTCATAGAGCCCTGACCATGTCCCACAGGTCTGCCATGCTGCTACAGTCCTGATGCAGAAGTGGATTTGTCCACTGCGGGAAGATACCCCTCTCCCTCCTGCCCTGCTGTAGGGGAAAATCTATGGGTGAACAAGCTCCTGAACCTGGAGAGAAGTATGGACCTCTGCCAGGTACAGGGACATGGCTGATAGCCTCCCAGGTCTGCCATGGAGGGTAAAAACCTTAGTGGAAAAAAAGGCAGGTTGTTGCTCTGTCATGTTCAGTGAGTTTTTGACACCCTTAGTCAGCAGCAAAATAAGGCCTTATACTGATGCACCTCAGTATCTGTATGTTTGTCCCCAAAGTGACAGAAATCAAAACGCTTGTCTTGGTGCATAATCCACACATAACAGCTATCTCAGAAAGTCAGACAAAACCATGCATCAGTAATTCTGAAATTGCATTGCCAAGTTATACAATTCACCACACAGACAAAATGGGCAAAAGAGGAGGGGGTGTCCTACTTTATGTCAAGTCATACCTGGATGCTGAGATCCTCATCCCCAGCTATGTACCATCAACTAACTATGAATGGCTATTTTTACAGCTGAATCTAGATATCAAAGAATTAAACATATACAGACTGTACAACCCACCTAAAGTAGGTATTGAGAGTCCCAAAGATGTGGTGCACATGGTATTTATCCTTGGTCACACTGCAGTAATATCACTGGGTGATTTTTATCATAAACTGGACATCTAATACTACAGTACTGAGAGATGTTGAACGATTACAACCTCAAACAAATCCTGACTACCCCACCTCACTGATTGGATACTAGTCAGAAATGCCAACAGAGTAAGGCTATTCATTCACCTGTCATAGTCAGTGGTCATTCCATTATTTACTGACTCTGGCACAATAGCACTGTGCATAACGAATCCTTAAAGATGTATCTTATCACAGCTATAAAGGCTGCAACCCCCAGGCATTCTTAACAGACCTCTCATGTACAGACCAGTCCTTCCAGGATGCAGTACCTGATGTCAATTGCACATTATACTTCTATATCACTGAATTTATAAAGCTGCCTGACAAATATGCCCCTCTGATCAGGTACAGAGTCAAAAACCTGAATTCATATTGGCTAATCAGAGACTTTTTCAAATTAATGAAGATCAGATGTTTAGCCTTGGATACATACAAAAAAAATCTAATTCAAGATCCAATTAGGACGCCTACAGGCACCTGAGAAGCAAATGTAAGTGTGGACTCAATTTAGCCAAAAATACAAATTTTAAAGCATAACAAGCAGCCAGTTTAAATAACCCTAAAACATTTTGGACCTGTATTAACAATTTCATCAACACCGGAGCTGCGGAGGCCTTCATGATCATCGAAGACAATGGCACCAAGCACATGAATCCAAAGACTTTAGCAAACTTGTTCAATGACCACATTCACAATCTGGAAAAATGTAGTCATCCTGCTACTGAAGGGGAGCCCTAATAAGGATGCACATATGCCAAATTTGGAGATGTCCTC
Organism: Neoceratodus forsteri; assembly: GCA_016271365.2. Classification (NCBI taxonomy): domain Eukaryota; kingdom Metazoa; phylum Chordata; order Ceratodontiformes; family Ceratodontidae; genus Neoceratodus; species Neoceratodus forsteri. The sequence goes on along the minus strand of CM028132.1, from coordinate 257,916,816 downwards.
TCACTGCTCCTGTTTAAAAAAAGTCACAGTTAAGGAAGTTCATAAACTATTGGTCCACTTAAAAATTAATAAATCTGCTAGTCGCAATGGATTGGCCCCCAAATTTCTCAAAACAGCTGCACTGCAGATTTACCTACTGACTGCAAAAATATTCAACTTCTCATTTAAGACAAAAACAGTGCCCAATATCTGGAAACTAACCACAATAGTACCTTTTTTTTAAAAAAATGGCAAAAACATAGTCCTAGACAACTACAGGCGTATAGCTATCCTCTCACTGTTAGCTAAAGTCCAAAACAAGGTCATCCACAACCAACTCACATTCTACATAGATGAGCTCAAGTTTCTCTGCGAGGAGCAACATAGCTTCAGAAAAGACCATGGAACCTTCATTGCATTAATCAGTTTCACAGACACCGTGCACCAAGCAATGGAAAAAGGTTTTAATGACTGGTGCCATATTCATGGACCTGACCAGAGCTTTTGATCTGGTAGACCACAGTCTACTATTACAAAAGCTCGACAACTTGAACTGGGCCCTTTAGTTACACAATGGTTCTTGAGCTATCTACAACATACAGCTTGTATCAAGCAGTCAAGCTAGGCAAAGATACTTCTGGGGTTAAAACCATCACCCATGGCATTATTCACAATCTTAATCAATAACCTACCAAGGACCTGCACATCTGCTAAAACTTTGCTTTATGCAGACGAACCAGTTCTCTATGTTCAGGGGAGGGACATGGCTGAAATAAACAAATCTCATGAGCACAATTTCCACTTTTTTCAACAATGATTCCTTAAACAAAATGAATCCTGAATGTTCACAAAATGAAAGTCATGTTCCTTGGTTCAGCTCCTAAAATCACTATCAGAACCTCAGTATCTTGACCCTGGATGGCACCCAGTTCGATCTGGTAAATTGATTTAAATACTTGGTTATAACCCCTGATTCCTGTCTCACCATTGAGAGGCACATGAATAACACAACTACGTCTACTCATAAGATACTAGGGCTGCTATACCGCATTTAAAGGCACCTAACTGTGAACACTGGAGTGAGAACTGCACAAAGCAACTTACTCCAACTAATAGACTATGGAGCCACTGTGACAGACATTGCTTCAAAACCTGTGTGAAGAAAAAAGCCTTATACTTTAAAGTGGCCGGATTTGCTTTCTCTCAATGCCCCAGGTCCCACTGTTGTTCCAGTTTTGAGCAGTTTGGCTGGTTGCTACTGAGCCATCTCTCTGTAGAACTTTGTACTTACTTATATCAGGCTGTCCTCTTTGAACATTTTTTGTACTCAAAATGAAGTACCACCTGTAAAAGCTTAGTGCACACTCTTGCTTCAGTTAGCTCATATTTTCTGTACTAAACTGGGTCTAGGTCAAGATTGTGTTAACAAAATGCCGTGTTCAATAATAGCATGGTCAAAATGCAGAGAATAAAAATTGCACATGGGGAAAACATTTCAAACTAGTGAGGCAACCGGGGGGGGGCAGCTTAAGTTTTGCCAAACTCAGTGAGGGGAAGCTCAGTGGGGTGGTCATATTTACTAATGGAACTTTGCAGGGATGCAACTTGCAGGGGAGTCAGGGAGTGGGCAGATTTAGTAATGGAACTCCTTGGGGATGCAACTCGGGAAGGAAAAAGTCGGGGGTGCAGATTTACTAATGAAACTCTGCGGGGGACACAACTTGGGGGGAGAAAGTCGAGGGCAGATTTACTATTCTAACTTGTGGGGGGACAAAGTTGGGAGGTATGTGAAAACAGCTACACAGAAACATAGAAGTTGATAGCAGATAAGGACCGCAAGACCCATCTAGTCTGCCCATTTTTTCACCTTATGAATGTGCCATAGGCCTTTACTCTGTCAATGGCCTATTTATTTATACTCATCTGTATTGATCCCATATGCCTATCCCAAGCCCGTCTGAAGCCCTGCACTGTATTCATATCTACCACTTTCTGAGTTAGGCTTTCCATGCATCCACCACCTTTTCTGTGAACAAGAACTTCATCACATTACCCCTTTTATTGCCCCCCAATCTCATGCTGTGTCTTCTTGTCCTGCTATTTTTCTCATATTGAAACATGCTAGACTTTTTCACCTTGTTAATGCCCTTAAGATATTTGAATGTTTTTATCATATCACTTCTCTCCTGACTTTGCTCTAGGGTATACATATTGAGCTCCGTTAATCTATCCTCATATGTTTTCTGATGCAGCCCCTGAACCACTTTGGTTGTCCTTCTCTGGACTGCCTCCATTTTGTTAATGTCCTTGTACAGGTGCAGCCTCCAGTACTGCATGCAGTACCCCAGATGGGGCCTCACCAGTGTCTTGTAAAGAGGGATCATTACCTCCCTCTTATGACTTGTGACACCCCTGCTAATACATCCCAGCATCCCTCTAGCCTTACCTACTGCTTTAGTGGTCTGCTTGGATGATTTCAGGTTATCTGCGATGATGATGCCCAATTCTCTTTCTTTCCTTGTCATTGCCACCAGCTCCCCTCCCAACCTATAGGTAGCTTCAGCATTTCTCTTTCCTATGTGCATAATCTTGCACTTCTTTGTGTTAAACCCCAGTTTCCACTCTTCTGACCATTTTGCCAATTTTTCCACATCTCTTCTCATTCTGCCTAACCCATCTGGATCATCTACTCTATTACAAATCTTGGTGTCATCTGTGAACAGGCAAACCTTACCCTTCAGTCCATCTGCAATGTCACTGATGAAGATATTAAAAAGGACTGGCCCAATAACTGATCTCTGAGGTACCCCACTTGTGACTTGCATCTCTTCTGACTGAATACCATTTACCACCACTCTCTGTTTTCTGCCCTTCAACCAGTTTGTTACCTAGTTGACCAACTTCTGACCCACCCCAAGCCTACCCAGCTTATTAATCATTCTTCTATGTGGAACAGTATTGAAGGCTTTGCTGAAGTCAAGGTAGGCGACATCAACTGTACCCCCTTGGTCCACCACTCTGGTTACCCAGTCAAAGATATCTATGAGATTAATTTGACAGGACTTTCCTGTTGTAAACCCATGCTGTCTTGGATCACGTTCTCCTATGGATTCCAGGTGTTGCACTATCCTTTCCTTAAGGAGTGCCTCCATAATCTTGCCCACTACTGAGGTAAGACTGACTGGTCTGTATTTCACTGCCTCCTCCCTACTGCCACTCTTGTGGAGTGGGAACATATGAGACCTTCTTCAGTCTTCTGGGACCTTGCCTGTGCTTAGAGACTCACTAAACAGTTCTGCTAATGGCTCTGCTAGTTCCACCCTTAGCTCCTTTAGTACCCTGGGATGTATGCCATCAGGTCCCATTGTCTTGTCCACCCTGAGCTTAGCAAGCTCTTGTAGGACCCTTTCTTTTGTGAAGGGACTTGTGTACATCTTCCTCCCCATGTGTCAATGCTGCTGAGCTGTGGGCCCTGCCCTGCTTTCTCCTCAGTAAATACTGAGCAAAAGTGTCTATTTAGGATAGATGCTTTTCCTTGGTCCTCCTCTACACACTCCCCCTTATCCCCTTTGATCACAGCAATACCCCCTCTGGATTTTCTCCTATAATGTCCATGCTATTATTTCCATGTAACTGCTTTCACTCACACTGTTTTCTATGCAAGCATTTCACTGCACTGCTATTATCACACAATCATGATCTGAAACCAACTGCTGCTAGTCTAGTTGCCATTGTATGGCAGCTTAGATTCAATGCAAAGAAGTGCAGAGTACTGCACCTGGGAAACAAAAACCCAGGGGAAGAGTACACAATGGGGGGGAGGTACTAAGAACAGCAAAAATGGAAAGGGACCTAGAGATGGTCATATCAGATGACCTAAAGGTAAGTAAGCAATGTGAGAATGCAGTAAGGAGGGCTGGGAGGATACTGGGATGTATAGGTAGAGGCATCAACAATAGAAAACAGGAAGTTGTTATCCCTCTGTACAGACAGTTGGTGAGACCCCATATAGAGTACTGCATGCAGTTCTGGAGACCCCATCTCTGCAAGGACATAGACAGGATGGAGGCAGTTCAGAGGAGGGCATCTAAAATGGTCCAGGGTCTGCACTAGAAGTCATACGAAGAGAGACTAAAGGAGCTTAATATGTATATCCTCAAGAAAAGGAGGGAAAGGGGGATGTGATAGAAACTTTCAAGTACCTCAAGGGAATCAACAATGTCCAAGAGGGTAGCATCTTTCAGAAAAAGAGATGTGCAAGAACAAGGGGGAAAAATTTGAAGATAGAGGGGGGACAGCTCAAGTGCAATGTGAGGAAGTATTTTTTCATGGAGAGGGTGGTGGAAGCATGGAACAGACTTCCTGAGGAGGTTGTGGGGTCAAAAACAGTGAGGGAATTCAAGAATGCATGGGACAGACATTAAGCAATTCTGGTGGGGGTTAGGATAAGTAGGCTATTGGTCAACTAGGATCTGAAGCTTATCCAATAGGTAAGAAAATGGGAAGACTGGGTGGGCCAAGTGGTCCTTATCTGCCTTTAAAGTCTATGTTTCTATTGCCCAACTTACTGCATAAAACATCTGCCACTTCCCCTTCTCATTTTTGCTTTTTATGTTGGCTTGCGCTTGCATGCCAGCCAACATCTTGTGGTAGTAGCAGATTTGGAGGTGCGGTTACTGTTGGGTGAATGCAGGACACACATCAGTAGGTGCGTCCCTCATTCCCCAATAAGCCAGCAGCAGGCACTGACATCATGCATCTCTAATGTGACCACCAGATCTAAGAAAAGGTCCGCTGCAATGAGAGCGATGCTCTCATGCAGCGGGACCATAACACACCTCCCAACATGCATGCTACATGGCGGCCGTGAGTGCCGCTGCCTCCTGTCACAATGCCAAGGAGGGAGCCCACTCCTCATTGGCATAATGACCCCCCCATTTAAAATGTATGCTGAGTGGATGCCCAATCCCCCTCGGCATCAAGTGCCTCAGAACAGTTTTTCTTTGCCAATGGAGGACCCAATCCTCATTGGCATTTATCCCCCATCCCTATTTATTTTGCTGATGGGGGAGTCCACTCCCCATCGGCATAATGTCTCCCCCCCACTTTTGTTATGTGCTGAGGGGGGTGCCCATTCCCCCTCGGCTTTTGTCCCCCCCTTTGGTATGTTCAGACAGGGGTTCTCAATCACCCGTCGGCTACAGCACCCCCCAAAACACTTAGTTGGCATGCTGGGGGCCCACCCCAGCATGCCAAATCCCCTGCAAAAGAAAAACCGTCCCACAATTTTTATTTTTAATTTTTAAACCTGTGAAAAAGAAAACAGTCCCTCACGGTATCCCTGCCCCCTCCCACAACCGGCGCCCACTCTCTGTGCAACCAACCTCCCCACATCCCTCCTCACCCCATACTTACCTCCAGAGTCCGGCCTGACGATCTTCAGTGGACCGGGAACATGTCTGCACTCTGCAAAGCTGACCACGAACTGAGGAAATGCTGGTAAGCTGTATAATGGCATAAACAGGGTTTTTTCAACTTTGGTGCATATCTCCACCATTTTTGGGAATTTTGGCACCAAATTTTCTACATGGGGTTATAGGGACCCCTCCTCATGAATTCAGGCACTGTCATGGAGTTATTCAGTCCTGAAAGGTGATTTCACAGTCACTGCACAGAATCACCTTTCGTGACTGATTAACGAAACAATAGTGTCACTGTTCATGGGGGGTGAGCTCTCAAAAGCCTATGTTGTAAATTTGGTGGGAAAAATCAAAAAAATGGCTGTTTTATGAGTGTGCATTGCACAGTTTCCACGCACACTCATATCTTCATGAATTTGTAATATTTTCACTCCAGATTTTCAAAATTGCCATTTTTCAACACCTCCTTATGAACAGTACAGCTGTCATTTTACATATCCTAGCCGAAATGTGTTTTTTCATGTCCAGTGCAGAATAGCACGGTCGCTGTGTGAAATCAGTTTTTAGGACAGGTTGAGGAAATGATATTGACACTGTTCATGAGCAGAAGTCCTAAAATGCCTATGTTGAAAATTTGGTGATGAAATTCCATAAAATGACTGTGTTACAAGTGTGTGTTGCGCAGTTTCCACGCACCCTTGTAACTCCGCAAATTTTCAATATTTTCAAGCCAGATTTTTAACACTGGCATTTTTTCAAACCTTCTTATGAACAGTACAGCTGTCATTTTTCACATCCTGCCCTAAATGTGTTTTTGCACCTGTGGTGCACAATCGCGTGGTCACAGTGTGAAATCAACAATTCGGTCAAATTAACAAAATCACAGTGCCATTGTTCATGATGGGAAGTCCCAAAATGCCTATGCTAAACATGTGGTTAAAAAAATTCCCCAAATAATTGGGTTATGGACGTGTGTTGCACAGTTTCTATGCATGCTCATAACTTCACCAATTTTTCATATTTTCACTCCAGATTTTCAATGTTGCCATTTTTTTACATCTCCTCATTAACAATATAGTTGTCATTTTCCACACACTGCCCAAAATTTTTTTTCATCCCTGTGTCACCAAATGGCATAGCTGCTGTGCAAAACCACCTTTCAGCTAACAAACTGATAGTGCCGCTTTTCATAAGATGGGCTCACAAACAGCCCATGTTGAAAATTTGGAGTGAAAATACCAACACATGCCTATGGTGTTAAGGTTTCAAACTGTAGCACCCCACCCTGTAGAGACTGACGGGCATCAGGGGTGTGACTTGGGATCATCGGCTGTAATGCTCATGCCATTCCACCCAACCCCCACCCTGCAACCAGTGACAAGCATCGTGGTGTGCCTTGCACTGTTCAGCCACAAAATTCACCCCATTCTCCTATACTGCACCCACCTCAGTGTATTTCCTTATGGAATGGGGTAAGTATAATGCCAAAAGACCCCAAAGCACATTACAACACTTGTCAGTGTCTAGAGGGTAGGATGAGGTACAATGGCATGAGCGTTATAGCTGATGACCCAAAGCCACACCCCAATGCCTGTCAGTCTCTACAGGGTGGGGGTTGGATTGGCATCACTTCAATACTTCATTGCCATTCCTATTACGCATCTCTAACTCCGGCACTATCAATGCCAATGCCAGAGAGACAACATTTGGCATTGACAAATGCTTGTTTTGTATAATATCTTTATTGAAAAATAAGTAAAGAAGATAATCAACTATGCAAACATACACTCTCAAATAACCAAAATGTGTGGTACCATGCAAAAAACACAAACTGTGAATGTATAAGCATTGAATTTAACCAGTGATAAAGAAAAAGGGGCACATAGGGCAGTGTCAACAACAAGAATACTAATCAACAGTAAAAATGAACATTGGAAAAGTGACTGATCAAAACAGCAAAAAGCATAAAGCTTGTTAAGCAGTCCAAGGTGGGGCATGGTCTTTTATCAAAAAAAGGGGGAGGGGAATTTTGTTTTCAGTAAAGTCACTCAAGGAACAAAATCAGGTTCAAATCACAATTTGTAAGAAACCCATTGCCTCCAAATCTCCTAAAAAATGATTAATGATTTAAATATCGATAACTGCATTTTTCTTGATAATAAATAGTATCAACCAATGCTGTCCAATGTGAAAACTGTGGAATCCTGTTTGTTAAACATAATTTAGTAATAGCTTTCTTGGCACACTCCAAAAGAATCAGGAATAGCTTTAATTGTCTATCCCATATTAACAGATCAACAGGGGGAATGCGTAACAGAACCAACAAAGTAGATAGCGACAAAGTGATATTTAACATTGGAGTGATCACATGACTAATAGCCTCCCAATATGATTGCAGAAGGGGGCAAGACCAGAAAATGTCAATGTGGTCCTCCAGGGGCTTTCCACATGCTCTCCAACAGGAACCAACATGAGGACCCAAGTAAGAGAAAGAGCATACCAGGGTCTTAAAGAATCGCATCCTACATTTCCAGGCAAACTCCTTCAGAGAGACAATGAAAGCTTATAAGTAATCATGGAATGTTTCTGCCATGCAACTAAATCACATGGAGTTTGCAAGTCTGTCATCCATTGATTGAAAATGCAAAGAATAGAATCTATAGATAGATAACAGAGTATAAAATAGATAGTGATAATGAGGTGTGATTGAAGGCCACCCTTTTGATGTGAAATGATTAAAGCACTGACAAAGAACTGGGGAGATATCTACTTCCAGGTGGAAGAGTTTGAAAATACCCCCTTAACTGTAAATATTTATAATGATTGGAACTAGGTTAGCAATAAGTAGCTTAGATATCTGAAAAGGGATGGACTGCCTGAGAATCAAGAACCTGAAGATGAAAATGCATACCAAGCTGAGCCCACTTTTTGTTTTATTTAAACTTTATTAGAAGTTTGTGATAACATATTGTAAGTAGAACCTCAAGGCATCCAAAAATACCACAAAGATCATACAACTATCCCCTCATATACCCCATGTTCCAACTGCAGAACTCCTCCCCCTTTCAACCCACAATGTAAAGAAAAAAGCAAGAAAGAATAAACACAAAGCTAGGACCTAAAAATATTAGCGCCATCACAGTATAACATACATACATATGAGGCATTTAAAACATTTGAGTCCATTAAGAGACCCAAAGTCTGGACCCCGACTATTCCGACTGAATTATGAGAGAAAATAAAAAGTCTTGCAAACAATGACAGCCGGATTCATGAGAGATCAGCTCTTCAGGCTCTGAGGATCCACCAACTGGATAAGAATGGTGCAATACATCTGAAAAAGAAAAATCAATAGAGGGGGAGAGAGAAGAGACAGAGGGGGCAGGGGGGAGGAGAAAACTCAACCTATAAGCATGGTGCATCAACCCCTAAACCCCCTAGCAAAAACATTAAATAACAAAAACCTACAAAGGACTAACTTTGCAAGACAGGACAACTACATACTGAAAAGGAGAAAATGACACTAACCGGAGAAAACTGAGCCCACTTAAGTAAGAAAGGATCAGAAGTGTTTAAATGATTTTGTTAATTCCAGGTAAAACCATTGAAAAAGGACCTCATCCCCTTAAAAATGTAGTCAAATTAGAAAACAGAAAATAGCCAGGGGGAGGAGGAGGAGAAGAATAAAGGATATGATTGGAATCATATGCAAGCAATAACACAAGATGAGGTGTGGGTTACGTGCTGATAAGAGCACACTTAGGTGTGTCCTAAGGCATGAGGCGCTTGCGTTGAGTCCCTTATGCACCTAGGCGTGCTCTTATCAGCATGTAACCCACACCTCGGAGTGTGTTATTGTGCTTATAAAATGGGCTAAATGAAAGTGAGGAGGTATTTTCATAGTTTTACATTTTTCTTTTATTGAATTGTGAATAAAGTTGAAAAATTAACAGTTTTTTCAGTTTAGAGAAAAAATTGTTGTATATAACTTTGTCGTTTTGATACTCTAAGTGAGCAGTTAATACTTTTAAAATAGTATGAAAGAAACTTGAACTTTGATTAATAACATTTCAATTTAATAGTAAACGTTTATGTAGATATACACACATGCTTTTAAACAGTTTGGTGACTTGAACTGAAGATTTTTATAAATGTAAATGTATAGTACATTTCTGTAATATTGATTTTATTTTGACAAATTAATGAATTTGACATTTTGCATAACAAAGTGTTGAATGGTAAAGGCAGAGTTTTTTATTATCCCCTTAAATTCCTGGATGATGCTGCTCGGTGGGATGGTTCCTGGTTCTGATTGCTTCATTTCGGCGGAGGAAGTGATGGTGTTTCCATTTTTGGCATGCATGGAGGAGCTGCAGGATGGCTGGATGTTTTCCTGATCTAGGACTGTATTTTCTGGTGGAGTTTGAGTCTTTTCAAGATGTTGAGAGGTATTTTCTGTCTTGAGCTGTACTTTGCTTTTGGAAGTTAATATGTGACTCCAGCACTGACGGTCCTCAGGAGTGGCTGCCCAATATGAACGCAGGCTTGATTTGGCCTTATGGCCGGTCACTGACATTATTTCTCAGGCTTGTAGGCCAGTGCTTGAAAGAAGTTGTACAGCTGTGGCTCAAACTGAAAAGTTTGTATATACATTAGGAAGGAGGGTTTCCAGGAATTTTAAAGGGTGACAGTAGAAAGCTGGAGGATTTGGAGGAAGTTTTGACAAATACTTTTTGAATGATTCTATGGGACAGAGAGGGTTTCCTGGCAAGCTGTATATATATAGCCACGATATTGCTGTTTGGAAGAATAATTTTTCTTGTGATTCTTGGTGAATTCATTGAAGCTGAGAGTTATGTATCCGGCTCCTTGTTCATCTACTTTGATTTCAAAATGTTCTGGTTTTAATTGCCTGAGTCCCTCTCTTCCCCTACAAGCCATGCAGATTTGTATATCCTGCCACACTTTTAATAGTAAGCCATGGTGGGGGGGGGGGTGGTATTGGGAGATAGAGCTGCAGAGATCTTCAGAGTTGCTAAGTCCTGTTAACTGATGGCAGGGTCGTGGTCTGCTCGGTCTTTGTCCTCATGCCTATATTTTTTTAGTATAGCAGAAAAAAAATGTTATTTGCTGGGTTTAGTGATGGGTAGCTGTGCAGGTTTATGTTCCTGCTGAGTGGAGGGTTGTTAATATGGTGATTGGGACCTGCACATAAAGCTATTAAGCTTTCAAGGCTGTATTCTGTGACATCTCCCTGCCGAATTTTGGCATAGAAGTTTTGTAAGATTATACACAGTTCTGATGGTGGTATGGTCTCTGGGCTTACTTGTATGCTTTTGGCTTGGCTCCATGTCTGAATTCTGTCACTGCCCATTGAGTTGTTTTTTGGGTATTTTGCTCATCTTTTTGCCTTTCTAGCTGCTCGAGTTGTTCTGGTGTCAGATCTGGGAATTCTGCTGTGTTATTTTGTTTTATTTTTCTTTTTACAGGCTGATTTTTGGTCTGCTGTGGCACTATTCCTTGATCATTTTGTGCTGCTTCAATGGCAACTGTGGAGGTTTCCAAGACAGAAGGAGCTGCCATGCTGGTATCGGGCTGAGGTGCTGTGACACTGCTCAAGGCGAATGGCTGGATGACAGGGCTGTCGGGCGCTACGATGACTGGAGTGCTGTTGTCTTCATTTGGTGCCAGGTTGGTGAGTATTTCATTGACATTGAAGTGGAAGTTGGTACTGGCAAATTCAGACATTTCTTCAAAAAACTTCAGGTAATTTGTGCTGACTGGGCAATGATGTGATTTCAGTGGTTTCTTTACATGCGCTAAACTGTTATTTTACAAAGAAAAAATGTGCACATACTGTGTGTGTTACAGTGATTTGGCTGTACTCAGGATTTTACTGTTTCAGTAGTTTCTTGACAGGCTGTGATGAGGTGAAGCCTGGTACCATCTACTTCCATCAGAACGAGTGCTTCCTGCATCTGCTTCAGTAAGCTCAGCCAGTGAGGGTTTTGTTTACTGATGACAGAGGTCAGCGATTTGTTGCTGTGAGGTGCCTTTGCTGTGGGCAGTAGTGCCAGTTGGCTACTATATCATCTGATAAGGACATGCCTCAGATGATGTAGCAGCCAATCAGATTACTTGATTTTATATGCCAATTTTATAAAGATCATTAAGAGTAAACTCAATGTCCTTCCAGTGAGCATGGAAAGATTCAGATGTCCAAAGACATATTAATCACAACTGACAGGCAATAGCATACCAACTATGATTAGGTAGATTAATGCCTCTTTGAGCCAGAGAAAGCTGTAACAACAACAAGCGAAGTCTAGGTTTTCGCCGTCCACAAATAAAGCTGGCGATATCTGATGCCAGTCACATACCTGTAGATAACAACTAGGTTGGTAAAAAAGAAGTGTTTGAAAAAAAGAAATAAGATACTGGGAAGGACATTAAGGTGAAAAACTTTGACACATTGAAAAATGAAAAACGGAATGCTGACCAGCAACTGAGATCATCAACTACAGCTGTTGTCAAAGGTGCAAAATTTAAGAAGTCAAGATGTTCTGGATTCTTAGAAATATAGACTCCTATATGTTTCAAAGAATTGCAGTTCCAATGAACATGTAACCATGCTCTAACTGATGAAGGGAGACAGTAATTAAGAGCTAGGAGGTCAGTTTTACTTCTGTTAAAACAGAACCCGGTCAGTGACTCAAACTGATCCAAAAGGCGAAAAACTGTGGTTAGAGATGTATAGGATCAGTGAGAGTTAAAAGAAGACCATCTGCAAACAGTGCAATTTTATAGTCTTGGCTTCCAATTAGAATATCCTGAATAGAAGGGAAGTTCCTAATATAACTAGCTAACGGTTAAGTATAGCCCCTTCTTATGTTCTGACTACCTTTTTACCATGTATTCCATACCAAGTATACCTCTTCTGTAATATGTACTGTAGTGTTGCTCAGTCATATAATTTTACTGTACCATGTAATGTATTTTTCCATTGTATTATGTCACTGTATCATGTATTGTATTTTTTCCTCCCAATGTATGATGTTGATGTATTATGTAACTCATTTTCAGTACCTGATCATGCCTGAAAAAGGTATCTGGTGCCAGTGCACCCACTCAGTCAGCAATTAATAAATAGCAATAAATATATCAATATAAAATAAACATTCATCTTGCTGTACATCAGATAATGAATTGAATTTGTTCTAACTTTCTGAATCCTGTTTTTTAACATCACACTAATAAAATAGTCCACTTAAATTTGTGTAGTAGCTTTTGTTTAAATGAATGAGAAGAGCAACTTCAAGCTTGTGGTGTTATAGGTGAATAACTTAGGCAAAACCATTCCAGGAGAACTAAGGCTACCAGTGGAAAAATCTCAGAAAAGCTAGGATGGTTGGCCCTGTGGCACTGAGGGTTGAGGTACTGGATGCCATACCTTGCTCCACACTCACAACCCAGGTTTGGGAATGCTCCCGAACTGTTTGGGGTTGGCCAGGGAAGGAAAGGATTGAGTGTCCAAGGATTGCTCTCTATTCACTGGGGAAGGACTGGGGAATCCATCGTGCTTCAGCAGCCCCCAATGGAAATCAGGGGCACTGCAGGAGTGGTGATACATGTAGGAAGAATTGCGGTGAATGTCGGCACGTTGTGCCTCAATATCATTGCATGTCCACACTTCTCGGGGGAAAAACACAGGGAGGAAAATGGCAGATGACCAAGGCAGCTTGATGTCCATACTTCAGCAACCAAGGGCCTGTCATGGAATTGCACTGCTGTAGTGGTTCCTGGCCTGGCACAGGGGACATGGGGGGGTCCCTTCTGCAGGTACAGTGCTGTGTCAACTGATGTGTGAGTAAGCCTGCGGGCTGATCAGGGATGAAGGTGGTCGTGGGAGGTATACAGGCCAGGCTGCAGGATCATACGTAATGATATGTTAAAAAAAGAAAAGCTAGGATGAACAATGCAAACAAGTAGGTCATAGCTATGCAGATACAAGAAAAATAGTTCTGGTTCAATGGCACAAAGGGTAAAAGCACAGAACTGTAAGTCCATGGAGTGCAGGCTCAGTGCCTATCAGGGCTACAAAAAAGCTAATCTAAGGAAATCTGAGCAACAGTAAGCATTTTTAGAAAGCTACTGTTTTAGAAAGCTACTGATAATGCTCAGCAAAGCTTAGTCTGAAACATACAGATAAGCTAAAATTTTCTAAGAAAATTCAGGTATCAATACTGTTGTAGCTTTTGTAAGATTTTCCCTCTCTTGGACATCAAAGAAACAATAGAAAGTCTAACCTTTTCCAGGTCATTGTTTTTTCTTGGAGTTCTAGGCATTTCTAACCTCTCCTTGACACATGAGCTGGCCTTCTAGAGGGGTAGGCAGCAGTTGAATCCCATGGTGCCAGAAACCATTCCTCTTCTTCCCCCGAGTGCCACAAGAATCAGGGAAGGGAGGCAGTCTGTTGACAGCAAAGGAAGGCCAGAGGGTCAGGCAGTGCTAAGAAAGCAAAGTACAAATACCACACTCCAAAGCAGTTCAAAAGCTGATTCACCCACCGACGAAGGCATGGATAGGGTTGAAGTGCCAGGACATAGGATTCTAGTTGGCTACTCTGGAGCTGCTACATCAAAGTCATTTTTAAACTGCATTGCCTGAGAGTCTTGAACTGCTTTGGAGTGCAGTATTTGTACATCAATTGTGAAGCGGGTTGACAGCCCTACACCAGCACCCCTCCCATATTCTTCTGTGCACAGCTGACCTTTCTACTGATTTTGAGTGGTGGGGAAGCCACTGATAGTATCACTGGACAATATTGCTTCACTTGTTGTGCATGACCCTCAAGCTACCACAACCCAGGAACCTGAGTGAGTGGTAACTCAATCAGTATGGGACATCTGGAAGGAGATACACAAGTGAGGTAGGGGCCAAAGAAATGGGCAGGAAAGCATTAGTGGTGCTGAAATTTATAATTTGAGGGTAGGGACAGTGGTCAGGAAAGGAGAGGAGGGTGACAGGGAAGTTAGATGTTTGTGGGGACTACTGCTAGAAGACATGGAGGGAAGACTGTTAGGACCACTAGAGCAGTGGACGATGGGGATCAATTTCCATATCAGGACAAATGACCTAGCGAATGAGACTTCTAGGCCATGAGGGAGCTGCTCAAGAACATGTTGGGAGGGGCACCCCCTCTAGGGAGGGGAGAGGCTGAAGGAGGAAGTGGATCAGAAATGGGGCTCAATCAAACAAGGGATATTGTAGGTGTCTAGTACCTGCACCAGAGAGGTGAACATGAGCAAACAGAGAAGGAAAACACTATAGTGTTCAAGGGAAATGGGGGTTGCAGTGAGGGAAAACAGGGCAGGCTTCAGAAAGTATAGGGCAGTTAGAGAGATGATTATGAGAAGGTTTACCTTCAGAAACTGAATGTTGCAGGCAGGGGTTCAGTTAATTTATTTTCAATGGAAGTCTAAAACTCCTAGGAGTTCAAATCTGGAAGTCATTTCAATTTTTTTAAAGTCAAAATACTTCCAGGATCCCACTTTTGGAAGTTCATATTCTAGGATGGCCAAATTCATGAATGTTAACATAATAAATTGGTGATAAAAATATTTTTTTCAGAAAAATCCATCATTTCCAATTTCCACGCCTGCAATTTTGGATGTCATCTAATTTTTGGTTTTACATCTGGAAGTCAATGACTTCCTCCCTCTTCATTTTGGAAGTTTTTGCCTTATTTTTGGAAGTCAGATATTCCAGAAATGGAGTTAACTGAAGGCCTGGTTGCAGGACAGTAGTGCAGAGAACATAAGTACAGATATAGGTAATGATTGCAGAGGAGTGATGGGAGAGGGACAAGATATTCTTTAGAATTGTCAATGAAAAACAAAAGACAAAAGAGGGTAGTGAGGCTAAAGAGCAGGTACAAATATGTGAAAGGATACAGGGGAAAGGCAGGAATGCTGAAAAATACTATTGCTCAGTATTCACAGTGGAGGAGGGAATTACCAGAGGAATCATACACAGGTAAGGGGGAGGCAAACAAGGAGCACAGCAAATCAGATGGGTGTTACAGTTCTTTTCTGCAGACTAAATCTATGTTTCTATTGGAGGTAAACATTGTGTTGTTGTGAAGATTAAATGATGAAAAGTACTTCCCTTGAACTGTGTGATCCCACTTCTGCATAGCAGGTTGAAAGTACATTAATTCATCATGGGGACATCGGGGATCTGGGAGGAGGGCTCACTAGATGACCAGGGAGTCATGATAGGTAATTAATCCAAGGGGACATCAGGGAAGGGGTCCATTAGTCCACAAGGGAGGGGGCTTTGATTGGCATTCTTTATATGGGGTACTCAGGGATCGGGGGTCCACTAGACCATCTGGGACATATGATAACTTAAATGTGGACTTCTGGGAGGGGGGGCTGCTAGTCCACTAGGGAATATCTGGGTGCATTTCCACATGGCTGCCCATGGCTTGTGGGCACCCTGTCCAGGTGCGCCCTCTGTTCAGCATACTGCTATGGTTGCTGCAAGACATGGGACCCTACCCGATTGAGAATTGGATGCAGGGTCTCTGGTGCTCCCGGGTTTGCCACATCCCTAGATTGCCGCACCTTGGAGTAATCTCTGGGATTTTGAAGAATAGAGTCCAGTGTGTAGTGCACAGGTCTAGGGACCTTTTAGTTTTTATTGTTTTTCATGGTATCATGACAAAGAAGAAATTAAAAAGACATTTAATAGGCTTTCGTTATTACTGAGACTAGAAAGAGACTTGTCAGCTCACTGTCATTGTAGCAGTGAGTGACTGATTGACTAGCATTACTATATTTCATAAATAATATAATTTAAATTTAGTATCACACAGACGTCTTTCTGTGAGGAATCCAGGCTCAAGTCCCTCCAGGGCTGTTTGTGCAAACTGCAAGTGCACCATTTTGTTTTGTTAGCTAGTAGGGTGGGACTCGTTGGCTGACTCCCAACGCTTCTTGGCAGCTATTTTTGTTCTGAGTATATGCATAGTATGTGCACTCAAGAAAGACACTGTTTTAATTCTGTGGCTTTGTACCTTAGAAGAAATTTGAAACAAAAATATTTTCATTTCAGAATGTATTTACTAGTAGGCTTGATTATCAGTGAGAAAAACTTGTCACTGCTCACTAGCATTATCACACCGACTATACTGCTATATTTCATAATAAAAAGAGAATAATGGGCAGGTTAGTGTCCATTAGCGGTGAATAATACCATCAAGAGGTTCTGGACACATAGGGACCTCGAGAGCGAAGCTCGAGAGGTTCCTGTGTCCAGAACCTCAAGATGGGACCACCGGTAATGGACACTAACCTGGCCATTATTTTTTTTAATATATGGATCCAGTTTTTGTGTTTTGCTGAGGGACAGTTGACAGGTGCAGAAAAGGTTTGGTCATCGCTGACAGCCGCATTGTCTTGCTCTTGTGTCGTTACTTCGTGCCCCCATCCCCCACTCACTCGCATGCCCTCCTGCTCACTAAGCAGACTAAGAGAAAATGTTTTATTTTTCTTTTCAGTCGTACCTGTTGTTAGGTTCTGTGCAGCACAAAAGATCAACGAGCTATGTCAGTGTTGGGGGCAAAACAGCAGAGGACAGAATACGTTCTCACTAACCGAGAGATGCCGCCGTGTTTTTAAAAATGTTCCACCCGCCCACAGAGGGAAAGTGGCCAATGATGGCCCATGCTGTTTGATTGGCACTCCCAACATGGCCAGGCTTCAAAGACTGCTATGCTTGCGTTTTCCACTTTCAGTGATAATAGTATCGTTCAGAGCACTGAACAATAGTATTACAGGCTCCGAACGATACTATTAGCAGTTTTGAACTGTGCTATTATCACTGGTGACCGACAGTATTACCATTTGCTGTCCGGTACCATTACCAGGATTTTTATGTATGCTTTAGTGCAGTATTAAATTGTATATCCATATATTAATATAATTTAAATTTCACATCACACATTTTCCTGTGAGGAACTAGGGATGGGGTTCCTCCATGGCCATTTGTGCAACTGTGAGGTCCCCACTGTATTTGTTAGCTGGTAGTGTGGGACTAGTCGACTGACTCTGACAACTTCTGGGCAGTTACAGTAGCTGGTATTTTGTTCTATGTGTGTATGCATATTGTGTGCTTACTCAACAGAGACATTGGGATGGATTTTCAAACACCTCAGATTGCCAAAAGCTCCGTGTGTGTCAGTTATATGGTGCACCGGGTTTGCAACAGTTTAAAAGGAGTTTCTATCCATTACAGCTATTGACACAAGCTAGACCATCTTTTTGTGGTCTAGCTTGCATCAATGCTGGGGACCACTTTCACGGAGCTTGTGCCTGAGACTTGGTGCAAGCTGCCGTAAAGCAGGTAAACTGTCGTAACTGCATCTGAGATTGTAAAATTGGGCACAGTTGTGACAAAGTGGTGTGGCACATGGAAAGGGTTTGATGTAAGACTTAATGCAAGCCCTGCTCCACCCTTTGAAAATCTAGCACATCGTTTTATGTTTGTGTCTTCCTGCCTAAGAAGAAATTTAAAACAGAAATATGTTTTCTTCGTAATTTATTTACACATCAGGCTTGACTATTAGTGAGAGAGGCTTGTCACTAATCCCTACTCATTTGCTTTGTCGCAGTGAGTGACTGACAACTACTATATTTCATAATTTAAGGAATAATATATGGGTGACTATACACAATAAGCCTGTGTTTCCATCAAGGGTTTGAAATAACAGCATATGTAGTTCAAGAGTGAAACTTGAGAGGTCTATGCTGTCATCTCACCCAAAGATGGCATCAAGGGGCCTGTTGTGTATGATCACCTGTATTTGGTTATAGTGTATGGTTTCAGACATTGTTTTATGAGTTTATTTGAACACTGCTGCTGATACTATACTGTTGAATCTTGATATGTACTAATAGCTCTGTTGCATACACTAACTTTGATATAGTTGTTTTTATGTTAACTTTGTTAAGATCTGTGCATCCATGTATGTTGCATTCTAATTTTATGTTAACTGTTTGACCTTGTATAGCTCTGTGCATCAATGTGTGGTGTATATTATTTCGCCCTATGTACCCTCCCACAGGTCACCCCTGAAAAAGGGACTGCGTGGTCTCAGTGGGCTTACTTGGTTACCAAAATTCAAATAAATAAATAACTAAATAAATAAATATTTATTGTTACCTTTGTGAGATTGAGCAGAGCGTTGCTGCTAAAGTGAAAATAGAGGTTACAGAAGTTTGCTCAATGTATAACAACATATTCTGTAAGACAGCGGAGAAACTGAAAGTGGCAGGAGTGAGCACAAGGGGTAATACAGCTGAGTTAATGCTGGAATATGCACAACAATATCTTTAGAATATGTACAACTTTTAAACTATGCACATCAAGGTTTTGAGCTGGCTGAATTCCATAAACAATAAGTCCAAACCATATACTATAATATACTTGCTGTGAGGAACCAAGGGTCATGTCTCTCCACAGCTAGTTGTGCAACTATGAGTGCACAGATGTATTTGTTAGTCAGTAGAGTGGGACTTGTCTGTAGAGTCCTACCACTCCCTGGCAGCTAGCTGTCATTTTGTTCTGTGCATGTGTCTATAGTGTGTCTGCAATCAAGTAAGACATTCTTTTAAGTTTGTGGCTCACTGCTTTGTGCCTAAGAAGAAATATAAAATAAATGTTTTTCTTCATAATTTATTTACTAGTCAGGCTTTGCTATTGGTGAGAGAGACTTGTCACTGCTCACTGGCATTGTCACAGTGAATGACTATACTGCTATATTTCTTAATAATATAACTTTAATTTCATATTGGCCATCTTCCTGTGAGGAACCCAAGCTCAAGTCACTTCAGGGCCATTTGTGCAACTGTGAGAGCACCACTGTATTTGTTCATTGATAGGGTGGGACTAATCCGCTGACTCCCATTGCTTCCGGGCACTTCACTACCACTCTGGCACTGTCACAGTGAATGACTACTTCTATATTTCTTAATAGGATAATTTAAATTTAATTTCATCATTCCATGAGGAACATAGCCATGGCTGACAGAGGATGTGCCAAAAAATGTAGTTGGGCTGGCAGCCCCGGCAAAGCCACAGTAGGTACAGTATAGAGCAGCAAGCCGCAGGTCATAAGCATTGTGTGGAACAACTCTCAGGCTGCAGTTGCTACACAAAATTATTTTATATTAAGTGTTTCTGATCCAGATATAACTTCTTTTCTTATTGTTTTAATATGTCATTATCATGTATGTTCTATGTGTGTGCACTCAAGAAAGATATTGCTGTAAGTTCATTGCTTTGTGCCTACTGTAAGAAGAAATGTAAAATAGAAACATTTTTCTTTATCATTTATATACCAGCCAGGCATGATTATTAGAGAAAGAGATTTGTAACTGCTCACTGGCATTGTCACAGTGACTGACAAGACTACTAATATGTTTCATAATAATATAATTTAAATTTCATATCAGACATCTTCCGATGTGGAACCCATGCTCACATCCTTCCAGGGCTGTTTGTTCAGCTGTGAGTGCACGACCGTTTTTGTTAGCTGGTAGGGTGGGAATAAGCAGCTGACTCCCATCACTTCCAGGTAGCTGGCTGCTGTTTTCTTCTGTTTGTGCATACATTAGGCCCTATGCACAAATGGGTGGGTATTACACACCGGAGGCACCTAACCTGCCTGCGTAGCTCTGCACCTGCAGACAAGTACGCACCAGCCGGTACTCACTATTGACCACCACCTGTCTGAGGCCCTGCACCCTGGTGCACAGGTTCACTCAAGGCAACTGGGTGGAAGTGTAGCAGACCCAGCTGGGCATCCAATCGGATGCCCACCCTGGGTCCCCAGTGGATCACATGTGCAGCTTGGTGAGGGTCTGGGTATGTGAAGTGCACCTGAGGACACCTGGGCCTGTGTGGCAATGCCCCATTGGGCTCTGGATCACCAACAATGCCTCGGAGCACAGGAGCCACCCCTCAGCCCAGGGCAAACAAGATACTCATGCAGCAAGGCTGCCCCCCCATGCACACATCGTACACAGGTGCACCTGCTGCACCATGCAGGTGACCCCTGAACCCCATACCCCTGACTCTATGGAGGTTTTCCATTGTGCCCCCCGACAACCCCCAACCTGTACCTGCCATCGTAGTTCTATAAGCTGGATGGCTAGCAGGACAGCCCTATGCAAACCTCCACAGCTGCTGGCCATCTGCCATACATGGGAGTGCATCAGCTGCATGCCCCTGCATAGGTCAAATGGCCAGTGGCTGTGGAGGTGTGTGGAGGGCTGTGCTGCTGGCTGTCCAGCTCATGGAACCTTGACCACAGGTATGGGTTGGAGGTCTTCGGTGCTGGGAGGGGTCGGCTTTTCCACACTGGCACTTTCTGGCGATGGGCTGCTTGGGCAGGGCACTGCAGCCATGGTGTGTGTGTGTGTGTGTGTGGGGGGGGTTCAGCATTGGGGGTGGAGGTAGCTCTGTTGTGTATACGAGGGTATCTTCCAAGGGGATACAAGGTTAGGGCTAGCCAATGCTGTGTGTGGGGGTAGTGCCCACTGCTTGCAGGCCCGTTCAGCTGTTCAGTGTGCATGGGGCGCATAGGGGCACTTACAGCAGAGCTTTCCCTGGCATATCAGCTGGTCCCCTTAGCACCCTTTTGTGTAGCACTACTCTGTTTGCATGGCCGAGGGATTGGACGCGTGCCAGCTGCACACCTCAGTCATGAACGACATGCAACCACTTCTACGTGGCATTCTTACTTAGCTATGCCAATGTGCCTGGTTTACGTGGACATTGGCATAATGCATTGGGCCCACTGTGTGTAACTTGGGAAAGACATTGTTGTAAGTCTGTGGCTTCATACCTAAGACGATATTTAAATTATAAATCCTTTTCTTTATAGTTTATTTACTAGTTAGGCTTGACTATAAGTGAGGGAGACTTGTCAGCTCATTGGCATTACTGGAGTGAATGAATGTGTTTCATAAAGATTTAAGTTTAATTTTAACCATCAGTATTTGTTAGTCACAGCATAGTTTTTTCAGCAATACAGGGACAGTTGGGAATTTACATAATTGAGCAAAATAACAAATATAATAACTAGACAAAGAGAGGGGGAAATGCTGGTGGAACTGGACATACAATAAAATGACTATCAAGCAGAGGCAAAAATGAGATGAGAAGGGTAAATATGAATAACACTTCACGTACTGTGTCATATAATAACATTAAACATATAATATATAATATAATATAGTATAGTATGATATTCTAACATACTAAGTTGCCTGCAGATTAGGCCTATTGGTCTATTGAGTCTGCTCAATTTGAACCTCATGGTTATGACACCCTAGCTGCCCCCACCCTCCTTTACCCCATCTCCATTCCCACCCCATAACTTCTCCCCTTTCCCTGCACTCCCAAACTGTACCTTTCCCTTGTACCTGTCCTAACCGCTCTTGAACCCCCCAACACTGTGTCCACTGCCACCTGTACCATTGGTAGTGTGTTCCATGGTGCCACCACCCTCTCCATAAAGTAATGTCCACTTACCTCTCCCCTGAACCTGTCCCCAATCAGTCTCATGCTGTGACCCCTCATGGACTCGTCCTCCCTTAGTTGCAACAGACCTTCAGTGTTCACCCAATTCATCCCCTTCAGATATTTAAAGACCTCTATCATGTCTTCCCTGTCACTCCTCTCCTTCCCAGTGTACATGTTTAGCTCCCTATGCCTCTCCTCATAGGATATGTTCCCCAGACGTTGAATCATCTTAGGTGCTTTCCTCTGGATCTTTTCTAGAAGGGCAATGTCCCTCCTCAAGTATGGGCACCAAAACTGCACGCAGTATTCCAGGTGTGGCCTGACCAGGCAGTTATACAGGGGAGGTAGAACCTCCCTTCTCCTTGAAGCTTTCCCCCTGGTGATGCACCCACACATTCTATTTGCTTTGGCTGCTGCCCTCCTACACTGCTCTGAGTTATTCATTTTGGCCTCTACGATCACCCCGAGGTCCTTTTCTCCCCAAGAGACCATCAGCTTCACCCCTCCCAGGAAGTAGTCGTGTCTGGGATTCCTAAGGTACAAGTATATTATGCTTCACTTCTTGGCATTACACCTCAGCTGCCAAATGTGCGAACACCTTTCAAGTGTCCCCAAGTCATCCTGTAGTGCCCTTCTGCCCTCCTCCCCATCCACCACTGCTTCCAGTTTGGAGTCATTTGCAAAGAGGCTCAGTCTGCTCCTAATTCCCTCACCGATGTCTGAGATATATGCATTAAACAGGAGCAGACCCAACACAGACCCCTGGGGGAACCCCACTGATGATCTTCCTGGGGGATGAGACTTCCCCCCAACTGCCACTCTCTGTAACCACTCGGTTAACCAATTACCGATCCTCCCCACTATCATATCACCCACCCCATGCCCCTCTGTTTCCCTATCAGCCTCACGTGTGGCACTGAGTTAAAAGCCTTGCTGAAGTTCAGATAGAGTACATCCACTGGCCTTCCCTGGTCCAGTGCCCATGTCACCCAATCATAGAACTCAACAAGACTGGTTAAACATGATCTGCGATTTACGAACTCATGTTGGTGTGTGTCTAGATAGCCATGTACCTCCAGAAACTCTACCAAATGCTCACTGAGGATAGTCTCTGACAGTTTTCCCACCACTGACATCAGGTTGACCCATCCGTAGTTAATGAGCTCCTCCAGGGAGCCGCTCTTGTGGAGTGGCAAGGCATGTGCCATCCTCCTGCCATGAGGTACCCACCCTGTCTGGAGGGAGTAATTCAAAAGGTCCATCAGTGGAACAGCAAGGACATCCACATCCACCAGTTCCTTCAGCACCCTGGGATGGATGCTATCTGGGCCTGGAGCCTTGTCTGTTCTCAGGGACTTGAGAGCCTCCTGCAAATTTACACCGGGATCTCACCATCTGTGAGTACCCTCCTTCCCCAGTGATGTGTTTTCCACCCCCCCGTGGCATTGGTCCATCTCCTTCCCTAGTGAAGACTGAGGAGAAGTACTCATTAAGTACCTCCGCTTTCTCTGAAGCCTCCTCAGCCCACCCTCCCCCTGTCTTTAACCTATTTATCTGCCCCTTCCTTCTTTCCTTGATGTACCTGAAAACCCTTTCTGCCCTTCCCTGATCCCCTGCTCCAACCTCAACTCCTTCTCTGTCTTGTCTGATCTCACCACCCTATCCACCCTTGTGGAGATCCTGTGATACTCTTCCCTGTCTTTGTCCCCCTGCGAGCACTTATAACTCCGATAGGCCAGCTATTTTTCCTTCATCCCTCCTACACTTCCCTGGTCCACCAACTGGGATCTCTGGCCCTAGCATTCTTGTGGTGGCTTTTCATGCAGGCCTTCTTGGCTTCAAGGAGACCCCTCTTTAGTATCTCCCACCTGCGTTCCATACCCATGTTCTGGATGATTTTTTCTAGATGTCCCATGAGGACATCCACCATCCCCTTAAAGTCCATCCCCTGAAGTCCATGACCATCATCTTGGTGCAGTTTCCCAACCTGCTTATGTCCAAGGAGAACCATACTGTAGCATGATTACTCCCCTCCAACAGGTCATCCACTGCCAAGTTCCTAACCAGGTCTCCATCCATCAGAACCAAATCCAGGATGCGCCCCTCCCTGGTTGGCTGAGCCACTAGTTGGGATAGGAATGCATCCTGGAAGGCATCCAGCAGCCATTGCTGTCTAGCAGACAATGATGCCATGATACCCTAGTCTACCCACAGCATGTTGAGATCCCCTATCACCATGGTTTTGTCCACACCCGTGCCACAGTGGGCTCTTAGGTGCCTCACAAGTTCCTCATCTAGATCTTCTGACTGTGAGGGTGATTTGTACACCACTCCCAGGTTTACCCTCCTGCCACCAGGAACCTATAAGGCAAACCATAATGCCATGATGCTCCCTTTGGCTTCCTCTACCTGGCTTCTTTTAATGCCATTCCTAATAATCAGTGCCAACCCCCCCCACTACCAACAACCCTATCCTTCCTGAACACAGTGTATCCCAGCAGATTCAGATCCCACTCATGATGATGTGTGGCCCAAATTTCCATGACTGCTGCCACATGCACCCCACTCTCAGTCAGCAATGCCTGCAACTCAGGCATCTTATTCCCCAGACTTCTTGCACTGGTCAAGACTGCTTTCCACCCATGCCCCTTCACTGCACCCATCTCCCTCACCCTTATTATTCTATCCTTTTGTGAGTCCCCCCCCATTCTACCAGGTTCCTCAGTCATTGCCTCTGTCACTTCTGATGGAAGGAGGAGTCCAAGTCCTCCCTTGCTGCACTTGCCCACCCTTATCTCAAGCCTAAGCCCTCCCCACTCTACCAGTTTAAACCCCACCTAACTCCTATAAATTCACCCAATTTGCTTTTCAGGACCTCCTTACCTTTCACACTTATGTGGGGTCTATCCCTCGCAAACAGCTCCTTGTCCTCCCATGCCGAGCCCCAGTCACCCACCAGCCCATACTCCATAGCCATGCACCAGGCCCTCAGCCATTCATTTCCCTCTGTAATTTTTTGCTTTCTCTCCATGTTAGTCCTAGGCACCAGAAGGACCTCGGAGAATGAGACCATGCACCCTTCTGCTAGACAGACTCTGGCCAGCTCCCTGAACCTAGTCTGCACCTCCTTCACACTATTACCCTCCATGTCATTGGTGCCCAGGTGTACCACAATGTGGGGGAGCACCCAGAGTTCCTCACCAATGCATGCACTAGGTGCTTGGCCTTGTGCAGTCATTCCTGATATTTATTTATTTATTTAATTAGTTAATTTTTGATAACCGGTTGAGTGCTCTAGACACAAAAGTGACTATTCTCAGGCACAACCCAGGAGGTTACAACAATCAGAGAATAACAGTACAACAAATGGAAATGCAGGACAGTGTCAAAATACAACATAGTAGAGATACAGTGGTACATATTTAACCAAAAGTAACACACTAGACTTTGCAATACCAGAGAACAGTAGGTTGTTGAACATTATATAAATGCAAAAAACAATTGCATTGACTCCATAAAGTGTATCAAGTAAGTTGCACAGTCACAAGTCTGAGGAAATGTTGAAAAAGAGGAAGTAAAGGGACAGGTTAGCAGAAGAGAAGGTCAGCATGGAATAGTGTGTAAAGTGTGAGAGTGTCGATGGAGAAGAAAACCAAGGAGAGGAGAGAGAGGTAATAGCAGGTAGATGCAAGAAGACTATCTGCAGGGAAGATTAGGGTGCAGTACAGAGTGGGATAGCAGATCTAAGGAGGATTGAAGCAAGTGCAGTGGGTGCGCTCAACAAGGATTGAGTAATGCCTCTTTTTAAATACAGCATGACTAGGAGCCAGGCGTACATCAAGGGGCAAGGAGTTCCAATAACTGGGTGCCACATAAGAGAAACCTGAGGTGCCTTCAGATGTTTTACATCTGGGAATGTGAAGTAGGGAAAGGTTAGCAGATCGGAGTCCATAGGAGGTGGTCTGAAGAGTAAGCAGGGTGTAAAGGGAACTTGGCATGTTATATCTCAGTATACTGTCTAGTAGAGTCCTGAGAGAGGAGATGGTGTATCATCGGGGAGGGCCAACTAAGTTCAGCATATAGCAGGCAGTGATGTTTTAGCCTAGAGGAGGCAGAAGCATATTGACATATATTAATACAGGTCATATCCCATCTATGTAGGGAAGCCTTGGATGCATTGCTGTAGATGACAGCCCCATATGTAAGCGGCGAAAGTAGGATACCTTTGACTACAGCCAGTCTCACTCAGGAGGTTAAACCATTGGTCATTTTGTAGGCTATCCCTAGCTTAGCATTGACAGACTTAAAAGTGGTGGTAATATGGTAATCAATATCAAGCGATTCATCAAGGAGGACCCCCAGGTATTTGAAGGTGCCAACTACCTCCAGCGGGGTACCATCAGCACAGGTGATTCTAAAGAGGTCTCGACAGTTTTTTATTTTGGCAGTTAAGTCAAACAGCATTGACTGTGTTTTGCTGACATTGAGAACAAGCCTATGGCTGGTAATCCAGGTTTGAACATTGAGGAGAGCCGCAGATAGGTCATGGTTAAGATCAAGCACGTAACTGGAGCTGGTATAGAGTACCAGGTCAGACTCTTCAGCATAAAGTAAAGATGAACAGGAGGAGGCTTTTTGCGATATATTATTGATGAATATCAAGAAAAGAAGAGGACCCAGAATTGATCCCTGAGATACACAAATGTTGATTCCCATTTCATCAGATGTTGCCAAGCTGAATTTTACAACTTGTGTCCTACTGGACAGATAACTGTTAAACCAACCTACCCATTGTTCCGAGAAACCCAGGGATAGGAGGTTTGCTAGTAGGAGATGGAGATCAACAAGGCCAGAAGCCTTTGTGAGATCAATAAATACTGCACCAGTAAGGAGACTCTGATCCATGGTACGAAGCACATCATTAGTCAGTTGTAACAGAGCAGTTTGGGTACTACAGTATGTCCCTTTCTGAATCCATGTTGACTAGGGGATAGGAGATTGTGCTTGGAGAGGTACTCAGTCACTTGCGTGGTGATGAGTTTTTCAAGGAATTTTTTCAATACCGGAAGTATGGCTATCAGCCTGTAGTTGGTTATGTCCTTCTTGTCCCCTTTTTTAAAGATAGGAGTGACCCTGGCTGTTTTCCATATGGCTGGGATGAGGCCTTCACTGAGGGACATGGTAAATATTTTAGATAGTGGCCCAGCAATGAAAGGGGCAGCTAACTTCAGGAGCTTTTGTTCAATACAGTCAAAGCCAATGGCAGTGCTATCTGATATAGCATTAAGGAGTTTTAGTACATCCATTTTAGTGATAGCTTTAAAATAGAATGATGGACCAGTGGAGCACCGTTTGGGATGAAGGAAGTGGAAATAGAGTCCACAGTGGGGAAAGCAGTAGTATATCTGGACAAGTCAGAAAAATGCTTATTAAAGGAATTAACAATGGTGCTGGGATCATTACAGTGGACCCCATATAATATCATGTCATCAGTATTATGGGATTATTTAGATCCAAAGAATATGAATATACTCTCAACTCTTACAGCACTGCTTACCCCCTCTTTCCCCCCCCATTTGATGCCCCTGATTATGGGATCCCCCAAAAGTAGGACTCTGACCACCCCTGCCTCCATCCCCAAAGTTTTCCTCTGCCCTGCTCCCCTAACTCCCTCTATCCCCTACACCTTCTGATGAATTCCTTCATCTTACTACCTTCAATTCCCCCAATTCTCCTACTGACCTCACCATCTGTCTGTTCCCTGCCCAGCACATCCTCTCCCCTTTGCTCTCTCCCCCCATTACCACCTGCACTTATTCCCCTCTGTTTCACTGCAATAATGCCTGTTTCAATGCTCCCCACCTTTGCATCCCTGCCTGCAATTGCCTCGTCTTGTGCCACCACAGATCTGAGATCAACCATGCCCCCTCCATTTTCCTGTGTTGACCCCCTCCATTTTCCTGCATTGATTCACCATGCCAGCCTCTGGTAACACTAGCCCAAATTTCACCCCCGCCTCCCCCAACCAGCCCCTCCACCCCATCGTACCCTTCTCTCCCTGCCAGATCCCCTGCAATCTCCCCTCCCTCCCCCCTTGAACCCCTGCCTGCACACCTCCTGACCACTTACACCAGTGTTTCCCCAGGACCCTGTATCCCCCTGTTCCAGTTCCTTTCCACTACCCATCACCTCCCTTCCTCCCAGTCCACCCCTCGTCTCCCTCCTCTTCCTCATCCCCCTCCTCCCTCTGCACTTTCCTTCCTTTGTCTCAGCTCTGACTCGTTCTTCCCTTTCCTGCATAGACCCTAGAGCCTCATATCTGTTTGACATGCTAACCCCTCCCTGGCCTCTGGTGACACCAATCCCAGCACTGAACCCCATTGACACTGGGCTTCTACATCCCCTTCTACCCCCAAGCACCATCTGCCTCCCTTTCCACCCCTGAGGCCTGGATAATTATCCTTCAATCTCCCATCCCTTATCTCTCCCCCCCCGTCTGGTTCCCATATCTGCTCTCCTATCCCCATAAGTTGCTGTGTATCCATCCATCCCAATCCCAGCAGACATGGTTAACCTAAGTAACTCCCACTGCAGGTGAGTCAATTGCACTTCCAACTGCGCCATCCTGAGACAAACTGGACACCCCCAATCCTCCACAATGTGCTCATGAAGGCTGCTGCCCCACATGGATTACAACCTACCATTCTCCCCTGTCCCCCTCCTGCCATTCCCCACCTTTCACCCCACTCTCCTTGATGCCCCATACTAACCTAAGTCAAACTGCACTAACCTAAGTCAACTACGGCTTTAGACACTCCCACCCCCAAAGCTCCTCTTCACTTCACCCAAGTACCCTGTCCCTCACAATGGTTCCACCTTCCAAGCATATTTAATAGATGAAGAGGTGGGGGTTGGAGGGCAAGAAAACAATTGCTATAACACAGGCTGCACTACCCTTGAACTAGCACCCTGCAGCAGCACTTCCACCCAACTCCCCCAAAACAGGTTACAACACAAAAAGAAAAGTTAAAGGCACCTCACTTTTAAATAAACAGAAGGAAATGAATCAGCAAAGGTTAAAGGCGCCAAACTATTAAGCAGAAAAGAAGGAATGAAATCAGTTACTTCCCTGGGTTATTCAGACTTGTCCCAAACTGCTGGCTCCTTCACTCAGCCTCCGGCTCCTCCCTGTTTAGCTCTCCGCTGGCTTCAGTGCTGCTGAGGGTTTTAAACATCCGAAATCACAGAACCCCAAAACTATCCCAAATACCCACTAAAAACTAAGGGAAACAAATAATATTTGCAAACAAAAGTAAAAAGCTAATTTCTAAAGCCCAACCACAGACGCTGACGAGCACGCACTCCCCAACCTGTCCCCAGCAGTGCTGATATACTGTGCCAATATAATATAATGTAATGCAATATAATAGAATAGTATAACATATAAAATAATTATAATGTATTATAAAACTAAAATAAAATGTGTCTTTGTCCAAGGATCCTAAAGGAACTGAGCACATAAATCAAACCTAAATCTTTATGAACTGAGCATGGTGCTGGCTGCCCCTATTACAGTGCTTTTTAGCACCTCACTGGGATGAGGGATATTCCAGAGGACCGAAGGAGGGCCGATGTTGTCCTTCTGCACAAAAGTGGCAGTAAGAAGGATACTAGCAACTACAGGCCAGGCAGTTTCAGATCAGTGGTGGGGAAGTTAATGGAGACACTACTGAAGGAGAGGCTTGTGGAGCACCTGGAGGCAAAAGGGCTGCAGGACTACTGGCAGCATGGTTTCACAGAAATGAAAAACATGTCAAACTAATCTCAAAGATTTCTTTGATTGGGTTACAAGAGAGGTAAATCAAGGAAGAGCAGTGGATGTGGCCTATCTGGAAAAGTAAGGCTTTCAACACTGTGTTTCACAGGTGGCTAGTTAAGAAACTAAGCAGCCTGGGGGTGGGGGAGAAAGTGACAAGCTGGGTATCAAAATGGTTAAAGGATAAGAGACAAAGGGTGGTAGTAAATGGTAGCCACTCAGATGACAGGACAGTGACTAGTGCGGTGCCACAGTGTTCGGTGCTGGGACCAGTCTTCTTCAGCATCTTCATAAGGGACATTGCAGAGGAGTTTGAGGGTAAGGTGCATCTCTTTGCAGATGATACAAAAATCTTCAACAAGGTTGACAGGAAGGGGCGGAAAGAATGTAAAGGGATCTGAAGAAACTAGAAGAATCTTCTGGGGTGGCAGCTGGGTTTCAGTGCTAAAGGGTGCAAGATTATGCACTTGGGCTGTGGAACCCAGGGACTATGTATAAGATATGGGGAGTGCAGCTTACAGTCACCAAGCAAGAAACAGACATAGAAGTCATCATATCTGATGACGTCAGGGTAGCTGGGCAGTGTGACAAAGCAGTGGGAAAGGCTAGCAGGATGCTCGGGTGCATTGAGAAAGGGATTTCTAGCAGGAGGAGGGAGGTGATGCTGCCATTGTATCGCTTACTGGTGAGGGCCTAGCTGGAGAATTGTGTCCTGTTCTGGAGGCTGCACCTCTGCAAGGACATTGGAAGAGTGGAAGCAGTACAGAGGAGAGCAGCCAAAATGGTGAGGGGGTTACACAAGAATCCTTATGCGGAAAGGCTGCAGGAACTCAACCTGCACTCCCTGAAAGAGAGAAGAGTGACAGGGGACATGATTGAAACATACAAGTATCTCATAGGAGTGAACAAGGTGCAAGTGGAGGGTCTATTTCAGAGAAGCAAAGGCACTATACCAAGGAGGCATTCAATGACTTGGTCTTGAAAAAGTGTCAGGGCGATGTGAAACATTGATGCATGGATCGAGAGGGTGCTACTCTTCAATAAACTATTTTCTTTTATAGTTCCCTAGTATTGGAAGTTTTTTTTGGTTCAGGAGGTGCAGCCAAGGTTTTGCTTCCCATTTGTACACTTGACTTGTACTTGACTCCTATGAGAGGTCCTGAGCCACTTATCTTGCTCCTCATACAATTATATTCACATAGCGGTAGGCAAGCAGAGGATGGAGGGGACCACTAGTCACCAGGGATGAATACAGTTCACTGGGGCAGGTGATCAGAGGATGGGGAGACCGCTAGGTACAGGGACAACTACTACTCAATGCCAGATGGCTATTGGAGGGAGGGGATACTATTAGGCACCAAGGACAATTACATTAACACATGAGGCCGGTGATCAGACGGATGGGACCACTAGGCACCAGGGATGAATACATTTACACTGGGGTGGGCGATTGGAGGGCAGGGGGACCACTAGGCACCAGAGACAATTTTGGTTACACCAGGGCCAGCAATTGGAGGGTGGGGGATATCACTAGGCACAAGGGACAACTATTACTTGTTACTGGATGGAGATCAGAGAGGGGGACCACTAGGCACCAGGGACTACTTGCTTTCTATGGGTGTGGACAACCAGTGTAGGGGTAGAGACGGTCAAGGGGTGCAGAATTGCTGCCACTTCCCATGCAAATGTGCCCATAATGGGCAAGCAAATGGCCCCTTAGTGCCTTGTATGCCCAATGGGTTTATTTGTATGGGCCTGTCTGAATATCGCACATGAAACTACTGATGCAATTTGGTCTGGTGGCGCTGTTCACTACACTGGCAGGATCCATGTCAGGAGAGTGCTACTTGGCTCAGTGCCACGTCAACATGCTCCTGTATTCAGTCAGATGGTGCCTGTGTGTTATCCAACTGAATATAGCATCCTTAGGGTTGTAAGCAATGGGCAAGATCAGCACAAACGTTTGCAATCTGCTTTGCCCATTTTTGAATATCGGGCCCCTGGTGCAGGGCAAACCCCATGCATGCATATTTCTCCTTGACTGCACAATGGTGTTAGCAAAAGCCTATGTCTCCTCTTTGCCCACATCTTAAATCTAGTGGTCACATCTGTGCTACATCACAGTTCTAAGGCTAGCAAGACTCCACAGCACGCTCTATCTGCACTTATTTGCTGCACTCTGAATGGGTGACTAACTAACTAAAAGAAGTGTAACAATGCCTTTATCTTTCTCAGCATTGGCTGATACTGGATTTGAGTACGATATGGAATTCATCTAAGATGATGCTCTCTAGACTGCAAGAACAGAGTGGGCACTTCATGACATGTCAAAGGAGTTTGCCGATGGGGGAGTCCTTGGCCATCACATGTGGTCACTGAATGATGCCATGGTGAAAGTACTGGCCTTGGGCCATTTGAGATGGACACCAGTGATCTATGCGCATCCACTACAGTTTTTCTTCATGTTCTCAATCCCAAACTAGAGATGGTTATTTTTTTCACACATTTGTACGATAATTGTTATTTTTAGTGTGCTTTTTCCAGCCAAAAATTGTAAAATAAATAGTAAAAGGCAGATCACCACTAAACAGACAGGTCAGTTTGGTCTTCTGTTGACCAAATTCTACATTTTCTGTACTTCCAACACTGGCACCTGATGCCTGTCACTTTTATTTTTGAGCTGTCTCTCTCAGATTCATGAATTCTCTATCTTTCAGTTCTCATGCAGTGTGTTGTTTGGATGTGGTTCTGTTTCAGTATGCTGCAGTGTTTCCTTTGTTCAGCCCATGAAACCTGCTTTTGGTTTTTCATACTATTTAAAATTGAGGCATACATTAATATAAAATAATGGTGATCATTTCCCACATATGGATAATGTCACTTTTATCTACAGTTACAACCTCCCAGTTGATATTTTTGGTTACAACCAGGAGGTTGTAATCAGCACCTCTCAATCAAGTGCTGCCACAGAAAGCTAATTGTCATGCAGTTTCTCTGTGGGTGGGCTAATCTTGCCCAACATGGCAGTTTCGTTACCTAGCAGCGGTACCGACACTCAGACTTTCCCTCACACTGTTAAAGCAAGTAAGATTTTAAATATTTTTAAATATCTATCTAGTTGATCCTGCCTTGAAAATGAAAAAAATCAATCTGGTTGATCCTTCCACTTATACCCTTTGAGCGTGTCTCACAGCTATGCCGATGGAAGGTGACCTTCTGGAGTGCCATTCCGACTGTAATGTAAAAAAACAACAATAACAACAACACAAAAGGGAGAGACAGGCAGTGTGTGTGTGTGTCTCTCTCTCTCTGGCAGAAATGCTGCACTAACTGAGCTGTGCTGAAAGGGGAAAAAATGATCAACATTAATTAAATAAAATAGTATATGGGTGGATGTGTGTAAAAACCAGACTTTTAAACACCTTCAGTGTGGGATGCTTTTATAAACCCCTCGGTCTTCACCCTCAGGGTTTATGAGGCATCCCACACCTCAGGTGTGTGTAAAATTCTGATTACACCCATCCACCCATATATTATTCTATATATAAAGTACAAGAATATACATAATAATCAGTGTGACAGGCCAGGCTGGACTGTGTGAAAAAACTGTTTTATGTGACAATAATATAGTGCCTAGCTGCAGTCGTCAGTTACAGGGTCAGGCGAGCTGTATATAAAAAAGCTACTTGGATATGAGTTAACAAATACAAGACAAAGAAAATGAAGAAGAAGAAGCAAGACACTAGTATAGATATGCTAGGTTTGCAAATCCTTCTGATTTAACATAAATAATAAAGAAGATCTCATTAGGTTTAGTAGTGTTGAGAGGACACTCAGTCAACAGTTGTGATTAGAACACAGCCCAAAAATACTAGACATTTCCAGTATCAAGTTGTTACATTTATTTTCCATTAATACACTATACAACTTATATTCATCCCAACGTTGTACTGATAAGGCTTGTTTAGGGGAATGTTTTATTGTTTTCATCATTTTGCTATTCCTTTGTTGCTTGCAATTATTTGTCACACAAATAAACAAGATCTGGCAGAGCTTCTATGACTGTGAATGCATTAACTAGATAAGGGTGTTTCTTGGGCTTAAACATAAACATTTCTTTATTTATTTATTTAAAAAAGATCAGATTTACAAATCTTTGAGTCAGAGACTCATTTACAAAGGCACCTTGTTGAAACTAATACAAAGACAGCACAGTGAACAAGTCCAAAAACAATGACTCAGAGAGCAGACAGTTATAACAGTCATTCACTGGAGATACATGGGTAGCAGTAGATAAACAGATTACATAATTTAGGCACATGGGCACCACATCAAGAAGACCAAAGCAGTTCAAACAATATACAATAGCTAAAGCAAATAGACTTCAGGAGTCAAAGAGAAGCCCAGAGTGTTCACATGAAGGCTGTTGCATACACTTACTGAATCAAAGTATAGTACATTGAGAAAGGGCAAATTTAAGCAATAAGGCACAACAGGGTATGTGTTATCATGTAATAACGTCACTCCTGGGGTGGGTTGAAGCACGAGGTGAAGCCGAGTATTTATTTATTTGCATGTATTTATTTGATCCACTGGATCAGCAATATTTGCACAAGCTGAGCCCAATGCAGATTTTACAGCACTGGTCCTGGTTTGGTGATCTGGGTTTTACCCATAACAGACTGCATATGGCTTAGTGATATACTGTACAGATGGCTGCAGAGTCTAACCCATTGAAGGTTGAAGTTTCAGAAAACTATTATGCTACTAATATCAAGGCTCACTCCCTCCCTGTCACAATTATTCCTCTACCAAAGTCATGCTTAAACACTGGTGCCTCTACATCCATGCCACTAAGCTTTTAATGCCAACATGTTTCTTCTGCTACTGTGAGTTAAATTATTTAAAAACATTTTGTTGAGAAATTTTGGTTTTAGTATATCCATGGTCAGGAAAAATGAATTTGTAAAAGAAACCAAAATCCCTATTTATCAGTTCACTGAATCACAATACAGCATGTTATGAATTTTTCAGATTCTATGTATAACCTACTGTAAGTCAAACAGAAGTTAGATACAAATGCCTACCTATTTGCAAGTTAAACAAATGTGGTTATTATCATTCAGTTGTAAACACCTGTAGTCACAGCCAGGATTCAATAAAACAGAGGATAACTAGGGAGGCAGTATAGCACAGTGGTTTAAGGCTCTTCTCTGCAAATCTGGAGATCTAGATTTGAATCCCACAGCCCCCACATAAATGTGAAGTATCTTTTTAAGAAAGTATAGAATACTGTGAAATGATTTTAAAACAGTGCACATGCTAAATCCTACTGCCACATTCAAAACATCATACCTTACCTACTTACCACATATAAACTCAACTATATTAAAAAAATAATTCTAGGCACTTTTTTTTTTTACCAGGAGAGACACACTAAGCTGAAAGCGTGTTTACAGATGTGACCTGGGAGCACAAGGAAGTTAAGTGATTTGCGTAGGGTCACACAGTATACAAGTGGGGGCTGTGGGAGTCAAACCCAGGTCTCCAGGTTTGAGGCTCAGAGCCTTAAACCACTGCATACTTAACCATTTACAACATGGTTACACTTATATATAATACATACTTCTTGAAAGAAAAAATACACTTTATCATCAAAGTCTGTATTTACCAAGTACCGTGCCCATGTTTAAAATAATTTGAACCCCCCACCAAAAAATGTGCCCTGACATGAAACTGCATGTTTAACTGTAAAGACAATTAAAAATTGTATTTCTAAATGCATTACTGACACCAGTGCTTCATGATTAAAGGAGTAGCCCACCTAGAATGTGTAAAAAACATACATTATATAGAGTGTTTTGATATGTATGTTAAATCCTAGCGTGTCCTTCCCTCTGTCTGCTATTAGGAGTTTTTCCTAAATTAGCTTGCTAACTGTATGGTAGTTTTACGACCCCTGGGGATCTCCATGACAAATAGTTTTATTGGCTTTCTTTCTCCTACGATGCCCCCTGTCTCATGTGACAGTGATGTAGCCATGCCTTTGATTTGCATGTGTACTGCTTTAAAATTAGTTTAGCAACAGCAGAGCCTTGTAACTGTTATTATCCAGGGAGCACAAATGTCAACAGTTAGTTTAGCAGATACATGAGAGCAAGCTAACTGGGGTTTCTGTAAGACAACAGCTACTAAATAGCTTTAATTCACTATTTTTGTTTTCTCTGTGCATCAGGTCTAGCCAGCAGGAATGTTTTAACATCAACAACACAAATAATGAATTAGAGCTATTTTGCAGCTATTTTCTTACAGAAACCCCAGTTAGATAGCTTTCAGGTATCTGCTAAACTAACTGTTGACATTTGTGCTCCCTGGATAAGAACAGTTACAAGGCTCTGCTGTTGCTGAACTAATTTTAAAGCAGTACACATGCTAAATCTAAGGGCATGGCTACATCATTGTCACATGAGACAGGGGGCATTGTAGGAGAAAGAAAGCCAATAAAACTTTTTGTTATGGAGATCCCCATGGGTCGAAAAACTACCATACAGCTAGTAGGCAATTTAGGAAAAACTCCAAATAGCAGACAGAGGGAAGGACACACTAGGAATTAGCATACATATCAAAACACTCTACATAACATATGTTTTTTGCACATTCTGGGTGGACTACTCCTTTAAAACAATTTCAACCCCTTCCCCATGACAGATTGCATTCTGGGAAGATTACCTTGGCAAGATGCTATAAAAAAACCTCAGAACAGGTTTAATGGAGTGAATGCTGACATCCTATTTCTAGCGTCCATGATAAAAGAAAAAATAGATAAGATTTTTGTCAGTTCTGATCAGAATAGCTTTTAAAATCACCAAGTGTTTGCTCATTCAATGTTTTCGAATACATCTCAAACTTAAAAGAAAAAATACACTTTATCATCAAAGTCTGTTTTTAGCTTCCTACCATACACTTCATTTGTAAAAAAAAAAATGATCTTGTCACAGACCACAATCAGCACTAACTACTAACAGAATGCTGATACCTACATTTACAATTTAGCAAATACTTGAAATCTAACTGAGCAGGGTTTCTATAAGAAAACAGCTAGAGTCTGTTAATTATAGCAATTTGAGCATTGATGATCTGGGCAGTTAAATCTGGGTTTGAATCCCACAGCCCCCCCCTACAAAAAAAATGAAAATTTTCTTATAGAGCTAGATGCATGTCTAGGTCTCCTTCTGAGGCCCCAGACGGCTCTGATAATCATTTGTTCCAAAGGATTTTTAAGTCAATTTGAAGGCTTTAAAGATCTTCTGTTTTGTTCTCCACTGCACAGGCATGTCTGTTGGTTGATAAGGTCCCAAACTAGTGTATCTGGTTACAGCATGCTAGAGCTATCTCATGCCCCTCCCACATGAATCAGAAAATAGTTTCTGGTGGAGGTGGAGGTGGATCTTACTCCAAAAAAAAAAAAAACTAATGCTGCCTCCCACTACTCAGGTTCCAGTTCTTGTACCCCCCCATTTAAGAAAGAAAATAGTACCCTGCAACCATTGACTAACAGGAAAGCATATTTATTTGAGGGCGGAAAACATTGCTTGGAGGAGGTTAAGGCGGAGGAGACTATTTACACCTTCAGTCAATTCCATGGACAGAAAACATGACATCACTCCTTTTGTACATGCAATACTCCTGTAGGCTCCACCCACAGTCGTAAAAAGACAATCTGCCTTTGTGGATCTTTTTACATCCCTTCCTTTCACGTTCAAGGAATGCCCAAGGACAAGACCTCACAGACCATATGTGACAAAGCACCATGTTGGTCTCCTTGCATGAATCCCAACCCCACTTGGAGACCAATGTGGTGCTGTCAAAATGTTTTGGTTGTGCTGCCACACTGGCTGGCCACCACAAGAAGCAAGGTTTATGAGCGAGATTGGGTCACTGTATTGGTGGACTGGCATGACTGAGAAAAACTCCCTGCTGTCTCAATGACAGCTCATAAAGCCTGAACACAGTATATACCATTCTCTCTCTTATTACAGTGCAGGCATGTCCCTGTCTGATTTGAGGGTAGTCTGATTCCAGGGTATGTCATTGATGGACAGCGTGAAGGGGGCACAATTATACATTGAAACAAAAAGGTTTTGATTTCTTAAAATGAAAATAAAGAGCTAGTGCTATAATACCATTCACCACTACTGCTATGCTACTAACTGATCTAGCAAATCATGTGTTTGAATAGACTCTGGTCTTTCAGGGGCAGCCAGGGGACAGAGGTCTGAGCATCCCATGGATTTATGTCCTCTCAGGAAGTGGAGGCACAATCAGTGTCTTCCTGTGGGACTGATGCCTAGTGTTAGCTGAGTGGCAGCAAGATGGATGTGTGAAAAAAGAAATGAAATGAAGGGATTTAAAAAGAGCAATAAATGCAGACTGCCTTTTTATGTTTGTGCTTGCACTTGCCCAAAGCAAACATATTGCTATGATAATGTATCTGAGAGGTGTGTCACTGTCAGACCAATGCAGGGCAGTCTGTAGTTTGCTCAAGTGTCAGACCAATCACCAGCCAGGCCGATCTTGACACTTTTCTGGGCTTGCTGGGTAGAACCTTTGTGAAAGTCAAAGTAAAAAGCCACCCAAATCTATTTCAATGTGTTTGATCTTATTCTCATAACTTGGTCATTTTTTTGTATTATTCCCCCAGATTTTTAATAAGGCCTTTTTCTGTCCCCACTTCATAAACATGAGAAGTGAAGTTTTTCAAATCCATTCAGAAAGGTGATTTTGCAGTTGCTCCATGAAATCACCTTTCAGGCAGGATTAAACATTTTCACTTACTGGGTTTCATGAGGTGGGTTCATAATAAGACTATTTTGAAAACTGGGAACAAAATATTGAAAAACAACAAAGTTATGAAGGTACATTGAAATGTTTCAACGCTCGCTCATAACTTTGGTCATTTTCAATATTTTGACTCCACATTTTCAACACAGCCATTTTTCACACCACTTAATGAACATGATAGGTTGTCATTTTTCAAGTCCTTGCCAAAATGTGTTTTTGCACTTGTGACGTGAAATGACATTTTGGCCAGTATTTTATAATTTACACCTGTCATGTTCAGAAGGAGGGGTCATAAAAAGACTATGTTGAAAATCTGGGGTCAAAATGTGAAAAAAACAACTAATTTATGAAGAAACACTGAATTGTTTGAAACATTTACTCATAACTTTATTTTTAAAAGGCTATGCCTTCAGTTCATTGGGTGGAAGCAACCAGCCACACCCCTTGCCGGAGCTATTTAAGTCAGCTCCTTCCAGCTTCACTCAGAAGCAGTTTCTGTGCTTTAGCTGGAGGCTCTGAAAAGGCTCTGCCCCCCCCTTCACTGATGTTTTGTCTCCCACCCCTTTGTGCTTATGTCTTCTGCTTGGTTTGTGCCTCTCCAACTTTCTAGGTCATTGTTTTAGTTTCTGCCTCCCTGGTAGCAGTTTGTGCTTATCTCAGTTGTCTGTTCCTGCTGCACTCCTGTTTTCCTGTGCCTTGTGTTTTTTTTTCAGTTTTGTTTCTTTTTGGGCTTTCTAGTTTTCCTAGCATCCTGCTGTCACCATTTGCTTTGACTTACACTATTCAGGCTCCCATTTTGCTGTTTTACCATATCTCTAGCAATCTCTCAGTTCAACTACAGTCTTTAGCTATTTACACCGGGCTCCTAGCCAGGCAGACACTTCCTTCTGGGTTCTGTTGTTGTTCACTTCAGCAGCTTCTGCTCCCTAGTTTTTGTTTCACATATACTCCTGCTTTCCCTAGAAGTTTGATTTCTTATTTTCACTGCCTCAGCCTACCTGACTTGCAGTGCATCAACAACTAACACTAACTTCCCTGATGGAACTGATTGGCATGCATTCCTCATTCAGTCCAAGCTTGTATCATGCAGTCTCATTCAATGTCCTAGTTGGCTTGCAATGTGTCAATCAGATATTCAGCCTTACCTAGGTTTTGTTTCTTCCATGTGCTCATGGATGTCAAGCTTCTCCATGGCCTCCCACTACACCTGCAATCAGATAAAAAGCAGTCACTTAGCCTTACCTATGTTTCACTTCTTCCAAGTGCTCATGGCCATCAGACTTCACCATGTCCTCCTACTACTCCTGCATTCAGATGCATGCCAGCCACAACCATATTATGGCTTCTAGGGCTCTGCACTTAAGCCAATGGTCTTATCCTGCCCCCATAAAGTCTGCATCTTGAGGGTGGATCCCTAGATGGGTGGGGTCCTTCTCTTTTTACCCTTTGGATGAGAATGTCCTATGCTCCAGGGGAAGCTTTAGCCATGCAGATCGACTTGGCTGCACCTCTTGATGTAGCATTTAAGACTTAAACTGCAGGAGGGTGGGTTGTCTAAGTCCAAGGAGGCTCCTTTAGTTGTGCAGACCAAGTTGGCAACATCTTTGAAAGCGGTTCCCCCTACAGCTGCCTAAGGTTCACCTGGTGTCCACCTCCTTCCCTTCTTGTACCCATCAAGGGTGAAGATAATATGTCTCCAATTTCTGGCAACTCATGGCTTCCTTCTATGCCTTACCCCTCAAAGGTT
Source organism: Neoceratodus forsteri (assembly GCA_016271365.2). Lineage (NCBI taxonomy): Eukaryota > Metazoa > Chordata > Ceratodontiformes > Ceratodontidae > Neoceratodus > Neoceratodus forsteri. The sequence goes on along the minus strand of CM028132.1, from coordinate 257,876,420 downwards.
TGGCTCCTTTCTAGGCCTTCCTTTATGGAGACCAGGTGAGTGCCTTTCAATGACTGTTGCTCTCCTCCTTCTGCCTTGGGGGATGGGCCTCAGTGCAGGGAACCTCCTTTAGCTGCAGAGATTGTCTTGCAGCACCCCCATGGCTTTCTCATTAGAAGGATAGAGTGAGAGCCCTTCTTCTAAAATCTTTCCCCTGAATTGGGTCTCTAAATAGCAGTAGCTTAACCATCACTAATTTAACCCAAGCCTGGAGGGAAGGTGATCAAAGCCTTGGATCCCCAGAGGTTTTCCCCTCATAAGGGATTTTTCCTCTTCTTTGCGCCGAAGGTCATAAAAGTAGGTAGTCTTTGCAACAGGTAGGATTCTGCTGTGAGTAGGGGTTGGGTGATGGCCCTCTTCCCATTCACTATTTCCTCTCTCCTTAGAGAAGTTATGCCTCTTCTACTATCAGTCCTGACATCTGTCAGTCATTGCACAATTCAGACTCTGTCTGTTTCCAGTCATCACTTGTTGCTGTCAATTCATCCTCATTTATACTCTGTGGTCATTACTTGCTGCTCAGTATTTTTTGGTGGGCTCCATCATAAGGTACATTTAGCCTAAAGGAATTATGTTCCCACTGTACTTCTAAGGGTGTAACCCTCCTCAAGAGGTTTCCTTTGCCTTCATGGTAACCAACAGGATGGTAGTTCCCACTGGAACAGAGAGTGTGAATGGCCAAAGTATTCACCTACTGCACTCATCAATGCATTCATTCCAATCCCTTCAGTCTATCAACAATGTTGCACAAGCATAACTCTTCACCTAAGGTGTCAGTGTGGCTCAGTTGGTGGCACATCTACCTCTGACCAGAAGGTCATAGGTTCTCATCCCACTCTGGGATTCAACTCATACCTAAATGTTGTATATACTGTATATATTATGCTGTAATACTTAAGTGCAGTATTAGAGGGTTGCTACGCTGTTGGGGTGTGATGTCCTTCTGATGAGACATTAAACTGAGGTCTATTTTACTCATCCTGCTGCTGTCCTGGAGGGTGCCCAGGTGGAAGTAAAATAACACAAGGCATTCTTTGCAAAGAGTAGGAGACATTCCCAGTGTCCTGGCCAATATTCCCCCTCCCATAAAACTGGTTTATACAATCATCCAGGCTGTGTGTGGGTGTTGATGTGTGATATGGCCACTACTACACATTAAGTCCCTTCACTACCAGTCTAGCATTGCCTGTAAAGCGCTTTGTGATACATTGTGTATGAAAAGAGCTACATAAATGCTGATTCTTCTTCTTCTACCTTTAGCCCAAAAGAATTATGTTCCCATGGCACTTCTAGGGTGGAACTTTCCGCAAAAGGCGTTTATTTGCCTTCACAGTACCCCAACAGGGTGGCAGTTTCCTGTGGAACTGAGACTGTGAATAGCCGAAGTATCCACTTACGACAATCATCAACACATTCACTCAAATCCCTTCAGTCTATCAACAAAATTACACAAACATAACTCCTCACTAAGTTGCGTAAGCCCATTGAATTGCAGATTTTGGCCCCTAATGTTCAACATATTCCTTGTGTTACCCCACCTCATGAAGATGACAGGTGTCATTTTTCAAATCTCCTCTTAAACATGTTTTCACAGCCACACTGAGAAATTACTGTTTGGATGGGATTTCAAAAATTCCACCTGTCTTGATCATAACATCAGGTCATAAAAAGATTATGTTGGAAATTTGTCGTCAAAATGTGGGAGTCCACTGTAAATTAGATTATTTCTGCTCAGTTGGCATATCCTGAGTAAATACAATGTAAAATTGTGTAAAGGCAGGAAATCACTGAAAATGAGATATTGTATCTCATCTTGTCTAACTTGGGTAAAAATATAGTAATAATGTGTAAAAGAAGGACCTTGTACAACAGCCATGCAAACGATCAACATTTGGCATTGATAAATACTTGTTTTTTTTTTGTGGAATAAATCATTTCAAGCAAGAATAAGATAGCAAAATGATATGAACAGTAAAAACAGAGTCCCCTACACAAACTTTATTGGATAAATATTGGGGCTATGTGGCTACTTCAATAAAATAGAAAGATCTGGAGAATGTTGTTTTGTAGACTTTATGGCAGAGAGTTTCTGCAGAAAAGATTGTGACTCACTGTGTCCTCTTCCATTACTCTTGACATAAGGATGCACTGAGCAGTGACCACTCACTCTCATGAGTATTGTCACCAGTACCAGAGAGTTCTTGCCCATCTCCACCAGTTGAAGCAGAGCCAGACCTGCTAGATGACAATCCCTTTCTCTCATGAGCTTCCTCTTCAGACAGTTATACCAGATCCCACATGCAAGCAATCAGCGTATCACACAGCTCTTGCCCAAAGTGACTCACTCTGTGGCTGTCCATAGCCATGTAAAGGATCTTGCATCTGAAACAAGGATCCAGCATGGTTCCAAAAATGTTAGTAAAGTAAGCAAGTAACATTTTATGTAAGCGTCCATTCCCAGGGGCTCAGAGTGATGTACATTGGTCAAGGAACAAACCATAAACATAAAACATATATCATACTAAAATTCAGTTCTTCAGATGATACGTAAATTAAAATAAATAATGCAAATAAAAAGATTGTAAAATAAAATAAATTTAATTGAATAGAACAAATAAATAAAATCAGATAGCAGCCACTGTGTTGGAGGCCCTATGTAAAACCCAAAGACCTTCCTAAACAGGTGACGCTTCAGATCCCTCTTAAAGGTGTCCAGTGAAGGGCATCCCTCAAAGATCTTGGGAATTAGTTCCACAGGGCTCAGTCAGCAACTTCAAAAGCCTGATCACCAGATGATTTAAGCCAGGCCCTGAGAACCATTAGGAGGCCCAGCTTGGAGGAGCGGAGAGGATGATGGGTGTGGTAGGGAGTCTGGAGATCGCTTAGATAGCCTGGGCCCAGTTCTTTTAGGATTTATAGGTCAGTAAACCAACCTTGAAAGTGATTTGCCACCTCACCGGCAGCCAGTGCAGGTCATGTAGGACTGGGGTCACATGGCAAGAACTCAGAAGGCTTGTCAAGAACCTGGCTGCTGCATTCTGCAACAGCAGCAGTTGATGTAGGATCCCTCTACTAACCCTGAGATAAAGAGCATTACAGTAGTTGAGTTTGGAAGACACAACAGAGTGCAATAATGATGGCAAGTCATCAGGTGGGATCAAGGCTTTAATCCAAGCGATGTTCCTAAGATGGTAAAAGCTACTCCAGATTACAGACGACACCTGAGCCTCAAGTGTCAGTCTATCATCCATAATGCACCCCCCCCCCCAGATTCTTCACCTTGGCAGAGACAACAAGCTGAGAGGAACCAAGCACCAGGTCAGTCACATCTTCACCTGCCTCTGCACTCTGCTGATAACCAGGCTCAGTCACCAGAACCTCCATTTTGTCTGGGTTGAGTCTCAGTCAGCTAGAGGAAATCCAGTCCTGGATCTCAGACAGTCACAACTTTAGTACCTCAACAATGTTGGGCATCGTAGGGGCCAATGACAAATGTGACTGGGTATTATCTGCATAACAGAAAAAAAACCCAGACTGTAGCATCTAATTATCTCCTCCAGGGGCAGCATGAACATCACAAATAACATGGATGAGAGGATCGAGCCCTGAGAAACTCCACAGAACAGGGGCTTTGAAAGCGAGGAGAAATTCTCCATCAATACCCTCTGTGTTCTGCCTGTTAGAAAGGATGCAACTAACTGATAACAGTGTCAGCGAGTCCATAGAGATCCCTTTGGTGATCCAAATCAGTCGTGCCTCAAGCTGCAGTGCCATGCAGCTGGCCCAGTGGCACTGAGGGTTGAGGCGCTGGACACCACACCTCGCACCATGCCAAGATGCCAGGGGTCAGCAAAGGAGGAGAAGGTTTGAGCATCTGATGACAACTCACCTTCTCCAGGGAGAGAGGGTCAAAAGGCCTCCATGACAGTATGCCTACCAGTGGTGGCTGGGAGATATTGAGTTGTTGGTCTTCAGTACAGGGGGAGGTGAGCTGTGGCAAACATCGTCGGAATGCATGTGTTAGCATTTGCAGCTCCCTGGACATCATTGAATGTCCACACTCACCATTGGGGGGGGTGTCATGAAGAACAATGACACACCACATTCCCATGCCCACCATCGGATCCTGACCTCCTGGGTCCCAGTATTCCAGCCCTCAGCCTGCAAGGAACTTGGATTTAAAGAGTGGCAAGATATGAAGGTGGCCCTGCCCTGGGTGATACATAGGGCTCCTTCAGGTAAGGCGTGAGGATTCAGAGCACTGGGGTACTCAAGTTGGGAGGGTCTAGGCTTAGTGGGATAAGCAGATGGGTGACGTCTGAGGGAGTTCGCAGGAAGTGGCAACTGGAGGGAAAAAGAGTGTAAAAAAAAAAAGAAAGCTGCGGTGCCACTATCTTCTCAATTACCTTTCTTTTTTTTAAGTTATCTGTTTTATCCTCTCACTCCTGCTTGGATGCCCACCACTCCTTCGTGCTTTCCTAGGTTTCTTTCTGCTTCTGCCATCCCCTCTCAAGTCCTGGCTCCCCTGCAGGTCCCACATAGCAGCCTTCCCACAGTATCCCAGCATTTCCCTTCACCGGGTGAGTCCCCCTCCTCCGAGGCGGAATGCACCAGTGGAGGGAGGACACTAGCACTTACTCAGTCTAGGCTGCAGGATGCTGCTGGGCCCCACAAGGAATGGCTCCCTGCGGGATGCAGAGGTGCAGAGGATCTGGAGGCCGTCATCTGGCGAGCACCCAGCCATTTTCACTTTTTCTGTTAGTGATGTCATGGCATATGCTGATGTCCACTCCTCCCCTGTTGCCATTCAGGCCATGCATCCTGCGCTACTCCTAGCCTCTGCTAGGAGCCAGCAGGCACTGGAACAGTCCCCTACCCTCCCCATGGAGAAGAGAGCTGTCCATGGGATGCGCGATCCTTCTCCCCTGGCCAGCCCTCCAGTGACCTGGGCTCATTCCTGAACCCGGGTCGCTGGCGTTGCATGCGGAAATCCAACTGCTGTACTAGTGGTCCGGCTTCAATGACCTTTCTAAAAAAGGGAAGGTTAGACACAGGTCTAAAATTTGCTAAGCAGTCCAGGTCCAAAGATGGTTTCTTCAATATGAGCTTCACCAGCACCTCATTCAAAGCACTAGAGAAAGACCCGTCCAAGAGACAGCATCAGATTATCTCAGTAAACATCAGACCTAGAGACCCCACACAACCCAGTAGGAGATGTGTCAGGTCTGGGTCCAGTCAACAAAAAAGTGGGTCACAAGCTTGAGATTAACTCACAAATGTCTTACATCCCTAGAGGCCTAAACTTTTTCATAGAGTAGGAGTGCTTCTATTGACAACCCACTTTCCTGTGCAGGACCGCTACAGCCCAGTTGGGGGAGAAATCCCAGACCTGACAGAAGACATTCTGTCAGAGAAGAAATGAGTGAAATCTTTGCACTGGTGGATGAAACATCCATTGTCAGTTGTAGACAGGTAGGATAAAGTAACCTTTCTACAGTTCCAAAGAGCTGAACCAGTCTGTTCCACCCTGAAGCAATCTCCCTGGACAGAAATGTTGCCTTCTTATGGGAGTTTACTCCTTGATACTCACTGTAATGAGTTCTCATAGTTAGTTTGTCCTCATTGGTCCAGGATTTCTGCCAACAATGCTCCAACCTCTGACTGATGGTCTTCATCTCCCTCAGCTCCCTGTCAAACCATGGGGATCTCAAGTGAGAAGATCCGGGTCATATATGCATTAGCACATCAGAATCAAGAGCCAAGGTGACAGCCCTCCTATAGGCCATCATCACTACCTCTCCTGATCCTGCCTCACAAGCAACCACTACTCCAGAGAGGTGCAATTTTAAATGCGAGTGTTATTAATGTGGAACAGTTATTTATGCAATGTTTTTTTAAGTTATTATGAATATATTGTACTGTAACTGAAGTGTTTTTAAACAGGATTTTCCTGAAAACAGGCTTGCCTAGTGATGAATTCCTGGATAAATATTAATAAAATTCAGATTCAAATTACAGCTTGAAGTCCTGCTGGGGCAACACCCTTTGAATGGTGGCAGCAGACCATTTCCACAGGGCATGGTTTACCAAGGTGGGCCCCAAATGAGAACTTTACCATGCAGTGATTTGCCCAGACAGCGGGATCAGCCTCGAGCCCCAGTGAGAATACTAAGTCCAAGGTATGACTGTGTTATTGGGTCACAAAAGTAACTACTTGTGCAAGGCTCAATGAATACATCACCTGGAGGAAGTCTTGCCCAAACTGCGAGAGTTCATCATCAGTCCAAGCATTGAATAACCCAGAACCAACCATCTGGATGACTCCAATACTCTCTCGGTGATGAAGTCTACGACTTCTTGCAGAAATTCCCTCTCATTCCCAGGAGGCCAGTACACAAGAAAGATTCTGCAAGCTGTACCTGGACCTCCATATATGGCCACCCATTCAAACAGCAAAGTGGAACCCACAGGGTGCACAAAACATTCAAGTCAGATCTAAAACAGATAGCCACCCCCCCCCCATGATCTCTCTGTGGGCACTGAACCATGGAGAATCCAAAGAGGAGTGATGCCTCCAGAACTGTGACACACCATCACTCATCCAGGTCTTCATGATGCAAGCCAGATCAGCTGGGGAAACTAAGACCGCTATGATTGCAGTCTTGTTTGTGATCAATCTGGCATTGCATAGCACTGCACGTAGGGGAGAAGCAGAGGCTACCAGCCTAATGGCTACCTCCCCACTCAGTCCAGTGGGAGCTCTGGTTATGGGAACCAAATATGTTTGGCCTCTCCCTAGGTCACATTTCACCTCTGGTCATCTCTAGTCCTCACCAACCCAATAGTGCCCCCCAATTAGTACCCCCCTCACCATGTTGCCTACCATCCCACCGCCTTCTGATTCCCACCTCCCTGCAGTGCTTATAAGCCACCACTGGCAGGTGGTGGTCATTTAAGGGGTGGAGGTCCAGCAGCTTGGATAAGGAGCAACTAAGCCTGGGGGGCCCGTGACCCACTCATATAATTCCACCAGCTGCTCAAACAACACCCATAACAATACCATACTGTAGAATAGACTCAAACAAACTTAAAACCAACCTCACTCACCCTAATCCCTAAACACAGATATCCAGGTAGTCACTCTTCTCTAATACAATAATTTAAAACACCTGCCAACCAGGCACTACCCTAATCATAGAACCAGCAACCCTCTACTCCAAACCTCCCTTTCTCCCACAAGAAAAGAAGGAAATGACCAGAAATAAATATTAACAAATCATAAAAAAGAGTCCACGTATTGAGCAAAAAATAGTCACTGTGTAATGTTCAGTAATGTCAGTTTGCAGCTTTCAAATGTATAATCAGGCTCTGCTACCATCAGAGCAAGCAGCTGTTTAAGCCAGGAGAAAATCTTCTCCCAGCAGCTTTCTCCCCACTACTTTGGGGATTTAAATCATCAACAGGAGAAATAAGAAAAATTAAACATGTTGCCAGGTGCTCTCACCACCTGTCCCTTCAAACAGCATTGGCAGGAGACTGATTAAGTTGTCCAACTCCTTTTACTTTTCCTGTGTGGTCACTGGCTAATGATTTGCTACAGCGCCATTTCACACCACGGCAATCATTGGTGAAGTCCTAATCTTTGTCCTGCTCATAGCAGGATCACAAGGAGACCTGTAGGCTGCCCTGCTCTTAGTTCACCACCCTCACCTGACTCCAGATCGAACAGCTCCAGACTTTCCACAGATCAGCCTGAGCACACCAACACTCCTACTTGGACTGATCCAAGCACTTTGACAATCCACAGTTCACAGCTTTCTTGTGGGTTCAAAACCTACAGCACATCCTGCACCAGTCAAAAATCCTCCTTATCTCTGCTGATGAAACCAGGTGCTGTACAATGCAGTGGTAAGTCCTTGGGGATGACAGTTTGTGAGATGTAAAAGGGTACAGTATTAAATTTGTGAGATGCAAAGGGGTATTAAAACAAATACTGGACCCCAATCTATTTTGCACAGTAATGGGTTCTAACTGGAAAATAAAAAAATATATCTCCTATAACTATTTCACTTTCCTGACCCTAGCGATTCTCTGTCCCTAAGTCTCAAAATCTAACTAAAAGCTAACACTTCTGCTAGCAAACACTAGCAGATGCTAAAACACTTATTTATTACATCTGTATACTGAAAGCCTACCTACTGGTTTTCAATAAAGATGTCATGGCTTCTCCTTTATTTAGCTTTTGTTGACCGGGTAAGTGCACTAGACAATTCCTGCCTATTTTCAGGCACGACCCAGGGGGAGGGGGATACAGATGAATGGCAACTGACCTTGAACCAGATTAAGCTGTTGGTGGTATTTTTGGTGAATGAGGGAAATTTGGCCAGGACACCGTGGAAATTCCCCTACTCTTTTCGATAAGTGCCATGGGATCTTTAACATCCACCTGAACTACCACCAATCCAGGCAAATGGGACCTCGGTTTAACGTCTCATCCGAAAGACAGCACCTCAGAAATGCAGCACCCCTCTCATGCTGCATTACAGTGTCAGTACTGGGATATTAACCCAAGTGCCAGATGTGGGAACTGAACCCACAGCCCTCTGATCTCCTGGCCTCAGAGGCGAGTGTGCTACCTACTGAGCCACTGACACTGCCTCTCCTATCTGAATCTCCTATATAATTATATCTAATAGGAGTAAATCAGCAGGGTTTTACAAAAAATTAAACTCAAAGCTAGAGATCCAAATTGACAGAAGCACAGCCTGGCAACCATCTTCCATCCAAAAATGTAGCTGTGGCTATCCAGCACTTTTGCAAACCTTGCATCCAGTTCAGCTTGCATTGCTCAGTAAGCACAGTAGCTCAATCTGGAATCTCCCTGTTTTTGTGTACATATCTACTGTTCAAAGATATTTTCAGGATATGCACTGCTGTGCTGAAATCACCTGATTCAATGTGGCAGCGGTCATTTCATGTTCAGCTTTTTGACTAATTTAACAAGTGGACTGGATGGTTTAGATTGTTCTTTCACAGCAGCAGAGCTCAGATGTCTGTGTCTCTTGTCCATGGGTTCAGCAAGTGCTAGTTCATCAGTGAGCTTCCACAGTGTCTCTGATTGAACAGGAAGGCTCAGGAGGTCTTGAACTGTTACACACTGTTCTTTCAGCTAAATATTGAGTATTGAAGAATGGATAACAAATACTTCTCCACCTGAATATGAATACTCAGCCAGGGGGTGTTATTATGCATCTGCTGTGGATTACTGTTTGTGGTGTTAGTCTGCAAGACCCAATAAGATTGCCACAGTCCAGTGTGAACTATGGTAATTGGTACTATTCATTGCTGACCTCAAGCCATATTGTTCTACCATGCTGCGGTGACAAGAATATCACTGACCTCCCCTACAGTGACACACGGTCACCAACATCCCCGACACTACCAGGTCCTGACCCTCACCAGGGATCACACCAACGCCTGTTTGGTGTTCATGCAGGGCTGTGCCACCACCTGCCCCCCCCCCCGGACTTATAGATTCCAACTCTGGTTGGGTGGCGGATGTTGGAGGAGAGAGAGGCTAAACTCAGGAGTTGATGACACGGTCATCACTCTGACAACCCGGTCAACAATGCGGGTGTTGACAGATTGGTGTTGCTGTAACAGCATCACTGTTACAGCGATATACAAAGGCGGATAAACCCCTTCATTCTCTGCTTTGCCACCAATAGCAATATTCCTTTTTGGACCCATTGATTTTCAAACTATAAAAAAATACCCTCCCCCCCAAAAAAAAAAAAAAAACGCAAAATAACAGCAAACAACATATGCATCAAAAATATATAAAAAATAAAATAAAAGTAAATGAAAGTACTTTACATGTCGGGCATTGTATTGGTCTTCACAACATTTCTCAGCCATTGGTGGATTTTTTTTTTTTGCTTAATTTTTCTTTTTTTGCCTTTTTATGCTTAAAGGGTTTTTTTTTTACATTAATTGAGCTTAGTATGACTACAGACATGTCCCGCTAGCAGCCAAAGCTGTAGTAGTTAACTACTGGCTGCATGAGGTCAGAGGGCAGAATTGTGTCTGCCTGTGCATGCCTGGTCAGGTCACTCATTTAATCACTGTCCTATTCACGGTGGGTCAAGTAGTGGGTCTCAATTACCTGATACCAACTTTGTATGGCCAGTGGCACATCTGATCCTATTGAAGCTGTTGATGATGACAATGTGAACGTTGTGGTAGTGTCATCAGGAGGAGGAGTTGTGCTGCTACTGCTGGGAGTGGTGAGCAGAACTGTGATGCTATTGCCAGTGGCAGCCTGGGGGACTTACCTCCAGGAGGAGTATAAGAGATAATAGCAGTAGATATCACTTGTTGGACATGGAAAAATCCAGATTAATAGTTAAAGTTATCCTTCATAAGTCTGAGAAAGTCTAAGAGTAAAAGAATCTTAGGATCTATCCTTGAGCAACGTGGTGAGACAATGGGCTCAGTTTTTCAGGAGCTCATAGAGTGATGTAAATTGCATTGATCCAGGGCTGCAGCAACCTCGGGGTGTGCCAGAGACCCTGCACCTGATTTTGGAAAAAGCAGGGTTCCAGTACCAAACTCTCCAGGTTTGCTGGAAGTCGACTGCAGATCCAAACAGGTGACACCTGTGGCAATTGCAACAGGAATCCACCTCCTCCCACCAAGAACAACACATATGGGGCTGGCATGGTGGGTGGAGGAAGCTGCGGGACGGAAGGGGGCCAGGTGCAGAAGGGGTACAGAAGGGGTCATGGGGGGTTGGAGAGACAGCTGGGCAGCAGTGGGAGTGATGGCGCATGGTGCATTTGCATTCTGCTGTATGTACAGTATAGTCATTGTACTGTACATACAGAATATTACTCCTCCCTGGTAGTCTAGCACCCGCCCTCCCAAACATGATGTCCCCTATATAAAATGTCCAAACAACCCTAGTGGACTAGTTGACCCCTCATCCCCGATGTCCCCTAGAAATAGATAAGTATCTACCCTGGTAGTCTAGTGGCTCCCCATCTGACTTCGATGTCCCCTGTACAAAGTGTCAAAAAACCCTGGTGGACTAGCAGTCATGTCCTGCAGAAATAGATAAGTATAAGCCTAGCAGCCTCCCCCTCCAATCCTGATGTCACCTGTACAAACTGTCAAAACAACCCTAGTGACCCCATCTGTTGGACATTTGTGGAGTTCCAGGCACAGCTGTTAGCAGCATGGAAGGAGATATTTCAGCTGCAACACCAGCTGAACTGGTACCCACAGGCACAACCTGTGTCCCCAGTCACCCCCAGGCCCACTGGCCAGAAGCAGGAGGATAGTTGGGAGAAGGAGGTGTCACATTGGTAGTCACAAGGAGGCTATAGAAGCTCACCAAATCCTGACAGCAAATTGCTTTGCACCCCAGAGGAGGAGCAGGTACATGACCTCTTTAGGGGGAGACTCGGAGTCAGTCAGAAAGAGAGAAAAGGATGACTGAGTGGCTGCCCATGGTGAGAACAGGAGAAAGGCAGAAAGGAATATGCCATTCATAGGGGACTCCATGTTTAGAGGAGTGCAGAGCTTCCCTTGCCTTTTTTGAGGTCCTCCCTGTGTGGGGATGGGGGAGGAGCAGTGAAGAGTGAGAAAGGAGGAGTCTGAGAAGTTTAAAAGTTGGTTGAAATAATGGTGTCAGAAGGAAGGACAATATTTTGTGGTAGATTGGGGGAGGGCTTAAGGGACAGGAGGCTCTTTAAGGGTGACGATATTTAACTAACAAGGGAGAGGTCCTAGTGTGCTTTGGCAGACATTTGGTACCTACATTACAGGACATTTAAAATGACTAGGGGAAGACTGAGGCTGGGGAACCACAGAGGACATAAAGTACAAGGGAAACCTAGCTAGGACTCGTCTAGAAATGGAGGCTAGGAATTGAGAGAGGGAAGCAGCAAGGCATGGTTGCATAATAAGTTAAGAAAAGGTACCAGAGAGGAGGGTTTCACAAAGATGGCAAGGAGCAGAAATTCAGGAAATTAAGGAAAGAAGAGGAGGATGAAGGGAGGAGCTGAAAAAAGGTGAGAGGTATAGGCAGAAGCTGGAAGGCAGAATGTCTTAATGCAAGGAGCCAAGGAGCCTAGCAAACAAAATAAGTGAGCTCCGGGTGATGGTAGCACATACTGAGTTAGACTTCATGACTATTGCAGAAACAGAGGCCACCAGGAATAATGGCTAGGACCTGGCAGTACTAGGCTAAACTATGCATAGGCAGGATAGGTTGAAGGGAAAAGGAGGTGGGATAGCCCTCTATGTCAAAAAAGGCACAGGTGGTAGAGGATGGGTTAATCAGGGGAGGGAATGGGGAAACAAGATCACTGTGGGTACAGCTCAAGATAGTATCAGGCAAGAAATTGAACATGGGGGTGGTCCATAGGTCACTATGATACAAGGATGATGGTGATAGGGAACTAGGAGCAGAAATAGGGAAGTGTCTCAAAGGGGAAGCAGTTGGGAGGGGGACTCAATCTGCCAGACATCAGTTGGGACATTCCAACAGCTAACAGCACCACACCAGAAGTCAGGCCTTGCTAAATGTGTTGCAGGACAGCCTGCTGGTGCAGCTGGTCAGGGAACCCACAAAGCTGACTACCATTCTCAATGTGGTGCTCACCAGCTCAGAAATGGTAGGCAGAGTGTGGGTTGGGGAATCACTGGGACTAAGTGACCATAACACCATATGGCTAGCACTGGCAATGGGTACAAACATACCCTTGTCAAATGCTGAGGTACTGGATTTTTGAAGACTTTGACCAGAAGATAGAATTAGTCCAGCATAAGTTAGTTGATGAGGACAAAATCATGGAGTGGAGGAGAAGTGGGACGTAATTATAGAAGCCCTTTTTGAGGCAAGTAAGTAATAATTGAGAATGGTTACCAAGATAAACAGGAACAAGAGACCAATCTGGTTCTCTAAGAAGGTCAGGGAGGAAGTGAGGGAAAAAAGGATGATCATCAATTACAAACAGAAGTAGGGGGAAGAGGAAAGGAGCAAATACCAGATAAAATTAAGGGAGGCCAAGAAGGCAGCAGGGATGCAAAAGCAGACATAGAGCTGCATACTGCCGACAGGGTCGGGGGGGGGAGACAGTTTTTTAGGTACATTAGAGAACAAAGGAAGTTGAGAGGGTTACTGGTAAGTCTGATAGAGAGGGGTAGGGTAATAAATAGGATGAGTAGGTGGAAGCCTTTTCTAATGACTACTTCTGCTCAGTATTTACAGTGGGAGATAGTCAACCCTCCCCAGAAAGTGGTATAAAGGCTGATGCAAGGTGAATTCCAGAGATGAGACATGGAAATTGTAGAAGAAAGGGTTAGAAAATGGCTTGCAACCCTGAAAATGCCATAGACAATGCTCCAGGGCTAGATGGGCTGCACCTGAGGGTGCTAAGGGAATTGACATCAGAACTGGATGAACCCCTGGCAGGGCTATTCAATTGCTCCCTACAGTCAGGGGTGGTTCTGAGAGACTAGAGAATAATGAACATGGTTCTGATCTGCAAAGGAGCAGAAAAGGAGAAGCCAGGGAACTGCAAGCCATCAGTCTTGACCCCTTTGTGGGTAAACTGATGGAAACACTAGTCAAAGAGGACCTAGTGGAACCTGTGAGAAATAGGCTCCAGGACAATAAGCAGCATGTGTTTTTGCAAGGGAGGATTTGTCAGACCAACTCTATAATATTCTTTCACAAGGTAAAAAGGGCCATGCATTAGGGGCAAGCTATAGGTTTTCTCACTTGAACTTCAGCAAGGAATTCAAGTCAGTGCCACACAGAAGGTTGCTGAAGAAATTAGATGACCTGGGAGCAGCAGAAGACCATGGTAGATGGGTAAAAAGATGGTTAGTGGGGAGATAGCAGAGGGTGGTGTTTAGTTGGGTCAAATCACTGGAGGGAGAGGTCCCAAATGGGATGCCACAAGGATCAATTCAGTGATCAATCCTTTTATGGGAGGGCTTTAAGCCCAAGGTTCGATGGGTAGAGCAACAACATCACTCCCCCATCGAGCTTAAAAGGTCACACATAATGGGCTTAGCCAGGATTCATTTTTCATTGCAGCCAGAGGCTGGGTCATCCGCGCTCTCCTCCCGGCTCCTCATTCATGCTCATCTTTTTCTCCGACCTGCGTCCCTGCAGTCGCTTTGCATTTTGTTTGCTTTGGTAGTTCGTCTCCCCTGTAGTAGCCTCGTTGCTCTATCTGTGGGCTATGGCATCTCTTTTGGTCCATTTCCCATGTACCGTTGCTTCCTTTTGCCCTCCCACCTCACTCTCGCTCCTGTTTTTTCCTTCACTTTCCTGTGGCTCCTCCAAAGCTCCGAGTTTACTGATTGCTTTCCCTGCCTGCCACTTTCTGGCATCCTACCATCTGCTCGTCTGTCGTGCCCCCGCTTCCCCCCTCCGTTCTCCTCTTTCCTTTGTTGTCCATTGCTGTCTGTTCATTTTTCCCCCCTCACTTGTGCTCCCCCCTTCCCTCTCTCTTTTGTCTTCCATTACCTCCTACCTAGAACCAAGTAACCCAGTTTGCTTCTGTCAGTGTGGCGTTAAACCTATCCCCTGCAGTGATTCTTTCTTTCCTTTCATGTGAACTGACCTCTAGTCAGGCTGTGCAGAGCCACTTTTTGACCACAAGAGGGTGAGCTCCGTGGATAGAGCACTGTGGTCTTACACCTGAACTGGCTGGTACCATGGTCAGAACGTGGATGGGAATGACGGTCCTAACCTAAGGTTTGCTGCTCACCTGCTATGTACATTCTTGTATTCCTGCAACATCATGACACCTCTCTTGCTTTTGGGGTATGTTACACTTGGTATCGATGATAGCAATGCTGGATATGTCACGGTGCAATAATAACCCAATCAGGAGACAGCTTGTACCCTGCTAATGAAATCTCACTGTCATGTGCAGTGCTGCAGCCTGCGGCTGAACTAACACAGCACCAGTTACATCTTCATACCTGTTGCTGATTCTCCAGATATCACTATTGAATCACTGGGCCACCTTTGAACATCTCTAGCCTATGATAGCCCTGAACTTCTCCTTCTCTGATGATTCCCTCTTTCCCTTGCCACTGCTCTCTGGCGGTTTTCATCTCCCACTGGCCATCGTGGATCCTGATTATGCTGTGCTCTCGTTTTTGACCACTAGATGGCACCACGACTCCTCCACTTGCTTGGTCTTTCTCTGCATTTGCTCCTTTTGGGCATACCTATCCTTAAACCCATTTCAGCATGCTTCAGGGTGCACTCTTTCTTCTCCCTCTCCTCAGCCATAGTTACGGTCATCATTCACCTCGCTCCGTCCATCTGTCTTCCACTCAGATCTTCCCTATGTTGCCATATGACTCGACCTGTCTCTAGCTGACTCATTCCAGTTCATTTAGCCCTCTCAACTCCACGATGCCTCGCACAGACCTGCTCATCTCTTTCCATCGTTCAATCGGTCTGCCTCAGCTGGCCAATCAGCATACCTCAGTGGGCTCCATCTGGCCTGCACTCAATATTTATTTTTGGCATATCTATCCTTAATAATATGCTCTGCCTGACTCCATCAGGCCTTATCCAACTCGCCCTACTGCAGTTCTTATCCCGTACTGGCTGGGTCCTATGCTACCCCATTGCCCTCCCTACTGTCCTTCGTCCTTTCATGCCTCGCTTTCCTGTACCAGCCTCCATGGCTTCAATCCATCATTGTACCTCATCCATTCCTATTTTATCTTCCTTAGCCTAGCACCTATTCTCATCCCAGCCATCATGAATTCTCTCCATTCATGGCTTCACTCCTCATTGTACATTGTCTAATTTTGCACCTCTTGATCGCACGTCCTGAGCTGATCCTCTGGTTCGCCTACCCTATGGTTCTAGACATGCCTTCTTGGCCTCGAGTCTACCTCCTTTCAAGGAGCCTCCTTACTCCTATCACTCTATTGAGCATCCTGTCTTCATATAAGTTCATTTTCAAGTTCATTCCCATCTCCTTAATTGACATTTCCTCGACCTGCCACCTTCCTGTGGCAATCATCACCATCAGGATTCATCATTGCCTGTTCCTTCATTCAACCTTCTGTGGTCCTGCAGCGATCATCATCATCAGTATTCATCTTCCTCAGTAACCTCGATTCAGGTCTATCTTCACTCCTGGCCATGCCTTCTTGTCTATCGCCCTTTGCTATGGGCCAGCTAGCAGCTCTCCACCATCATTTAAGTTCAATTTCAAGTTCATTTACAGTCTCCTTTTCCCCAATCTGCTCATGTTGAACCCTGCACTCCTGCGGCAATCATCATTATCATTGAATCATTCCTGTCTCCTCCTATTTCAATTCCATACTGGCCATCCAGGATTCACTCCACTAGTGGTCTGCTATCAATATTTCTTTTTGGGCGTACCTATCATGACTCCTATGTCACCTTATCAACCCGCAGCCATCCTGCTGCATGTATCCAGCTCATAACTCCAGTCATCATTCACTCAGCATTACCTCAAGGTTTGTCTATGTACATCGCTTACTCAGACATTCCTATCATTGAATCCTATGCTACCTCATTGACTACAACCTAAGGGTCTAATCATTCAGGGTCTAGTCATTCACATCACATAATCAAGCAGGCCTTTTCAACCTCAGTGTCTGCTCACTCCCATCACTCAATCAAGCCAGTCTGCATTATCCTCGGTCTCCTCATGAGCACATCTGGAATCTTATCATGAGCACATCTGGGTACCCCTTGCTCCTCTGACTTCTATATGGATTCATTCCCTTCCATCGACTACTCAAGCATACCCTTCTCAGTTCCCTGCTGCCTCATGTGCTTTCTTTAATCTGTGCTTCTTTGGAGTTTTCTCCTATCTCGTCATCATCCTCCTTACTCATATCCCTCATTAATGAACCATTCTTTTTACTGACATACGTCCTCAAATCAAACGTAGTCAGCCTGGAGGGAAGGCGACCTAGGCCTTGGATCCCCAGAGGTTTCTTCCTCAAAGTGGGGTTTTTCCTCTCCTCTCCTCTGTGCCAGTGGTCATAATATTAGTTAGAGTTGGTGCTTTCTTCAGTTAGTTAGTTAGATTCCGCTGTTGGGTGGAGGCAGATGGTGACCCCCGGCTTTCCTTTCTCTCCTTAGGAAGTTAGTCCTTCTCTTCACAGAAGTCATTCATCATCCATGCCTCTTTGAAGCTTGACATGTTTGGGTATTCTTTTTGGGCTTCTTCCTAACCTACTTTTAGCTGACACATTCATTCCCATGGCACCTGTAGGGGGGGGAACCCTCTTCTAGGGTTCCTTGCATCATACCCCTACAGTGTGGTATATCCCACAGATAGAGGGGTGGAAAGCCACAAAGCAAATCAAGTTACACAAGCATCATCTCATATTATCTCATCCAGTTGCATAAGCACATTGAATACGAGGGCTTTAAGCCCGAGGTACAATGGGCAGAACAACAACGTCACTCCCCCATCAAGCTTTAAAGGTCACACATCCTGAGCTTAGCCAGGATTCATATTTTGTTGCCCACCATCCACCCCTCCAGTGGCTCATCTCTCTTACCTGTGGGCTTCTTCCTAACCTACCTTTAGCTGATGCATTCATTCCCATGGCACTTGTAGGGGGGAACCCTCCTCTAGGGTTCCTTGCATTGTACCCCTACAGGGTGGTATATCCCATGGATAGAGAAGTGGAAAGCCACAAAGCAAATCAAGTTACACAAGCATCATCTCATAATATCTCATCCAGTTGCATAAGCACATTGAATTTATGTTTATCAGCAACCTAAGAGGAGGAATACAGGGCCAGATTTGTCTCTTCACAGATGAAAAAAATCTCTTTTGCAGGATAGACAGTGAGAAGGATGAATGAGAGTTACAGAGGAACTTGAAAAGGATAGATGCATGGTCCAAGTTTGGCAGCTGAAATTCAATGGCAAAAAGTGCAGTGATACACATAAGGAACAAGAACCATAGGATTGGAAAACTGGATGGTTGGGGTTAAACTCAGCACTACTTCTGAGGGAAGGGGCCTAGCAGTCAACTGGACACTACTTCTGAGGAAAGGAACCTGGCAGTTATCATAAGCAACTCTCTAAAACAAACTAGCCAATGTAACAAGGCCTACTGCAAAGTGACCAGAATGTTGGGATGTATTGGAGGGTTGTCAGCAGGAGAAAAGAGGTGAGATGACCTTTGTAAAGATCACTGGTGAGACACCATCTGGAATGTTGTGACTAGTTCTGGAGTCCCCACCTAAGTAAATACAAAGACAGATTGGAAACACCACAGCATAAGGCAACCAAAAGGATCTAGGGCTAATAGGGAACTTAGGAAGACTGGATGAACCTCTAGTCTTTTTCTGCCATCATTGTCTCTGTTTCCATGTTTCTAAGTAACAGGGTAGATCCTGTAAGGATTGTCTTAGGGCACTGAACATGTACTCCTGGAAGGCAAGAAGAGGAACAGGCAACATAATAGACTTCAAGTTCCTGAAAGGAGTGAACAAAGTAAGTTGAAAGGAACTATACAGCTGGAATAAAGAGTCAATAACAAAGAAACATGAGTGGAAGCTTGGGGGGGGGATTCAGTAGGAATGTGAGAAGTGCTACTTTACAGAAAGAGTGGTTGAGTCATGGGACAGCCTACTGACTGAGGCAGTGGTCAAAAACATTAATGGGTTCAAGCATAGCTGAGAGAGTTAAAGAGCTGGTGACACATTCAGGAGAACTTTATCAAAACCGAATATTTAGACACAGTCCAACTTGTATTTCCCATTAGTGCTGTGTTCCTCCTCCCCATTATTTATTGCTGAGGTCATTTGTATGAAAACAGGATCTTTGCTCCTGAAGAGTTTACCTTTTCCTACTACATTCTCCCTACCTAAGGTCACAATGCAGTGTTTTTGGTATCACAGTTACTCCCATAGCAACACATTGTGATGTTACAACACAGGATTATGACTTGAAGTAGGGCATAAGCTATCATGGCAGACAGACTCTAAAGGAACTCTAAGGGATAAAGATTATATATTAATGCAAATTTTCTTAGTAATAAATAATGGGGAGGAGAAATATACAAAATATAAGTGGAATGCAGGCAGAATTGTACCTAATTATTACGTTTTTTGAAGTTTTCTTTGAGGCATCAGTCTCTCTTTAAGGGCTTAACATATTCTCAGGGTGGTAGCAGTAAGTCAGGGAGCACTTGCTGGGGGAAATGGAGGCAATGGCAATATTCCCATCTAGATAACAGGTCTCAGGGTATGATAGAGTAAAACAAGGCAGACTGGATAGACCGATGATCTTTTTCTGGTGACATTGTGTGTTTCTATGTATCTATGTAAAAAATATATAAATTGTTTTCCAGAACAACTCACTGAACCTCTGGAGGTCTAAGCCTTTTGCACTTTTGATTGCAATAAGCACCTCTTGCCACACATTCAGGACATAGTCCTTCATTTTCCAAAAAAATACATAATTGCAGCTAGAGACTGCACATAGTGCAAGATAACACATCTGCAGCCTATGTAAAGCTTTCCAAACCCTACTCATCTGAAACCTTTTGGAACTGTACTCCCACATCTAATGCTGAAGCCCACCACTGTCAAGCACAGTTTGAGTGCCATTGCCTCTTGGTTATGTGGTATGCTCACTCTGATTGTTGTTGTGGAAACAATTTGCAAAAGAAAAAGAACAATCAGTGAGTATACCACGTAACCGAGAGTGAAGGAATATATCCTGAATCTGTGGCACAAGGTGTGGCTTGCAGCCAGAGGTTCAGAAGTCTGGAGGTTACTCTATACTTAATCAAAGTGCAAGGCATCATGGGTACACAAACCTTTTTGCAAGTCTGTCTGACAGGGATTCAGCAGAAGAGACAGTGCATTTTATACAGGCTCGTGAATCTGATCCAGTACAAGCTGGGAATGACAAAGTACACCGATGTCATTCTTCATTGTCTCAATCAGTATAAAATCAAACCCCAAAGGCAACAGACATTTTGAACACTTGGAGTGAGCATGCTGAAGAGGCAGTTTGCAGGAAGAGTAGTACAAACTAAAATGATGCTGGGAGGTATATTTTTTACTTACATTACCCCACTTCACATGGTGATAACATTTTTACTTTTTGTGCTACAACACTGCATTTTGACATCTGCTACCTGCTTTACTCAAGCTGCTAGACTAAGCAATTATTGTGCACACCCACACTGTAGACCACCATGCTCTGTCAATTTGCGAGAATGGAGTTTGCCCTTTAAGGGGCAGACCAAGTTGTCCTGGTGCACCCCTCCTTTCTACCTGAAGATGGTGTGCTCAGAAGGGAGGGGAAGGAAGGGGAAGGGCAGTGAGACAGAACAATAGGCAGGCAACAGAAAGGGGAGGGGCTAATGGAGGTACATAATGGGCAGCACAGGGGTGGCTCAGCCACTTTTGCTGAAGTTTTGTTCTATATGAAACTACAGCACATCAGATTGGCTTATTGATTGGAAGGTTTGTGCACTAGCATACAGCAGGTAAGGAAACTAGCAGCTAATTTTAGCCTCGAAGGAACCCCCCCCAAAAAAGTTGTTTTATTACATTGTTTTAATGAAACCTGTATGTGGATGGCTTTTGGGAATTTTCTGGTGAAGATTCTTAAGACAGGGATCATGTGATTACTGAAATGCTGAGGGAAACTGCCTTTGAAGCATTAGCGGGTTTTTCAAGTGAGTAAACTTGTTGCAGGGCATTTTTGGGACCAACAGAATAGTTGTGGTGCAAGAGGCAGGGGTTTGAAGGCTTTGTGAGCAAAATGGAATGTGGATGTGTGTTTTTCTTTCAATTCGAGCTCATCATGATGTTCACGGTATAATTTGGCAGATTAGATTAGCTGAATTGCAAATTGCAGGATGGAAGGACGCGAGCAACATGCGGGGTGTTTGACCGAAAGTGGCCTAGTGAAGAGAGGAAGCAGAGCATGTTGGGGGGAGAGCAAATGACTGGAGAGTTTTTTTTAAGCATAAGGGGAAAAGGTCAGGTAGCGAGGGAGCAGAGGCTGGTACTGGGTCAGATGGTAAGCTCACTCGGGCACAAGGCAGGTGCCTGAAAGGCTTGTATTCAGGAGGGCATTGTAAAAAATCGGGAGAAGCCTTGAGGAAAGAGAAGCCCTTGCCCTGGTATATGGTTGTTTTGACTGTGAATGTGGGGACAGGATGTGCTGGCTTTGGTAAGGCCCGAGACAAGGGGCTAGCATGAGGCCTACAGAGGCGGCCACCGGAAGGCGGCACACATGGTTTCAGCTAAAGTTTAGGCCAGAGAGAAGCAAGAAGGGGAAGGAGGAATCTCGAGTGGATGCAGGCCTGGGGTCCCCCCATTTTGATCGTGGGACAGAACGGGTGCTGAAGGCCTGGCAATGAGAGGCCTATGTGGCAAGGCCTGGCTAGGGGATGGCGAGCAGCCATGTGGCATGATGTCACATGCCAAAGGGAGCAGGCCTCAAAAGAAGAATGAAGAAAATTGGGAACATTGTGTAGGACAGTAGCTGGGTGCCTGATGGAGGGGTGAAGTGCAATAGGGGCAGCCATGAAAGGTTTTTTTGAATTTATCCTTGTTTTTGCTTAAAGAGAGGAGGCAGCCATCAATAAGCTGCAGATTGGGGCCTAGACATGATAATGATGTCATGCTCAAGGAACAGGAGCAGACAAAGGAACCTGAGGGGGGTGGCATAGGGACATTAACAAGGAGGTTGGAAAAGCACAGGAATGAGGTGCAGCAGCAGATTCGTATTGTGACTCGGGGGTGGAGATAAGGTTGTGAAGGGGGTTGGCATTGTGAGCCATGGCACAAAGCGCCAGAGCGGGGGGACAGTTAGGCCAGAGGGTTGTGAGGGCTGCGAGGGATGTCAAGAGCAACAAGAGCCATACAGGAGGCCTAGACGGCCTTGAGTAGGGGGCTAAAAAAAAAAAAAGAGAGAAGGGGGTAACTGTAGGGGAGCCTGATGAAGGGAATGGGACAGGTCCTGGCTGGCAGGGAAAGGAATAAATTAAGAAAGCAGGTCTCACCATAAAAATGGATGTGTACAACTAAGGTTTAATAAGGGACCTTTTTGTTTCAGTGTCTTTACAGTTTGTTTGCAAGAAGGAAGAATACATGGCTCCAAAGAAGAACAGGCCTTCTAAAGAGGAGGCCTACAGGGCTATTGTGGATCTGCTGATAAAGCCAATAGAATGTGGCAGCTGGTGGAGGGAGAGGAGCCGGGGCACTCTGGGAAGAAGCAGAAAGTGGGAAAGGGAAAAAGGGGCAGAGGAAAATGGCCAGCTCGGGGGCCACACAGCACAACCAGGGTGCAGCCACTGATGGTGGTACCTCCCAGGGCAGCTGGTCCAGTACCTTTGCAGCCCATTGACCCAGTACCATTAGTACCTCCCCAGGACCAGGTAGTGGTTCCCCCAGTGGAACCCAGGTTGGAGGCCATGAGCACAGTAGTTCCTCCACAACTGCTAGGTTTACAACCAGCCACCCAGCCACAAGGGAGCATCCCAGGGCATCACAATGACAACAGGCTGCAAGGAGTGGCCAGGATCACAGATAATGTTCCTGGGTCAGTGGGAGAAAGCATAAAAGAATATATAGGCCAAATTGTTTCAGCACTTAGAACAGGGGGCTTGGGGCAGATGGAAGCAGCGCTGGCAGAAATTAGATCAGGCAAAGAGCTGCCAACGGAAGGGGAAAAAAGAATAGAGTGAGGGAAAGGGGACAAGGGAAATAGGAGCTCCAGGAATGAGGGTGGGGGAACATGTCCCACTGGCCACAAAGGAGAAAATATGGAAGTGGGAATATGCGGATATTTTTGCCTTAGTGAGCTGAGAAGCGACTGCAAAATATGAGGAAATGGAGAATATAGGAAAGTGTGAAATGGCAGCAGCCGTGGTTTTGTTGGGGAAGAAAGAGGAGGATAAATTCACAAAAGGGAAAACTTGGGATGGATGGTGTGTAGGTTTTGCCACTTACTCGGTGATAGTGATGGAGAAGAAGCCTGAGCTGGGCATCCCACTTATCACCTACTCCCTAATAATAAGAAGGGTGAAGGCTAAGGGGGTGGGATAGATATACTACTACGAATTCTTTTGACAAATAATGGCGATGTATGGGGATATAAGATGGGACACAAAACAATTAGATCTGTGGGTGGATTACGTAACTGATCAGTCCACGCCAGAAGGGGAGATGGGTAGGAAGGGGGGGATACCACAGAGATGTTGTTGGGATTACAATAGGGCTTTTTGTTCCTGGCCACAATGCTGCTTTTGGCATGCATGCTCGAAATGTGGGGGGGTCACACCCAGCGAGCAGATGCAGAACGACATGGGCCCAAGGAGCTCAAGAGCCAGGGGCACAGGGAACAGGCCAGAAGTTTTTTTGGGAAGGGCAAGGGTATAGGGGACAGGTGTGGAATAGAGGGGGAAAAGACAGAGGGCATGCAAGGGGGGGGTCAGACTTACTGAATGACAAGGCCAACGGGGGAACGGGGGGATTTCTGGGGAAAGATTAAGGAATACGGGCAGGTGATCATTTTGAAGAAGCCAGAACTCCCATCAGGATAGATGCATGGGAAGATTGGTTGGGGAGATATCCGAATAAAAGGGAGGCAGAGACAATCAAAAGAGGTTTTCAGAAAGGTTTTTCATTGCAGTGTGTGGGCCCAAGGCAAGCGAGAGAGGCGAGCAATCTGGGTTCAATAAAAGGGAAAGAAGAACACTTAAGATGGAAAATAGAGAAGGAAAAGGCAGCTGGGAGGGTCTAAGGGCCATTTGACCCCCCCGCTGCAGAATATGAGAATTTTGCCAATGGGTTTGGTCCCCAAAAAACAACAGGGAGATCACAGGGTGATTCACCACCTGTCATTTCCGGAAGGGGACTCGGTGAACAATTTTATCAGTGAAGAGCATAGCAGAGTAACATATGCCACATTAGAAGAAGCAGTCCGGATCATCAGAGCAACGGCTGATGCATGGATGGCAAAGATGGACACAGAGTCTGTTTTCAGATTGCTACCAGTTAGGAGAGAGGACTGGGATCTTTTGGGTTTTAAAATAGGGGACAATACTATTGTGACAGAGCAATGCCGATGGGATGTTCCATAGCATGTGCCACATTTGAAACATTCAGCACCTGCTTGCAATGGATATTTCAAGAAAAAACTGGATACAAGACAGTCATTCATTACTTGGATGACTTCCTTCTAATAGGCAGCAGGAAGGAGGAGACGGAAAAAATGTTGTCCATGTTCCAGGATCTATGCAGAGATTTAGGGGTTCCTCTGGCACCGGAGAAGACAGAAGGCCCCAGTAAGGTTTTAGAATTTTTGGGTATTAAAATAGATACCCTGAGGGAAGCTTTTAGGTTGCCAGACAAAAAAGTGTCTAAGTTGAAGGAACTGATTCAAGTACACACAAGTAGAAGGAGAGTACAGCTAAAGCAGGTGTTACAGGTCTTTGGACACCTGAACTTTGCATGCAGGGCAATTGGCCCAGGGAGGGCCTTCACAAAATGACTAGCAAGGGCCACAGTGGGAGTAACCAGACCACACCACTGGATAGACATGTCAAAAGGAGTTAAGGAAGATTTTAAAGTGTGGGAGGAGTTCCACAGTAGTTATAATGGGTGCTCCTTTTGGCAGGAGGACTGGGTTTATAACATGGACCTCGACCTCTACACAGATACAGCAGGGGGACTGGGCATGGGGGGCTATTTGAGGGACAGATAGTTTGCAGAGCTGTGGCCAGCAGAATGGGTGAGGGACGGAAAAGTAAAGGACATAACACTGTTGGAGATCATGCCTATTTGGGCCTGCACCCTGGTGTTGGGGGAAGAGCTGCGGAATCAGAAGGTGACATTCTGGTGCGACAACAGGGCAGTGGTAGATGTTTTAAACAACAGAGGAGCCAGGTCAGAAATGGTCATGCAGGTCCTACAACACTTGGTGCTAAGGGTTTTTAGATTGAATATGTCATTCAAAGCCAAACACATAGGAGGGTTACACAATACCCTGGCTGACAGCCTTTCCCGTCTGCAGCTGGATCATTTCCGGAGGCTGGCTCCAACAGCAGAGGAACAAAAAATGCCCATACCAACGAACATCTGGGATGTTGGCAAGAGGGAGCAGAACTGTTGTTTTGCAGCTCATGGGCACCAAGGACTCTGAGGGCCTACAAGGGGGCCTGGCGGGTGTTTCAGACATTTAGGGCCACACACCACATGGAGGTAAGTAGGCCCCTTACAAAAGAACAGTTTGGACAGAAAATATCATATAACCCTCATTGCTATGTCGGTTAAAAGACTGGTTTTGAGGCACTGGAAAGATACAACTGAAATTTCTTACAGTGAATGGTTACAGGAATTGTTGGCCAGTCTTCGCCTGGAGAAGACAATTGCTAGTTTACATAATCAATCTCAAAAATTTCTCAAGAAATGGAGTCCTCTCTCTACTTCCTGTACTCTTCAGAAGTCATAAAGATCTCGCGATCTTTTAATAGACAGCTTACATCAGACAGATGTGCTCTGTGTCAAGGAGCCGGGTTAGGAGGGTGGGGGAGAGTCGATCTAATTCCAATCTATTTATTATTGTCCAATTGATACATGAATGCAACAGTAGATCTTCTCTCTGTAATTGTGCAATATTGAATAAACTTTGAAATGAAAAAAAAAAGAACAGTTAGGAAAATTTACAGTGGAGCAATGGGAGAAGGGAACAGCCCACACAATGATGGGAGTCTATTTAGCAGGGATTAGTTTGGTTTGCAGCCTGAAGGGATGGAAGAACCTGATGAAGTCAATGTTAATTAGAAGAATGATGCAGGGATGGGGAAGAATAAAGTAGAGAGCTGCAGATAATAGGCGACCAATAGGGGAACAGTGGCTTGAGAGACTAAAAGGAGCATTACCGGCACTCTGCAGATCAAAAGACGAAGCCCGACTCTTCCATATGCTCTATCTGGTAATGTTTGCTGGGGCCATGGGAGTGAGTGAGGCAGTAGGACACGGCAGAATGGCTGAAGAACAGGGGTTGGAATGGGAGGACGTAAGCTGGGGGACGAACGAGATACAAATCATGATAAAGAAATCAAAGATGGATCAGGGGGACAGGGTTGTACGGTAACCCTGAAGACTCAGGTAGATGGCACACTGTGCCCAGTGAAGGCTTTGTGGGCTTACGCCACAGAGCGAGGGGGTAGGACCGGGAGGTTATTTGTGCATGGAGATGGAAAAAAGGTCACAAGTTATCAGGTCATGGCCATGCTTAAGAAGGGCATGCAATTTCTGAGGGAGGATCCATGCAATTATTGATCTCACTCTCTATGAATAGGGGTTGCTTCACAGTGGGCAGCAGCGGGGGAAACTGTGACTAATATGTTGGAGAAGGAACGCTGGCGGTCTGCCAGTTACAAGAGATATATTCGAGCACTAAAGTATGGAGACTAACGTATCACCTGTGTTTTCTTTTGCAGACATGAGCCATCAGGGGGAAGGGGGGCATAGAGCTGGGATATAGAATGGAGCCAATGAACAGGTATAAGACTTTTATTTTGTTTAAATCCTATAGGAAGAGGGAGGATAACAGAAGTATGGATCTGTGGCCATTACAATATTTATTGGGAGGAAAAGAGAGCTGAGAAAAAGGCTGGGGGAAGACAGCTTTACCAGGATGTGAGAAAATGTAGGTTGGTGTGGCGTGGCATCAGAGGGATGAGATGGGCGCAACTGCTTCCCACCCTGAAAGAAATGAAGGAGCGGCGACCAGTTCCAGACTTAATTATTGTACATCTAGGGGGCAACTACATCGGGGAAAAACCGTGGGTGGACACATGCATGCAGATTAAGAGGGAGTTGGAGAAAATACAGCAGTGGTGGCCAGGGGTATGCCTTGCATGGTCAGATGTGATCCCAAGAAGGGTATGGCGGAGTGAACACAGTCATAGAGCCATAGATAGGGCTAGAAGAAAAATGAATAGAAGGGTAGGAATGCTGATTAGGAAAATGGGGGGGCATGTAATACTGCAAGGGGTAGAAGAGTGCATAGAGGATTTCTATGGGTCAGATGGAGTGCACCTGTCTGATCTAGCCATAGATATGTTTAATACAGAAACAATGGGTTTTGTAGAAGCATGGAGGAGACATGCAGAAAATGGAATAAAAAAAAAGAGAAAGTGAGAGAGACGAAAAGGGAGGAAGTCCCCTAAGGGGGGCTACAATACCCTAAATTGAGGGGAAAGCCAGTCCTCCAATGCAAGCTGGAGACAGGCTGATGGGGAAAAGGGGGGAGGAAGGGGTGGAGAAAAAGGAATAAGAGGAAAAGAAGAAGAAGCTGAAAGAGAAAATGTGGTCTCGGTTTTCACCGTTACCTAACAGAAAAAGAGAAGAAGAAGACACCCAGGTTTTCACCCGGGGGAGCGAGAAGTGGAAGAGAGAGGGATGACCAGAGATTGATATATGGATGCAATAAAATGCAATTGTGAAAAATACAATAATAAATGAGTATGAGATAAAAATGGAATTATGATATATAATAAATTGATTGCCAATCTGAGCACAACATACAATGGTCTCTGTCTTTTGTGAGGGAAAAGGGAGTAATCCAGGACAGTGGAGTTTGCCCTTTAAGGAGCAGACCAAGTTGTCCTGGTGCACCCCTGCTTTCTACCTGAAGATGGTGTGCTCAGAAGGGGAGGGGGGAAGGAAAGGGGAAGGGCAGTGAGACAGAACAATAGGCAGGCAACAGGAAGGGGAGGGGCTAATGGAGGTACATAATGGGCAGCACAGGGGTGGCTCAGCCACTTTTGCTGAAGTTTTGTTTCCTCCCACCCACCCTTAAACTATTGAGCATGAGTGGAAGGCAGTCAAAAGGGACTTTATACATGGTCTGTCAGAGGTGGATGACAGAGTTGTCCGGTAGGATAGGGTATGGACTGCCAAAGGTGGATGGCAGAGAAAAAGGGGGAAAAGGGGGTGGAGAATAAAAAAGAATAAGAGGAAAAGAAGAAGAAGCTGAAGGAGAAAAAGTGGTCTCGGTTCTCACCATTACCTAATAGAAAAAGAGAAGAAGAAGGCACCCAGGTTTTCACCTGGGGGAGCAAGAAGTGGAAGAAAGAGGGATGACCAGAGATTGATATATAGATGCAATACAATGCAATTGTGAAAAATACAGTAATAAATGATGATGAGATAAAAATGGAATTATGATAATAAATTGATTTGCCAATCTGAGCACAACAACATACAATGGTCTTTGTCTTTTGTGAGGGAAAAGGAGGGAATCCTGGCCAATGTCACAGCCTTATAGACTCCATACCTGCACAGTAGCAGTGTGCGTTTTGTAACAAACAAGCAAACAGCTTTACAAGCTTTAAAGTTAGTTTCCAGTAATCAGCATATCACTCACACTCCTCAACAGCAAACCTCAGTTTCACTACATTCTCCCAAGATTGGATTTAAAGCCATTTTGATCATTATTACCAAGGATATCTAAAAAACAAGTTAATATTTATCTCCTACTGTTTACTTAGAACTGAGGGGTATACAGGAGCTGAAGTCTCATTTCCCTTATTATCACTTTTGGATATGTACAGGTACAAAGCAATCTGTAATAGGACTTGCAGCAAGATGGCACAGAACAGTAGCATCACAATTTGTTACTGTAGAATTTATCATGATATATTACTGGTTGTAGAGTTTATCAACCTGCAAACCATGCCCATAAAAAAACAAACCATGCCCATAAAAAACTCATAACAACTTCCTTATGCAATGTGAACTGGGTGCTCTGTTTTTATGGAGTTCTGTAATAACCAGGTAACTGGTTAGTATTGCCAAAACTGATTTTCACTCTCATTTATATTTTCCTCCTTAAAGCTACTTTGTCAAGCCGTTCCAAGTGATAATGCCATTCTTAAATAAAAACTGTTGTCATCTGTCACATAGTATTCTGCATTACACGGTGCATAAAATCTTCCCCCCTCACACTAGAGACTGTGTGGCAGTTTATCTTAACTCTGTAGTCACATGCATGTCTTCAAGCACTCATAAGTCCTGTCAAACACATCTGTTCATTCTGAATCTGTAAAAAGAAACCAAAAAAACACACCTGTAGCTCTCCCTTCCACCCTTGGAACATGCTCGGTGGAGTTCACCCATCATTAGGGCACCAGGATTTAATTTCGCTGATCACCCTATATGTGGGTGTGTGTGCTCCCTGCACCCCCTGTGTGGGGGGGCTATGCCCCCATGCCCCCAACTAAATATTACAACTCCGGGGAGGGTGAACCTTGGGGAGGGGATGGCGAGTTTCAAAGTTTGGTGCCCTAATGATGAGCCCACTCCGATGGGTGCACAGATGGCAAACAGGGGTAATTCTTATGTCAGTGCACCACAGAGACCATCATCAAAGGCATTTTAAAAAGCTAAATTTCCTTTTGAACCTTCATGAATACACACAATTAAAGAGCTCATCTCATGACACCATTAGAAAAACATGAAATAAATGTGAGATTCAGACACAACTCAATTTATGTTGCATATATTTTATATAATTCTTTTTCTTTCTTCTTTCTTACTGAGGACAGTTGTATGAAAGATGAATACTGTCCACTAGACTTTATTTGCTCTTTCTGCTTGCCTACACCTGATATCATAATCCCCTGTTTATGGCATCAAAATTACCTCCACAGCAACAGACTGTGATGTCATAAACAAAACTGTGATGTCAGGTGTAGGCAAGTAGCCCAAACAGAAAGAGCACCAATCCTGTTTACATGCAACTGTCCTTAATAATAAAGAATTAAAGGTGAGAATTACAGAAAAAAATATTAAATATAGGCTGAATTGTATCTCAGTCTTACATTTTTTCAAAGTTATCCCAACAGCATCAAGGGCTCTGTAAACAGTGTAAATTTAATATGCTAGAAGTGTGTTACTTGATGGAATTAAGACTGTTAAAAACTAAGTGTTGCAGCCTTAGTGGACTCAAACTATGTTAGAATCCTGCAGTTTACATTCCGGTTTTCATTTTGTTCAGGTTTTCGATCTGTTGCTGTTGCTATTTCAGATATTCCTTATACTTCTTCCTCCTGATTTCTGAAGCCTGATAAGCATAAAACTTGACAAGGTTTTACAGTGTTGATACAATCTTTATTGTACATTTGAATAAATGCAAGTTAACCTCTAAGCTGCTTGCTCTCTGCTTTTAAATGAAAATGAATGAAATATGTTCTTTCAATGCTGATAAACATTGCAAATCAGTAAATTATGTAAAATAAAATGTGCAGATGTGTATCATTCTGTTGTGGAATTTATCATGATGTCATTAACAGCACATTTTATATTCAGCTTCTGAATGAACCTCAGCTGTATGTCAATATGACAGCAGAGGCTACTCCTATGGTTACTAGAGTGGTCTCACACACATTCTTAGGTACAAGAACCTCAACCCAAAGGTGAGGTGGTTGTGGTAGCTCAAGAATATGAGAGCATAGTTACAACCATATGAGTGGCTTCCTCAGCTGTATTAATATATTGTTGACCAAGGTCGCTCAATAATATATTCAAAATTTTAAAACCCAGCTCCAAACATGCCCATTTCTTGGGCACCTGCACATAACACAGTCTTTATCAAAAAGATGTCTCACGTGCAGGGAAAGGAACATTCTGAATGGCTGAGAGCACTAAAACATAGACGTTTACAGCAGATAAGGAACACTTGGCCCACCTAGTCTGCCCATTTTCCCCATCTACTGCAACATCAGAGACCCTACTTGATCTCCAGCTTACCTCCTCTTTCCTATCACTAGGGTTCACTTATGTCTATCCCATGCATTTTTTTATTCTTTTTTCTCTCTTTATTAATGGCCTCCCTTCTGTATGCACCCACACCATGATCCATTATGTATGTGGACAACACTGTCCTATTCCTGTTTGGTTCCTCTGCCACAGCCATCCAAACTCCACTTCAACTCAACTTTACCATAGTAACTAATTGGTTCAGTGATAATTGCCTAAAATGAATACCAAAAAGACCATAGCCATGACTTTCAGCTCCAAACAGAAACTTGCCACACTCCCCACCCTCCCTGCCTTCTCTACCCCAGTCAACACTCCTCTTGATGATGTCCCAGCCTACAAATACCTCGGAGTGTGGCTTGATCCCTTGCTAGACTTCTCCTCCAACTTTAAGGCTCTTCACTCCAAACTACATCCCAAACTGGATCTACTCTACCATCATAAGTGTAGTCTTTCCATCCCAGTCAGAAGTGACCTGCTGGTCAAATGGATACTCCCAGCTTTTGACTATGCCAACGTTGTCTTCAGTGGAGCTCCAGCCACCTCCCTCACCAAACTTGATGTCCTCAAATTCCCCCCCGACACATCACTGTGACCTCTACTCCTCCCTATGCCTCCAATCTCTATTCCAGTGATGCATGTCCCACTGCTCCACTTATATCTCCAAATATTGGTTTGGAACTCTACATTCCTATCTCTCCTCTCTCCTAAATCCTGCTACCCTTTCCCCCTACAATCCACATATGAATTACCTCTGCTCCTTTGCCCTCCTGCAAGCACCTCAGCTGGGAAGCTAGCATTCTCTTATAGACTCCCTTCCCTCTGGAATAACCTCTCCCCCCATACCCACCTCCCCTCCTCCTTTCCTGCACTTAAGCACCTACTCAGGCCATCCCCTGCTTCATCTTGTAGCTGTCCACTGCCCTAATCCACCACCATACTACTCTCCTTCCTCTCTTCCATTTCCTGTATTTACTAGTGACCACATGTTTTTTTTTTGTTCTCGTTGTCTCACCTTGCTTATCGAATCTCCTGTACAGCACTCTGTAACATAATCCTATAATGAACTTTTATTTGCTCATTGTATTATACTGTAATGATGAATTTATTCTGTATTATACTGTATATTTAATGTTTATTCTGTATTGTACTGTATCTGAATTTTGTTATTCCTTTGTTGTATTTGTACACTCTGTTCCTGGGTCACAGCTGGAAACAAGCTTCCGCTCAGTGTGCCTTTCCTGGTCACCAAATTTTAAATAAAATAAAAAAATCAATACAAATAGACAAAAAACCCAATGTGATTACCCACCAGGCCCCATTCCTGTTTGATGGCCATCAGTACCTCCCCCAAAAATCATGCCCTCCTCTCCTGTGTTTCTGTGCCCCAGAGGCATGTTTTTGCGCTTCTTTGCATTGAATCTTAGCTGCCATTCTCTTGATCACTCCTCAAGCTTGCTTAGGTTCCTCTTCATTTTTTTCACCCCTCCTGGAGTGTCAAAACTGTTGCAGATCTTAGTGTCATCTGCAAAGAGGCATACCTTCCATTCCAGCACCTCTACAATGTCACTTATGAAGACATTAATGAGGACTGGTCCCAAAACTGATACTTGTGGCACCCCACTGGTCACCCTCCTTGCCTCAGATTTAACTCCATTTATCACCACCCTCTGTGTTCTATCCATCAACCAGCTTCTGACCTAGTTTACCACCTTGGGACCCACTCCCAGGCTGCCTTGGTCTATAATGAAATAAACTTCATCTGGAAATACTGTGAAGGAGAATACCCCAGTTTTCAAGTAAATACCCTTGTTAGTTTTGAATCATAAAATGCCTTGATATTCAACTTTTTAGAGAATGTTGCACAATTAAGTTTCTTGTTGTAAACTGTGACTTGTTTGCTGGTGACCCCATCGCCACTTAAATACAGTGATGTCGGACTAGATGTCATACCTCAGATTGATTCATTTATTTAAAAATTATTATAAAACCTGAACTAGGTGATCAACCCCATTACGAGTCAGGCTTATTAAATATCAGCTATACCGTAGGTGTGGACATAGTGGAAATACACGACAATTTGCATAGTATGTAGTGTACTGCAGAAATTTCATAGTAAAATATGCACAATTGTACAGATTTTACTATGTGAATTGCCACACTATGCTTGCAGTGAATTTTATGACACAAATGAATTTGCTTTGAGTCACAAATTCACCACAAGGTGCAAATTGCATCAATTCCCACAGTACAATTTGCCACAAGTGCAGAGAGTTGCATAACGTGCAGTTTGCAAATGCTTCACATAACATGTAGTGGACATATTTGTCACAATTTGTGGGTGAATTTTAAATTCACAGTATTGCTACAGTGTTCAATTGATTTATGAGACCAAGAAAATATTGTGAGTATGAGAGTAGAAAAAACTAAATGACTGGCCTGCTCTCCTAAGCAGCTTTTAGGGGAGTACAGTGGATATTTTTTGTCTCTGATGTTGGTAAAACACCAGTAGCCCCCCACCCAAATGATGACATAAATAAGAAATGTGATTACTGTACCACAACAGTAGGTGAGAACCAGAGATAAGGTTTATATGTCCTTTATCATCGAGTGATCATTCACTACATTTACCAGGTCCTGGGGTGAATAGCATTGCACAACTTTCCTCATAATTTACAACATTCATTCCTACTAAACTATTTAAAAACATTTATGGTAGTCAAATAATGCCTTAATTCTAGGTTAAATCTTCAGTTAGTAGATCTTCCTTTAAAGTGTACAGGTAAATAATTCCATATAAGTTTTATTAGGTATGATAAACACTCTGCACCATTTGCCTTACATATTGGTTCAAGATCCACATAAATAGATGATTTGATTCCTTTATTTTCTTTTTGGACCAACAGAGTTGTTAAAAAAGAACACAGGTGCTTTTAGCTTTTGGATTACATAGAATCCTTCATCAGAAACACTGGCAGTTGTTTTGGAAGAACATACTTTCTCAAGACCCAGATCATACGTGAAAAAAAAAAAAACAGATGAAAAGTTGTTAAGGACCCCCATTGGCTAAAACTGCATTCAATAAACAACATAACCATATAAAGACAGCAAAAGGTCCATCAAAAGAAAACTATCTCAATGTCAAATGTCACTGAATTGAAAGTTCACTCCCTGAGAAAAGCAATAAACCAACTGAAGCTTCATTTTAAAACCTTCTGTGTGTGTCTGTGCTAGCATTAGTAAATGACAATGATTTAAAACCACAAGGAAAAATAAGCTTAAGCAATACATTGTGAATAATGCTAAAAGTATTCTAAATATGAACATTTCTTTATGTTAGGTAAAACATAGGTTAGAGGACAACCTGCCCTAGTATAAATTAAGCATTCACCCGCTGGTGAATGCTTAATTTACACTAGGGCAGGTTGTCTTCACTAGGGCTGGTTGTCTTCTAACCTATTTTTTACTTAGCACAAATATATTTTCATATTTAGAATACTTTTAACATTATTTATCAGTTCATAGGTTCATAAGTAAGTTAACAAGTCTAGGAACTACTTCAGCCATATTTAGACTTGCCACGTATCAGTGGATAAATTCATATTTCCTATCTCCCATGTGTTCATCCAATAACTTCTTGAAGGATAGCAATTTAATAGCTCTCACTACATTTTCTAGCAGCTTATTCCAAAATTTGACCACCCTTTGATTAAACCACCATTTCCATTTTGTGTTTTTATTGATTTCACCCCTAAGCTGAAAAGGATGTATTCTGGTTGTCCTTTCCACCATTGTCTTTTTGGTTAGCCGGTAATCTCAAATAATAGTTAATTGTTTAGAGGTTTAAAAACAAAATACAAACTTCCTCTAAGTTTATGATAATTTATGGAGAACAGGCTCAGGTCTTTTAATCTATCCTCATAATTCTAACCACTGAATATATGTATTTTTTCAGTAATCCTTCTTAGGACTCCCTCCATTAACTTAATGCTACCAACACTCTGTGGTGAGCTGAAAGGGGTCCCATATTCCATTACTGGTCTTACCAAAGATTTATACAAGGGCATTATAACTTCTTGTCTTCTACTATTGATATGCCTCAATATGTTTCTCACAATCCTATTAGCTCGCTTAACTGTAAATCTTGCATATGCATCACATTTTAGGATACTAGTAACAAAAACTCCCAGATCCCTTTCACAGTCTCTACTAGCTATGACCTTGTTGTTGATGGTGTAATTTGCTTTAGTGTTGATGTGCCCAAAATGTGTGAGCCTACATCTGTCTTCATTGAATTTTAGCTTATGTGTTATAGCCCATTTTTCTAACAACTGTAATTGTTTCTGGAAATTCTTAATTAATTCATTATTATTAACAATGGCTCAGACCTTTGTGTCATCCACATACTTTGATAACTGTGATTCTCTAGATACTTGCATAGATGACATGAACATGTTGAATAATGTAGGGCCTAAAATGGATCCCTGGGGTACTCCACTGGTGACCCTACCTCAGTCAGGTAGGAAACCTCTAATGTTGACCCTTTGTACCCGACATACCAACTATGATTTTAACCACTTTAACAGGGTATTATTAAGCCCCATATCTTTTAAAATTTGTAGCAATATCTCATGTGACACTGAACTGAAGGCCTTAGAGTAATCCAAATAAACAACATCCACTGTCAAAACCTGGTTTAAAGCTTGACTGACTGATTCAAAAAATCTAAGAGATTTGTTACACATGATCTACCACCTGTAAAACCATGTTGTGTTATGTCTACATGGCCATTTTGTTTTAAGTTACCTTCAATCTTTTCTTTAATGAAATCATTCATGAGTTTACCAACTACAGATGATATGCTGATAGGATAGTCATTTCCAAATAGTTTTTTACCCCCTGATTTCCAAATCGGGGTAATGTATGCAATTTTCCAGTCATTTAGCCACCTTACCTTCTTTTACTGAAGTATTAAACAATATGGCTATGAAGCATGCAAGCTCTTCTTGCCAGGGATTTCAAGAGACTCTGGTGCAATCTGTCTGGCCCACATGACTTAAACTTATTTAAATTCCTAAGTTTGGTACAAACTTTTTTTCTATAATGAGCTTGTGGGCATAGTTTGTTTCAATACCTACCACAGTAGGATCATAAGTTTTGATAGTGAATCCTGATAAACACTTAGGAAAAAACTATTAAATCTGTTTGCCATTTCCTGTTCATTGTCAAATATCCTCTCACCATCAATTAAAGAACCTATCTGTCTTTGTCTGCTTTTTAAACTGCCTATGGAATTGTAAAATTGTTTGGGTTTATCCTTTCTATTAGTGGCCAAATTTAATTCAGAATTAACCTTTGTTCTTCGTATTACTTTCTTACGTATCTGAGCCTTAGTTTTGTAAATTTCCCACTTATTCTGTGATGGATGTTTCTTATATTTTTTATGCCTTATCCTTTCTTTTGATTAGTTTTATGATCTTCTTAGACAACTATTTCAGTATTCTGCCTTTATTATTATATTTTGTTACAAGTGGTACATATTTGTTGATACATGATTTTATTTTATTTTTTATTGTGGTCCATATATCCTCTAGTGCTTGCCTCTCCAGTTCCTCCCTGCAGTTCCATTTTTAAGCACATGTTTTATCATCTCATAATCAGTTCTATTATAATACCTCATTTCTGTTTTTCCTTCAGCGATGCACTTAATATCTATTTACCATGCATTGCTTAAGGTTATTTGTCCTTGTAGTTTTAAATCATTGTCATTTACTAATGCTAGCACAGGCACACAGACAGTTTTAAAATGGAGCTTCAGTTGGTTTATAGCTTTTCTCAGAGAGTGAACTTTCAATTCAGTGACATCTGACCTTGAGATAGCTTTCTTTTGATGGACCTTTTGCTGTCTTTATATGGTTATGTTGTTTATTGAATGCAGTTTTAGCCAATGGGGTTCCTCAACAACTTTTCATCTGTTTTTTTGTAAATGTATGATCTGGGTTTTGAGAAAGTATGTTCTTCCAAAACAACTGCCAGTGTTTTCTGATGAAGGATTCTATGCAATCTGAAAGCTAAAAGCACCTGTGTTCTTTTGTAACAACTCTGTTGGTCCAATAAAAAGTATCAAATCATCTGTTTGTGTGGATCTTGTGTTACAAGGACCAATACAGCAACACATTTGATTGGTTCATTTAAGTTTGTGTCAGTATCTTATCCCAGGAAATATATGTTATTAACTAGTTTTAGTTGATCACACAAACTTTAAAGCAGCAGTGCAATGAAAATGGGTTAAAATTTAACCCCACCTTGTTTCTTCCTAATTGATGCCAGATGTCTTCCAGTTTATTTTGGTGG
This sequence comes from Neoceratodus forsteri, assembly GCA_016271365.2. Taxonomy (NCBI): domain Eukaryota; kingdom Metazoa; phylum Chordata; order Ceratodontiformes; family Ceratodontidae; genus Neoceratodus; species Neoceratodus forsteri. Next base: position 257,839,184 of record CM028132.1, on the reverse strand, counting down.
TGAAATTTTCAGTTTTCATCATCATTTAAGAATGTTATGAATGTTTTAAAGTAATTATTTCTCAAGAAAAAAAGATGTCCGCCTCATTTTCCCATAGAAATAATACTGAGGACCCGAGGAGGATAAGAATCCAAACAAAAATGCAGATGTACAGTACACAGCATAGAAAGCATCCAGAAAACCCAAATCAACAGTTCTGCCAATATTTTTTATAACCATAGCAGAAAATTGGATTTTTGGAATAACTTTTTTCGTTGCACTGCTGTTTTAATATCACCCCACCCAGAACTCAATGCATAAACAAAAATAGGGCTGGGCTGGTGGAGCTCACCTATCCCTAATTACCACCAGTGTTTTATTATGTTTACCATGTGTATTAAGTTGCACTTCAGTAGTGCCAAGCATCAGGTTCCCTCCTGTCATTTATTACCTTGAGTGATGAATAGTCAAGAATAATCAAGCCCATCACTGTACATTTCCCTGTGTTCTTGCAGTTTGCCAGCTAACCACTACAGTTTGCAGACCAAATGGCTTGTGAAAGCTTACACATCTTCATCACTGTTTCTATAGAATGCCCATTGCAGACCCCTTAAAGATCAAATGCAAATATATTTTATAAATTAACTCTTTTTCCTAGTACAAGGTCTACCAGGCCTTAAGTGTTAAAAATTAACTTCAGGAATTGCAAGTTCTTACGTATAAATGCTATTTTATTGCCTCTCTTATTTGACAGTTTCACAAAAAGGCCCTCAGACTTTTTCAGACCAGCTGACGGAATATTGGTGAGGAGTGATGTAATTTAAGTAAATATGACATCATTTTTCCTCAGGGTCCTGGCAGCTTAGTGTAAACACACATTACATCAGATTATGAAATGACAAGAATCAGTTGTCACCTCAAACAGTATTAAATATACTAAAACATTAAATATCTAGTAACCTTCACAAGTTAACCAAAAACTTTGGGGACAATAATAAACGAGAGAATGGGTGTCAAATATAATCAGGTCATGCAATTTTTTCTGCAACATTTTTTCTATTTAACTAACCTAAATGCAGTTTTATTTTTATTCATCAAACCCCTTCTGCTGGGGTTTCATCACACGTTCATTACTTATGTAGTTTTACTGTAATGGGCTCTCTTCCTCCAAAAATTTGTACCACTGTCCTTGTAACTTTCACAAAATATTTACTTATGTCCTGCACCTCTTCCTAATTTGTAATTCTACCCTGCCCCCTACTAATATTAGACCTTTATTCCTCTTTCCCAAAATGTGCACCTCTTTTATTGCACCTTCACAATACTTTTACATTTACCCCATCTCTCTTAAAATTTACACTTTTACTCCTGCACGTATCTAAATATGAACCCCAGCTCTGCACCCTTGTATCAAAATTAGTACTTTAGCCATCACCACCATATATGTGTGCATTATCCCTGCACTCCTTCCAAATGTACAGCATTTGTACTTCACTCCAAATTTGTACCTCCACACATCCCAAAATTTGCACTTGCAGCACAGCAACCTTTCTTAAATTTAAACTAGCAGCTGCCAACATTTACACTCATGCCCTTGCACCTGTTCTGAAATTTGTGCTTACACCACTGCATACCCAAAATAGTATTTGCCACCAGCATCCCTCCAAAATATTGTACTTGCACCACTCACAAAATTTGTACTTGTACCCCTGCACCTCTCCCTAAAATTGTATTTGGGAAGGGGGTTGGATAGGAGGTACCAATTTTGTGTTGGGATGTGGAGGGGCAATCTTGTGGAAGGTTGCAGGTTTGGGGGAGCTGTGCATGGGAGGTAAAAGTTTCAGGAGTCATTGTACAAATGGTTAGAGAAATATGAATGGTATAAATGTGGGAGATGCACAGATGGGCACACATCTTGAGTGAGTGGGGATGAGATAACAATTTTTGTTGGGTTAGAGTGCAAGTAGAAATACTGGGATGAGTATAAGGGATGAGTGCAAATACTGGGTTGGGTATAGAGTAGGGGTAAAAATATCAGTGGTGAAGGGACACATTTAGAGAGGCATGCAGAATTTTTTGAGAGTTGCAGAAATACACATTTTAGAAATGGCATATTTGTAAGTAGATGTTTCTGGAGGTATGTGGGAGAAGAGGCACAGTTTATATGAGTGGTGCAAGACAGAGTTAGAAACTTAAGTTGGGGAGGGGTATGGGCATGTTTTGTAATAATTAGAAGGGAAGAGCAGGGCAGAGGGGCACATTTTTGTACTGAGATAGAAGTACACTTTTTGCATGTGCTGTGGTACTTCATCAAAGGGAGTGAATCTGAAAGAATAAATACAGAGGGAATTGTGTTGGCTACATTCTAGGCTGGAAAGGAAACACAGGAAACCAAAGCTTATATTTTAGGATGGAGTATGAGGGTTTTTTTTTGGAGGAGTAGGAGGTTGAAGATGATCAAAATGTTGGTGATCAACATTGGGAATTTGCAAGATAGTAACCATTTTGTTCTACTAGTATAAGTCCATTCATTGAATCCCCACCAGAAAATTGGTAGCAATTTTAAAAATACTATGTTTTGCCCTTTCACAGTTTGATGTACTGTGTGTACTAAGCTGACAGAACTTGGTGGAAAATGATCTCACAGTTGCTTGAATGGCATCAATATTCACCCAAGATTGTGCTGGCTGGATTGAATAAGTACGTGGGATGTTTTATACAACAAATAAATAAGACAGGCTAATAAATTGCATCTATACATGAGTAATTGGAATTTCTGAACTTTATGTGTAACAAATGAGGCCTAGTTCTCCTCATAGTGGGCAAATAATACATTTTTAAAGCATTGCATTTGATCTTTAACAAACTCACAGACGATAAGCAGAATGATAGATAGGTTCTGGTGTATTACAAGGCAATAATTCCATCGAGAGGTCCCCAGAACCTTAAGATGGAATTTCTGCCTTGAAACACCAGAAACTGTTTGTTACTTTTTGTACTATATGGATGAGAGGAATTTTCAACTTCTTACTTGTTTCGGCTGTACAGCTCTGTGCTCTGCAGAGTTAGACTCCGAATCTTGCTCCTTGCTCCTCACTCGCACCACCTTCCCTTTCCCATCCCCCTTTCTTTCTCTCAGAAATAATAATTTAAAAGAAAACATGGTTTAGACAGTAGTCACATCAGTGATCCCAACTATACTATTACGAGGACCGGAAGTATAATATTATTGGTATGAAAGTATAGTATTACAAGGACCAGAAGTATACTATTACTGGACTAAATAGGATATTACAGGGATTTTTTTATATGCTTTTTGAGAGTAATACTTTAACAATCCATATATTACGATGTCTACTTTAAGCATTAAAAACAGTGACACCAAGTGGCACCAAGCATTACAACTAACAGCAACTAAGGACATCATGACAGCAGAATCTGATGTCTTTAATTATGATGGGAAATAATGCTAGGCATGATTTTATCATATGCAGGTTTTAAAAGTTTAGTGCTACATATAGAGGAGAACAGGGGCATAAACAAATTGGAAAGAAATGTTTTTATTTCTTTAAATGTGTACATTGAAGATATGTACATTCTGACCTTCTGCAGCAGAATTTAAATTCAATGTGCCAACACAACCAGAGTAGTGTTAGGAAGGAGCTATCTGAGGAGAGAGGTGTGCTACTGGAGGAGGAGAGGACGAAGGTGGGGCAAAGAAAAAGTGCTTCAGAAAGAGTCTGGGAGGAACTGCTTATTTTGCTCAGGAAGTGGGTGTGGCTGGTTGCTCACCCCATTGAACTACAGGCACAGCCTTCCAATTCAATGAGCCTATGCAACCAGAGTAGCATTATGCTTATGCAACTATGATAACTGTTTGGCCGTTTGCACTCTCTATTCCAAATGGTGAATTATCACCCTGTAGGGGTAGTGAAGGCAAGGAACCCTGGAAGAGGGTTCCATCCCTAGATGTGCCACAGGAAATATTCCCTTGGTCAAAGGTACCTTAGAAAGGAATTCCAAAAAGAGTATTGATCAGTAAATGTTGACTACCAGGTTGAAAGCAGACTGACAACAATGAGACAGCTTAAAAAATATGAATGAGATGGGCAGGTTTTCAGGATTGCACTGATAAAATAGTTTACACTGATAACATAATGGGGCTTCCTAAGGAGAGAAGGAATGGCAAGTAGGGCAACCATCCATCTCCATCCAACAGTGGAAACCTACTTAAGGAAACTAGGGAATATACTATTAAAAACTAATTACATGTTTTGACCTTTGGCATGGAGAAGAGGGGAAAAAAAACTTTTTGGAGGAGGAAACCTCTGGGGATCCAAGGCCTTGGTCACCTTCCCTCCAGGCTAGGGATAGTTTATTTAGTGATGGCTTTGCTGCTGCAATTTAGAAATCCAGTCCAAGGGGAGGAAATATTCCAATTTGGTGGAAAGTTCTCATGATCCCTCTAACTGGAATGCTGTGAAGGGTTGCAAGAGGCCTCTGCAACAGTGGGTACTCTTGAAGTAAGAGAGGACCCCCAAGGTGGGTGGAGGAAAGTGAGGACTGCTGATCCACTCAGATGGCCTATGGACTAAAACAGACCAGGTGAATAGCTTTCAAAGGTGCCACAGCATCACCATAACAAAAGAGGCACTCTTGGGCTTAAGGGACCCACCCATCAGCAGCTGAAGTCTTAAATTCTACATCAAGAGGTGCTGCCAATGAGTCAGATGACTGAAGCTCTGACCAGAGTGAGGACATTCCCACTATGGGCCATGTGAGAAGGACCCTGATCTGAGCTTCACATGCTCAAGATGCAGATTTTGTTGGTGCTGAGTGAGACCAGCAGCTACAGGGCAAGCCCTAAATCAGAAAAGGTAATGGCCGTGGTTGGTGCACCTCCTATTTATGAGTGAGCATATGAATCAACTTTGATGTACTAGATAGAAGGAGGCTGAGTGAAGCCAGTGGTTGTAGATTTAGTAGAAGGTTACTGATGAGAAGGCCAGACAAAGCCAGAGGCATTAGTGATAAGTAAGCCAGGTGAAGCCAGCAGCCTTGGTAAGGTAGGAGGCTGTAGTGCAAGCCAGCATTTGGAATTTGATAGTGGTAGCAGCCAGTGGAAAGCAAGCCAACCAAGTCCACTGAAGAAGCCAAATTAATGGTGACACCAAAGGTAGGTGTTTAGGTAGCGAGAGGCTGAGACACCGGTAATTGTATCAGTAAGGTTTAGCATAATAAATAAATGAGGTTTAACAGCCTCTGAAAAGTTTTATATTTCTCCTGCTGCACTTTTAAATACATCCCTCATAAAATTGCTCCTTCAGCTTTGTTTTGCAAATGCTGGCATAAGCCGGCCTGGAGCTGCGCCCCCATGCTCAAACATTTTGTGACATCAGTAAAAGAATGTGCGGTGGTGTGCTCCATAGATTTCAATGGGAGCACTTTTTTAAAAGTTTTTTTATAATTTTAAGTGCCGATTTTGAAAAAGGATGGCCACCACTCAAATAAAAAAGTCCTTGTTAGTTGAGAGGTGGCCATCCTTTTTCAAAATCAACACTTTTTAAGTGTCACTTTAGAAAAAGGATGGCCACCGCTCAACTAACAAAGTGTCCATGTGGCAGCACAAGTGAAACATACATGCAGGGAAGGGAATCCATAGTCAGGGTGCTGGAGGCATCTTCGTGGAGGTGGAGAACACACATTGTGTCCATTGCACATCATGTGACTCAGGGGCAAAACACACACACACACACACACACACACACACACACACACAATGCTGTGGCACAGAAGAACAGAGGAAGGTAAGCCCCAGAAAAGCCAGGTGACGAGGCTGGTGGTTGGTCAGTGGGTGACAGCTGGGGTCATCATAGGAGTATACAACTGTATAAAAAGTCTGCTGTTCAACAGTTCTTTTGATGTTAAGAGGAATCTAATTCCTTGTCTGCTTTTCATATCTGATGAGTTCAATGCATTTTCTGCTTTTATCATTACAGACCGATGTCAGAATGACATTCTTCAATAGTGCACAGCTCCTCCAGTTATAGTAATTCCTTATCAGATGTAATTAACAAGCTCTGAATCTGAAATCAGATTTGTTTTATATGTATTTACAATATTTTAACTTCAAAACTTGTTAATACAAGCAAATATTTCAAAAGCTTTCTATTTTTTATGTTGGCGCACTTGCGCAGCCAACATCCTGTGGTAATGCAGATTTGGAGGGGCAGTCAATGTTGGGCGAATGCAGGGCACACATCAGTAGGTGCGTCCCTCTTTCCCCAATCAGCCTGCATGCTGGCGCCACACCATGCATACATAATGTGGCGAGCACATCTAAGGAAAGGTTCACTGCAATCCGAGCAAAGCTCGTCAGATGCAGTGGACCTCCCAACGTGCTCGGCCACATTGTAAACATGGCGGCTGCCCAACTGCCAACTTTGGGGTGCCACATCCCCCTGCCTGCTTACCGTGGCCCCAATGTATGTGTCGATGGGGAAGCCCACTCCCTGTCTGCATAAAGCACTCCCCCCCATTTGTTATAAGCCGAGTGGGTTGCCCAATCCCCCTTGGCTCTTGCCCCACTTTCATTGTGTTCAATGGGATGCCCAATCCCCATCGGCATAAGTTATCCCCCCCTTTGTTGTGTGCTGACGAGGGTGCCCAATCCCCCATCAGTTGCAGCACCTCCCAGTTAGGTGGCATGCTGGGAGCCCACCCCAGCATGCTAAATCCCTTAAGAAAAAAACCCGTCCCGCGATGTTTTTTTTTAATGGAGAAGTCCACTCAAAACTTGAAAAAATATATATTGTGCAGAGTGTTTTAATTTGTATATGAAGTTCTAGTGTTTCCTTCCCTCTGACTAGTATTAGGAGTTTTTCCTAAATTAGTCTGCAAGCTTTAGGGTAGTTTTACGACCCCTGGAGATCTCCATATCTAACAGCTTAATTGTATTCCTTTTATCCTACAATGCACCTTGTTTCATGTGATGGTGATGTAGCCGAGACCATAAATCCAGCAGAAAACATTGCTTTACAATCAGTTTACAACTGTAGAGATGGCTATATTTTAAAATCTGTAGAATTCAGCTTGGTGACCACGCTCCTCATAAAGGTCTTACTATCCTGAAAAACTTTGCTGCTGGTAATTTTTGTGCAGCTTGTAAAGCTTCCAAGATATTTACTTTGTTTGGAATGTGTGTGCTGAATGTTGGGTCTCTCTGACATCACTGTCACATGAGACAAGATGCACCGTGGGAACAAGAAATACAATTAAGCTGTCAGGGATGAAGATCCCCAGGGGTCGTTAGCTAGCATAAAGCTAGCAGGCTAATTTAGGAAAAACTCTTAATACCAGTCAGAGGGAAGGAAACACTAGAACTTCACATACAAATGAAAACACTCTGCACAACATATATTTTTTCAAGTTTTGGGTGGACTTCTCCTTTAACCCTGTAACACAAAAACGGTCCCTCGTAGTCTCCCTCCCACAGCCTGCACCCACCCTCTGCGCAACCTGCCTCCCCACACACACCCCTCACCCCATACTTACATGCGGAGTCTGGAGTGACGATCTTCGGTGGACCGGAAACACATCTGCTCTCTTCAAAGCCAACTGTGAACTGAGGAAATGCTGGTAAGCTGTATAATGGAATAAATAGTTTTTTTTTCAACTTCGATGCATATCTCAGGCATTTTTTGGAATTTTGGAACCAAATTTTCAACTTGGAGTTTTTGGGACCCCTCCACATGAATTCTTGCACTGTCATGGAGTTATTTGGTCTCAAAAGGTGATTTCGCAGTCACTTTACGGAACCACCTTTCGGGAGTGAGGAACGAAATGACAGTGCCAGTGTTCATGAGGGGGGCTCTCAAAAAGCCTATGTTGCAAATCTGGTGGGAAAAATCCCAAAAAATTACTGTTTTATGAGCGTGCATTGCACAGTTATGCAGTTGCTATGCACACTCGTAACTTAGCGAATTTGCAATATTTTCATGCCACATGTTCAGCATTGGCATTTTTCCAGACCTTCTTGTGAACCGTATAGCTGTCATTTTTTACATCCTGCCCAAAATGTGTTTTCGCACAGAATAGCACTGTCAATGTGGGAAATTGGTGTTTGGGACAAGTTACAAAAATGACAGTTACACTGTTTATGAGCAGAAGTCCTAAAATGCCTATGCTGAAAATTTGGTGATGATACTCCATAACACGACTGTGTTACGAGTGTGGGTTGCGCAGTTTGCACGCATGCTTGTAAGTTCGCGAATTTATAATATTTTCACTTCAGATTTTCAAAATTGCCATTGTTCTACACCTCCTTATGAACAGTACAGCTGTCATTTTTCACATCCTGACCAAAATGTGTTTTCGCAGTTCTGACGCAAAATAGCATGGTTGCTGTGGAAAGTCCATGTTCGAGACACAGTATGAAAATGACAGTGACACTGTTCATTAGCAGAGGACCTAAAATGCCTATGTTGAAAATTTGGGGCCAAAAGCCCATAAAATTAGTGTTTTACTAGCCTGCATTGCACAGTTTGCACGCACGTTCGTGACTTCATGCATCTGTAATATTTTCACTCCAGTTGTTCAAAACTGGCATTTTTCCACACCTCCTAATGAACAGTAAAGCTGTCATTTTACATATCCTGGCTGAAATGTGTTTCTGCACATCCAGCATAGAATTGCACGGTCGCTGTGCGAAATCAGTTTTCGGGACAGTTTGAGGAAATGACGATGACACTGTTCATGAGCAGAGGTCCTAAAATGCCTATGTTGAAAATTTGGTGTCGAAAGTCCATAAAATGACTGTGCTGCAAGTGTGCATTGTGTAATTTCTGTGCAGCCTTGTAACTTTGTAAATTTGCAATATTTTCATGCCAGATTTTCACCACTGGCATTTGTGCACACCTCCTTATCAACAGTACAGCTGCCATTTTTCATAGCCTGCCCAAAACGTGTTTCCACAACTGTAGCACACAATGGCGTCCTTGCTGTGGGAAATCACCTTTTGGGACATATTAACAAAATCACAGTGCCACTGTTCATGAGGGGAGGTCCCAAAATACCTATGTTGAAAATGTGCCTAAAAAACTCCCACAAATAATTGGGTTGCGGACGTCTGTTGCGCAGTTTGTATGCATGTTCATTGCTTCACCAATATTTCATATTGCCACTCCAGATTTTCAATGTTGCCATTTTTTACGCCTCCTCATGAACAATACAGTTGTCATTCTCCACATCCTGCCCCAAACTGTGTTTTAGTCCCTCTGTCACTAAATGGCACAACTGCTGTGCAAAACCATGTTTCAGCTAACAAAGTGATTGTGCCGCTTTTCATGAGGTGGCTGGACAAGCAGTCCATGCTGAAAATGTTGAGTGAAACTACCATTACACACCTACGGTGTTAGGTTTTCCAACTGTAGCACCCCACCTGGTACGGACTGACAGGCATCAGGGCTGTGACTTGGGATCATCGGATGTAATGCTCACGCCATTCCACCCCCCACGCACACCCTGCAGCCATTGACAGGCATCGTGGTGTGTCTTGCACTGTTCAGCCACAAACTTCACTCCACGCTACTATACTGCACCCATGTCAGCGTATTTCCTTATGGAATGGGGTAAGTATAATGCCCAAAGACCCTAAAGCACACCACAACACTTGTCAGTGTCTACAGGGTAGGGTGAGGTACAATGGTATGAGCATTAGAGCTGATGACCCACAGGCACACCCCAATGCCTGTTGCTCTCTACAGGGTGTGGGTGGGGTTGGCGTCACTTCAATACTTCACTGCCATTCCTCTTATGTATCTCTAGCTCCGCCACTGCCAATGCCAGCGCGCCAACATTCGGCATTGACAAATGCATGTTTATAATTTTGCTAGGTTTAAATCAAAATATATCTGTGACAGCATTTGAACTTAATAACTATTATTTATGATTTCAAACTCCATACATTAAAAAAAAAAACATTTTATAACGGAAGGAAATAAATGCAAATTGTAGGTTGCAAGAGCTGTGACCTAGTTTGTAATTTGCATTGCCAGTGTTCAATGGTGGCTAATACTGTACTTGTAACTTCTTCAGTTGAAGGAGATTTGTAATACTATTTCTACAAGAGAAACAGTTTAAATGTCCTAGTAATATTATGGAACAATTATATTTATATAACAACAGTGGGATTAAATCTGTGAAAATAAATTGTGTTACATTTGTTAATGACATACCAAACATCCAATATAACATGTTATGTTTGCTGTTAGGTATGTTCTGATCAATATCTTGAAAGCTGGGTACATAAATATGGTACACTGAACAAGAGAGCTGCTTTCACAGAGCTGATGACATCACAATATTCCTGTGCAGCACTGTAGCCAACAGCTCAAATCAAAGAGAAACAGTTAAATATAAAAAAAAGGTTTAAAAACTAAAACTGCTGAAATGATGTTGCATAAATCATAAACTGTATATTCTGAGTCAAGCCATTGTATATCCTCCATACAGTATGGCACAGAAGATAATTTGTGGGTGTCTGCAAAGAATAGGGTGGCAATGTTATCAAGTGAAATCAGTGGGAAACTTAGTCACAGGGCCAAACATGAAAAATTTACTGAAAAATTATTTTTGTTTTACGTTCTTCTTTTTTCTGGTCTACTACAGTGGCCATTCCTCTACTAGGGGACCTCCCAGCCACATTCCCCATATCTATATCTCTTACACACCTTATCTAACTCCTCACTACCCTTGTGAGGTGGGTCTACAGGGAGTCTGGGCCTGCAGCTCTCCATTTAACAGTATAGTTATGTGAGTAGGTAGGTGGCCTATTCACTGAGGCCCTAAAGAGTCAGCTTTATTGTGTGCACTTGCAGAGTTTTGATTTGTTCAGCCCTGCCTGCAGGACACTGATGAGGAGGGCTTACATAAGAACGTATGAATATGCCAGCAGATACAGGCCATAATGGTCTATCAGGTCTGCTCGAGTGTCCAGCTCCCAGCCTAATCTACTGCAGCTGCCCCCAACCCCTTCCCATCCATCTGATTTATCACCCCCAGTCCACTGACTCCCCCCTTCCCAGTTTCCCCTCAGGGCATGCACCAGAGCCAGTCAATGTCCATCTGTCCACTGACAGCTCCAATTTAACTGCAACCTGTGGTCACCCATGTGGTGGTAGCAGAGTAGAATGTGCAGCACTTCATCCCAGAGGACACTACTCTTTAAGAAAAGATCAGTCTTCCTTCCTTGTCCAGCCCTCCAATGTCCAGGGCTCATTCTTGAATTCAAACGGATTTGGATAGTGCCGCACGTGGCAGCCCTACCACTGTGCTGATGGGCCTGCACTATGACAATTAATTAACTAATAAAATTCCCACTGAGTTCTAAGCACTGACACTTATATTCTTTAATAATATTTGAATAATTATATTACAGGATTAAGAGCAAGCAAGTTTAGAATATTGTGTGCAGATGATTAATATGAAGTTGCAGACATACAGGTGTTTATTGTTAATTGGGTAGGTATGCAGGTACAGTGAACCTTTTTCAGGTACAACACAGGTCTGGAGAGGCAGTGCAGAAATACTGAAGAAGTGATACAGGATTTAGAGTAGTTTAAAAATACAGCAGAGTTCAACCAAATCCAGTTCTGGTTTTACCTAGAGTATTAGGTATTGTTAAAGGAAAACTACACCCTCATATCCTGTAAATTTTATTTGTTTCCATGTCAACAGGCAACTCTTTTCCAGTTGCAGATGGAGATATATGTGTTTGCCTTAGTTTGTTTTCACTGTTTGTGTTAGTCACTTGTAACTATCCTGAGGGTCTCCATTTTAATAGTTGTTGAAATCTCATTGTCCATGAGAGCTGCATTAGCATATGAGAACATGATGTCACATCACCCTCTTATAAAATGTACAGTATCTCTATGCTGAAAGTACACATATCCTGAAAGAAACCCTCCGGAAACACACAAACTGAATATAATTTAAAGGACTAAATCCTGAATTCCAACTCAGACACTTTGCAAAGCTAACTGAAGGTAAATGTAGCATTTCACACCTTATTGCAACTTGTTTTGTTGAAAGCTGATTAAGTAGGCAGGCATACTGCAGAGTCTAAAGGGTGCTGACACATCCTGTTCTGATATGCAAATGCTGCTGTCAAGGACAATAAGAATTTAACAACCAGAAAATGGAGACAGCATGAAGAGTTACAAGGACTAGTCTGAACAGTGAAAATAATCTAAAGTAATCACTGGAGCAATTACATATATCCCTAACAGTTAAATTAAAAGAGTTTTCTGTTGACATGGAAACAAATTTACAAGATAGGAGGGTGCAGTTTTCCATTAATTTTCTGTTTATTGTTGGTTCCATTCCATGCTTTCTGTGCTGCAGTGTTATCAAAAGTGGAAGAGAGTTTGTTCAGAGTCTGCAAAGGTGTATGTTTTCTAAATTTGTTCAAGTATTTACTAGAAAAATGAACTTTTTTGCAGCAATTGCTTAAGGTCTGCTTTGCTACAATTAGGTGTTTTTATTTACAAGTTACATAGTAACACAGAAACTTAGACTTTGACAGCAGATAAGGACTCCTTGACCCACCTTGTCTGCCCATTTCCCCACCTACTGGAAAAGCTGCAGATCCTAATTAACCAGCAGCCTACTTTCTCCTACACCCCACTATAATTGCCTTATGTCTGTCCCATGCATTCTTGAATTCTCCCACTGTTTTTGACCCCACGACCTCCTAAGGAAGGCTGTTCCACGCGTTCATCGTCTCCGTGAAAAAATACTTACTCATGTTGCCCCTGAGCCGTCCTCCCTCTTTCTTCAAATTGTGCCCCCTTGTTCTTACACATCACTTTTTCTGAAAGATACTACTCTTTGACTTTGTGATTCCCTTGAGGTACTTGATAGTTTCTATCATGCCCACCCTCTCCCTCCTTTTCTTGAGGGTATACATATTAATCTCCTTTAGTCTCTCTTCATATGATTTCTGGTGCAGACCCTGCACCATTTTAGTTTCCCCCCTCTGGACTGCCTCCATCCTGCCTATGTCCTTGCAGAGATTGGGTCTCCAGAACTGCATGCAGTATTCCAGATGGAGTCTCATGAACTGTCTATATAGAGGGATAACAACTTCCTGTTTTCTACTGGTAATGCCTCTCCCTATGCATTCCAGTATCCCCCCAGCCTTCCTTACTGCCTTTTCACATTGCTTACCTACCTTTAGGTCATCCAATATGACTACCCCAGGTCTTTTTCCATTTTCGTTGTTGTTGGTCCCCCTCCCATTGTGTCCTTTTCCCCTGGGTTGCACTGAATCTAAGCTGCCATACTTTTGACCATTCCTCCAACCTTGGCAAGACCCTTCTCATTCTTTCCACCCCCCCTTGTGTATCAGCGCTGTTGCAGATCGTTGTGTCATCTGTAAAAAGGCATACTCTTCCTTCCAGTACCTCTGCCATGTCACTTATAAAGAAATTGAAGAAGACCAGCCCCAGTACTGAAGCCTGCGGTACCCCACTAGTAAACCCCCTTTCTTTGGAGTGGACTCTATTTATTATTACCCTTTGTGTCCTGTTGTCCAACCAATTTTTTACCCAGACCACCACCTTGGGATCCACTCTCAAGCTGGCTAGCTTGTTTATTAATCTTTTGTGTGGGACTGTGTCAAATGTCTCGCTAAAGTCTAGGTAGGCCATGTCCACAGCTCCTCCCTGGTCAACTAATTTGGTCACCCAGTTAAAGAAATCTATTAGATTCATCTGACATGACCTTCCCACTGTGAATCCATGCTGCCTTGGGTCCTGTGCCCTGCCGGCTTCTAGGTATTCAACAATTCTTTCTTTTAGAAGTGATTCCATCATTTTTCCCACCACTGAGGTCAAACTAACAGGCCTGTAGTTACCTGAGTCTGTCTTGCTCCCACTTTTGTGAAGGGGAATCCCATCTGCCCTCCTCAGTCCTCAGGTACTACACCATCCTCCCATGATTTGTTAAAAAGAGTAGTCAGTGGTGCCACTAGTTGTCCCACTAGTTCTTTTAGAATTCTGGGATGAATCCCATCAAGCCCCATTGCCTTGTCCAACTTGAGTTTTATGAGTCCTTTCAGGACCCTTTCTTCTGTGAATTGACTGGTATCAACCCCCCCATCCAGAGTGCTTCTATTGTTTAGTTTAGGTATCTCCTCCTCTTCTTTTGTGAATACTGAACAAAAGTATCCGTTCAGTATCTCTGCCTTTTCCACCGTCACCTCTGCTCACCCACCTCCCCTTTATTAAACCCTCCCGTGGTCTTTCTTTGCTCACTAATGTACATATAAAAGTTTTATCCCCTCTTAACTGAGTTGGCTATCTTTTCCTCAGTTTGGGGCTTTGCTATTCTGACTGCCTTTCCTGCTTCCTTCAGCTTTAACTGATGCAGTTCTCTGTCCTGCTCCTTTTGTGATTCCTTGTACTTCCCGAATGCTTTCTTTTTCTCCCTAACCTTTCCCGACACCTCTTTTGAGAACCATAGTGGTGTTTTCCTTCATTTCATTTTGTTTATTTGCTTCACTCAAAGGCTTGTTGCTTCTTGGATGGCATTTTTGATTTTTACATAGAAACATAGAAGTTGACAGCAGATAAGGACCACAAGGCCCATCCAGTCTGCTCATTTTTTCTACTTTATGAATGTGCCATAGGCCTGTACTCTGTCAGTGGCCTATCTATTCATACTCATCTGTATTACTTTCTTATGCCCTATCTCATGGCTGTTTGAAGCCCAGCACTGTATTCATATCCCCTACTTCCTGAAGTAGGCTGGTCCTTTCTGTGAAAAAGAACTTCCTCACATTACCCCTTAATCTACCTCTCTCTAATCTGATGCTGTGTCCTCGTGTCCTGCTATTTTTCTTATATTGAAACAAGTGAGACTCTTTCACCTTGTTAATGCCCTTAAGATGTTTGAATGTTTCAGTCATATCACCTCTCTCCCTCCTTTGCTCTAGAGTATACATATTGAGCTCTGTTAATCTGTCCTCATATGTTTTCTGATTCAGTCCCTGCACCATTTTGATTGCCGTTCTCTGGACTGCCTGCATTTTGTTAATGTCCGTGTGCAGATGAGGCCTCCAGTACTGCATGCAGTACTCCAGATGGGGCTCAACCAGTGTCTTGTAAAGAGGGATTATTACATCCCTGCTATGACTTGCGATACCCCTACTAATACACCCTAACATCCCTCTAGCTTTACCTACTGCTTTAGTGGTCTGCTTGGATAATTTCAGGTCATCTGTGATGATGATGCCAAAGCCTCTTTCTTCTTTTGTGATTGCCAGCAACTCCCCTCCCGATCTATAGGAGGCTTCAGGGTTTCTCTTCCCTACGTGCATTATCTTACACTTCTTTGCGTTAAACCCCATTTGCCACTCTGACCATTTTGCCAGTTTATCCAGATCTCTTCTCATTCTGACCACCCTGTCTGGATCATCTACTCTATTGCAGATCTTGGCGTCATCTGCAAACAGACAAACCTTACCTTCTTACCCCAGGAGTCCTTTTGCATCAGCAGCTTTTTTGCACTTAGCTGACTAGGTGCAACTGCCCCAGAGGTGTGCCTTTGAGAGATATTTAAATGAGCTTAGGGCCAAGGCAAACAAAAGACAGTAGGATGTGTGAGCTGAGTGAGAGCTGTTAAAGGCTTCAGAATTTTTTCTCCACTGGACTGACCATTGTTGCCTCTGAGGTGTCTCCCAACTTTCCTTGTTGACAGCCTCCTAGTGCTCATCTGGGTAAAGTTTTCTTCATAAATTATTTCCTTTAGTGTGCTGAGTGAAAGTTTTACTTTTTCATTAGCGCTGAGCAAATTTTTTATTTTTAGCATGACCACGGTATTTTGACTTTATTTTTACCATGGCCTTTTAGTTTAAAGCCTAATTTTATCATGGGTACTTATTTTCAATGTTTTCCTTCAATTCTTGGGCAAATTCTTGTGGGAACCATCGAATTAGGGACAATCGCATTGTTTTTTACCTCAGACCTCATGGGGTTTACCATGAGGCACCTGCAGTGGATTTTAAATTTAAACAGTTCCTGGGGGGGTTCTCTCTAAATTGGTAATTACAAGGAAACCTTTTTTGTTATATTACTGAACCTTGGTATCATCTGTGTCAGGACTGTCCATAAGGGTCCAGCAGCCACCTGTGTGCAGTTGAGTATTACTGGATTTCTATTAACATTGGCACTGGTATAGATCCCAGTTCCACAACCCCCCCAAAAAAGGCACTAGTAATAGACAGAGTTTATTAACTGGGGCAGGACTGGCCAGTGTAATTTTCACAGAAACCTGCACTCAGTTCATAGGTCCAGAACTGGTTTGCTTTGCTTAAATTAGCAAACATAGCAGACAAACCTTTGATTATTATAGCTGAGAATAAATCAAAGGCTTCCAACGAGGGGCCATTCAAAGGTACTAATACCAAAAGCAGAGGTGCTGAGGAACTCTCCAGATTCCAGCCAAAAAAATAAAGTTTCTAAAGATGAAGTTCCTCACAAATTTAAAAATAATAAGAGTGACGAAAAATTAAGCTTGATCAAGCCTCTGATGAAATGGCTAAAAAGAAACTCTGTCAAGACACATATTCTCCGGTTGCTCCTGGGAAAGCCAATAGGGATACAACAGGCAGCTTAAAGCATACAGGAAAAACAAAACACTTACAAACTGTGCAGGTTCTTCTGTCAGTGCAAGATATGGAAAAAGCATGGCAACTGTTTCAGACCCTTCAAAAGATGGGTCCTTGATTTACTGGGGCTGGCAAACACTCTTCCACAGTTCTGTCTTCTGTAGACAATGAGAGTGACGCAAATGATGATCAATTTTATGATGCCCCTGACATGGATTTTGAGGGCCTTGATCCCCAGGAGTCCCCAGACCCTCATCTTGTAGATCCCCTGGGTGACCACGAGGATCCCTCCTCTATGTTTATATTTATGCAAAATAAGCTGGACACCCTGGACCTCCCTATGCAGAATCCCAACCAGGCTGTCGATGAAGATGAAGATTATAGGGAGATGAAGGGTCTTTCATCCTCAATGTCCCTGGTCGTCCCTATCTATAATGAATTCAGAAAAAATACCATGAAGGTGCTTCAACACTCCACTTCAGTATCAGGGGTTGATAAGTGGCTTGAGAGAAAACATAAATTTTCTAAAAATGGTACCGAGTTCCTGTCTGCACACCTTAGCTATGAGAATACAGTGCAGCAGGCAGCTTGTGAGAAAACTGGAGTCTCCTCATCCCCCTCTCCCCCTGACAAGGATACCATGAAAATTGACTTCATAGCAAAGAAAATGTATGCCACAGCTCCCTGCTTCTCAGACTTTCTTCTTATATGGCATTCATAGCCAAATATCAGAAAGCCCTTTGGAAATCTGTCCATGCTATCACTCACAACAGAAAATATTCTATGGTTCAGAAGCTGGTGGATATGACAAATACTGCCCTGGAAGCTACTATGTACCAATTCCATATGGCAGATGACAACAATGATGCAGCCGCTAGGGCGATGGCCCATGCCATCTCTCTGATATGCTTCACCTGGCATAGAACAACCAGTCTGATCACAGACACTCATAACAAGGCCATAGACTTTCCCTGTAATCAAAATATGTTGTTTGATTACAGAACAACTGACTACATAAAAAAAAATTGATGAATACAATGTCTCCTGGCAGAGTCACTCATCCATGCCTAAGCCCGCCACCCCTCAGAGATCCATCCCAAGGTGGTAGGGGCAGAGGTTTTGTTCCCAGACCTTACAATCTCTATCCCATATCTGACTTCAGCCAGCACAGGGTTTTTTCAGAGGCAAGGGCAGAAGGGGCCAAAGAAGAGCCACCTCTACCCAGCCATCTGCTTCTCAGTCTAAGTCCTGATGTGAGTGTCCAGGTCACCTCCCCGCTTCCAGTTGAAGGCAGACTCTCCCACTATCTTCAGCACTGGTCCTCACCACTTTGGACAAGTGAGTAATGGAGATAGTGGAAAAGGGTCTGTCACTACAGTTCAAGCAGCTTGCCAGACCTCAAGCATACCCAGGTGTCAAAACCTCTGTCCCCAACACAGATACCAATGTTGGAAATGGAGGTACAAAACCTTCTGGCTTTACGAGCAGTGGAGAGGGTCCCTGCACAAAAGAAGGGCAAGGGCCTCTGTTCCAGGTATTTTCTGACATAAAAGAAAACTGGGGAGTGGCGATCTATCTTAGATCTCAGATATTTAAACAAACATCTGAAAAAAACCAAATTCAAAATGGTCACTCTGTCACTGGTCATACAGTCCTTACAGCAAGGAGACTGGCTAGCCTCCTTAGACTAAAAGAACACCTACTTCCACATACCCATAAGGAGATCTCACAGGAAGTTTCTCAGTTTCAAACTTCCTTTGGGTCACTATCAGTTCATTGCAATGCCCTTCGGTCTGTTCTATGTCCCAAGAGTCTTTACCCAAGTATTTCGCAGTGGTAGCAGCACATCTCAGGAGACTAGGTGTCACTCTGTATCTCTATCTGGATGACTGGCTCAGAGTAGCAAAGTCTCCTTACCAGGTAAAGGAATCTCTTTCCCTTACAGAATGCACTTTGGAGTCTCTGGGTTTCCTGGTAAATCTAAAGAAATCTCACCAGGAACCCACCCAGCTGCTCACCTTTATAGGGGCCCACCTGGACACTCAGAAGAGATATGCTTTCCTCCCACAGGAAAGAATTCAGAGTTTCCTTTCAGTGGCAGATTCTTTTACCCCCCCGGACAGTCAAGGCCAGCCAGACATTTCCTCAAACTTCTGGGACATATGGCCTCTATGACTGCAGTAGTCCCGGGGGTCAGGTACAGGATGATACTCCTGCAAGCCTTCCTTAGAGCTCACTGGTCTCAGAAAAGCAAAAAAATGTTCAAAGTTATTACCTGTGTCACAGCAGCTCCTCCAAAACCTGCTGTGGTGGAAGAACCCTGCAAATTTGCAGGCAGGGGTTCCCTTTCAAGAGTCTCTTCCCACAAAGGTGATCACCCCAGATGCCTCCCTTTTGGGTTGGGGAGCTCATTTGGACAGTGCCTCTGTAAGCTGCAACTGGATTCCCGAAGAGTCACAGTTGCACATAAATCTTTTGGAACTCAGAGCAGTCTTACTAGCTCTCAAAGCTTTCGCTCCCGCAGAGAAGGACAGGTGGTTCAAATTTGAATGGACAACACCACTGCAATGTTCTACATAAACAAGCAGGGTGGTACCAGATCAGGAATACTTTGTTTGGAAGCTCTGAAGCTCTGGTCTCTAGCATTTTCCCAGGGAGTCAACCTCTCTGCTATTCACCTCCCAAGCAAACTCAGTACTCTGGTGGATGATCTAAGCCACATCAGTCAAGGCCAGAGTGAATGGACACTGACCAAACAAGTACTAGCCATAGTGTTCAGGTGGAGGGCACACCAGACTTGGATCTGTTTACCTCTCCCCTCAATTTTTAGCTTCCTCAGTACTATTGCAGGCCCCCAGTTTCAGAAACACTTCCTCTGGATGCCCTGATCCTGGACTGGTAAAGGAGGTTCCTATACGCATTTCTTCTCTTCCCCTGATATTCAGGGTTTTGCTGAAACTCAGACATCAGCCTGCATCAATGAGCCTAGTGGCTCCGGACTGGCCCAAGCAAGCCTGGTACCCTCTCCTTCTCTCAATATCCTGCAACAGGCCCATTCACCTGACTCCAACTCACTCCCTGCTGACCCTTCCTCAGATGGGATTGCAGTACCAAGACATACACTCTTTTCACCTCAGGGCCTGGTTCTTGAGGGGTTAAGAGTTTCCATCCTCACAGTACTCTGAATAGGTCCTTAAAATACTGAGGATGGCTAAAAAATCTGAACACTAAGAAACCTTATGCAGCCAAATGGAAAAGGTTTTCCCTCTGGTGCAAGAGTGAAAAGGTCAAATCCTTATTAGCTTCAGACCCTCAGCTGCTAGACTACCTGGTACACCTATGGTATAGGCATCAGGCTTGAAACCATCTTCCCTCAAGCTACACCTGGCGGCAATTTCAGCCTACCTTTTGGTGGGAAAGAAGAAATCATTTTTTTCCCACAACATTTTTTAACAGTTTTTCGAAGGCCTCTTGCACCTCCAGCCACCAGCCAGGGAGTCTGTTCCACCTTGGAGCCTGAACCTTTGCATAGATGAGCTCATGAATGCACCCATTGAGCCTATGCCTATGGCCCACATCAAGTTTGTAACTTGGAAGACCACCTTCCTGGTAGCCATTACATCTGCCAGGAGGATTTCAGAGCTACAGGCCCTGTGCACTGAGCCAAATTACATCATCCCTCACAATGATAAAGTTGAGCTCAGGGCAAATAGGACATTTCTGCCAAAGGTGATTTCAGAGTTTCACTTGAACCGGTCAGTTACTCTGCTTGTCTTCTTTACTGAGCCATCCACTCCTGGCGAGCAAAAGCTCCACAGCTTCGATGTCAAAAGAACCATCTTTCACTATCTAGAGCATACTAGACAGTCCAGAGGCTCTTCCACTCAGTTGTTCCTCACATATGGGGATGTAGGCAGAGGAAGACCAGCTACCAAGAGAACTATTTCTCATTGGTTGGTCTCTTGTATTAGATTCTGCTATAAGAAAGCTGGTAAACAACCTCCACTGAGGCTCAGGGCCCACTCCACCAGGGGCACTGCAGCCTCACTTGCAGCAGCAAGGGACATTCCCCTACTGGATGTCTACAAAGCAGCTACCTGGAAAACTGTGCAAACCTTTGTGAAACACTACAGTTTGGATGTGCAGACCAGATCTGATGCCAAATTTGGCGGGGCGGTTCTGCAGAGCCTCTTTCCTAAGTAGATTCTCTGCCCACCTCCCACTTGGTACTGCTCAGTAGTCTGCAAAAAAGTTACTGATGCTAAAGGACTCCTGGGGTGAGAAGAAAAAATTACTCACTGCAGTAATCTTCTTTCTTCCAAGGGGTCCTTTAGCATCAGTAAGCTACCACCCTTCCTCCCTGGTTCACCTGTCAGAGAAGGACTCTTTATGTAACCTTTTACCAAATTTGGGGTTTCTTATTGTTGAGTTTTTAGCTTGTGTTGCTGTTGTTTCTATTTCCACTTTTGGACATTTGCATGTTTTTTGAATCCTGTTTATTCTTTTGGGGGCATTTGCCCTCGTTTTTCCTCAAAAAAATTCTGAAGCCTTCAACAGCTCTCACTCAGCTCACATCCCCCCTCCTGTCTTTTGATTGGCTTGGCCCTAAGCTCATTTAAATATCTCTTAAAGACACACCTCCTGGGCAGTTGCACCTAGCCAGCTAAGTGCAAAAAAGTTACTGATGCTAAAGGAGCCCTTGGAAGAAAGATTACTATGGTGAGTAATATTTTCCTCCAGTCCATCTGCACTGTTACTGATGAAAACATTGAAGAGGATTGGTCCCAGGACTGATACCTGAGGTACCCCACTTGTGACTTGCATCTCTTCTGACTATATACCATTTACCACCACTCTCTGTTTTCTGCCTGCCAACCAGTTTGCCACCCAGTTAACCAACTTCGGACCCACTCCGAGCCTACCCAGCTTATTAATCAATCTTTTATGTGGAACAGTATAGAAAGCTTTGCTGAAGTCAAAGTAGGCAACATCAACTGCTCCCCCTTGGTCCACCACTCTGCTTACTCATCCTGTGCTCCAATGGATTCCATGTGTTGCACTATCCTTTCCTTCAGGAGTGCCTCCATAATTTTGCCCACTACTGAGGTAAGACTGATTGCTCTGTAGTTCTCTGCCTCCTCCCTGCTGCCCATCTTGTGGAGTGAGATCACATGAGCCCTTCTCCAGTCCTCTGGGACCTCTCCTGTGCTCAGAGACCCATTAAAAAGTTCTGATAATGGCTCTGCTAGTTCCACCCTTAGCTCCTTTAGTACTCTGGGATGTATGCCATCAGGTCCCATTACCTTGTCCACCCTGAGCTAAGCAAGCTCTTGTAGGACCCTTTCTTTTATGAAGGGACTAGGGCACACCTCCCTCCCTCCCTACTGTGTCCATGGTGCTGAGCTGTGGGCCATGCCCTACCTTCTCCTCAGTAAATACTGAGCAGAAGTATCTATTTAGGATAGATGCTTTTCCTTGGTCCTCCTCCACACCATTCTACCATTCTTCACCATTACTCCTCCACCCCTCCTTCCTGCCTATTTGCTAGTGCATTCCTTAGGTTGTCTCCCAGTTTGCCAAAGTCAGACCCCTAAATTCAAATACCCTCACTTTTGTATGGCTTGACTCCACAGCTGTATTTATCATGAACCACACTGTTTGGTGGTCGCTTGTTCCTAGATGGCTATCCACTTCTAAATCCGAGATCCTCTCACTGTCCAAGTTTGAGATTACCAGGTCTAAGACTGCACCCTCCCGAGTGAGTTCCTACACTAGTCGTCTGAGGCATGCCCCCTGTTGGGCATCGAGAATGACCTCGCTCTTGGATGTGGCTGCAGAAAATGTGCTCCAGTTAACATCTGGCATATTTAGTTACCCCATCAGCAATATTTCCCCTTCTTTTTCTGCCATTCTAAGTATGCCTCCTATCATTTCCCTGTTGATTTCCTCCTCCTGAGGTGGGGGTCTGTATACAACCCCTGTGCAGACTGTGGTACCATTTCCTGTCTCCATGGTGACCCACAGTGCCTCCTCTCCTCTCCTCCCTGTTTACCCCTTAGTTCTGTTGCCTTGATCCCATCCCTTAGGTAGAGAGCTAATCTTCCTCCTTTTTTACCATCCCTGTCCCTCCCAGACATGGTTCTCTGTGTATCATGTTTCTGTTACTGCCACAATATCCAGGCATCCCTCTTCCATGAAGGCCACTAGTTCAGGAAGCTTGTTACCAAGACTGTGATCATTGTTACTCATCGCTCTCCATTTGTTGGTGGCCTTGCCCCTTGTAGCCCAATCCCTGTACTTACTGCCTTTGCCTCTTTCTCCATTTTCCCCTTCTCTGCTCCCTATTGACCTCTCTACCTTGGTGCTTCCCTTGCTAACTACACTGTTTTGTGGGGAGAGGCTGGGGACTCCCTGCTCCTTTTCAGTGGGGCTTACAGTGATTCATTTGTTTCAGAATCCTCTGTTTCACACAACACTTTTGAAGAGTGCTTTGGAATATTTCAAGCATTGGTACCTTACAGATTTCTCCAGTTTCATTTATCACATGTAAGCGTTCTTAGTAGATAAATGTCAGTTTTTATTTTTAATTGTATTTTTCATAGTACTTTCAAAAACGTATTTCTTTCATTCAGTTTTCTGTATTAAGGTGTATATGTGTGTGTGTACATGTGTGTGTGTGTGGGGGGGGGTACATTGGTTTCCCAGGCAGGAATTCAAGGGCATCAATCACCATCATCATCACTCTGTTGTCTGCAGAAGTTATACCACTGTAGCAAATCACACAGTACAGAGTGAGGTGTTACCCATTGTTAGCACTTTTTCTTGCAGAAGTGACATTACTTTAGCAAATAACAGGGTGAAGACAGTTATTTACAGAAAAATAATAGTCTGTGAAAGGGTAGGTAACAAGGTTTCTCACAGGACACAAGAGAGCTATCATAGAAGATGTCTCCCTAATCTGTGAGCTCCATTCAACTGGAGACAGAATCAGTCACAATCACAATCCTATGACAGCTACCTAGTTCCTGCTTATCATTTGTATTCATTGGACCCTGTAACTCAAGTTGTCTCATCCATTGTGCCAAGTTTCAGACACCATCCTTTCCCAAAAATCATTGACTGAAGTTTTCCTGCAGTTCTGTGGCCCAGCAGATAACATGTTGGAGGACTCAGACGTGGGAGGCCCAGTAGACTTAAAAACAAATCAAAAGATGTTTTCAACCCTTGTTGCAGAAATGAGGGCTCTTACATGTCCATGTAGAGAACTGCAGAACATGCAGCTGATTTGACAGTGAGGTAAAGCCAGTGCTTCAAGATTGATTTATCATTTTCCCTCTAACCCCAGGGCAATTTTCCCGTTTTCTTGTATATTACATTACTTCATAAGGAAGCCAAATGGCTCTGTTTTCCCCTGTAACCAGTGAAAATCTATGGGAACAACTTCCTGTAGATGGCTCCATTTTCCTGTAAAATACAAGAATCCCTGCAGATCTGGGAGACCTGGGTAGAGCTAGTAGAAATGCACATTGATCCAAACCAGGTAAATGAATATCTGCACACTGGACCTGCTGGTGTCCCCATCTCAAAGGTCAAAGCCTTCAAAGATCGACAAAAATGCAAAGAAGTGGCACACACAAAACAGTGACTAAATCTGTAGAAAAAAGTCAACTTGCACCATACATATAGAAATCAGCATTCAGTAGCCAGTGTCTGACCAACTCTGTAGCATTTTGCATCTCTCTTTCTGATGTTTATGCTGGGGCCAGAGTCTGGTCATACAGTCATTATTTAGAGGTTGTTGAAAAAGAGATTCTATCAGTTTGTTTCTCTGATTCAAGCCTTTTCAATATATCCCTTCAAAATATGTTGCAACTGTCATTTCATGCCTTTACTAAAACCAGTGAAAAACAACAAAAGATACTTCTATAAAAGGTGCAATGCCTATCACCAGTCTTGGAAAGGTGCTATCAATAGTGCAGAATTGAAAATGATTTACCCTATGTATATAGTGAAAAATAAGAGAAATCATTACTTTCTAACAGTATATCTTATTTGAACTTTCCAGTCTTTTTATTCATACGCTTGTGCTGCCATTATCAAAAGATAGAGGAAGGAGGAGATAGTGAGAGTTTCTGCACAAATATTCAATTTCATCACCCCATAAATGGGGTGTCAAATTATAGTGCATGCATGCACACTAGACTAAATATGTGATACATATTCATTGAAAAAAAATCTGTTAATGCATCAGTAAGGGCTGTCATTAAAGTGACAAAAGTAGGGAAATATGATGTTAAGGTTTCTAACCCTAACTCATCCCCCCCCGACACACAGGCAAGTGAAGAGACAAGGCAACATGACCCAGCAGAGACAGCCATCATCAGGTAAGACAAAGAACATACAACTCTCTGAACATAACACAAGAGACATCCATCATTGGGACTGTCTAGTACAGTATGCCCTGCAAGCTTATTGGTCCACATTGGGGACCAGTAGGCTTACAGCTCATATTGTACCTGCCATTCGGCAGGCGGCTGAGCAGTGTGCGGGTTGGATGTAACCTCCCACCAATGACGGGGGGGAGCAGGGTGGGAAAGGGTTCTGTGTGGGTGGGTGGGTGGGGTGCCACTGGATCACCAGGGTATTTCAATATGGAGTTTACCAATTGCGGCACTGGCGGGGGTGGTTTCCACCAGACCACCAGGGATGTCATATTGTCCTTTATTGGGGAATCGGGGACTCAGTGGGAGAGGGGACCACTAGACCACCAGGGATGATCATATTTCATACTCATCGGGGACTTGGGGACTGGGGGGCCACTAGACTACCAGGGATTACTTTAGTAACACATACCGTGTGATCGTGGCTACGGGGCAGGGGATGCCTCCAGATCCCCACAGCACATGTCATGCTGTGCAGGGCGCCAGGCACAAGTTGCCAGCCTGCCTTGGAAAGGCATGCAAATGGGGACATGATGACATGCAAATGGCCCCATTTGTGCCTTGCATATATTATGGCCTCATTTTCATGCCCCCTTTTGAATATTGTGGGTGTTGCACCTAGCACAACTGCACTTGCTCTGGCACATCCCTGTGCTCCTTATCTGTGGCTTCCACTGGCACAGTGCTACTGCGCCATGCACAGTTTGTGCGCTGACTGTGCCATATTCTATGATGCTGCACCATGGTGCAGTACCATTGAATATCACCAGGACCGGGCCCTGGCACATCACAGTTGCACTGCGCCCTGGCTTGTGCCACTGCCTAGTGCAGTCTGAATATCCAGGCCCCAGTGCTTAGTGTTCTGCACTCTTATTCATGCACTGCTCAGTACAACAATATTTATTTAAATGTGTAAATGCCTACATTGTCACATATTCCTAATGTTACAAGTGTGTTAGTTACTGGTGTGAGTGCAGTGTACTACAGACACTGCACTGCCACTTCTGAACACATCCATAGTAGAGATTGCTTTTACACTAGTGGTTTTCAATTCAGTGACACCCATTGTGTCAGCATCCTGGTAGGTCTCTAGGGAGCACTTTGGGATAAAGTGCATGTGGTAGCCCCTACCCTAATGTGCCCAGCATGTGGGCATACCCTCCAAGACACTTGCATGGCAGTGGAGCTCATACAGTTGGTGGACCCTGATGATGGCAGTCTCTTGTGTTATGTTCAGAGAGTTGTATGTTGTTTGTCTTATTTGGTTTTCCTGATGATGGCTGTCTCTGCTTGGTTGTGTTGCCTTGTCCCTTCCGTGTGTGTGTGTGTGTGTGTGTGTGTGTGGATGTGGAGTTAGAATTGCAAATCCTAATGCCATATTTCCCTACTTTTTTGCTTTAATAACAACCCTAACTGATGCATTAACAAAGTTTTTTTGCAATTAGTTTTCTTAGTTTTTGAGACAGTTAACTAAATTCATTGCATTTTGTGTAACATGTATCGTACTATTCCATTGCCTTTTTTTGCTGAGAAATCTCACCTTTTAAGAAACGAAAAACAGTATTCCTGTTTACTGAGCTTTGTACATTATAGTACACCTTTGTACAACAAAACATAATTGTAAAAACTGTCACATCATGCCATACAACAATATTATTTATTATTATTTATTTGAAAAAGTTTCAACAGGAAAAGCATACTGAGCTGCAATAGCTTGATTCCAGGTACATCCTGAGGGGAAAGGGAGCATGGAAATACACAATGAAATACAGGAATTGCAAAATTACACGGTATGGAGAACTGACAAATAGAAATCTGAGCTGCTACAAGAATAGTACTACAGGTTACATAAGCTACTATGCTTCCAATAAGTAATAGCATAGAAAGAATCAGAACTTTAACTATGTACAATAATACATTAATTAGACAAAAGTTTCAATATTCAACACAGTAAAATTGCAACGTGAGTACATGCCATGCCAAAGCAGACCACAGAGAAGCTATTCCAGAGGATAGGGGATAGACAGGGCAATAGATAGGCCAAGTTCTCCCATTCAGGATGCAAGAACCCCACAAGGGGAGGGCTAGAGGGTGTTAGTGAATTTTAAAGGTGAAAGGAAGTGAGAGAAGAAAAGATGAGAGTAAGTGGCATGGTTGGGAGTGATAAAATCCTTGATCATGATTTCCAGTCAATATGGCCCTATCTCGCAAACAAGGATTGGCTCATGCACAGGGATTTTGTCACCTCACGAAAGGGGATCACCTGGCGAAAGGGTTTTTTGACAGCTCATGAAAGGGGATTTTTTTTAGTTCTCTTTCACCAGCTGTCAAAATCCCAGTTCGTGAGGTGTCAAAATCCTTGTTCATGAGATGAAGACCAAATGGTCAGATAGTGCCATCTAATCATCATCCCACCTCATGAATAGGGATGGCCTCAGGGAAGGAGATCAACAATGATGGATCACTTACTGTTTAAATGTCGATATCAGGGTGCCCAATACCCATGTCGGCATGTATGTTCCCCCTCCCAACACTAATATGGTACACTGGGAGCCCACCACAGTGTGCCAAATACATATATTTTTTAATTTATATTACATGTTTCCGACACTAGGATGCCCACTCCCAGCATCGGATGATGTCCCCCCCTAAATCTGGTACTGTTGAATTGCTGACACGGGGTGCCCAATCCCCATGTTGGCATGTATCCCCTCCCACACTAATATGGCACACTGGGAGCCCACCCCAGTGTGCCTAAATAAGTAATATTGAAAAACTGCTGTAAATAAAGAAAACCATCCCCAGAAGTCTTTTTTTTAAACTTGAAAAAAAGAAAATTGTCCCTCGTCATCTCCCCAGTACCCCCTCCCTATCCCCATCCTCCCAATGAGCACTCACCTCCCTGCACTCCCCCTTACCCCATACTTGCTTCCAGAGGATAGGAGTGGTGATCTTCTCTGGACCAGGACAAGCCTGAACTCTTTGAAGCCGAACCGCAAACTGAAAAATCAAAGGTAAGCTCCATATAATGGCAGTCAGTTGGGGGCTCAACTTATGTTGATGTCTCAGCCATGTTTAGGAATGCTGGCCCTAAATTTTCAACATGCTGTTTTTAGGACCCCACCTCACGAACGCTGACAGTGTCATTTCGTTACTCGGTCACGAAAGGTGATTTTGTGGCCCCTGCATGGAATCACCTTTTGGGACTGATTAATGAAATGACACTGCCACTGTTTATGAGGCTGGATACCAAAAAACCAATGTTGCAAATTTGGTGAAAAAATTCCAAAAAATGCCTGCGTTTTGAGCGTCCGTTGAGCAGCTTCTATGCGCGCTTGTATCTTCACCAATTTTTTATATTTTCACTCCAGATTTTCAACAGTGCCATTTGTTCACATCTCCTTATGAATAGTACACTTGCTATTTTCCACATCCTGCCCAAAATGTGTTTTTGCATCTGTGGCGCAGAATGGTATAGTCGCTGTGCGAAATCAACTATTGGGATGGATTAACACAACCACAGTGCCACTGTTCATGAGGGAAGCTCCCAAAAGCCCATGTTGAAAATTAGGTAAAAACATTTCAACAAATGACCTCGTTATGAGCGTCCATTGCACAGTTTCTACGCGCTCTCATAACTGCCCCATTTTTTTATGTTTTCACTCAAGATTATCAACATTACAATTTTTTCACACCACCTCATGAACAGTACAGCTGCAATTTTTAAAAATCCTGCTGAATATGTTTTTCCATACCTGTGGTGCAAAAAGTCATTACAGTTCTGCAGAATTACAATCTGACAGGGATTTGAAAGTTTTCTGTACTGGGTGCATGCCGTAGGGTGATAAGAAAGTTATGTTGAACATTTGGAGTGAAAATTATTTAATATGGCACAGTTATGAGTACTTGTTGCAATTTTGCTATGCCTGCTCATAACATAATATGTTGAAGAGCAGGGGCCAGAGACCCCTGTATTTCCACAGCTACATACATATGTGCATCTGTGGAGGGATGGGGCACAGGGTCCAAAGGACCCTGCACTCTCACTGTGACATGTGGATACTATTGTTGGACTCGGTGCTACCACCATGACATATGGATACTGTTATACTATCTGGATGGAGGCAAGGAAGCACAGGGTCTGAAGGACTCTGCATGTCTGCCGTGACAGATGGATACTGTTCTACTATCTGGATGGAGGGATGGGAGCACAGGATACAATAAAGTTACTATTATACTATCTCAAAAAGTGAGGAAATAAATTACAAAAAACTTCATTAATATATCAGTAATGGTTGAAGTGACAAAAGTATGGAAACAAGGTGTTAGTGTTGAGCCCCTAACTCCCCACCCTGTCACTTCATCCCCTATCCTCCACACACCAACAGGCATTGGAGTTTGCCATGTGGTCATTAGGCCTAACTTTCACCCATTCTCCTTTGCTATACCATTTCAACCTGTTTACATGTGGAATGGGATGAGAGTTGGGCCTAATGACCCCATGGCACACCCCAATGCCTGTCAGTGTGCGCAGGATGGGGGTGCAGTGGAAGGGTAGGAGGGAGGGTTAGAGGATCAACCCTAATGCCTCATTTCCATACTTTTGTTGCTTCAACCCTAACTGATGCATTAATAAAGTTTTTTACAATATATATATATAACAGTGATGTGGTCGTGAAACTAAATTTAGGGTTATGAAGGAACTTCTATGTTAAAGTCAAAATTGTGGGCATTAATAACTTTGGATCCATTCAACAGATTTGCCTGAAATTTGGTATGTGTGGTGGGGCATGGTAGATGTCTTGATTTTCCAAATTTTGTTTTGGTTGAACTTATGGTCTTTGTGCACAAAAACACTGAAAAATGCAAAATTATCCAGATTTGGAGGCAGTTTTGGGGATTTTGTCCATGGCCCTGTGTGGCCATCATGTGGCATGATGCTCTCCAAGATGGCTCACCTGAAAGAGCTTGGCTGGCCGAACATGCGGCTTTTTCTTTGGTGAAAAAATATTAAGGCATTCAAAAGTTATACCACTTTTAGGCTCCCATTATAAGTCAATGGGAACATTTATATCGTTTTATAAACAAAGAATGGGGTTCTGGCTATCTGGTGCCAACTGGCAATCCAAGAATTTGCAGCATCGCGGTCAAAGAATCTTTGTCCCCGAGAATTATTTGATCGAGAGGTCCGCCATCTTGTTTTTGCATTTCCAATCATAAAAAAATCAAATATCTCGGCTCAGGGGTCACTTCTGAAGTAAAACTTGGATGGGTTTTACTCATGGGGCTGCAATGTATCGACTCATGCCTTTGTTTTGATGTAAAATGACCTAAAAATAGAGTTATAGGGCCTGATTCTAGTACACTTACACCTGGCGTAGCAGCAGTTGCGCCAAGAAGAATTGTTCATGTAGCAACTTACGGCAGCAGTTGCGACATGAGTGATTCTACAATGTGGCCAATGGCATGGCACAGGCCACTTGCACCAATCAGTTGTTACGCCAGCAGTCGCACCATAAACCCCCTGTGACATGGCACTAGAGGGTTTATGGCAGCATTTGTGCTCCATTCCAGAAGGGCAGCATCAAAGACCCCAAGGTTGGTATTCTACAAGAACCCCAGAAGGAGAACTGGCAACGTAAGTCACACCAGCATTTAGCTGGTGTAACAAAACAGATGCCCCCCGGGGGTCCTGTAGACCCACCTGCAGTATAGTGGGCATACCACAGTTGCCCACCCCCCATGCCCAGCATACATCAGTGGGTGCCCCCGTGCCCGATGTGTCCATCATGTGCCCCTCAGGGCTGCCCACACCAACTGCCCCAATGTTAACTGTAAGAGCCCCACAGTGCTGCCCGCACCCCTTTGCCCCCTCATATCCTACAATAACTGCCCCGCAGGGCTGGCCACACCATTCGCGCCCCAATCCCCCATTGCATAATGCCCTGCAGGGCTATGCTGTCATCCCCCGACTCGTTCCCCAACCCTGAGTTTCAGCTGCAAATGCGGCTTTGTGTGAGTGCTTATTTTTGATTACATTCAGCAGTATAATAGCAGAAGTGACAGTACAGTAGTGAGCTTAATGTACACCTGACATATATGTCTATGATATGACTATATAGGAACCTGTGCCCCGACTCCAAGTCACAGCTGCAAATGCAAAAAAAAACATGCCCTGATAGCCTAATGGCCCCCCACCCAGCCATGCCAGCCCACCCAGCACCCCACCACCCATCCCCAGCTGGTGACTGGCACAACCCACCTCTCACCTCCACGGCCAGCCACCGACTGAGTTCAGTAGAAGAGCGTACAGAAAAGAAACGCTCAGGAATTAATTTCAATACCTCAGCCAGACTTGCTGATTTGCAAGCATTGATCAGTTCAATAAACTCTGGCATAGGCAGGAGTGCCTAAATTGCAGCATTAGCATAGCAGTTTACCCTAGTACTGTTGTCAGATGTTGCCATTCCTGCCACACCAATAAACCTCTTCACTGGTGACGAACTCATGTGATCAGCTACTGATGATTTGTCATGAGAAACAAAGGCTGAAGAGAGACCTTTCTTAGGTTTCTTCCTCTTTATTTATTTATTTATTTGCTTTTGGTAACCGGGTAACTGCACTAGGCATAGCAATGCCTATCTTCAGGCACAACCCAGGAGCATGCAAGGATTACAGAAAGACAACAAAACAGTTTGAACAGTACAGTAATAGGTGGAAAAACAGTGGGTACAGGTTTGATACAATTTTCAGCAAGGTACAATGTATACTAAATCAAACAGTAGATAATAGGAAATAATATAAAAGTAACAACAACAAATAGCAAGTGCTGGTTTCAACCATTTGGGATACAAAAGGGGGGCATATGTATATGATTCATCCATAGAGACATGCCTATGTCAACCACTGCAATATCAAGACTCAACCCTTGAGACTTGTGTATGGACACACCATATGCAAGACAAGTGGAAACTGTTTCCTTGTCACATAAATGTCCTTAACAATCTGGAGCTTAACAGTGCACCTGTCTATGGGGACAGGTTTCCCAAGATTGTCAAACTGAACCACAACCATGTCAACAAAATGTTGTCTGGACATCATAGTGAAATTCTACTATGTGTCCCATGACACCATTAACAAGTCCATGATCAACATCAAGACTGTAATGAGCATGGCACATGCATTCTTATAAAATAACAAAACTGCTTCTAAATCCGCAGTGCGTGACATGTCTGAGGTCAGTTCTTTCAGTCGTGCTACCATCTTTGACACCATAGAAGGACTTAAGCACACACCATCAACAGAATCAAGTATTGTTCTTGTTACAGTTCTTTGCTGTTCCCTCTCCAACATAATTTGGTTGAACTCAGCACACTGCTTAAGCCTTGGCAACAAGCACACAATAGGTACATCTTCAGTGTGTAGCTTAGAGAACAGATCACATACATCCTACATGGCACTTTGTTTACTGCCCATGACTCATGTCTTCAACATTTCTGCATTGCAAGGCAATAAGTTCCCAATGCAAGCTTCATCAATGAGCACTTTATATTGTAAGTCACCACGCTGTTGCATATTTTAGAAAAATTCAATATACAAGAACTCCCATAGATTAGCACCACATCTGCAACCAATTGTCTTTTTTGCTTCCTGTACAGAAAGAGTAGAGAATTCATGCTGACCATTTATTGGTGCAAGTTGCAGTAGGTGTCCCAAAATTATGTTTTTTTCCAGCAAATGGTACATCATCATCAGTGCTGACTATCTCATGCAGCAGTAGGTGAATGTATGCAAGTAGAACATTTGGAACCATGCTGATTTCATCAATGATTAACATTTCTATTTTTTTAAACATGGTCCATAGTTCACTTGCAACTTCAAATAATAATTTTCTATACTCTCCTGTATTGCCATACTCAACAGGCAGCATAAAAAGTTGGTGTAGTGTAACACCACCTGCGTTATATGCTGATAGTCCAGTTGGAGCCGAGACAGTGACAGACATTGGCACACCAGTAAGTTTTTGTATAGCAGCACTAATGGCTCCAATGACAAAACTCTTACCAGTTCCAGATGCATCACTGACAAACATCTGAATTGGATTGTAGTTGCCACATGAGCACTCCTTCTTCTTATGCTGCATGCCATGCTCTGCAGCATATATAACAGCAGTGTAAATCATTTTCTGATGGTCATGCAACATTTGCTGTACCATGGAGCTGTCACTGGTGAAGTGGCTAGCCTGCTGTATAGCACTTTCAGCCTCTGACATCAGCACAGCAAGATCATCAAGGGGAAGGGGAGCACCCAGAGCTCCTTTACCATCAGTGTCACAGATTTCTTGTGAGTTAACTGGAATATCTTCTTCCAGTTCTTGTCTTTCTTTCTCCAGCTACTGTTTCTCGAACTACAATCTGTTGATGTAAGCAACTGATGCTTTTGCTTTAAATGAGTCATAACTAAGATGCAATTGTTCCTCATATGACTTATAATTACATTTTAATGATCTTTCATCTCTCCATGGCTTGAAGGGAAATTGAGCAAAGGAGTAATGTTCTTTCTTTTCAGCAGTTATCAAATTCAGCTTCAAGTGGTCGATTAACCATGTTTTTTATCTCTTCACAAAACTACCCTCCAAGCCTGTGACTTTGTATATTTGTCTATGTGGATCCAACTCAACACCCCATTTGCAGTCGTACTGTTGAGTGACTTCAAATGCAGACATGTTATCCACAGCATAGTGGCACTGTGGCTAGTAAGTGTCAATTAAATTGTTCTTCAGTATATTGGTTGAAGATGGTCTGAATGTAGCAAGCTCTTCAATCTCATCATGACTTCTGAGGACACATCACCTCTTTTCCTTGAAGTTGATGTTCAGGTAACAAATTGGTTCAGATCTGCCATGGAGGCATGTGACAGTCAGTTGGTCACTTGCTTCATGGGCTTCACATTCACAGTGTTATACAGATTTAAACCCTAGAGATCACAGCCGTGAAGAGATTGAGGTATTACTGTTAGACAAATCTTCCCAGAGCTCCTGCAATCAAGTTTGCTCATTCTTCATGATGTAAGAAGTCACATACTGAACCAGAGCTATAGAGTTGTCTGCAACAAACTGTATGTCAATGTTAGCCTGCCACATCAGCAACAAAGCTGGATTGTAGTCATTGATGAATGCCTCCATTTCTTTTCTTGGCAACTCATAAACTTTCTTTGTGGATTTTGCTTTCAGGTGATAGCGCATGGCAGAGAAAATATCATTTATATGCTCATTTTCACACACTTGTCTAGGGAATCCAAACGATAGCTTATTTACCAGTTTCCATGGTTTTTCACCTTCTTACAACAGGATTTGCAGCACAAATGTCGCTGGAATTTCTGAACCAGTTTTCATAGTGTTGGTCTGTCGTATTTGTAAGGAATCTGACATATAATGCATTTCATGTTGAAGCTGAGTATCTCTGCATCATCACAGTCACTGATGTGGGGAGCAGCATTCACCCACAGTAGCATGTGAATGTTAGGAGTTCCTCATGCCTGATATTCTATCCTCCAGAAGTAGTGTTCAACAATTTCAAGAGGAGGATTACTTTTTGACAGAATGAACCTGAGGACTTCATGAAATCAGTGTTGAAAGTGCTGAGGTACAGACACAGGAGGACTGCATGAAACTAGTGTTGAAAGTGCTGTGATACAGACACAGGGTCTAGTGTAGACCTGGACCACCCCCAGAACCTCATCCTTAGTGCGGCACATATTGCAGACACACTTATGTGTGATTTATCATGATTCGTTTCTTTATTTCTACATATATATTTAGTAGGATCGAATACAGTGTGCCACTAATGTTATACTAATAAGATGTGGACATATGATTGTAACACAGGTCTATGTGGTGGTACCCTCAGGCCCTGATTAACAGTATTAGCATTACTTGTGAATTTTCTTATGTAGGCCTTAAGGCATAGTTTATAGTTATTTTCCATTGCTACACAGCTACTATTATTCTGTTTAATAAGCATTTGGTATTGTTCTCCAAACTAGCATTAGCTAGTTTTACTCTTATCAGTGAGTATGTGTAGGAAGCCAGTACCAGTAGAAAACAGGAGGTTGTTATCCCTCTGTACAGACAGTTGATGAGACCCCATCTGGAGTACTGCTTGCAGTTCTGGAGACCTCATCTGCACAAGGACATAGACAAGATGGAGGCAGTCCAGAGGAAGGCAACTAAAATGGTGCAGAGTCTGTGCCAGAAGCCATATGAAGAGAGACTAAAGAAAAGGAGACAGAGGGGGGACATGACTGAAAATTTCA
Source organism: Neoceratodus forsteri (assembly GCA_016271365.2). Taxonomy (NCBI): domain Eukaryota; kingdom Metazoa; phylum Chordata; order Ceratodontiformes; family Ceratodontidae; genus Neoceratodus; species Neoceratodus forsteri. The sequence continues at coordinate 257,803,781 of CM028132.1, read as the reverse complement.
AGTACCTCAAGGGAATCAACAAAATCCAAGAGGGTAGCACATTTGAGAAAAAGAGATGTGCAAGAACAAGGGGAGACAATTTGAAGACAGAGAGGGGACAGCTCAGGGGCAATGTGCGGAAGTTTTTTTTTTTCACAGAGAGGGTGGTGAATGCATAGAATGGCCTTTCTGATGAGATTATGGGGTCAAAAACAGTGGGAGACTTCAAGAATGCATGGGACAGACTTAACGCAATTCTGGTGGGGGCAGAAGGAAGTAGGCTGTTGGTTAACTAGGATCTGCAGCTTATCCAGTAGGTAGGGAAATGGGAAGACTGGGTGGGCTAAGTGGTCCTTGTCTGCCATCAAAGTCTATGAAGCAGATGGATGAGCTAACTGTCCATTGTGCTGACTTTCGACCAATGAGACTCCTGTTATTTGTGATTTTGTCTTATTCCGAACACCGTCACCTAGTAACACACTTTTCTTATCTATGAGTATAAGAATGTATGCAAAATATAATTTTGCTGACTCTGAATCCAGTTTAGAGTAATGTTATGACATCTGACTTCCTCTTCCTGGCTCCCAACAGGTATATGTTGTTTTCTATGTGACTGGTAATAAACGTTTCTTCTGCCATATCTCCGACTCTCTGTGCTGTGCTCCTCCATCAGGTCCAGAATTCTCTATAACACTAGAGAGCACATCTCACCGAGAGTCAGTAATGATATACCATCTACATCTGAATTTGCTCACCTCAGAAGGTCTGCTGACTCTTCCCAGGAGTGCTCTGCACAGCTGAGAGTAACAATGTAGTGGCACCAAACTCTTGCAACATGTACATTACTTCTGCGTTGCCTTCTATACCAGTACTCTTTTGTGCCACACATACTGGAAAGGATGGAGCTAAGATTTGCCTGAAGTGTCTCATCCTCCTGCTACAACTTCAAAAGCAGCTGTGCATTTGTCATGCCATAAAAATCAGTGGCCAGCCACAAACTGTGTGCAATGGATGCAGAGAGGATACTTATCTCATTCTTCCTCAAAAGGCGGAACAAATACCAGATATTTCTTTGGAACTTAGAATCTGAATGAAGCACTCAAAACACTCAGTACTTAAATCAAGGAATGCGTAACTCACATTTATCCAAATGACCACCAGGACCATATGGAAACAGACCTGGGAAACAATGAGCCTCCAGTGTACTGTCCCATATATTCACAGCTGTTCCTTCAATCTGTTTTAGCTGGTACAAGTCAATACTCTCATGTACTGGATCCTTGTCATGTAGAGGTTGAATTATGTATTGTTCATAAACATTTTCATTAGTAGCCATGGAGATCTTTTCAGTCATTGCTGTTGTGGTGTCAGCTACTCCAAACTGGCTGTCAATGTCAGCAAGATGATCTACATTAATATCCTCATAGAGGGTATTGTGTAGTTTTAAATATGGTAGAGCAGTTTTCACCTCCTGAACACTGACAGCATCTTGCCAAATCCTTTTTGATTTAGTTAGCATGATACTGACCAGGATAACAATACTGTTGTCTCTGGTGATGGTCTCAACATTTTCTTGCAATGGGAGTGGCAGGTACATGATAAAGCCCTTTAGTGATTTAATTAGCTCTTTTTGTGGCATATTTTTCATGTTTGTATTCAGTCATAGAATTGTTTGGGGAAAGGGAACATTGTTTAACCAGGAGTAGCACACTAAGCCGAAGCTTGTTTCCAGATGTGACCTGGGAGCACAAAGAAGTTAAGTGACTTGCTCGGGATCATACAGTATGCACCTAGGTGGCTATGGGATTCAAACCCAGGTCTCTAGATCTGCAGCTCAGAGCCTTAACCCACTGCACTATACTGCCTCCCTGGCTTCACTGTCTGTACCAAAATCCATTCAAACAAATTCAAAGAAGCGATCTCAACAGGGGTGACATCTGCCTCAATGTTCTTTGGGGCAAATCTTGGAGGCAAAGTGTAAGATTTAATTTTACGAAAACGGTATGTACACATGTGTACTGTTTCATCAAGTTCAATGCTATTCTTGAGTAACATGTAGGTAACCAAATGACCACACATTTCCTTCCATTTTCTAATATTGTGGAGGTCAACCTTGACCGTTTATTCACGGATTTTCAATCAGCTCAACTGACAGCAACGATCAAACCACTGTAAGTACCACATTTCTAAATAACACTTTTAAAAACTATCTAAACAATTCACAAATAGGTAAAGTACACCTCCTGCAATCAGAAATTATGAGGAACTAGGCAATAATTTCAAAAAATGCATCAGACAAGTTCTGAACACAAAAAAAAGAGTTAACGTTCCCTATGGTACAGATGTATTTTACAGAAATCTTTCAGAAGATGACAGAATAATTATAGTACTAATGTTTTAATAATTAAAGAAATTACGCCAAAGACAAATGTAGCATCCAGGCAGTAAAGAAAATATTTCAAATTTAAGGAAAAGTCTGTGTCATAGCTACAAAAATGGTAGTATATTTACATTCAGCAGAACGTCCTGTTTTGTATTGCTTAAAGAGCTGCTGATGCCACAAAGAAAACTTTGAAAAACATGATATTTTGGTACAATTCAGCTTGCATTCCATATATATTTTATAGCTTTTTCCTCTCCGTTATTTATTACTGAGCAAATCTGCATGAATACATGGGCCCCGATTCTAGAAGGTTGGCGCAAGTAGCCGCCAAACATGACTTGCGCCAACTGCAACTGTGACAATGACCCTGCACCCTATTCTAGAAGGGGCAGGGTCTCCATGACTAAGTCCTGCAATTTGCAACATGCAGCCAGGTATGCTGAACAGAGGGCGCACCTGGTGAGCATGTCACAAGCTGCAATGCAGGTCACAAGTGCCCCCCCCCCATGCCCAGCAAACCACAGAAGTTACCCTGCAGGGCTGCCCACACCTCCTGTCCTGTGAAGTCACCATAGATATGCCCCACAGGGCTGCCCACACCCCCTGCCCCCTGAAGCCTCCAGTAAGTGCCCCGCAGGGCTGGCCACACCAACTGCCCCCGAATCCACCATAGATATGCCCCACAGGGTGGCGCAGTCAACCCCCCCACCTGTGCCCCAACCCAGAGTCACACACCACAAATGCAGCATACACCCAGGCATGCCCTGGTAGTCCAGTGGCCCCCCACACCCCCACCCAGCCATGCCTGTCCACCCAGAACCCCCCAACCCATCCCCAGCTGGTGACTGGCACAGCCCACCACTCACCTCCATGGCTAGCCACTGACTGAGTTCAGTAGAAGCGCTACTGTAAAGAAGCACTCTGAAATTAATTTCTGAGCGCGTCTTTACTGTACTAATTTTTGATTTTCTTTATCTTTTTTTGTTTGTTTGTTCAGACATAACTTTTTGAGGGGGATTTAATTTTTTTATGTTGTTTTTCATTACATGTGCTATTACATTCAGTAAGTTGACAGAGTTGTACTATAGAAAGAGTAGAACAGCAGCTGGTTTAGTGTCACTGATGGTTGAGGGGAACTGTATGCCACACATCATGCCATGCCAGCAGCCTGGACTCAGGAGTGAGTACGTATTGCCATAGGTGAGCAGTGGAAGTAGAGGATGGTGCATCAACAGATGACTGTCCTCTCCCAGGGAGGGAGTGAATGTTGTTCCCCTCATTGGGTGCCTCTTCAAGGAGTTCAGATGGCACTACAGTAGTAATGTGTGCACATATATGTATATACTGTATGCTGATGCGATCTTAGAAAACTGCATGGTAATCCACATTACCATGTATGTAGTGGGAATGAGTGGCAAAACTTGCTGCAAACCCATTTCCATGTAAACACCCATCCCACGATGGAAGCGTACAAATGATGCTCAGACTCTATTACTGCTGGGGTCTGCTTGTAGCTTCTGAATTTGTTTCATGAACCTAAATGTGAGACTGCTGAGTCATGTTCCATCATTCAGTCCTACACTGACACGTTTTCCTGCAGCGTTAAAAAGATGTTGCATTATGAATGTGACATTTCTCGTATTCTCTAAAATAGTACAATTCTGAGCAGAGAAAGTCATACATATATATATATATATATATATATATATATATATATACACACACACACTAAAGCAGTCATACAGTAAATGGGTTAATTATATATGTGTATATATATATATATGTTTTCTTTGTCAACAGCCAAAACAATGCCTACAATCTGGAAGGACAGGGATGCAGTCACCCTAGTAGAAGCCATACAAAAGAACTGAAATGTGGATATCATGATGAGGGCCACAAACTGTTCACTAACAAAAATGTGGAAGAAGATTGCAAAGTCCTTGGGTGAGCAGGGGTTAATACAAAAACCCTGATGAATGCAGGAAGTAATGTAAGCAGCTTTGTCAGAAGTTTAATAAAGGGAAGGCTTCCGGAAGTGTTCATGTTAGGGACAAGGACTGGTACAAGCTGGTTGAGAAAATGGGCAAGATGCAGGGAAGCCTGCATTCGGTTACCATCACCATACTAGTAGATATACATTAAAATTGTATTGTAAAAAAAAAACCAATAAATTGTTTAACCTATAACACAAAAGTGACCATGACTCTGATTCTAAAAGCCTTTAGAGTGATGTAGTGTCTATATCAAAAAGAAATAAAGCAAGTGGCACCTTATGCCAAAAGATGCCACAGAAGCTATTCTAAAAAGCAAGCTTCAGCAAATGCAGGGTGCATGCACCAAAGAGAACTTGCAGCAACCTTTTACCACAAAATCAGTTGCAGTTTGGACATAGGTGACTTGAAGCAGACACAGGCTGCCATATCCTCTACTTTGCCATTCAGAAATACCTCCCAGAAGACAACATTCTAAGTACCATTAGAGCACCCTGGGGCCGATCTAAGGGTACTTAGAATTCCTCTGGCAGGGATGTGAGCCATGCAACAATGTGCTGTAGGCCCCACCCCCCACAAACTTGAATTGCTTAGAAAGTACGTAAGTCCAGTCCCTGGTGACTATTGGCCACCATACTAATTCCCTTATAAATAAAATAACTCTCACCCATGTCCAGTTGAGAGCTCATTTAGTAGATGACTGTGGTGGTGAGTGGTGGACTGTACCAATCACAAGATCAGGACAGAGATGGGGGGTGTGGGATGGTGGGGCATTGCCTGCTGCAGCAGCTTGATGTGGGGGAAGTAGACCACCATGGAAATATTTCCAGTTTAGTGTGGGCAGATAGTGGCTTTTGAGGTGTGAGGGCACTAGACCACCAGGAATTGATGTATTTATTCTATAAGGGGATTGGGGATGAGGGGACCACAAGCCATGAGGCAAGGGTTTTATTACACAGGACTCATGTGGGAGTTAATCTATGAGGGGATTGTGAATGAAGGGACTACTGGCCACCATGGACAGGATTTTATTATGCAGATATTGGGCAATATTTCTTATTTATTTATAAGAGGATTACGAATGTGGACTACGAACTACAATGGGCATGATTTTATTACATGGACGTTGGGTGAGATGTGTTTTTATTTTTATTTTATTTATTGATAAGGGTATCATAAATGAGGGACCCCTTAACCACCAGGGACTGTATGTTGCATAAGTCTAAGTGCCACCCAACTGCACCAACAGCTTGCAGGAAACATTTTGGGTGTGCCCTTTGTTTGGTGTATTGCTGCCTTTGCTGCAAGGTCTTTGACTTTGCTGATGGGGCTCTTCCCAATTTAAATTAAGCATAGGGTTTCTGCCACAAAGGGAGTTGCTGCAACCTACCATTGCAATACCTTACACTGACTTTTGAGAATCAAACCATATGTGTTACTCACCAGTAGTGCACACATGGACACAATACTATACAGTGCCACAGACAGTTTTCTAGACACTGGTTAGTATGGTGTTGTCTACGGTGTGTACTGTAAAGGTTATTACCACACTTAATCAATATGTACCTGTAAATGGGTTTGACTAGGGGAGAAGGGGAGTTGGAAGGAGCGGAAAACACAATAAGAGGGGAAGTTTGTGCTCCACCTAAGCATATACATTGTCTCAAATATAACATTACCCATGCTCATTCATTGACAGCTCAGTGGGCTGCCAGCAGTGGAGTAGAGAGAGGAGGGTTGTGCTGGTCACCAGCTCAGTTTTGGGATGGGGAGCAGGGTGGTGGAACACTGCTTGCCAAGATGGGGGGTGCACTAGACCACTAGGGAATAACATTTTAATTCATGGATAGGGGATAGGGGTTCACTAGACCACCAGGCAAAAAATGTTTATATACTATATGGGGGATAGGGATGGGGGAGGTTACACTGACTGGAAATGTCAGGTGGGTGATCCGGTGGGAGGAGAGACTGCTAGTAACAAGGGCTTTTTTAATTCCACATCGGGCAGGTGATCGGATGGGTGATGGGATCGCTAGTCACAAGGGCTTTTGTAATTACATATCAGGAGGGTGATTGGGTGGGGGAGGAACTGCTACCCACCAGATCTTTGGGGGGGGGCAAATGGGTGGCAATCAGTGACCAGTGGGGGGGTGCCACTAGATACTAGGGAAGTAAATATTACTATAGGGTGCAGGGCAGGCAGAATTTCTACAAAAGTTCAGCAATGGATTTTGGAACTTTTGTAGAAGTGAAAGTCAGACTTTCCCTTGAATTCCACCTGCAGAAGTTTTTTTCTCACACCTCCATGCCTACTTCATTCTTGGGAAATGTTTCTTCCCCTACTTTTCTATTCTGCTGTATAGAGTGCCTGTGTCAGTTTGCAAGTACCATTCTACCCCACTTACCACCCACCTTGTGTCTGCTGTTAAGGATTGCATGTTCGCTGCTCCCCACTCACACCCCTCAGTGTCTGCTGTAGTTTTTGCATTTTCACCATTCCTCACTCCCATCTGCCAGGTTTTCTACTTGCTGCTTTTCTCATGCTTGTCCAGCAACTGCTGAAGAAGATGCAGTCAGTGCTACAGCTGCAAGAGAGGTATGGGAAAAACTGCTGGTGGGAGAAATTACCTGTACTGTAGTAAGAAGGAAAAAGTCTGTGGCAGCTCTCTTTCTGTTGAGTGTGGTTGCAGTCACTGTAGGAGAGCAGGATCACATCAAGTAGGAATTGTACACTCTGTTACTGTTTTTAGCTCACAGTAGTGATTAGGCTATGAAGTGTGCTTTGACACTAGAAGTACTTTTTAATGAACTGTGTTATTTATGAGGAAAATTCAGTTTTAAATATCATGGCAATAAAGGATAAGAATGGTAAGATGGTGGATGGAATGCTTGAATTTTTTTATTTTCAGGTGCATTGGTTTTGTTGTGGTACACAGGCTTTTTGGTCAGAAAAAGAATGTCATGCACTTGACTGTGCATCATTACCTTTTTAATTCACAGTCAGTTGACAGGTCTCAGCCAATAACATTCCTGGATTTTCTGTTGTCATTTTGTAAATAACACTATTAAATGTATTTTTTTAGCAAAGAAAAAACACTGCAAAGTTAAAATGATGGCTGTGTCAAAAGGCAAGGGCAGTGAACAAGAGGTAAGGGCCTTTTTTTAGAATTTTATTGAATGGCATATTGCCACATCTTCAGCAAAGGACTGCATAAACAGTATGGCATGACCAGGGGTTCAATTAACAGTGTATTAATTACCCTGTAATGGTGTAATGTGGCACAAGGCACATCTGAGTGCTATATTGCCACAAGGTGTGATTGACTGACTGTTAAGGCAAATCATTGGAGTGCCTTATTGCTATTATAAAAAATATATATATTTCAAAAGAAAAGTATTAAACATGCTACACTAGGCCATCAGGCTGCCAGGAAGGGCTGGGGGCAGCCATTCAGTCAGTTGCCCATCGAACCCTAATTCCTGCTTTCCCAGGATCCTCTGCACACATTCAGCAGAGGATTCAGTGTGGGACCCATGCCAATCATCCCATTGCATGCCACCCTGCATCCCATGATTCACCCCCATGCAGCTGTGTTCCTCCCATTGCAGCTGTACACGGGCATGGACAGGTGCCCTGTGGGTGCTTGCAGTTGTAAATATTCCACACCCTGCACCTGTCTGGGGCTGCATAGCTACACAGGCATTATATATGCATTTTCTGTGTGTAACCTGTGCTTTTGTGAATAGGGCCATATGTCCTTGTTACATTGTACACCAGTTAGTGGGAGTGTTTTGGTGGAGGGGAGTGGCCTCACTATAACTTACATTAGTATACTGTTATCAGTGGCTAGTAATTAGAATTAAAGCATGTGTTTTAGGCTTGTGTGACAATATTGATGGTCTGAATATTTAAAGAATATATTTAAAATGATTTAAAACTATGAGCAATGTGCAGATGGCTTCCTTTTTCACAGACATATTGGATATGTAACATGCTATGTGGAGGTCAATTGTTGTATTATTAACAGATAAATATTGCCATCAGTGTTTTAGGCACTCACCTGAGGAAGCCTATAAATATATAGGTGAAATGATGAGGAGATTTTCAGCACTCATGAACTGTGTAAAAATAAATTCCTTTACTTCTTAGACCTGGCTGTGTTTTTTGCTGATATTGGATGCCTCCCACACCACTTGGCTTCTTATGGACTAGCATCTTGGAGCTGGCAGCTACAAATTTGTTTTCAGGTTAGCATTTATATCATTTCTTGTGGTATTTCCCTGCACAACAAGGACCACCCTTCTATGGTAAGGGAGGCCCATTAACATATCCACTGCTGCAACCATGTTCATAGAAACATAAACTTTGACAGCAGATAAGTACAACTTAACCCACCTAGTTTGCCCATTTCCCTACCTATTGGATAAGCTGCAGTTAGAAACATAGAAACATAGACTTTGACAGCAGATAAGGACCGCTTGGCCCACCTAGTCTGCCCATTTCACTACCTACAGGATAAGCTGCAGATCCTATTTAACCAACAGCCTATTTCTTCTTATCCCCCACAAAAATTGCCTCATGTCTGTCCCATGCATTCTTGAATTCTCCCACAGTTTTAGACCCCACAACCTCCTCAGGAAGGCTGTTCCATGTGTCCACCACCCTCTCTGTGAAAAAAATACTTCCTCACATTGCCCCTGAACTGCCCCCCATCTTTAAATTATGTCCCCCTGTTCTTGCACATCTCTTTTTCTGAAATATGCTACCCTCTTGGACTTTGTTGACTCCACTGAGGAACTTAAAAGTTTCTATCATGTCCCCCCTCTCTTCTTTCCTCAAGGGTATGCATATTAAGCTCCTTTAGTGTCTCCTCATATGTCTTCTCTTGCAGACCCTGCACCATTTTAGTTGCCCTCTTCTGGACTGCCTCTATCCTGTCTATGTCCTTGCAGAGATGGGGACTCCAGAACTGGATGCAGTACTCCAGATGGGGTCTCACCAACTGTTTGTACAGAGGGATAACAGCTTCCTGTTTTCTGCTGGTGATGCATCTCCCTATACATCCCAATATACCCCCAGCCCTCCCTACTGCCTTCTCACATTGCTTGCTAACCTTAAGGTCATCTGATATGATTACCCCCAGGTCTCTTTCCATGTTTGTTGTTGTTACTACCTCCCCCCCATTGTGTAATCTTCCCCTGGGTTTTTGTTTCCCAGGTGCATTGTTTTGCACTTCTTTTCATTGAGTCCAAGCTGCCATACTTCTGACCATTCCTCCAACCTTGCCAAGTCTCTTATCATCCTTTCCACGCCTCCTTGTGTATCAATCCTATTGGTGTCATCTGCAAAGAGGCATACTTTTCCTTCCAGTCCCTCTGCAATGTCACTAATAAAGACATTAAAAAGGACTGGACCCAGTACTGAACCCTGTGGTACCCCACTAGTAACCCTTCTTTCTACAGAGTGGACTCCATTTACAATCACCTTCTGTGTCCTGTTGTCCAGCCAATGTTTTACCCAGGCAACCACTCTGGGACCCACTCCCAGGCTGGTTAATTTGACTATTAACTTTTGTGTGGGACTGTGTCAAATGCCTTGCTAAAGTCTAGGTAGGCCATGTCCACAGCCCCTCCCTGGTCTACTACTTTGGTCACCCAGTCAAAGAAATCTATTAGATTTGTCTGACATGACCTTCCTACTCTGAACCCATGCTGCCTTGGGTCCTGTGCTCCACTGGCCTCAAGGTACTCAACAAATCTTTCCTTCAGAAGTAACTCCATCACTTTCGGTACCACAGAGGTCAAACTGACAGGTCTGTAGTTTCCTGCCTCTGTCTTGGTCCCACTTTTGTGAAGGGGAATCACATCTGCCTTCCTCCAGTCCTCGGGTACCACACCATCCTCCCATGATTTATTAAAAAGAGTAGTCAGTGGTTTCACTAGTTTCCCCCTTAATTCTTTTAGAATTCTGGGGTGAATTCCATCATGCCCCATTGCTTTGTCTACCTTCAGTTTTAGGAATTCTTGCAGAACCCTTCCTTCTGTGAAAGGGCTGGGATTGACCCCCCTATCAAGACTGCTTCTGTTAATTGGATTAGGCACTTCCCCCTCCTCCTCTTTTGTGAATACTGAGCAGAAATATTTATTCAGTATCCTTGTTTTTTCACTGTCCCTCTCTGGCTACCCACCGTCCATTCTATTCAGCCTCACTATCCTCCCTTTGTCTTTCTACACTCCCTGATGTACCTATAAAAGGTTTTATCCCCCTTCTTAACCGAGTTGGCTATCTTCTCCTCAGTTTGGGCCTTTGCTATTCTGACTTCCATCCCTGCTTCCTTCTGCCTTAACCGGTACAGCTATCCATCATGCTCCTTCTGTGTCTCCTTATACTTCCTGAATGCTATCTTTTTCTCCCTGACTTTCCCCGCCACTTCTTTTGAGAACCATAGTGGCTTTTTCTTTCATTTTGATTTGTTTATTTGCTTGACACAAAGGCTTGTTGCCTCTGTGATGGCAGTTTTGATGTTTCCCCATTGTTTGTCCACTCCTTCTTCTAACCTGTATGCTAGTGCTTTTCTAAGGCACTCTCCCATCTTGCCAAAGTCAGCCCTCCTGAAGTCCAGTACCCTCACTTTTGTATGACTTGATTCTGTAGCTGAGTTTATTGTGAACCACACTGTTTGATGATCACTTGTTCCCAGATGTCAACCCACTTCTAGATCTGAGATCCTCTCACTGTCCCCATTTGAGAGTATGGGTCTAAGACTGCTCCCTCATGAGCGGGTTCTGAAACTAGCTGTCTGAGGCATGTCACCTGTAGGGCATTGAGAATGGCCCTGCTCTTGGATGTGGCTGCAGCAAATGTGCTCCAGTTAACATCTGGCATATTTAGGTCTCCCATCAACCGTATCTTCCCTTTCTCTGCCATCCTAAGAATGCCTTCTATCATATCCATGTCCATTCCCTCCCTCTGACATGGTGGTCTGTATACAATCCCTGTGTGGACTGTGGTGCCATTTGCAGTTTCTAAGGTGACCCACAGATAACCAACAGCCTTATTCCTCCTACCCCCCACTATAATTGCCTTATGTCTGTCAAATGCATTCTTGAATTCCCCCGCTGGTTTTGACCTCATGACCTCCTCACAAAGGTAGTTCCATGTGTCCACCACTCTCTCCATGAAAAAATACTTCCTCATAGCCTCCCGAACTGTTGGGGAGGCTACTTGATTGCAGCTGAGGAGGTATTAATGGGCCTCGGGTGTCTAATATAACAGGCTCCATTAATCCATTATAGCCAGAATGTTTGTAATGAAGTCCAAGTAGAAATGGTTTTGGTATCTGAATTTGTCTGTTCTGGGCAGCTGTCCAGCTTAAGCATGGATGGTATAAGTGGCTTTGACTGTGTGTTTATATATATATATATATATATATATATATATATATATATCATTAAAAAAGTTGCTAATGCACTAGTTAGAGTTAAACTGACAAAAGTATGGAAATGTGGTGTTAGGTTTCCAACCCAGCACCCTTCACAGGCAGCAACAGGAAAAAGCATTACAGTCTGATGTTTCCTGCATCTTCACAAACCGGGCGTGGAGTGTGTCTGGTGTTGTCAACCCTAACACACTCCATTCTCATGTACTGTACACATCTCAGCTTATTTACTGATAGAATGGAGTGAGCATTAGGGTTGGCAACCCCAAGGCACACTCCACGACTGATTTGTGAAGATGCAGGAGATGGCAAACCATGTTTTTTCCTGTTGCTGCCTGCAGGGTAGGGGTGGGATGTTTGGGTTGGAAGCCCCAACACTACGTCTTCCTACTTTTGTTGGTTTAACCCTAATTTTAAAGTTTTTTGCAGTGATTTCCTTACTTTTTGAGACAGTATAATTGTATCCTCATTTGCAGGACCAAGCAAAAATTGCAAGTCCCACCCTTCCTCCAATTGCCAGCCCCCAAGTAAAAATAACAATACTTGGTGACAGTGGAACCCCCTCCCAGTGATTGCAAGACTGTAATATAAAAATCAGAATCCCTGGTGCTAGTGAACCTCCCTCTGTCCAATCGACAGGCCTGAAGTAAAAACACAGTCACTGGCAGTAGTGGTCCCCCCTTCCGATCACAAGGCAGAAACTAAAAACAACAATCCCTGGTACTAGTGGTCCCCCGTGCAAGTGCCAGCCCCTAATATAAAAACAGAATCCTTGGTGCTAGTGTCCTCCCTCCCTCCAATCACCAACCCCAAACTAAAAAGAACAATCCCTGGTACTAGTGGCCAACCCTCCATTCAATCCCAACCCCTAATATAAAAAACAGAGTCCCTGGTGTAGTGGTCCCCCCCGATTGGCATTCCTGAAGTAAAAACCTGAATTCCTCATGCTAGTAACCCCCCCTCCATTCACCAGACAGGACATAAAACAAAAATCCCTGGTGGAAGTGGTCCCTCTCCCACCAGTCGCCAGCCCCTAATATAAAGAACAGAATCCTCCATGGTGGTAGTGCTCTCCTAAACCAATCATCATCCCCTAATATAAAGAACAGAATCCCTGGTGGTAGTGTCCCCTCCTCCAATCACCAGCCTCAGAGTAAAAGCAAAATCCCTAATGCTAGGTGCCCCCCCATTTGCCAGTTCCAAAGTAAAAACAACAATTCCCATTGCCAGTGGATCCCCTTCCCCACCAATCACAATTCCTGAAAGAAACAATCCTTTCCTGGCATCCAGTATTCCCCCTGTGACACCTGACACCCCCCTCACCTTATCAGTATCTGAGGTGCTGTGAGTGCATACAATGACCAATACAGCCCTCCTCACATCTCTTTAGCTGGCCGCTGTATGTGCAGGCACAGATCATGTGTATTATTTACAGAACAGGGCATGCCACCCTGTTCTATAAATAAGGGGCTTGCTCCCTCCCTGGACATATGGAGGCTGATTAAGTAAGTGTGAGAAGGGCTATGCCAGTCACCATATGCACCCACAACACCATGGATACCAATAAGGTGGGGGGGCCAGTACTGCAGGGGAAATACCTGACACTGGAGGGGGGTTCTTTAACTTCAGGCTGGCATTTGAGGTGGACCAGTAGCACCAGGAAATGTTGCTTGAAGTTTCAGGCTAGCGATTGGATGGGAGGGAATAGTACCAGCAGGAATTGTTATTTCAACATTGGAGCTGGAGATTGGAGTAGGGGAACCACTACCACCAGAGATTATTTTGTTTATATTAGGGGCCAGTGATTGGAAGGAGAGGGGAGCACTAGCACCAGGGATTATTGTCTTAATGTTGGGCTGGTGAACAGAGGGAAGGGGGACCACTAGCACCAGGGATTGTTTTGTTTTCTTTGGGGCTGGCAATCAGAGGTGGGAACACTAGCACCAGAAATTATCTTTTTTATATTAGGGGCTGGCAATTGGAGGGAGGGGGACACTAGCACCAGGAACTGTTATTTGTAGTGGTGCAAGTGTTCCTCCCTACCTCTGATCACCAGGTGGAAAATAAAAACAGCAATCCCTGGTGGTAGTGGTTATACCCGCCGATTGCCAGCCCCTAACAAAAGAACAGAATCCGTCCCTGGTGGCAGTGGTCCCTCTCCCCTGCTGATCACCAGCTCCTAATATAAGGAACAGAATCCCTGATGGTAGTGGTCTCCCCTCTCTTTGATCACCAGCCCCAAAGTAAAAACAACAATCCCTGGTACCAGTGGTGCCCTCTGCCAATCGCCAGCCTGGAATGAAAAAAATGCCTCCCTGGCATCTGGTGTCCCCTCCCTGCAGAACTGTACACCCCCCCCCACTCATCTTATCAATATAAACAGTGACATGGGTGCATACAATGACTGGCACAGACCTCCTCACATCTCCTCAGCCAGCTGTCATATGTGCAGGCATGGAGTGTACCTCTTATCTAAAAGACAGGGTGCATCACCCTGTCCTATATATAAGAGGTGTACTGCCTGAACATATGGTGACCAGCCGAGGAGGTGTGAGGAAGGCTGTGCAGTTGCTGAATGAACCCTTGGCACCATGGATACCAATATGTTGAGAGGCATCATGCCATGATGGGGGACCACTCGATGCCATGGAGATTTTTTTTGTTTAATTCTGGGCTGGCAGTCAGTGGGGAAGGGGACCGTTAGCACTAGGGATTGTTGTTGGTGCTTCAGGGCTGGCATTTGGGGGGAATCAATTCCACCAGAAATTGTTTTAGGTTTGTGGCCTGTGATTGGGAGGGGGTGGAACAGTACCAGCAGGCATTGTTGTTTCAACTTTGTGGCCAGCGATCAGTAAGGGACCACTGCCACCAGGGATTCTATTTTTTATAAATGTGGGGAAATGTGAGGAAACTAAATTAAAAATATTTTTTCATATAATGGGATCCTGTTTCATCACAAACAAAATACCCATATGAAAAAGGATTCCTTCATATGGAAAAAGACTCAGCGAAAAAACTAAGTCCAAAATCTTCTTTTGTATGAAGGCATCCTTTTTCATATAAATGGGAAACCCATACAGAAAATAATGCCTTCACACCAAAAAAAGAACTTAGGGAAAAAAAAAAGTCCAAAATCTTTTTCCATATCAAGGCATCCTTTTTTGTACAAAAAAAATGTGAAAAAGGATCCCTACAGAATTTGGACTTATTTTTCCCCCCAATTCTTTTTGCATATGAAGGTATCCTTTTTCATATGCTTTTTACATTCATACACAAAAAGAATGTTTTCATATGAAAAAATAAATGGTAAAAATGTAGTCAAAATTCTTTATTTGTATGATAGCATCCTTTTTCATATAGAGCAATTCTTTTTTCATATGCTCATATGAAAAAAAAGAAAACTGGTTCATGAAAAAGGATTTTTAAATGTTAAAAAAGACATTTCTGGGTCATATTTCCACAAACTGAGTTCACAATACACATAACAGGCTCATGATTAGCAAGATACATGTATTGGTGTGTGTGCAGGATGTCATTTTTGTGGGTTTTGACATTCTGGAGGGAAAAAGGAAAAAAGAAGGTGGACATACAAAAAAATATTTTTTTTCCTAACAAAAAGGATTATCCCTATATGAAAAAGGATCCTTTTTTGTATAGATCAGATTCTTTTTTTTGTTCCAAAAGACTGTACTGAGCATGCTCAGACCAAAATGTCAAAATTTAATAACTTTGGAACACATTAATATTTTTTCACCAAACCAGTGAAAGCACATCTGTGAGCCAAGCCCTTTCTACCCTGAACATTTCAGATCAAATTTCCAAACCGTTTGGACATTAGGCAATCACAAACAAAAAACACCAAAACAACACTGATTTTTTCACTATCTGCATCCTGGAATCCACACATCCAACCAGAGCAAAATGTGGTAAGTCAAGAGATCTACCCACCAAAACTGTACATGCAAAATTTCTTGCAAATCTGTTGAATGGTTGCGAAGCTACTAAAGTGTAAAGTTTGAGGTTTAATATAGAAACCCCTGCTCATCCCTAACAATAAGGGTGCTACCGTGACACTGTAATATATTTTCTTTTGCAAAAAAAACTTTTATAATGCACAAGTTAGGGTAACTTAATGCCACAAAAGTAGGGAAATATGGCATTAGGGTTTCCACCTTTAACTCCTCACCCCCACCCATCAAGCAGCAAAAGGAACAAACATTAGGGTTTGGGTCTCTGGAGTCTTGGTGAATCAGTGGTTGGGTCTTCCTTGGATTTGTCAACTCTAATGTCTACCCCATTCCCTGAGCAAACAAGATCACACATGATGTCCTTTCTTAATGCAGGGCCCTGTGGGTCCTGCATGAAGACAGCTACAGCACATTTTGTTGGCAACATATGATGAGACATACTTCTCTTCCTTTGAAAAGCGTATTGCTATTAGGCACTGGCTTGGAGCTGTACTTTGCACTTCTGACAGGATGTTATGGACTGGGCAAGGTGTTGACATTATGGCTGACAACCTAAGGAAGATCCCACCATTGAGTCACTAAGACTCCAGAGACCCCAAATCCTAATATTTGTTCCCTTTGCTGCATGGGATTGGAGGTGGGGAGTTAGGGCTGTAAACCCAAATGCCACATTTTCCTACTTTTGTGGCATTAAGTTACCTTAAGTGGTGCATTCACAAAGTGTTTTGCAAAGAATTTCCTTTCTTTTTGAGATAGCAGAATCATATCCTCATTCATGCAGATGCCTTCAGGACCTGCTTGATCATGTGCAGATGCTCTGTTCCAAAGGAAGTCTCCGTCCATTCATGGGGCTGTCTGGTGGGCTGCTGAAGTCCAGGACACTGTGGTCTCTGTGCTTCCATGTGGCTTCAGATACAGATGCAGAGGGCTAAGAGTGCATCTGTCATTCTATGCACAGGGCCCTCTGCCACTTGCAGGTTATAAGGTGCATGGCCCTATGCAAAGAGGAGAGTTGTTTTCACTGTATGGTTCCCACGGCCATGTGGAAAACCCCGCACCATTCATTCCCTGGCTGGGGGGGTTCAAATAACAGCACCATCCACCCACTCTCACCCTATCTAGCTGGGTAATTGAGCTCAATTCTGATCTTATCCCACCAGCACAGGACCACAACGCATGCCTGCTGGGGTTAAGAGAGCACTAAACACAGATTTTGTTAACAATTTTAATTTTTTTTAATTTTGACTCCAAATGTTCAAGATACTCATTTTATTATTTGCCTTGTAAACATGACATGTACCAATTATAGTATATTAGGTGAAATGTCATTTCACACCAGAAGTATGAAAACACATCTCATTCAGAATTTAAAAAATGACACGTGTCATGTTTATGAGGTGGTGTGGAAAAATGGCTATATCGAATGTTTGGAGTAACAATGTTGAAAATTAACAAAGTTATGAGTGAACATTGAATTTTAAGCATAGACTTCTTATTACCCCACCTCATAAATCTGGTAGGTGAAAATGTTCAAATCCCTGCCAAAACGTATTTTCGTGTCACCAAAACATCATTCCACACCACAGGTGTGAAAACACATTTAGACCAAGATTTGAAAAATGACAGCTGTCAGGTTCATGAGGTGGTGTTTTTTTAATTTTATTTATTTATTGAATTGTTTCACCAGGAAAGATACACTGATCAACTCAACGCTCATCTCACGGTATGTCCTGGGGGAAAGGGGAGAGGGATGTACAGTAGTAGCATTGACATATCATACAGCAATAAAGAGGTGCAATAAAAATATGTACATACAATTCAAAACATGGTCAAGGAATATAGTACATAGTAAATAATGTATCCATTTTCAATGCATCAATTTTCAATACACGAGGAGCACAGGTGATGCAGCTATACAATACATACATACATGCAATAAAATCTTATGCTGAGTCATTGGCATAGGTGGAGTACAAATGCATTATTTGGGTGGTTCACCGGAGCAGTCACAGCAGCCAGGGTGGAAACATAGGTGAGCATGACTCAAGTTTAAGTGCTAGACAATAAGGGGCAAGGTAAGTGCAATGAGGCAAGAGGACAGGAGAGAGGGTGAGAAAGGTGAGTTGGGCAAGGAGGGGGTCAGAAGCAGGTGCAGAAAGGAGTGAGGTAATTGTGAAGTGCAGAGGAAAGAGAAAAAAGGGAGGAAGAGAAGTGGATCTGAGGAGGCAGTGAATGCCACAGTTTAGGCAAGTGATATAAGAAGACTTTATGGCCAGAGGATGTGGATTTGCCAGGGATTGAGAGGGTACGAGTGTCTGCATGGGATCTCAGGGAATAGAGGGAGGGAGTAGGGGTGCCAAGAGAGGCGGAGATGTAGGAGGGGAGCGAACCAAGCCAGAATTTCGAGATGAACTTAGCTCCATGTAATGATTGCCAATTGTGGAGGGGAAGGAAGTTGAGGGAGTGGTAAAGATTACAATGATGAGTGTGGAGGGGGGTGTCAAGAGCGAAATAACAGAAGGAGTTGTAGAGAGAGTCCAGTCTGGATAGGTAGGACTGTGGGGCAGCACCATAGACTATGTTGCAGTAGTCTAAAATGGGCAAGATCATCTTCTGTACCAGCTCACACCTGGTGGCAAGAGGGATGCAGCTGTGGTTTCTGTAAAGGGCACCAAGCTTAGACCTTAGTTTTTTTCAGAACGGCATCTATATGTACAGTGTTAAAAATGTCTATGTTGAATATTTGGAGTTAAAATATTTAAAATTACCAAAGTTACAAGCAAGGGTAAACAGCTTCAATATACATGCATAACTTTGCCATTTTTACATATTTTTACCCCAAATTTTCAACATAGTCTTCTTATGACCCTACCTCATGAACAAAACAAGGGCAGTGAAAATGTTCAAATCCTTCCTGAAAGGTGATTTCGCAATACAGCCATAAAATTGTCTTTCGGGCCTGATATGCATAATACCACTGCAATTGGTCATGAGACGGGGTCTGAAAAGGCCTTGTTGAAAATCTGGAGTCAAAATATTCAAAAATGACAAAGTTATGCAAACAAGTTCAAAATCCCATTGAAATACATTGAACCATGCTTACCTTAGTTTCTCATATTGCAGTCGGCAGTTCCAGCAGCAAGACATGTCTTTGATGGTAGAATGAATCTTCACCCTGGGACATGTTCAAGTGAGTCAAGGTGTGCAGGGGGATTGCAGGGGGTGTGGGGTGGAGAGTGCTGAGTGGGAGGTCAGATTGGGGGATCAGATTGGTGAGGGGCCATTGTCTTGTTTGCAGGCAAAAAAGCATGAGGATGGTTTTCTTTATTTCAACTGACAAGCAGCTTCGGCAAATGGGGGTGGATGACCTGGAGGGGAGGGGGCCCACAGAAGTGGTACTAGGGGTGGTCACTCCAGTCTGCTTATATATTAAAAAAAAAATAAACATTGGGAAGGGTGGACCACCTGGAGGGTATGGGGAAGAAAGAAGTTGGGTGGGCACCCCAGTCCATTTAATAAGAAAATAGCTAGCTAGGTAGATAGATAGATAGATAGATAGACAGACAGACAGACAGAGAAAGAGAGAGAGAAAGATACAGACAGAACAGGGGATCATCAAATCACTGCTCTCACTGCAGCCCGCAGCATGACTTCCAGCTGTGGCTGCAGAACTCAAGAATGTCCCACTGTTCTCATACGGAGAATGCAAGTGAAAGGCTCCTCTTGTTAAGCTAGGCACCCATGATTCTCAAGTGCCCAGAAAAGGGGCTTTTGGCAACTTAAAAAAAAATCCCAGAACAGCAGAATGTAGCTAAATGAGTCCCATTTAGCTAGGTTCAGGTGTTTGTTTTTTAAAAATATATCAGTTTTATGTATGTTCAATATTTGTGAGTATAAGAGGAGAAAAAAAATGGTGCCTGTCATGATTAGTATTTGTTTTAGCACAAGAGGTAAAATCATGAAAATAAGCACTTATGAAAGTTTTTTTTTTTACCTGTTACATAGAAACATAGAATTTGATTGTGGATAAGGACTGCCTGGCCCACCTAGTCTGCCTATTTTTCCTACCAGTTTCAATTAGAAACATAGAATTTGATGGGAAATAAAGACCTCTCCTTATTGAACTTGAATGTTAACTCAAAAATTATTATAACTCTAAAACAGTATAATATTTATTCACCAAACTTTCGAAAGACACATCCTTGGCACATGCTCTTTCAAACCTGAAAATTTCAGGAAACAATTCCACACTGTCTAGGCTGTAGGTGAGAGCAAACAATACACAATGTTATTTTTTTTTTCATGTTTTGGTGCTCCATAACTCGAAAATGAAGATGCCATCACAAAACTTTTCATATCTTGAGACTCTGGCAGTCTGACTGCACGTGTCAAATTTTGGGCTATTTTATCATGCAGCATCAAAGTTATTAAGGTACAAAAACTAGGGTTTAACATTGAACAGCCCACTCAGCCCTAACTCTAGGGATGCTACATTAAGATCGATGGAGAGGGAGACAGACAGAGAGAGAGAGAGAGAGACAGACAGACAGATAGATAGATAGATAGATAGATAGATAGATAGATAGATAGATAGATAGATAGATAGATAGATAGATAGATAGATAGATTATATACCCATGGTTTGGCTGTTTTGGACTTTTACAAGTAAGAGTGTGAGTGCAGTAGGCATAGAGAATACAATTGATTTTCTGCTTTCCTGAGTTTTTCTGATTGTGATAATATTTTAATACTTTCCCTTTTAGTGTGAATAAAAATGTATTTTTACATATTATTATTTTATAACCAGCTGTTAACTATAATATACTTACAGATTTCCCCCTGTCAGACCTTAGTGAAAGCTGTAGATTTTCAAAGCCATTGATAATAGGTTGCTTTTACTCATCTACCACCTTATTCTACTCTTCTGTCTGTTACAGGAAATTGTCTAGAAGAAAATAAACTATCAGGTGTTTAGAAGCATTGTGATTCAGATAATTCTGCCAAAATCTTACACATAAGTAAACAAAAACACATTCTGGGATCCATTTTGTTTTTGCTTTCAGAAGCAGTTAATTAGGGAGGAGAGAGGGGTAACCCTAGTTAGAGCTGCCCCCCATCCACTTTGTACCCGAGGCAGCTAAAAGGTAGGGACCTGTGATCTGGGAAAGCAGTCTCATTTTTTTCAAGATCCATTTTATTTCTGCTTTCAGAAGCAGTACATTAGAGATGGCAGAGAGTCAAGTCAGCTAAAGCGCATGAGGTTTAGTGGGGAGCAAGTCAGTTTCAGGAACTGTGGGACTCTATTCTACAGAGATATGCTCTGGGGAAAAGGTCAGTGCCCCTATTGCAGAATATTTGCATAGTTCCATGCTCAGCTGGTAGTAACAAAGGAAGATATATCTCTCCTGTGCCATTGGCTCATCAGGAGCCCACAACCTCACTCCCCTTACCCCGCTAGAGGCCCACTGGTCCAGGGGGAATGGATAGTGCTTGGAGAGGGAAGGGCAGAAGGGACAGTCACAAAGAGATCCACCAATGCCACTACATCCTGATGGCAAATTGCTTTGCACCCGTGGAGGAAACTCAGATATCTGACTGCAGTGAGGGGATTCTGGGTCAGTCAAGGGAAATGGGAGTGATGACTTGGTGGTACCATGGCATGAGAGTAAGAATAAGGGAGTTAAGAGACTTCTAGTGGTTGAGATTCTATAATCAGGGTAGTACAGATGGTGGTGGGTGCAGGGTGCAGATATGGGTGATGGTCAGGTGCCTTCCTGGATCGTGAGTCATCCAAGACAGACAGAATAGGGAGGATTGTGAAAATGGAAGAGCTGTTTTTTCTGGCAGACTTAGGTACCAACAATCTGGTAAACTCACCTGTGGAGCAAGTGAAGTGGAACCTTCAGAGGCTGGGTAAAAGGTTGCAGGCACACTCAGGATCTCTGGCCTTTAATGTCCTCCTTGTGTGGAGTGGGGGGAAGGAAAGATACAGCAAGGAGGGAAAAGATAGATTAATTAAATCAGTGGTTTAAGGGATGATGTCAAGCGGGAGCATACCACTTTGTGGGGGACTTGGTGGACTTCTGGGACAGGATGATTTTCAAAGGGGTGCCCTTCACCTGACAAGAGAGGGGGCCAGTGCACTGAGGCAGAAGTTTGATGTCTACATTAGACAATTAAACTAACTGCAGGGGACAATGAGGCTAAGGAACCCATGATAAAGAGAGTGAGGGAGGGTATCCTAGTTAGTGTACCTCTATACTGGGGACTGGTAGCAGTAAGGTGGGTAACAATTAGGTTGAAGTTCAAAAGGAATAGTAGAAGAAACAAGGGGGGAAGGTACTCAGGATCTGTAAGCAAAAGGAAAATAGGAAGGTAAGGAAACTGGGAACGAATGCAGGTGTAGAATCACAAAACAGAAAAAGAGGATCTGAAGCTACTTTGAATAATGTCTCCTTAATGTGAAGAATCTGGGTAATAAAATAAGTACTCTCCAGGCATTGGTGGCAGACACTGAGGCAGACCTCATAGCAATCACAGAAAAGTGGACCACAGAGAATAATGACTGGGTCTTGTCAGTTCCAGGTTACACAATGTTTAGACAGGATAGAGGGAAAGACAAAGGGTGGGACATAGCCTTTTATGTCAAGGAGGGCATACAGGCTGTGAAATACAGACACATCAGGAGAAACACAGGGTAACAGAGTCATGGTCGGTTTATCTCATGGCACCTTTAGACAAGAAAATATGGATTGTGGTGATCTATAGACTACCAGGACAAGGGTAAGAGAGGGGCAGGGAGCTTGGGAAGAGCTGGCAAGAGGAATTAAGAAAGAGAAAGCAGTGGTGGTTGGTGATATGAACCTGACAGATATTCCAGTGACTATGTGCACAAGCAGTCAGGCCCTGTTGGATACATTGCAAGACTGCTTGCTGATGCAGTTGGTTTAGGAATCAACTGGACAGGCAGCAATTCTTAATTTAGTGCTCATCTACTCAGAGATGGTCTACAGAGTGAAGATAGGGGGGAGTCACCAGTATTCAGCAATCATAACACCGTTTGGTTCAGGCTGGCCTGCAACACCAGAATGCCCCTATCCAAAACTGGACTCCTAGATTTCAGAAGAGCAGACATCATCCGGATGAGGGAACTGGTCTGTGACAAACTGAACAAGGAGGTCATTATCAGAGGTGTAGAGTAAAGATGGGGATGATTCTTCAAGGCAAGAAAATCATGCACAAGAGTTGTCACAAAACAAAACAGGTACAAGAGTCCAATATGGTTCTTGGAAAGTCAGAGAAGGAGTGAGAGTCAACAAAAAGGGTTTCACTAGTGCAAGGAAAAGCAGGGGAAGGAGGAAAGGGAAGATACCAAATAAAAACTAGGGAAGCAAAGAGGACAGTCAGGAAGGCAAAGTCAGACATGGAGCTGTGTATTGTGGAGGAGTCAATGATGGGGAAAAACAATTCTTCAGATATATTAAGGAAAAAGGAAGCAGGAAGGGGTAATGTTAGCCTACAAAACAGGAGAGTGAACTAGAGGAAGATGAAGAAAAGCAGCTGTCTTTAATGATTAGTTCCACTCTGTCTTCACAAGGAAAAGCAGTGGGCCCCTGACAGGCAGGGGTATCAAGGTGACTGCCAGGAGCAGTCCTGAAATAAAGCAGCCAGTATGTACCAGAGAAAGAGTCCAGAAGGGTCTTGAAGTCCTAAAGCTAGGTAATGTCCAAAGGCTGGATGGAATGCATCTAAGAGTGCTCAAGGAATTGGCTACATAACTGGTTGAACCCCTATTAGAGCTCTTCAGTAGCTCAGTTTAGACAGCACTTGTTCTGAAAGACTGGAGGGAAGTGGACATAGTCCCACTGCACAAGGAGGGGGAATAATGAGCAACTGAGGAATTACAGACCTGTCAGCCTTACCTCTGTAGCAGGTAAACTGATAGAGTCATGGACTACCTGGAGAGCAACAGTGTACAGGATAGTAAAATAAGGGCCATGCTGTGGATTTACTCTAGTTTGATTTCAGAAAGGCTTTTGACTTGGTGAAATACAAAAGATTGCTGAAGAAGCTGTAGGAGCTGGATATGGCTAGGGACATAGGTAGAAAACTGATTGAAGGAGAGAGTGCAGAGGGTGGCGGTAAACAGTCAAATCAAAAGAGAGTGATGTCAAGAGTGGGGTGCCACAGTGATCTGTCAATAGTCCTGTCTTTTTCAATACATTAAGCAGTGACATTGGAGAGGGCATCTGGGGCAAGCTGTGTCTCTTCACAGAATGATACAAAGCTCTGCAGTAGTGTATATAGTGATGAAGGGATAAGGGTGATGCAGAGAAATCTGCAAATGCTAGAGAGGTGCTCTGTGGTTTGACAATTGAAAATTGAATGCCAAAAATGCAAGGTTATGCACTTGGGGGGGGGGGGGGGGACATGACAGAGCAGTGGATCGAAGAGGTTAAACGGAGCACTACAGCAGAGACAAGGGAGTGGGCAGTCATCATTAATGACACCATCAAACAATTAAAACCAGTGTAACAAGGCCCATTGTAAGGATAATAGGATGCTGGGGTGTATCAGAAGGGGTATTGACACCAGAAAAAAGGAGGTACTACTACCTCTATATAAGTGACTGGTGATGCTGCACCTGGAATACTGTGCTGAGTTCTGGAGTCCTCACCTAAGAAAAGACTGGGGCAGACTGGAGACAGTACAACACAGGGTAACCAAGTGAATCAGGGCAAATGGGGCAGATATTACAAAGATCATCTCAAGACACTGTAGACCTACATGCCCTGATAACCCTCATGGAGACTACCTTCAGTTCACAGTATAAGGGAACATAGCATTATGATGTAATGTTTTATTTGTGGTCTTAGTGCACGATATACAGACATTAGCTAATATGCAAAGCTTAGCATGACTTTCTGAAAAGCTCTATTGTTACCAAAAAGTACTGCATGTCAGCAATATTGCTTATATACAATGGGTAGAAAAAACAAAAAATAATGGCAAGCATTATACAGATAATGGCAGTAAGATATATAATAAGTGCAGAAATCATGGACCCAACCTGTGGAGTGAAAGGGTTAATAAGATAGTACGGTTATATAGAGAGAAATGTGAGGAATGTTCCAACATAACAAGAAAGACTGACAGAAGGAAGGTCGGGGTGGTAATTGGCAAAACAACAGTGGATGGTCAGCAACAAGGTTTGAGAAGGAAGAGAGCTAGTAGTCAAGAAGTTATTTACAAAGAGAAGGAAAATATGGGAGGAAGAGGAGACAGTCTTGGAGCTGGATTAGAGCAGGGTGACATTACCGGTAAGTCTCAGGAGCTTCAGGTTGGGTCAAAGCATGTACAAGCATCAGCTAAGGATAGATAACGACGATATTCACTTTTAAATCCAAAGTGAGACTGAGACAGCCGGAGGTTGAGTGGAAGAGCATTCCATAGTCTGGGAGCAGAGAATTGGAAGGGTCCTCTGCCTTAAGTCATCCGACATCTCAGAAAATAGAGCAAGGATTTTCCAGCTGATCGCAGGCCATGGGAGGATGGTTGAGGGACCAGCAGTGCCGCCAGCTGGGATGGGTTTTTCTCCCAGATGATCAAGTCCATTAGTGATCCAAGGTAGTATTGTCTACTGGCAGAGGGTGAGAGCCAATTCAGATCCTTATAAAGGCAGTGATGTTTGAGTCGAGGCAATGAAGAGGCAAATCTGCGTATATTGTTATAAGTTACATCCCATCTTAGTAGGGAGGTTTTATGGACAGAGGTAAGAATAGAGGTACCATAAGTAAGGGTTGGGAGCAGAATACCTCGAGCAATTGCTAATTTGGCCGAGGGTGTAAGCATGTAGCTTGTTTTGTAAGCTACTCCCAGTTTTGAGTTTACAGCTTTGCATGAGGACTGAATATGAAGATTAAAATCCAGGGACTGGTCCGGCAGGATGCCAAGGTACTTGAAGGAAGTAACATTTTCAAGTGGAAATCCTCCTGGGTGAAGAACCTCCAGCAAACTAGAACAGGCCTTAATCTTCAATGCGGAACCTAGGAGCATGGCTTTCATTTTCTTTTCATTTAGTACAAGCTTATGGTCTAGTAGCCAGTCTAAGATCTTATTGAAGTCTGTTAGGTTGCTTCTGGATAATGAGTTCCAAAAGACATATCACAAAGCTGATAGTGGTTTAAGCTACTGCACACAATGGGCCCAACAATCCTATATCTTGATTAGTCAAGTACTGTCTTTATTTGTGGGCAAATCTTAATACAATTCATGGTTAAAGTACCTTCAGAGGAATTTACAGAAACAAAGGTTGACAAATCAAGACACTGGGCTCGCCGGCCCGGTGGCTTTGAGGGTTGAGGCACAGGATGCCACACCTCGCACCACGCCAGTGACCCTGATTCAGGAACGAGTCTGGGTCATTGAGGGTCAGCAGGGGAGGACTAGGATTGACCATCTGCTGACAGCTCTCCTAGTTCTGGGGTGGGCTGGGGAAGCACACCACACTGCGGCGGCACCTGGGAGAACCTGGGGGTACTTCAGATGCAGGTGTTAGCAGAGGAGGAGTGTGTCGGATGTCTGCACATAAGTGCGTGGATGACATTGCCCACCCACACTCCACTGGGGGACCTTAATGGAGGAAAAATGGCTGGACGAGACCGTGCAGCCTGATAACCGCACCCTGCCTCA
The DNA here is from genome assembly GCA_016271365.2 of Neoceratodus forsteri. Taxonomy (NCBI): domain Eukaryota; kingdom Metazoa; phylum Chordata; order Ceratodontiformes; family Ceratodontidae; genus Neoceratodus; species Neoceratodus forsteri. The sequence continues at coordinate 257,777,329 of CM028132.1, read as the reverse complement.
CCGGGAGGACTCTCGTGGAATTGCGCTGGGGGGTCTGTGACTGGTCTGGCTGAACAGGGTATGGGGAGGCCCAGCAGTGGACTGGTGATGGCTGTGCCAGATCTCCCATCATGTGAGTGAGCCTGGTGCTCTCCCAGTGGGCAGGGCCAGTGTCTGGATGCCCCTGCTGGTAAGTTGCTGCAGGAAGGCGGAAAAATTGTGATATGATAAAAAAAGACACTGGGCTCAATTTTCAATGGGTGACACAGGGCTTGCATCCATCCCTGTATTGCATCCATTTTTTGGTGCAGCTGCACCAGTCTCCTTTGATGCAGAATGCCACAAGCCCCATGCACCAAATGATCAGTGCACCAGGGGCTTGTGCCATTCTCTGGGCTTTGAAAATCAAGCCCACTAACTTCAGGTCTGAAAAATCTATCTAGCTGCCATCATGCTTTTCACAGCTGTAGAAAACAATACAGGATTTTCAATTGAACTTTCAAATGACAAGCAATTTAGAGATCAAAACCCATATCAATGCAATGATAAAGCCAGGCAATGTTGTTAATTTGTCTGTAAACAACGGAGGAGCACAGGCAGAGGCAGACATGGTAGAGGCCAGTCTGCAAGAGTGGTATCAGTTGCTATAGTGACTGTCTGACCCAAATTCTAAAACCAAAAAGATAAAAACAAAAAGAAAATCCTCTCCTTTACTACTGATCCCAATCTTTTTAACTTTGGCGGAATTAGAAGCAAGGGTTTTTGGGACCTGTAGTTGTCTTAGCAGTGCAGAACACTACAAAAATGGGGAGACAGAGCATTTTTTCTCCCTAAAGGTTTGAAACAGTCAGTTACATTTAATTAAAGGACCAGCGTCTACAAGGGACTTAGGCTAAGCTTTGTTTTAGATTATTTTTTGATTTGGGACTGATCAGTGCAGCCAGCAGTGTGATCGCTACATCCGGGTAACACACTATATCAATTGAACCCCAGTGAATCATTGGTGAATATGAAAAGAGGCAGACATGGCAGAGGTGAGTGTCTGCTGTGTCAGTCAGATAGGTGGGGAAATGCTGCAGGACTGGACTCATAGTGTCAGACTGGGTGGAGATAAATTACCTTGCTTTAAACATGGCATGTTAAATATGGGAATTGTTTAGTACTTTCTATCTGTTTACAATATATAGGATGTTAAAAAATAGTTCTCTGTGTCATATCTACTATTGTAAGGTTAAAAAAATTCTCTGTGTCATACCTACTACAATAATATGCTATTTTTCTCGTAAACTTTCTCTTCCAACCAGAATTTGGTTACACTCTGCTACGCAAAGGTTAAAGAAAGGTTCTGTTGCACCAAGCATAACAATGAAATAAAGTGCAGATAACCAGGAGGTACATCGAATGTATCAAAATTAAGTTGTTTTGTATGGGGAGATGGTGAAATTCAAAATGATGGCTGTACATGTGAAAAATTAATGTATCATCAGAGCTGACAGAGGAAATCACTTTATTAATGGTCAGACTAAGTAAAAATGAAAACATCATTATTGAGCAGTTGGAGACATTTATGGACAATATCTTCACAAGATTAGATGAAGAAAGGGGCAGTACAGTAGAAAATCATACATAACCCTGGGAAAATGAAGTGACTGAGGGTGGAGGGATACAAGCTACACATTACACTAACACAAAAAGAGTGGCAAAAAGGATAAGGGGAGGAGATAACAAATATGCAAATGAGGATGGAACCATAGAGGATCTAGGGGATATCCCATCATGGAGATGAATGGAGAAGAGAAGGGGGCTAAAGAGAGGGAGGGTGGTGGATACATTGACATTATCTTTGGTAAACAATTTTCAGCCTGTAATTAATATAGGGATATGCAAAGCAAACACTGATGAACACATTAATAAATGAACTTCTGATTGACAAAATAAAAATAACATCAGTATTAATTATATGTAGGTTGGATGGAACAGCCAAACATGTAATTGAGAAAGAACCACAAAGTGTGGTAGTAAAAGGAGATTCCATACTAAGAAATATAGACAGTATCATATGGTGGGAAACAAAAGAGAAAAACAGCTGTATCCTGTTTGTTGGGTGCAAAAATGAATGTTGTCAAAAACATGATTGATGGCTTACTGCAAGGAGCAGGGGATAGCCCTGTGGTGGTTTGACACTTGAGTACCAATGATACTGTACAGAGATTAGACAATAATATTAAATCTGACTTTGTGGCGGTGGGGAACTATTTAGAAAAACAAGTGTAAAATTTTTATATCAGAAATACTACCAGTACCAACTGCAAGAACTGGCAAAACAAGAGCCATCCAGAAGATGAATAAATGGCTGGAGGATTGGGCTACTAAAGACTCATTTGATTTGATTCAAAATTGGAATGTATTTACCAATCAAAAGGACCTCTTTAGAAGAGATGAGCTGCACCTGAATAAACTAGGGGCGTGGTTTCTGGGAGGCAGGCTAAATAAACACTTGGATAAACATTTTAAACTAACACTCAAGGGAGATGGGGGAGGAGACATGAAGGACAAAGTTGCAGTAGTCAGTTATTCAGACAACACAAGAAAGGAAACATCAGGCATGAGAAACAGTCAGTAGGGAAAAACATACAACCTGGAAGTGTTTACTAATAAATGCAAGAAGCTTAAACAAATTTAAAGACCTACAGCAGCTAGCCAGTGTGAAAAAAAAAACACACATTAAAGGAGTCACTGAGAAATGGTGGATGGCAGATGACAATTGGGTAAATAGTTGAAGGACTATATCTTATTCAGGGAGGAAGAATTGGAAGAAAGGGAGGAGGGGTAGCCCTACACATTAGAAGCTGGTATGGGCAAAGGAAGTGAAATGAATCACAGAATCTGATAATGAAACAATTTGGATATGCAGTAATAAAAAAGAATTAAGACCATCAATGTAACCTGAGCATATTGCTAGGGCCCTAACCAATGAACTTAAACAACTATCAGGGGAAAAATAATGTTGTACTCAAGGGGGACCTGAGCATGTCTGGAATAAACTGGGACAATGGGGAAGGTGGGGTGCCTGAGATACCAGACTTGCTATAGACATTAAGAACCTCAACCTGAAACAGTATGTTGGTACACCAACATGTGGTCAAAATGTTCTTCATTTAGTCATAAATGACTTGGGGGAGGATATTGAAGAATGCATTACCAGACCCTGGGTGACAGTCACCAGATGGCAACATTTCATGTAGAAAGGAATGTTATTAAAAACAAAGGGCCAACTAAAATTAAAAGTCACCACAGAGCCAACTTTGTGCATATGAAGATGGACTTGAAGAAGTGGAAGTGGGAAAAGAAATACAGCACTAAAAATGCCAGTGAGACGTGGAACATACTGGTCGGTAAATTGAAAATCCTGTAGAAAAAAATACATAAACATACTAAAACAATAAACAAACATAATAAAAATGGGAGGAAACCAGCCTGACAAGAAACATGTTAAATAAAAGGAATATTGAAGCTTGACACATAATGTAAATTGTATTTTGCATTTTAAACATATGTTGCACAAATTCTTGTTTGCTGAAAATGTGTATAAATGTACTTAACTGTATTAAGTGTGTTGTTTGTTAATGTTACTTGTAAATGATGTTTTATATGTCAGGCATGGCTGAAAAAGGGCTCTGCCCAGACCACCTCCTGGTGAGAAAAAAAAATGAAATGAAAATGGTAACTCTTTATTTTAAGTGTCATTAACTACACTGTAACTACTGTATAACTGTACTGTAACTGCACTATAATAACTGAGGAGCATTTTCTCCCATAGGGAAACTGGATTATAATTCTGTCATTATAACCAGCTGGTTATAACAATGAACACTCACCTGGTTTCCCTAGTTCAGCACATGCGCCAACCTCAAACTTCTTCTCTGTGCCGTCCTCAGTGCTGCAAACTTCCCAGACAGAAGAAGTTGGTGGTAAGCTCTTTTTTTTAAACAAAAATATCACTAGGCGCAGCAAACCTTCCTAATTGGAATAAAAAATACAGCTTCAGTTTAGGAGCTATAGGCACTAGGAACAGTGCTAAAACCCCAATTGTCCTTGGCTCGACTCCATACACAAATCAGCTTATTTTATATAATTGCTGTGGTGAGAAAATGATCCCCAGCAATTATACAAAATAAAGCATGGGTAGGTGTGTAAAACTTGAATTTTACACACCCCTTCATGGTGAGATGCCTTAATAAATGCCTTGAGTGTCGCTCTCAGGGTTTATGTGGCATCCCAACCCTCGGGGTGTGTAGAATCCTTGTTCTAACCACCTACCCATCCATTATTCTCTATGTAACTACTGTGCATTTACATGTAACTACTATGTAGTTGTTAACTTGTTTCACTTTTTTGTGTTGTGTACTCACACAATTTGCATACAAGTATAACTACTGCTGTCTCCCTTTTGGCACAAATCAATTCATTCTGACAAGTGTAACTACACAGCTATTGCAAAGTGTAACAGAAAATCTATTGTACAATTATCACTTTATCTCTTTTGGTATTATGCAATTTCTTCTTATAAGGGCAACTACACATGTAATAGCTATTACAAATTGTAACAGCAAATCTATTGTGTAACTACCATGTTATTACTTTTGGCATTATTAAATCTGTTCTTACAAGTGTGACTACATATGAATGCAGGTCTTGTGCACTGTTTTAACAGTCTATGTCTATGTCTATCTGATATTTATTTAAAATGTAATCACACAAAAACTTTAAAAGTGTAATCAGAATGGCAACTAAAATATAATTACAATGCAACTTCAGTCTGCTACACTTAAATGCACTGACTGCCTATGTTCCATGTCTATTCTAGTTTTTCATGAACTTACAGGTTAATAGACATACTTTCTAATACTGGTCCCTATTCACAAAGAGTGAGGATGGGCTACACACCATGTAACCCAGGCACGTTGCCCATCCACACCTCTGTGTGCCCCACCATGGCATGCATGACCCAGTTATGCCCCCCTCTGCACAGGAATCCCAGCCAAGTGTGCAGCTCCACATGTGGGTGGGATGGGGTCTCCACGGTGAGGACGTTCCAGCACTATGCACTATGCACAAATGTTCAGAGTGCCATACGTGGGTGCTGGCAGCTACGCATCTGGAGGGCAGCCATAGCAGCCCCCTCCAGATGCTACCGCCAGACCCGCTGTTGCAGGTGGGGGTTTGACGGACTCCCTGCAGGTGTGTGCCCCTGTCATCTTGGACAGCGATAGGTCTGGGGGTGGATGGGCTGCACATGCCCCACCCGGTGTCTGTATTGGCCCCCTACACACACCCCCAAGATGGCACCAGACAATCACAAGGGATCCACTGCAGACCTGGGTGAGGAAGCTGATTGGCTGCTGACCTGGATCCACACACCCAACCCCAAGTAGCTGTGCAATGGGGGGGCAGGGACATGGCCAGGTACTGGTCAGGGACCACTGCTTCAAGAATGTGGTACCCATGCTGGAAACCCGTGGGTGCAGAGCTGTGCGCACCTTTACATGCCAGCTCCGCACATCTTAATGATCATGTCCATTGTGACTTGATATATAACTGTACACAAAAATATTTTATTTGGATAATTACTAACTGGCATTGTAATAATATTGTGGCTCAGAAATAATAGTATGACAGTGTATGGTAGAACATTGGTCTATCTTTTTATATCGGCTAAAACACTGTTGGATCACATTTCAAAGGTCATGGAATGCTGTTCAATCCTTCTGTGGTAGAAGAGCATTCCAACTGATTTCAGGAGTGAATGAGCAACACCAACAGAAACCACAAGAACAACCAGATCAAAAAAGGCAGCAATGGAAGGAACATACAGATATGGTAAAATAATATGCAGGATCAACCAGATATACAGTCCTGTGGAAAAAAAAATAAATGCAGGATCAACCAGATATTTATAATTACTTACAGAAAACACTCAGTTTGCCCATGTACTTTCGCTAAGCTAGAAATACAGCTGCCATTGTTTATTTATTTTTTTTATTTTAGTTATTTAACCAGGAGTCGCACACTAAGCTGAAAGCTTTTTTACAGGAGCAACCTGGGAGCACAGGAAAGTTAAGTGACTTGCTCAGGGTCACACAGTATGCAAGTGGAAGCTGTGGGATTCAAACCCAGGTCTGGTCTGCTGGATGTCACCAGATTTGCAGTTCAGAGCATTAAACCACTGCGCTATACTGCCTCCTAATTTCTATCATAGTGCAGTGCTTTAACCACTAGGCCACACAGCCTGCACAAAGGCTTTTAAATCCCTTCCAGCCTGATTTTCAACCAATGTGAATGTGTGACACAAACATAGGGACGTCTGGTCCCTAACAATCATGCAACTCACCCTAGCAACCAGATGTAACTCTAGGAAGAAGACATAGCTATTACGATAGCTATTGCAGTACCTATTACTGGTGTAGTTGCCCTTCAAAGAATAAATTACACAATGCCAGAAGAGATACAGTGATAGTTGCACAATAGATTTTCTGTTACACTTTGCACCTGCTATTAAATGTGTAGTTACACGTGTCAGAATAAAATAATTTGTGCTGAAAGGGAGACAGTAGTAGTTGCACTGGTATGCAAATTATGTAAGACCACAACACGCAAATGTGAAACTAGTTAACAACTAGATAGTAGTTACATGTAACTGAACAGTAGTTACGGTGCAGTTACATCATGCAAATTGTGTGTAAGTACACAACACACAAATCTGAAACTAGTTAACAACTACATAGTACTTACATGTAACGGCACAGTAGTTAACAGTGCAGTTAAAGTGTAGTTATACACTAGCTACAGAGTAGCTAATGACACTGAAAATAAAGTGTTACCAATAAAATTAACATCAAAAGAATTTTTAAGAAGGCAAAAGATTCTTGGAAAAAGTTATGTGAAATACATAACAAGAAAGGTAAAGAGGGTAAGGCAGTAATCAAAAAAGCAAGGAGTGCAAAAGATGAGGAAGTTGCATTAAACTCCAGATCAAAACCTAAAAAGTTCTAGGCCTATGTAAACAGTAAAAAGGGAGAGTCCAAGGTAGTAAGCCCATTGGTGGAGGACAATGTAACCATTACAAATGACTGAGATATTGCTAATCTGCTGAGTACATTTTTCAGGTCAATACATCAATCATCAGAATTACGTAATACACAAATATATAATATAGATAGTACACCTTAGTTTGTGGTGAAATAAATCTATTGCTTATTAAAATCGATAAAAACTGACACATCTCAAGGGCCAGATGGAATACATTCAAAACTATTTAATTAAGTAGTAGAGGAAATAGCAAGCTTTTTGACAGCACTATATAATAAATCATTGGAATCGGGTATGGTTCTAGATGACTGGAGAGCAGCAACTGTGGTACCTAGTTACAAAAAATGTAATGAAGCAGACAAGGGGATATACAGACCAGTCAGCATCATGTCAGTGGTGTGCAAAATCATGGAAACACTGATGAGAAATTGTATAGAGGAAAAACTAAGGACTGATGGTTTCGTAGATAAAGATTAATATGGATTCAGTAAGGGATGCTTTTGACAGACTACTGTATCTTATTATTTTTTTTCCTCAAAAAGGTCAGCAAGGCTTTAAATGAAGGTAAACCAGTGGCTGTGGTATACCATGACTTCAGTAAGGTATTTGATAAGGTACCTCACACCCAACTGGTTCGGTGCTTAGAAAGCAGTAAGTTTGAATATAAAAAATAGTTTTACAGATTAGGTCCTGGTTAACTAAGAGATTGCAGAGTGCAAGGTTAAATGGGCATGATTTCCCAAAAATTCCTGTAACTAATGGGGTTCCCCAGGGATCGGTGTTAGGCCCATCACTATTTAACAGTTATGCTTCTAGCATAGTTATATCAAAGGTGGGTTGGATCAGCTAATTCGCTGATAACACAAAGATAGGGCATATCACGGGCAATGGAAACCAAGTGGGTTACTCCATTCTGAGATAAATAAACTATATGAATGGTCAGTAACAAGCAAAATTAACTTTAACCAGGAGAAGTACATAGTAATGCACTTCAGTAATAAAAATCATACATCAGCTTATAAACTTAGAGATGTCACTCTCAGTTTCAGATAGAAGAACATTGGCATGATAGTAACTAATAGCCTCAGGGATACAAAACACTGCAACATGACAATCTGCAAATGCATCAGAATACTTGGATGTATTAGAAGGAATATTATACAATGGCAATCCCAGCATAACATTACAGTTCCAGTCCCAGCACACTCATGACAGCATTAAATGTTTAAAAAAATCGCTCCACAGTCATCCCTATGATCGACTTCAGCACTCCCTACTCCACTCAGATTCAGCTCTCCCTGACCACTGTAAACACATCAACACCATGTACTACTTTTATTTCCTGGTACAAAACATACAGCAGCTGTACTGGGAGAACCACAAGCACAATAGCACTCTGAAGAACAAGCAGGGTGAGGCAGGCAGCTGACTATGTCACTTCGAAACTGAAAATAATGGAAAGTTACACAAATGAACAGGGCAGACAGCTGACCATTCAGCTTTCCAACATACATGAAAATTTTCAGTTACTCACCTTTTTTTCTGCTTTTCCTTCAGTTACTTAGAAAATGTACCCATTATTTCTTCCTTGTTTCCCAGGTTAGAAAACAGAGTTAGTGAGCTATGCGAGCACTGTCCGTGAAACTGGAAATAGACTTCCATACCCCCCTGCTCCATATTAACATTGCTTTTGGGTCTGACTGATGTTCTCCTGGTACAGTTGGCATATCTTTTGTACTGGGACAACAAAAGTAACTGAAGAGAACACCCCCCCCCAAAAAAAAGCATGAGTAATTGAAGTGCAGTGTGCTTTTCAACACACATGCACAGTCTGTTCAGGGATGCTGATCAGAGCAAGAACAGGACAGCTGAAGCCAATTGCACTGACGACGTCATAGCAAATGTCCTAGTTACTTAATAAAGATGTAAATTTAATGTGTTCTTCTTGTTCTGTCAGGGTAGACAGTAAAAATTGCAGATGGAGCAGAGAACAAGTGCACAATAAAGAAGGTGGGGGTGGAAGGCAGAGTCACAGACTGATAGTAACAACACAGCAGCACCACCTATTGGACAAAACAAATAATCAGTACTGTTTTTTCAGCAAGTATTCCTACCCTATCAAAAAATGACAGAACAATGTAATTTTAATGAATGTTTTAACATTTTTTGTTTAAATGAGCCATTGTATATTCAGAATAATGCATGAAAGGGTGTGTGTGTCGTGCTGGGAAAACATCACTTCTTATGTGTTGGACGCACTCGGCCTGCGGTCTTGTGCCCAGCCACCCAAGGTATGATGTTATCCCAGCACGACACACACTCTTTCGTGCATTATTCCTTTAATACTAGCAGGTGTAGAGATGTTATCATGCCAATGTACAAGGGACTGGTGCAGCCACACATAGAATACTATGGGCAATTCTGGACACCCCATAATAAAAGGGATCTAGAAAGATTGGAAAGAGTCCAAAGAAGAGCAACAAAACTTGTGAAAGGTTTGGAATCTGTTAGTTATGAGGAAAGGCTCAAAACACTGAGTTTGTATTCATTAGAAATAAGGAGGTTACAAGGTGATATAATCAAAGTATACACATCAATACACAGTCAATACCTCAGAGAATGCCTTCACTTACAGGTCAAGACACCTACGAAGCAAATAAGGTGCCATAAGTACCAGCTGATATGCAAAAATTTTCAAACCACAAAAAGATGACTTTGGTTTATTCAATAGGTGGTACATCTCTGGACTATCTTACTAGAAGATGTGGTAGACACTGGTACTTTGAATACATTTAAAGTCAGGCTAGACAAGTATCTAACTAAAGGACATTTCTTTGGTAACCACCACTGAATTCGGCGGCAGACAGGCTAGATGGGCAATAACTCCCTTCTGTCCATACACTCTATGTTCCTATGTTCATGAAGTTCGGCTGAAAATCCAAGATTTTGACAGCTGCTCAGTTGGAACAGCAGTCTGTTATCTTACTGCCTCCCCACCAAAAATTGAAAGCCCCACGTAGTCCCACTAACAGCACACAGCACAGCAGAATTAAAAAGCTTTTCATTACTTTGCCTCTCCCTCCCTTCCCAACTACCTTGCTTTCCACAATGGCAGCCATTCCTTGCTATGGATCTCTTCTCGCCCACCTCGCACACAACTTTCTCTAATCAGCCTTGACTATTATTCATTATCACTTTCTCTCACAGCTCCAGTTTTTTCTTTATTTCAAACTCGCCAGCACCTCATTCTTAGCTCTAACCACACTATCTATATATGGTTCTGTGGCAATACTCCACCATGTCTGTTATTTTTCTGTTTAAAATGCAGAATGCCTTGCACCCAGAACAAACTGAAAGGCTATAAAATACAGACCTGTGCACTCAAATCTAGTGGGTGCAGCTGTTTCTGAGGTGAAAGCAATGACAAGAGCACTAGTCTTAATCTCCAGAGGGCAAAAGCCTCAGATATATGTATCTAAATAAAATTACTACTTGACTCCAAAACTTTAAATGTACTGTGTTTATTAATTTAAAATAAAATTAAACCTGCACATGCCGCTGCAAGAGACTGTGATAGCAGAGGGAAGAGGAGGAAGTAGTTCCTTCCAGCAGAATGTTATTACCTCAAATACTTTGAAAAACACTACAAATTGTAACTAAAGTTACTAATTTAAATTTATTCATGGTTCAATTGTATAATCACAATAAGGAACTCCAGGGAGTGGAACACCGGGGGATTTACTGACTTGACATGTTGTTGAAATCTCTTGGTCTTCAGATTCCTGACAAACCACACAAGGTGTGGGTAAATCCCCAAATAACCCATGCCCTGTCATGCCTTATTGCTTAATTACCATGCCATCAACCAGTGTTAGGGTAGTTACTTTTAAAATGTATTATGTGGGGCCATCCTTAGTCTAGTAGCATTACATTGTGCTGCTGTGCCAGTGACCCAGGTGCCTGGGCAGGGGGCTCGGGCTATGAGGAAAGTGCTGCAAGTGGCAGTGTTTCCCAGCCAATGGAGGGGATGGCATTACCTCTGCCAGCACAGTGACCCCTGTAGTTGAACAGTGATCTTGTTCTCCACTGATGATCTGGTATTGGGTGTAATACCTGCAGCAGTTGGCGGCACCATCATGTGAGTAGAGGGTGGCAGGAAAAAAACACAGCCCTCTAGGATGATTGGTTCAGGCACTCTTGGATCCTGCTCCTCAGGGACCTCCACTGAGGACAGAGGATGGTGGGGATAGCCAGGAGGGCAGAATCAAGATTATAGAAAGCTACACAGAAAAAATAAATAAGGAAAGTGTAATATCAAATGGGTAGGAAAAATACTGCATACTGATAGACCTAGACACATACATGATGAGACCACAACCCACAGGAAAAATAAAGTCCCGGCAATCAGGATGCAGTACATACAACAAGTCAATGTACCAGGCTTTAGAATGCTAAAACTAAACGGTCACCATTTTGTTACACACACACACACACACACACACACACACACACACACACACACTCACACACAGTTTTCTTATGTAGTCTCTTCTGTAAAACATTTGAAAGTTCCAGAAAAACAAAATAAATGTGAGCAAGACACTTCATTTTTCTTCACTTGTTCTGATTATTTTTTGACCAGCCTTCACCTGCCTGACAACTGGTCCCCTTCCTATAAAAAGCTCCCTTCCTCCCTCTGTCCTGTCTTCACCACTCACTTTTGTTCATCCTGTTACCTCTTCCCCCAGGTTGTACCGGGAGATGAGCAACTTGTTGTTCAGTGTGCTTTTCTGGTGAAACGTTTCAATAAATAAATTAAAATATAATACACATAGCTGCCAGCATCTTCCTCCTCTGCTTAGGCTTTTCCATAATTTCCATCCAACCAAACCCCTCTAACACGACACATGCCACCAAACCAGCATTTTTAAAACATAGCCCGGCTTTCATTCTGTACCTCCCTCTCAAATTAACAAACTGTCACATTATTTAAAAATAAAACCACTACTGTCAGATTTGAAATAGTGACAACAGTGGCTTTCTTGCAACCAGTTCCTGCTTTGCTCAAATCCACCATTGGTACACCTGCTTCACAATAAACTGACAGCTTTATGAACTGCCATTTTTCATTATTTTTTCTTATTTACTGCACCCTGAAAAGAGTGGCCATTGGAACAGTGTGAGGTAGTCAGGGAACACAGCCCAGTCAGAATCTTGTCCAATCAAAAACCTATATGTGTGTGTGTGTGTGTGTGTGTGTGTGTGTGTGTGTGTGTGTGTGTATGTGTGGAGGGGGGGTGCCCTGGCAGAATCATATCTGGTACAAAACTTGCCTACCAGTGGTACCTATCTGCAGAGGGACTATTTTGCAGAAGTATTATGACCATCTACTTCTTTTACTTTTGTTTATTTTGTATATTTCCCTTCCAATTTTCTTAAAAATTTACCTAGGCACATTTTATAAGGGAATTAAGACACACTGGGGTGTTGGTAGTTTCTCATCCACTGCACAGACAGGAGCTAAAGGCACACACCTTACTATAACCCTAGGCATGCAGTGATGGAACACCTTCCAACATTGCATTATTTTTTATTGTTTGCTTTACAGTTGCTTTTTTAGACAAATAATAACTATAATGGTAATGCATATTACTTTTTATGCTACCTTATATTATTTTATATTACATATCTTCTGCAGATCTATATGTGGCATTTTCTTATTAAATCAAATTCTGTGGGAGCCATGCTGGAATACCAGGTGGATCTAAACCCTGTATTTGTTACATTGTTACTTGATGCTGGCAAAACATGAAAAATATGACCATGGAAGGACAAATGATAGTAACAAAAATGTTTTTATTACACTAGATATTTACTTATTTGAAAACTGATATAATGTTACAGTTACCTATTACTTCTCCTCGAAAGTATTGCAATTAGGAATGTGACAAAGTGAAATTTTGCCTGCAACAGTGTGGCAAAATAATAATCTTTGTCATTTAGGAAGGTTGGGTGAAGTGCTGGTAAATTTTGGTACTTCCACCCAATTATTGCAAAGTCTGATGAAGTTTTATATTAATTGACCAGCAAGATCCAGTGCCAGAAACAGCCGACCCTGTCCTATAAGTAAAAATACTTGTAAAAAATTATTAAAAATGTCCCTCCTTCCACCTTCATTACATCTTATCTCCCATATACTTTGGGTTTCTGTCAGGAAAATGATAGAGAAAACTCATTCCTGCCACAGACTCTTAGTAGAAATGACTCTCACACAGTTGTGTAGTAGCCCATTGTTTATTCCTCTTCACCAAAGCTGTGATGCAAAATAACAGGAATAGTGTAAGAACACTGCAGTCTTACGTTTCACCCATAACACTGGACTTCTTCAGAGACTGGTGAACTAAACAGTACAATGTGATTAAATACCTTTGCTCATGGTGCACAAGTGTGACAACCAATCAAAACACAATATTATTCCATCAACCACCTACTGGGATGAAAAATTTAAATAGCACAGAAAATGATTGTTCTAATTTTTAAGTAAACACATGCCCCTTTGTATTTATGGCTTGAAATTGGCATGTTTCTTCCGTGTTACAGTTATCTCAATCTTTTCAAAATAATTCAGCACACCACCTTATTTCCATCGGAACTGCACAGAATAAACATCAGAAGATAATCAAAATAAGTTGCTACCATCTGTGTTTACTACCTTAGGATGTATTTCTAATATTTGAGTTGCTACAAACAATTCCACCCTGGTTTGGCAAAGTATTGATTACATCTAGTATCCCATACATGGGGTGAGGAGGAAGGGTATTTTCTAGGTATAGCTAGTACTATTTCCTTTTTGTTAAGAAAATGTTTCAGTTCAATCTTATCATTGAGTACTGAATTTTTCATGGCACCCAATCTCTAAATCCAGTTTTGTTCCCTTTCATTTAGTATTGCTTTAGTGTCCCCTTCCCTGGGTTGTCTGGGTACACACTCTAATCCAAAAGCTTTCACCTTGTGATTCTGCTTATCACTAGATTGATTGATATGTCGTGCCATGGCATATTCGCAATTTTCATTTTTGATTGCCAAAATATGTTCATTTAGTCTAAATCTAATCACCTCTTAGTACATCCCACATAAAACTTTCCACACCTGCAAACAAGCCTGTATACTACAGCCTCACTGTTACAGTTAATCCTGCCCTTCACTTTCTCAATTTTGCAATTTTAGGGTCTTTAAAGGTTTCTACCTTTTCGATGATATGGCAGGTATTAAAAAAAACACAAGGTTTTGAACCCCACTTTGGTCTGTATACCTGATTTTGTGGTTTAGGCAAGTAACTTTGGACCAGTTCATCCTTAAATTCTGTCCCCTTCTTAATGAAATTCTTAAAGGTTTTTCAAACAGTGTAGCCAATGGTGTCAGTCCCCTTAGGACAGGTAAGCTGTTTTTAACTATATTAATCACTTCTTTAGTTCCTCCACCATAGGTTGTTACAAAACTGACAGGTCGTTCATTCTCTTGATCATTCCTATTCCTAGTTTGCAAAAGCTGTTCCCTAGGTATCCCATCAACTGACATCCTGGCTGTACTGTTGTCAGATTCAGTGTAATTCCTTTCCGTGATTCTGTCTACTAGTTCATCTGCCCTTTTGATGTATAACAGATTATTGCCACACATTATTTTTAACATCATAAACTGTACCTTGGGGATATTATGCACAACATGTGAGGAGTGACAACTTATAGCCAGTAGAAGGCTATTTCTGTATGTGCATTTTTTAAAAAAGGTCTGTACACAGTGTACTATCAGTTTCCTTTTCAATAGTGAGATCCAGGAAATTAATCCTGGTTTGATGTGCTGTAACTTTAAATTTGAAGTTTTTGTAAGTTTTCTCCAAGTATTCCACAAACATGTCTAACTCATTTCTGGTGCCCCTCCATATCATCAGTACATCATTTACAAAATGCTTGTACAAGTCAATATAATCATAAAAGGGGTTAGAGTCTGCATCAAAAACACATTCATCCTCCCACTTGGTGAGATACAGAATTGCCAAGCTGGGTGCCAATGTGGCACCCATGCCTGTCCCTTTGATCTGTTTATAGATCTTTTCTTGAAGCATAAAGATGTTATTTTTCAGTACAATCTCTGTCATGTCAACTACCATGTTAATTTTTCTTAGCAGTAGTTCTGTGTTTTTCAACATTCAGTATTCTACTGCTTCTAATCTCCCCTCCTGTGGGATATTTGTGTACAGAGAGTCCACATCAAGCCTTACCAGCCATCATTCATTTTCCACCCGAATGTCTTGTAGCGTGTTTAAAACACTACTGGTGTCTTTAATGTAACTGCATGTGTGGGATGCAGGGGGACTCAGAAAGCTATCTACAAATCTAGATATGGGCTTTGTAAGCCATCCTATGCCCGACACAGTGGGGAATCCGGCTGGTGCTGTGGGATTTTTATATATCTTGGGAATAGTGTAGAATGCAGGTTTCTTTGGGTGTTCCACTGTTAAATAGTACAACTAATTTGTGCTGATCATGCTATTTTGGGGAGAAGGATTGGTTAAGTCTGCTTGCTGGTTGTGGAGAAGATTTCTGTATGTTTTGCTATTGTTTTTTTAAACTACAGGAGAGAAGGATTAGTTAATTCTACTTGCTGTTGAGGGAGTTAATGTATAGAGGATGTTTGTAAATTTTGATATTGTTTTATTTTATTTTTAATTTAGCTTAAAGTAGAATTTAGCTTAAAGGCTTCTGTGGCTGGAGTGACTGTAAAAGCCCTCCCAGCCACCCCTTCCACCAGCCTTTCTTAAATGCTGAAATACCACTGCGGGTTGGATTTGAAGGCTATGAGGGAGGAGCTTGGGGAGCTGCAAACTGATCTGAGCCCTCAGAACAGACCAAGAAGGAGGAAACAAGGAACAAATCAACCTGATACAATATTATGACTGGGTGACAGGTGAGCTGGATAAGGGTCATGCGGTGGATGTTCTTTACTTGGACTTCAGCAAGGCTTTTGATTCTGTGCCTCATGGGCAGCTTAGGGGGAAGCTTACTGTTGTAGGGGTAGGGGCAAAAATGATGAACTGGATTACAAGTTGACTGAGTGGGAGGCTACAATGGGTGGTGGTGAGAGGGGAGCTCTCAACTCCAAGGCCAGTGATGAGTGGGGTGCCACAGGGCTCTGTGTTGGGACCAGTATTGTTCGAGCTCTTCCTATCAGACATTGCACATGGGGTGGTGAGCAAGATAAGTCTGTTCACTGACGACACAAAATCAGAGCAGGCGTGAATGGAGAGGAGGGATAGAAGCAGCTGCAGGGGGACCTAAGCAAGCTAGAGGAGTGGTCAGAGAGGTGGCAGCTGAGGTTTAATGCAAAGAAGTGTAAGGTTATGCACTTTGGGATGAAGAACCCAAGGAGAGAATACTGGCTGGTAGAGGTTAAGCTGAGGATCACTGAGGAGGAGAAGAGCCTGGGGTAATGATAACAGGGACCATGGATAACAATGCCCAGTGCAGGAGAGCGACTGCAAAAGTGAACAAAATGCTGGGATGCATAGTGAGGTTTTTTCATCCAGGCAAAGAGAGGTGATCTTGCCCCTCTACAGGTCACTGGTAAGGACACACTTAGAATATTGTGTGCAGTTTTGGAGGCCATACCTAAAGCGTGATATCAGGCTACTGGAGGGGGTGCAGAGGATGGCAACAAAGATGATATATGGAATGGATGGGGCAGACTATGACAACAGCTGAGAAACCTGAATATGTACACCCTGAAGGATAGAAGGGACAGGGAGGACATGATAGAGACATATAAGTATCTGAGGGGAATCAATAAGAATGGGGAAGATGGTAGTCTTTAAGTTAAGGAGTGGGAGGGTCACCAGGGGGCATGCGCTAAGAATAGAAGGAAGATTTAGGAAGGAAATGAGGAGACACTGTTTCACAGAGAGAGTGGTAACAAAATGGAATACCCTACCAGAATGGGTGGTATCATGTAAATCTGTGAACTGTTTCAAAAGGCCTTGAGACAAGGAACAGGGGATAGTGAGGGTAGGAGAGGTGGGGGTGGCTGTGGGATGACAGATGGAAGGGGGGGTAGGGCAGCTGCAAACTAGGGGGTGCTAGCTGCACACTCAAACAGACTTAGATAGACCAGGTGGTCTGTTTCTGTGGACACATTCATATGTTCATATATTGTTTGAAAAGAAACATTTCTATATCCCTTTTTATCTGCAAGGTAGGGTCTGATGTCAAGCATGTGTAAAATATAATGTCTGAAAGTTGGCAATGAACTTCAGTAATATACTGTGCTATGTTTTGAACCACTATGCTTCCCCCCTCATCTGCTGACTTGATGATGATATTCTGGTTATTTTCAAGTTTGGTAATGGCTTCTCTTTCTGCATTAGAAATATTGCAGTATGGGAGGTGTGGGGGTTGTGAGAAGAAATGCTCTAAATCTCTGGCACAACACTCTAAAAAACTCTCGGTGCGTGAGTGCAATGGTATGCAAAAAGTTGAGGGAGGTTTAAATTCAAATTGGGTGCTAGACAGTGTAGTCTAACTCCCCTGTGTGTCACCAACAGTATCCTGACTGTTACCAATGACTTCCTTTCTACTAGAAAAAAGCATTTTTTAATTCAATTTCCTAGTGAATTTTTGTAAGTCAATATATGCATACGACTCTCTGATTGTGTAAGAAGGGATAAAGGAAAGACCTTTGCCCAACACCTAAATTTCAGCATTAGAAAGTATAGTGTCAGAAATGTTAATTACTGTTAGTAGCAGTTCACCACTTGCTGGCTGCATCCTCTTCTTACCTTTGCATTTCCTTCTGCTCCTCCTCATCTTCCCCTTCTTATTTGCTCTCCTTCTAACTGAAGTCTTATTCTCTGAGCACTCCTCCTGGGTAGGGAATGCCCAGGAGGGGCCATCCCTAAAAAAGGCCTCTGCTCAGATTCACTCTAATGTTCTGAATTACTCTCACCCTTGCTGTATTTAACTGAAACATGTTCAGTTCTTTTAAGTATTGAGTGGGGAGTCTGGGGTTCTGAGGTGCTATTACTGGTGCCCAGGGTGCTTTCAGATGTCACAACATTCTCTGTTGTGACAGTAATAGAGGAAGTGGCAGTCTGTTGTAATCCAGTGATCTTCACCTTTTTCCAACAAAAAAAGTGTTTTTTTATGATAGTCATTGATATCCCTTAGGAATCTGAGCTGCTTTTGAGCTTTGATCTTCTGTTCATATGACTTGAGTTAATCTATAAATTCTTTCTGACATTGTAGAAAATCTGGATGTTTACTCAATGTAGCAACTATTTTTTCTTGTTCCTTAAGGCCTTGTTCTAGTTCCAATATGCACTTGTCTCCTTCTTTGATAATCAGCGCTATCAGTTTCTGGGATGCTTCATGCATTATGGCATCCCACTTTATAACAAAGTCCTGGTGTTCCAGTCCAATAGCCAGTCTCTTTAAAATACAGAGACCTCTTGGAGCCCTCTGAATTTCTAAATATGCCTTCATGGCTTGTTTTTGCCAGTATAGGCATCTGCTTCTTGTCACTAGTTTCTCTAACATAAACATTGGATAGTGTTGCTTTGAGTTCCAGTGACCTCATCACTGTGAGCCATGGCATTTACTGCAGGCATCTTGAAAACATGTACCAAAAAGTAGCTGGGTGCTATGTACCGCACTCCATAAAATTCGCACTACTCTGAATAAGGCCTGCAGGTTAATTACTGGAGCACCTAGGATGACACACACCTGTCTACTGTATGCTAAAGCGCTGGTACTTGATCTCGATGAGCACCTCAAATATCTTACCTGTACCCTTACAAAAAATACCCTCCTTGGGCTTTCCCCACCAGGATTGACCACCACCATTAGGCGCTCTGTCCCACTAGTTCATACTCGGACCTCTGGGAAAACCTCTCTTGTTATCCCTAGAGCTAGGACCTCTCACGGCCAAAGAGCCTTCAGCTTTAGGGCCCCCTCCTGGTTCAACACACTGCCCCCCTCCATCTCCGAAGCTCCAACTATATCGTGCTTCAAAACTTCCTTACGTAACCACCTTATTAACACCCGATGCTGTAACTCCCACTAGTCAAAGCCGTACTCAATACTTATGACAAAGCTTATTACTAAGCTGCTAAGGACGACATAACTCTGGTATTGTTTGCATCCATCCTACCTGTACCAGCTTGTCTGTATCTATGTCTTAATTTTACTGTTCTACTTATGTGTTGTACTGCTATACTGTGTATTTTGGTTTGTCTTACTGTGACAATGTACCTTTGTAAATGAGCCTATGGCTCAAAGGTTTTCCAAACTGCTGTTTAAATAAAATAAAATAAAAAAAAAATGTAAACAAGGTGGAAAATAAGTTCACTCCATCATTTCCTCTTGGTGCATCATCCATTGTAGAATGGTATTCAATTTTTTGACCAGAAGAGGTACTGTATATGATTCTTATAGGTAGTTTTTTCTATAAATCTGTACTTCACCAAAGTACTATGCAGTTCTGGAGTGGTAGTGGTGATCTCTCAGACAGTGGTGCATCTCTAAGTATGCATTACTGTCCAGAAAATGAAATGATAGTGAGCACTCACCCCTGCCACAGACTCTTAGTAGACATGACTCTCACACAGTTGTGTTGTAGGTCATTATTTATTCCCCTTCATCAAAGATGTGATGCAAAATAACAGGAGCAATGTAACAACACTGCAGTCTTATGTTTCACCCATAACACCGGGTTTCTTCAGACACTGGGGAACTAAACAGTACAACATGATTAAATACCTTTGCTACCCATAGTGCACAAGTGTGACAACCAATCAAAACACAGTAGTATTCCATCAATCACCTACTTGGGTGAAAAATTAAAAAAATAAACTAAAGGATTTTTCTTATTATAAAATAATAAGAAAAATCCTGTTGTTTTATTTTTAAATTTTGATCACCACTACCACTCCAGAACTGCACCATACTTTTGCGAAGCACAGGCTTATAGAAATCAGTGCTTAAAAGACTCATATACCTCTTCCGGCTGAAAAATGGAAAACCATACTACAATACTACAGACTCAATTTTACTACTTTTTATTTCACTCTCACTGTGTAAACGCCTTTTGGGGGACAAAAAAGCAGTATATTAGTCCTTCTGGACTTCAAATTCTGAGCTTTATTACTCAAAAGATTCATGACCCTCACGAATGACTTCCAGGTCAAATACTCTCTTTAAAAGAGAGCTTACATGAGCGGCTCCTAAACTAGACGCTCTACTGCAATCCTTCTCTGATATAAACTATTGTTGTGTATTTATTCAGTCAATTGTCCTGCTAAATATAACAAAAATCTTACTGTTTAATACTTGTTTTAACATAGCGATCTTTGGACCCCTGCACAGGAAGCAGGAAGAGGAGCCTGTAGTTCTCAAATAGCACCGAGAACTACAGACTCAATTTTACTACTTTTTATTTCACTCTCACTGTGTAAACACCTTTTGGGGGACAAAAAAGCAGTATATTAGTCCTTCTGGACTTCAAATTGTGAGCTTTATCGCTCAAAAGATTCGTGACCATCACAAACTACTTCCGGGTCAATATACCCCATAAAATCACAACACAACGTGCAGGTCGAGTAGAGCAGGGCAACATGCTAAACACACGCTAAGATGCGCGCAAAGACATGTGTGTCGGCGCATGTTTGGCGTGTTCAGCATGGGAGTGTGGGTTCGTGAACAATCCAAACAACAAACTGAGCAAATAGTAAGTCCTACCTGTCTAAAATTAATTCTAACGATCTATTATGGCAGACTTCATTAAATCAGAGAGTGGGGAAATTGGTATTAAATGTCCTGTACATACCATGTACTCATTTACCACAGAGTTCCTGGATCCACAATCAAGCAACAAATGTTTAAAATGTATAATTAATGAAGAACTTCAACTAGAAATTCTTGCATTTGGGGCAAGACTTCAAAAACTAGAGTCAAGTCAAAAAAGTATGGTGAATAGATTTCAGAAATCTAATGAACAAGCAATCGAACTGTCGATAGACAATAGTGTAAATTTGGTAGAAACTACAATAAATGATGATTTAATAAACTTTCGGACAAATAAAACCACAAGTAATATAGACCCACTTTCTCAAAATGCAAATACTAGTTTACTAATCGACCTCCTAGTAACCAATAGAAAAAGAACAAGGGAATGTGAAAATCCTATTTTAGATGATGACTGGGTTACTGTAAATAACACAAGAGCTGCAAAAAAGGCAGAAGGGCAAAAGCCTTTGAACTATCATTGTCAAACCAATATTCAATTCTAAATTCAGAAAAAGACATAGAGAACTGTCTAGATAATAGGACTACATAAATTTCTCCTAATAGTCATATGGAATTTCATAACCAAGAACAAATAAATTCTGAAACTAATATAAATCAATTTCAAACAAACAAAGCTATAAGTTCACCAGCCAACCAACTGTTCATATTGGGTGACTCCTTGGTCAAGTTTCTAGACTGACAAATCTGCAATCCTGACAAAGAGAACAGAACAGTGTCAACTTTTAGAGGTGCAAAAATAGGAGACATTACCCCAATGCTAGAGGACATTATACCCAAATCTCATAACTAAAATGTTATAATCCATGCAGGATCTAACAATATATTTAGAGATCCAATATACAAAATCAAACAAGACTATGTATCAATGACAAATTAATTAACTGAACTCAATTGCAGTATTACCTTTTCAGAAATCCTCCCAATACCTAAAGCCTCAGAATACTTGCAAAACGAAATAAAAGTTATCAATAACTGGCTCAGAAATTGGTGTTTGAAACAGGAACTTGGTTGTATCACACTCTGGGAAGACTTTATTTATAGGGAATAATTATTTGCATATGATGGTCTACACCTTAGTAGAAGAGGAAACAACTTACTAGGAAAACACATGTTGGTCCACATAGAAAAAGTTTTAAACTAAGTCATGAAGGGGAGTATCCAAAGATTTTGGATACTCTAAATACTATCAGACCTTATCAGCCTAATAATTATCCAACTAAAAATACTATTACAACAAATGACAGTAAAAACTTCCAAACTAACAATACTAAATTCAGCATACTACTCTTAAATGCAAGAAGTCTGTTAAATAAAATTGATGAGCTAGAAGATTATGTCCATGCAAACAAAGTTGACATATGTGCAGTGACAGAAACTTGGCTCAAAAATGATGACTGGGGTACTAAAATAAGGGGATAAACAAAATATGAGAAAAATCGTACCAATACCAGAGATGGAGGTGTTGCACTATATATACATAATAGATTTAAAAGCTATAGTGTAACTAAACTCAATGAAACTACACTAAGTGAAATAATATGGACCAAAATTAATCTTACACAAGAACATACTATCATGGTAGGTTTAGGTTATAGAGCCCCGAATCTTAACCTAAAAGATAACTTAGAATTCATAAACAACATAGAAAACAATATATTAAACCAAAACTGCTTATTCATGGGAAACTTTAATTTTCCCAGTATTGATTGGATTAATTTAAAAGCCTATACCATTTTGGAAAACTCATTCATTGATCTAATGTGCATAAACAATATGAGGCAATTAGTAAATTCTCCTACTAGAGGTAACAGCACTCTTGATCTGATATTTTCCAATATTGATAATACAGAAGAAAAAGTCACTATTGATCAACCATTAGTTAATAGCGACCATAACATGGTCCATACAACTATGAATCTATCTTATTCAACTGCAACATCTGGCTGCACAATTGTAAAAGACTTTATTAATGCAAACTACAACAAAATCAAACAAGACTTATCTAAATGGAACTGGGCCTACGACCTTAAGGACAAAGATATCAATTTAGTTTATAACAAATTTATATTAAAAATAAACTCATGCATGAAGCTTTGGGTCCCCAGTAGAAAGAAATATGTCAAAAATAAAAGATCCCCCTTAGGGTGGAAATACAAAATAAAGAAAATTTTAGCCAAGAAACATCGTTTATACAAGAAATGTAAAAAAAAAAAAAAAACAAGTGATAACTGGAATAGATACAAGCTAATATCAAACAAAAGTAAAAATATGATTATAAAAGAAAAAAAACATCTAGAACTAAGATTAGCTGCTAATGTTAAAGATAATAAAAAAACCTTTTACAACTATATTGGTTCTTTAAAAAAAAACAGTCCGACCATAGGACCATTACAGTCATCTCAGCAGCTAATTACTAACGAAGTTGAAATAGCTAATAAAATGAAGGAGTGTCAGTGTCAGTGGCTCAGTAGGTAGCACACTCGCCTCTGAGGCCGGGAGATCAGAGGGCTGTGGGTTCAGTTCCCACATCTGGCACTTGGGTTAATATCCCAGTACTGACACTGTAGTGCAGCATGAGAGGGGTGCTGCACTTCCGAGGTGCCGTCTTTCGGATGAGACTTTAAACCGAGGTCCCATCTGCCTGGATTGGTGGTAGTTCAGGTGGATGTTAAAGATCCCATGGCACTTATCGAAAAGAGTAGGGGAATTTCCCCGGTGTCCTGGCTAAATTTCCCTCATTCACTAAAAAAAATACCACCAACAGCTTAATCTGGTTCAAGGTCAGTTGGCATTCGTCTATATCCCCTTCCCCCCGGGTCATGCCTGAAAATAGGCAGGATTTGTCTAGTGCACTTACCCGGTCAACAAAAACTAAATAAATAAATAAAAATTACTACTTTATAAACATTTTTCATAAAAATACAATTAATTCAGTAATGAAACATACAAAAACATCATCTTTTTCTTATATAACAGAAGATGAAGTTATGGAAGCTATTAATATATTAAAAAAATTGCGGTTCCCCAGGACCTGATGGTATCCTCCAATTGTTTATTATAAACTTAAAAGATCAACTAGTTGGACCGTTAACCTTGTTATTCAATTTGTCAGTCTACACAGAAAAAATGGCTACAAATTGGAATAAAGCTATACTTATTCCTATTTTTAAGAATGGTAATAAACATCTTGAACAAAATTACAGACCTATTAGTTTAACTGATGTCATGTGAAAACTTCTAGAAAGGGTACTTAAGGGTAGAATTACTGATCTTCTAAATGAAAATAATATATTGGATATTCATCAGCATGGATTTCTAAAAAACAGATCATGTCAGACTAATCTATTGTACTTTTTGGAACCAGTAAGTAATGCATTGGATAAGGGATTTTCGGTGGATATAATTTTTTTGGACTTCAAGGCTTTTGATTCAGTCTCACATAAGATATTAATATCTGAATTAGTCAAATTTAAACTAGATTCTAAAATTATAGGGTGGATTCAAGCCTGGTTACTTAACAGATCTCAACAAGTATCTGTTAAGGGTTATTTATCTAATCCAGGCCAGGTTACAAGTGATGTTCCCCAAGGTTTTGTGTTGGGCCCAACCTTATTTAACATCCTAATTTCTACAATGTGTCCCCTTAACAATTCCTGCTGGTTAGTAAAGTTTGCTGACGACTGTAAAATAGGATGCATTATAAAAGATCAAAATGATATCAACGAAATGCAAAAAAATGTAAATCATTTAGTAGATTGGTCCATAAAAAAAAGCCTTTTATTTAATGAGACCAAATGTAAGGTAATGCATTTGTGGAAAAATAACCCTTGTTATCCTTATAAGATCAATAAGACTTACTTAGAACAAACTATACATGAAAAAGATTTAGGTGTTATAATTTCCAATGACTTTAGTTTCAACACACATACAATTTCAGCTGTCAAAAAAGGGAATAGAATTTTAAACTGTGTTCTCAGAAATATTAAAAGCAGGGAGGCCAAAGTTTTATTGCCATTGTACTCAAGTTTAGTAAGACCCCACCTGGAATATTGCAGTTTTATAGTATCACCTTACTTAATCAAAAACAAAAAACTTATAGAAAATATTCAAAGAAAAACAACTAAGAAAATAAATGGACTACATAATTTAGATTATGAAAGTAGATTAAAAGCCTCAAATCTCTATTCTCTGAATTAAAGGCGTCTCCGTAGTGATTTATGCCTAACTTACAAAGCCTTTCATAATGATTTAATTTTTGAAACTATTGGTTTAGAAAGGAATATATGTAATAAAACTACTAGATCTCATTCACTAAAACTTAAAGGAACCTCTAACAATACTGTAAAAAAGAAACAACTGGTTCTCACAGAGGATTGTTAATCACTGGAATAATTTACCATCCAATGTAGTCAATAGCGAATCTATAACATCACTTAAAACTAATGTTGACAAATACAAAGGTGAACTGAAATGCAGTTTCCACCCATAAAGGGTGGCATGTTCGAAAAAGGTAGAAATACCTACTGAACACGTATTGAACTATGAAACTATGAATGGATGATATACCGGGAGAAAATGACAGAGTGAACTTGTTTTCCACCCTTATATATGCAGAATCCGCCTACTAACCTGATTTTGGTACACACTTCCGAGATGCCTGCAGTAAATATCATGACTCACAGAGATGAGGTCACTGGTACACAAAGCAACACTATCCGAGAAACATTCTTCATGTTAGAGAAACTAGCAACAAGAAACAGAAGCCTATACTGGCAAAAACAAGCCAAGAAGGCATATTTAGAAGTTCAGAGGGCGTCGAGAAGTTTCTGTATTTTGAAGAGACCAGCTTTTGGACTGGAATGACATGGCTTTGTTACGAAATGGGATGCCATGATGCATTAAGTGTCCCAGAAACTGATAGTGCTGATTATCAAAGAAGGAGACAAGTGCATATTGGAACAAGAACAAGACCTTAAAGAACAAGGAGAAATAGTTGCTACATTCAGTAAGCATACAGATTTTCTACAGTGCCAGAAAAAATTTACAGATTATCTCAGGTCAAATGACCAGAAGATCAAAGCCAAAAAGCAGCACAGATTCCTAAGGTATACCAATGAGTATTGTAAAAAAACAGTTTTTTTGTTGGAAAAAAGTGAAGATCACTGGATTACAGCTGACTGCCACTACCTCTACTATTGCCACAACGGAGAATGTTGTGACATCAGAAAGCACCCCAGGCACCAGTAATAGCACCTCAGAACCCCAGAACCCCTGCTCAATACTTAAATAAACAGAACATGTTTCAGTTGAATGCAGCACAGGTAAGAGTAATTCAGAACATGAAAGTGAATCCAAGCAGGGGGCCTTTTAAGGGGTAGCCATTCCTGGGTGACCCCTGCCCAGGAGGAGTGCTCAGAAAACCAGATTTCAGTTAGAAGGAGAGCAAACAAGAAGAGGAAGATGAGGAGGAGCAGGAGGAAGAGCAAAGGTAGGAAAAGGATGCGGCCAGCAAGTGGTGAACCACTACTAACAGTAATTAACATTTCTGACACTGTACTTACTAATACTGAAATTCAGGTATTGGGCAAAGGTCTTTCCTTTGTCCCCTCTTATATAATCAGTGAGTTTGATGCCTATACTGACTTACAAAAGTTCGCTAGGAAATTGAATTTAAAAATGTTTTTCTAGTAGAAAGGAAATAATTGGTGACAGTCAGGATACTGTTGGTGTCACACAGCGGAGAGAGACTACACTATCTAGCACCCAATTTGAATTTAAAGCTCCCTCAACCTTTTGCCCACCATTGCACTCACTCATTGAGAGTTTTTTAGAGTGTTGCACCAGAGATTTAGAGCATGCCTTGTCACAACCCCCATACCTCTCATACTGCAATATTTCTAACGCAGAAAGGAAAGCCACTGCCAGACTTGCAAATAACCAGAATATCATCATCAAGCTAGCTGACAGGGGTAGCATATATATATATATATATATATATATATATATATATATATATATATATGTATATAGTGGTTCAAAATGTAGAACAATATATCACTGAAGTTAATCGCCAGCTCTCAGACACTACATTTTACACATGCTTGATATCAGATCCCACCTTGCAGATGAAAAGGGATATAAAAATGTTTCTTTTGAAACAATATCACAATAGCATAAGCAGCACGAATGAGTTGTACTATTTAACAGTGGAACATCCTAAGAAACCTGCATTCTACACTATTCCCAAGGTACATAAAAATCTCACAGCACCACCTGGATGCCCCATTGTGTCAGGCATAGGATAGCTTACAGAGCCCATATCTAGATTTGTAGATAGCTTTCTGAGTTCTCTTGTACCCCACACATGCAGTTACATTAAAGACACCAGTAGTGTTTTAAACATACTACAAGCAATTCAGGTAAAAAATGATTGGTGGCTGGTAATAGATTTTGTCTCTCTGTATTAAATATCCCCCCCCCGGGGAGGGGGTTAGAAGCAGTACAATGCAGAATGCTGAAATATACAGAACTTCCACAAACACATATTAACATGGTAGTTGACATGACAGAGGTTGTACTGAAAAATAACATCTTTATGTTTCAAGAAAAGTTATATAAACAGATCAAAGGGACAGCCACGGGTGTCCCTTTGGCACCCAGCTTGGCAAATCTGTATCTGGCCGAGAGGGAGGATGAATGTGTTTTTGATGCAGACTCTAACCCCTTTTATGATTTTATTGACTTGTACAATCATTTTATAGATGATGTACTGGTGTTATCGAGGGGCACCAGAAATAAGTTAGATGTGGTTGTGGAATACTTGAAGAAAACTAACAAAAACCTCAAATTTAAAGTTACAGCAGATCAGACCAGGATTAATTTCCTGGATCTCACCATTGAAAAGGAAACTGTTGGTATACTGCTTACAGACCTTTTTAAAAAGCCCATGGACAGAAATAGCCTACTACTGACTGCAAGCTGTCACCCCTCACATGTGCATAATCTCCCCAAGGGACAGTTTATGAGGTTAAAAATAAATTGAGACAATAATCAGTTATACATCAAAAGGGCAGATGAACTAGCAGAAAGACTCATGGATTACTCTGAATCTGACATCAGAACAGCCAGGATGTCAGTTGATGGGATACCTAGGCAACAGCTTTTTCAAACTAGGAATAGGAATGATCAAGAGAATGAACAACCTATCAGTTTTGTAACAACCTATAGTGGAGAAACTAAAGACATGACTAATATAGTTAAAAACAACTTACCTATCCTAAGGGGACTGACACCATTGGCTACACTGTTTGAAAAACCTTTAAGAATTTTATATAGAAGGGGACATAATTTAAGGGACAAACTGGTCCAAAGTTACTTGCCTAAACCACAAAATCAGGTATATATAGACCAAAGTGGGGTTCAAAACCTTATGGTTTTTGTAATAACTGCCATAATATGGAAAATGTAGGAATCTTTAAAACCCCTTAAAATGGCAAAATTGAGAAAGTGAAAGGCAGTATTAGCTGTAACAGTGAGGCTGTAGTATTCATGCTTGTTTGCAGTTGTGGAATTTTTTTTTGTGTGACGCAGTAAGAGAAAGATTAGATTTAGACTGAATGAACATATTTTTGCAATCAAAAATGAAAATTATGAATATGCCAATGGCATGACATATCAGACAATCTAGTAATAAGCAAAATCATAAGGTGAAAGCTTTTGCATTAGAGTGTGTACCCAGACAACCCATGGGAGGGGACATTGAAGCAGTACTAAATGAAAAGGACCAAAACCTGATTTAGAGATTGGGTGCCATGAAAAATTCAGTACTCAACAATAAGATTGAACTGAAACCTTTTAACAAAAGGAAATACTACTGGCTTTACCTGGAAAATACCCTTCATCCTCACCCCATGTATGGGATACCAGCAGTGGCGGAGCCAGGTTTAGGAGCATTTGGGAGCCGGGGGGGGCAATCAGTCAATCATGGCTCCACAATGGGCACTAAACAGTGAATAAAGATGGCAGCAGGGTGTCACTATTCACACTGGGGCAGCCAGGAGGGGCAACCACCCCCCCAGCCCCCCTCTAGCTCCACCACTGGATACCAGATGTAATCAATACATTGCCAAACCAGAGCGGAATTGTTTGTAGCAACTCAAGTATTAGAAATACATCCTGAGATAGTAAAAATAGATGGTAGTGTAACCACCTAGTCCCCTGGGGTTACTAGAATCATATCAGTGTCAATGCTAGGTAGGGATGGCAGCTGGTGAATAACTAGTTAAATGGGATTTTCACCTACTCAATCTCTTGTTTACTTAGTCACAGCTGAGATGAGATGAGGTCATTTAGAACTCTTGCATCAGCATAAGCCACAGCAGTTGGCTGTGAGTGGGGAGTTTTAGAATCTTGGGTTGGTAATTGGTAGAAGTCTGTCAGTAGTAGTTGAAGTGTGAGGAGTGAGAGCTTCTGTGGGCTCTGAGAGCAGAGCCTATTTTCTCATTCTAGTCCTGAAAGTCACCAGCCTGCCAATAGAAGTGGTGGAAACCATTGTCTAGAGCAGGAGCTCCTGATTTTCATCCCTGGAGGGATGAAAAGTACTGCTTGAGAATGGATCTTAGGGGCAATCCCTTATTTGATCCAGGAAAATTTGAAGCTGCCAGTATGTTCTAACTGTGAGTAGGTCTGACTGTGTGCTTCCTCAAGAAAGTGCCTGTGCTTTGGTGTTTCTCTGATTAAAAGGGAAAAGGTACATCACTTTCTGTTCTAAGTCTGAGACTTTTCCCATTTTTAAAGTTAGCTGACAATTGTGGTCCAGAGGCAGACTAATGCACATTGTTCAGGACTTTAATTTCTACAGTAATGGAGTAGTGCTTTTCATATGCTGGATGGGTAAGTTCATTCCAAGATTCATTTCCTAAATGTTTTAGAAGAAGTTTAAAGGTGTAACTGTGAAAGAATGACTGGGTAAGAATATGGAAGTGAAGGGTGGGCAGCCCCCCATCTGAAGTAATCAGTTCAGCACTACAGGTTCCGTAAGGGTGCCTGGTTATTCAGGACATGTTGGCTAACACCTGAAGAGAAGTTTACCCCCTGGTGCGGGCTGCATTAGTAATGAGCCCCTGTGTGCTCCATTGTGGCCACCTGCCACTTGAAGAAGTTTTAAAGTCCTATGCAGGGGAGGGTCATGTGATGCCCTGTGGAGTTTGAGCAGCAGCTTAGAAGAGCTCCAGGAGACCCACGTTAAAGTTATTTTTTTTTCCTGACTCGGGAAGTTACTGGCAATAATTGTTTATTTTGAGAGCGCTCTTACCATTTGCTGCCTTTTGCGATGAAGGGTCCCACACATAAACCTCAGGAGATGGTAGTTTCGCTCCCCGAAGATTTGGAAGGGGAACAGGAGCCCAGTGCCATGCTGCAAGCGAAATGCCTGCTGAACAGTACCTCACCAATGAATCCACCACCAGGTCTCAACATACCAGTAACCCCAGAGCAGATGTATGCTGAATTGCAGTTGATCAAGAAGGTCCTGTTTTTTCTCATCGAAGATGTTAAGGACTGGTGACCATTCAGTAAGGAGGTGGTGATCAGAGTTTCTGACACCGAAGAAAGAATTTCTTCTGTGGAAGATCATTGTGTGAAGATGAAGATGAAGCCGGAGGTGATTGCAAGCTGGAGAAGAAGGTGAATGACCTGGAAGGGTGCTCAAGAAGCAACAATGTGGTTATTCTGGGGCTCCAAGAAGAAGAAGAAGGAGCCTCACTGATTATATTCCTGCAAAAGTTGTGCACCAAAGTGGTGCACCACTTGCCAAATGGGGCCAGCTATGTGATCGAGAGGGCACACAGGTCAGTGCGACCCAAACCACCACTGGGAGATCCACCTTGTCCCTTGATTTTCAGGATCATTAACTACTTGGACTGAGACCACCTCCTCAAATCTGTTCAACAGGTGGCTAAGTTTGAGTGGGAAGGCAAGAGGATTCGCTTGGTGCCCGATTTAACATACAAGGTGCATCAAGACAGGGTTGCCTACCGACCCTTGCAATCCAAGTTGTGGGCAACAAAGGTGAGGCATCGAATGATCTTTCCTGCATGCATGTAAGTGACCACCTCTAAGGGTTCTGTCAGGTCTGAAAATGCGGAGCAGGCTCGAGTAGAGCTGGAAAAGTTGTTCCTGGAATTATTCTGCTTAAAGGGGTGAGTAACTCTATGCTTTTTTGATTCAAAGACTGGCTTTGACCTGAGTTTTTGCTTAATTTGCTTATGGTTGACTTGGTGGGTTAGACTGTTGGTTTATTGGCCTTCTTCAGACAAGATATTTGCCTACAGTAGTGTCTGGGGACTGACCTTTAAATTAAAAAACTAGGGCTGCAGTAAATGCATGTTCCTAGCCCTGCAATGTTACATTTTTATTCCTGGACACTGGCAGCCCTGTGGTTTGAGATAAAGGAGACTTTTAATTTGAATCTATTTGTGATACCCATTTCTTTGGGGTGGTACTTTTTCAAAATGGCATGATGATTTCTGTTTAGAGGACACCGAAGAGGGGTTTCACTAAAGACTCCTAACGGCTTCTCTTCACTGCCATGACCATGGATTTTGTTGCATAAGATGGTGGAATTTGTAACTACACAGTGCACAGGTCTTTGCTACTGATTGAACTATATGGACCTTTTTTAATTTGCTTTTTCCAGGATCAGGAGTACACGTGGAAGAGAAGGTTTTGTGAATTGTTTGCTGTTGTTGAACATACTTTTTGTGACCATTATTTTCATAGACTATGCAGCATTCTCCCTAATTGGACTACAGAGACTGGCATCCCAGAGATAGAAACTTTCATTTTATGGGCCGGTTGGTTCCATAACTGGACCTGGAATTATTATTTCATTACCTATTGGGTAACAGTGGCTACTTGAGGAGGACTTAGCTCACTCTCTCTCTCACTCCCTTTCATTTCATTTTTATGTTAAATGACATGAACAAGTTAATGTGGGATCATGAAGCAATTGATCTCCTGTGTCTATGATGATATGTTTTTGTACTTAGTTTTTATGTAGGAGACTAAGAAATTGTTTTTATTTTTTTATTAAAGGTGAGTTGGGGATCCTGATTAGGGGGATATTTTCAGTAATTGTCAGAATGACTCAAGTTGCCCTTGTATAGAGGACACTTCAGTCCTTTGGAAGGGATACACGTTTGCAGCATTTTAGGTTTCCCGGTTAAACTATGTGGATTTCGATGTTTTTAAGGATCCAAGGGAGTCAGGATTTAGATAACCACATTTTAGATTTCCCCCTTATTATGGGAGGGGGGACTATTGCAGAACTGAATTATTTTTGCTACTCCCTGTGTATTTGTCTCCTAAGCTGTTTTAAAGGAATGGAGTATTTGTTTGTTTTTATTAGTGGCATAGCTTATGTATTAGGCTTCCGTGGCAAGACATGATATAGGAAAACATTTTCCTTTTAACCTGTCAGGAACTACCCTATAATACTTTCCTTTTGTCTCTGCCAGCCTGGTCTGGCCTTTAGTGGACCTTGGGATATCTTAGTGGCCCTTGTAATCTGTTGTTACACTTAAAAATCTTTTTAAAATGGGTCTATTTTTCCTTTCCCTTTTTTTTATTTTGGGAGGGAGAGGGGGAATGTAGGATGATATTTAGGATGGAGGGCTCCCATGGAAGCTCCTCGCCATGGAGTGTTCATGGGCCGTAAGAATAGGAGGGGGCTTCAGGCCCAGAGGACAGTAGGTAAGGGTAGATTTTTTTGGGTTGCTTGTTGAGTTTTGGGGGGGCTGGAGGGTAATTCATTTTGGGTTTACTACTGGGGGATCAGAGTTTGGGAGGGGGGACTCAGGCCACACATTGTTGGAGGGAAGGTACAGCAATATGTCAGGACTTATTTTGGAGATGTAATGTCTATTTGGAAAGTTATGTTAGGGCATATTAAAGGGGGGGAAGGACAATAATAAAAAATACTGTATTCTTAGACATCTTAAATGGTATAATCCCCACATAGTGTTGCTGCAAGAGACTCATGTCCCTACTGCGCAGCTCGCAGTTTTGGAAAGAGTGTGGGTGGAGCAGATATTTGGAAAAGGACCAAGTGCTTGTCAGAGGGGGGTGTTGCCATTTTAATACATAAATCAGTTCCTTTCACTCTTATTCAGGAATGGAAGGATCTGGAAGATAGATATGTCATCTTACATGGTATGTTAGCTACTCAGGAAGTGGTCCTTGATTGTGTTTATGGACCAAATTTAAGATTCCCCTTCTTTCTTCCCTTCTAGCCACCATTAAAGAGGCTCCCTATATCATAGGGAGTGACATGAATTTGATCTTTTGCAATGATTTGGATAGATCCTTTAACATAAAAGCCAGCCTAACCCTGGTACAGAGAAGTATTAGGGAATTTATACAGAACCTGGGGTTGGTGGATCCATGGAGGGTGTCTCATCCTGAAGAGAAAGACTTTACATTTTATTCTGCCCCACATGGAGTTTATTCTAGAATTGATTATTTCCTTATTAGTAATTCTCTTCTGGCCGGGGTGGAAGAGGTGCGTATTCACCCCAGGGTTCTGTCAGATCACTCCCTCATATTGGTGATTTTAGCACTCTTACTCCCTTTCCCACCTGTGAGCACTTGTTCCCTTAATAACTCATGCTTGGACTACTCTTATATCACAGATCATATGGGACAGCTTATTTGTCAGGCTTGGGGTGAAAATAAGGGCTCTACTGTAGCAAAGGACAAACTTTGGGGCACTATGAAGGCTGTCTGGAAAGGGGAATTTATACGGGTGGCTTCCATTCGAAAGAAAAAGATGGACACCCAAGTAACAGTGTGGCTGTCCCGTATTCGAGAGTTGGAGGGTAATCTTTCCTCCTCTCCAGAAGATCTAGTCTGGTTGGAATTAGTGAATCTGAGATCCAAGTACTCCACTTTTCTCCTTGACAAAGTGATGTGCCTGGCTACTTCTATCTGAGCAACCTACACTGGTAAAGGAGAAAAGGTCAGGAAATTGTTAACTAGTCATTTAAAGCATTAAAGAGAAGCAAGGTGGATTTCGGTTCTTTTTGACCCTAAGGCAGGTACTTTCATGGAAGACCTTCTATGATGGTAAGCCTTTTTAAATGTTTTTATCAGGTACTCTACAGAGCTCCCTCTGATACTTCAGATTTTTCCACTTCCCTGTCTGATTTTCTTGTTGAAGTGGCTGTACCTTCCCTGACAGTGGATCAGGAGGAGGCATTAAAAGGGCCACTCATAGTCAGTGAAATCACCACTGCTATTGATCATCTTCCTGCTGACAAGGCTCTGGAACCAGGTGGATTTGCTCCCATATTTTATAGCACTTTTAGTCAGGCTCCGATGTTGCATGAGGTTTACCAATATCTTTATGAAGCCACCATTCAGGAAACAATCCTCTTTGAAGCTAAAATCACAGTACTCCCTAAACCAGGACATGACCCTAGCAGGTTGGAGAACTACTGACCTATTTGTTTGCTAAATATAGATATTAAAATCTTGGGGGAGATTTTGGCTGCTAGGTTAAAAAATGTCTAGGCCCTTCTGATATGTCATGAACAGGTAGGCTTTGTAGCTGGCTGCCATTCTAGTGACTGTATTCATAAAATTCTCCACCTTATCTCCGCATCAGGGGAGGGGACCACAGATAATGTGCTTGTGTCCCTCGATGTGGAGAAGGCATTCAGTCAAGTGGCCTGGAATTTTCTGTTTGCCGTACTCCCTAGGATCTGTCTCCTGGCTGAATTTGTTAGATGGATACATTTTCTATCTTTGTCCCTCGGTCTGGGTATTATATAATGAGGTCCTATCAGCCACTATTTTCTTAATCTGGGGAACCATCAAGGGTGCCCCCTCTGCCCCATGCTGTTTAACCTCTACTTAGAACCCCAGCCAGGAAAATTATGTCTGAATCCCAGATTAAAGGGATTTCATTGATAATAAAGACTTTAAACTATCAATGTTTGCTGATGATGTTCTTCTTCATATTTCAGACTGCAGTGTTTCATTTCTCAAAATTTAGACCTCATCAGCAAATTCAGCCTCTTATCAGGTTATAAACTAAACTTACATAAAACCATGTTTTATCCTTTCTCCCCAACCTGCCCTTCAGCTCAGGTAGCAGACTTGGGTCTTCAATGGGCTTCCATCTCGATGTCCTTTTTGAGCCTAGAGCTCACAAAGAACTTTTCAATGCTTAAGAAACTTAATTTAGATCCAGTTATTCAGCAGATGAGTTAAGACCTGAGACAATGGAAGTTGCTTCCCCTTTCTTTATGGGGAAGGGTTAACATCTTAAAGATGGTGTTTTTTTCTGAAACTCATGTATTCTCTCTCAATGCTGAATTTATATCTTCCCAAGTCATGGCTTATACAATAAATATTTTTTCAGAGTGGTCTAAATTTTTTTGGCTGGATAAACCTCCGAGGAGGGCTTTGGAAAAATTATGTTGGCTGAAAGAGTTGGGAGGGGCTACAAGTCCCACATCTCTACCTTTACTAGTTATCCTTTCATAACTAATTATTCTAGATGGTTCAATGACACCTCACATAACCCCTTACCACTGGAATGGTTGGTTATTGAGTGGGATTGGGTTGCTGCCTTTCAGATTTTGCTTTCTGACTTGTTATATATCCCACATAAAAGATTACCTGCACAGTTGCAAAGTTCACCCATAGGGTGGTCAGTCAGAGCACATACCCAATTATGCAACCATTTTAAGATATCTGCTTTTTTGGATCTAGGTCAGCCTCTGTATAGAAACACAAATTTGAGGTGGGGGAGTAGAATCCTTCTTCCATCCTTTTGGCCTGAAGTGTCAGTCTCTACCATACAGGATTTGATCTGTGGGGACAAATGTATTCCATTATCAGTTTTCAGAGACAGATATCACCTCCCAGTGACCTCCTTTTTTAAATATGTACAGCTTAAACACCTGGCACACTGCCTTTTAGGAAAACCTCCCTGGTCCATTTCTTCTAGTGTGTTATTCTTGAAGACTACAGGCCTTATGGAACAGGACAGGCCCATCTCTAATCTCTACAAGGAATTTAACAAATTGTTTTGGCTAGAAGTACCTTTGACTCCATTTTATTGGCATTATGCATTGCATTTATCTTATACGGCAAAGGTTTGGCAAACTACTTGGTTAGACATATATAAATATGTAAAGCAAGACAGGTTGCAGTTACTACAGTTTAAGATTATGCATAATTTATATTATACTCCTTGTAGAGAGTACAAGATGGGGAAAATGCCTGACTTTGCATGTCCAAGATGTGGATGCAGTGAGGGTACCTTATTGCATATGCTCTGGAATTGCCCATGTATAATAACTTTTTGGCAGATCATTCAGATGGCTGTTGCATCTTTGTTTGGGCATACCAGATATTTCACCCCTGAGATCTGCATCCTGGGCAATTTCTCTTCTATAGTTCATAATCAAGAAAAAGCCTTTATGACCATGAGTGCCTTGGGCATAGGTTCCATAGTTTTCATAGTTTTTTTTTCAACCATAGGTAGACTGACATCCTTAATGCTTGCCATTTAATGGTTTACTTAAAATGCAATTTTAACTCATCCCCAGATATTTGGTCTAGTCTTGGTTTATATAATTCAGTATTTGGACTGTTCACCACCTCTAGGGGGAGATGATTCCATGCTGTAACCACTTTTTGACTATACCAGTTTTTCCTACGTAGGAGGTTTCATCTTTACAGGAACAGTTGCTTGGAATGTCTCCTCTCACTAACTCTACCACCTCTTATCACAAAACCCAGTTCTTCTCTAAGATTGACATCACCCATTGCTCTGTATAGCATAGACATGTCACCTCTGAATCTCCTGTACTGGAGTGAATACAGGTTAAGTAATCTCAGTCTCTCATCATAGGGCACTTCTTTCAGCCCAGTAATAGACCTAGTGGCTTTGCGTTGTACTCCCTCAACCCTTTTGGTGTCTTACTTTATATAGGGGGACCATACCTGGGTGCAATATTCCAGGTGGGGTCTAACCAATACAACATACAGTGGGAGTATCACTACTTTGTCTTGGCAAGACATGTGCCTAAGGATGCAGTTGAGGTTCTGGTTTGTCTTCTTGACTTGGTCTCTACAATGGGTACTAAATTTCAAACCAGGATTGATTGTTACCCTTAGGTCTTTTTCTTGGTGGGTTACTAGTAGGGTTTAATTTCTCAATTTATACTTAAGTTGGTTATTCTGTGTACCCAGGTGCATGACTTTACATTTACTGATGTTGATGGCTAGTTTGCTATGGTTAGTCCAGTTAGTTATATTGTCCAGAGCTTGTTGTAGTGTGGTAATATTCTGTAGACCATTTACCACTAATCTCAAGCGGCAGTCATCTGCAAATTTCAGCAGCCATATATTGGGTATGTCCAATTTAAGTGATGTAATGTATATAGCAAAAAGGCAAGGACCCAGGACAGACCCCTGGCACACCCCGCTTGTAACCTGTGCCCAATTGGAGTAGACCCCATTAATTGTAACTCTCTGCTTCCTACCCTCAAGCCATTCAGCAATCCAATTTATGACATTTTCATTCAGCTTAACTTCACCCAGTGTTTTAATCAGTTCTGAATGTGGTAGTTTATCGAATGCCTTTGAGAAGTCCAAGAATATGAGGTCAACAGAGTTTCCCTTATCCAGTTCCCTACTTACATTCTCGTAAAATGTTAATAAATTGCTCTAGCAGGACCTGGATTTAGTGAATCCATGTTGTAGTGGATTGGACAGCCTAAATAGCTCCTGGTAATTTTGTATATGATCTTTTATTATGCCTTTGAGTAATGTCCCCATTAGGGAGGTCAAGCTAATGGGACAAAAGTTTTCTGGCTTAGTTTTAGATCCTTTTTTTAGGAGGGGCACCACAATAGCCACTTTCCATCCCTGTGGCATTTCACCCAAATCCAGTAAATGCTGAAATATATGGGTCAGGAGTAAGTATAAAAGAACAGCAAGTTGGTGTAAAACTCTAGGATACACTTCGTCTGGCCCTGGGGATTTGTTAATAGCTAGTTTCTTTAGTCTTTCATGCACATCTTTTGGTTCAATAATTAACTGTCCTGGTTTGGATGTCATAGTGTCTCTAGATGGATTGGAACTATTTTCATTAAACACTGTACAGAAGTATTTATTATGGATATCTGCCATCTCTTTGTTGCTTGCTGATAGCCCTGATTCATTAATAAAGGAACCTACTGTGTTGGTGCTTCCTTTTAGACTATTTATGTAGGAGAGAAAAAAAGCTTTCTTGTTATCTTTAACCCAGGAGGCCAGCTTTTTTTGTGCTGAGTTTTAGCTTTTTTAATCTCAGTTTTAACCTTTCTAAGTCTTTATAAGCAGGTTATCCCAAAGGGTTGCCACATTTAATTTGTTTAAACATCTTGTTTTTTTTTTTTGCTAATTAATCTTTTTATAGAGGGTTTCATCCATCCAGGTACTATTCTCTTTTTGTCGTATTTTTTTGTACTAGGTATATTAATTCTAACTTGTTCTTTCTGTTTGGAAAGTAGCAGGTCCCACTTCTCTTCCACTGAACGACCCAAAAATTCCTTAGGCCAGTCCCATTTTAGTAAATTGCTCTTTATTGTGTTAAAGTCAGCTTTACTAAAATTCAGTCTTTCAGTAGCACCCATTCCAACTTGCCTGTGTTGCTCCAGGATGTGAAAGACTACACTCAAGTGATCACTAATGCCCAGTGTTGCACTGATGCTGACATTAGATACAGAACTTCCCATATTAATTACTATGATATCTAATATTTTATCATTTCTGGTGGCATTAGGGACTTTTTGTTCGAGCCCAAGTTGTGCAAACACATCTAGGTAAGAGTTGTTGGACCTACCAATTCCTGTCTGTGTTTTCCAATCTTTGTTTGGCAAGTTAAAGTCTCAAAGTAAGAGAATTTTATCAGATGGGTCCATGAAGTTTTTGATTATGAGGCAATGGCTAGACAAGGAAGTTTGAGTTTATAAGTAATGGGTTCAAGAAATTTTAACTTCTTTGAATGCAGAGAGAGTCCTTGCAAGAATGCATCATAAGTTACCTGCTTTTCAGGTATTATGGGATCCTTTTCTAGATTTAATCACTGGGAGGTGAGTGTTTACAGAATTTGGAATACAGTTGTCTCCCCCTTGAAAGTCAGTTATAGACCGATGTTACAAATATGAAGGAAGCATTTAGAAGGTTAGACATTATGTTTTGGATTTGTCTGGCTGTCTCCAATGTTCTTTCTTTGCAATGCATTGTATCTGGTGGAGAGGGGTATGGGGAGGTAGGAGAGGGGAGGGTTGATTGGGGTAGTTAGTGGTTTTGTCTTGTATAGTTTTTTTTATATGCATGGGGATTAACTGGGTAATGTCTTACATACTTTTCTGTGATGTGGTATGTTTTTAGATTTTCATTGTTTACGCTCACCCAGTACAATGCATTGCCTTTAACTGATGAAGTTCTGAATTGCAGAGTGTTTAGCCTGCTTCTCCAATCAGTATTCTCGCAGGCATTCTTAATCCCATTAGTTTACTGTTGTACCCTCCCCTCAGCCTACCGTTTATATTATTCCCTCTCTCCCTTGTCCACAGCCTTCCCGGAGAGGTCGCGAGGGCTCCACATAAGCCCTCCTCACAAGAAGTCCTCCGTCGCTCGTGAATCAATGAAGGGCTGAATTTCCAGCAGCCCTCCCTGCACACACTGAAGCCAGGTACGAATGGACTTGCGGCACATCGCACTCAGCCTGCCTTCCCTTTAACCACAGTTTGACTCCAGCACAGTTTGGTCCCCGCACATTGAGAAGATTGTTTTATTTTATTTCTGTATTGCTTAAGTTCTGCTACCTTTCCCACGTTTTGTGTAACTCAGTTGTAATCGGGGTTTTTTACTCTAGGGGCTACTCTGTTGTAAACTAAAAACCTTGCTGTACAGAACTGCAGAATTTTTAGGCGCCAAACCGTCATTTTCAAAAAAAAAAAAAAAAAAAAAAAAGTGGGAGCTTCCTAAAGCAAATGCATTGCCTTTAACTGATAAAGTTCTGAATTGCAGAGTGTTTAGCCTGCTTCTCCAATCAGTATTCTCGCAAGCATTCTTAATCCCATTAGTTTACTGTTGTACCCTCCCCTCAGCCTACCTTTTATATTATTCCCTCTCTCTCTTGTCCACAGCCTTCCCGGAGAGGTCGCGAGGGGCTCCATAAGCTGCTCTCCCTCACAAGAAGTCCTCCGGTCGCCCGTGAATCACGAAGGGCTGAATTTCCAGCAACCCTCCCTGCACACACTGAAGCCAGGTACGAATGGACTTGCGGCGCATCGCACTCAGCCTGCCTTCCCTTTAACCACAGTTTGACTCCAGCACAGTTTGGTCCCCGCCGGCACTCCGCGCCGGCTCCCCACCGCCCCTACCACCAACCTTGGTCGACATCTGATCTTATAGTCTAGACCACGTGCGGTGTTAAACCAATCAGCCCACTTTGCCATTTGCAGCTTATACTGCAGCACCACCAGAGGGCTCCCTCTCTTTTCATTCATCTCAGACCTACATCTTGACAATATGAACACCTTCTATTGTATCTTACTTCTTATTTTAATATTGATATTTGCTTCTCACTCCCTGCTTACCCTTTGGTTGCCTAAACCTACCTGGGACCCCATTGCTTGCCCCTCTACCTATCTCTCTGGCAACACAGCAGGGTCAAAGTGCCTACAACCGTGCTCATTAGCCTTTCACAGCCAAAACTGTAACCCTAGTTTTAGCTGCACCATAAATGGCACCTGGCTTGCCCCTACACCCTCCCCCTGCAGACTCCCACCATCTAGCACATACCCCTCAATACATCTAGCTATCTTAATGCACCTGATATCCACCTTCCCCATACCTACAAGTCCTGCCAAATTGCCCACCTATCCGGGTACCTGCTGCAATACAAACAAGCTGCTTAGGATGTTCACTGTCCGGCATACTCTCCTTCTCCTCCTCCTAATATCCGGCAATGTCCATCCCAACCCAGGTCCTCCCATGCCTAGTTGCATTAAGAAGGGCGCACATAATGGCCTTTTCCTGGCCTCCCCTCAATATCTGCAGTCTACCAAAAAAATTTACCCTGCTGCAGGCTTGGCTTGCACAACACCCCATAGACATCCTTACCTTATCAGAAACCTGGCTCTCAAAAAATGTCCCTGTTGCCTCGGTCTCCCTCAGGGACTTTACCTTTTTCAGGACTAATAGGATAGGCAAAAGGGGTGGGGGATGTGCCATATATGCTAAAACATCCCTCCAGCCTCTCTTAGTCCCACTTCCCAAGCCTGAACATGGAGCTCAGGCCATTACCATCAAAATTGCCCTTGGTACTCCTGGTAAACCACTCTATATTATGGCAGTTTACATCCCCCCAGCAAACCAGAAGCTAGCGTTTGATTCCATCCTATCTGCAATCACATATCTTCCCCCACAAAAAGTGAACTGGTTATTATGGGTGATTTTAATGTGAACTGGCAGTCTGCTATGTCGGCTTCCTACAAAGAGGCAGCTCGTGCCTATGACCTTACCCAAGTAGTACCGACACCCATTAGGCAGGATCCTCGGACAGGCTCCTCCACTCTTATAGACCTTATCTTTACAAACCTCCCAAACCACCTCTCCAATGTCAGTGTGCTTCCTGATGTACTTAGCGACCACTCCCCTGTCATATGCCGGTGGACAAATAAAAATACTCCTAACAGACCTAAAACTTCCCTCCAAAGGCACCTCAAAAAAGATGCCCTCTCTTGCCTCAGAGTGTACCTCACCACCTGTGACTGGGATACAGTCCACACTGCCCAATCTTTAGATGCTCGCTCACTGCATTTGTTACTATTTTCAATGCTGCCTGTGACATATTTGCCCCACACAAAAAGATAATAAAACCTGGGACACCCTTGGATAACCCAGTCCCTCTTACAACTTATGCATCATAGGGATAACTCTCTGGCACAGGGCCTCATCTTCCCAGCTGCCCCATGATAGACAGCTCTACAGAGAGGCAAGAAATAAATGCACGAGGGCTATCCGGCAAGCCAAGGCCACTTACTATCATCAAGCTTTTACCGCTACTTGGAGCTCTGGGAAATCTTTCTGGAACAATGTCAAGGAACTCTGTGGGAAAACCACTAACACAGAACCAACCCAGCTCTTAGTGCAGGGTACCCTCTCTCTTGACCCCACCGCCATATCCAATACCCTAAACACCACTTTCTCTGACCTTAGTCATGTCCTCCCTATAAACTTCTTTGACCCCATTTCCCACACACCTACTGATACACCTTGTCCCCCCTACACACCCTCCTTTCAGGCTGCGCGTTGTCACCTGCAATGAGGCAAAGCGCTACCTCTTAAAAGCCCTTCATAACTCACGTTATAGCAGTGACTCCCTTGACCTGAAAATTCTTCGGCTTACCCTTAATGAGACTCTGCCACATCTCACCAAACTCCTCAACTACTCGTTGTGCCTTG
Organism: Neoceratodus forsteri; assembly: GCA_016271365.2. NCBI lineage: Eukaryota > Metazoa > Chordata > Ceratodontiformes > Ceratodontidae > Neoceratodus > Neoceratodus forsteri. Next base: position 257,734,874 of record CM028132.1, on the reverse strand, counting down.
GCCAAGTCCCTACACTATGAAAAAGGGGTATTATCACACCCATCCTAAAAAAGGGTGATCCAACAACCCCAGGCAACTATAGGCCCATTACGATCCTTCCTCCCCCTCTCAAAAGCACTAGAAAGAATTGTGTCTGACCAACTTACGGAATACCTAGACAAATATGGACTTCTCTGCCATGAGCAACATGGTTTCAGAAAAGGGTACAGTACTACCACGGCACTACTAGAATTTACATCTTACATTCATGAAGCTCTTGAACAGGGGTCAGCAGTTGGGGCAATCTATGTTGATTTGACCAAGGCATTTGACACGGTCAATCATGAGCTTCTACTCCATGCCCTTGCGTCCCTCCATATTGCTCCTGAAACTATCTCCTGGTTCAAAAACTATCTGACTGACAGAACACAGCAAGTAAAAATTTGTAACACACTCTCCTCCAAACAACCAGTTAGTTCTGGCGTCCCTCAAGGGTCAATACTAGGCCCTCTATTGTTCACTCTCTTCCTGAACTCACTCCCCCAAGCCTGCAGTGGAAAGCTACTGCTATATGCTGATTATGCAGTGTTATATTGGAAGCACACCAACCTCATCCAACTCCAAAGTGCCCTTCAAGGCTGTTTTAGGGAGCTTGAACACTGGTTCTCTGACCATCGGCTAATACTTAACTATGACAAAACTAAATCCATGATGTTTGCCCATCGACAAAACCCCTCAGTAACTCCCAGCTATCTATCTCAAACTTACAGGGTACCCACATTGAACAGGTCACTCATTTTAAATATCTAGGCATCACTCTGGACACATCCCTTACATACCATCATCATATTAAACTTCTCTCCTCCTCAGTAAATACCCGACTTGGCATTCTTTACAGGGCACAAACACTGCCTTACCCCACAGGCGCACGGTTAGCCGTTACCAAGCTCAGTCCTCTCATTGGTCGATTATGGAATAACCATTTACGGCTGTTGCTGACAAATCTGCTCTAAGCAGCATCAATATAGCACTCAACAAAGCCTGCCGCATGGTCACTAACAGCAATAGACAAACTCACACTTGTTTGCTCTATTATCGTGCAGACTGGCTAACCCTAGAAGGGAGGCTTAATACCAAACCTGCCTCCAAGCCAAAAAGATCCTTATGAAACTAACACCAATTGACTCACCAACTCATCCGCCCAGCCCATCATAGGGGCACCTCTAGACGACTTGCTGGTACCTCCTACAGTCCCCCACTGTAGGACATCTCTAGGGCAAAGATCCTTCCGTATCGAGCTCCACTCTGCTAAACAATCTACCATCCTCCGTCTTACTTGCCCCAATCTAAGTCTATTCAAAGCTGGGATAAACAAGTTTCTTCTTAACTCCGAGACCTGTATCTGTTCTCCCTCTTTCCCCTTAGGTGGTCGGTCACTGGGGCCACCTCACTGTTAGGAGCATCTCCATCCTCAGATATTTGCTGAGCCTAGGCAACACCTTATACGGTGATTGTTTGAACCATTGTAATGTCCTGTTTGTGAAATTTCTGTACAACCTGTTTCTCTGTGTACTCTCTAGTACAACTGACGTGTAGCCTTACTAATGCTATGATATTAACTTTTGTCGAAATGTAATATCTCTGTTTTGATCTATGTAATGTTGTTTTGAAACTGACATGTAGCCTTGCTTGTGCTATGATTTTGAACATTTTATTAAAATGTAATGTCTCTGTCTTGAAAATCTTTTGTACAATCAGTCTTGTCCTAATGTTCTGGCGTGATTGACGTGGAGCCTTTGCAAAGGAGTCCTTGACTCAAAGGTTGTAATTCCGAAATTTTCAATAAACAATAAACAAACATTTATTTGGCACTGTTTTGTGATGTATGATGTTTGTTATCTTGATAAGTCAATAAAGTATATTACATCACAAAAAAAAGTCCTTTGCCATATGGGAAATGTGCACTCAGTTGTGGCCAGTGCCACTAGAAGAAAGGTTCAGTTGTGGCTAGTGCCACTAGAAGAAATGTGTGTTCAGATAAGGACTTTGCCACTGAAGAGACTTTAATATCCTATGAAATATGGGAATACATAGAGTTGCTGTCAGATACAGTTGTTTTGTTGTATTGCAATTGCCTTGTGCCACGATGTGTAAACCTTGGGGGTCCATCCTTGCTTTAGAGAACATCTTTTGGAATAAAATCACACTCCAGAACCCCAACTCTGGTTTGGACATTTATGTTTTTGCTTCCTGTGTGGAGTTATTGGGTACCTCTCCAGAAGTATAGATCTAGTATAGCCCTAGCAAAAAGTTCTCTCCTCAGGACCTGACTTAAATGGTCAAATGTATTGCTTTGTGTGCCCCACCCCTTTTCTGACCTCTAGAAGTGATGAGCATGGTATACATTCCCAAAGGTAGGGATGGTACCAATGTCCAAAATGGTCTGTGCCCAGTCAAGTGTACCAAGGGGTAGCTGACTGTGTAAAGTAGTGGGGGAGGGATGGTTACAGAAGCATCTTATTTTGCTCATCTTCTGATGTTTTTTTCTGTGCAGGTCTGATGGAGACAAGGTCATGTGCTGAATTATTTTGAAAAGATTGATAGAACTGTAACATGGAAGAAACATGCCAGTTTCAACCCATAAATACAAAGGGACATGTGTTTATTTAAAAATAAGAAAAATCTGTTTGTTTGATTTTCACCCAAGTAGGTGATTGGTGAAATAATACTGTGTTTTGATTGGTTGTAACACTTGTTCACTATGGGTAGCAAAGGTATTTAATCATGTTGTACTGTTTAGTTTACCAAACTCTGAAGAAGCCCAATGTTATGGGTGAAATGTAAGACTGCAGTGTACTTACACTACTCCTGTTATTTTGCATCACATCTTTGGTGAAAAGGAATAAATAATTAGCTACTACACAACTGTGTGAGAGTCATTTCTACTAAGAGTCTGTGGCAGGGGTGAGTGCTCTCTATAATTTTCTGGACACTAATACATACTTAGAGAGGCACCACCATCCGGGTGATCACCACTACCGCTCCAGTCTATTGAAGGAGCTGCCCAAACAAGGAGTAGACAGAGAAGCTCTTTTTGGTACATACTCTAGGGGATTCTATGAGAAACCTAGTGAAAAGAATAGTTACATGTAACCCCCACCCCAACCCCATTACTTTACACGGTTAGCTACCCCTGGTACCCTTAACTGGACACAGACTTTGGACACATATTTAGAAATGGTACCATCCCTAGCATTGGGAATGTATTCCAGGCTCATTACTTCTACAGATCAAAAGGGGTTGGGGTGTACAAAAGCAAAATACTATGACCTATAAGGTATTTACAAACATTCAGGTCCTGGGGAGAGAACTTCTTGCTAGGGCTATGATAGACCTATACTTCTGGAGGGGTACCCAGTAACTCCACACACAAGAAGCAATAAAGTAATTGTCCAAACTATAGTTGGGGTTCTATAGTGTGACTTTATTCCAAAAGATGTTCTTTAAACCAAGGGTGTACCCACAAGGTTTACATATCATGGCACAAGGAACTGGCAGAACAATAAAACAACTGTATCTGATAGAACTCTACATTCCCATATTTCATAGGATATTGTACTTCTCACACTAGCATTCCCATATTGCATAGGACTTTAAAAACTCTCTCAGTGGCACTGGCCACAACTAAACATTTCTTCTAGTGGCACTGGCCACAACTAAGCACACATTTCCCATATGGCATAGGACTTTTAAACTTCTTCCAGTGGCACTGGCCTCAAACTGGAAATACTTGCAGTGGCACTGGCCACAAGTGAGCACACATATGGCTAATTACTAGCACATCCCACTCCAGGGGGTAAACTTCTCTTCAGACATTAACCACTATGTCCAAAGTAACCAGGTGCCTTTACAGAACCTGTAGTCCTGAACTGGTTACTCCAGATAGGGGGGCTTCCCTCCATTTGCTCCCAAATCCATACCCAGCCATTCTTTCAGAGTTATACCTTAAACATCTTGAACACACTTGAGTAAATGCATCTTGGAATGGCCTTTTGCATCCAGCATTTAAGAAACACTACACAGGTAGTGTGAGAACTAAAGTCTTGAACAATGTGAATTAGTCATGAATCTGGACCCCACAACTGTCAGCCAACTTTAAACTGAGAACAGTCTCAAACTTCTGAACAAACAGGTGTTCCTTTCCCTTTTAGTCAGAGAAACACCAAAGCACATGTATGTTCTTTTGCAGCACAAAGCCAGATCTTACTCATGATTAGAACATTACACGCAACTTCAAATTATCCTGGAACAAAAAAGGGATTGCCCCAGGATCCATCTGCAAGCAGTCCTGTTCACCCCTCTGGGGATGAAAATCAGGAGATCCTGCTGTAGACAATGGTTTCCACCACTTCTCTTGGCAGGCTGGAGAATACCAGGACTAGGGTGAGAAAACAGGATCTCCTCACACCTCAAACTACTGACACCACACTGACTACTAACCAACTGACTACACAGACTACCCTCTTAAGATTCCAAAACTCCCCACTCACTGACAGCTGTGGCTTATGCTGCTATGAGAGTTCTAAATGACCTCATCTTTCTCATCTCAGCTGATGCCATGTAATAAGAGAGTGACTAGGTGAAAAACCCATTTAACTACAGGTAGTTATTTACCAGCTGCCTTTCTCTACCTAGCACTGACACTGAGGGGATTCTAGTAATTTCAGAGGACTGGGTGGTTACATACATACTGTTACAGTAGATCTTCGAGAAAATCTCCTCCATTGACCCACATCATGGAACTCTAAACCACTGGCATCAGGACCATTCAGAAATTGTTGGCTGACTGGAGTCACCCACATCAGTGCACCTTATTGGCACCCATATAATGTGGGCATCCCAGAGTGCCTCAGTTCCCCTACAGAGACAAGCTCAGATGATCACTGGACAGGCATGAACCAAAGCGATTAGGACCAAACCAGACATACAAGACAGGATATGGCAACCTGAGTAAAGCTGCTGTTTGAGGAATCAGAAGTGAAGCAGCTTGTGAAAGCATGCAGTTATATCACCCATTACCTGCAAATGGGGGAAGGAGGGAGAGCTGTGGCTCAATGGGGGAGATTCTCTTGAATATCTACTGTTATAGTGGATAACTAGTTTATCTTCTTCAAGTATATCTCTCTCCACTGAGCCACTTCATGGAATGAGTCACAAGCAGTACCAAAGCCAGAGAGAGGACACTATGCCATAATGATCCTTAGTAAGGAGGCCTTGCAGTACACTGAGGCCAAAACTGGCATGTCTACGAGAGATGATATCTAGACTGTAGTGTTTAGTAAATGTGTGAACAGTACTACAGCACAAATGTCAGCAGCAGACACATTTTGGAAACAAGCCACTGAGGTAGCCACCCCACAGGTGGAATAAGCATGGCTGGGACCAGGAAGCTCATTACCATGCTTCTGGTAACAAAATGTAATAGAACTGGCCAGCCATTTGGACAGGCCCTGTTTCAAAATCGGGGTGTCCACAATCCTGGGGTCAACTGCTATAAACAGTTGAGAAGGTTTTTTTTTTGTTTCCTTTTTTCCGTATATTTTTTATTCTCTTTGTGGCTGGGACAGGCTTGGCTTCCTTTGGCACTGCCCCATTGACATCCACCATCCCCTATTTCCCAGGAATTACCAAGTAGCCAAATACCACCACAGATTTGGGAAGACCATCCTTCCCAAAACATACATCCAGTTTGGCTCCCAGAGTCTTGTTGGTGAGGAAGGTGAGGGATCTGCAGGTAGAGCATCATGTAAGCCTGCCCTACCACCATTTCCACCAGTTTGATTCCTTCTCAGCAGTGAGTGTTCTTGTCAATGGGGCATATGTGGAGACACACGCATGATGGAAAGTCCTGCAGCACCACCCAATTTCTGCTGCTCTTTGACTTGCATTACCACCAGACCTCCACCTTGTGGCAGTAATCTGGCAGAGCTTACAATCATCTCTTCACAGGAGAAGAGAGTAGTCCTTCAGATGTTCAATCCTCTCCCCACAGTAGACCCCCGGCAACCTGTGCACATTCTAAGTCACGGGTTGCCAGTATGGAGTGGAGCGTGGCATCCAGTGCCCTCAATCCTCAATGCCACCAGGCTGGCATTTGAGTGGATTTTCTACAGTCCTTGGTACAATCCAGGTACCAATGCATTGCTCTTTGGTTGTCCAGCACATACAAATGACATTCCCCACCATCTGTGGGAGCTGAGAAATAAACAGGAGAGTCAGTAGCCTAATTCAGTGTTCTCTCAGACACAACCTTCAAGAGAAAATGAGGATTAGTACATAATGTAACCCTATCCTTGTGAAAAATAATAAAAGAACAGACTGAAACCAGAGCCTGCAGCTCCAAAATATGTCTAATACTGTACAGAGGATGTGGACCCTGTGCAATACACAGGACACAAGCTCCCTGACTATTCATACAGTGGCCAGCAGAGGAGGTGAGATAATGGCTGTGCCAGTAGCCATATAGACTTCAGGTAAAGGGGTTTGCAGGGTGGGTGGCAGTACCTGTGGTGCAGTGGGGGCCACTGGATGCAAGGGAATTTGGGCTTTGTAAGGGGGTCTGGGATTGGAAGGTGGGGGAACAATTAGATGCCATGGAATGTTAGTTATTTTTTGTTTTGTTATGTATTTCTTGTAAACCTTAGACATTAGCGGCAGTTATCTTCATTGCTGTCGAACAGGGCTGATGATCAGAGTACAGGACTACTGGATGTCAGGTACAACATTCAACATATGCAAGCTGGTGATCAGAGGGTTGGAGGGACCACTAGGCACCAGGCAATTGTTACTGTCACTGGAGCCAGGAACAGTTGATGGGGGAGCCACTGGCCACCACAGATTATAAGTTTATTTGTGTAGCCAGGGTTTGGAGACTGGAGGAACACTGGCCACTGGGGACTACATTGGTTTTATGGGGCTGGGGATTAGGGACAGGTGGGATCCTTTTGAATCCAGGGACTATGATGCTGAATACTGGGACCGGGACTGAATACTGAGGGAGACCACTAGACACCAGAGAGTCCTTGAATGTATACAGAGACAGTGATTGGAGGGAGAGGCAGAACATGGACCACCAGAGATACACAAAATGCAGTATAGGATGGTGATTAGAGGGAGGGGGGCCACAGATCACCAGAGTTTCACGTAATGCAGTACAGGACAGCAATTAGAGAGATGAGGACCATCGACCACCAGGGCTTCACACAATACAGTAAGTGATGGTGATCAGAGTGTGGAACATGAAACACCAGGGCTTGTACATAATACAGCAAGGGACAGAGATTGGTGGGAGGTAGGATGACAGACCACCAGGTCTCACCTTCATTATGTATGGGATGGTGATCAGAGGATGGGAGGACCACAAAACACAAGGTACTGTGTTTTATCACTATGGGATGGTGATCAGAAGGTGGGAGGACCATGGACCACCAGGGAGTATTTTTTCTGATTACAGGATGGCAGTCAGAGGGTGTAGTACTACATGGCACCAGGGCCTTCTTTTTTACTACTGGGGCTGGAGATCGGAGGGTGGGGAGACCACTAAGCACCAGGGAAGTCTTTTCTACACCAGAACCAGGGATCAGAGGTTGGTGGTGGGCCACTGGACACAAGGGACTTACTTTTTTAACAGGACCAGAGTTTGGAGGGTATGGGGTGCCATTGTTCACCAGGGAGCAGGTGTTCTTACCCACTGCCAATGTGGTTCTTGGCTGCAGATGCTCCAGTGGCCACTAGGTTTGTCCAGAGCAAGTTGGGCTGCTTGTCAGTGATATGTGTGCCACACAAAGTGACTGTGTTAACCCCTTTAGTGCAGCACAAATGCATTGAATATTAGGTTGCATGGGTATTACTGTCCTCGTCCCTCCTTTTGCACACCTGCATACATTACTTTTTGTGCACATGCTAACCCTGTTAGCACACACAGCTGCCCCTTTTGAATATTGTGCCAAGCATAAACCCCAGGCAAATGGAGCACAATCACTTTGCCCACCAGGTAAAGTTTTGAATATCATGCCCCTGGAGTCTTATTTTGTCATTCATGAAACAACTCATGAAACAAGAAGGGCAGCTCATGAAACAAAATGGAGGACTTAGTTTTTTCCCCAGTCTTGTTTCATGTGCTGACCTTCTTACTTCATGAGTTGTTTAATGAGACACAAAGCAAGATGCCTACTCATGAAACAAGATTGGAAAAAAATTAAGTCCACCACCTTTTTCATGAGACAACCTTCTTGTTGGTGAGTTGCTTCATGAGTGATGAAAAAAGAGGCCTGCTAACAAAACAAAGGTGTGAAAAAAACAAAGTCCACAACCTTGTTTCATGAGATGATCTTCTTGTTTTGTTATTTGTTTCTTCACTCATGTAAACACAAGATAGCTCACAAAACAAGATAAAAAAATACTAAGTCCAAAGTCTTGTTTTGTTAGCTGAAATTCTTGTTGTGAGAGGCCCTATTCCTCTTTCATGAGCCTCACAAAACAAGAAAACTGACTTATGAAACAAACCTAGCTATGGATTTTTCAGGTATCCCAAAGCCATATTTTGGGGTTGTTTTTTAAAAACCAAGTCCAGAATTGAGCTAAACCAATACACTTTAGCTAGATTCATGTATTTCTTTCTGTCCAGGAAATAATTTTTTTATGGATTTTCAAAAATCTTTTTTTAAAATGGAAACAAGATGGCTGCTACATGAAACAAGAATTGTTTCTCACAAAACAGGAATGTTAGTTCATGAAATAAGAATCTTATTTTATATCCAGAAATTCTTTCATATCAAATATCTATCTGAAAGACTATACTAAGCTTGCTCAGAACCAAAATTTAAAATCCTTATAATTCAGCAACAGATTAAATTGTTTTCTCCCAAATCAACAACAGGCATCATTTCAGGGCAAGGCCCTTCTACCTGGAAATTTCAGAACAAAATTCTAAACCATCTGGGCTGTAGGTGAGAGCAAACAATGTAAAAAAAACCCTCATTTTTCCTACTTTTGCACTGTCAGTACATCAGAATCTGGACATTCCACTATCACAAAACTTGCTAAATCATGAGACCTTGCTCACCAGACCATGCATGCCAAATTTCATACAGTGTCTTTTCTTGGGGATAAAGCTATGAAGGTACAAAGTTACAAAGTATAACCAAACCCCTATTATATCTATATCTATATCTATAATTTGTTAAAAAAAAAAAAAAAAACTGCGTTAATGTACCAGTTGTGGTAACTTAACAACACAAAAGTTGGGAAATGTGGCATCAGGGTTTCTTACCCTAACACCCCAACCCCCAGCAGCAAAAGGAAAAAAACATAGGGTTTTTGGTTTCCAGAATCTTGGCAAATCAGTGGTGGGGTCTTCCTTTGGGGTTGTCAACACTAATGCCCACCCCATTCCATGATAAAACAACATCATACATGATCTCCTTTCTTCACACAGGGCTCACAGGGGGAAGGGAAGGGAATGTGTGGGAACCACTTCTGCTCACTCAGTTATATTCTTTTAAATCATACACAGTATACTTATTCATCACTTCTCTTTCCCCGGTCCCCCCCCCTTTTTTTGGTTAATCATATTTAGATGTTATCTTCATCTCCCCATGCACATATATCCTTATAAAATATCCCCTAGTCTTTCTTCTGCATGAGCATACTGTTTTAGAAAGGATGATAAAGAGAATATATGTCTTTTTCCCTCCAACTCTTCCAGCTGCTGGGAGCCTTGACCTCCCTGACCTCCTGCAGGATGGTCTGTTTGGAAGAATTCCTATGGGGCTCTTTTTACATGTATCTCTGTTTAAAAATCTGAGTTCCGTGTGTTAGCATCATGGGACAAACCATCATGGACCAAAATATTGCAGGCAGTATGTTGTGGACAATAATAAAGCCCGGTAATATCATCACAGGATTGAACTCTGTTAACAGGGAGCAGCTGGTACAAGCCCTTTAGTGCTCCCCTCCATTACCTCCAAGAATCAGACAACAGAAAAGACTGAACCCACAAATAATAGGGTGTTCAAAGTCACGTAATGAAGAGCTGGAGATTATTGGGTTTCAAAGAAAACGTGGCGGCTACAGCACTTAAGTCTCAGCCTGCAGAGTAATCATACATGTGCATCCCCAGCACTCTGTTGACCACTTCTGATGTTGGAAGAGACCATCTCCTTCCCTGCTCTGGCTGTGAAGACTGATGTCTTGCTGTGGGATTAATATCAACATAAAGAGCCCAGTATGTCCGAATATTAAAATTATCTGCAATACTTCTGGTAGCACAGATTCATAGACTGAGATGAAATTTAGACCAGGGCAAGCACTACAAGAAACCGGAGTAGAATGAACTAATGGAGACCTGACTTAAATTAACAAACTAGCTCCTACCACTAAACCCACTGTATGTATTCACTAAAAATACCACCAACAGCTTAATCTGGTTCAATTTCAGTTGCTTACCATCTTCATTCCCTCTTCCCCCGGTCACCTCTGCAAAAGGGACTTCTAGTCCCAGTGGGCCTACCAGGTCAACAAAATTTAATAAATAAATAAATAAATAATTTTTCCAACTACTCTTCCTCCCAACCTGACTACTAGATTACCTAGATAAAGTATGACTGAGAATAACAATTCCAATAACAAAGAATAAAATAATATAAAATATGGGGTTCAGGGAAAAACAGCACAGTATAGACAGCGTTCAGCATACAGCCGGAGCTTCATAACCCAGCTGCCCAGCCTGATGAATGTACTGCTCCAGTGTGGCTGGCAGTCCTGTCTGCCATAATGTCTCCTGGCTGTGCAATGCCCTGTTTGTATGTGGGGTGCAGTGCTCCTGTAATTGTCGCAGCCCCCCCATACCTGTGCCCCTGCTGCCCAGACCTATCCATTGCTGATCACTGTTGCAGCCCTTCTCCTAGGGGATGCTTGTGCTGCCTTTGGTCTCCTGGGTACTCCCACTGCTGCCACCCCCACATGCTGCAAGCTGCCACCCTGCCACTTCTGCTTCACGGGACCCTGGCCACACACCATGGGCTATGCACATGCAGAGTTTTTACCTGGCATCATTTTGCACTGGGTGACCTATTTGGCCATGATGGTGAGATATTTATTACCACTTTGATTTTCTGGTGATATTAATGCATGGAAATAAAAATCTCATAGAAGCTTACTATAACAATTTTTTATCTGATTAAAGAACATAAAAAATGTATACCTTAGAGGGGACAGTTGACATCCTGGGTTTTATTGTCAGGTACAACATTCAGCAGGTCGGTCACCCAGTATGATTGGGCATGTCACTGATGACTGTTTTCATCATGTGACTTGGCATACTGCCTAGCACCCGATTCCACCTAGAGAAGAGAATAATGAAGTTTGTAGAGCACCTCCATTGTTAAGAGAGAGCAGACGGGCACACATTGCTCTACACATACACAAGTAAGTGGGGAACTTTTTTGGAAATGCTTAGAATGGTAAAAATCTCCAACCTGTTTCTATTATGAAATTTTAAGACCATATTTTATTTTGATTTACATTTAGATCTGAAGTGCCTTAAAAAGAGACAGACAGGTACATATTTTAAAATCCTTTTTCTTTGAGTGAGAACTATATTGGGATAAATGCAAGACACTGATCTGTGTTACGCATAGTATGCTGCTTTTATGTTTTGAATGGTTATATGGGATACATTTTGTGGAAATGTTTGGAAGGATAGAAAATATTTTATTATTAAAATTTAACCGGAGTTAAGTTGAAACACAATATTTATTGGAACAGCTCTCTCAGGCTTTAAAATTCTTGTTTACTTTCTTTGCTTCAGAATCGTACTGAAGAAAATAAGTACACAGTAGCGGACAAGAAATCTGATGTAAATAGAAAAGTAAGCTAAATCTATTGAACACTATAAATTCATATAAAATTCAGGCTGATAGATTTGAGGAAGCTCATTATTGATTTTGTTAATTTATTATAACAGGTTTAAAGGACTAGTGGAGTGACTAGTACCACAATTCTGATGAGATTTATAAGTTCTGTAGTAGTAAAAATGTTAGTCATCTGTAATGAATTAGTTAACTCATCTGAGACAAGCTCATTTCAGTTGAGGTCCATTGTGCAGAATTACAAGTAGTTTAAATAATTAGACGATGTTAAACAAAGCTACAAATAATTTAAACAAAGACACATCACTACAATAAATACAATAACTACAACTACATTATATGAGTCATCAGATAAACATGTATTACACTGAGTACAAAACCCTGGGGGTGGTACTAAACATAAAGATTTGACAGGGTGAAACTAGAGACATCCACAAAATGCTATCTCTTATGTTTACTTTATATATAAATGTAATGTTTTTTTAATAACAACAATACTTGCATGATTTTTTACATAGAAATGGATACAGTATTTTTCCAATGAAGGATTTTTCCCTAAACTTCTGAATCAATATATTGTATTTGAGATATAAAAACTCCTAAAAATTAAAAAGACAAAACATTTTATAACAGTCTGGCTGAGTGGACTTATTTTACCAGTCCCTCTCTGATGTTTATTTTGCCTTGATTGGAATGGACTACTCCCCAAATAAACATTTTTGTTTTATACTGAGGTTGGCTGAACTGGACACACTACATGGTTTCCATTTTAGGCATCAGGCAGATGCTGTATTCAGAGGGCCACCATCTCAGATAACCAACCTTTTTGAGACTTTGAATGGGTGCAACTCTTTAGGATTGGCTGAGGATTACCCACTATTTTAAGAACTTTTTCAACTCCTGAACACTGCTCCATTTAGATTTTTGACAGTGACTTTCCCATAAGAATTATCTGCTATAATGCTGAATTACGATGAACTGGATAAAGTGACTGATAACAGGTAATTCCCATTATCAGTCATGGACATGGAGGAACACAGAATTCTGACTAACTTTAAGACTAACAGACAATTTGGGGGAACCTCTTCTGCTTGCTCAGACACAAATCAATTTGAATACCTCAAGCAGAAACAGATAAAGCTTGAGTGGCATGCGTTAACCATGACCCAGTATTTGAAGTAGAAATGCATCCCAAGGGGTCTTAGGAATTTTATTGAGGCAAATCTAGGTTTTATTGATACAGAACTGAACATGAAATGGGATGGTGGATGCAATAGATGGTCTAAGGATTATATGATAATGATTATAGAGTCGATTACTAAAGAGCCTCAAAGGGTAGAATTAGATTTGAATCAATATGAAAGAGAAGTGAAGAATAAGTATACTGTGGATGATTTAAAATAATATTTGGACAAAGTAAATGCACATTTGATTGAATATGAGGAGAGGTTGAGAGCCACTAAATTACAAAACCTTTAAAGTGACCTTAATGATTATAAAAATAGCCAAGTATATGCTTACCGTAATAAGGCCACTGGATATGATAAGACATACAAGTACATATGATAAGACATACAAGTACAATATACAGGTAGATTCAGAGTCCTCCATCCAGACTTCCATCAGTGACACTGAAACCAACAAAGGCAACTTTAGGGGGGGAGAGATGGGCATTTTCCTTTTGGAGGGGAGGTTTTGGGGAGTAGACATTTTTGGAACAGGACAAAGAGGGGTTATCAATATACCAAAGGCACTACTATAGGGGAAGGAACAGAAGATGAACAAGAACCAGGACCCTCAGACATAACAGAAACAGGAAGAGGTACAGAGATAGGAGGAAAAAGAAAAGACAAGAAACAACAGGAAACAACAATAGAAAAGAAGGAATTATCTTAACCTCCACCAATTTTATAAAATTCCAAAGGTAAACCATCTGGGCCCAGGGCTTTTCAACATCCCAATGTATTTATTGCTGTTTTAATCTCCTCACTTGTTGCTGGAGTATCCAAAATTTCTTTCAGGTCTTTAAATAAATGTTGTATCACTGTTTGAAACCCTGCATTTCCCTCTTCTATCCTTTTTTCCGAGGTGTATAAGGTAATATAAAATTTCTCAAATGCTTTATTAATAAGTAGCGGATCTCTTATTAATCTTCCTTCTACTGCTATTTTTTATTTGTTTTTCACTTCTTTATTTCTGGAGCTGATAAGCCAGAATCTTACCTGATTTGCCAGCTTGAGCATAGTATCTTGCTCTATTTTTTTAAGATGAGTCTCTCTATTTTTCATGCATAATCTCATTATATTGTTGTTTTAGATTTTGTAAGTCCCTTCAATTGTTTTCTGCTTGAGTGTGGACATGTTTCATTTCTGCTCTCTTAATATTTATTTCCAAGTTTTCTACTTTATTTTCCTTTTTAAGTTAACTCCTGTTTTATATTTTATAATATGACCCCTCATATTTGCTCTTAAAGCATCCCATGCAGTATTCAATGAGGTATCCTTATCCCAGTTAAAATGCAAGTAAGTTTCTAAATGATTAATTACAAGTTCTGGAAACATAGGATCTTTACTCACTAAGGGATCTATACTCCATCGTCTGCTTGGGGTGTCCCTAAACAAGTCTATACTACAGAACAGTGCTGAGTGGTCAGACTTAAGAATCCTTCCATATCTTATTTTCTTAATTTTAGTAGTTAAGTTTAAGCAACCTAACAATCAATCTATCCTTGAGTATGTCTGAAAGCGATGGGAGAAGTGAGAGAACTCCAGTTCCGTGGGGTTAATATACCACCATAGGTCAAATAGGCCCAAGGCCGCCATACTTTTAATAATAACCTTTGCTGACTTTAACAGGGTTGAGTGGGAATCCATCCTGTCCAGCCCTGGATTTAACACAGTGTTAAAATCCCATCCTAGAATAATGGGATGGGGGAATTGAGCCAGGGTATTAAACAAGGTCTGTGTAGAAGTCTGATTTATCTTAACATAAGTTAGTAAAAAGGAAAACTAGGGCATATAAGCAATATAAGAAGGCTGGATGTGGGAGATATAAAGATAAATACCAAAAGAGTGCGGGATTTGAAAAAGGCAGTAAAAAAGACAAAAAGGGACTTTGAATTTAATCTGGTAAATAAAGTCTCTGACAATCACAAAGCTTGCTATAACTATGAAAGCTTTCTTAAA
This sequence comes from Neoceratodus forsteri, assembly GCA_016271365.2. Classification (NCBI taxonomy): domain Eukaryota; kingdom Metazoa; phylum Chordata; order Ceratodontiformes; family Ceratodontidae; genus Neoceratodus; species Neoceratodus forsteri. Next base: position 257,719,780 of record CM028132.1, on the reverse strand, counting down.
AATAACAACAACAATGTGGGGCCACTTCTACAAGGGAAAGAGATAACAACTGACTGTAAGGAAATGGCAGAGTAATTTAATAAATACTTTGAAAGTATTTACCATAAAGGGGTTACATTACAAAGTGGTACTACAGGAAATACTCACTGCACCCTAAAAATAACTTTGGAGATGGTTAAAAATAAGCTAGCTAGCCTTAAACCAACAAAGTTTGCAGGTCCAGACAATTTACATCCCAGATTGATGAAAGAACTGGCAACAGTCGTATGTTATCCCATCCAGGCTATTTTTCAATCATCTATAGATGAGGGAGAGAGAGAGATACCGGAGGATTGGATAATGGCTTATGTTGTTCCAATAAATAAAAAAGGTTCTAAACTTGTATGCTCAAACTATTGGCCTAGTAGCCTGACTAGTATTTTAACCAAGGTCTTGGAATCCATTATCAAGGATTATATTGAAAAGCACATATAGGATGAGGGGCACTTAGATACACAACAACATGGGTTTACAAAAGGGAGGTCATATCTAACAAACTTGCTCTCCTTCTTTGAACCAATAAGTGCAGCCCTATATGAAAATCTACTGGTGGATATATTATACGTAGATTTAAAAAAGGCCTTTGAAAGTGTGTTACACCAGGAACTGTTAAACACATTAAGAGAAATAGGGCTGGATGGATGTATTATTTGATGGATTATAGCTTGGTTGGGAACAAGGAAACAACCAGTATGTGTTAAGGCGTATATGTCTGGCTGGGTCCCAGTGTCCAGTGGGATACCACAGGGATCCATTTTGGGTCCTGTCTTGTTTAACATCCTTATAGCCTCCCTGAACTGTAACTCTAAGCCATGGCTAGCAAAATTTGCCAATGATATAAAACTGGGAGCAGTGGCATTAAATGAAAATGATGCAAAATCATTTCAAGAAAATATAGACAAATTGACAAAAATGGTAGACAACAAGAAATTGAGATTTAATATGGCAAAGTGTAAGATCGTGCACCTAGGTAATAAAAATCATAGCTATGGATACAGCATAAATGGGCTTAGTGTATCAAGCACAGAAACAGAGAAAGATTTAGGACTCTGGATAGCCAAATACATGGAATTTACCAGCCAATATACAATAGCTACAAAAAGGGCCTATGGTATCATGGCTCCCATAAGGAAGAACACAATGAGTAGGGATAGGGAGGTGGTGCTACCACTTTATGTGTCACTTGTTCGCCCACATATGGAATATGCTGGTAGTTTCAGGATGCCTAGGCTTAAGGGATATGTTAAGAAGATGGAGAGGGTCCAGAAGTGAGCAACAAAGATGATAAATGGGTTGAGGGACCTATCCTACATGGAAAGACTGCATGACCTAGGTCTCTTCTAATTGTAATATAGAAGATTTAGAGAAGACAAGTGCCTGGTGTACAGGGCTTGCTGGGAACCAGATGCTTGGGAATGTATAGGACTCGAAAAAAGACCCACTGTCACTACAAATCGGGGTCACCAGTACCAATTAAAGGGTGAGAATTACAGCAAAAATCAAAGAGGTAGCTGGTTCTCCCAACATGTGGTGGCACAGTGGAATGCATTGATGGAATCCCTGGTTTCCTGTGGCACCATGCACCAATTCAAATCAGCACTGGACAAATACAGTAAAAGACATTGTTATCAGATTAAAGTATAGGCAAAGCAGGTCAAAAATGTCCATATGGCTAAAGTACCTGATAACATCTTATGAATCTTTGGGCCATATAATCCTGCTACTGTTATATCCTGGTTATTAATTATAATGTTCAGAATCTGATATCTATTACCTTTGTCACCCACTTTCCTAATTATATCTACTTTTGTTTTTTCTGGAGAAGATGATGGCAACCCCCATTGATTTACCATCTGGGCTCGTGGGCCTCCATTCCCCATAAATTACAAGATTTTGTTAATTCAATTTCTGTCAAGTGAGTTTCTTGTACTATTACACAGTCTATCTTAAGTTTTTTAATATATGAAATTATCCTTTTCCTTTAAATTGGATTTTTAGCCCCATTAATATTCCAAGAAAGAACCTTAAATCATTCCATAAAGTTTGTTATTTAAGCAAATTATTTGAATAATATTTTTTCATGCCAGTTTTTCCAGAAGCAACCTATTAATCCCATTTTCTGCAATATTTGCCACTTATGAAGTGCAAAAAACCTATCTAATCTACAACTAATAATATATTTCTTAAGCCACCTCTCCTACATTCCAGTCACCTCCAGTGCTAGGGAGCAAGTGTTCCTGAACACAATCCAGGAGGGTCTCCTGACATAGTTGATTAGTGTACCTACTAGGCTAAAGAACATTTTAGATTTGGTGTTGTTGAATGGGGTGGCAGTAAGGGAAATAAAGGTTGAGGACCCAGTAGCCGACAGTGATCACCAAACTGTGTGGTTTAATATCACGCTGTGCGGGGAACCAGAGAAATCAGTTACTCAGGTAGTAAACTTCAGGAGGGTAGACTTTGGGAGGATGCAGGAAGTTCTGAAAGGGAAACTAGAGGGCATAAGGCAGGAGATGGATGCAGAGCAGAAATGGGATATTATTAAAAGGGGGATTACAGAGGCAACAGAAGCATACACCAAGACACAGAGTAAGAGTAGCAGAGCAAGAAAACCATGCTTGTTAAACAGAGAGGTAGTGGAGGTGGTGAGAGCAAAATGAGAAGTACACCAGAGGTATAGAAGGACAGAGACGGAAGTGGACAGGGAAGAGTATGCAAGATGGCCCAGGGAGGTGACTAGAAAAATGAGAGAAGCCAAGGCCCAGAGAGAGCTAAGAGTGGCACAGGGAATTTTAATGGGGGGGGGGGACTTTTTCAGAAACATCAGGGAGAAAAGGAAGTGCAAGGAGACAATAGTGAGGATAAAAAGGGGTGGGGAATGGACGGAAAAGGGTGAGGAGCAGGCAGAAGCACTGAATGAATACTTTTGCTCAATGTTCACAGAAGAAAAGTGGCTACTGCTACCACCATGGGCTGAGAGGGTGGGGACAGGGGGAGAGGAGGCAACAGATGGAAGAATTGAGGCAAGTAGAGTCCTAGAGGGACTGAGGGCACTGAAGTTAGACAAGGCACCAGGACCAGATGGTATCCTCCCCAAGGTGCTGAGGGAGATGGCGGAGGTGTTGGCGGAGCCGCTGGTGGATCTGTACAGCACCTCACTGGAGCTGGGATGTGTGCCACTGGACTGGAGAATGGCACATGCAGTACCATTACACCAGAGCAGACCAAGGGATGCACTGGGTAATTATCACCCGGTAAGTCTCACCTCCATAGTGTGCAAACTCATGGAGACAATACTAAAGGAAAGACTGGTGTCACACCTGGAGGATAATGGCCTCCAGTATGCAAGGCAGCATAGGTTTGTTTCAGGGAAGCCTTGTCAAACCAACCTGATACAATATTATGACTGGGTGACAGGTGAGCTGGATAAGGGTTCTGTGGTGGATCTTCTTTACTTGGACTTCAGCAAGGCCTTCGATTCTGTGCCTCATAGGCAGCTTGGGGGGAAGCTAACTGGTGTATGGGTAGGGGCAAAAATTATGAACTGGATTACAAGCTGGCTGAGTGGGAGGTTGCAACGGGTGGTGGTGAGAGGGGAGCTCTCAGCTACAAGGCTGGTGATGAGTGGGGTGCCACAGGGCTCTGTGTTGGGGCCAGTATTGTTCGGGCTCTTCATATCAGACATTGCACATGGGGCGGTGAGCAAGATAAGTCTGTTCACTGACAACACCAAAATCAGAGCAGTGGTGCATGGAGAGGAGGGATGGAAGCAGCTGCAGGGGGACCTTAGCAAGCTGGAGGAGTGGTCAGAGAGGTGGCAGCTGGGGTTCAATGCAAAGTGTAAGGTTATGCACTTTGGGGTGAAGAACCCAAGGAGAGAATACTGGCTGGGGAGGGGTTAAGCTGGGGATCACTGAGGTGGAGAATGACCTAGGGGTAATGATAACAGGGACCATGGACAACACTGCCCAGTGCAGGAGAGCAGCTGCAAAAGTGAACAAAATTCTGGGGTGCATAGTGAGGGGTTTTTCATCTAGGCAAAGAGAGGTGATCTTGCCCCTCTGCAGGTTGCTGGTAACGCCACACTTAGAGTATTATGTGCAGTTTTGGAGGCCATATCTAAAGTGTGATATCAGGCTACTGGAGGAGGTGCAGAGGAGGGCAACAAAGATGATATGTGGAATGAAAGGGACAGGCTATGACAACAGGCTGAGAGACCTGAATATGTACACCATGGAGGATAGAAGGGACGGGGGGAACATGATAGAGACATTCAAGTATCTGACAGGAATCAATAAGGATATGACAGATGGGGTCTTTAAGTTAAGAAGGGGGAGGGTCACCAGGGGGCATGCGCTAAGAAGAAAGGGGGGAAGATTTAGGAAGGAAATGAGGAGACATTATTTCACAGATAGGGTGGTAGCAAAGTGGAACGCCCTACCAGAATGGATGGTATCATGTAAATTTGTGAACATTTTCAAAAGGGCATGGGACAGGGAACAGGGGAGAGTGAGGGCGGGGGAGGTGAGGGGGTGGCAGTGGAATGACAAATGGGAGGGGGGTGTGGCAGCTGCAAACTAGGGGTGCTAGCTGCACATTCAAGCAGACTTAGATAGACCGGGTGGTCTGTTTTAGCTGGCACATTCGTATGTTCGTATGTAAGTACATATGTCTAAAACTCTACTCCCCCCCGTTTATCTAATAAGGTCTATACACTTACAGACCAAAAATAATTTGATTTCCTATCAAGTAGAGTCTAAAACTTCTCTCACTGTGCAAAAAAGAGTCTTGCAATCTCAGAAATTGTTTATTCATTATATGTTCCTATCCTTTCCTCCTTTCTCTCCCCTTGTGAAAATAATCATATGTGTTAGCTGTAAAATATAAACTATCTATAGTAATATTAAATATAAATGCCAAATATATAATGGGACATATATAATACCCCTTCACGTAACTTTCTTTCTTTCTTCTCATGTATATAACGGTGTGTCATTTTCTGTTCTTCGCCCCTCGGGTCTTTTCCCCATGATTATTTCAAGAATCTTTATTTCATTCCTTATCTTGGGGTTGGTTTTCTGGTTCTTTGTTCAAAATCTGGTGAAGAAATTATTCCACCTCTTGTGGGGAGCTTGCAATTATAATTTTTCATTTGTAATACATTTTTAAAGTTGCTGGAGTTGGGTGGGTGAATGAAATTTGTTTTCTCCCCCAAAGGTTTTTTTTTACCTCTTCATATGCATTCCTTTTCTTTTGCAAATCTGGGCCGATATCAGGAAAAATAAATATTTGAGTACCATGATACATCAGGGTTTTTTTCTTCTTTGCTTCCCGTAAGATTAATTCATTCTCTTGTTATTTGTGAAACTTCACAAATAAGACTCTAGGATATCTTGCATTGGGACTTCTCCTTGCTGGAGTTCTATGTGCTCTTTCTAATTCAATTTTATCCTCAGGTAATTTCTGCCCTACTAACTTAGAAAGCCACTTTTCATGGAACCCCAGAATATCTTCTTTTTCATAACCTTCAGGTAAGCCCAGAATTTTTTGATTTTCCCTTCTGGAATGCCATTCTAAGTCTGCCAACTTTTCTTAAATTTTCCCCATCTCTTCCTTTTGAGTTTTAATATCCCTTTTAATATTTGGCATTAGATCTTCCATCGTAGATGTGCGTTTTTTGTTTTTCATAACGCTATTATTTAAGGTCTGTATTTCCCCCTTAAAAGCTTTCATTTCTTCCTGCACACACGACATTTTAGATTCTAATTTCAAGAAACCCTTTTTTTCATCTAAAACATCCTTGGCAAAATCTTCAGAGTTGCCCTTCAGTTCCGCTGCCTTTGGATCTCCCTAGTTCATTTCTTTTGGCCTTGCTCCCAAGCCCTTTTTATCCTTTCTGTTACTACTTTCTCTGGTCTGTGTGTCAGCACCTTGACTCATGGGGTGGGGGTGGGGGGTTCTTGTATCATACCTCTCAACCTTTTTCCCCAAATGTGGAACATTGCCTGTCAAAATATGGAACAAATGAGCAAAATGTGGAACACTTAATCAAATCTTTACCTAAGAAGCTCAAAACACTATTAACATGTTGCATTTTTGTTAAGAAAGTCTGTTATTAATTGAATAATATATTTTTTGCATCATTTGCTATGGATTTTTGCTATGAAATGTTGACTTTGAATGTGGAACAAGTCCTCACAATGTGGAACAGGGAGCTTTTGTGAAGTAAAATGAGGAACGTTCCTCGTAATGTGGTACAGTTGAGAGGTATGCTTGTATCATTATTTTCAAGTGATGCAGTTTGCTCATTTGGCATATTGTCAGATATGGGGAAATGACTGTGTAGTGTTATTAGAGGTTTGCAAATAAATATGATCTTGCTGTATGCCTTGCTTTATATTATTTTCACCATCTTGAGTCTTTTGTGAAGTCTTGTTTATAACATCTCTCTCTTCCATCTCTTCCCCACTTGCAGCCACTTCTGGCAGGCCTACCCACTATACTCCCTCCTTAATCTCAGTTTGTACACACTAGTGGAGAAGTGATTTGATGAAAACAGAAAAGTAAGCTAAATCTGTTGAACACTGTACATTCATATAATATGCAGTCTGATAGATTTAATGAAGCTCATTCTTGATTTTGTTAATTTATTATAATAGAGTTAAAGGACTAGTAGAGTGACTAATACCACAATTCTGGTGAGATTTACAAGTTCTGTCTCAGATGTTTACTTTATCTATAAATTTAATGTTTTCTTAATAACAACAATACTTGTATGATTTTTTTACAAAGAATTTGATGCAGTATTTCACTGATGAAGGATTTTTTTTGAAATGTCTGAATTAATATACTGAATTTGAGATATACAAGCACCTAAAAGTAAAAAATACAAAACTTTTTGTAACAGTCTGGGTGAGTGGGCTTATTTTATCAATCTATTTCTGATAAGATTTCACCAGGCAATCACAAAATCCCCTTTTGAGCTCGATTTGTGAAATTCCATCAACATTGTTCATGAGTTGGGGTCCTGAAATTACCATGTTGAAAATTTGGTGACAAAATATGTAAAAATGGCCAAATAATGCATCAGAGTTGAAAATCCCATTGAAATACATTTAACCACATTTACCTTAGTTTCTTATATTGCAGTCATGGGTTCCAGCAGCAAGACGTGTCTTCGATCGGACAGTGGAACTTTATTCTGTAACCTGTTCAGGTGAGTGAGATTATGTGGATGTGTGCTGGTGGTGTGGGGTGGTGGGTGCTCAGTGGGAGGTTGGGGTTGAGGGGGATCAGATTGGCAAGGGATTGTTTTCTTTCTTACAGGTAAAAAGAAAAAAAAAGGATATCAAGGGACCATTTTCTTTATTACAGAGTGGCAATCGGAGGAGGGGATGCCACAAGACACCAGGGAAAGAAACACAAATTACAGGGATGGTGATTGGATGTTGGGAGGGTGCCACTAGACACCAGGGAAATGAAAGTAACATTATGAGGATGATGATTGGGTGATGCCACTAGACACCAGGGAAATCAATTAATATTACAGAAATGGTGATTGGAAGGAGGATTGCCACTAAACACCAGGGAAACAAAACATATTATGGGGACTATGATTGGGGGGGCACTAGACATCAGGGAAAGGAATTAATTTTATGGGGATGGCAATCAGATGTTGTGGGGTGTGACTAGATATAGGAAACAAAAAATATTTGAGGACCAGGTTGAGGAGAGTGCCACTAGACACCAGGGAAACGCATGTGGTTTTGTATTATTAAAAATGATCCCCAGGATCAAATCCTGCAACAGGGGATGTAGCTATTTTTATGTTGAGTTATGTGACCATTCATGTAAATAACCAAGGATGGGTGCAGTGTTTTGGGAAAATGCACCAAACAATGGCCTACTTTCAGTAAAAAAAATACTAATCTCGTGTGTAATTCTTGTTAATTCTTGGTATGGTATTCTGGGATGGCGATGGGGGATGCCAATAGACACCAGGGAAATGGCATATCACTCCTCTCACTGCAACCCACATCATGAGTTCCAGCTGCGGCTGCAGAAGTCATGAATGTCTCGGTGTTCCAATGCAGAGAACGTGGATCAATGCCTCCTTTCGCTAAGCTGGGCAGTCTGGGTTATGGGATGCCCAGATAACATATTTCTAGCATTGTTTCTAAAAAAAAACAACAACTCCAGAATCTAATGAAACAGATCCAGCTTAGCTAGATTCAGGTGTTTGTTTTTTTAAAAAGACAGTTATATATTTTCTCGTGTTTTCATTTGAGGAGGAAAAAACATGTTGGCGGTTTCATGGCACAAAAAAATGCTTCCCAAAACAAGAAGTAAGTGGTGCAAACAAAAAACAATAGTCTTTGACATCAAATTTTTCATTTTGCACTAGAATGTTGTCTCAAAAACCCTACTGTGCAGCACATGAGGGAAGACACTAATTTTTAAAGCCTTATAACTCTGGAACTCTTTAATATTTTTTCCCCACATCTATCAAAGGCATTACCTTTTGACATAACATATGTTCCCTGCAAGTTTGGGAAAAAAATTCAATTCCATGTAGGCTGTAGGTGAGAGCAAAAAAAAAAAACATAAGTATAGGAAAAAATTTAGACATTTACATGACATATTAGGATCTCAGAAACCACACAAGCTACCATCACAAAAATATTCACTATTCAAGACCTTATCTTCTAGGCAACACATACAAAATTTCAGCTCATTTCCATTAATGGTGCCAAAAATATTAACATGCAAAATTAGGGGTTTAACACTGAACACCCTACTCAACCCTAACTATAGTGGTGCTAGCGTGCCACTATAATAGATAGATATACAGACAGATAGATAGACTAAATAATGGGCAAGGGTGGTATACAAGGATGTGTACCCACCAAGAGGTCTAATTAGGGCTATAAGGCCATGGGCCCTAAGAACAAGTGACTTTATTGCCCAGATTAGCCCCTTTTGCCCTCCAGATGAGTATAATACTAAGTGTTCCACCCTTACCCATTGTTTGCTGAAAACAATACATTAGGATGATTATTGTTATGGAGATCACACGTTTGACAAGAAGGTATCTAGCAGCAAAGAGGGAATGGTGTGTAAAGAGTGCAGGTAGGAGTCTGGAGGATTTCTGGAACTTGGAAGGTTTTGTGTAAGTGTCTGTTTTCTCCAGGTTCTTTTGCAGCTTGTTAATTGCTTTGGCTAGCTTCTTAATGTTGTATTAATAGTATTATTAGTGGTGTCCCATACAGTTTAGTGCAGGTGTATATTTTTTTATTAGTGCAAGTATATTCTTTTAATTGTTTGATTAGTGTAGATATATAGCTTTAATTTGTGTAGGTATATAGCTGTAATTGTTTAATCAGTGCATGTACTGTATATACTATTAATTGATAGATTAGTCACAGGTATACATGGAAATAAATGATGGCCTCTTCTATGGGGAAAAGTTTCCCTACATCTGCGCCTATATCTACATCTATATCATTTGCAAAAATACACTGTTAATGTACCAGTTAGAGTTCATATTAAAGCAACAAAAGTAGGGAACTGTGGTGTTATGGTTTCTGACCTTAACTCCCAACCCCCCCCATCCCCTCCAAGCAACAAAAGGAAAAACATTGCAGTTTTGTCTGTCCTGAGTCTTGGCGAATCAGGAGTGGGATCTTCCTTGAAACACAGAAGTTGACGGCAGATAAGGACTGCAAGGCCCATCCAGTCTGCCCATTTTTTCTACCTCATGAATGTGTCATAGGTCTTTACTATGTCAATGGCCTATATATTCATACTCATCTGTGTTGCTCCCTTATGCCTATCCCATGCCTGCCTGAAGCCCTGCACTGTATACATATCCACCACTTCCTGAGGTAGGCCATTCCATGCATCCACCACCATTTCTGTGAAAAAGAACTTCCTCACATTACCCCTTAATCAGCCTCCCTCTAATCTCATGCTGTGTCCTCTTGTCCTGATATTTTTCGTATATTTAAACATGTTAGACTCTTTCACCTTGTTAATGCTTTTAAGATGTTTGAATGTTTTGATCATATCACCTCTCTCCTTCCTTTGCTCTAGGGTATACATATTGAGCTCCATTAATCTGTCCTGATATGTTTTCTGATGCAGTCCCTGCACCATTTTGGTTGCCATTCTCTGGACTACTTCCATTTTGTTGATGTCCTTGTGCAGGTGCGACCTCCAGAACTGCACGCAGTACTCCAGATGGGGCCTAACCAGTGTCTTGTAAAGAGGGATTATTACCTCCCTCTTATGACTTGTGATACCCCTACTAATACACCCCAATATCCCTCTAGCCTTACCTACTGCTTTAGTGGTCTGCTTGGATGATTTCAGGTCATCTGTGATGATGATGCCCAAGTCTCTTTCTTCCCTTGTGATTGCCAGCAATTCCCCTCCCAACCTATAGGTGGCTTTATGGTTTCTCTTCCCTATGTGCATGATCTTGTACTTCTTTGCATTAAACCCCAGTTGCCACTCTTCTGACCATTTTGCCAGTTTATCCAGATCTCTTCTCATTCTGCCCACCACATCTGGATCATCTACTCTGTTGCAGATATTGGTGTCTTCTGAAAACAGGCAAACCTTACCATCCAGTCCATCTCCAATGTCACGGATGAAGATATTGAAGAGGACTGGCCCCAGGACTGATCCCTGAGGTACCCCACTTGTGACTTGTATCTCTTCTGACTGTATACCATTTACCACCACTCTCTGTTTTCTGCCAGCCAACCAGTTTTCCACCCAGTTGACCAACTTCTGACCCACCCCGAGCCTACCTAGCTTATTAAGCAATCTTCTATGTGGAACAGTATTGAAAGCTTTGCTGAAGTCAAAGTAGGCAACATCAACTGCACCCCCTTGGTCCACCACTTTGGTTACCCAGTCAAACAAATCTATGAGATTAGTTTGACAGGACCTTCCTGTTGTAAACCCATGCTGTCTTGGATCCTGTGCTCCTATGGATTCCAGGTGTTGCACTATCCTTTTCTTAAGGAGTGCCTCCATAATCTTGCCCACTACTGAGGTAAGACCGACTGGTCTGTAGTTACCTGCCTCCTTCTCCCGTCTACCACTTTTGTGGAGCAGGATCACATGAGCCTTTCTCCAGTCTTCTGGGACCTCTCCTGTGCTCAGAGACTCACTAAACAGTTCTGATAATTGCTCTGCTAGTTCCAACCTTAGCTTCCTTAGTACCCTGGGATGTATGCCATCAGATCCTATTGCCTTATCCACCCTGAGCTTAGTGAGATCTTGTAGGGCCCTTTCTTTTGTGAAGGGACTTGTGCACACCTCTCTCCCCCCTGTGTCCATAATGCTGAGCTGTGGGCCCTGCCCTACCTTCTCCTCAGTAAATACTGAGCAGAAGTATCTATTTAGGATAGCTGCCTTTCCTTGGTGCTTCTGCACACACTCCCCCTGATCCACCTTGATCTTAGCAATACCCCTCTGGACTTTCTCCATTCACTAATGTATCTATAGAAAGTCTTGTCCCCTTCTTTTAATGTTCATGCTAGTGTTTCCTCGGTGTGTGTCTTTGCCTGCCTTACTGCCTTCTCTGCTTCCCTTGGGGAAGTTTAGTATGCCTTCCTATCTTCATCCTGCTGCATTCCTTTATATTTCCTGAAGGCCAACCTTTTGGCTTTGTCCTTTTCTGCTATTGTTTTTGAGAACCAAAGTGGTTTCCTCCTTCTTTTGCTCTTGTTTTTCTTCCTAACACAATGGGATGTTGCTTCAAGTATTGCATCCTTAATGCTTGCCTACTTTGCCTGTACCCCCTCACCTGTATTTCTTCCTGCCTGGGCTAGCTTAACTCTGTTGTCCATCATATCAAAGTCAGCTCCTCCGAAGTCCCATATCCAAATGTTTGCCTTGGAATGGGATGATTTAGTTCTTGTGGCCGAATTGAACCATACCATGTGTTGGTCACTGACCTCCAAGTGAACTTCTACTTGGAGATCTGTGATCCTTTCCCCATTAGTCAGTACTAGATCTAGGATAGCCCTGTCTCTTGTGGGTTGTTGTACCAGTTGCTTGAGGCCTTCCCCCTCAGGGAATCCACTATGTGCCTAGTTCTGATGGATGTTCCTGCAGGTATTGACAATCTGTATCTGGCATGTTGAAGTCTCCCATTATCAGAATCTCTCCTTTAGCAGTCGTGTTTTGCATATCTTCTAACAGTAATGTTTCTATGTCCTCCACCTGGTCTGGAGGCCTGTAGACAACCCCAGTTCATATGGCTCTCCCATTTCCTGTTTCCAGAGTGACCCACAGTTTTTCTGACTCCTTATGTGTATTCCGAATTTCTGTAGCTTTGGTATTCTCATTGACATAAAGGGCCTCCCCCCCCCCCCCTTTTTGCACCTTGGTGTCTTCTGAACAGTATGTAGCCAGGTACCAACCTCTCCCAAGTGTGGTTACTGATGAACAGTGTCTCGCTAATGGCTACTATGTCCAGTTTAGCCTCTGTCATTGTAGCCTGTAGGTCTGGGATCTTATTTCCCATACTGATGACATTTGTGTATATGATTTTTCATTGGCCATATTTTGGTGCGTTAGTTGTTGTGCAAGGTCCAGCATTTCTCCTGCGTGTCGTATGGGGAGCTGAAACTTTTTCCTTACCTAGTGATACAAATGAACTACAAACATGCTGAACTCCTGTTTGATCACTAGCTGAGGGGGAAGGGGTGTTCTTTCCATCTGTTGTATCGGGTGCTATACCCCTCTCCCCATTTGCTACTTTAAATATTCTGCAATGATGCGATGTACCTGGGAGACATCTGACCATTATCCCCGGCTGGAAGTAGGTATTAACTCCCTGAATCATGGAGTCCCCTATGATCAGAAGTGTTTTGGATTTCCTTTTTGCTTTTTTGTTTTGGTCCCTGTTTTGGGTGAGTTTTGTAGCACTAGCTTCTGTGTGGTAGTGTCCTGCTCTGCAGTGTCCTCTGCCCCTTTGTTTGATTTTGGAAATAGAGGCAGACACCTGTTTGTAGTTTTTATATGGTTTGTGGCGTTGATACATTGGAAAACATTGAGTGATGGGGCACCTGATTTGCCCCTTCTAACTACCTACTAACCTTCTGGACCAACTACCCTCTGTGGTCAAGGTGCTGCAGTTGCATGTTGGGAAAATGGCAGGTGGTTCTTATAATATATTTCCTCCTGAATATGTGATTTGAGGCATTCAATCTCTGCCAAAGCTGCCTGGAGCAGAGCCCTTAGATCTCCAATGGTCCAGCATGTAGGACAGCATCCTAAATCCTGTATAACTGCCCTTTTGAAAAGTGTCCCACAGTACCTGCAGAATGTATCTTGTGCACTCCCAGGGTGTGTGGCACAGACATTGGTTATGCACCCCTTGGCATTGCACACCACCTGGCAGTTGACATTGGGGTAGTCCTTTCTGTTAACATACGCTACACCCTCCGGGCCAGGTGGCAGGTGGATGCCCACATGGGTGCAGTCAATGGCCCCAAGCACTCCAGGCATTTGTGCTACTCTGTGAAAGTCAATCATGGTTGTTGTACGCTGTGCCTGTGTGCTGGGGAAATGGATGTATAGCGATGTATGTGGCAGCAGGGCATTGAGGAATTGTGTGAGGAGGTATGATGTGGCCGACTGGGTTATGCCTGTGGTGTCCCCTGTTGGTCTATGGAAGGTGCCCGTGGTGAGCAGACACATTACAGCTGTTACCTTCATCTCCACTGACATAGCATGGCTCCATCTAGTAGGTGCCTGCATCTCCTAACTGCACAGCTCACACAGCTGCCTCAAAATAGCACTGTTCAGGTGATACCGGCCCACAATCTTTCTATCGGTGTAGTTCTCGAAGGTGGTGCTGGCACGGTACCACCTGTTCTGGGGCATACCACCGACAGACCCTTCCATGGCCACGTCACTGTTCCTCTTGCCTCTTCACACCCCTCATTATGGCCTCCATTTGGAAGGTTGCACTGGCCATGGCACCTGCTGTCCTGTCTCTCCTGGGCAGTCAGCTGCTGTGGGCTGTTTGCTACCCTAGAGCAGTGCCTTGCACTTTTCCTGTCTCTCTGTCACTCCCTCTCCCCCAGCTCACCCTCCACTGCCACCTCTGTCCCACTCCCCTGTGGCTGCCTGTTCCAGTCCCTCTGTTCCTCACAGGCTGTATCTCCCTTGCTCCTTCTGTATCCTCCCTCCACTGTCCGGTTCCTCTCTCTCTCTCTCTCTCTCTCTCGCCCCTGGTGCAAGTGCTGTCCCTGTGCTTGCACCCTCTGTTTATAGGCTGAAGTCTGCTCGGTGCATCTGGGAGTTGCTCCGCACTTGTGCCATGGGTCAGGAGTTGAATATTACACTGCGCCACATATTCATTGGCACGTCCCCTGCCCTTGCGCATGCATTCATTAGGGTTGCACACTGGTGCACTGTGACTTACACTGCGCACTGGCTCCCACTGAATATCGCTCCTTGACACATTTCCGAATTTGCATGGGTGCAACTCAGTTGCACCATGCGCAACTGCTTTGAATATCCCACCCTTAATCTTTTTCCGTGCTCTAATAATGTTGTTTCTTGCACTGTCCTTACAAGCAAACCTATAAGAAAATGCTCAGGTGAAGCTAGGTGCCTTTGCCAGCAAACCTAGTCTTCCACCCCAAAAACACAAACTAACCTGACCTTTAAATTCTTGCTTCTGTTGGAAGTTACCTAGACTTTGTCAGCTCTACCCCCCAGTTTACACTCCTAATCCCCTGGAAGAGCTGTGGGAGGGTGCAATTAGCTCCCTCAAAGTGAGAAGGAGACGGCAACACCTTTGAGACCAAACAGAAAACATTTCAGCAAAATAATAAAATAGTAGCAAACAGTAATTTTGCTTAGCCTAATGACAGATTTAAAAAAGTCATAAAAATATAAGTACCACCTGTAGCAATTTCACAGAAGATATACCTTGCAAAATACAATTTGAATCAGAGAAGATTACAACAGTAATGTGTAAGCACAAAACAGTGACAAACCTGTAGGCACACCTTGAAACAATGCAATAGAAAGTACAGTCTGCAACAGTAATTTGAATCAGAGAAGATTACAGAGGTAAAATGTAAGTAAAAAACGGTAACAAACCTCTGAGCACAAAAGAAAATAGTAACACACAATAAATCTTCCTAGCCAAAATAAGCCTTATTCTTTGTCCTTGCTCTGATAATGTTGCTCCTTGCTCTGTCCTTACAAGGAAACCTATAAGAAAAGAACTCAGGTGAAGCTAGGTGCCTTTGCCAGCAAACCTAACCTTTTCAACCTAGGGTTCTCAACCATAATATTCACCACATTCCCTGAACAAATAAGTTCTGATGTGATCTGCTTTCTTGAGGCAGGGCCCACAAGTTGTTGGCATGATGTGGGGAGACACAGTTCTTTATATTTGAATACTATATCAGAATGGGGTGAGCATGAGGGTTATGAACCTCTAGGAAGACCTCTCCACTGATTCACCAAGACTCAGGACAGCCAAAACTGCAGTGTTTCTACCTTTTGCTGCTTGGGGTTTGGGGAGTTAGGGTAAGAAACCCTAACATCATATTTCCCTACTTTTATTGATTTAATCTGAAACCTAATTAGTGCATTAACACAATTTTTTGCAAAGAATTTCCTTCCTTTTTGAGATAGTAGAGTTGTATCCTCATTCATGCAGGTCCCCTTGGGACCTGCATTAACACTTCCATCTGGCTTCAGAAGCACAGGACCCTCTGGGTCCTGCTCCTCAAGAGATGCACACATCCATCTGGCTGTGGCAGCAATTTATCTGCTTTGTTGTAACTGTTTTTTGTGGGGCTCACTTCAAAGAAAAAATATAGTAAGTGCGCCTCTAAACTCCCAGTGGTTCATTAAATATGGGAACAAATGTGTTTTTCATTTTTTTAGCCATAAGTCTATAAATTTTTCTCATTTTGATCTGAAAGTAACAATGCTTGTAGTCTAAGATGAGATATATCTTTGCTTCATTTTTAACCATGATCAGATTTCAATTATGGATCTGCACCATGGTGAAGTTTGGAGGTAATTTGGGTGCAATTATTGCTAGGCAAAAGTTGTAAATTCTGCTTTAGTGGAACTTTAACGAAAGTTTGTCAACTTTCATGGATTTTTCAAACTTACACCATTGGCAAAATCAGGAATCTTCTGAATGTGTTTGGCAAATTTTGTCCTGTTTCATGGCGTTTTCTTGCTGAACTCTGGAATAATACACATGAACTGTGGAACTAATCCACAGTTCATGTAATTGTTAGGCAGTTCAGATAGAAAAAATAAACTTTACATGGTGTCTCTAGTGGCACCCCCACCCTCTGGTCACTTGCTCTATCAGCAGGCCTCTCCACCTTGGCTGCAAACTGGTTCAGTGCCTTCCTGACAGAGAAGACACAATTGGTTCATATTGCTGACTCCATCTCCCTTCCTCTACCCATTAGTACTAGTGTCCCACAGGGCTCTGTGCTTGGTGCCCTGCTTTTCTTCACTTTTTTTAATGATCTCCTGTCTGTCTGCTCTTCCTCCTCCATTCACATGTATGCAGACAACACCATCCTGTTCACCTCAGGCCAATCCCCCACTGATGTGACTGCCAGACTCCAGCTAGACTTCAATAAGATCCAGCTCTGGCTCATCTCCTACCAACTCTTTCTAAATACCAAGACGACTGTCTCTATGACCTTTGGCACAAGGCAGAGACTCTCAAGGCTAACCTCCATGCCCATCTTCCACACCCTTGATGCCGCCTCCTCATTTCAATACCTAGGGGTTTGGCTCAATCAACACCAACATTATTCTGGATGTGTTGATGCCATCCTGAAGAAACTGTGACCCAAGTTAGGCACTTTATACAGGAACCATCGTTGCATCCCTCTACCGGCAAGGTGTGAGCTTGCCCAGAAGATGATCCTCCCCAATTTTGAATTCTGCGATATAGTCTACAGTGCTGCTCTTATGACCTAGCTATCCAAATTGGACAGCCTATTTAACTCCTTCTGCCTCTTTGCTCTCAACTCATCTCCTCTTACTCATCACTGTGACCTCTACCACATGTTGTCTTTTACCTCACTGTCTAACCGTCATACCTCCCACTATGCTAAATTCATCTCAAAGTTCTGGTATGATGCTCTCCCTACCTATCTATTCTCCTTGCTTACCATTCCCCTCCACCTGTCCATGCACTTTGATCAACTGACTCTCGTACACTGATTGCCCCACACTGTGCTACAACTATAGGTCAAAATTTGTTCTCTCACTGGCTACCCAAATTGTGGAACTCCCTTCCTCATCAGATCCTGCACTCCTATTCCACTTCTTGCCTTTCTGCAGCTTTACACAACTTTCTATCCCCCAACTGTTCCTGCCCATGACCTCCATATCTCCAACAAATTTTTCCTCCCTTGAGCCCACCCATCCGCATCTCACCTCCATGAAATGTACTGCCATCCTTTAAAGTAATGCACTTGAGATATTGTATACCAATGCACCTGATGTGTTTTGCTGCTTATTGTCACTGATTGTACACAACCATATTTAATCATGCCTGTAAAATCTATGTAATTTGTTGTTGTCACTCATATGTATCATTGTTATCCTGATTCCCCTTCCCCTCAGGACACACCATGAGATGAGCAATGTTGTTATTCAGTGTGCCTTTCCTGGTGAAAACTTTCAATAAATAAATACATTTTATTTCCCTGGTATCTAGTGGCACCCCCCACCCTCTGATCATTGGAACATTAACCTCTAATATTTCCCTGGTGTCTAGTGGCACCCCCACCTTCCAGTTACCATTCCCATAACATTTTATTTCCTTGGTGTCTAATAGCACTTCACCCTCTGATCACTGGCTCTGCATTTCGCTTTCATGTTTCTCAACTGAAAGTGTCCGTCCCTCTCAGAATTATGGCAGCACTTTCTCCTCCCATTGTAAGTATTCATATTGTGTAGTATCCATGACTACCATGCAATGCAAACACTTACAATGGGAGGGGCAAACATGGCTGTAAAGTTGCTAGGGACTGGAACTTTTCACTTCAGAACAAAAGAAGCAGATGTGGGCTGATGACCAGAGGGTGGGGGGTGCCACTAGACACCAGGGGAAATATTAGAGATTAGTGTATCAGTGATCAGGTTGTGGGGGCTGCCACTAGACAACTGGAAAATAAAATGTTAGGGGGCCAGTGACAAGAAGATGGGGAGGTGCCCACTAGACACCAAGGAAATATTAAAGGTTATGGGGTGGCAATTGGAGGGTGGGGGTGCCACTAGACACTAGGAATTATTTAGAAAGTATAATATTCAGGGCCAGTGATACACACTATGTTGATTAATACATTCATTCCACAGTTTAGTAACTCACTGAGCTATGGAATAAATGTGTGAATTGTAGATTAATGTATTAAACTGCATAAAGAAATTGCACAGAACTGATCTCTGAGAGAGATCAGTTCTGTGGAATTTTGTTCCACAGATTAATACATTAATCAGCAGCTCATACATTTATTCCACCATTCCAAATCTGAATTTCTGTGAAAGTTACCAAAATGATTTCTAAACTTTCATACTGAGTGACAGAGGATGGAATTTGCAGGAGTCTCTTGAGTGGCTCCATATCCTATGTGTGAGGACAGTAAATCCAAAGTTGCTGAGCACTCACCAGAGATATTAGCAAACAAAGCTTGAATTAAGCCACAAACCAGTAGTTCTGTAGTTCCACTAAATTTATTGTAGAAAGATAGTTGCTCAAGTAGCAATGTGTGTAGCTGGAAAGCCACACAGACCCCCTGCGCTTTGATCAGAGGCCTTCCTAAGGAGGTGCTGACTATGTTAATTGGAGACCCATTATATACATTAAAGTGCATACAATGCTGCTATCTAGTGGCTAATTACATTCATTAGCAACACAAAACAAAACAAAAAGTCAGTAGTTCTGAGGGGATTAGAACCTATGGAACTGAATTACATGCTTAGGCACTGCTAAATTATAAAATAAACTAAACATTCAAAATTAATTTATTACCATAGAAACAAATACGTTTTTAGTAAAAAACATGCTTTATACATCATTTTAAATTTGATTTATAAAATGGCAGGGTAAAATCGTGTAATCAGATTGGCTCTTATTTATCTGTAAAATTTGGTTTACACATGGGTAAAAAAAAGGACTGCTCAGCAGTGAAGAGTCTGCAACACAGATCAATGGGCATTTGGAACACAGGCATTTCAATTAGCCCTCTACTGCCAGAGTTGATCTTCCACCTCAAACATAGCTGCTACCTTTACACTGTAAAAAAACTTCAACTGGGCCCTAAAAATAAAACTACCCATAATAAAAAATAAAACATAGAGGATAATGTATGGTCCTCTGTTGGTAACCAGTCTGTTATCCATCGAGAGGTTGCCAGGGTGACCGTTTAAACCTCGAGAGCGAAGCTCGAGAGATTTACGTCACCGTGGCAACCTGGAGACGGTTAACAGTAACCGGTTGCCGATAGAAGGACCATACATTGTTTTTTATAGTGTATGGTCCCAAGAAAAAGAGAAAATGTCTCCTTACTTTTCGAAAAGGAGTCACCACCTCAGCCGTTCAGTCCTTCCCTTACCGCTGAGCATCCATCGGTTCCCGAGTGTAGAAAAAGGCGAGACCCATTGTTAACCTATCGATGTGACGTAGAATCGATAGGTTAACAACATTACCACGTCACATCGATGGTATAACAACCATAGGAAATGATGATTTCCTAAGGTTAATAGCATTCTACCATACATTATAAATGAATTAAATGCTGTTTCCCTGATTATCACACTCTCCTTACATACATAAACACATTAGAAACAATAAGTATTGTTTATAGTTTTCACTACAACTGTTTCTTTACTGACATTCAGAAATCCCCCTTCTATCTTTAACTGCTTATCTGGGAACTCTCTTTTTCTTGCCCTGACAGTGAGATAACCAAGTCTTTGGCTGTGACAAAGGCCTTTGTTGTCTCTGTGTATAGTGTGTTGTGACAGAAACATTCTACCAGTGGAACTGAGCAGAATTTTGAATCCATATATTCCATGGTAAACATTCTGTGATAAGCATTCCATATCTTGAAAGTGGGGAACAACATAGAAAAAAACAGGACGAAGAAAGTAGGCAATAATACAATAACATCATCAATGACATCACTTGAAGTGGGTGGAAGGATTATTTTATCACAAATGCACAAAGTAAATCTGTTTTTCTACATATAAACGTGCTTTTCCCAATAGGAAAAAGTAAAAAAAAAAGGAGTCAATTTTCTAAGCGCAATAAAGCACTCAGCAGTGTGTGTAAACCATATTTTACAGCACGGCCAGCAGCTGAAGTCACTTGGCCGTTGGCCTTGTGCCTTACTACGACCCTGGCTGTGCTGTAAAATATGATTTACACATACCCCTTTGTGCCTTATTGCTTACATGTACATAGTATTGAAAAAAATTAATTAGCCACATTGCTGTAAATATAAAATCCAAGAGAGTTCCATATATAGAATAGTGGATGGGCGACCATCCACAACTAGGCTGTGTTTCCATCGAGGGAGCTGATGATGTCATAGAGACCTCGAGAGCGAAGCTCGAGAGGTCTCTGGCATCATCAGCTCCCGAGATGGAAACATAGACTTCATTGTGGATGGGCAACCATCCATTGTTTTTTAAAGTATATGGTTCACCCAAAATGGACACAAGGTTCATACCTTGTTCATGCTCCTGCACTCATCCTCGCTCAAGTCCCATTCTCCCAAGATACCGGTCCTGCTCACTGAGTTACATGCTCATGTTCTGGGCACATCCCCCTACTCGCCGTGGTCCCACTCTGCTTTTACACTAAAAAGAAAAAAAAACTGTAAATTGATATTTCTGACACATGGGCCGATTATGGCAGTGTGTGTCCTAACTGTCTTCTTGCCCGGCCACTCGCTAAATGAGTCTGTCATTTTAGTATCTATTTTTTGAATCTCTGCCTGTTTCTACCAATCAAGTAGGAGCTCAAGGGGGAAAAGTTGTTGTACTATCGATGTGATGTCAGAACGATAGTACAACAACTTTTCTGACCTTTGAACTGTCCTACAACAAGATTTGGAAAACCTTTGTTTTCCATACACAATAAGCCCTAACCATACACTATATATTACTTTGAAGAACATTATCAGTCCTAGATAATCATTAAATAGCCAAAAATGAAGTAACAAAGGTATAAAGAGACAATGTTTTTGGTGCAGTAAATTTGGAAATGTGATCAGTTTAGTATGTCACGTTGGGAATTCCCAGGGGATCCACAGATGCCAAATCCTCATTAAATCCAGTATGAGGGCACCTGAAAGGAAGAAAATAGAAGAAGGACACCATGTGAATACACACAACACATTTATTATCCTTACTTTTTTAAGAATGGTTTTAGATCACATTCTGCATTCAGGCCTTTGGGCTACAGACAGCCTAAGTGGAAAATCCAAAAACTTTCCCTTTGTAACAGTTTGTTGGCTTGGATTTCTGGCCACAAATTCCAGTGCCATAATTTAGTTCCTGCTGGGTTATTCTCTTGTACCTCAGTGTAGTGTTTAACCAAAGGTTTATGAAACAGGCCTGCTCTAATATTCCGAATATGCTCTTGTATCCTTTGTTTTAGCAGTTTAATAGTTTTTCCCACATACAGGAAGTTACATGAAGGCCAAATTATGTACACAACATAACTGTTGCAAGTGAGAAAGCTCTTGATTTCCACTTCTCTCTCCTAGTCCTCCAAACTGAATTTGTTAGCTTGATGACACAGGTTGCATACATTGCACCTTCCACAACAGAACATTCCCGGGAGGGGGGGGAGGACCATTGTCTAAACATAGGTTCTGGTTGTACTAAAGAAAACCTGCTATGTACCAGTTTATCTTTCAAGTTTTCAGCTCTAGAAAAGGTAATGCAGGGACTATTACATAGTTTTTTAGCCAACAGGGGATCATTCATTAAAATTGGCCAATACTTCCTCACAATTTGCCAATCCATCCCGATGTCCTATAATATTTAGTGATGAAACAGACTGGTTGTTGGTTCCTGGCCAATCTTTCTTTGGGTTTAAAAAGGTGCTTTCTATCTGTATTAGTGGCTCTTTCTAGGGTTGAATCCAAAGCTGTTGGTCATACCCCTGCGGGAGGGGGACAGGCAAGCTGGAGGGGAAGGGGGTTTGCAAGTGGTACCAGGGTGGACACCCAGGTGCATTTTTCTTTTAACTATATCGGGGATAGTCGGAGTACAGTATCATGGAAAATCACAAGGTAGGGTTGGATGAGCTGGGGGAGGGAATTATCAAATTAAAAATAGACAGATGAATGGATGGCTAGGTAGACAGACACAGACAGACAGGCAGACAGACAGACAGACAGACAGACAGACAGATAGATAGATAGATAGATAGAGATTGAAAGAGATCTATCATCAGCTCACTGCAGTAATACAAGTCAGCAGCACTTTTTCATACAGCTGCAGATTTCAAGAAGCTCCCACTGTTCTCATAAAGAGAACATGGGTGAACAGCTCCTCTCACTAAGCTGGGCACCCTTGATTTTGAGGTGCCCAGAAAAGTTATTTCTGGCCATATTTAAAGAGAAAAACAGAATCTAGCTTAGTGGGTCCTGTTTAGCTAGGTTCAGGTGTTTGTTTTTTTAAAAATAAATAATTTTCATGTATTTTCTATGTTTTGTAGTTCGGGGGAAAATAACAAGATGGCAGCCATCATGACACAAACAATTTTTTTGTATTATGAGAAGTAAGTGGTGAGAAAGCAAAAAGCTCTCATGACACATAATTTTTTTTTGTCATATCATGGGGTTATCCAAAAAAAACCCAACAACTATTTATCCTTATAACTCTGAAAAGGTTATTACTTATTTATTTAGCTTTTGTTAACCAGGAAAGCACACTAGACAAAACAGATGCCTATTTTCAGGTGTGACCCGGGAGGTTACAAGGAAATATGGAGGCAATTACAAACAGGTTAAGGATGTACAGAGTTTCAGGTAAATGATATACAGGCATTTCAAGATGTAACAGGGAGACAATTCAAAAATACATAAAATACTAACCTAAGAAACACTATAAAAGGTATGCATAAGTGGGTAACCAATACATAGCTCTGGAAAGTGCCCAGCATGGAAAACCAAAATCAAGTGTAATATTGGGAAAAGCCACTAGTTTCTTAAGTGTAATTGCATGTCAAGGAGAGCAGCAAGTGATCCCAAAGGGAGTTTCAGAAACAGGTGTGAGAGGGGGTAGCACGAACATGGGCAGGAAAGGAATTCCATAGTCTAGGTGCACATATAGCAAATGCTCTGTTGCCCATTTATGTGTGAGAAGTAGGAACCTGAAGTACTGAAGAACCATGTGACCTTAGGGAATATGAGCAGGGACACTGGTTTACCAGGATTGAGAAAGGACATGTTCCATTTTCCACATTGTAAAAAACGATATTGTCACCGGTGTCTGCCAAGCCAAAATCCGGTTTTACCGGTATTTGGTTCTGTGTACTTTATTTAACAATTTTCAACTCTGCTACCATGCATTTTAGCATTTTTGACCTCCACTATTGCACATCCATCCATCCTTGTACCAATTTAAAGTTATTTTAGGTACAAGATGTGATGGCAGCAGCAGCAGCACTACAGCCCCCATCCCTAAGGTGTGATGGAAGCAGCAGTACGGCCCCATCCCTCTGGTGCGATGGCAGCACCAACAGCACTATGGCCTCATCCCTCTGTTGTGATGGCAGCAGAAACAGCACTATGGCCTCCTCCCCCAGGTGTGACAGAAGCAGCAGCACTGCAGCCCCCATCCCTTAGGTCTGATGATAGCAATACTACATTCCCCATCCACCAGTGGTGATGGCAGAAGCACTACAACCCCCTTCCCTTCGGTGTGATGGCAGTAGCAACAACGGTGGTCCACATCCCTCTAGGGTGATGGCAGTAGTGACAGCGCTATGATCTCCTTTCTTCAACACCCACACCCCACATGCACAAGTTACAAATCACTTGCTCACTTTGCTTATTAGAACTCAGATGTGAATTAATCTGAACCATCACCACTAAGGTGGACTACCTTTGTTTTTTCCTATCTATAATTTAACTGCCTGAATTGGATTTCTGCCTGTGACACCACTGACCAGGGTTCGGGAACATACTTGATTTGGGTGTTGGAGGCCAGCTAGTGGGTGAAGTCTTGAGTGTCCAACAACCACTCACCTTCTCCTGGAGGGAGGGTGGTTCATGGCTCATATTTGCTGGCCCCTGGTGGAGGCCAGAGGCATGACAACACATCGGCCTATTACTGCGGGGAGGAAGCGTGATGACTTCGACTTGTGCCTTTGACATCAAGTGGTCTGTCACGCTGCCAAGAAATGGGAAAACACCCGCTGGTCAACTGAAGGATGGCTGCTGGTCCCTCCATAAGCCAAAAAGCCCCAGACATGTATCCATTCTGACCCCTGCCATGCCCAGGATGCACAAGAAGTGCTTTGGGGCAATTCTTCTCCCCAGTAGCTTCCCACAGGGTAGGGGCCCACTCAATGAAGGGTTACTTTGGGTTACCTGGTAGCACAGCAGTAAGGCAGTGAATGGTGGTTGAGACTCAGCAGTGGTGCTTAGGAGCCTTGGCAGGCCTGAAGGAGTGGATGGCCAGGGGTAGGAGGAGCAAAAAAAAAATGCTTGAATTTGCTTTTTTGAAATGAAATGTCTTCACCTAAAAAATCCACAAGTGGACCTTCAAATGGATTCCTGCATCGTGCAGACATGTGGATGCTTTTGTTTTACTTGCTGTCCATGAGAAGGGTGTCTCCCAGTTTTCATGTCTGAGCTCAGATGTGAATTGAGCACCATTTGGCCCACCAGCATCATACAGACCCTGGGGTCTTACCTTCTGTATATCATTGAATGTGCTTTCAAACTCCACTGGCAAACATAAGTACACTTAAATACTTAACATTTGCTTTTTGTTGAAGCAGTCTATCAGAAAACTTTTTGTTGTCACAGAGACTAGAACAGCAGGTGGGAGAAAAGGTGCAAATGATCCAATTCACCTAAATGGGGTGCTAACTGTGAAGTCTTTTCATAAGTAGTAAGGCAGTTTTTTCCTTGTGAACATACTTCCATTCAGACTAGTTTTCATTCAAACAACTGAGGATTTTGGATGGCCCTGCTGATTATAAACTTGAATAAGCTAGTTGGTAACAGTGATCCTGCATTTAGCAATCTACAACCTAGATGCTCATATGCAAAGAATACAATAAAAACCTGACTACAAAATCATTGCAGCCAAGTAAACTCAGGTAAATTACATGGTACCTGACTACTATTCTATGATGTAGTAAACATATATTGGTATTTTTTATAAATCAGGTAAGGCCCACTAGGCAGAACTGCCTGTTTTCAGGAGTGACCTAGAAGCACTGGGAAGCTTAAGTGACATTGCTTGAAGTCACACAGTATGCAAGTGGAGGCTGTGGAAATCAAACCCAAGTCTGCTGGATGTACCCATTTCAATCACTGCTTGTTACTTTAACTACTAGACTATACTGCCAGCCATAATAACACCTATATATATATATATAACATTTTAATATATTATTTTAATAATAGTGCACAGTACCTACAGTGCAAATTATGAACATGAAACACTTTACATTTTACTAAAACTGAACTATTTGCCACTCCATCTGCTTATTTTTTCTTACACCAAAGTCAGAGAATAGTTGACAGAGCACTGTAAATAGCTTTGATCAGACTTCATTATTCTACATCCAAAACAGATAAAATTTGTTTATTATGGATTTATTAAATATTGATTTTCTGTGGCTCACTAAATAGAATCTATCACTGCATAAGGCAGATGTTTTACATTTTGGAAGAGGCAACACATCTTATCCAATTAGGATTCATGTTAGAAACAGAAGTTTTCTTCATATTTAAAACATATTCAAGTGTCAGTATATTGATTTAGTAGTTTATGATGACTAATATATGCTGTAGAAAACAGTAAAGGATTTATTGTGAAGCACTCCAGATCTATAATAGAACTCCTAATTTCCTAGTAAGTTTTGCAAAAACTCTCTGCAATTTCAGGTTACTTTTTCCTGCAATTTTCCAGTTGCCCTGCCCATGTGTGCCGATAACTTGTATTTTTATTGTATCATATAGTGTAATATAAATAGCAAACAACAGATATGAATATACTACATGAAAACTGTGTTTCTTCAGGAAGGAAAGCAGTCCTCAGGTGATGGAGATGTTGGTGGGAAGCATGAGTGGTTAAACTGAATGGCTGGTTACAATAAAGCAGTGCAGGTGATTTCCTTACTGACTCTATACGCAGCAAAGTAGAAAAAATGCAAAGCACAGCAGCATTCATTTTAAGATGCTGAAATCTGGGTTGGCCCACTGGCACTGCTGTAGCACTACTGCTTGCAATGCAAGTGACCCAGGGTCAGAAGTGAACTCGGGTTGCTGGAGGTCTGACTGGGGAGTAGGATCAAGCACCTGGGGGACAGCTCTCCTCCTCCAGGGAGGGTGGGCTACAGGTCCTGCTGCTTTACCACCACCTGTGTGACCACGGGTGGAGGTGCAATGGTGCTGCAGAGTGATAAGGAGGGGAGGACGCTAGCCAGGATCTGGAGCAGTGGCATGTCTCTCTGTGACCTACCTCCTTGGATCTCCTCTAGTGCTGGTGCCCTCAGGGACAGAGACCAGAAAACCAGGAACAATCACCCCACATTGGCCACTGGTAGAAGGGACCCAGGTGCCCCAGACTTCATAACCAGGCTCCATGAGGGACCCACTGGGCTGCCCGACACACACTAAGGGAGTATGGAGGGGTGACCTGGGGTCCCCACCCCTTCTATCCACCTGGGGGAGTACAACCCAAGCAAAATAGGGGCAGGCCCACAGGAGCTCCTGAGCATTACCTGGGGTGAAGCTAGGGGATACCCAGTCTAGGGATCTCTGAAAAGTGGAGACTAATGCTGTGAGAAGAGGGCATAGAAAAAGAAAATAAAAAAATGTAAAAAGATGCTGAAATCTTAGAGATTCTGTGCAGTGACATGCAATTTCCATGATGCACTGGTACAAGAATACAAATTCCGCAAACCAAGCAGGATTCCATGATTGCTACCGGTGTTACCGGTAAAAATGGAAAACCAGGGTCCCTGAATATGAGGAGTAGGCAGGTTCAAGGAGCTCTGCCAGGACAGGTGGTGTGGAAGTCCTGATGACACTGTCAGTGAAACACCCTAAGACAAAGTTCTGATGGTTGCCTGGGGGAAACAAAGTTAGTTTATTGTAAAGGTCACAATGGTGGGTGAGACAATGGACTGCAAGAGTGAAGCGGCATATGCTATTATAATCCATATCCCATTTGGAGAGGTGAGATTCAGCGGCTTTTGCAAATGTGATGCGTCCATAACAGAGCATGGGGAGGAACACACCTCTTGCTCTGTATGCCAGGCCCAATTTACTATTTACTGCCCTACATACATTATGGATATGCTGAGCGAGGTCAAACTCAGGTCAAGGGTAACTCTCAGATATTTGGCGAAGTCAACAATCTTCATGGAGGATCCATCAATGCCGGTAATACACAGGGCTAATCTTTGTTCATGAAATCTTGGAAACACACTATATTGACAAATGCCTCTTCTACCATGAAAGTTTTGGAAAATCAAATTCCATTCCATCTAGGCTGTAGGTGACAGCAAAGCAACAAAAAAATGTTAAGTATAGGGGAAGAAACTAAATGTCTGCAGGAAAACAAGATATAAGGATCTCTGAAACTGCACTAGCTGCCATTATGAAACTTTCCACAGATTTAGGCCTTGCCTCCTGGACAGTGCATGTTAAATAACAGGCAATTTTATTGAGCTCTGCCAAAAAATATTATGGTGCAAATTTAGGGGTTTAATATAGAAACTGTCAGTCAACCCTAACTATCCTGGTGCTATCACACTATACTGTAAATAACCATTCGAACAGTAGATTTACTGCTCAATTCTCAGATAAATACTGTTCAAAATGGCAGCCATCTTGTTTTTCTAACAATTTTCAAAATAGTCTTGTACACATGTACTGCATCCTAAGGACAGCACAACAAACGTATTTAAGTCTCAGTGGCATGCTTAGTTAGTTGTTTGTCTTTAAAGTAGTATATCACCATGACAAATGTGTATTTCCCTGAAAAATCATGTCCCCATCCCTCGATAAGTAATACTGTTTAGTATGTTTTTTACTGTTCAAACTTTACTGTTTGAACAGTAAATAACCATTCTCACTCATTAATAGTTTGAGCTTTACTGTGCAGTGGTTCCTTCCCTGTTCCCTGTTTTCTGATTGTCATCCCTGATGTTCACATTAGCCCTGGTGGTCTCTCCCCCCTCCCCTCTTCTATGATCGCCATCCCCAGTAATAAAACATTGAACACTGGTAGTCTAGTGGTCCCTCCCCTGTACCTTTATCAGCCCCCATTGTCCTATCACCATCACTCATGACCCTGCTGTCTAGTGGCACCCCCTCCACCCCGTCTGTTACTGCAAAAAAGAAAACTGTCCCTTGATGTTAATTTTTTTGTTTTGTGCTGAAAAAAAGGTTCATTCATATACAGTAGTGAGTGCTTTTTTAAATCTTAATATTTTTTACATACAATTTTTCTTTAGTTATGTCATGTAAGCATCAGAATACATATGATGAAATGTGTATGCAGATTAATTAGTGCTTGCAGTTAATGTATTTACATTTCACCATATAATCCCCTATGTATTTGTTTGCGACACCCCATAGAAACATAGAATTTGACAGCAGATAAGGACCACTTGGCCCACCCAATCTGCCTATTTCCCTACCTAATGGATAAGCTGCAGATCCTAGTTAACCAGCAGCCTACTTCTTCCTACCCCCAACCCCTAGAATTGCCTTATGACTGTCCCATGCATGCTTGAATTCCACCACTGTTTTTGACTCCACAACCTCCTCCAGAAGGCCATTCCATGCATCCACAACCCTCTCTGTGAAAACATACTTCCTTAATTACCTCTGAGCCACCCCTCTATCTTAAATTGTGTCCTCTTGTTCTTGCACACCTCTTTTTGAAAGATGCTACCCTCTTGGACTTTGCTAGTCCCTTGAGGTACTTGAAAGTTTCTATCATGTCCTCCTCTCCCTCCTTTCCTCGAAGCTATACATATTAAGCTCATTAAGTCTCTCCTCATATGTCTTCCGGTGCAGACCCTGCACCATTTTAGTTGCCCTCCTCTGGACAGCTTCCATCCTGTCTATGTCTTTGTGGAGATTGGGTCTCCAGAACTGCACACAGTATTCCAGATGGGGTCTGACCAGCTGTCTGTACAGAGGGATAATAACTTCCTGTTTTCTACTGGTGATGCCTCTCCCTGCCATCCAGTATCCCCCAACCCTCCTTGCTGCCCTCTCACATTGCTTGTCCACTTTTAGGTCATCTGATATGACTACCCCCAGGTTCCTTTCCATTTTTGTTGTTGTTAGTATCTCACCCCCCATTGTGTACTCTTCCCCTGGGTTTTTGTTTCCCAGATGCATTTCCTTGCACTTCTTAGCATTGAATCTAAGCTGCCATACATTTGACCATTCCTCTAACTTTGTCAAGTCCCTTTTCATCCTTTCCACCCCACCTTGTGCATCAACTCTGTTGCAGATCTTTGTGTCATCTGCAAAGTGACATACTTTTCCTTCCAGTCCCTC
This sequence comes from Neoceratodus forsteri, assembly GCA_016271365.2. NCBI lineage: Eukaryota > Metazoa > Chordata > Ceratodontiformes > Ceratodontidae > Neoceratodus > Neoceratodus forsteri. The sequence continues at coordinate 257,689,931 of CM028132.1, read as the reverse complement.
TGCAATGTCGCTTATAAAGACATTGAAGAGGACCGGTCCTAATACTGAACCCTGCGGTACCCCACTAGTAACCCCTTCTTCAGAGTGGACTCCATTTACATTACTCTCTGTGTCCTATTCTCCAGCCAATTCTTTACCCAGGCTGTCATCTTGGGACCCACTTCCAGGCTGGCTAACTTGTATATTAATCTTTTGTGTGGGACTGTGTCAAATGCCTTGCTAAAGTCTGGGTAGGCCATGTCCACAGCCCCTTCCTGATCTACTACTTTGGTCACCCAGTCAATGAAATCTATCATATTTGTCTGGCATGACCTTCCTACTGTGAATCCATGCTGCCTTGGGTCCTGTGCCCCTCTGTCTTCTAGATACTCGACAGTTCTTTCCTTCAGAAGTGATTCCATCATTTTCCCTACCACTTAGGTTAAACTAACAGGTCTGTAGTTTTCTGCTTCTGCCTAGCTCCCACTTTTGTGAAGGGGAATCACATCTGCCCTCCTCCAGTTCTCGAGTACCACCCCATCCTCCCATGATTTGTTAAACAGGGTAGTCAGTGGTGTCACTAGTTCTACCCTTAGTTCTTTTAGAATTCTGGGATGAATCCCATCAGGCCCCATTGCTTTGTCCACCTTCAGTTTTAAGAGTTCTTTCAGAACCCTTTCTTCTGTAAATGGGCTGGTATCAACTTCTGTATCCACAGTGTTTCTATTGTTTGTTTTAGGTACCTCCCCCTCTTCCTTTGTAAATACTGAGCAAAAATATTTGTTTAGTATCTCTGCCTTTTCACAGCCACCCTCTGCCCACCCTCCTCCCTTTTATTAAGACTCACTATCCCTCCCTTGGTCTTCCTTCGCTCCCTGATGTACCTATAAAAGGTTTTATCCCCCTTCTTAACTGAGTTGGCTATCTTTTCCTCGGTTTGGGCCTTTGCTGTTCTGACTGCCTTCCCAGATTCCTTTTGCTTTAACTGATACAGTTCTCTGTCCTGCTCCTTCTGTGATTCCTTCTACTTCCTGAATGCTTTCTTTTTCTCTTGAACCTTCACTGCCACTTCCTTTGAGAACCATAGTCGTTTCTTACATCATTTCATTTTGTTTATTTGCTTCACACAAAGGCTTGTTACCTCTGTTATGGCAGTTTTTATTATCCCCCATTGTTCTTCCACTCCTCCTTCCTGCCCATTTGCTAGTGCATTCCTTAGGCACTCACCCATTTTGGCAAAGTCAGCCCTCCTAAAGTCCAGTACTTTTGCCTTTGTATGGCTTGACTCTATTGCAGTGTTTATTGTGAACCATACTGTTCGATGGTCGCTAGTTCCCAGATGGCTACCCACTTCTACATCTGTGATCCTCTCTTCATCTCCATTTAAGAGAACCAGGTCTAAGATTGCTCCCTCTCGAGTGGGCTCCAATACTAGTTGTCTAAGGCATGCCCCCTGTAGGGCATCTAGAATTACCCCACTCTTAGAAGTGGCTGCTGCAACTGCACTCCAGCTAACATCTGGCATATTCAGATCACCATCAGCAATATCTCCCTTTTTCTGCCATTCTAGTATACTTTCTATCATTTCCTTGTCCATTTCCTCCCCCTGAGAGAGGTTTGTATCTAACCCTGTGCGGATTGTGGTGCCATTGCTGGTCTCCAAATTTACCCACAGTGCTTCTTCTCCTCCCTGTTTTCCCTTTTGTTCTGTTGCTTTGATTCCTTCCTTTATGTAAAAGCTACTCCTCCTCCTCTTTTACCCTCCCTGTCCCTCCTGTAGATAGAGTATCCTGGTATGTTTACGTCCCAGTCATGGTTTTGTGTACCATGTCTCTGTGACTGCCACAATATCCAGATGTTTCTCCTCCATCAAGGCCACTAATTCAGGAAGCTTGTTACTCAGACTATGAGCATTGGTACTCATTGCTTTCCATTTTTTGATGGCTTTACCTTCTGTTGCAGCATCCTCCACTGACCTTTCTACCTCAGTATTTTTTTCATTTAGTACCCTGTTTTGTAGGGAGAGGCTGGGATTTTCCTGCTGCTTATCAGTGCCTCCCCCCTTGACTAGTTTAAAAGCTTGCCAATGAAGCATTTAAACCAATTGCTCAAAAGACTTGTTCCTTTCCTGGACAGATGCAGACCATCCTGCCAGTATAGGCTGGTGTCCCTTCAGGTGGAACCCCAGTCCCCAATGAAGCCAAACCCCTGTGCTCCACACCATTTTTTCAACCATTCATTAAACTGCATGGTGCAAAGTACCCTCACCCTCTCCTTCCATTGACAGGCAGCACCTCTGAGAAGGATACTGTGTGTGCTACTTGTCTTAGGCCCCTTCCCAATTCTACAAAGTCCTTCTGCACTGCTCTAATCTCATGTTGAGCCAAGTCATTTGTCCCTAGGTGGACAATGACGTCCAGCTCAGACTCCCATACAGCTGTTCTCGTGATCCTGAGGATGTACTTCCTGTCCCTTCAAGCCATGGCACCAGGCAGGCACCTTGCTTCAGTTTTCCTGCTCCCCAGTTCTATCCCCTAATAATGAGTCCCCACCAGGAGCTGCTTCCTTTCCTTGTGGTGTCCTCTGCCTCCTTCCTGTGGGCCTCCCTTGTGACAGTTGTCCTCAGCCTCCTTAGTCTTCTCGGCGGGTGCATCCATAGGGGAGTTATGCTCCCCCAGAATGGTGTATCGATTGTGGAGTGGAACAACTGACTGGATGTGCCTCTGTTCCACCATCCTCACCCTCCCTGAACCCACTGTGGTCCAACTGCTGTGCTTTCTTTGCAACCTCTGAGGTAGTGGTTGTGGCTCTGGTGCTCTCTGGATGGGGGAGGTTCCCTTCCTACTGTCCAGTGTGGCCTAGGGGAAGGTTTTCTTACTACTGTCCAGTGTGGCCTGAAGATGGGCAACTTCCTCCCTCAGGGCAGAGAGTTGTCTGCAAATAGGGCAGCATCTAAGCCTCCAGAAAGACTCCTGGAAGACTGCTTCCCCACAGCCATTACATTGCACTACTCCCCACATGTTTATCTACTTTTTTTGTGTGTGTGTTTGTGTGTTTGTGTGTGTGATTGGTTTGTTATATAGAAATATATATATATTATACAATGTGTATGCTTACATTGTCAGTGCAGTGTGCTAGAGAGGACATGACAGTGATATGCACCTTGCACTCTTGAGGAAATTACGTCAGAACCCCAGGTATAAAGGAACTATTTCCAGGGGTGGGTGGGGTGAGGGGTGGGAAGGGGTTGGGCCTAAACTGTGCCCTCACAAAACAATCAGCTAATAGCTCTGACCCACCGATGCGATGAGTGCCTTCCTGTCAGCAAGATGCCTTACACAACAATTTGACAGAGAAAATACCCTGCTAATCAAACAGAGAAAAATCCAGACATCCAAGTCAGATACAGGTAAACCTCCCCAGCCCCAAAACAGCCTGGTGGTTTGTGCTCTGAAAGCAGTCAGCCCCAAAATAAGTCAGCTGTGCTTTAAACTCTTCCTGCACTGAAAATCTTAAGAATTATAACAAACGTAAAGCTAGATCCACCTCCCTCTGTTGCTTGAAAGACTATCTTTCCTGATAATTCTAAGTTCCTTATTTCACCTTTCAGTTAGAAGTAGCCTCCACCTGCAGAATATCTGCCCCCACTCACTAATTTGCTTTATTGTGTGCTGCTTACACCATGAGTGTCCAACCAGAGCGGTCCCGACTGTGCATGTCATTCTGCAGTGAAACTGGGTGAGTACCAGATACCTGTTATCCCATACAGACTCTGGTTGGTACTGGTCACATTTGTTATCTGGTAGGAGCAACGGTCCAGTATCAGCCACCTGTCATCCAGGTGAGGAGCTAAACCTGAGCCATCTGTGACATTCATTTCTGATCAGAATAGGTCCAGAACCAACTGCAGATGTCCTCCCAGAATTGAACCTGGCAAGTACGGACTGTGCTTATCATTCTGTATTGGATCTGGGCCAGTGGCAGCAACTGCCATCTCTGAGGGAGAAAGGGATCAGTACTGGCTACTGATGTCTTCCCAAAAAGGAACAGGACTGGTACTGTCTACAGCTGTTATTCTGGCAGGGAAGAGAACCAGTCCCAGTCACAAAAGTACCAATTTCATTTGTCATCTAGAAGGGAAAACATGATCAGAACTGGTAGCTGCTGTCATCCTGGAAGGGAACAGGGCCATTACTGTGCACTGCTGTTAAGTACAGGCCCCACCTGTCCCAGAGGGGAATGGGAATAGTCACTGATGTCATCCCCTAGAAGAACTAGACCAGTAGTAGCCCCTGTTGTCACTAAAAAACTTAAACTGGACCAGCAATGGGAGAAACTGGAATGATCCCCTCCTGCATTAGGGTGGAGAGTTCCTCATTCCATCCCATTCTGCTCTACTTTACTGCAGCTAGGGGGTGCTGGGGTGGTGGTGTAGGGGCTTGTTCATATTTTCGCAGTGCACTGTAAATCCATTTTTAGTTTTAGAAGGACTTATGTCATCAGTTGTGCAGTAACATTATATGTACAAGGATAGTACATCTCACAAGTCTGCTGAAAAGCACTCGCTTTCTTGACAGTATTATAATACAAAATAATAAGTGTTAGATATTTTGAATCCTGGTATATTTTATCTTTATTTTTTAACTTTTCTGTATTTTGTATTTATATTATTGATTGGCAGCTGCACTGATCTGATTGCAACACCTTACTAAGCAGATTGTCAGGTAGTTGCATTCTGTGTTGTACTCCCCATGACAACAACTTGCTAATTAAATGGTATGTGCAATAGAGAAATAGATGAAACTTGATCTGATCTTTGATTTAATGATGATAAGGAAATAAACATATTGATAGGGCAAGATGGTTCAAGGAACAGTGATCACTAGTGGAACACTTGTCAAAATCAAAATGCCTGCTAATGCATTAACATAAGTATGGAAGTTACTATGTTTCCAGGATTGCAATTTACTTGTATTTTTGTGGTGTGGTAACATTCCTTGAAAATCATACCATTAAAAAGTAAGGCCTTACAAATCAGTGTAATGCAGTAGCTGATCTTGTTGACCTTTACTATACAGACACTCACACACAGGCGTGTATATATATATATATATATATATATATACCATCTGAGTCCAGTCTTCTTACACAGATGTCTGTGCACTGCACTCCACTACAAAATAATACACCCACATGCACAAATCCACTCATACTTCACTACATACACACACAAACACACACAATCACACACAAACACAAACACGCTTGTGTACTCAAGGGACTTGCATAATAAGAACTAATGTCATCAAATGTAAAGCACAAGAGAACACATTGAAGTGATATTATTTCTTGATATAATATTTTTTCAAAATCACTCCTCATTCATTTGTATGTCCATTAGAAAGCTCCACTGGCTGCATGCTGACAGCACTGCTGTTCCCTTCATTACACCTGTGGCAGATGACATCATCTAATAACAGTTCAAAAGAATAAGATTGTGCAGCTTCCAGCACAACATAATGTTGTCAATGTCAAACTAATCTGATGTGTCAAATGTCAATTAATGAAAACAAAATGTTGCAACTTTGTATCTCAGGTATACTATCATCTGCCTTGTGACTTGACTTTGGGTACTCTTGATAAATCCCAAAAACCCCAAATCAGTGAGAAACAAGCATTTGATTCATATACCAAAAAAAGTTGTAAATTTCAATTTAGGGTATGTCTGCAGTACTTGAATGACTGTACCTTTCAATTATATCTGAGTGAGTGGGCAGTTTCAATGAACATACGGCTGCTTGTTCTCATACCAATCAACCCCCCCAAAAAAACTCTGAAAAATCCTGCAAGATACTAGGATCTTGGTTGATCAGCTCTCTTCCACCCCTACCTCCCACTCAGCACCCACCACCCCATACCACCCAGTACACCCACACACACACCCTCACTCACCTGAACAGGTCCCAGGTTTGAAATCCACTCTCCAATGGAAGATACGTCTTGCTGGGCTGGAACAGGTGACAACAATATGAGAAAGTAAGGTAAATGCAGTTTAATGTATTTCAGTGGGGGTATAACTTTAATGCATAACTCAGCCATTTGTAGACATTTTGACCTCAAATTGTCAACATAGCCTTTTGGGGAGCACACTTCATGAACAATCCAACTGTCATTATGTATCTCCTGCCTAAAAGGTGTTTGCACATTCATTTGGTGAAATCACCTTTTGGGTGGGATTTGACAGTTTTTCCTGACTTTGCTCATGAGGTGGGGTCATAAGAAGGTGATGCTGAAACTTTGGGGTCAAAATATGTAAAAATGACAAACATGCAGCCATTCGTTGCAATTTCGCTATGTAAGCTCATAACTTCAGAAATTTTAAATATTCTGACCCTAAATTTTTAACAAAGACTTCTTATTACCCCATTTCATGTATGTTATAGCTGTCATTTTTCAAATCCTGGTCAATATGTATTTTTACACCTGTGGCACGAAATGGCATTGCAGTTGTGTTGAATTATGTTTTGGCAGGGATTCAAAAATGTTCTGTACCAGGTACATGAGGTATGGCAATAAGATGCCTATGCTGAAAATTTGGTCACTTTTGTCCTATAAATGGAAGTGCAGGGTCCTTCCACATCTACATACCTATATGCATTAATGGAGGGATGAGAGGGATGGGAGCGCAGGGCCCAAAAAGCCCTGCACTTCCTCCAGCAACTAAGGATATAACTACTCTATCTCAAAAACTGTACATGTATAAGAAGGTCCTGCACTTCCACAGGCACTACATATGGTGCCCTGCACACCCACAGGCAAATAAGGCTACGATGACACTGTGTCAAAAAGTAAGGAAATTCATTGCAAAAAAACTACATTAATGCATCAGTTATGGTTGGTATTAAAGAATAAAAAGCTGGGAAATTCAACATTAGGGTTTCCAACCCTAACTCCCCACCCCAATCCCCCCCAGGCAGCAAAAGGACAAGACCACACAAGCAACCACAGACAGTCATCAGGTAAGACAAACAACACAAAACTGTTTCCAGATGACACAAATGATGTGCTACCTTTGTGGATTTGTATCTGTGTCATGCAACTGCAAAATATACACATTCACTTGTCACTGCAGACAGCAAACCATGATACTGGTGGATGCCTCCAACATCCTCCCAGTATAGGTAGTGGGGGCAAAAACATTAACATGATTCTAGAAAGCATGGGGTAGGCATAAGGGAACCATACTGGTAAGGAAAGGGGGGGAGCTAGAGATCAAGTAAGGTCTGTGGTTTTACAGTAGGCAGGAAAATGGTAGACTAGGTGGGCAAAGCAGTCCTTATCCACTGTCAAATTCTATGTTTCCTTGTTTCTACAATAAAGTCACCATACTGCTTCAGTATACAGAAGTAAAGGCTCCTCCAGTTGCATACAAACCCATTATATCCAAAGTACAAGACTTCTTTTCTCTATGCCCCTATGGGTCCAGCCTTTCTGTAGCATAGAGGGTCCTGTGTCTCTTTAGCCAGAGGTGTAAGATGTACACCAACTTCTGGCTCCAGAAGAGCAGACCCCTTGCATATAGAAAACCTCTAAAGAGACACAGGATCCTCTGGGGAATTTGCTTCTGTAGACAGAAGTACTGCTGCACTTTTCATATCATGGATGTTGTGGTATCTGTGCTTCTGCTCCAGAGGTCAGTGTGTATGTCTTATACCAGCAGCTGCAGAAGGGCTGACCCATCAATTATGTCTATGTTTTATGGTGTCCATGGCTACATGAGACTACAGAAAAGCAGAAAGGACTGCTTTGACCACCTTATCTGCCATTTTCTTACCTACTTTAACAAAGCAGACCCTACTTGATCTCTGGATCCCCCCTTTCCTTACCAGTACAGTTCCCTTATGCCTACCCCATGCTTTCTTGAATCCTGTTACTGTTTTTGCTCCCACCAACTATGCTGGAGGGATTTTCCAGGCATCCAACAGTATCGGGGATTTCTATCTGAAGTGACAACCATTGTATGTTGTTTGTCTTACCTGATGATGACTGTCTGTGGTAGCTTGTGTGGTCTTGTCCTTTTGTTGATTGGGGGTGGGGGGGAAGTTAATGTTGGAAACCCTAATGTTGAATTTCCCAGCATTTTACATTTTAATACCAACCCTAACTGATGCATTAACTTAGTTTTTTGCAATGAAGGTATATATAGAGAGTCTCTCTCTCTCTCTCTCTCTCTCTCTAGAATATATATATATATATATATATATATATATATATATATATATATATAAAAAACTGCATTAATGCAACAGTTAGGGTTCTTTTGCAGCAAAAAATGTGAGAAAATTCGTCGGTAGGGTTTCCAACCCTAACTCCGGCTCCCCTCCCAACCAACATGACTCAAACCCCCCAAGCCTCCATTCCCACTGGCACACACACACATTCACACACAGGCAGAAACATACACACACACACACACAGACACACACAACACACAACTATGGGGGCAGTACAAGGAAATGCATCCAATCACACAGACCTGATCTACACAAACACATACACAGCGTGCAACCTATTCAGAGGAGGGTAAACAAAATGGTGCTCGGTGTGTAGCAGCAAAGATACAAGCAGAGAGACTAAACATATTGTACAGTTATAATATGTAGAACGTACAAAACCATAGAGTTTCTCACAAAATACTAAAATAGAAGAACAAAGCAGAGCTGTAATACAACTTATTTGAGAAAACATGTTTATCACTTGCTATGAACAGTTAATATACATATAGATGTTGTGATATTTTGTAACAGTGTGATATAAACTAAGAACAAATACATGTTCTCAGGACTAACCCAGAAGTTGTAGTGTGTTAAGTCACTTAGTCACAGTCCAGCTATTGCTATTCTACTTTTGAGAATTACGGTCTGTTGTGCTCTATTGGATGTATAAATGTCATTTATAAATCACAAAAGTGACCACCAGAACATAAAGCCATTTCTGTTGGTATGGAGAATCATGTGGCACAGTTGAAAGAATGATCTCTACCTGTCCTAATAATTTTGTTGCCAGAGTAATTGCAAAAATGTAGTGCTGATCCTTCAAATATTGCACAGTAGTGGTTAGGGCAATGAACAGTGTACAAAATTACAAATATTGTCTTGCTGTATTCCAGTCACATGTTACGATTCTACTAAAATAAAAGATTTTCCATGCACATAGAAACATTCATGTAAGAGATTCATTTGACATCAGCTAATCAGTTACGGCATAGTGACACTGCCAATTTAATATCTAATCAACAAGGTAAATATTGTAGTTAATTTATACGTTTCTTTGTGCTGATGTTAACTATAATAGTGTTATGTGTTATTAATTCTACAATAGTAGCAGTTCTCATTAGTATACAACATTGTTAGGCAGCCAGATATATGCATTCAGAAGCCTTTGTGTCATTAAATTGTGTTTGACTTTATGTATGAAGCAATGCTTTACTCTATCTCCTTGTATCTTTGCTGCTGCACACCCTGCACCATTTTGTTTACCCTCCTCTGAACAGGTTGCACTCTGTGTATGTGTTTGCGTAGATCTGGTCTGTGTGATTGGTTGTATTTCCTTGTACTGCCCCCATAGTTGTGTGTTGTGTGTGTGTGTATGTTTCTTCCTGTGTGTGTGTGTGTGTGTGTGCCAGTGGGAATGGGGGCTTGGATGGGGTTAAGTCATGTTGGTTGGAGGGGAGCCGGAGATAGGGTTGCAAACCCTAACAATGAATTTCCTCACTTTTTTTTGCTGCAAACAAACCCTGTTGCATTAACGCAGTTTTTTGCAGTTAATTTCCTTACTTTTTGAGGAAAACAAAATGCTGTTTCTCTTACTACACCTTAAAGTAAAAGTTACCTTACCTATGTACTATTAAATACACTATCCAATTCCCATCTTGAGGCAGCATCTCTGTATTATACTATCCATCCATATAATTCGAGTGCAGACAATTATAACCATTTCTAAATACTTCAAAGAATTTCTATAACACTTGTATCTGTTCTCTGTACAACTAAAATACACAAAGCCAAACAAATGGTCCATTTAAATACAGAAATTTTTGAAGTAGATAGTACTGCCTGCCTCACTAATGGATGCAGAAAATATGACACTAAGCAAACCAACACTATTAGCAATGTGAACAATTCTTGTAAACTATCTCCTTGGTGTGAGACTCGTGGTCACTTAACTGTTACTGATGTTATAACCTGCACCCACAGTAGCCAATAACTCAATAATTAAGCAATAAGGCATGACCAAGGGTTATGTTAATGGTCTGTTAATCGCCTTCTAGGGGTGTACTGTGGCACGAGATGTAGCTGAGTGCCACGTGCCCCTAGAGGGTGATTAACTGACCATTAACATAATCCCTCAGAGTGCCTTATTGCTATTATAATAAAAAAATGTTTTTAAACAGTGTTAAACCATGTTCAGCATATGGCTAAACTCTACATGTATGTTAATAAAAGATTAACATAAGGCTGTTAGAATGTTTGCAGCCAATCAGAAGGCTCCATTTCTCAGACCATTTTTACAATATGCATACATCTTCTAATAATAATAATGAGACAAACAAATGTTTATGAAATTTAAAGTCTTTATAAACATATTTTTTTATAAAAAATATAAAATCTCTTTGAAAAAAATTTAAATAACATTCATACTTAAATAAGTAGACCAAGAACTTAAATACAAAGAATAAATAAAAAAAAACCACATAAAATTAAAGCTTCATAACATAAATTAAAGTCCAACAACACACTAAATAAATAAATGAAGAAGATGATAAAAGAGCTTTTGAAAAGATTATCAGCTTTGAAAACTATTTATAAAAAAAAGTGTCCAGGAGTGATGCAGAGGTGCTGACCACTCAAGCTGTAGGGACTTGGGGAGGTGACGGTGTCGAGGAAGTGGAAGCCTCATCAGGAGTAGGTGCAGCTGCATGCCCCTCCTCTGTTTCAGCTTGTGATGGAGATGGTGGAGGGGCACCTTTGAGGAGCTCATGCTGAGGATCTTCAGAGGGATGGTCATCCTCTAGGTGTTGTAGGTCCTCGTGCAGAAGCTGGTGAATTGCTTCTGTGGCCTCTAGCTGGTTCTCAGCCAGCTGCACCATGAGACTGTGCATGGACTCAAGCGAAGCAACAGAGGTCTCCTGCAAGTCCCTCAACAACTCAATCACTTTGGTGAGCCCCTGTTACTCTGCTCAAGCCCACGAGTAGCAACTAATGCTGCATGCCCTACATGCCCATGATGCTGCAGCAAATCAATAATCTCATTGCCTTGATGAATAATTTGTCCTGCCTGCACTACTAAGTAATTTAACTTTGCTGCAGAGCCACGGGCATGTTCAGCAGCAGCCTCATTGCCACTGTGCACAGTCTTGAGCAGCTGGCTGAGGGTGTCGCTGATCTTGTTAAGAACGGCAAGTTGCCCTGCATAGACAAAGAAATAAAACAAGAAAAAATTATGCTAGTAGGTGGAACCATACTGGTCTTTTGTAAAATAGAGCACTGAAACTGTCTTTTAACAATACGTATAAAATTCATAGTGTACTGCAAGATATTGCATTAAAAATTAAATAAATTAGTATGCTTAAGATAAGAGTTATCACTTTCTCCTATATACATACCTACCCTCAACATGAAATATATAGAATAATACTACACATACTAGATCTACATCACATTATCTCAAGTCAATAATTCTTCTCTATTGTCAATATCCCTTAAAGTACTGTATAAATCATAATATGTCAATTATGTATAACATGTGTACAATTAAAACAAATCATAACATCTATATTGTTACACTTGTGACACTCCACAGCACAATACTATCATGTTGAATGACATGTGTACACTGTGACAATTCTCACAAAAGGAATAATGCATTACAGTGTGTGTCTCATTCTAACATAAGCCCATGCCTGGGTGAGTTGGGAACAAGGCCATAGGCTGAGTGCATACAATGATCCAAGTATGGTGTTATCCCAAATGACACACACCGTGGAATGCATTATTCCTATTATACAATGGCCTATTGCTATATATAAAATAAAAAAAAAATTAAAGAATCTTTTTATTAGTGTGGGGACATATTTTTGTTTCTTCAGAGGAGATACAAAAAAAAAGAGCTCTAACTCCAAAAAAAAATATCAAGCTCATCCTAAAAATCATCTCCATGTTCACAGTGAAACTAAGACTAGACCTGTGGGATCATGGCTGGATAACGCCACAGATCCAGTTCAAAGCTGACCAATCATACTCCAAGATTCTTTCTTGTCATTGTATAATATGATATATGTAATAACACCCAACAGTAAACACCTTTTAAATGTATTCATGTGACAGCACTTGAAACTAGTTCAACCACAAATGATGGCTGAAATTGGACCAGTAAGAACACCAGCCCCCCCATAACATGTGCAAATATATTGTCCATTCAAACAGTCAATACTACTGTACCACACTCTATAACCAACTGATCTGTACCAAGAGCATTTCACTGTAACTCACTGATTGTATGTTACAAATGAGACATTCATACTCAGTATCTCAAATGGTAACACATACCAGTTTGATAATTACCAACACTGTAGTGCTGTTGCATCTCTTAAAAACCCTTCAGATGCATGTGTTCAATAATAAATACACACATTCATCAGTGTCTGACACTGTTTCACAACCTAAGTACAAATCAAAGATACAAACATAAAACATATACACTAAAGTTTGCCACCCCCCTGAAGAGGAACAAACTTTTACTACTGTGTAGCTATCCATACTTACCCACACACCATTGTGTATGTATTGAACTTCTTCAATAGACAGAGATAAAAACATATGAAATGTAATAAAATCCACACAGTTTAACATTAGCCACTCAATTAACACGATGTACAATTCTAGCACATTCTCTAACCTTTGATGTATTTATTTATACAAAACACTAATGATGGCATGTAGACTCTTTATTTACAAAAAATGTTTTTAAATATATATATACAACCTACCTATTACTTTTATTCACACCTCTCCATATACACAATAGATAAGAAAAATAACAAAACGATGACCATTACCGATATATAAAGCTAGACATGCTGATTAAGTACTGCATACTTCCACCAGATGCAATTCTATCATGTAATACTCCCATCTAACTATTTCATAGCTCCATGCTGAGATGCATAATTGAAAATTAGACCCAACATTGTCTCTTACCACAGTATAATAAACCTGCGATGCTAAGTTACTGTGTTAAGGTACAACATTTTGAAGTGGTAATATAAAGTAACTGCAGTCATACTATGTCTGAAAGTATCAATATTCTATACAACTCATACTAATCTTCAATTATCAAAACAGAAAATATACAACAACTACTCATGTTCCTCAGCTGGAGGCCCACCTGGACCTGCAGGTGACAAAGGATGACCTGCTGCTGGAGATCCTTCTGTCTCCTCCACAGAGGGCTTAATCTCAACAATTTCTATGCCCTCTGTGGTGTCTTCCCCTCCAGCAGCACCCTTTGCAGATGGTTCATCCTCTGAAAAACACTGTGAAACAAAATAAGCATTCATGTCTCAATGTCAACATCTGCATAGACGAATATACATTTCACAAGAATCAGTTATTCAAATTCCTCAATGTACAGATGTGGCACACTATCTACTGTTTCACTAAATCATACAACACACATTTGATTAACTAATTGGACTACTAAATTTAATAATCTACATATATGAGTAATCATATTGTCTCATATTCATAAAGTGTTAGTGTGTCACTGATAAAAAACTTCACACATGAATGCCTATAGTAATACTAAATACATACAGTAACACTTCTTCCTATATCACTTATTGAGTGAGTATACATTACTTACATAACACAGTGAAAACTTCATGCTGACTACCTGTTTAAGACATGACAACTAAATAAGTAATAATCAACCAATCATGCCTGACTATATAACTGCTGCTGTACAATAGGCACCACCCAGGAGTGTGATGCTACCTGCAATTACAGGAATATGGCTTTATAGCCCATGGATGGACCTCAACTGACCATGTCACCCACGCTGGAACGTATTATTGTTCTTGAAAGTATCTCACTTTGAACAGCAATATCTCTTACAGAAAATTGTTTGTTTTGAAAACAAGTCAAATATCTGTTTTCTAATACAACACTTTATAAGCCCCATCACAATATGCTTTAACAACTACACAGTATTCACTGTAAATGTTCACACACACACACACACGTCTCTGTCAATTATCTGATAGATGACCAGCTACACAACTTTTTCATTCGATCAGATGCCTCAAATATGATTACATATTCTGTAGCAGTATACAAACTACATACAGGCAACAAACAATACCCAATTGGATTGGCATCATGGGGCAATACTGAGCCACCCAGGGACATAATGAGGGCTGACACCATAGGAACAGATCCTTACACCCTCTAGAAGATGCAATATTGCCCATAGCAACCACCCTGCAGAGTATTATTACACTTAGAAAAAGGTTTGTGTGGAAACATTGTTTTTTTTAGTATTTAAGAAAACAAAAAATACTAAATAAAATTCCTAAAAATGAAGTCATACTTGCTTTACTAACAAAGTAGTCCTTCTACTTCTATACTTAGTAGAAGTTGCCAGCAGATGGCATACTAACATTTCTCAGTTGTTTTATGCTTTCTATTACAGTATGCAGCATGTCCCTTCTTTGTTGTGGAAACATACCCCCACCACCAAACTCAGCTTACTTCTCTTGCTCATTTTTTTTGTCTTTCTGCGGGTGATACCTTTGTGAAAACCCCAAGTTACAACACAACTATACTTTTCTTTCAAACAGTAGAGTGCTCCATGTTGACTGTAGTAGCACAAATGGCTGCTCAGGAAAATGCACATGAGACAGAGAAATGCCATTGGTGTTGTAAGCAGAAGCAGAATTGTGTTAGCAAAAATAAAATCTCAAAATGCTTTACTGTGGCATGACTGAAGTCACACCTAATCAGGGACAATTGGCAGAATTACTGCTCATGATGAGTACTGCTGAGCACATGGTATGCTATAGCTAGTAAGCAAAAAAGAATAAATGTGCTTTAAATATTTATCTGGTGAAATTGTGACAAAAGTGATAGTGTGTCTCACACTTCACTATGCAGGGAGTACTTTTTAATTTGTGTGGAGATAACATCTGCTGGTAACTCACAGCAGTCAGTGAGTGCATGATGTGTCCATTTCCTGCAATCATGTGATTACAACTATGGAACATACAAATTCTAGTTTCGGAAAACATGCTACTAAAGCACTTGTATGAATGGGGTACCAATGATGACTTGCTTTGCTTTTCTTGCGACTATCTTTTTTTTTAATTTGCTTAGTGTGCTGCCAGTAACCCTGGTGGAGGCTGGTGAACACTTTGTCTAGCAGCTGGTAATCATTTAGGCACTATTGTCATTACAGTATCTATTGCTAAGCTAAACAAAAAATAATGGTGCCAGTTTAAATTTTCAATGTGGTGCTTTTGCCCAATGACCAAGCAGGGTGGACTCAAGAATATTTGAATCTGTGAGGAGCACTTGACATGGTGCTTCTTATTTACAGGTCATCTACTCTCACTTAATCTTGTCCTCTGTCAAGGGTACCAACCAATCAGATACCAGGAAATATAAATGCACTTTCCAATGAATAGGAATACAGACAGCACTACATCATAATAACTTACCAGCAGAGTCAAGCACAAGTAGTTGCTCGACTGGAGCCCCTGGAGCTGCACCTTCCGGGAGTGGCTGAAGCTGGACCGGATGGGAGGATGCAGGTTCCACAGTTAGTCTACCTGAATAAAAAAACACACAAAAAAGATTTATACAAACAGCACCATCAGCTAGCAACATAATAGTCAACATACCCCAAAACACATAGGCCCAGATATTCAAAAGGGTTGTGCATGGTGCAACAGTGTTGTGCCATGCACAACCACCAGTACGCAGTATATTTAAAGGAAAAGTGAGCCTGCACAAATCCTGATGCCGGGGCACATCAGTAATGTATGCAGGCACAGGTGGGGGGGTGCCCATGCATAAATTGCACAGCCCGATATTCAGCCCGGGCCATGCAGAGTTATGCAGGCGCAACCCCTACCCGCGCCTGCACAAAGTTGAGCTGAAAAAAAAAGGAACAAGTCGAGGGCCACCCACAGGTGAGCTGCCGCATTGTAGGGCACAACACAGCAGTTGCCACCTGTGGGTGGCCCTCCACTTGTTCCTGCCACACCTGGTGGTGCCCCCCATGCCCCGATTGCAGGTAGAAGTGTCACCCACCGAGTAGCCTGATCGCGGGCATAACAGTATTCTTCCCCCACCTGAGTAGCCCGATTGTGGGCATAACAGTATTCTTCACATGTGTGGACTGACTTGTACAGTATGGGCTGCACACCCATTGGCTCATGCTCTGAATCAATGGTCGTGTAGCCCTACCAAGCTGTCAGTCGGCGGGAGGCGGGGCAGCAGGTGGGTGGGGTGCTGCCGCCCGCGGTTGGCCGAAGTGGGGTGGTGGGGCTCCGTGGGTGGGTGGGGTGGGAGCCACTAGATCACCAGGGTTTCAGATGTGGGTGGGTGAGGAATGCTGCCCATGATTGGGCTATTCGCGGTCCACTGGACCTCCAGGGATATTGGACTTTGGGGGATCTGATTCCGTGGTCAGGTTACTGGGGAAGAATACTGTTCTGCCCGTGATCGGGCTACCGGGTACACTGTTCTGCCCGTGATTGGGCTACTCGGGGGTGGGGGAATACTGTTTGACCAGATTGGGCACTCGGGGAAGAATACTGTTATGCCATGACCCTGCTACTCGGGGAAGAATACTGTTATGCCCACGATCGGGCTAATTGGGGGGAAGAATACTGTTATGCCCGTGATCAGGCTGCAGTGGGCATTGATCCCTGACAGCTGCTGCCTGGCAGGGTGCCAGGCGCAAGTCATCGGGGATAGGTGCACCTGCATGCTAATGGCATGTAAATGGGTCCGTAATCAGATGCAAATGGCCCCCCGTGCACCTTGCATAAATTATGGCCCCATTTGCATGTCACCCTTTGAATAGCGTAGGTGCTGTGCATGGCGCAATGGAACTTGCTCCACCGCATCTCAATGCTCCACTCTGACCACTTGTGCTGGCACAGTTCAACTGCACCATGCACAGTGGGTGTGGCCAGGGAGCGATATTCAAAGAAGTTGCGCCATAGTGCAGCTCCGTTGAATGTCGCCCTGGCCACAGCCCTGCACAACTATTTTGAGCGGTGCAAGGGCTTGCGCCACAAAATGGCGCAGTTTGAATATCTGGGCCATATTGTCAATCACACAATACACCACTGTTATTATGACCACTATCATCTCCACAAATATGAGGCATCTACCTTTAAAAACAATTTGTTTGCAATATGTAAACATCAAAACATCCAATACCTTTAATACTCCATATACTGCAACACCAAAAGAAAAGTATCATTTACAAGTTTCTAAGATTTCATGTAATGTTATTTTTATCTAAAAAATTCATATCAACACAAATATATTAGTAAAGTTACAATTGCTTACCTATCATCCTTACACAACTCTGCTAAAATATGAATTGTACATATCTATCATTGTACATATCACTAACAGTTAAATAATAAATGCCAATACTCACTTAAAATATAGGAAAAAACAACCCTCTCAATTACAAACAAATATTTGTATTACAACACTTCCAAAATTTACTTACATGTGTGATGCCGATCATCAAACTCTGGTTTTTCTGCATCCTCCCACATAGCAAATGCTATGTCGTACCACTCCCGGACACTCCAACGAATATCACCCGCTGCAGACTTGACCTTGAAAAATGTCTGGCAGGTGATCTTCCACTTCCTACAGCACTCGTCAGGAGATTTTCTAATCTCCTGCCTCCCCAAGGTGTGACTAACCTGGAAAAAATCATAAAAAATAAATTATTCTAAATCTTTCATACCACAGTGTAAATAATAAGTTGTCATGTTTCTTCTCCTATCTACAAAGACAGGGCTTAGCCTACCAACAGATACTACAAATACAGTATTAGCAGCAGAACAGAAAGTGTATTCCTAAACCTAAGCATGAGATCCTTGGGAAAAAAATGTAGTGCTTAACTAGCACTACCCCCTCCCTACCTGGCTACTGACTCACACCAACACTATATAACCTACTCACAAACACGGATCATATCCCCACCCACAAGTAATCTATGCAACCGCTGACTGTAGAGCACAGTTAAGCTGAACAGCAATTGCTAACGCCGAACATTAATATTATTAACACCATACTATATGACACATTGATAAGCATCACAGTACATTGATAAAAATTTTGGACTATTTACGACAATACACTAACAAACATTATTACTTCCTCTGCAGCCAAAGACAAAGAGACGTAGTATGTCATCTCACACAACAGTATACCGAACACTTTTTTATGTGATAATATCATTTCCAATACAACTACTTATCAGGATACACACAGGTTTCAGTACCTATCTACACATCAGAGCACTGTTGCCATGCCTGTGTGTAGTGAAAACAGACAGTCGCTGTTCATTAGACAGTTCCAATGCAGAAGTACACGTTCATACTGAGGTATGAAGCCACAGACCTAGTACACCTAGTCTACTATGCATGCACTGGAACTGTCCAATGAACATCCCTACACTGTCTTATTGTTCTTATTACATGTATCTGTGCATTCTAGATGAGTGTAATTGTTTTAGATGTTCATCACACACTTCTAATGCACACCAAAGTACAGCTAAGATGACTTGAAATCCTTTGACCATTTTATGATTCTGCTGTCAAAATCTCCACAAGTAGCTTTCACACAAACCCCACTCTAACAAAAGAAAATATATATGTTATCTACAGTACATACAGCAGAATGATACAACTGTTGACTACAGTATCTGAGCAACATCCAACAAATATTAAACAAATACAGCTGACCATACCATTGTCATCTATCACATGTATACCTCTGTTGAAAAATGTGAAGGCTTATTATCAACAAACACCTACCTTGGCCCATGTATGGGTGAGACTCAGGTTAGTCACACGCATGACAACTGTAGGATTGGCATGATCCCTCACAGCCTCAACTAGGGCCAGCACCTCTGCATCACTCCAAGATTTCAGCGTTCTAATTCTGTGAAACAGGAAAAAAAAACATTAAAACTATTGCATATTATATACTACTATTCTACATCAGCACTATTTATATTGCATTGCAATCACAATCAAATATTTGTGATAACTGATAAAGTAAGGCAACGATAACTCTGTTATTAAAAGACATACACCTACTATCTCCTACAGATTCCAAAAGAAGCATGATTATGAAATACACATAACTACTGCACAATCAGTAAAAAAAATTTGAAAAATATGCAGGAATGGAATGGAAAAAAGTAAGCATACTATACAGTATTCAAAAACATTAACAACTATAATAACATCATTTTCCAGATACTCAAAAGGGTTGTACATGCCGCAACAGTGTTGCACTTTGCTCACCCCACTGATGTACCACAGCACAATATTCAAACGTGAATTGCACCTGCCACAAATCCCGATGCACCAGAGTGCATCAGCAATGTATGCACGCACAGCTATGTGGCATGTGCCCATGTATACTCTGCACATACCGATATTCAGCCCGGGATGTGCTGAGCCATGGATCTGCAACCCCTACTTGCACTGCACAAAATTGACTGAGAAAAAAAAAAGGAACAGCAGCCAGCCTCCCACAGGTGAGCTGCCATATTGCAGCACACAACACAACAGCTACCACCTGTCGGTGGCCACCTGAGCTCTGGCTGCACCTCCATGGTGGCACCCTCACCCCCTGCCCTATCACACGGATTGCTTTCTAAGAATAGAATCCTATATCCCTGCTGGTCCAGTGGGCTAGGGACAGCCCAATCTCATCCCTAAGTAAAACAATAAAGAATCCAATATCCTTGTTGCTCCAGAGTACCGCTGTCTGTCTGATGACAGGTTTCTGTAAAATAAAACACAATCCAATTTCTCTGGTGGGCCAGTGCAGTGCTGTCTGCCCGATCACAGGCTTCTGTAAAATAAAACACAGTCCAGTATCCCTGCTGGTCCACTGGACTGCTGCCTACTCAATCATGGGCTTAAGTATAATGAAAAACAATCCAATGTCCCTGGTGGTCCAGTAGACCACTGTCTACCCAATCACACGCTTAAGTAAAATGATAAATAATCAAATATCCCTGGTGGTCCACTGCATCCCCCTCCTCAACCACCCACTGAGCCTCACTGCCCCACTCCCCCTGGTCAGTGATGGGTGACAGCTCCCCACCTGCCTGATGCCCCACCGCCTGATACCGTTGGTAGGGCTGCACGTCCATTGGTCCACAATATGAGCCAATCGGCATGCACCCGTACCATACTACACAATTCAGATATGAAAATAGATCCATTCACATATTTGTAATGTGTAGTACAGCACAGGCTGCACACCCATTGGCTCATGCTTTGGACCAATGTGTGTAGAGTCATACTGATGGTATCAGTTGGCGAGCAGCGGGTCATCAGGCAGGTGGACTGCTGCTGACTGCTGCTCACCAGTGGGGGGGACAGTAGGGTGGTGGGGCTTAGTTGGCGGGTTGGACGGCAGGTCCACTGGATCACCATGGATATTGGATTGGTTTTCATTTTACTTAACCCTGCAATCGGGCTGACAGTCATTCACTGGACCACCAAGGATATTAGGTTGTTTTTCAATTCACAGAAGCCTGCAATCACAGAGACAGCGGTCCACTGCCCCACTACAGATATTGAATTGTGTTTTTTTTCACAGAACCCCATGATCAGGCAGACAGTGGCCCACTGGACCACCACAGATATTAGATTTTTTGTCATTTTACTGAATCACGCCAACGAACTGACAGCGGTCCACTGGACCACCACAGATATTGGATACGTTACTATTTTACAAATGCATGTGATCAGGCTGTGGGGAACATTGCCATGCCATAATGTGTATCAGCCCCTGACAGCTGTTGCCTGGCAAGGCACCAGGCTCAAGTCACCAAGAATTGGTATACCACCATCCAAATGGGGCCATAATGACATGCACATGGCCCCATTTCTACCTTCCATACATTATGGTCCCATTTACATGTGCACTTTTGAATATAATTATTGCTGCACATATCGCAGCAGAACTTCCACTAGTGCACCCCCTGCTCGACTCTAGCCGCTTGCGGTACCGCACTGCCACTGTGCCATGCACACTGTGGGTGGGCTGGGTGCAATATTTAACAATGCTGGCCCACGGCACAGCTCTATTGAATATCGTCACATCCACACCCCTGCACAGCCAAGTTGTGCTGTGCCCAGGCTTATGCCATAGCCTGGTGCAGTTAAAATATTGGGGCCCATATGTATTAAGAATACATATGTTATGAACTCTCCATACTATCACTTATTTCCACTTGCATGTTAAACAAATGATGCCTGCTTTTGCTTAACATTATTTTCTATTTATCCTCTCACCAGACCCCCCCAAAATAATCAACACTTACAATGTAGCATAACAAAATACATGGGTCCAGATATACAAAAGAGCTGTGCATGCTACAATAGTGTTGCACCATGCGCAACACACTGATGTGCCACAGTGCGATTTCAAAAGGGAAAAGTGCGAGGTACAAATCTCGATGCACTGGAGAGCATCAGTAATGTATGCAGGTGCAGGTAGGGGGGACATGCCCATGCATACCCTGCACAGCCTGTTATTCAGCCTGGGATGTGGAGAGCCATGCATGTGCAACCCCTACCTGTGCCAGCACAAAGTTGATCCCCAAAAAAAAAGGAATAACAGATGGCCACCCACAGGTGAGCTGCTACATTGCAGGCTGCAATACAGCAGCTGCCACCTGTGGGTGGACAACCGAGCTCCGGCTGCACCTGGCGGCACCCCCCACCCCATGACTGATCATGGGCATTAGTCAAAAAATGCAGGGTTCTATCAAATATTCCTGGTGGTCCAGTGTACCGCTGTGTGCCCAATCGTGGGCATTTGTAATAAAAAATTAAAATATCCCAAAACTCTGTGGTGGTCCAGTGGACCACTATCTGCCCGATCGCAGGCATCAGTAACAAATAATATCCCCAAACTCCCTTGTGGTCCAGTGGACCGCTGTGTGCCCGATCGCAGGCATTAGTAGGAAATAAATAAATATATCCCCAAACCCCCTGGTGGTCCACTGGACTGCTGTGTACCCGATCGTGGGCATTAGTAGGAAATAAATAAAAATATCCCCAAACTCCCTGGTCGTACAGTGGATCACTGTGTGCCCAATCATGGGCACTTGTAATAAAAAATAAAAATATGTCCAATATCCCTGCTAGTCCACTGGACCACCAGGGATATTGGAGTGTACTATATTTTACTTCAGCCCGTGATCTCTCTATGGAGAACTGACAGCTGCAGGGGGCGTCGGTCACCTACGGCTGCTGCCTGGCAGGGTGCCAGGCACAAGTCATTGGAGATCGGTGCACCTGCATGCAAATGGGGCCATAATGACATGCAAATGGCTCCATTTGCACCTTATATACATTATGGCCCCATTTGCATGTCAAGTTTTGAATATCGCAGTTGCTGCGCATAGTGCAATCGAACTTGCGGTAGTGCATCCCCATGCTCCACTCTGGCCACTTGTGATGGGGCAGTGCCACTGCGCCATGCATACTGCGGGTGGCCAGGTTGCGATATTCAATGATGCTGTGCCATGGTGCAGATCCGTTGAATATCACCCAGTCCACACCCCTGCACAGCCAAGTTTCGCTGTGCCCAAGCTTGCGCCACAGCCTGGTGCAGTTTGAATATCTGGGCCATTGAATTCAACAATGACATAAAACAAAAAAACAAAATACTTATTAGGCAGTGGAGTCTCCACACACAATTAACAGATTGTTATCAACCTGTGTAAATAAAAGCATAAAAAATGTTGTTAAAACTGTTACAGAGACAAACATTTCATACACAGAAACATGGTGATACTGTAGACTATCGGACAAGCATCAGACCTACGCTATTAGCGTGTGAGCAACTCACACTACTGTCTTCAATGAGTTGGGTTATTTTGAGTTGGTGTGCTTCAGTCCTAAACCCTCCCTAAAAAAAAAGAACAAGGGTGCGTGGCCTGCAAAGCCCCCCAACTCAAACAAAGTAACACATCATCAACAGTAAATGCAAGCATGCACTGTATTCACAAAAGTTTAAACTACTACCACAGTACTGATCTGATACTCTCCACTATCACCAGAAACAGTATGAGTCCCATCAGTAGTCAACATACCCTAGTAACTCATAGTACACACCATCAACAGGATATATCTCCTCATATCACAAAATAGATTTTGCTACTCACTTCATACTGAGAAACCTATGCCACATTTTCACTCATACTTATATAATACACCCCCCAATAACAAGCCATACTAAACAATCAATAAAAAAAACATAAACAACTACAGAATCTATCACTAACAAAAGAGACACCCTGGATATCAACAAACAATTAACAACTCATACACCTTACAACAATCACTTTACAAAATATCATACTACCCACCTAAAGAAACACAAATTAAATAACAAGCAATAATATACATCCTAATCATACAACAAGAAGCACCATCACACTTCTCTGCTGTTAAAGACTGAGATTATGTATTCCCCAAAGGTTCAATCTAACATACATACAACAAAGTACAGTATGTGATCAGTTCTATTTTTTGACCATTTTTTTGTTGGCTCTAAAAAGAGCCATTTTTTTAACACTGTGAATGTGATGCACTTGAGAATCACCATCCCACAGGTACACAGTCACAAAACCATAAGGATACCATGTCGAAGGTCCCCAACAAAAATGTCATTGCCAGTGTTAGAGAGATGCACACCATCTTTTAAAAATAGCCAATACTTGTTATACATAATTTGGGGGTGATGAATAGTGTGCATTCCCATAGCATGTAGGAATCTGGATATTTGTATGTTAACCTTCCTGCGTGATCTTTCAAGTGCAGGACAGTAATCCTCATCCTTCCAGACCATGCGTTGTGTAATATCTGAATACAGAATTTTACACGATGGCAACATAGTGATAAGCTGCTGTAAGTCAGACTGTGCAGCCTCTATTAAATCAATAGCCCTTTTGTAACCCAAATCATTGCCTCCAAGATGGATGAGGAGTATGTCTGGTTCTGGGTGTCTATCCAATAAATGGTATATGGTAGGCATGAGCTGCTCCCATTTCATGCCACCCTTACCAAACCAAGACACAGAGCATCCAGATAGTTGTAAATCATTCCCAAAATGACTACATCTACTGAACACTGCTGCCCTTCTCACCAAACTTGATCCTACTATCCATACAGTAACTGTAGATTTTTCTGCCATGCTGAGTAACAAATCTTAATTACTCAGATGTAGAAATATCACAATTGTGTCTGTCTGACTACCAAGTACTAAGAAGTGGAACCACCACAATGACTGCTATTCTATTGCATCATCCAGATAAATGCAGACAAAACAATCACAAACAATAACCTTTTCACAGATTGGCTAATTTAACATAGAGTCCTAGCTATGCATATAAGCTGTCTTTCTATTGGCATAACATTTATAAAACATTTTTTTGTTTTGGGGGAGAATACTATCATCTGAATTGCAGACCTTATAACTTGCCAGTAACACAAATTCTGATTGGTCTAAGTCACTAGCCATAATGTTCTGGCAAACTAATTTCCCTCTCTTACTGAGCCAGATGACTGAGTGGTGAGTGAAACCATTCCTTACTACTTGACAGAAATAGTGAACAACTGTAATCAATAGTACTATACTAATTTCATTGCACATGTCTCAGAACCAGTTTAATTTAATGACACACTATTTGCAGTCAGAACTACTGTGACTTAATTATCTAAGTTAAATATATTTATTAGTCTCTCTCTCCATAACAACTGCTAAGCCAGTACCTGGTAAAGCTAGGCAACACACAATATGATTCCAAGTCAGCATTCCACAAACATTTAAATACACACAAAAGTAACAATGAACTGCCACTATTATTAGATCAGCCAGCAATTGTCACAAACTAAAGTAGCACTGGTTAAAAATATATCTCCTTAGCACACTATCAACTTGTACACATCAGCCAGTCTGAAATACCCCCAAAAAACTGCAAAACAGTTACTAACTAAGACTGTTTGGAGCCACGAGAAACAGCCCAAGAACAATAACTAACTATTAGAAAAGAATGCCAGTAGTTTGACTGACTACATTACAAAATGCATAAAACATACAACTTTTCAAAAAATGCTGATTTTTTTATCACTTGTACAAATCACACTCTTAAATGCCAATTTTCATTAGTTTTCCAAAAAGTATCCATTGATGACACAGATATATTAAAACCTGTATGTGTTGCTAAACTGTGTAACAGTTTCCCACGCCATGCTGCCATAAATATTTCAAAATAACTAAGTCCACAAATGACCTAGCCAAACTAAACAGTTCCTCCCAATATTAGTGATAAAAAACACACACAGAAGTTCCTAAGTTCCCAAACACATCTAAATAACTTTTTCAAACTTTTAAAACCATTTGCATCAAACTTATTACATATTTCTCGGAAGTACTTACTTTTGGAGTTATGTGCTGTCTCCTTCTCGAGGACTCTATCTAAAATGGCCCCCAGAGTGTTATTCTTCAATTCTATTGGTTCAGAAAACCCACATGACTAGCCTAGCCATTTCTTTGTTTGCAAGCATGCAATTTCTTTGACCACGACTCGCGTTGATTGCCAACATTGATCGCGACCGTGCAAAATCTTTAATCGAGAGACTAGCGCAAGCTTTGGCCGTTAACAGTCTTCCACACTTTAAAAAAATACTTCTCTAACTTTTTTTTACCAGAACAGACCCTAATAACATTTCACAAATTAATTAACAACCAGAAAACTGTTTTTATATAATTTTAACAAATTTTGAAATAATTCCTGCACTTATTACAATCTTTGACCATGAGCATGCAAATTCTTAAACCGTGACTCAGTTTGACTGTGAGGATTAACCGCAAGCTTACTACATCTTTGATCGTGAGAATAACATGAGACTTCGATGGACATCGCATCTGACTGTCTAAACCTAATTTTTTTAAAAATATCCAAGCAAGATAAAACCTCCTAACATATTAATAGCCCATAATTAAAAGAATATTTTTTTTTGTTTTCTATCTGTTTTCAGAGAGTCACAGCATCCTTATCATCTTTGATCACGACCGTGCAAACTCTTAAACCGTGACTCGCTTTGACCGCGAAAATACACCGCTAGCTTACAAATTCTTTGATTGTGAGAATGACGTGAGACTTTTACATTAAACGTCTCTTGCAGTGCAAATCCAATAATTAACCACACCAAAACACTACAGAAACCCTATTACATTTAAATAAGTCACAACTAACAAAAAATACTTGTCTTATTAGTTTTATTAACATTTAACATGCTTCCCATGTTTTTTTATGATCTTTGACTGCGAGCATGCAAAATCTTTGATTGCCAATCAGTTTGATCATGAACTTGAACCATGACTTTACAAATTCTTAGGTCATGAACAAATCATGTGACTGTACTAAAAAAACAGTAACAGCTGTAGAAAGTCAACTGTTTACATACTATGCCACCACACAATGGTCACATATGTCTATTAACAGTTCACAAGTTCTGCATGTCATTAAAGCAAAATAAACAAGCTTCAACACTAATACCATACGATTTACGTGTTCTTTGTTCACGAGATGGCAAATTCTTTGTTCGCTACCATCTTTGACCGCAAGGATCGTTCGCGAGTTGACAAATTCTTTGTTCATGACAAAAATTACAAATTCACCAATTTTAACTTATGCAGCTTTCTAGTCATGCACTATAAGACCCAATCATCATTATACTCATGTTATAATTCCATCCCAGTTCTCAATAAAAAACACCATTGTTCATCACAGTTCACTGACACAAAGGAAAGCAATGCACACCTTAATTTAAGAAACTGCTGTCATACTTTGCTTCAAACTGAGATGCATTTTTCCTTTTACATATACAGCAGACCAATTGCATCTCAGACACAGAACGGCAGCATGACAGTAGTGCATCAATGTGTGTGCCACTTATTGAGAAATAAGTAGGTCATTGCTGGATGTTTCAGAAAAGACTGACTGGTTGTAGCGCTGTTTTTTTGTTTATTTATAGTAATCTTTGTGTGCTGTTTCTTGGGCTGCTATCAGCGTCCTTAGATTGGGGAGTACAGGTTGGTGGTACACGTCAAAGACTGGTGAGAGAGCTGCAGACTACATATGCATGCTCACATCTGTGCTGCACTGCACTAGCCACATTCTGTTTGATTGTAACGTTTTAGATTTTTTAGTTTTGAAGATGAACTGTTAGTTTGTAGAAATTTCATAAAAACTGTCAGCGTCTTTATTTTACCATGCTGCAGCAGTCACAATCAGGTCAATGGCATGGCGATCGCTAACCTTAGCAGTGATTCAAGATGGCAGGTTCAATGTATTCGTTTCAGTGGTGGGTTTGATTTAGGAGGGGATGCGGGTGGCTGACACCATTTGCGTTGGTTTTCATAGGATTCACCACAGCAGAAAGGTGCCAGCCAGCCAATTACACTACAATCTTTGGGTTACATTTTTATGTACATGGTATAATCTTCTTTATCAACCTTTGCCCATATGACAAGTAGCTGTAATATTAACTGCATAGTACTATGCATACAATACTCAACAAATTAATTACAACAGAATGTTACATACACCAGATGTTTTATTACTAGCACAACACTATATATTGATTTCCAAACAAACAATTTCTGATTACCTATCATGTACCTACTGTTATTTACTACTAAATATATGTTTTCTCACTTTTCTTAGGTGACTTCGGCAACAAACATATTACAGAAATACTCCATCAACTTCATCATGGCCATCTGTCATAAAATAAAAGCACATAGAGAGAGTGCAAGCTGTACTAGTTGTTCACTATCATGCCATGTAAGAACAAAAGGAAAAGCTTCTAAACAGAAGCATCAGAAACTGTCTTCTCTCCACATTACACAGAGAAAAAAGCATACACAACTTAAGACACAGAAACCATCCTCTAAGAAAATTACCACAAGTAGCCTTCCTAGAGAAACATTACAATCACTATGTCCAGCACTGTCATCACCTAAGCGTACACATGTGAAACAGAAAAAAAATGCTAGGCATAGTACCTATCCTAATGCTTGACACACTAAGATAATGTTTTTCAAAAAAGTAGTCCACAGAGCTAGAATTGAACATGTGATCTCAAAAATAGTGAGACGCAAAGGTAACAAACTACGTTCTAAGCTATCATTGATGAAACTCCGCTTAAAAGAAAGATGGTTTGTCAATGTAGCTCTAGCAGTACGTTCCAAACTGTGGACTGACATGATGTCAGCCATTGACAAATTGACTACAAAGACTGAAGAGATGAGAAACACTATCTTATCTTTTGAGTACTTAAACACAGACAATATTTCTCTTGTGCTTCAAGGAGACTGGCTTCATTCAGAGTACTCAGAAGCATTCTTCTGGGAAGAGACATACCATGCACACAGTGAAGACATTACATTAACATTAGATGAGCATGGAAAACTATTAAATGTTTTACCTCTATCCCATGAAGCCATCCATACAAACAATGACAATGCAGCTGAAGATATTGAAAGCATCAAAAAATCTTCAGCAAAAAAATGGCCATGTGACAGAACATGTAACATTAGAGAGGAATCTATTATATCAATAAAAACTTTCCTCTCAAGAACTCTTAACACAAAGAGATCAGAATGACACACACTGCTCCATGACATTGACAAGTGTGAGATCCATCCTCATAAAGGGCTAATGGGTCACTGTCTTGCATGCTTACAATCCACGAACTGAAACAGCTCATTTCATCATTTTCGTATGTTAGCAGTCATAACTCTGGCATCCGCAAATTTGTGCAAAGGTTGTATTGTATCAGATCTCTCATTCGAGACTACATGCAATTCCAAGCATTGCTCGATGATGGAGATGTTGAAAGACTTAGTGAGTTAATCAGCAACTTGCACAAAACTCAAAGATTGAGGTCTACTGCTACTGTTTCTGAAGAAGGAAGTACTCCTCAGACATCTCTGATTAAAGAAGAGCAACTCCTACGACAATTTGGTCGTGAATTTGCTAAATTTGAATTAAGTAAAACAGAGAAATTTGACACAATATGTGTATCATGTGAAAGATTGTTCTACAAGCACCTATGTGTGAAAGTAGACCTGCAAAACATCCTATCTTGGAATGAAATGGGGATGTCTGCATGCATACCTTTTACTAAAGTCTGACTTTGAAGAACTCACAACTGTGTTACTCTGTTCCTACTGTCATAACAAAATCAAGAGTGACAGTTTACCTCCACGGTCAGTACAATAAAATGGAAGTACAACCAACACCTAATGAGATAACAGTACTGAACTTGTTTGAAAGGATTCTCATTCAAACTATGAAGCCATTTCAAACAATTATCAGGCTGAATACAAGGACATGAGACCTACCAAACAAAGAACTTGTACACTCTCTCAAAGGCTCTATTGTCTACCTGCCTTTACCTTTGCAAGACAATGTAAACACTATTTCTGAAGACAATAGTGTAGTCATCTTGGTAAATGATGTGCCAACAAAGGCAAAGGCAATATGGCAAGAGATAGTCAACATAGACAATGTAAAGAATGCTTTGAGATATCTAAAAGAGCACAATCCTTCTATTCTGAAATTGACATTGACACATTTACAACTCTGACAAGGCAATACTTCAAAAGGTTGACATGTCAACTGCACAGAATGTGTATGAGCAATTTATGATACATCCATTGCATGGCAAAGACCCACTAATGGATAACATAGATTTATATCAAATGAAACAAGTGGAGGGCAATCCTGTTAGTATATGGGAGGCCACCCTAGAAGCTCGTTGTTTCCCCTGATCTGTTCCCATATGGTACAGGAGGCTGATTAGATGAACAAGAAGTACAAGTACCAGGAGCTGAGTATAGGACCTCATGAATACTACATAAGGATGGCAAGTTTCAGAGAAACATTGCATACCTCTTCCACCTTCTTTGGGAAAGTGAACTTAGTGTCCTATCTGCTAGTATTGTTCACACATTGAGACTTGGGACAGAATTTAGCAATATGACGGCTGCACAGTTGCTACACAAGCTGCAGACCAAAGATGAAACACTGCAAGTCAATCTTTCTTCTATCTTGTCTAGCATGCGAGGTACCAAAGAATATTGGTACGGACGTCACTCTGAGGTAATGTGCATGCTGTGAGAATTTGGGCCAGCAACATGGTTTGTGACACTCAGTTGTGCAGAATATTATTGGGATGATCTGCTCCATATACTAAGATGGGAAAACTCTGATGTTGAGAACAACCAAACAATGACTCTAAATGAGCTCTGTTCACTTGATCCAGTAACCGTTTCATGTTACTTCCACCAACGGTTTCAAAGTATTTTGAAATTCATACTGTCTAAGACAAATCCCCCCCTTGGTATCATTGAGCACTATTCTGAAGGGTTGAGTACCAAGCCCGTGGAGCACCACACATTCATATGTTGCTGTGGATTAAAGATGCCCCACGAATTGGGGACAGTGAAATATCTGACATTCTAAGCTTCATCTTGAAGTATGTCACATGTCAGATACCAGACACGTATGATAGTGCAACACTGTGGGAACTGGTCCAGAAATTCCAGTGACACCTCTGTGGTAAATACTGTCATAGGAAAGTGAAAAACAAAGGTCAGTGGTATGCTCACTGCCATTTTGGATTCCCAAGGCAAGTTTGCCTAGCTGCTTCACTTAATGATGTTTTTTCAGCCATGCAACACCACCTGAAAGCAAAGTCAACAAAGCGAATCTATGAACTACCTCACACAGAAGCAGAAGTCTATATCAATGACTATAGTCCTTCAGTTCTGTTAATGTGGCAAGCAAACATTGATGTCCAGTTCATAGCAGACAACTCAATGACTCTTGTCAGGTATGTAACATCATACATTACTAAACATGAGCAAACCAACCTCCAAGAAATGTGGGAAGAGTTGTCAAATTGTGATAGAGCAATGTCTTCCAGACTTTGGTCACTAGGCTTAAGACTCTATCACACCATGAGTGAGGAGCCTATGAAGCAAGTGACCACCTTACAGGTGTACTGTACGTCTATATGGCAAATCAGAGTCCATACATTTCTTAAATGCAAATCACAAGCAGTTCTCAAGAGTCATGAAGAGATTGAGGAGTTGGCTGCCACAGCACCAACATCCACATCTATTCTTAAGAGCAACTTAATTGACAACTACTATCCACAGCGCCACAGTGCTATGGATGATCTCTGTCTCTTTGAGGTTGCTCAATGGTATGACAATAAGTGGGGTGTTACTTCAGACCCAGAAAAAGGAATATATAAAGTACCTGGCTTTGATGGCTCACTTGTCAAAAAATGCAAATCATGGCTGATTGACCACTGCAAACTTTCATTGAATACAACAGAAAGCAAAGAACACTATTACTTTGCTCTATTGTTTCTATTCAAACCTTGGAGATCAGAATCTGAATTAAAAGGACTGTCTGACTCATATGAACAAGAGTTCATACAAACATATTATACCTTCCAGAGTCATGTCTCTGAGACATACATTCAGAGACTTGAAATGGAAAAGCAACAGATAGATAACATTAAGAAAGTCCTAGATGATGACACACCTGTCACATCACAGGAAATGGTTGAAGTTGAAGGAGAAGGCACACTTGGTGCTCCTCTTCCTCCTAATGACCCAGCTGTGCTGATGTTAGAGGTTGAGGGCACAATGCAACAAAGCATGTACTTCTCAGAATCAGCCACCAACATTGTCGAAAAGTTAAACTTACATCAAACAGTTGTGTATCACTCTATTATGAACGCAGTTAAACAAGCAATCCAGCACTACAAAAAGCATTGTTTCTGTGAAGAACAAACACCAATCAGGATTTTTGTAAGTAGTGCTTCTGGGACTGGGAAAAGTTTCTTGATCAAAGCCATAAGCAAAGGGGTGTGTGACCTTACCAGAACACCAACATCTGTTATTTTTGCAGTTCCTACAGGTTTGGCAGCTTATAGCATTGGTGGTATCACACTCCATAGGTTATTCATGTTGCCAGTTGAGCATGGAAAGAGTGGTGATTACAGGAAATTGTCATATGATGTTGCCAATGAACTCAGGTCAATGTTTGACAAAATGCACTTGCTCATAATTGACGAGATAAGCATGGTCTCAAATGTTCTACTCACATTCATCCACCTAAGTCTACAGGAGATACTCGTAACTAACGATAATGTTCCATTTGGTGGAAAGAACATCCTTGTACTTGGAGATCTCCTTCAGCTAGCCTCTGTAAATGGTAAGCATTTTTTCTGCAGTCTATCCATTGAAGAGGCAAAGAAAACTATTGGATGCATTGGTGGAGTTAATCTATGGGAATTTTTCTCATATGTTGAACTCTCTCAGAACATAAGACAACAAGGTGACATGTCTTACAAAGCATTGCTTGACGAAGCCCGTATTGATGCTCTCGCACCCACCCACATTGAGATGCTAAGACAGTGCATTATCACAAGAAATAATTGTCCTATCCAGGATGCTTGTGATATGTTTACACATGTTCAGAAAACTGCAACATGTTGTATGTCTATTCCTAAGGCTAACACAGTGTGCAGAGTTCAATGACATCATGATGAATAGAGAACAGCAGCCCATTGTCACCGTGCCATGCATAGACATAATGGATGGCATTACTCTATCATGAACACTATTATCAAGAATGGCAGATTGTCTGAAAGAGCTGACAAATGATGTGTCACAAACAGCTGTCTTGAAGCTGTACTACCACTGTGTCGAAATGCACGTGTCATGCTCTGCAGAAATATTGATGTCGATCGAGGACTTGTAAATGGAGCCATGGGATATATCCAAGACTTCCTGTACAATGTACAAGGTACAGCTCTGGAGTTTGTTGTTTAATTGTCTTTAATGTCTTTATTAGTGACATTGCAGAGGGTCTAGGAGGAAGGGTTTTCCTATTCGTGGATGACACAAAAGTTCTTCAACAGAGTGGACATACTGGGGGGTAGATGAAATGAAGGACGGCCTTAAAAAGTTGGATAACTGGTTAAGCATTTGCCAACTAGGATTCAATGCCAAAAAATGTAAAATTATGCACATGGGGCACAGAAACCCAAAGGCAACATTAGGTGGGGAGGTGTTAATTTAACATCCACAAAACAAGAAAGGGATCTGCGGGTCATCATATCTGATGACCTAAAGGTGGAAAAACAGTGTGATAAGGCAGTTGGGTAGGCTAGTAGAATGCTGGGGTGCATAGGGAGAGGTATCACCAGCAGAAGAAGGGAGGTTGTGTTACCCCAGTATAGACCTATGGTGAGGCCACACCTGGAGTACTGTGTCCAGTTCTGGAGGCCCCATCTCAGGAAGGACATAGATCGGGTAGAGGAGGTACAGAGAAGGCCAACCAAAATGCTGTATGGCCTGCACCAGAAGCCCTATGAGGAAAGACTCAGGAAACTAAATATGTATTCACTGGAGGAAGGGAGGGAAAGGGGTGACATGATAGAAACATTTAAATACCTCAGGGATATAAATAAGGTACAGGAGGGAGGTATACTGCACAGGAAAAGAAGCTCAAGGACAAGGGGGCACAATATGAAGCTGGAAGGGGGATGACTTAGAGGGGATGTGAGGAAATTTTTTTTTTCACAGAAAGGGTGGTAGACACTTGGAACAGCCTCCCAGCAGAGGTGGTGGGCACTGAAATGGTAACAGGTTTAAACATGTATGAGATAGACACAGGGGGACCTCAGAAGGGCGGAGATCAATTAGGGTAGATGGTAGCACAGTAGGTAGGGACTCAGGGGCATACTGGGTGAGTCTAGAGGTTCTTTTCTGCTGACAGCTTCTATGTTTCTAGGTTTCACTACATTAATGCAATCAATGACTCATCAAGGAGCTATATCACTGTGGGGGAATGGTGAATGCTGCAAACAGAGGTGCGGTCTGAAGATGCAGAGATTTAAGCATTACATAGATACATTGACGGTAAATAAAGGCCTCCTGTCCCATAAGTTCTTCCAACCCAAACCAATTACTAAACTCTGGTCCTTGTGGCTATCCCACCCCTTAGTTTCTTCCCTCCCCCCATCTAACTTAGCCCATATGCCTGTCACCCTTGAAACTGCTCATCAGTTTTTCCCTCATCACTTATTCTGGTAGCTTGTTCCACTTGCACACCACTCTTTTCAGTGAAAAAGTGTTTACAGACATCTTTCTTGAATCTCCAGCCTACTAGTTTGAGTGAATTTCCCCTTGCTCCTATATTGGAGCTCAAGGAAAATAAATACTTGAATACTTGAAGTCAACCTTGTTTATCCCTTGCAGGCACTTGAACATTTTTATCATGACCCATTTCCCTTCTCCAGGGTATACATGTTCATGTCCTGCAGCCTCTTGTCTTATGTCATGCCCCACATGCCCTGGACCATCCTTCCAGAGTGCCCACACAACTGTGCCTCTACTCCCAGTCTGAAACCCACACATCTATCTCCGTCCCGATCGATGGGAGGTCCAGCCCCATGGATCACCCCCTGGAGGAGGGCCTGCCTGCCCTTGGTGACCTGTCTGAGAATTAGAGAGACCTACCATGAGATCAGGATGCCCAGCAGGAGATCATGATGTGACGGGTCCGATGGCGGGATGTGGGTAGGTCCCTTGGGCCTCTTCATCTCCACTGGTTACCAGAGGGAGTTTCTTTGGGTGGTTGCCCCTTGGAGATTCAGATGTGCAATGACATCCAGAGGCACAATGTGCTGATGTCGGCCAGAACTCCACCCCTTGCAGCTGCATCACCGCTCATTCCTTGCACTGCCCCTGACCACTGGCAGAGGGTGCCAAGAAGCGGCGTGTACCCTGGATCCTTCCCAAAGAAGGGAGAACAGTCATACAGATGCTCAATCCCTTCCCTCCCCTGCAGACCCCCTGATGATCCAAGCTCGTTCCCAAACCCGGGTCACCGGTGCGGCACGAGGTGTGGCATCCAGCACCTCAGCCCTCAGTGCCACCAGGCTGGCTCACTCTGGACCATCTTGATTGCCCCTGTGCTTCACTGCTTCCACCTTATTGCAATCTTTCCTCATGTGTGGATTCCAGTACCTTGTGCAGTATTCCCAAAGAGGTCTCACAATAAAACTGCACAGTGGTAGAATAACCTTCTGGCTTCTGCTGTTTGTCTCCCTCCCTCCCTGTGCATCTCAATATCCTGTTTGCCTTATCCAGAGCTCTGTTACAGTGTGATGTGGATTTTACATTTACAGATATTATGACCCCTTGGTCCTTTTCCTCCATCATGCATTCCAGTTTCAGCCCTCTTTACATTTTGTACTGCACCCTTGGGTTACTTTTCCCAGTGTGCATTAGTTTACAATTTTTACCATGGAATTATAGCTGTCAAATCTTTGAACTGTTGTCAAGCCTGCCAAGATTCTTTTATTTTGTTTGTTTCTTTGTTTATGTGCCTTACCTCCTCAGCTGAAGAGATCCTTTGGTTCCCCATTCTGGTCCACTGGCATCTTCTGCATCGGGCGCCATGCCCAAACTTCAACCTCCTCACCTTATCCCTCTCTCAGGCCACATTGCACACCCCATCGTGGAACACCAAGAGGCCAGGGCCAGAGGAAGCTCCTGAAGCATCCAGTGCAGTGCCACGGCATACCCTCATTAATGCCAGAGGATTTGGCTGATTTTGTCCCCTGAGTCCCCCCCCATGGCACAGGTGTGCAAGAACACCAAGGATGCTGTGACATGCACTCCCGCACACCACACATTGGATGTCTACCCGCACTGACCTCTCCAGTGCACCATGATATGCACTAACCCCTAGCCACCATCAGGAGCAAGCACCTTCATGGGAGTCCCTCCTCACCCTCCCAGAGCAGGAAAGCAGTCTTGGGGATGCTCAATCCTCCTCCCCCAGCCGACCCCCAATGACCAAAGTCTGCTCCTGGACCCTGGTCACTGGCATGGTACCAGGTGTGGCATCCAGCGCCTCAACCCTCAACACCACTGGGCTGGCAAGCCTTCCCAAATTCCTTTATCTCCTCTGTGTCACATTTTCATGGATCATTGTGTCATCTGCAAAAAGATAGACCTTGTCCTCTGTGCTTTCCCTTATGTCACATATGAACACATAGAAATGGACAGGGTCTAGCACCCCTTCCTTAAGTATGCTTATAGCCTCCCTTACCTCTGAGTATTCCCCATTTATAACTAAGGTTTATGCCCTTCCCTTTAGCAAATGTTCTACCCAATTCAGCAATAGCACACTATGACTGGGATGGTAGTGCAAGCTGCTTTTTTCTAAAACTGCATGTTGATCTACTTGTGGTGGGAACACACCCCACACTGTGTCACTGTGCCTCTAGCCACTAAGTAGGGGTAAATGTTTTGTCTCTGCACCTAAAAAAGTATAGTAGCTCTCAGCATCAGGCCAGTTTCCTCCCTGGGACCTGCTGCACATCTTAGACAGGCT
The DNA here is from genome assembly GCA_016271365.2 of Neoceratodus forsteri. NCBI lineage: Eukaryota > Metazoa > Chordata > Ceratodontiformes > Ceratodontidae > Neoceratodus > Neoceratodus forsteri. The sequence goes on along the minus strand of CM028132.1, from coordinate 257,653,097 downwards.
TCCTTTTTTACAGGACTTGTTTGCAGGCCCATATATTTAAGGCATAATGATTTTTTCTATAAATAATTGGGAGATTCCGGTCTTGAAAATGGGCAAATGACTCTAAGGTGCTACGGATATAAGAAGATACATCACCCATAAAAAATGCACTCTTTCAAACAGCAAATGTAGAGAGTGATGCCCAGACTATGAATGTGGGCATCCAATCTTCTCTTGAATTCTTCTAGAGTCCTACTTTCAACTATACAAGATGGTAAGTTTTTCCATTCTGCAACCACTCTTGGAATGAACCATTGTTTTTTTTTATTAGTCTTAAAAAATAATCCTTCTTAATAACTTGAACCTATACACTCTGGATGGAAAGACTGCTGACTAGAATTCAAGTCTCACACAATATCTTAGAACTACATCATGCATAGACCTGTACACCAATTAAATCCTCTTACTTTCCTATATTCTAAAACAGACAGCTTCAATGCTGTCAGCCTTTGATAATGTATAAAGTTGTATAATCCCATAACTGATTTTGGTGCATCTTCTCTGCACTGATTCCAATCTGTTACTATCAGAAATGTATTGTGGGGCTCAAAACTAAGCACACTCCATATGTGGCCTAACAACAGATGTATACAATGGCAACATCACCTCCCTGTATCTGCTGAAAAAAAGTTTTAATACGGTTTATGATTGTATTGCACTTCTAAACAACCTTCTCACTTTGTAAGGAATTTTCAAAATTATTAGAAATAATGCACCCCCCCCAAATCCTTTTCACTGGTAGATTTCCTTAAGTGAACACCATTAAGTAAACAAGATTCTTTCCTATTGTTTACACCAATGTGTACTACTGTACATTTACTCAGATTAAAAGGTTAAAAGGTCTTACCTGGTTAAACAATTGGGGGAAAAAAAGACATCTTAACCTTCTGTGACCATGCTGACACTGTTGACCCAATTCCAGAAGCCACCTCCGTTGGGCGCTACTTGCATCAAAGCAGGGGTCTGTGCCCAACACAGCTGTGGCAAGGGCAAAAAGTGGGATTCTAGGAGATTTGCCACAATTTGCCACTTGCGGTAAACCTTTTGGACTGGCCGCAACATACAGCCCTGCTCCAAGACGAGTGTTGCAGTGAGAGGTTGTGGCATAGGGCAGGTCGCAGCACCCTACTAGTTCCAGTGGGCACTCTCTGTGTGCCCCAAGGAGCAGCAAGCCCAGAACAGAGTCTCAGAAGGGGCAGCCGATGGAAGGCTGTTGTTCAGGGCATGTGGACCACCATGGCACCGTCCCAGTTCCCCCCGCCAAACACTTGTGCCACCTATATTGCATGCTTGCTATGGCAGGCTATTGCCCAACCCCATATTCCTGGTGCCAGGGTGCCCCTTGTGAGCCCTGTACATCCCCAACAACAGTGAAAATATCCCCCCTTGGTGGCATCACCACCCCTATTCAGGATCATCCAGAATGCAAGAATGCAAAGGTGATAATACAGTGGGCACCTTCCTTGGTAGTGATTCTCCCTGCTCCCCACTCCATACTCCATCCTCAACAAAGAGTGGCAGCTGACACATCCCTCCTCACACCATCATGACCAGCTGCACACTGTGATCTCACAAACCACATATGTGTAGACATAGGCGGTCTGTGAGATCTGGTGTCTTGACTGGCCGTGACGGAGGAATGATGCTCCAGCCACCACTGCTTGTTGGGGACAGGGGCATGGAGTGGGGGAACCACTGCCTGTTGGGGTGGGAAGGGTGGGGGCCACTAGACCACCAGGGAGTTTAACACTGACAGGGGATCTGGGCCAGGGGTAGGGCAGGGCTCAGGGGTACAAGTGGGGCATTTACAGGTGGGATCCAGGTTGGGAGGGCCAGTGGACTACCAATGATGACTTCATCACAACAGGGGGGAATGGAGGGCTGTAGTTGCGGTGCCCTAGGGTCCGGGCATTCCTGACCACACATTGCGGTGTGCAAGTCCGGGATGGCATCAGCATAACCCTGCTGGGGATGGGTCAGGACCCCCCCACCAAAGTGCCCATTACCACATCGCAAGCTCCAGGTGATCACTACAGGCCCCTATCCCACTGCACCCTGGCATGGCAAGCCTGTTAGATCACCTCTTTGCTCGTCTAACTGATAGCCCCCCTTCATCCATGGTGGGGCATCTGGAATCCCATTTACCAGGATTTTGCAACCCCACCATGGCGCAGACCCACTTGCGACATAGCACCCCTGATGTTGGATGCAACCATGTCACAAGTGTGCTTTGATGCAGCAGTGTCAGGCATTGAAGCAAGCTGCATTCTGGAATCCCATTTGACGCAAGTTATGTCGTAAATGACAACTTGTGTCAAACAACCCTGCAACAACTTTCCTGTGTCGGGGTGCACAGGAGGGAGAATCGGGCCCTGTATGTAGCTGTTCTTGTAACTTTGCAGAATCCACATATGAGCCCACTATCATTCCAGTTCTGGCATCATCAGTGAACCTGGCTAACATAGAAACATAGAAAATTTGAAGTTGTTGGCAGATAAGGACCTCATGGCCAACCTAGTCTGCCCAGTTTTCCCTGCCTATTGTGCCATTGCAGACCCTACTTGATTTTCGGTCATCTCCCTCACTTGCCTTACTACCAAAGTCCCATTGTATCTGTCCCATGCATGCCTGAAGCCCATCACCATTTTGGCACTCACCACCTCCACTGGAAGGTTGTTCCAGGCATTCACCACCCTCTCTGTGAGGAAGTATTTTTTCACATTTTCTCTGAAACTCCCCCTCCAACTTCAACGTATGACCGCTTGTCCTCAAACTTCATTTTCTATGGAAAATGTTTCCTTCCTGTACCTTATTAATATCTGTTAGGTATTTGCATGTTTCTATCACATCCCCCCTTTCCCTCTTCTTCTTCACAGAGTATATATTCATTTCCTTGAGTCTCTCCTTTTAGGGCTTTTGATGCATGCCTTGCACCATTTTGGTAGCCCTCTTTTCTACTGCCTCCACCTCATTAATGTCCTTCCAGAGGTGGGGCTTCCAGAACTGGATGCAGTACTTGAGGTGGGGTCTTACCAGTGATCTGTACAGGGGTAATATTACCTCCTTCTTTCTATTAGTGATACCCCTTCCTATGCACCTGAACATCCTGCTAGCCTTCCCCACTGCCTCATCACACTGCTTGGCTACCTTCAGGCCTTCAGAAATGATTACCCCAGGTCCCTTTCCTGTTTGGTGGTTTCCAGTACTTGACAAAACATCAGTATGATGTGAAATGGCTGTTATAATAGGGTTATGTGTCTTTTTTAACATTTTAATAAATGTACATTTTAACTTGACCTACAATAGTGATGTCTGTTTTTCTCATTGGTACACCATGTGGCCAGACTCCTCAGAAGTTTATCCTGCTTGCCTTCCCCACTGCATTATTCCACTGCTTGGCTACCTTCAGGTCATCAGAAATGATTACTCCCAGGTCCCTTTCCTGTTTGGTGGTTGCCAGTACTTCCCCTCCCATTTGGTACATAGCCCTTGGGTTTCTGTGCCCCAAGTACATGATTTTGCACTTTTTTGAATTGAAACCCAGTTGCCAAACCCTTGACCATTCTTCCAACTTTTTCTAATCATCCCTCATTTGCTCTACACACCCCCGTGTGTCTACTCTGTTGCAGATTTTAGAGTCATCCACGAACATGCATACTTTCCATTCTAGCCCTTCCGCAATGTCACTAAAAAAGACACTGAAGAGGACTAGGCCTAGTACAGAGCACTGAGGCACTCCTCTGGTCACCTTGCATTATCCAGCGTGGACACCATTTACCACCACCTGCTAACTCATGTTGCTTAACCAGCTTCTTACCAAGTTTATAACTTTTTGACCCACTCCTAGACAGGCCAGCTTGTTCACCAGTCTTCTACAGTATGAGGAACGGTGTTGAAGCTCTTATTGAAATCTAGTTAGGTCACACCTACCACTCCTCCCTGGTTTACTACTCTGGTCACTCAGTCGAAGAACTCAATGAGGTTTGTCTGGCAAAATCTACCCCCTGTAAAACCATGTTGCCTTGGATCCTGTATTCAACTGGTTACAAGGTATTCAACTATCCTTTCCTTCAGTGATGTTTCCATTACTTTGTCTCCTACCAAAGTCAGGCTGACAGGTCTGTAATTTCCTTCCTCCTCCCTGTTCTCTCTTTTGTGAAGAGGGACCACATCTGCCCTCCTCCAGTCCCTTGGAACCTCACATTTCTTTTTTATTTCTTTTTTTTATTTTTTCATTTTCTGTTTTTCCTCTTTTGGCATCTGCAAGCAGCTTCCTCTCACTTCTGCCTACCACCCAAGTCTGTCCACCCCCCGGGTACCACTAAGCCTCAGTATTCCCACAGACTCCCCTCCCCATGGTGGGGCCTGGAAGGGGAGGCCTGTCCCCCCACCTAGTGCATCCTTTCCAGTTCAAGGCTTCTGGTGATTCAACGGTGGAGCAGAACATTCTTTGGCAGGCAGGGCTTCACTGATCCTGCAGATGCATCTTTTTCATTTTCTGTCCCTACCTTCATAGCCATGAGCCCATGCGTGTGGAGGCATGTGGGCACAATGTTTCCATGTTCTTTGCCTCCCTTGCTCCTAGTGCTGCCACCTGACCTTCATCAGGAGGCAACCAAGGAGCAGGATGACCATCCCTCCCTCCCACTGGATAGAAGAGCAGTCCATTGGATGCTCAATCATCTTTCTCTCCCCTGCCTATCCCTAGCAACCCAAGCTCACTCCGAAGCCTGGGTTACTGGCGAGGCATGAGGTATGGCTTCCAGTGCCTCAACCCTCAATGCCACTTGGCTGGCTAACCTCTCCTGTTTCTAATGATAAGTTGAGGAGAGTTGTCAGAGGTGCAACCAACACCTCTTTGAGCTCTCTCAGTATCCTGGGGTGCACCCTATCAGGTCCCATTGCCTTGTCTACTTCTAATTGTACTAGTATCTTGAGGACTTCCTCCTCCTTGAAAGGACTGGTGTCCACCTCCCTACCATTTATGCCCGTTTCCCTTATTTTTGTCCCATGACCTACTCCTTTTTTTATAAATACTGAACAAAAGTATTTGTTCAATATGTCTGCCTTTTTCTTGGTCCTCCTCCTTGCAAACTAGTATCCTGTGATTTGAGTGAGTACATTTGGGTGATGTAAAAAGAGCAAGTCAGCAATAGCAAAGGAGGTATGGGGGGGATGACTGTGTTTTTAGAGCGACAGTAGTGTCAACAAATTTATTACTGTGAGTCGCCAGACAGGGAGCAGCAGTCTGGATTATAAGAAGAGTGTTTGTGAGGTTACAAAGTATGCTGGCAGCATAGAACAGAGGCAACATTAGTGTGTGTGTGTGTGTGTGTGTTTGTGTGCTGCAGTAGGATGTAGAATTGGGTTCAATTCCCGCAGTGACTGTTGTTTTATCTTTCTGCAAATTTTTTTTTATAAATGTTGCAGCCGAATTCTCTCCCCCATCCTGTCTTTATCCCTGTTCCCCGAGATCAGCACCCAACCCCCCCCCCCGGTGTTGATCATGTGGGGGGCAAATAATAAAATGGTATAGGGAATAGTCAGAATGCCACTTGCCATCTGGTAACTAGTTCTATGATTTGTGTAGGAGCTGGCAAGTGAGTCTGCTGTTCTTGGGATCTCGGTTGCTCTGTTGATGATTTTGAAGTCACTTTTTTTTTTCACTGATATGACATGGAACCTCGCAAACCCCTTCTTCCCCTTTTGCCCTTACTATTTCCCCATTTGGTCCTTGACTTCCTTGTATTGCTTAGATATCTAAAGAAAGTGTTATCCCCTTCTTTTACTGACTAGACAATATTCTCATCTGTTTGTGCCTTGGCATGTCTAACTGCCTTCCTTGCATCCCTGTGTTTCTCCTGGTAGTTTTCCCTATCCTCCTCTTTCAGTGCCTTTTTGTACTTTCTAAATGCTAGTTTTATTTGCTCTTACTTTTTCTGCTATGTCTTTAGAGAACTATAGTGGTCTTTTTTTTCTCTTGCCCTTGTTAACCTGCCTAACACAAAGATTTATTGCTTTTTCAATGCCCCCCCTTTATTTTTGTTCATAGTTCCTCAATTTCCCCAGATCCTCTCTCCCTGCCAGAGCATCCCTGAGGCATTCTCCCATTTTCCTAAAATCGACCATCCTGAAGTCCAGGAACTTTGCCTTAGTGCAGCTCAGTTCTGGCCCAGTCCTTATATTGAACCACACTGTACGGTGATCACTGGACCCCAGTTTGTCACCTACTGTGATGTCAGCAACACTGACATTTGTCAATACCAGGTCCAGTATTGCCCCCTCCCCATGAGTGGGTTTCATAATTAGTTGCCTGAGGAACACCCCTTGCAGGGAGTAATGTCCTTCTTCTGACTGTAGCTGCAACTGGTAGGATCCAATCCATGTCTGGTAGTTTGAAGTCCCATATCAACAACACCTCTCCTTTGCATGCCGTCCTTTGGATGGCTTGCATCATACTAACACACTAACACACTATTTGCCAGCAGATTAGGCCTTACGGTCTATCGAGTCTGCTCGAACCTCAGATCCCAAGTTGGGTGCCGAGGCCCTCCCCCCCTTGTGTTCCAGAAACCCCTATCATCCATCCCCACCCCCCTGGGACAGGCCATCATCTGATACATCCACTTTCTGTGTCTGTCCCACCCTCTCTTGAAGCCCTCCACTGTGGATCTCTGAACCAGCTCGCCAGGCAGTGCATTCCAAGGGTCCACCACCCTCTCAATGAAAACCTCCTCCTCTTCCACCTTCCAACTTCAAACCATGCCCTCTGGTGATACCTCCCTGCTTTAGTCTAAAGATCCCCTCCATGTTTACCCTATTTATTCCCTTGAGGTACTTGAAGACCTCAATCATGTCCCCCTGTCTCTCCTCTCCTCCAATGAAAACAGGCAGAGCTCCTCAAGTCTGTCCTCATACGTCAAATACCCTAGCCCTTGTATCATCTTAGTTGACCTCCTCTGTACCTTCTCCTGGAGCTGTATATCCCTCTTCAAGTGTGGTCTCCAGTACTGTACACAGTACTCAAGGTGTGGTCTAACCAGTCCCTTGTACAATTGCAGAATCACTTCCTTGGTCCTAGAGGTGATCCCCCTTACGATGCATCCCAACATCCTGTTTGCCTTGCTAGCCACTCTCCTGCACTGCTCAGAGTTATTCATACATGCATCCACCATGACCCTTAGGTCTTTTTCCCCTATTGAGGCCTCCAGCACCTCCCCTCCCAGGGTGTACCTGTGTTTAGGGTTTCCCTGCCCAAGATGTAACATCTTGCACTTGGTGATATTGAAATTTAATTTCCATGTGTGAGCCCAGCTTTCCAGGGTGTCCAGGTCCCCTTGCAGAGCCAACCTCCCCTCTTCTCCCTCAACTACTGCTCCCATCTTGGAGTCATCAGCGAAGAGACTCATTTCACACCCTATACCCTCCCTGATGTCCGATATGTATGCATTAAACAGGATCGGACCCAGAACCGAGCCCTGTGGTACCCCACTACCAACCTCTCTAGGGTTTGAGAGCTCCCCACAGACCACTACTCTTTGGGTGCATCCAGCTAGCCAGTTTTCAATCCATCTGACCATCAAAGGGCCTACTCCCAACCCCATCAGTTTCTCCACCAGACCATTGTGGGGGACAGAGTCAAATGCCTTGCTGAAGTCCAAGAATAATACATCCACAGGCTTTCCCCTGTCCAGATCTGGTGTTACCCATTCGTAGAACTCCACAAGATTGGTTTGACATGATCTACCTGGCACAAACCCATGCTGCCGACTATCTAGACCTCCCACTTCCTCCAAGTACACCCCCCAATCGTTCCTTTAGTATACTCTCCATTAATTTTCCTACCACTGAGGTCAAACTGATGAGTCTATAGTTACCTGGTACTTCCCTCGACCCCGCTTTATGGATTGACACCACATGTATGTCCGCCAATTCTCATAGTACTCTCGGATGAATGCCATCCGGCCCAGGAGATTTGTCTTTCTTTAGGACCTTGAGGGCTAACCACACCCTTTTGGCGGAGATAGCATCATCCGTCCCCTCCATCTCACAGGCCTTTTTATCCTTATCCTGATGTGACACCCCTGGGGTACCTCTCCCTCCCTCTTGCTCCATTTCTGTTGTTCCCCTGATCCCACTCACTGCCGCTTCTATCCCCATCGTGCCTTGCTTTGTAGATATCCCATCCCCCTCCCTAGTGAACACAGAGGCAAAGTACTCATTAAATACCTCTGTCTGGTCCCTCGCCTCTTCCAACCACTTTCCTTCTGATCTCAATCTGCTGAGATGGCCCTTAGTTTTTCTCCGCTCCACAATGTACCGGAAGAACCCCTTTTCCCCTCCATGTATCCCCTCTGCCAGCCGTTGCTCTTTACTGGACTTTGCTCCCCCTCACCATCCGGGTGACTTTTCTAGATGCAGGATGGTACATTTCCTTACCCCATATCCCCTCTTGTTGTTTTATATTTTTTGTAGGCCACCTTCTTTTCTCTGACTGCTACCTGAACCTCACTGGACCACCAGCATGGTTTATGTGACCTTGCTCCATTACATTTCACCTTAGTGCAGGTCCTGACTGCCTCCTGAAGTCCCCATTTTATGACCTCCCATCTCCTTTCCACATTTGTCATTGATGTAATCCCCTCCAAGTGATCCTTGAGAATATTTCCCATGCCCACAAAGTCTGTCCCCTGAAGTCCACTGCCAGTGTCCTAGATCTCCCCCTCCCCCATTCTTATTTGAAACCAGACAGTATTGTGGTCGCTCCCAGTCAGGGGATCCTCTCCAACCAGGTCCCTTACCAGATCCCCATCTGCCAGAACCACATCCAGGACATGCCCCTCCCTTGTGGGCTCCATTACATGCTGTGTTAAGAACACATCCTGGAAGCCATCCAGCAGCCTCTGCTCCTTGGCCACCTTAGAGGACATGGTTCCTCAGTTTGTACCTGGCATATTAAGGTCCCTCATCAACACCATTCCTTCTCCTTTTGGTCCACACTGGGCAGTGATGTTGTCCAGCAAACCATTCTCCAGAACATCACCCATCTCGGGGGGCCTATATACCACACCCAGCTTGACCTTATCTCCTGCTGGGGATCGTAAGATGACCCATAAGGCCTCCACATTTCCCTCTGCCTCTTCTACCCTAGCAATTTCTATGTCATCTCAAATGAACATAGTCACTCCACCCCCTCTGCCCTCCTTTCAATCCTTCCTAAGCATAGTGTACCCCCACACGTTTAGGACCCAGTCATGGTTTTTGTTGGCCCACATCTCCATGACCGCCACCACATCCACCCCCCCTTGAACAGCATGGCCTGGAACTCTGGCAACTTGTTTCCCAAGCTCCTGGCATTTACTAACACCAACCCCCATCCCTTATCCCTGATCCCCTTTGTTGAACCCCCCCCAGGTTCCTTATACTTCCATCCTGTCTCTGCTCCTCCTGAAACCTCCACCCCAGTCTGTTTCCTTCCCTTGGGTTTGAAGGCTACCCTCATCTGGAGGAGAGGCTTGGTCAGCCCCTCCCTTATCCCTCCCCCACAAGTTTAAACCCCACCTTTCTTGAATGTAGTCAGCCATCCCCTGTTTAAGGACTTCCTTCCCTAATGGGGCAAGATGAAGCCTGTCCTTGGCATACAGTCCCTTATCCTCCCAAACTCCTTTCCAGTTCCCAAACACCCCCAACCCACTCTCTTCACCCCACTTCCTGAGCCTGAGCCAGTCATTAACCTCTGCGATCTTCATTTTTTTCTCCACTGAGGCCTTTAGTACTGGCAATATCTCCGAAAAGGAAATGTTGCATCTATTATCCCGACAGTCTCTGGCAAGTTCTTGGAACCTTGCTTGGATTTCCAAAATGCTATTTCCCTCTAGATCGTTAGTTCCCAAATGCACCAGGAAATCCGGTTTCCCTCCACAATCCCTAACCAGTTCGTACAGCATGAACTTTGCTATATGCACTGTCAGCCCAGAGATACTCACTACCTTCACCTGGCTATGGCATCCACCCCCCTGTCCTTCCCACTGGATACCCCAATCATCGAGTCTCCCAATAACAGAACCTTAACACCACCATCATCCTTATGGTCACCTCCACTATGCAATCTCAGCCCCCCATCCCCCCTTATTTGTGATCTCAATTCCATGGGAGTCTTCCTGCCTTATTAGAGACCCTCTTGTCACCCTCCCCTTTCCGCCTCCCTCGTTATTTTGCCCACTTAACTCAGACCCCCTCTGAATAGGTGTCCCTTTTAACCCTCTCTTATCCGAACCATTTATCGTGGCCCTGATGGTTTCCCCTTTCCCCACACCACCATGCTCCCCCTTGTAATAGTACCCCTACCTTCAGAGGCTCTCTGTGGGTCCCCTTTAGCTAGGGCCCAGTCCTTGGTACTGACCCCCCTGCTGAAGGGGGGCTCCTCCCCCAACTCCTTGTCTCCCAGTTTCTCTCCAGTCATGCTTTCCTCCCTCATGTCTGCAATATGTTGCATCTCCCCCATCTGCTTAACGTTTATGTTTCCCCTTCTCCCTCTTGGACTATTTCTATCCTTTCCATTGCCTGTCTGTGATGCCCTATAAGTATCTGACTCCCTCCCCCCCGGCCTCTGTATCAGTTTCCTCATTTACACCAACCCCTTCCTCCCCCTCTAGGTTGCTTAGTAGCTCAAATTTATTATGACACTCTACATCAGCCTCCATCAAGTAACCCGAGTTTCCCCTGTCTGCACCTCTAAACTGCCCCTCTTCCTCCCCTCTTACTCTGTTCTCCTTAGGAGCTCCCTTTCCACAGTCTGCTGCTTTAGGCTTCCCCACAACAGCCCCTCCCTTCTCAATGTCTGCTCTACTAGGCTTCCCAACAACAGCCCCTCCTGGCTCTTCCCCCGCACTCTCTTTGTATTTGGAATGTTCACCCCGTACGCTTTCCCCTTAGCGTCAACATCCCTATCTAAGGGTCCTCTGTCCCTAATATCCACCTCCTGCTTGCTATAACATAACGTCCTGTAATTTCAGAGCATTGCCCTAGCCTCCCCTCAGCCCCACCCTTCTGCTGCCCATATCCACACCCCTAATCCTTGGACATCCCCCCAACTCCCCCAGCTTACTCCTTAACCAATATACTTCACTCCTGATACAAGATAGCTGTCTACAGAGTGGGCAGCCTCCCTCTCTCCAGGCCCAATTGAGAATTATTGCCATCCCACAGCCTGTGCAGCCTACAACCCCCCCCCGAAGATGCCTGCCATGGTGGAATATGGCCACCCTGTTTGTCCCCCTCTGTTTATAATGGCACACACCTCTTTTCTCAGTCCCTTCCCCATGGAATACATTTTCTCTCTTTACTGATTGCAGTTATTTACAAACCCAATTTCAACCCCACCAATAAAGTTCCCAAGTCTCACAAACACATACAGTCCAGTGTGTGTCCAGTCCCACTAACAGTGTGTGCATTCAGACGTCAGGTACCGTATGATGTTACAAGCCCACCAGTTCCTGTTGCTTTGAATTTCAGTCCCAAACAGAAATACACAGCCCTTCAATCCCAACCCCCAGTGGCTTTTCAGTATTTAAGAAAGCCTACAAAACAGGGTGGGTGGAAGGGCTCTTACCAACACCAGGCAAACATCACATTTAAATTTCACTCTAATTATCACTGCCAAACAAGTGTTCCCAAGCCCCAAAAGTTACAATATCACAGCCCAAGTAACAGTTCTAACTCAAAGTAGTAGTTTTTAAAACACAGAACTAATTTCATGTACAAAACTATTCAAATATTTCAGTTAAAACAGAATATAAACCCAGACCTCTGTCCTTACCAGCCTCCTGCTTATGTTCCCAAGTGATCATGTCCTTATCTACCTCTCCTCCCTGTGCTGGAGGTCTGTAGATCACTTCTGTGAGAATAGTGGTTCCCTTACATGCTTTCGGGGTGACCTACAATACCTAATCTCCTCCCTGCTCCCGCTACATTTCTGTGGCTTTTATTTTGGCCATAACATAAAAAGTCACTCCTCCTCCTTTTTTTACCTACTCTGTCTTTTCTGAACTATGTATACCCTATGACCACATGTCAGTCCTGGTTTTCATTGAATCAGGACTCGGTACTTGCAACCATATCCAGGTCTGCTTCTACCATGGTGGCCTCTAGATCCTAATCTTGTTGCCTAGACTTTGAGCATTTGCACACATGGCACTCCAGATTGTGATGCCACCTCCTTGTTTCCCATTTGTCCCACTTTGTTTCCTCCACTATCTATCTCATTATCACTCTTGCCTTCTGTGCCCCAGATCCCTTTGTTATACAGTTCTTTTTGGGGTTTCATTCCTTCAGGAATCCCCTTGCTGACCACATTTGCCTATATACTGTCAGTGCAGTGACAGACCCACAGCAACTCCCCCACAGCAACAGACGTTGTGGTGATGGGTGTTTCATGCTGATGTACCTTGCGGTGATGGGGGATATGTATCTAACTCCACCGTCGATGTGACGTGGCATTAGATATATAAAGTAGGTGGGGGTGACCCCCATTGATCCATCCAACAGTGTTGGTTGCTGTTGCACTGCTGTCAGTCATTATCAAGTCATGTCAGTGTCAGGGATGTTGCCGTGTGTCCATCACAGTGGGAGGCATGGCAGCCGGGGATGTCGATGTAGCAACATGGAACCATGTTTGTCTATAGGAGGGGTACTGTTTATGTCTCCCTTCTTCTTTTTGCCTTCCCCTTGGCTAGTTTAAATGCTGGCAAATGTAGCATTTAAACCATTCACTGAGGACCATGGTTCCCTTCCTGGATGGATGCAGCCCATAGCCCCTGTACAGGACCTTATCCCTCCAGGTAGGGTCCCAAACCCCAATGAAGCTGAAATCCTCCTCTCTGCACCATTCCTTCAATGATGCATTGAATTTCCTGATGCAGACAATCTTGCCCTCCTCCCACCCTGTCATAGACAGGTAGAACTTCTAAGAAGGTCACAGATCATGCCACCTGCCTAAGACCCCTCCCCAATCCCCTGAACTCCTTCTGAACTATTGCTGCCCTGTCCTTAGTCAGGTCATTCCTCCACAGATGGACAATGACTTCTAGCTCTATCTCCTTTCTTGCTGTCCCAACAATCCTTTGGATCTTGTTTCCATCCAGCTGTGGCAGCAGGAAGACACTGAACCTCCCTCTCCTCATTCTCATTTGTCACCAACTCTGTCCCCCTCACTATGGAGTCCCCCACCAGTATTCACTTCCTTTTTCTCCTCTGGAATCCTCTTCCATGCCCCTTGGGGTCTCTGCTATGGAGGGCCCACACATCCACCCTGGTCACTACTTTGGGAGCCTCTGTGGGTCATTCCTGCTCTGCCAGTGTGGCACAGGAGTTTTGCAGTGGAACCAGGTGTGGGAAGTGCCTATTCTCCATCAACCTAACCCTCCCTGGGTCCACTGTTGTCCAGCCTCTCCTCCTTCTGGGCAACCTCTGAGGTAGTGGTGGTTGACTAGGTGGTCCCTGGGTGGGGGAGAAGGTCCTCTGAACCCAAGCCAACTCAATCTTGAGTTTGGCAACCTCCTCCTTCAGCCCATAGAGGTGCACACAGATAGGGCAGCAATGAAACCTCCAGAAAGTCTCCCTGAAGACTGTCACTAAACTGCACCATTCCCATAATCCTATCCTACCTGCTTTCTCTATAATTTTACCCCTTTAAATTCACTTTATTACCCTACCCTGTATAGGGAGTTTTAACGACCCCTAGGTTTTTGTAAGTTTTGAACTCTGATGTAGCTTTGCCCTGTATAGGGTGCTACACCTTTTTTCCTACCTGATGCCTTGTGGCTGTATACAGCTGCTTGTCCCTTTTACCTACTCACAGAGCTGAGTGTACGGCTACTGGCTAGCTCCCCTGGCTGACTCTTTCCTGGCAGAATCCCCTGTGTCATCCTTTGTGCTGCAGTCCTTCACATGGAGGTTCACTTGATGGATACTTCCTTATATATCAGGCAATGGTTAATTGGCTCACTTGAGGAGAGCCCCACTTGGCTGTTTTGAGTGAGTCTTTATATTGCAATCCAAAACCAACCTGCAATCAGAAATGTGACTCCCTCATCCCTTCATCCAATTTTCACTTAGCTGATGCCCCAGGCCAAACAATTCTCACTAGCCCTCAAACTACAGGGCAAGACAAAGCTCTTTATTATGGCCCTTAAATACAGCTACTGTGGCTGGTCTCAGTTTACCCTACAGACAATAATAGAGACACTATTTCAACAGGTTTCTCTACAACTTACTCCACTTATGTTGTCTCAAAATGCCTCTTCAGTTTCTGTCTGTGAGCAAAATGCACAGCCTCTGCTGTAAGGCAGCAATCTGCAGGAGTGAGTCTTTATATCATCATCCATTAGGAATATGCATTTTAGTAACATGCACATTATATAATGTGGGCCCAAGACTAAGGCTTAAGGCACCCCACTAGTTACCTTGTTCCACCCAGATAAACAACCATATACTCTAGTCCTCTGCTTTCACCTTGACAGCCATGCTAATATCCCCCTGGTAATATGACCATGAATTTCTAATTCCTTAGTCACACCCAGTAACTCTCTATGAGGTATGGCATTGCTATAATCAAGGCAGAAGTGAATACCAGCACAGTAAGTGCCATGGAACACCAGCTGCACATTTGGGTCTTTCAATATTGTCTGACAGCCAATCAGACACTTTGTAAGTGAGATCACAATGCAGCGGATATTGATATTGTGTGATCTGCTGTGGTTGCCTGCCTATGGAAGAAGAAGAAGTAACTAGCCAGTTTACAATAGCATTTTGTTCAGGGGTAGAATTTCAGCAGCACTTCAATGGCTCCATTTTGAATGCAAGTGTACTTACAGCAGTGCCAAACTAGTGCCTCTCAACATGGCCCCACACTGAACACATAACACCCTCTCACTGCAGCACTTCTTGCCTGCCTCCTGACTCTGCCATGTTTTATGTGTAGGAAATTGCACTTTTTTAGGATTCCTTTTTAATGCAGTTAGTTTTTTTTTCCTGCACAACATCTGGTGATATCCAGCAGACTGGACCTGGGTATGGATCCCACAGCTTCCATTTGCATACTGTGTGACACTGAGCAAATCACTTAACTTCCCTGTGCTCCTAGGTCGCACCTGTAAAAAAGCTTTCAGCTTAGTGTGCTACTCCTGGTTAAACAACTTAATAAATAAATAAATAAAAATTCCTTTCTTTTTATGGCTGTGGGTGGAGCCTACAGCCATCTTGCTGAAGCTCAGCTGGAAAAATGGCTTATCATGGAACACATTTTTTTTTACTTTTCAGTGTATCCTTCCACTAATGCAAATCACTATGGAATTTGAAATAAATACTCCCTTCTTTCTGTTTAAAGATCATGTACAACCCTTTATTTTTTTTACTGCAAATGGTAGTGTTAATAAAGAAATGCTTTTAAAGCACTGCCCTGGTTGTTTTTTACCCCTCTGCTTAAGTAATACTGTAATTGTGCTTTCATGTTCATACTGTAGCTCCATTTTCCTCTTGAGTGCTTTAATTTGTTCATGATGCTCTGCTAAGCTGGGTTGCCAGTGTCTGCAGCATCATGACATCAGTGGGTTGTCTGTGAGCATTGCCATCTGTCAGAGATGCTGTTCTAACTTAATATTTTCTGGTCAGCAATGGGCTGCAGTCAGGACATTTTGTTTTGATTCAACACACTCTCCTTAACCTTATACTGAGTAATTTATTTTAAGTTGTCAGATTTATGTGTCTAACAGTCTATCATTGCAGTGTTTGTCTGTAATCTGAGTACTGGCGTGGCCTATGCTAGTGTTTGACCTACTCTCAAAATTGATTGTGTTTTCTGACAGTTTAAATAGTACTGCTGACAGTGACTTTGCAACAGTGTGAGTTCTACTGACCTATTTACCAATATAATCATTTTATTTCCCTGTTTTTATAATGCTATCAACTTGTTAACAAAGTTTGCTACAGTATATTTTATTTTTTAACTGGCTTTAATGTCTGTCTGTGTGGTTATGTTTTGTTCAATTATGTTGTTTCCGGTTTTAATTTTTTGTTGATATGAAGCACTGCTGTGCCATTGGTTGTAAGAATGGGAAAGTGTATGCACACAGTTTCTATCACTTTCCTAAAGATAACCATCAATGCAAGCAATGGGCTCTTGGTGTTAAATGTGTCTGCTAGGAAACAACTGATCATAATGTTTTTTGTACTGACCTCTTTACAGAAGCTCAATTTACAATTTCACAAACTCTTTTAGACACTATTGGATTTACTGTAAGTCAGTGTTGCTTGAAACCAGATGCATGCCCAACCATTTTTTTTCATTTAAACAGGAAAAACCAAAATGCCAGAGTAATGTCATTCAGAATAGGACAAGGATTGAGGCAAGTGATAAATATGATAAGCCATATTCCAACTGTCATATCTGAATTGCTGCTGAATGCTAACAGCGTGTCTGTAAAAGTGGCTGAAAGAGACAGGTATTTATTTTACCGTTACTGGCAATGTAGTGTCTGTGTTTATGGGTTCATGTTAGTGTTACAAATGTGTGCATTGCAGTCTGCTTTTGCTGGTTAATATTATGTAGGTGTGTATGTTTGCAGTACGTTATTATGTGCATGGATTTCTGTGACTGGTGCTCTTACATGTCTCTGTGTTGTTGCAGGGTACTTTTAGATCTCTTTCCAAAGTCAGTGGCTCACTACTCTTACATCAGTGTGTATGGGTGAATGATATGGTGATATGGGTGCATGACAGTTATGCCTGGTTTACATTGCACTGCTCAGTAATATATCTTTATGGATGAAGTACTGTATTATGAAGGAGTGTATGGGAGAAGGGCAATAGTACAAATTTGTGTAAAGTTGCAGGACACTGTTATCTGCACTGATTGTTGTGCCCAGAATTCTTGTGAATGTCTGCATTGGTGCACAGTACTATTATAGGGCTATGTATAGGTGCAGGACAATGGTACTAATGTGAATATGTGTGCAGGGCACATATGTACTGTTATTTTAGTTTAAGTCATGGTTACATATCTTTGTACTGATGCAGGGTACTATTATATGTGTCTATGGGTGGGAGGCAATGGTACTAATGTGTGTATGGACACAGCACACTTATGCCTGGTTATTGTAGTGCAGAACACAGTTACATATCTTTGTATGACTGTAGGTTACTGCTACATGACTGTGCATGGGTGAAAGGTCATGGTATAACTGTGTATGAGTGCAGGACACTGCAATGTCTAGGGATTTGTTGAAGCGCATTGATATGTATCTTTATAAGGGTTTTTTGGTAATTGTATGTTATTGTGCATGGCTGAGAGGAAATATAGAAACACAGAACTTGACTAAAGGGAGACTGAATATCTATCTATTGTGCCCTTGCTATACTAACTCACTCCACTGGCCTACTGCGCTGTTGCACTGTACCCCTACCCCCCCACTACCACACCTCAAACCATTACTGCCCATCTTGGGGACTATAATTCCTCTTGCTCTGTTCCAGTCTCATTTAAACCCTTATAGGGAATTTTCATCCTACCAACCTCCACTCATGCTACTAGTGACTGCATCCCTATTTTGTACAAATAGGATGTAACAGTTTACCTTCTTTATATCACAAAGAAACTTGTATGTTTCAATCAAGTACTGTACCCACACTCCCTTCTGGATTTCAGTGAATAGTTGTTTAGAACCATAGTCTGTCTAGGTCTTTCCATAGGTGAGGTCTCCAGAACTGGTCATAGCACTCCAGTTGAAGCCTCACTAGGGATCTGTGCAGTGACAGAATCACCATGCTTTGCCTACTGTGAAAACCATTCCCTATAAAACCCATCATCTTCAGTGCCTTTTTGTATGCTTTATTGCATTGACTTGTTTGCTGTAGGGAGTCACTGAGTATGGCCCACATATCTCTATCCTCTGTGGAACTGGGCAGTCTAATTCCTACCATTAAGTATTCTGTATATGGATTATGCCTACCAAAGTGTACTTGTGCTAACAAATGGGGAGCATGTACAGGAAATAATTGTCAGGGAACCATTGGGTGGGAGTGACCACTGCACAGTGTGGTTTCAATTAGATACGGGCAAGGAAAGCATCCTGACTAAGACCAAAATCTTCAGAAAAATGGATGAAGTACTAAAGAGGCACCTGGCAAGCATCAGACCAGATATGGGGTGGACCAAAGATGGTTCATCAATAATGAAGGAATACCGGTTGCCACAGAGCAGTGCGTTAGGCTCAGGGGTAAGAACACAAGGGCCAAAGTGCCTAGCTGGTTCAGTTCTGGGGTTGGCCAGGTAGTAAGGGAAAAGAGGGTGGCCTATAGAAATTTCAGGAAGACCAAGAGAGAGGTGAATAGGGTAAATTATCTAAGGTTGGCTAGTTAGGCAAGTAAGGAAGTCTGGTGAGCTAAAGCACAGAAGGAGCTGCAGATAGCTGAAGGAATTAAGAAGGGTAAAAGTCTTTCTTTCACTATACACATGAAAAAAGAGACAAGAAGGAAGGGATTGTTAGGATTAAGAAAGGGGAGGAGTGGGTGGAGGATAATGGGTGGACATAGTGCCAGTAATCAAGATTTGGGCATCACTACACCATGACCGGGACCTTGCGATTCCTGGATATAAACTATACAAAAGGGACAGGGTAGTCAGGAAGGGGGGAGGGGTGGCAGTTTATATTAGGGAAGGAATAACTTGCATGAGGGAGGAGTTGGAAGAAGAAGAGGTGAAGGCATTATGGGTTCAATAGAGGGAGAAAGGTGAGGTTGGTGGTGGTGTACAGACCACCCAACCAGGATGAGGAGAGGGATAGGGATCTGAGCTCACAAATACTGGAAGCTGTGGGGAAGGAGAGATGGTAATTGTAGGGAACTTCAATCTGCACAAGGTGGACTGGAGAATATCATCAACAACATGTGCTAGGAGTCAGGTGATCCTGAAAGGACTGCAGAGCTGGTTCATGACTCAGGGCATCACAAAATCAACAACAGCAGAGGCAATGCTTGATCTTGTGCTCACAAATAGGGAGCATGTACAGTAAATAACAATCAGAGAGGCATTGGGTGGGAGTGACCATTTCACAGTGTGGTTCCAGAAAGGTATGGGAAGAGAAAGCATCCTGACTAAGATGAAAATCTTGGATTTTAGAAGGTTAGATGTCAGGAATATGAGTGAAGTTCTAAGGAACCTCCTGACAGGCATCAGAGCAGATATAGGGGTGGACCAAAGGTGGCTCATCATTAAGGAATGAATACTGGTTGCCACAGAGCAGTGTGTAAGGCTCAGAGGTAAGAACACAAGGGCCAAAGTGCCCAGCTGGTTCAGTTCTGGGGTTGCCCAGGCAGTAAGGGTAAAGAGTCTGGCCATAGAAAATTCAGGAAGACAAAGACAGAGGTGGATAGGGAAAATTACCTAAGGTTGGCAAGTGAGGCAAATAAGGAAGTCCTGCAAGCTAAAGCACAGAAGGAGCTGCGGACAGATGAAGGAATTAAGAATGGGGAGAAATCTTTCTTTCATGATATAAGTGAAAAAAGAGATAAGAAGGAAGGGATTGTTAGGCTTCAGAAAGGTGAGGAGGGGGGATGGATTATAATGGTGGAAAAGCAGAGATACTAAATGGATACTTCTGTTCCATCTTCATGAGGGAGAAGGACGGACCACTGTCTTCAGGAGGGAGAAGAGGAGCAGGGGGAGAGGGGAACATAGATGTAGTGATAGAGAAGGATATAGTGAGGGATGGGCTGCTAGCATTAAAGGTGGACAAATCACCAGGCCCAGACAGAGTACATCCAAGGGTACTAAGGGAACTGGCGAAGGAGCTGGCAGGGCCACTGACAGACCTATTTAATAGTTCACTAGAGTCAGATGTGCTATAGCAGGATTGGAGAACAGAACATGTGGTGCCCCTTCACATAAGTTGTCCCATGAGTGACTCAGGGAATTACAGACTGGTCAGTCTGATCTCAATTGTGGGCAAACTCAGGGAGACCATACTAAAGACAAGGTTGGTGGAATATCTAGAGGAGCATGGTCTCCAGGATTTGAGGCAGCATGGGCTCATGAGGGGGGATTGTGTAAAATAAATCTGATTGACTTCTTTGATGTGCCACTAAGACAGTAGACAGGGACCAAGTGGTAGATATCCTCTATCTTGATTTCAGCAAGGCCTTTGACTCTGTGCCCCACAAAAGGTTGATTAGGAAGTTGGTGGATCTCTGGGTTGGGGATAAGATGGCCAGATGGGTGGAAAACTGGCTGAGGTACAGAACCCCATAAGGTGTTTTTTTGGGGGGAGACTTATCTGGCACCAGAAAGGTCACAGTGGGGTACCGCAGGGCTCGATGCTGGGGCAGGTGTTGTTCAATGTCTTGATCAATGACATTGGGGATGGTATAAAGGGCAAAATGTTCCTATTCATTGACGATGCCAAGCTCTGTGGGAGACTGGACACAGCTGAAGGGATACAGGACCTACATAATGACCTGGCTGGAAAAGCTGGGGAGGTGGTTCAGGATCTGGCAGATTGGCTTCAATGCCAAGAAATGCAAAGTTATGCATATTGGAACCAATAATCCCAAGACAGAGTACTGTCTGGGTGGAGTCCTGGTATCTGCATCAGAGGTGGAGAGAGACTTGGGAGTGATGAACACTAGTGACCTGAAGCACTCCACACAGTGTAAGAAAGCAGCAGCAAGGGCAAACAAGTTGATGAGATGCATAGCTAGGGGAATCAGTATAGGAGAGGGGATGCTATATTGCCCTTGTACAGGTCTCTGGTAAGGCCACATCTAGAGTATGGAGTTCAGTACTGGTGCCCATACCTCAAAAAGGACATTGACCTGCTGGAGAAGGGCTACAAAGATGACAGTGGGTCAGCAGGGTAAGGTATATGAGGAGAGGTTGAGGGCACTGAACATGTACTTCATGGAGAACAGGAGGAAAAGAGGGGATATGATTGGGACTTGAAGTACTTTAAAGGTATAAGTAAGGTGGATAAGGAGAGTCTCTTTTAATTGAGTGGCAACCATAACACAAGGGGGAACAGTCTTAAGATGGATGGTGGGAGGTTTAAGAGGGTGGTCAGGAAGCACTTCTTCACAGAGAGCATGGTGGACACTTGGAATGCACAGCCAGAAGAGGTAACCTTATGGAACACAGTGGGCAGTTTCAAGAGAGGCTGGGATAGGCACAGGGGGAATGTAAATATCATGGGGAAGGAGGATGGGAGGAGTGGGGAGGGGGGCAGGGACTGTATCTCAACTCTGGACCCTACAATACAAGCAGACTAGATAGACCAAATGGCCTTCTTCTGCTGGCTTCATAGTATGTTAGTATGATTCCTACTGCGCTTCCATACAGCCTCTTTTTTTTTCTCTGAGCAAATACCTTAGGAGTAATGCCAAACAAATGTAACTATCTCGTAAAGTATAGAAGTCACACATACATCACTAGCATGTATGTTGTTCAGGACTAAAAGACCTTTCAAATGAGGGTAGTCACTAAACTGAACTCATTATGTTTTTTTTTTAATATGGTCATCCAAAAGGTAAAAATAGTGAAGAAAAATGAAAATTCAGGTAATTAGATGGCCATATTTTAAAAACTATAATTAGTGCAGTTTAGTGAATAAGCTCATTTAAAAGGTATTTTTGTCCCGAACAACTTTTATGCTAGTTGTATATATGTAACTTAAATACTTTCCAAGAAAGTTATATTTGTTCTGCATGACTCCTACTGTACTGGCTCAGAGAGAAACAAATGTAGCTGTTTGGTAAGAAATTGGTTAGGGGATAGCTGACATAGGCTGGTAGTAAATGGAGTTCACTCCAAGGAAGGGAGGGTGATGGGAGGTACTTCAAGGATCAGTGTTGGACCCAGTCCTCTTTAATGTCTTTATAAGTAAAATTGCAAAGAAGCAGGAAGGAAAGGTTTGCCTCTGCATGGTGATACCAAGATCTGCAGCAGGAGGGGCAAGTATGAGCAAAGACCTTAGAAGACATGAACAGTGGTCAAGGGTATGGCAGCTAAATTTCAACATAAAAATGCAAAATAATGCACTTAGAGCACAGAAATCCAGGGGCAGAGTACAAAATTGGTGGAGTGGTATTGACAACATTAAGAAAGCACACATTCAAAAAAACCAGCTTTAACATACAGTTGATTACTGTTTAACAATATTATGCGTCTATGGCTGCCACTGTACATCTGATACAAACCCATAATCACGTTCCTCACTTGAAGTGAAAAGGGGGTGGGGAGTAGAGGCCATAACTGACTTCTTGTTTTTGTATTAAAGGGGTCAGATTTTTTACAGCAAAAACAAGGAAAGCGGTAATTTCTAAAATGTGCATACAAGCATGGGTACCACTTTTATTCAGACAGTGCCACCACCAGCATCTACCACTTCAAGGCTGCTATTATCCCTGCCTAATACAATCAGGGGAAAACCAGAAATAGTCTAGCAGCACTGAGATCAATATGGTTGAGGCACATTTACCAGAAATTACCACTTAGAAAAGAATGAGAAAGTGACTATGATGACATGCAAGTCCCAGACCAGATCTCTAGTTTGTTAATAGTCTCTTCCTGAGTCTGATATTTATGGCTGCATGGGCTAAGCTCCACAGATGTTATGCCATCATCAAATTTGTATAAGAGCACTTTGGAATCACGTGACCAGATCACTGTCTGATGTGCTGCCACACTGGGGATCAAAGGGGGACCAGAATGTAAGAAAGAAAGTGATCTGCATGCCTAGGATGATAGCAGGGAAGGTGTGGCCAAAAACAAAGGAAATGGCAAGGAGGGGTGGGGGAACCAAATATAATTATACACCTAGGTATCAAAAATCTTGCTGGGGATCAGGTGGAGGTAGTACAAGGTAGATTCAAGGTATTATGGAGCACCTGTAGAGAGGTAGCAAGATCACTGGCATGCTCAGAAATGTTACCAGCACCAAGGGCCAGCACAGTCTGGAAGAAAAGGGTAGAGGATTTAATGTCTGGCTGAGGGGATGGTGCAAGGAGGAAGGGTTCATCTGTATTGGGGACTGGGGGGACACCTGGCCAAATAAATCACTTTATACACCAGACTGACTACACCTCAATAGGTAGGGCTCAAGGTTACTTAAGCAATGAGGCATTACAGGGTGTGTGTTACTGTGTAATAACATCATGCCTCGGGTGGTTGATGCACAAGGTCACATGCCGAGTGCATTCAACATCTGAGAAGTGATGTTATTACACAATAACACACATCCCTGGAGTGCTTTATTGCTAGTATACAACGGCTTGTTTATTAAAAAAGAAAAGTAGATTTAAAAAAGTTTTAAATAGTGTATTCCCTTAATTTCCTGTTGTGGAAGTAAACTTTTTGGAAGAAAAGTCCTCTATTTCTTATTTCTCCACTAGGTGATGCTGCTGGTACCCACTGCCTGATTTCTCAGTCTAAGCAGGTGTCACACTGTGTGCTTTGTATGTCAGCCCCCCCTCTCCCCCGTGGTGGTTTTTCCACCATTTTAGAAGCAGCATCCCACAAGTATATGCAGAGCAGAGGTGATGAATTTAAACAGCGTGCCTGTTTTAAACGACATCTCTCAATACTAGGAACGGCCGTGTTGAACTGTCTTCAGAGTTGGAGGAGCACAGGAATGAAACTGCTGTTTCAGCTTTACTGAGCAAACAGACTGCATCCCAGGCTGAGCACACTTCTGAGGTAAGCGTGTCAATGAGAGGGAATTTTTTAATTAAATACAAGAACTCAAAATGGACCGGGGAAAACTGACAGTGCTGTGGTGGTAGGGAATGCAGTACAACTTTCAGAAGCTGGGGAACAGTGGTCCACTGATGATCATTGTGACTGCGATGAAAACTGGACTGCTTTTTCAGTTTTTCTAACTGCTACTTAAGTAAAGATTCTTGGCTGTTTTGTTACCGGATGAGAGCGATCAGTACTGATAACGCGGCCCTTTGTTTCAGGATGGAGATTACTGATGCATGAAGTGAGATTTTGAAACTGCTCACACTGCAGCCAGGGGGGTAGAGATGCCGTTTCAAATGACAGCTTTATTTTACTCAGACATTTTTCCTGTTTGGGGGAGTTAGTAGGGGCTGGAGGATTACAGACGTGTGGTTTTAGCTTCAGGACAAAATGTAGCAGGGACTCATGTGAAGGTGTCTGCATTATGGTGACTTAATGATGGAGACATTTTGTTTAGTGTTGTAGGGTCATCTGTGTGCCTGGACTTAATACAGTGATGTTATTGTGAAATAACATCACTGTTCCAGGCACCTAGTGACCAATCACAGCGAAGGAAATTTCCTCTCCATTGTATAATCAGGGATAAACTAGGGGGTACATAACACATAAAGGAAACTTAAACTTCTTGGTTGGGGGCAGGTGGGTTTACAGAATCAAAGACTCCAGAAGAAGGAAGGAAGACAACAGACCTACCCACCATACCAGTAGACGGGATCTGGAAGGTGGAGTGGGAGTGAAGCATTCAGAAACAGGAGAAGGAGGGGAACACACAGAGAGGAGAAAGGGGAAGGGAAGAAGTAGGTAAAAGGAAGGAGGCTCATATACTAAGTAGAGGGTAGTGTCCCTAAACATGAGAAGTCTTGGTAATAAAATGGATTACCTGCATGCGCTATTAGCAGAAGAAAGAGTGGACATTGCAGCAGTCAGTGAGACTTGGGCCAGTCTTAGCAATGACTGGGACCTGTTGGTCCCAGGATATAAATTATACAGGGTAGACAGGGTGGTAGGGAAGGTGGGAGTGGCAGTTTACATCAGAGAAGATATATCATGTAGGAGGAAGGAGTCAGATGAAGGGAGGGTGGAGTAACGTGGACTCAATTACCATCCAATAGAGGTAAGAAGATGAGTTTAGGGGTGTTTTTTGACCACCCAATCAAGAAGAGGAAAGGGACAGGGAATTAAAATTGCAAATATTGCATGCTGCAGGGAATGGCGAGGCGGTAATAGTGGGAGACTTCAACCTGCCCAAGATAGACTGGAGCACACTGACCATGCCATGCACCAGGAGGCAGGTGATAGGAGCATAGCAGAATGGATTCCTGACTCAGGAAATCATAGAACTCACCTGAGAGGGAGCAATCCTTGATCTAGTGCTAATGAATGGGGAGCACGTAAAGACATAAAGGTCAAAGATCCCCTGGGTGGAAGTGATTGTAACACAGAGTGGTTTCAACTAAAAATGGGCAGGAAGTACATTCCACTAAGACCAAAGTCTTGGAATTTAGGAGAGTGGGAAGATGGGTGAATTGTTAAGGATGCCCCTGACAGGCATCAGAGCACACATGGGGTGGACCAAAATTGGACCATCATTAAGACGGGAATAACAGCTGCAACAGAGGAGTGTGTGAGGCTATGGGGGAAGAATTCAAGTGTCAGAGCACCCATCTCATTTAGTACTGAGGTTGCCCAAGCAGTAAGGGACAAGAGGTTAGCCTGTAGGAAATTCAAGAAAACCAAGAGAGAAGAGGACTGTGAAAATCACCTAAAGATGGCTAGTGAGGCAAGTAAAGTAGTCAGTTGGCTAAAGGTCAGAAAGAACTACAATTAAGAGAGGGAATTAAGAGGGGGAGAAAGCCTTTTTTTTGATACATAAGTGAAAAAAGGGGCAAGGACAGGATTGTTAGGCTTCAAAAATGGAACAGGTGGGTGTAGGAAAATATGGACAAAGCAGAAGTACTGAATGGATACTTCCATTCCATCTTCACCAGGGAGAAAGATATACCAGTGCCAATTGGGGGGGAGAAGAGGAGAGGGGAGGCCAGTGACCATCACATGGTATGGTTCAATTTGGCTACTACATCTAAATCATCCCATTCCAAGGCAAAAATATGGGACTTCAGAGAAGCTGACTTTGATAAGATGGCCAACAGAGTTAAGCTAGCCCTGGCAAAAAGAAACACAGGTGAGGAGGTACAGGCAAAGTGGGCAAGCATTAAGGATATAATACTTGAAGCAACATCCCATTGTGTTAGACAGAAAGGAAGTGCAAAAGAAGAAGGAAACCACTTTGGTTCTCAAATACAGTAGCAGAAAAGGTCAGAGCCAAAAGGCTGGCCTTCAGGAAATATAAGGGAACACAGCGGATGAAGATAGGAGGCATACCAAACTGCCCTAAGGGAAGCAGGTAAGGCAGTAAGGCAGGCAAAGTCCCAAACTGAGGAAACACTAGCATGAACAGTAAAGAAGGTGACAAGACTTTCTATAGATACATTAGTGAAAGGAGAAAGTCCAGAGGGGGTATTGCTGTTTAATGGAGAAAAGGGAGCATGTGAGGAGGAGGACCCTGTAAAGGCATCTGTCCTAAATAGATACTTTTGCTCAGTATTTACTGAAGAGAAGGTAGGGCAGGGCCCACAGCTCAGCATCATGGACACAGGGGGGAGGGAGGTGAGCACTACTCCCTTCACAAAAGAAAGGGTCCTACAAGAGCTTGCTAAGCTCAGGGTGGATAAGGCAATGGGACCTGATGGCATACATCCCAGGGTACTTAAGGAGCTAAAGGAGGAACTAGCAGAGCCATTAGCAGAATTGTTTAGTGAGTCTCTGAGCACAGGAGAGGTCCCAGAAGACTGGAGAAGGGCTCATGTGATCCCACTCCACAAGAGTGGTAGCAGGAGGAGGCGGGGAACTACAGACCAGTCAGTCTTACCTCAGTAGTGGGCAAGATTATGGAGGCACTCCTTAAGGAAAGGATAGTGCAACACCTGGAATCCATAGGGCACAGGATCCAAGACAGCATGGGTTTACAAAGGAAGGTCCTGTCAAACTAATCTCATAGATTTGTTTGACTGGGTAACCAAAGTGGTGGACCAAGGGGAGCAGTTGATGTCGCCTACCTTGACTTCAGCAAAGCTTTTGACACTGTTCCACATAGAAGATTGATAAATAAGCTAGGTAAGCTCGGTGGTCAGAAGTTGGTCAACTGGGTGGCAAACTGGTTGACTGGCAGAAAACAGAGAGTGGTGGTAAATGGTATACAGTCAGAAGAGATGCAAGTCACAAGTGGGTACCTGAGGATCAGTCCTGGGCCAGTCCTATTCAACATCTTCATTAGTGACCTGAGATGGACTAGAGGGAAGGCTTGTCTGTTTGCAGATGACACCAAGATCTGCAACAGAGTAGATGATCCAGATGGGTGGGCAGAATGAGAAGAGATCTGGATAAATCAGCAAAATGGTCAGAAGAGTGGCAACTGGGATTTAATGCAAAGAAGTGCAAAATCATGCACATAGGGAAGAGAAACCCTGAAGCCACTTATAGGCTGGGAGGAGTTGATAGCAGTCACAAGGAAGAAAGAGACTTGGGCATCATCATCACTGATGACCTAAAATCATCAAGCAGACCTCTAAAGCAGTAGGTAAGGCTAGGGGGTGTTAGGTGTATTAGTAGGGGTATCACAAGTCGTAAAAGGAGGTAATAATCCTCTGTACAAGACATTGGTTAGGCCCCATCTGGAGTACTCGTGCAGTATTGGAGGCCACACCTTCACAAGGACATTAACCAAATTAAGGCAGTCCAGAGAAGGGCAACCAAAATGGTGCAGGACTGCATCAGAAGACATATGAGGACAGATTAACGGAGCTCAATATGTATACCCTTGAGCAAAGGAGGAGAGAGGTGATATGATCGAGACATTTAAACACCTTAAGGGCATAAACAAGGTGAAAGAGTCTAACATGTTTAAATATAAGAAAAATAGCAGGACAAGAGGACACAGCATGAGATTAGAGGAGGCCAATTAAGGGGAATGTGAGGAAATTATTTTTCACAGAAAGGGTGGTAGATGCATGGAATAGCACCACAAGAAGTGGTGGCTATGAATACAGTGCAGGGCTTCAAACAGGCATGGGATAGGCATAAGGGAGCAATACAAATGACTATGAATAGATAGGTCACTGACAGAGCAAAGGCCGATGGCACATTTATAAGGTAGAAAAAGAAATGGGCAGACTGGATGGGCCTTGCGGTCCTTATCTGCCGTCAACTTCTATGTTTCTATGTTTCTATGAGGTGGGGAGAGTGGAGGTGCCGATAAAGGGAGCTAAAGTGAGAAAAGTGTTGCTAGCATTGAAGGTAGACAGATCTACAGGGCCAGATGGAGTACACCCAAGAGTGCTGAGGGAACTGGTAGAGGAGCTTGTAGAGCCACTGGTGGGCCTTTACAATAGTTTGCTTGGGTCAGGCATGGTAGCACAAGACTGGAGTATGGCACATGTGGTGCCCCTTCATAAGAGCGGTCCTAAAGATGACCTAGGGAATTACAGACCGGTCAATTTGACTTCAATAATATGCAAGCTCATGAAGACTATAATTAAGGAAAGGTTGGCTGAGTATCTAGATTAAATGGGTTTTTATGATGCTGGGCAGCACAGGTTTATGGAAGGGAGGCTGTATCAAATGAATCTGATTGACTTCTTTTGGTGACCAAAACAGTGGCTAAGGGTCAAGCAGTGGACATCCTCTACATGGATTTCAGCAAAGCCTTTGATTCTGTACCCCACAAGAGGTTGATCAGGAAGTTGGTGGATCTAGGGGTTGGGGAGAAGATGACCAGATGGGTGGAAAATTGGCCAACGTACAGAACCCAGAAGGTACTGGTGGGGGGAGAATTATCTAATACCAGGGAGGTCACTAGTGGGGCCCCACAGGGCTCGGCACTAGGGCTGATGTTGTTCAATGTCTTTATTAATGATATCGGGGATAGCATTAAGGGCAAAATGTGCCATTTTGTGGATGACACCAAGCTTTGTGCGAGGGTGGACTCGACCAAAGAGATACAGGACCTAAGGAAGGATCTGAAAAAAACTTGAGCGGTGGTCTGGGATTTGGCAGCTTGGATTCAATGCCACAAAAACACAAAGTTATGTACTTTGGAGCCAAGATTCCCAGGGCAGAGTACTACCTGTGAGGGGTCCAGGTATCTGTATCAGATGAGGAGAAGGATCTGGTGTGATCACTGGCAAACTAAAGTGTAGTGTAGGAGACCAGCAGGAAAGGCAAATACGATGCTGGGATGCATTGCTAGAGGGATCAGCAGTAGTGAAAGGAGGTTATACTGCCCCTGTATAGGTCACTGGTGATGCCACATCTGGAGTATGGAGTGCAATACTGGTGCCCACACCTTAAAAAGACATTAACCTGCTGGAGCCAGTACAGAGAAGGGCAATGAAGATGACTGCGGGTAAGCAAGGGAAATCATATGAGGAGAGGTTGGGAGACCTGAACATGTACTCCTTGGAGGAAAGGAGGGGGAGAAAGAGGACATGTTTGAAACTTTCAAATACCTGCAAGGGATAAATAGGGTGGATAAGGAGTGTCTATTTAGGCTAAGTTGTAACCATAACATGAGGGGACACTGTCTTAACTTGGATGAGGAAAAGTTTACAAGGGAATCTTGAAAGCATATTTTTACCAGGGTGGTGAATACTTGAAACGTGATGCCAAAAAAGGTGGTCTAACAGACGATAGTGGACAGCTTCAAAAAAGGATGGATTATACATAAAGGGAAAGTAAAGGTCATGGGAGGGATAGATGGAAAGGGTGGGAGGATTGGGGAGGGGAGCAGGGTCAGTAGCCCAAGCTGTGGACCCTGCATTACAAGCAGACTAGATTGACCAAATGGCCTTATTCTGCTGGCTTCTTTGTATGTTTGTATGTTCATATAAGGAAAAAAATAAGACTATTTCACTAAATAAGCACACAAAACAATACACTAATGGTATTAAATAGACATGCCCACATTTCCAATCGTATTAAAAATACAGTATAACAGCAAGGTTTCTATTTGCTTAACTCATTCACTCCTCAGGAGCTCTTTGTGAGTCCCACCCCTTGTGCCCTGTATACCTTTAGCACTTCATCCCGGAGCTTTCAAAGCAAAATCAAGCTATAATCAGCATGCCACAAAGTATGAGTGGCAAACTTGTTCAGCACAAAATACCTTTCTAATGGTACTATGCACTTACTTATAATCACTTTTTTTATAATAGTTGAAAAGTGAAATAATTGTTTTCTAACAATAAAAATGGCAATGTAAACGATTTTATTGGGGTAATATGTAACATATCAACAACAAATTAAACATCCATACAATATACATTGATAGAAGAGTAATGTTGTACTGAAAAGCATTTTTTGTGATATAAAACATGTATTTTTTATCTGTTTCCTTCAAGGTGATCAGGTGAGACTTGTTGCAGAGTTGTCACGTGTACACACCATACCATAAACAAATGTAAATAACTCCTAAAGTATATGTGATACACACATAGTCTCAGTGACAAAGTTGTTCACCACAAAATTACCTTTCTAACAGTCCTATGCCATCAATTCTACTCACTACATTTTTTTATACTAGCTGACATTCAAAATGCAACATAAAACATTTCTTTGTGGGAAATATGTACCTGATCAACACCATACCATAAACAAATGTGAATAACTCCTAAAATATACACAATACAAACATAGTCTCAGTGGCAAAGTTGTTTAGCCCAAAATTACCTTTCTAATGATACTATGCATGTAATTCTAACCAATTAGTTTTTTATAATAGTTGAAATTGCAAAAAAATTGTTTTCTAGCAATAAAAATCGCAATGTAAACATTTTAGTGGGGCAATACGTAACATAGCAACACCAAAATAAACATCCATGCAGTATATAATGTTACAAGAGTAATTTTGTACTGAAAAGCAATTTTTGTGATATAAAACATGTATTTTTTACCTGTTTTCTTCAAGGTGGTTAGGTGAGACTTGATGCAGAGTTGTCAGGTGTACACACCATATCGTAAACAAATGTAAATAACTCCTAAAGTATATGTGATATACACAGTCTCAGCAGCAAAGTTGTTCAGTGCAAAATTACCTTTCTAATGGTCCTATGCCATCAATTCTACTCAATACTTTGTTTATACTAGGTTATTTTCTCAGATAAATGAAGCAACGTCAAACATTTCTTTGTGGGAAATATGTACCTGACCAACACCATACCATAAACAAATGAGAATAACTCCTAAAGTATATGTGATACACACATAATCTCTGTGGAAAAGTTGTTCAGCACAAAATTACCTTTCTAATGGTGCTATGGATTCAATTCTAATAAATGTGTTTTTTTTGATATTCTAGCTTCAATATTCAAAAGTGTTTTTTGCATAACAACTAAGGTTGCATATCAACACAATTCAGTATCCTGACCCAAAAAACAATTAGTATAGTAATCTGGTACTAAACACCAATCCTTCCGATATATAGCATGTGTTTCGATCCTTTTTAGCCAACCATAAACAACGCTTTATCAACATATACAAATACCTACTGAACTATAAGAAATACCCATCAAGTATGAAGCAAGTCATGGTATTGAAACACACATAACCAAAATGAACACATGCAACAACACAGTAGCATCACAAATATGGTAAGGTGCATGGCAGCACACTCTCTCTCCCACAACACTCTCGTGTATCAATAATGAGCACTGTTTCCCACTTTGTGAGCATAACAACATGTACAAGTATGAGCACAGTGGCACCCATGGTATTCCAGCACAGCGGTCACAAGTCTTAGCCTACAGAATACAGAATGCCAACAACAAAATTACTAAAATCACCACAATTACTTTTTTTTCCTTTTCAAATGGTGTACCATGATGATCTGCACTGAAGAGATTACAACATTCTTACCTTATTGGATCGTTGCCCACCCTCGACCCTCATGACTCTGTCATATGTACTTCTGTAAATACAGTAGTTCCAACCTATGTTGTCTGTGTCATCATTCTGTAAATAAAGTAGTTCCTCCCTCTCCTGTTGTCAGTTGATTCTTTCAGTGAAAGAAAAGTAGTTTCAACCTCTTCTCTGTTGTCTGTGTTGTATATTTATAAATTCCCATTTCCGTCTCTCCTTGGCTTTGCCCACCACCTCTCCTGTTGTCTGTTGAGTCCTGTGGAAAAAAGTTGTACCAACCTTTCTTCTGTTGTCTGAGTTGTATATTTATAATTTGCCTCAGCTGTCTGTCCTTGGCTTTGCCCACCACCTCTGCACATCTATCCAGTCTGTCAATGGCAGACACTCATGCCGTAGGCGATACTCAGACTTCCAAAGTGTGTTCCTAAACATTTAGGGGACAAACTGAGTCACAGGCAATACTCACAACAATCTGTTTCAAGCCAATAGACATCTCTTTATTTCACTAATCAGTAACAATTCATTTATCAACAATGTTTGGAACTCATTCTTTCCATTTACTTCATGATTGTTGCCAGATCACCTGCCTTCCTTCCTCCAATCCCTTTCCTCGGCAGTTTCTCACTTGCGCCATGGCATCATTATTCAACACAGCTGCTCTGCACCTCTGCTGTTCCAATTCCTCTCAGTGTCACCCACCTATGCGTGTATCCCCAGTCCATACATGGCTGCCACTCATGCCATAGGTGATATTGCATCTTGATTGCCTTCACAACATGTTCTACTTGGTGTCTTCTGCTCTTCTGTCTCCCACGTGTAGGACTTGGATTCAACAGAAACAGTTCAGCCAATGTGGTGGCTTAATGAAAATAAAAAAATACTGAGCTAAAACCTCCTCCCCACATAAATTATACTGAAAGAGGTACTGGAGGCAAAAAACAGACACACTGGAATAGCCACTTGTCACTTTTGATATCTGAAGTGTTTTTCTTATTCCTTTTGATCATCAGAGTCCTTTACTTTGATAACACTTTCTGACAACAGTTCTTGATCTGGCAGCTGACACATTGACCTCTATGGCACCACACCACATCATCATTGTGATTGCCTCACTGAAAATTCTGACCATGGAGCCACTGAGTGGCTGAGTCACTTTGTCAGTATGCTCATACATGATGTAGTGGGTGGCCAATCATAGATATGTCTGCTGCCCGGCCGAGAGCTGCTATGCTCATCACACATAACATCTGGCAACAGCAATTCCAAATTGATCAAAGGGAAGAGAAACATTCTCAGATATGAAAAGGCAGTGGCTGACTGCTAATGTAAAGCCCAATTTCAGCCCTCCATTAGCTGTTTAATTTGGCCCCCTCAGTCTGGTGAATAAAATAAGCCAGACGCTTGTTCTCTGCATGTGTCATGTTGTGGCTTTGTTTTTCTGGTTGTACTTAGTAATAAATACCTGCTCTTCCACCTTACATGTATCGACACGATCCTTGCCAAGAACGCATACCATTTTCACTTGTTTTCCCTTTTTTCTCCCCACCCATTATCTCACCCCCTGCACCCCCCCAATTATACTATTTTGCCATTTATCCCTTTTCTTTCACTCACCAGATCTCTGTTACCTCAGTATTTTTGTATTTTCAATGGGGGAAGTCAATTCAGTGACTGTCATTTCACTGGGTTTCCATTTCACACTTTCTCTTGTCTCCAGTATGTGCTGTTTCTCATATATTGGTGTTTGGTCATCCTGAAAATTTGTGTTCATTTGCCTGTCTACCTGTTCTCATGCCACTTCCCAAATGGCAGCTCACCTGTAGTTGTGGTTCTCCTGAAAGCACTCAATGCAGAGGTGGACATTGCAAGTTTGGCATATATATATGATGGCTCAGCATGCCTCTTCTTCAGTGCACAATTTCTGCACCTACCCTTCTTCACTTTTGGATGATAATGTGATCCATCACAACTCGGGACCTGCTCATGTCCAGCAACTGCAGCACTCCATTTCCTTTTGTTGTACCCTACCAGCAACTGTTCCGATAGAAGAATGTGGAAACTGTGCTGTGTGTGCTTGTTCACCATTCCATTCTTTGTCTGCTGCACATGGTTAATTCTTTCTCAATAGAGAGTAAAGACATTGGCCAGTGCCATGTCCCACAGGAACCAAAATAGATATAGCCACCATTTCTTGGATCTTCTTGTGCTGGGGTACTGCACTGAAGCTGGTCTGCAATGTCCACTCTGTCCATGTGCATGTTGTATTGCTGCAGCACACCCGGGCATGGAATAGTTGCAAGAGTCCTATCTCTCTGTCTCCGGGTCACAGATGCTGAAGGTGATGTTGGGTCATGGTTCATTAACAAAAGGAAAACAGAATTGTTGTCCTTCCAAGCAGTGGCAATGAGTGCTCCATTCTGCAGCTGTTCATAATGGCCCCAATCTTTCCTCCTCATTGTGACTTTGTTGAATTGCTTTAGCCATCCCCTCTTGTTGGTGCGCACTGTGCCACTCAAGTACAGACCATCTGTCAGAAGATCTTTTGCCAGACCCACAGAAGTGAAGTAATTGTCATAGTAAAATTGGTACTTTTTGCCATGCAGATCTACTGTCAGGTCCTTCACAACCCTCTCTGCAAGGTCCCTTTTGACTGCTCTAGGAGCCTTTCCTGTGTACACCTGAAATTCCAAGATGAAACCATTATGAGCATCTGCTTGAACCCATACCTTGATCCCATAATACTCTGGCTTGTTGGCATGTACTGTCTGAATGACAGAAGTCCTCTGTATTCAACCATTGCCTCATCCACAGACACTTCACAATGTAGATGGTACTGCTCCTTGCATGCTGCATGAACTTGGTCCAGTACTGGATGTACACAATGCAGTTTGTCATGGTTTGGGGATCCTCTGGGTGCATTTTGTGTGCTGTCATTGATGTGAAAATACTGGTGAATTTTCTCATAAGGCTCTCGAGTCATGACTTGTGAAATCAGAAAATGTCCTTACAGATGGTTCATCTCGAAGTACATGCAGTAGTATGGCACCTTTACCACAGACATGTATATACAAATCCCCAGAAAGGCTTCTATGTCACCTGCTATCACTGGAGTCCATCACGTGTCCACTTTCTTCACCTCCACCTGCTTCCATTCACTGTATTAGTTGGCCTCCTCTGCAAGCAGCTCATACAGTGATGGAGGAAATCTCAGGTTCATAAAGTTGAGCTCTCCCTTCTCCTCACTCAGTATTGTTGCAGGCCCCTCAGGCTCCTTGAAATCATCAATGTGCATGGTCTGCAACTGATTATCCCAAGCGTCCGTTTGACACTGATTCCAACATGTAGATGGATTAGCTGCATGTTGGTCTTCAGTGTTCTGTTGGTCTTCAGCATCAGTAACATCAGTTGGTTGAATGTCATGCTGCAGTGTAGTCAAAGGATGATCATCTTCGCTGTCACCAAAGTGCCTCTCACGCTGTAGAGTAGCAAGTAGCTCCTCATCCTCATCCCTCTCAGTTGACTGCAGCTTCCACTATAGAGTAGCAAGTGGCTGATCATCATCATCATCACTTGCAGTCAAGTGCCATTGGCTCAGTAGCACTTCTAGAGGTCTCTCATCCTCTTCACTCTCAGTCAAGTGCCATTGCCGTCTTTGCGTGGAACACAGTTGCTCATCCTGTTCCTTCACAGTGGACTGCCTTTGCCCCTGTAGAGTGGCAAGTGGGACATTGTCATCTTCACTGAAGTCACTGTTGTGATCCATCAGCATTAACGCAACTTCTATACCAAAATCTTTGAATCCCAGGAACTTCTTGTCATTGTCACTGCAACTGTAAAAAATGCCATTGTCTATGATCTTCTCCATTTCTGTTTTGTCAATTCTCTGTATTGATTGAGTTCTCATAGACCTTATCTCCTCCTCTACATGGTGTATCCTCTGCACGGCACCTCCTCAAGTCGTTCTGTGTCTCACACCATTTCCTCCTCTACATGACATCTCCTCAAGTTGTTCTGTGTCTCACAGCATCACCTCTAAATGGTTCTCTGTGAGTCCTTCAGTGTCTCATGATGTCTCCTCCTCCTCCTTTACGTGGCATCTCAAGTCATTCTGTTGTGAATCTGGAACAGAAACATAACCATACATTTGTACTGACGATGCAACAGGTGTGTGGCACATACTTTTGTCAACCAACTATATGCACAAAAAACATTCCTACCAATGAAAACACTCTGCAGAGGTAAGTAAACTTTTTGCTGGCAGGTAAACTACTTGCAAGCAGAAATCAGACTGCAAGCAACCAACATACACAACTACCAACAAAAAAGAAACAATACAAAACACCCATCACCAAACCACAACCCATCACAAACAGGAGACACAAATGAGCAACTATGTCCACTGTCCCAATGTTAGAGCCTTGTCCCTAAGAAACATGATTGACTGTGCACTTATCCATTCGCAAGACAAAAATCCAATCACAAGAGAACTGTGATGAGGACAAAGATGGTGATGGCAATAGCTAATATGGTACAACATAGCCCAAACTGACAGTAATGCCAGGTGCAGATTTCGCTTTTCCCATGGTGGGGGTGAGGTTGTGTTTCTATGGCCTGAACTTTGATCTGAAGTGACAGCTTACTTTCAATCAGTTGGACTTACTTGTGGTTTATTGTTACAGCATGAACTGTATTCTGTGACAAAGGTAAACATATCAAATTGAAATTTGTCTTTGGGTGCATGCGATGTAACATTCAGCAATAACATTAAATTGCACATGCATAGTCTCTGGTCTTATGTGAATGCCAGCACATTGCAAACACATCTTTATTTATTTTATTTTAAATTTGTTAACTGGGTAGGGACACTGGGCAATGCCCTTTACAGGTCCAACCTGGACAGTTAACAATAAAAACATATACAATCACATAACAAACAATTACAAACATCAACAGATAAATAATGTTTAAATTTAACCTTAAACCCAGTTACAGAATTAATGGATCTAAGAGAAAGGGGTAGATCATTCCACAAGCGGGCAGCAGAGGATACAAATGAACAGAAACCAAAATTACGCTTATTAGCAGTCTAACCATCCCCTCTTCTACTTCAGGGAGGTAAGGCTGAATGAAGCTTGCCACTATATTACTACAGCTATCTCTAAATCTAGATCTGGTAGCGACACACTGGACCTTAAGCTTCTGTTGCTCACTCTCGATGACGTAATTCATCCATTAACAAAAATTCTAAACCTCTCTCTCAGCTGTGGAAAATTCCCAGACTTATGGAAAACAGCCACCATGACACCTGTCCATAAAAGTGGGGATAAGACGAATCACTCAAATTATCGCCCTATCTCCATACTGCCCACACTCTCTAAGGCACTTGAGCGCATCATAGCTGATCAACTTATTGACTACTTGGATAAATACAATATACCTTGTCCACAACAACACAGTTTCCAGAAAGTTCATAGCACCACCACAGCCCTTCTTGAGTTCACTGGAGCTTTGCACAAATCCCTTGACAACAGCCTTCTCACAGGGGCTGTTTTCATCGACCTCTCCAAGGCCTTTGATACAGTACACCATGGACTACTAATTGACCAACTACTGAATGCCGGGCTGTCACCTGACTCTTCTCTCTAGTTTAAATGCTACTTAGAAAACTGATCGCAGAAAGTAAAAATTGCTGACGCTCTTTCTGACACCCTGCCTGTTCGCTTGGGTGTCTCACAGGGATACATACTGGGCCCCCTCCTTTTTATCCTTTTCTTAAACTCCCTCCCTTACCACTGTTCTGAGCAGATCATACTATATGCCAAGGATGCTGTTGTATTCTCCACTTGCAAAGATCCTTCAACTCTTCAACACAACCCTCAACTTGGTTTCAGTTCTGTAAAGACATGGTTTCTTAATCATAAACTGGTTCTCAATAACAAGAAAACCAAATCTATGCCCTTCTGCAGCTCTCATAACCCACACAAGCTACACCACTTGGCTATCTCTACCACCCAGGGGAACACTCTAGGTCAGGTGGGGTCCTTCAAATACTTAGGGATACAGCTTGACCCTAATCTCTCCTATGGACCTCACATAGATAATGTAGCTAGAGCTGCTAATACATGGCTTGGTCTCCCCTACATACACAGACAACACCTCATGCCAGAAGCTTTGAAGGTTGCAGTCCTGAGCTCTTTGATCTCTGTAATAGACTATGGTCTCATCATTTATGGCTCTGCCACAACCACAAACCTTAGATGCCTCTCAACTGCCTTAAATGAGGCATGTCGGCTTATCACTGGTGCTCACCGTCTCACCCACACATGTGACCTGTACACCCAGACTGGCTGGCTCCAACTATCAAACCACATAAAGTTTCTTACCTGCTCCATGGTGAAAAAAATCTAGCTTGGCCTTGCACCTTCTGGGGTCTCAACTCTGTTACAACACCGAACCAACAAACAGTGCCTTCGGAGAGCCACGCTACAGCTACTGAAAGTCCGCCACTGTCACACTTCATAGGGACAACATTCTTTTGCTTATTGAGCACCACTCTGGTTCAATGGCCTCAGCCCCACCATCTCCTCTGCCCCGACAATTGGTATTTTTAAAACTAGGCTCTGGGACTATCTCATTACCAACAGCTCCTGTGACTGCCCAACTTAACCTTGTTTCTCCACTTCCACTTCCCTGCCTGTTCTTTCATTTATTTATTTTATTTAGCTTTTGTTAACCGAGTAAGTGCACTAGCCATAAAATGACTATTTTCAGGCACAACCCTGGAGAGTACAGACATGCAGAAACTTAACAGGATAACAAATTAGAAGTGCTTTACATACAGTGAGTTAAAGTGGATACAATATATCAGAGACATACAGAGTAGACCATTCATAAGTTCATAGGTGCCTACCTATGCAATGAATAGAGAGGACCTTGGACAATAAATTATCAGGTGACATATCAGATGAACAGAACAAGGTACACAAAAACAGAAACAGGTAATACAAAAGGAAGAAATAACCATTGAGAGCAGGGAGTGTCATTAAGGAAAAGGTCGGTAAGTGAGGAAGAGGGGAGCAAGCCATGAAATTAGATTATATGAGTGTATATAAGTGTAAAGGAGATGCCTGCAGTTCAAGATTGTATATGGGCAGGGAAAGGGAGCTAGGACAGGTTGAGGCAGAGGAAGAGTAAACAGGGAGCAGATGAGGCACTTTGGGTCACCCTGGAGACAGGAAACGGCACCACAATCCACATGGGTTTGTATACAGACCCCCATCTCAGGGGGAGGGAATGGACAAGGAAATGATAGAAGGCTTTCTTAGAATGGCAGAAAAAGGGGAGATATTGTTGATGGGGGACCTGAATATGCCAGATGTTAACTGGAGCATCTTTGCTGCAGGTACATCCAAGAGCAGGGTCATTCTTGATGCCCTACAGGGGGCATGCCTCAGACAGCTAGTATTGGAACCCACTCGGGAGGGAGCAATCTTAGACCTGGTACTTTCAAATGGGGATGGAGAAAGAATCTCAGATTTAGAAGTGGGTAGCCATCTGGGAACAAGCGACCACCAAACAGTGTGGTTCACGATAAACACAGCCATACAATCAAGCCATACAAAAGCAAGAGTACTAGACTTTAGGAGGGCTGACTTTGGGAAAATGAGAGAGTGCCTCAGAAAAGTACTAGCAAACAGGCAAGAAGGAGTGGTGGAGGAACAATGGGGAGTGATCAAAACAGCCATCACAGAGGCAACAAGACGTTGTGTAAAGCAAATCAATAAAACTCAATGAAGGAAAAAAACGCTATGGTTCACAAAAGAGGTGGCAGGGAAGGTTAAGGAGAAAAGGACAGCATTCAGGAAATATAAGGAAACACAGAAGGATCAGGACAGAGAACTTTATCAGTTAAAGCAGAAAGAGGCTGGGAAGGCAGTCAGAATAGCAAAGGCCCAAACCGAGGAAAGGATAGCCAATTCTGTTAAGAAGGGGGATAAGACCTTTTATAGGTACATTAGGGAGCGAAGAAAGACCAAGGAGGGATACTGAAGCTTAATAAAGGTGAGGGAATGTGGGTAGAGGGTGACAGTGAAAAAGCAGGGATACTGAATGAATATTTCTGCTCAGTATTCACAAAGGAAGAGGAGGGGGAGTTACCTAAACCAAACAAGAGAAACACACTGAAGACGGGGGTTGATACCAGTCCATTTAGAGAAGAAAGGGTTCTGAAAGAACTAATAAAATTGAAGGTGGACAAAGCAATGGGGCCTGATGGGATTCACCCAAGAATTCTAAAAGAACTAAGGGTAGAACTAGTGACACCGCTGACTACTCTCTTTAACAAATCATGCGAGGATGGGGTGGTACCCAAGGACTGGAGGAGGGCAGATGTGATTCCTCTTCACAAAAGTGGGAGCAGGACAGAGGCAGGAAACTACAGACCAGTTAGTTTGACCAAGTGGTAGGGAAATGATGGAATCACTTGAAGGAAAGAATTGTTGAGTACCTAGAGGCCAGTGGGGCACAGGACCCTAAGGCATGGATTCATATGATGGAAGGTCATGTCAGATGAATCTAACAGATTTCTTTGACTGGGTGACCAAAGTAGTAGACCAGGAGGGCTGTGGACATGGCCTACCTAGATTTTAGCAAGGCATTTGATACAGTCCCACACAAAAGATTAATACACAAGATAGCCAGCCTTGGAGTGGGTCCCAGGTGGTAGCCTGGATAAAAATTGGCTAGACAACAGGACGCAAAGGTAGTAGTAAATGGAGTACACAGTGAAGAAAGGAGGGTTACTAGCAGGGTACCGCAGGGTTCCTACTGGACCGGTCCTTTTAATGTCTTTATAAGTGACATTGCAGAGGAACTGGAAGGAAAAGTATGTCTTTGCAGATGACACAAAGATCTGCAACAGGGTTGATACACAAGATGGAGTGGAAAGGATGAGAAGGGACTTGGCAAGGTTGAAGGAATGGTCAAATGTATGGCAGTTCAGATTCAATGCAAAGAAGTGCAAGGTAATGCACATGGGAAACAAAACCCGGGGAAGTTATACAATGGGGGGGTGAGATACTGAACAACAGTAAAATAGAAAGGGACTGGGGGTTATTATATCAGATGACCTAAAGGTGGGCAAGCAATGTGAGAAGGCAGTAAGGAAGGCTGGAGGGATACTGGGATGCATAGGAAGAGGCAACAATAGTAGAAAACAGGAAGTTTGTACAGACAGTTGGTGAGACCCCATCTGGAGTACTGTGCAGTTCTGGAGACCATATCTCCGCAAAGACATAGACATAGTGGAGGCTGTCCAGAGGAGGGCAACCAAAATGGTGCAGGGTCTGCACCAGAAGACATACGAAGAAAGACTAAAGGAGCTTAATATGTATACTCTTGAGGAAAGAAGGGAGAGAGGGGACATGATAGAAACTTTCAAGTACCTCAAGGGAATTAACAAAGTCCAAGAGGTTAGCATCTTCCAGAAAAAGAGATGTGCAAGAACAAGGGGGCACAATTTGAAGATAGAGGGGAGACGGCTCAGGGGTAATGTGAGGAAGTATTTTTTCACTGAGAGGGTTGTGGATGCATGGAACAGCCTCCCTGAGGAGGTCATGGAGTCAAGAACAGTGGGGAACTTCAAGAATGCATGGGACAGGCATAAGGCAGTCCTAGTGGCAGGTAAGAGGAAGTAAGCTGTTGGTTAACTAGGATCTGCAGCTTATCTGTTAGGTAGAAAAATGGGCAGACTAGGTGGGCCAAGCGGTCCTTATCTGCCGTCAAGTTCTATGTTTCTATGTTTCTATGTTAGGCAGTAAGAGGGTTATATAGAAGTGAGTGGTTCCCCCCCTTATTGGATTCTACCCTCACATCTTGGTATACCCAATGCTGCACTTTTCACCCTCTCCCCAAGCTACCTACATTCCTTCTTCCCCCCCTTCCCCTCTCCTGTTCCCTCTCCCTATGACTCTGGCACTTCTTATCTCTTGTCTGTTTTCTCTGACAAATGCCGCTGGCTGCCTTGCTTGCAATGTTACCCTTGAATTGTATTAATCTGCAATCTGTTTGCAATGTCCACATTGTTGTAATGTCTGTCTTGATGTTCCCCATAATTTGTATTTCTCTGATGTGGAACCTTTGTAGAAGAGACTTGACTCAAAGGTATTTGTAATCCTAGACTTGATATATAAAAAAAATAAAAAAAATTAGCAAATGTTTTCAAAATAATTCCTTGACTCGAGCGTAGGTTAACCTGAGAATCCCTAAATTCAAGTAAATCAGATAAAGGAGATATATTCCTAGTGTAAATAGCTTGATGGATCAAGTTACCAAGAACATAGGTAAACCTTAATTTGGGAGATAACCAACTCAAGGAGGAATACAAGACACAATGGTGTGTTAACAATGGGGCACCAAGGGTAAAACGACAAATATTATTGTAAGCCACACTCAGAACCCTACCTTCCTTGACACCCAAGTTACAGTATAACAAGGAAACATAATCAAGGGCGTGGCAATAAAGTACCCAAGGCAATGTTTTTTCTTGATTCAATTGATAAATAAGCCTTAAACATATATAGCAAACCCAATTTAGAATGAGTGGTCTTACTTGCAGCTTTAACCTGAGAAAAACAACCTATGCCAGGGTTTAAAAGAACTCCCAAATACTTGAATTCATTTACCTGTTCAAGTAATTCACCAGATCCATCAAGTATATGCAAACATGAATTCATCCTTAGCCGAGGAGCACTCCCAAAAACCATACACGTGGTCTTTTTTTGTTTAAGATCATTTGATTGGTCAATAACCAGGTACAAGGTGTATCAAAATCACTCTGCAGCCCTTCACTAACCTGCTCAATATTCAAATCCTGATTGAATAAGATTAAGTCATCAGCATAAAGGAGACAACAGCTCCTTATGAAAATAGAAGGGACTTGGTTTATAAATAAGGAAAATAACAGGGGCCCAAGAATAGACCGCTGTGGAACACCACTAGGGTTAAACCATAAATCAGATAAAACTGAATCACCTTGCAGCATTACACCACACCTCAGATCTGCCA
The DNA here is from genome assembly GCA_016271365.2 of Neoceratodus forsteri. Taxonomy (NCBI): domain Eukaryota; kingdom Metazoa; phylum Chordata; order Ceratodontiformes; family Ceratodontidae; genus Neoceratodus; species Neoceratodus forsteri. The sequence continues at coordinate 257,610,238 of CM028132.1, read as the reverse complement.
CTGGTGAAACCACACTGAAACATGGCACAATCACACAAGCAGTCAGGAAATGCTTTATGTAACATGGTGCCAGATATCATAGGCTGTTCGGAGCTCCTGGACACCAGGATGGTGCCAGGTATTGAAGGAGGTGGGACAACTGGTCATGTTTTCTGCATTGTTGTGCCTGATATCGGAGATTGTGGGGAGCACCTGGACACCAGGGAATGCTTTTGTTTATTCTGGTGCTGGGTATGGGGGGGGGAACATGACCAACTCTCTAATACCCAGCACCAGAATACACATAGCATTCCCTGGCATCAGGGGTTTAACCCCTTCCTCCAATACCCCACACAAAAATAAAGAAAATATTCCCTGGTGTGCAATGGCTCCTCCCCATCCTCCGATACTTGGCACCATCATACCAAAAACATTCCCTGGCACCTGGAGGTCCACCCCCCCCCCGTCCTTTGGCAAACAGCAACATAAAATGCAAAACATTCCCAGTGGCTGGGGGTTCAGCCACCACATTCTGACACCCAGCACAGAAATGCAAACAAACATTTCCACCATCCGGAGGACAACCCCATCCTCCCATCCCCAGCACCATAGACACTCAGCAGTCCAGGGTATGTTTTGTTTATGATGGTGCCAGGTATCAGAGGAGATGGGACCCCTGGACACATGGGAATGTTTTTGGTATTATTGCGTCTGATGTCGGAGGAAGTCTTGGGAGCCCCTGGACACTGGGGAATGCATTTGTTTATTCTGGTGCTGGGCATGGTGGGGTGGAACATGCCCAACTCTCCAATACCCAGCACCAGAATACACAAAGCATTCCCTGGTGTCAGGTTCACCACCACCCTCTGATTCACCACACAAAAATACAGAAAACATCCTCTGGTGTGCAGTGGTTCCTCCCCACCCTCCAATACCTGGCACCATGATACCAAAAACATTCCCTGGCATCCGGAGGTCCCCCCCAACCTCCGGCAAACAGCAACATAAAACACAAAGCATTCCCAGCAGTTGGGGGTTCAACCCCCACGCTCTGACACCCAGCACAGAAATAGAAACATACATTTCAACCATCTGAAGGTCCACCCCACACTCCCATCCACAGCACCATAGACACACAGCAGACCAGGGTATGTTTTGTGTATGATGATGCCAGGTATCGGAGGAGGTGGAACCACTGGACACCAGGGAATGTTTTCCATATTGTTGCTTCTGATAATGGAGAATGTGGGGAGCTCCTGGACAACGGGGAATGCTTCTGTGTTTTCTGGTGCTGGGTATGGGAGGTGGGGGGACATGTCCACCTTTCCAGTACTCAGCACCAGAATACACAAAGCATTCCCTGGTGTCAGGGGGTTCATCTCCTTCCTCCGATACCCCACACAAAAATACAGAAAATATTCCCTGGTGCGCAGTGGTTCCTCCCCACCCTCCAATACCTGGCACCATCATGTCAAAAACATTCCCTGGCATCTGGAGATTCACTCCCTACCCTCTGGCAAACAGCAACATAAAACACTAATCATTCCCAGCAGCTGGAGGTTCATCCCCCACAGTCCAGCACCCAGCACAGAAATACAAACATTTCCACCATCTGGAGGGCCACCCCCACCCTCCCATTCCAGGCATCATAGACACTCATCAGTCCAGGATATGTTTTGTTTATGATGGTGCCTGGTATCAGAGAAGGTCAGACCACTGGACACTAGGGAATGTTTTCTGTATTATTGTGCCTGATATCAGAGAGTGTGGGGAGGCCCTGGACCCCGAGGAATGCTTTTGCTTATTCTGGTGCTGGGTATGGAAGAAGGGAAACATGTTCAACTCTCCAATACTCAGCACCTAAATACACAAAACATTCCCTGGCATCAGGGGGTTCACCACCACCCTCTGAAACATTGCACAAAAATACAGAAAACATTCCCTGGTGAGCAGTGGTTCCTCCCCACCCTCCAATACCTGGCACCATGATACCAAAAACATTCCCTGGCACCTGGAGGTCCACCCCTCCATCCTTTGGCAAACAGCAACATAAAATACAAAGCATTTCCAGCAGCTGGGGGTTCAGCCCCAACACTCCGACACCCAGCACAGAAATACAAACAAACATTTCTGCCATCTGGATGTCCACCCCCAACCTCCCATCCCCAGCACCATAGCCACTCAGCAGTCCAGGGTATGTTTTGTGTATGATGGTGCCAGGTATCTTGGCAGAGGTGGGACCCCTGGACACCAGGGAATGTTTTCTGTATTATTGCATTTTATATAGGAGTATGCAGGGAGCTCCTGGACACTGGGGAATGTGTTTGTTTATTCTGTTCATGGGTATGTGAGCGGGGAACATGCCCAACTCTCCAAAACCCAGCACCAGAATACACTAAGCATTCCCTGGCATCAGGGGGTTCACCACCACCCTCTGATACACCACACAAAAATACAGAAAACATTCCCTGGTGTACAGTGGTCCCTCCCCACTCTCCAGTACTTGGCACCATCATACCAAAAACATTCTCTGGAATCTGGAGGTCCACAGTAAACATTCCCATGGACACACATGTTTTGCAGTGCATCAGAGTGTGGGGTGAAAGGATGCCAGGGACTGTTTCATGTATTATGGTGCTGGATATCAGAGGGTGGGGGAGAACATTCCCAACTCTACATTGCCCAGCACCTTAATACATAGCAAATTGTTACCCAACTGGCCTCCCATCAACAGCCACAGCAGAAATCAAACACTCCCTGGCATGCATTGGTCATACCATACCATTCATGCAGATGCCCCTTACTGGATTACAGTAAGTCTGCTCTTCTCCCTGTCCAAGTATGCCCTCTAGCTCCAAATGGCATGTCCCCATGGAAGTCTCTTACCTTGTCCTGGAAAGGGGTCTGGAAGCAGGAAGATAAACAGCTCCTCGGTATTGGAGATGCAGGAATGAAAGGCACAGGGACTGTAGACAGTAAAAAAAAAAATACGAGAGCAGGTAACAGCAAGAGAGGAGCACCTGTAGATTTGGGTCCACAATGGCAGAAATTTGAGTGAGGAGGGTGCTGGTAAACAGGACCGAGATCAGGGCTGGAACAGAACTTGGTGGGGTGCATTATATAGTGCCAAATGCCAAAAGGAAGAGGAGATTTGGGTCCATGCAGCAAGTTGAGTTGCAGGTGCCGGTAAACAGGGCTAGAACAAGACTTTAATGGGGGGTGGTATAGTGCCAAACAACAGCAAGAAGGAGCAGCAGAACACTAGGGTCCAGAGAGGAAAAAGGGCAGGTGGTGGGTGACTGTAACAGGGACCTCCCGAGGCCACTGATGTGACCCTCATGTGCCTCTAGCCAGTGAATGTGTATCCTGGAACTTCCTGCAGTTGCTGATGCAGGCCCACTATAGCTTCAGATGCAACATGCATCTCCTGGACCTCCTATGACCACTGATGTGGCCCTCTAGTAACTCCCACTGCAGACTGAAGGGGTCCTGGACCCACCTGAGGTCACCGAATTAAACACTGGGAAAGAGATCAGTGCTTTTTGGGGCACAACAGGGGGTTGGGGTGATGCAGGGTACAGCAGGCTCCAACTAAGAAAGGTGCCCATAGTAGCCCTCAGCTCACTACTCACACACACAGAGACAGCCTCCAGTCATGAACAGTGGGCTTACTTTGTTTACTTTGGGCTGACATTTTTGATAAGGTGATGACAGCCGCTCCACCAGCAATGCCACAATGCCACTTGCTGCCAGAAAGGCCTGCCAGTCCACTGCAAGCTACAGAATTCATTACCGATAAAAACACACAACAAAATGGAAAACAGGAAACCACATAAGTACTAGAAAGCGAACAAGAGCTGTGATCACTGAGGACTTATACTTCCACCCTCACAAACTCCTCTGTGAAGCACCTCTCTCTCTCTCTCTCTGTCTCTCTCAGACAAAAACAAAGAAAGTATGCATATTTAGAAGACACTTTGCAGAGGTAAATAAATGTGTCCTCTGCAATGTAAGTGAAACAATAGTGCATGTTACCTTAGTATGGGCAAACAGAAACCTTTTTTCTGAACCATCCCACAGACAAACACCAGGTTTGTAGCCCATTGCAAATGGAGGCTTGCAATGAGATTTTCTCTGTTTTTTCAAATGGGAACCACCAGTTTGCCAGCCAATCAATGGAGGGCATGCATGTGTACTACACATAGAAATACATAAATAAACCTTCCATGGATTGGCTGGCTAAATATTTATGATTATAATGCTAAAGTCCTCAGACATGTCCCGGCCTAGGAGGAAGTAAATGGAGTACGTCTGGAATAGTTATTGACCTGAGGCACAATGAGTTCAGGCACCACCTACAGACATATCTCAACTTGAATGAGTTAACCAGCAAAGGAATATACCGAATTACCAGCAAAATACCTGGAAAACCAAGTCAATTGAAGGAATGGCAGAAGAAACCTGGTGCTCCACAAGGGGTTTTGCCTACCCCAAAAATGGACAAAGATAGAGAACAGTAGAGCACTCACTGAAACCTCTATCAAAAATCAAGGAGTCCAAACCTTAGCTTAAATTCAATATTTCTCTGTTTGAGCCACCTCAGGAAGACAGAAGTGGAAATGCAGGGGTTACCTGTGGCGTAGCTGATTTTTCATCATGCTGTTAATATGCACCTCTGAATAAATGGAGAATTAGTGAACCTAAGCTAAGGTTTGGAATCCTTGATTTTTGACAGAGGTTCCAGTGAGTGCTCAGCTGTTCTCTGTCTTTACCTGGAAAACCATACAGACATACAGTACAAAGATAACTGAGGTAACATGGACACCTGAAGCTTCTTGGGGCCCAGCTGCAACTGTACAGGACTCCAACCACCACAACATTACAGCATTCATTGTCAGCCCCTATGTCCCCAATATAATGGTGATAGTCCTCCATTGTGAGTTCCCAACCCCCAACATGTGCAGGCACTCTATTATAAGACAGTCCTACACAGAATCTACCTTCCCTGCAAGATCACCAGCCTTTTATTTCCATGGGGACATTTGTGCAATATACCTTGAGCAGCTGCTATCCAAGAGATCTGTGTTTTCAGAACAGTTTGGCAGCCTGAAAATGACTGTGAGTGCAGCATATGTGTGACTTAGTAACTGAAACTGTTCTGATTTTTTTCATCTTGCTGCTCTGCTAAATTGAGGGGATTACCCAGGTGTGTGCAAGAGGCCATTTACCTGCACATAATTTCAGCTCAGGGGTGAGCCAATAATAGAGCAGGTTTGCCTCTGTGGGAGGGTTTGCTGCTGCATTTAAACATCGGCTACACGCATAAGCTAAGGTGCGGTGAGTGGGAGCAAGCACCACTCAGAGTAGATTTTGCATGGGAATATACTCCCACAAAAGAGAGGGATTTCATTTTAAATAGGTTTTATTGTTTATTTGGTTTTGTACTTTTTGGTTTTAAGCGGTGGGTCTGGTTGTTTTCGGATGGGAAGGCTTTCTACAAATTTAAGGAGTGATGCCTGTGGAAGACTCAACTATTTAGATAAGCTTTCACCTAACTCTTTTTTCAGTCCCATCCTCAACTTTTCATTTATCAGTTTACATATTTTCTGGATATTTTTATTTAATTTTTGAGTTAGGATTTGATTTTTATAAACTTTTTTGTTTGTTTGTTTTATATGTATACTCGAAGTGCTAAGATGGTAAACAAAACTGTTAAAGGGGCAATTAAAGGGAAGCAAAGGATAAATCCAAAAAAGAATAAAAAAGGTAATTGCTGTGTTTTTAAGCAGGAATTGGTCATCACGGCTTCGACCCCTAAGGATTTGGTAGAAAGTCCCACACTATCTTACTCACCTCACCCCTTTAAGGAGCTTATGAATGAGGAATGCAGATCAGATTTAGCTGGAGATAATTTAGAACTTAATGGAAGAAACCAAATTTTGATGGCTAAGAGTTGGGATAAGAACAGTCCGAATAATACAAATCAAGAGATTCTGATTAATTTATTGGAGAACCAAGCTAGTGGTAGTGATGGGACTAACAGGGAATTTGAGAAATTCAAACAATTATCCTCTTTTGATAATAAGAATATAACTCAGGATTTGGAAGTAATTAGTAATTTAGAGACTGGTGTTAAAGCTGCATTCCCAAGGGAAAATCACTGATTTCTTTAAAAAAAAAACCCTCTCTAAAGCCCCTAATAATATTTTTCAGGATGTTCTAAAAATGAACAGTCCACATACGGTTTCCAACATAGGTGGTTATGATTGTACCACTTTTGGGGAAAAAACTAATATAGCGGATTATTCCCAGGTTTCTAGACAAGATGAGTGGATGGGGGAGGCAGAAGTAAGTCAGCTATGTATGTCTGGGCAAGGAGACTATATAGATAAAGATGATGGTATTTCATGCTTTCCCTCAGGAATAAAGTTATTTAGTCCATTAGAGATCTCCAGTGAGGTAGGGGACTGCAACATCAACTCCAATGAAATGGTGTATTCATCTCTTAATGACGCGCCTGAAGGGTTATTTCAAAAAATGGATAAAGAGGTCCAGGACATCCATTTAGATAAAGATTTTTTGGTTCAGTGTCCAGATACTATATCGAAATATGCTATTAAGGCTCTTGCACATCCAGTAATGTCTAATGTTGTCTTATTGGAGGCATATAATGGTATTAAGACAGCCTTGGAAACTCTTTCTCATTTTTGTGCTGTGAAGTTTGCTGCTTTAGAACAGCAAATTTCACAATTATTGGGGAAAAAAGTTCACAGATCTAGGCATAATTTGTCATTTTCTCCCCTAAATGTTCAAGAGCCCTCAAAAGGCAAAAAGGGCAAAAAGAGGGGTGGAGCAAGTAAGAAAAAAGGGGAGAAGAAAAAGCCTGGGCCTGTGGGACCTATTCAGACTCCTAAATTAGGAAAACAGAAAGATGAATTAAATACTAGGGATGAAAAGACTAATAAAATTGGGGCTTCAGGTACCATTAGGATAGAAGAGATACAAGGAGGAATTCTGACCAAAAAAAACAAATCTACACTTGTGGATGGGACACTTATAAAAGATCAAGAAAAAGGGGAGGGTGATTACATTGTGAAACAAAAAACAAATTCTAAGGAGAATTTAACTAAGGTAGATCAGTTTAATAAAGATCTTCATCCAAATTTCATGTTGGCCAATGAGGATAATAACCCCAAGGGGTATGACCTGGAAGTATACAATTTAATTTGTACAGGGAAAGAAGTAGTTTTTAAATTAGATAAGATGTACTTTAAACATTATGAAACTACTGTAACCCTAACCAGTATGATAGCCCATATGTTGAGAGCAGAATTAGGGTTACCAATAGTTGCAGATGCCCTTATTATGGTGACTAGGGATACTTCCAACCTTACTAATTCAGTTTACTTTATACTCCCTAACATGGATATGACAAAATTGGTCTGGGCTAAGCAAGGCCTGGTAGACTCTTTGGGATTACTGTTATCAACACCAGTGACCTGGTCAACAATCTGGAAAAATGTTTATAATAGGGTAAAAATAGGAAAAATTTTAACATATGATATATTTAAAACTACTCTTGTAACACTGAATTGGGAGTTTGGAGCTTCCCCTGAAACCTCAATGATCTTTATTTTTGGGCTGGATATATTGGAGGGAGAAACTGCTACCAATTTGCCAACACTTTTGCGGATGATATTATCAACTATTATTAAAACTCATATACTTCCAGAAGAATTTGTGGAGGTGAATAGAGTTTGGAATGATAAAGAGGCTACTCAGATTAACTGTACTATTGGTTCTGTACAATTGCTAGTATTACTTTCTGAAAATAGACATATGTTGGATGAGGTGGGTATTTACATGGTGGAATTGAATGAGTAGGAGACGTCAGGCCAATCTAGAGCCATGCAACCTTGACTAAGTTTTTTAGAAATACAAAGTAATGAGTCCTCATTAGAGCAGGAATGGGGGTCAGGAAGTAACCCCGGTTATAATGTCCTCAATTGGAATATAGCAGGACTCCATAATAAGTTTGTGGACCTGCAGTGGGTTGCTTTTATTTTGTGACATGAAGTGATTATTTTCCAGGAGACATGGGTTTTAACATCTCCTTTCCTGAATGGATATAAAACTAGTTTTGTTCCAGCAATCAAAGGGAAAAAACATGGGAGGAACAAAGGAGGTTTGGTTACAATGATCAAAATTAGGGAAGGATTAAGGGTAATCAAAAAGCTACTCCCCAACTCCCAAGATTCTTATGGTAGTGGTCAACTGTGATCTTTGTATGGTTCTGATTGTAAACATTTATATTCCACCAGGTTTTCACACTTATTCAACATATGATTTCTGGTCTAAATTATCGATGGAAATAGATTTAATGATACAGTTAAATTGAATAGATACTGTCCTTTTAGCTGGGGATTTCAATGCTAGGATAGCTGAGTTTGATAATTTATCATTGTCACAAGAATTATTATATATGGCAGATTTGGAAAAAAGAAATACAACTGATATGACTGTAAACGAGGCAGGGAGACGTTTTAGAACTTTTTTCACAGAGAATAATCTCTTGATTCTTAATGGGAGATTAGAAGGGGATCGTTGGGGTGATAGCACTTTTTTCTCCCCAGTTGGTAAGAGTGTAATTGATTTTATATTATGCTCTCCCCTTTAGCTATCAGTTTTGCAGGAGACTATATGTGGCTATGAGAACAGAAAGTGATCATGCAGCAATTTTGTTGGAATTTAGGACTTCTGATAGTGTCATTCCTCCCTTAAACAAGCCCTTGGTGGATATTGAGATTAGTGGGAGAAAAATATTAAGATTGAATAACGAGTCGATGCAAGGAGTTTGGAACCTTTTTTACTCCTCTATTTTTGTTGAGTTATTTCAGCAGGTACAAACTGGCTCTAAAGGTGAACGGATCAGTGAGTTATTAAATATAGGGTATCAACAAATTAAGACACTGATTTATTCAGCTAATAGTGTTAAGCCTCAGTTAGCATCCTGGTTCGATGAGCATTGTAGGAGAGAGAAAAGAAATTTGATGAGGGCCATCAGGCAGACAAAAAAAAGTCAGAGTAAGATGGTGATTATAAATTTAAATAAAATGCGAAAGAAGTATAAGGAATTTCTCCTCCAGAAAAAAAGAGAATTTACTGAAAAACAATGGGGTGTTATGTACCGAGTTATCAAGGAGGGTGATATTAAGCTTTTCTGGGCTTTGGTGTCCAAGGGGACAGCTGATCAGAATTCTAGACCTCCCATATCTATCCCCAAGGAAACTTGGATATCTTATTATAGTCTATTATTTAATAGACATCTTACCAATGGTGATGATGTGATAGAAAATTTTAACATTGAGGGGGAATACACATCATTAGTGTTTTCATTTGGAGAGGTGGAAGAAGCCATTGTGAATTTGTCAAATAATAAAGCACCTGGACCCGATTCGATTCCGGGAGAAGTTTACAAGGGGCATCTGAATTATTGGGTAGTTTTTTTCACAAATTTTTTCAATATCTGTTTAAAAGAGAGATTTATTCCATTATCTTGGACAAGAAATATAATAGTTCCAATCCATAAAAAGGGTCAACTTCACTTACCATCTAATTATCGTCCAATCAGTCTTATTGACATTAGTGGAAACATTTTTGCTAAAATAATATTACATAAATTACAAGATTGGATAACTGCAAACTCCCCTTTATCGAAGTTTCAAGCAGGTTTTCGTAAGGATTTTTCTACGATAGATAATATTTACATCCTAGCCCATCTGATAGAAATAAACAGATCATTTCATAAAATGAAGCTGTATGCTGTGTTCGTAGACTTTTCTGCAGCATTTGACTCGGTTAACAGAGTCAAGTTATGGGAGATATTATTAAATAGACACGTACCATTAAATTTATTAGCCCCCCATTATTAGGTTATATTCTCATACAACATTGGCTATTAGATATGATAATAAGGGCAACATTTCTGACTATTTTAGTACAACTTCGGGAGTCAAACAGGGATGTCTTCTGGTTCCCCTTCTTTTTAATTTGTATATTGATGCCCTTCTGACTTATAAAGATATAGATATTCTTGATTCCCCTAAAATTAAGATTATCCCAGTACATTGTCTGGCCTATGCAGATGATTTGATTATTTTTGCTTTATCTGCTCAAGGTCTACAAAATAAAATAAATCAATTTTGCTCTAAATGTAAACATTTGGATTTAATAATTAATATGAAAAAAACTAAGCTGCTTATCTTTGCACCCTTACAGGGACGTCAAACTAAACCAAGGATCTATTTAAATAACAAACTTATTGAAGTGGTATCCTCTTATACATATTTGGGGGTGAAGTTTGTTTCAAATGGAAATTGGATAGAGCATTGGAGAGGACAAGTAATAAGGGCAAATCTGATTGTTAAGGCTCTCTTACGTTTTGGTAGGAAATATACAGGATATTTGGTCTCGCCGGCACTGATAGCTGGTGAGGGCAAAATTAATCCTATTCTTTTGTATGGAGCAGAGGTCTGGAACGACAATGTCCCTTTATGGCTGGAGATCCCACTTTCCTTCTATTATAAATCTTTATTGCCGGTTCCACTTGCCACTTCTAATGTTATAGTTAGGGCTGAATTGGGTAGAGTGCCTATTGCTACAATAATTGATATACGTCTTATGAGTTATTGGGTCAAAACTATTAATCAACAGACTAATATTATGCCTTTACTATGCCTAAGAGAAAAATTATCTTGGCATAAACAGAATTTTAGGTCTCCTTGGGTTAAAAATATTCAACGTATTTTGGGCAGCGTTAATATGTTTAATCTTTGGACAGATTGGGAGAAATCACTATCAATATCTTATGTGTTTAAGGAGTATGTCAAAAAGAAAATACTTAGGCTTGCCTATGATAAGCAAATAGAGCTCCTTAGAGTTCAACGTCAGGCCAGTTGGTTAGCTCAAAATAAGATCGATGTATTTATAGAAATATCTTACTCTTGGGCTGACCCCATTAGAAAAAAATGATTACTTGGGCAGATTGGAATCATCTGTTCTAAATATGCTTTTTTAATAAGACGACTCCACCCAATTCAGGTTTGGAGTTTTGCAGATGTAGTAAGGGTTTTCAAGAAGATCTTTATCATATTACGGTACAGTGCCCTTTATATAAAACTCCGCGGTTTAATCTGTTAAATGATTTCCTTATTAAATATGTGAATGCAAAATATGATATTTTATTTATACTTCTTCACCCTCAGACATTGGAGGAGGCTAAGATGGTCTCAAGTTTTTTTAATCAGGTGTTGAAACACAAAAAAAAAGTCTCTCTGACTATGACAATTAATTTGTTGATGGATTATTGTGTCAAATTTTAAATGTAGTATTAGATTTAATATTTTCTTCTCTTTTTGTACATAATTTTATGCTTTTAGTATGTTGTAAAGGCTTGATTGCTGAACAATGAAACATTGGAAGTCCTTGGAAGTCCTACAGTCCTACACATTATTTAAGATTATTTACCATGGCTGGAAATGGAGCCTCCTTAGCAAGGCTGCTGAAGCAGATGTCAATTTTAAATTGAAAAATAAAAAGATTTAATGACAGAATAAAGAACCTGTAGGTCTATAAATGGAACAAGATTAAGAACAGTAAAAAGAAGACACTTATCTAACAAGTAGACAATTCTTAATCAGACATGTAAAATAGAGGAAAAATGAAGTTACTTTGGTTAAAAATAGAATAATTTAACAAATAAAACAGAAAATGAGAAAGGGGAAAACTAAGAATTAAAAAAGAAAGAGGGAACAGATTTTTGGTGGGAGAAGGTAATGGCAGTGTCTCCCCTGTAGTCTTTGTAATCTTACTTTAACAGATAGCTAGTTGTGAGATGTGCTGAAAAAGGCACCTACTACTTACAAGGCCGGAAACTAAGTTGTTCTTCAGCCATTCTCTCACACACACACACAAGCGGGGGGACCAGAATGGGGAAAGCATTACTGAGCCCAGTAGCCTGATTGTTGATCCTCACTGCCATCACAGAAGCCTGTATTAGACATGACCATTGCATCCCTCAGCAATAGTCACACCTGGCACAGGGGAAGCCTGCAGTGCACCTGAGTAGTGCCACTCAGCTCCCACCACCTAGCAGCAATTAAGAGACAAGCATGGGTAAAACCTGTAACTGTTCTTCAGTGTGACACTCTCTGTAGCACAAACCAGGATTGTCAGTAGTAAAGCCCACAATGACCATAAGCATAAGTGACACTTTAAAGAAATATTATTGTCAAACTGCTAGAATAGAGATGTGTGAAGTTGGCAAACTCAGATTTACCAATCAATTTGTAAAATTTGCCAACTCATGAAGTGCCATGTTTGAAAGATTTCAGCAGGTGAAGGGGCACTTGTTAAAGCAAAGTCATGAAAAGTTGCCAGCAAAGTTTCCAGTTCACAATAACTTCATATGAAAAAGTACCACTTCAACAGAAAAACCCATCTCAAAGTGGCAAAGTGTGAAGTTTGGGCAAAGTGGTAGCTTTGTGAACTGCTTTGCAAAGGTAAATTTTGGCCCTTTCCCAGCAAATTAAAACTTCACAACACCTCTATGCTAGAGAAGAGGCTTGAGAACTAAGGTAAATCCCACAACAGCCACTTACTGCATGATCCTGAGAATGTAAATTTACCTCTCAGTGCTTCATTTCACTCAGCTGTCAACTGGATAATGGCTGAAATATCTTAGCTAGGTTACCCATGGATAAATAAAGTGCAAAACCAGATAAACACTAGGACTAAAGCAAGAAAGTCAGTCATGGACCCAGTGAGGGGATCTGTTATATCTCCACCTCCCCAGACCAGAGACCAGCATGTGAGAGACCTGTAATGGGATGGCAGCCTAGCCATTGTCTTCCACCCCCACCCATAGGAACAGACTGATCTGGGAGGAGGCCTGTATGTGCCTGAATGGATTCTTCCCCCTCCCAGTTGAGACTGAGAATGGTGTACAGAGGCTTGCATGGGCACACAGTTCTACTTGTTGGATTTGTTGACTGGCAGCAGCTGATAACAACATTGGGAAGGGGACATGTATGGACCAGCCAAACCTAACATTTTTTGTGAACACCGGGGTCCAAATCCGTATGCAATACATAAAAGCAGTGTATGGTCTAGTGATTAGAGCACCATCTTGCAAACCAGATTACAGGTTCAATCCCAGGTAGAGCCGCATACTCACTGTGTGGCCTTGGGTAAATCACTAAACCTTGCAGTGCTCCAGGCCACCCAGCTGTGGGCTCCCACCTACACACAAAAAAAAAGAGATGTTGTACCTCAGCAGTGTTATCCTGAGTAAATAAATTCTAAATTAAAACAAAAATTATGCTAGCTTTGTTGAGCTGGAAAAAATCCAAAATATAATTGACACAGAAAACAGATCCTTAGAAGATGCGTCCATTAATATATTTGTTTTTTGTAATCTGTGTTGGGTCTCTAGGCATAAAAGGAATCACTTGAGTTAACCTATATAGTTTTACTTTTTATTTGCTCCTACCTGGGTGTAAAAGAAATACAACAAATGTGTTGCTGATGATACCAGAAACAGATTTGTTGTTTTTAATTCCTTCTACCTCTCATCAACTGGATGAACAGGGCTACCATGTTTCTTCTACTATGGTGCAACTCAGGACCACCAAAATGATCAAGGGTTTTGGAAACAACAGCAGAGTGACTGGTGACTCATAATAAGTTTACCTTGGAGAAAAGAAATTAGAAAAGTGCATCTCAGTGTATTACATACTCAAAGCTGTCAACAAGATCAAACAGCGGTGGCTGGGTGACAGTGCAGCAGGAAGAAACAAGCATTTGTCAATGCTGAATGTTTGCTTGCTGGTATTAGCACTGGAACTACAGGAGTTACACAGATGCAGAATAGGAATGGCAGTGAAGTAGTGAACTTCATGCCAACCCCACCTCCATCCTGTAGAGATGGATAGGCATTGGGGTAAGTGTTTGGGTCGTCGCCTATGACGTTCATGCTATGTCATCTCACCCTATTCTGCAGACACCAACATGTGTTGAGGTGTGCCTTGGGGTGTTTGGCTTTACAGTCACCCCATTCCATAAGGATGTATGCTGAAATGGGTGCAGCATAGGAGAATGGGGTGAACTCTGGGGCAGAAGAGTCTAAGGTACGCCTCAATATCTGTCAGTGGCTGGGGGGTTGGGGTGGGATGGCATGAGCAGTTCAGTCAGCAGTCCAAAGGCACACACACTGATGCCTGTCAGTCTGTACAGGGTGGGACATTATGGTTAGAAACCCTAATGCCCCAGGTGTTTGTTGGTATTTGCACTACAAATTTTCAGCATGGCCTTTTTGTGACCCCACCTCATGAAAGCATTTGGGACCTTCTCTCATGAATAGTGGCAGTGTGATTTTGTCAATGTGTCCCGAACTTTGAGTTCCAACAGTGACCGTGCCATTCTGCGCCATCTGTACAAAACACAGATCGGGCAGGATGTGAAGAATGACAGCTGTACCTTCCATAGGGAAGTGTAAAGAGATGGCAATGTTGAAAATCTGTAGTGGGAATATTAAACATGCTCGCACTTCTGAGCATACATAGAAAGTATGCAACACATGTGAGGAACACAGTCATTTTTTGGACTTTCATCACCAAATTTTCAACATGGGCATTTTAGGACCTCTGCTCATGAACACTGACACTGTGATTTTTTTAATGTGTCCCGAACACTGATTTCCCACAGCAACCACACTATTCTGCGCCTAAAGTGCAAAAACACATTTCAGCCTGGATGTGAAAAATGACAGCTATACTGTTCATAAGGAGGTGCAGAATAATGGCAATGCTGAAAATCTGGAGTAAAAATATTGCAAATTCACGAAGTTACGAGTGTGCTTGGAAACTGCGCAACGCATGCTCGTAACACACTCATGTTATGGAATTTCATCACAAAATTTTCAACATAGGCATTTTAGGACCTCTGCTCATGAACAGTGTCACTGTGATTTTCTTAATGTGTCCTGAACATGGATTTCCCACAGCGAGCGCACTATTCTGCGCCAGAAGTGCGAAAACACATTTTGGCCAGAATGCGAAAAATGACAGATATACTGTTCATAAGGAGGTGCAGAAAAATGGCAATGTTGAAAATCTGGAGTGAAAATATTGCAAATTCACGAAGTTACAAGCGTGCGTAGCAACTGCGCGACACACACTCGTAAAACAGTCATTTCTTGGATTTTTTTCCACCAAATTTGCAAAATAGGCTTTTTGAGAGCCCACCTCAGGAACACTGGCTCTGTCATTTCATTAATCGGTCCCAAAAGGTGATTCTGTGCAGTGACTGAAAAATATCCTTTCAGGACCAAATAACGCCATGAATGTGGATGAATTCATGAGTAGGGATCCCAATAACCCCATGTTGAAAATTTAGTTGCAAACATCCAAAAATGCCTGAGATAAGCACCAAAGTTGAAAAAACCCTATTTATGCCATTATACAGCTTACCAGAATTTCTATAGTTCGTGGTCAGCTTTGAAGAGTGCAGACGTGTTCCTGGTCCACTGAAGATCATCACGCCAGGCTCCAGAGGTAAGTATGGGGTGTGGGGGGTGTGGGGAGGTGGGGTGCGCAGAGGGTGGATGCGGGTTGGCGCAGGGACAGCCGGACTTGACAAGGGACCATTTTCTGTTTTCCAAGTTAAACAACAAAAAAAAAACATTGCTGGAGTTTTTTTTTTAACAGAGACATTTTGGCACGCTGGGGTGGCTCCAAGCATGCTACCCTAGTGTTTTTCTTTGGGAGGCAGTAGCCGACGGGGGATTGGGCACCCTTGTAGGCACATACCTAGGGGGGGCAAGAACCGAGGGGGATTGGGCACCCCCCTCAGAACAAAACAAAGTGTTTTTGAGCAGGGAACATAATGCCAATGGGGAGTGGGCTCTCCCATCAGCAAACTAAACCGGGAAGGTGGGGACTGAAGCCAATGGGGATTGGGGACACCATCAGCAAACAAAAGATTTTTTGGGGGGTGGCACATGATGCTGAGGGGGATTAGGCACCCCCTCAGCACTGGGGGCTGGTAATATTGTTTGTAAACATGGTAGCAGCTTGCTGCTGTGTTCACAAACAATATTACACTGGGCAAGGTACCACCCTGCAATGACAGGTTGCTCTCTCATTGCAGCGGAATGTCTGACACTGCAATGATGAGGCAGCCCCTGATTGCTTTAGTGAAAACCTTACAAGTTGGTGGCACTTTTGGAAGCCAGTGTCATCAGCACACTGTGCCTCCATTGGTCCACCAGTGCCAAGCCTCCAAATGCAATACCCCTGTTAGTTCGCGTAGTGCCACGCCGCCACAACCCGCTTTTCTCCTAAGCTACCACATAATGTTTGTTGTGCATGCGTGCAAGCAAACATAAAAATTATTAAGGATTTGGCCTGTTTCCTGACACCAGCACTTCCACACACTGTGTATGCGCATTGTTCATAGAGAAGAAAATCAGAATAAAAAATAGCTTACCCTACAGCAGACCTCTTACAGTCCCCACACCCCTAACCAGGTACCTTCCCAGAACTGAACACTGCTAACAGTGCTTGGGGGGGGCTATAGGACCTCATCCCTCAGCCCTGCCAAGAGTTGTTGACTATGGGAGTCTCAGGAGGCGTAAGCAGCAGGGAATGACTGGTGATGATCTGGGGGAGGGTGCAAGAGCAATTCCAGGTGACTAGGAGGACAAACACTTAAACCAAGAAAAAGAGCAGGACACATTTTTTTAACCATTTCTTAAAATCAGCAAAACTCCGAACAAATAAATGTATGTACTGTAGGCTGCAAATGTGTGGCAGAACCCCTCACCACACACATACATCACCACCACATATGCAAACAAAAATGAACATGAAAACAGTTCAACTACCAATATTCTGTTAAACAGTACTTTCATATACCCTCAACTTTTTAGAGCAGAAGTATGTGCTCGGCAGCAAAATACATCATCATGTAGTTTTTTTTTGAATTAGGGAATTTCTTACATAATTCATATAATCATCAGTATATTTTTATTTCTGTCAGAATTTTTTAAAACAGATTATATTACTAGTTTTATAATTAACGGGCTTCCCTTTTTCCCATTGGGAAACCATGGCATAATTTGCCATTATAAAGGAGCATTTATAACGGCAAGCACATGCATGGTTTTCCCCACACTGCGCATGCTCAAACTTCTCCCTCGCTGTGTCCTTCCCGAACAGGAAACCATTCCCCTACGGAAACCCACCATGGAGAAAAACTGCCATGGGCACTCGGCAGTAAGTAATTTTTAAAATTACTTCAGATGTTCCACACAGCTACCGGATGGAGCCCCATGACAATATTTTAAATAAAGTGAAAGTGGACCTCGCGCGCCGAGGTAATCTGACTCCGCCAGCACAGCAGTCTTTTTTTTATTTTATATAATTTCTGAGGTGAAAAAGAGAAGCCCAACAATTATATAAAATAAAATATGGGTCCTAGTGTGTAAACTCGAATTTACACACACCCTCGGGGTTTGATGTTACACATGAACCTCCTGAGCTTCGCTCTTGGGGTTTATGCAGCATCAAACCCCTCGGGTATGTGTAAATTCTTGTTACACACCGAGATCCATACTTTATCCTATATATAATTAATGACTCGAGTCATTAAAGATGGCTGCCACAAGAAATGTCTAAAAATTCCTTCTGTTAAGGTTACTTTATCATACTAGGTTCTTAATGTGGATGTATTAGGATTCTAGTATACATTTCTTCTTTCCTCATCAATTGTTTATGCTCCTATATCTGTTTTACTTCCATCTTGCTCAACCCATCAAGCTCTGCCACCCCTCTATCTCTGAATTTTACCTTAGACCAGTGGAGTGCAATGGAGCTCATTACTGGAACTGGCCTCTTCAGAGTCTTCATAAGTGACATTGCAGAAGAACGGGAAGGGAAGGTATTTCTTTTTGCAGATAATACCAAAATCTACACTAGGGTGGCCACTCAAGAAGTGATTCAGAAAATGTACAGGGATCTTGGGAAACTCAAAGAGTAGTCAAGTGCATGGCAGTTGGGGTTCAATGCCAAAAAGTGCAAAATCATGCATCTAGGGCATAGGCACCCAGGAATTGAATATTGGATGGGGTGAGGTGCTATCAATCATTAAGCAAAACAGGGACATTGGGGTTATCCTAACTGCAAACACAATGTGTCAGGTCAGTGTGACAAAGTAGTTGATACGACTAGTGGGGTACCAGGCTGCATAAGGAGGGATATCTCCATCAGGAGGAAGGAGTTTTCTTGCCACTGTATCACTCTCCAGTGAGACCCCATCTGGAATGCTGTGTCCAGTTTTGGAGACTGCACCTCAGAAAGGACATAGACAGATTAGAATCAGTTGAGAGGAAGGCAACTAAAATGATGCTAGGATTGCATGAGATGCCCTATGAAGAGAGACTGAGGGATCTCAACATGTACTCCCTGGAAAAGAGGACAGGAGAGCAAGAGGTAACATGATAGAAACCTTCAAGTACCTCACAGGGGTAAGCAGGGTGCAGGAAGGGTGTATGTTTCAAATGAGAAAGAGCACCAGGACCAAGGGCCATGGGATAAAATTGGAAGGGGGGTAAGATTAAGAGGTATATGAGGAAATATTTCTTCCCTGAAATAGTAGTAGGTGCCTGGAACAGAATGCCAGCAGAAGTGATGGAGGCAAAAACAGTTAGGGACTTCTAGCATGAGTGGGATAGGCAAAGGGGAATATTAGTAAATAGGCAGGTAGGCGAGGTGTCGCCAGAGGCCAGTTACGCTCTGTTGAGACAGATTAGGCAGGGAACAACTGGGTAGGCAGGGAGGGCCAAGTTGTCCTTTACTGCTGATCCATTCTATGTTTCTGTGGGGTTGAGGGATGATCAGGTCCCTGAAGCACAATCCAGAAGTGGAGGAGGTGCCCAAATGGTGGGTGCAGGGCCTACAGCAGGTTGAGTGTTCATCCTTCTGGCCTGCATTGTCCTTCTGCTTTCTGCCCTCATCCTCTACTGCACATCACTCTGTGGAAGCATGCACACTCCACATGTTGATTGACAGCCCCTCTGTTCTTGCCGCTCATGCTACATTGCCGCCCAACCACCAACAGTTGACAGTTGAAGAGAGGCATGGCAAGCTCTCTCTTCCCTGGGAGAGGATACCAGTCCTTGGGATGATCGACTCCCCTCCTTGGGCTGACCCCTAGCGACAAGAGTTTGCTCCCAAATCCAATTTGCCAGCAGGGGTAGTGCTATTGGCAATCCACTGAGCAGCTGACATACATTTCTGACAGTAAACAGCACAGCACCACACCAGCTTTGATTTATTCTTAGTGAGCATGGCCAGAGAACTGGGACTTTTTGAAAACTTTGCAAAACCCCATATCTCAGTTCAGGAGGGAAACACAATGACAAGAAAAATGGATATATTGATCTTTTTGCCAGAAAGGTATTAATTACAAAAAAGAATATGATTAATATTTTCTCCTAGGAAATTCTGCTTCTTGAAATCAGATATCTTCGTGTAAGCAATTGGATTGGAATACACTCAAAAATTCAAACTGAGCTCAGCGCATTTTAAATAAATAGCTACATTGATTCAAAATCATTATATAATGCATACTCTTACAGAACTGTACAAAAAGTAAGTACATTGTTCCCAGCATTGCTATTTAATGTAACTGATTTACACATGCAAATGTTTTACTCAAATACAATGTCATATACAAAATGTACAGCACCCCCCCCCCCCCCCCCACCAGATTCGATCAAACTCAACTCCAATCAGTTCACAAACAGGAAAATTACACCAAGCAAATGAGGCAGAAATTCTTTCACAACTATACACAAAAGAAATATCTTGATAAGCAACGATCAATAATTTTGAAACAGGAACAAGAAAACATGTACATCAATCCCAGCATTGCTAAATACAATATAAAAATATCAAATGCAAAAAAGCACACACCTCCTCCTACACACACACACATGCAAGCACACACACTCAAAGATCTGAGGTAAATAAATATTTCTTAATATGTAGGAATGTTTCAGATTTTGTCAGACACAAAAAAGCAGTAAAACTTATTGATACTCCATGTTTAAATAAACATGATTGAGTTCCAACAGTTACTGTTGAAAACTTTGAAGTTTCCTGTAAAAAAAAAACTTTAAGCATTTGAGCTGAGATACTCTATATAACAGATTCAGTCTGTAAAAACATTTCACTAAATGTATCTGCAAAATGAATGTAAATCACAGCTAATCCATACTAATACTTTCCCAGCCTTGGTTCCTTACATGCTTAAGTACAGTAACTGCTATGAAAAATTTAACAAGAAAATGGAGGTCATCACAGGCATCTCTTGAAAAATAAATCAATAAAAATAAAAGTAACAAAATAAATTAAACTACATAAAAAATGCATAAAAATGCCCTAAAGGGTTTTAGGAGTTGAAGCTGTTCTGATGAGTGTTGTAGATGTTTACAGTGACAAAAACATATTAATAGGACAGTTTTACATTGTACCATAAACGTAGCAGAAAATTAAATAGGAGTGGAGTGCAAAGGATCAACAAAGAATGGCTCTCTTAGGGAACACACTTTTTTAACCATTTATTTTCCCTGGAAAATCAAACTTGGGTAGCTCATTCTCAGCAGTTTCTTAAAGGACCAGAATGGGGATGAAGCTTTTTTTTAGCTCCACTCCCTATTAGTTATTATAGAATGGGTAGGCATAGCTCTTGCCTGCTATGAATTTCACATAGGGCTTTGAATTTTACACCCAAATTAACTCTTGCTCTACAAAGACTGACTGATGTTCCTTATATTGTTAAAGCTATTAATGGACATACAAACTAATAAAAATGTAAACTAACTTGATAGAAACAGTCCTTAACAGTAACTATATGGTGCCCACCATTCCAAAACTTATTATTCTTTGTAACATGAGTTCACAAAAGGGGGAAAGGTAATTTGGCAAACACCATCACCTGACCATGTATTAAATTCACTATTTAATACACAGTTGAGGTGAGATGCCCAGCCAGCAAGATCCCTGGGCAGAGCGGGACTTGTTATCTGGGGGAACATTCAGCACTGACAGGCAGCCATGAAAAATACATGCAAGCGAGAGAGCACCACAGAGGGTAGTTGGTGGCCATCTGTCAGTGCTGTTCCCTATTCCCCTGTTGTTCTTGCATCCTAAGGAGATTTGCCCAAGTATCTTTACCTGTTTTGCGAAACCATGTGATAAAGTGCAGCATCCTGTGGTGATGTACAGTTGCAGCTCCTTCCTCTGTGAGTGACCTGCCCACACACACAAGTGATAATAAGAGCAAGAGACACAGATAGGGATATGCATTCCAAAACATGTGCAGTCTGCAAGACAGTCTCCCACCCCCACTGAGCAGCCACAAGATGGAGAGAGGGAGACAGGGCAGAGAAAGAGAGACGGCCACCTCAAACTAGTTTCTGTGCCACCTTAGCACCCATACATCTGTCACTGTTGCTGCCTACAGTGTAACTTGTGATACATAGATACATACATAGACAGTGTCGGCAGATAAGGGCCTATGGCCCACCCAGTCTGCCCATTTGAGCTTGTAAGTTCAGTTTATGTTTTCCTAGAAGTCTGTTGCCCCTTACCCCTGACCTCCAGAATTCCTTTATGTCTATCCCATGCATTCTTAAATCCTGTGATTGTTTCAGCCCCCACCACTTCCTCTGGCAGGGTGTTCCACTTGTCCACCACCCGTTCTGTGAAGAAATTCTTCCTCACGTTTCCTCTGAATCGTCCTCCCTCCAACTTCATCCTATACCCTCTAGTCCTGGAACATCTTTTGCACTCAAAAATAGTGTATTCCTCCACCCTGTTCCTCCCTGTAAGATACTTGTATGTCTCTTCCATATCTCCTCTCTCCCTCCTCTCCTCCAGGGAGTACATGTTCAGTTCCTTCAACCTGTCCTCATAGGACTTGTGATGCAATCCATGCACCATCTTTGTTGCCCTCCTCTGAACCTTCTCTTCCCTGTCTATGTCCTTACATAGGTAAGGTCTCCAGAACTGTACACTGTACTCCAGGTGGGGCCTCACTAGAGTCTTATATAGTGGAATTATGACCTCCCTTTTCCTGCTGGTGATGCCCCTGCCTATGCATCCCAGCATCCTATTTGCTTTACCTGCTGCCTTGTAACACTGTTTCCCTACCTTGAGGTCATCAGAGATGAAAACCCCAAGATCCCTTTCCTGCTTGGTGCATGCTATATGCTCACCCCCCAAATGATATATTGTGCCAGGGTTTTTGTGCCCCATATGCATTATCTTGCACTTCTTTGCATTGAATTTCAACTGCCAAATCCCTGACCATTCTTCAAGTTTCTGTAGGTCCCGTCTCATTCTGTCTACACCCCCTGGTGTGTCTACTCTGTTACAGAGCTTTGTGTCATCAGTGGACAATGAAATTCTGCCTTCTAGGTCCTGCGCAATGTCACTGATGAAGATGTTCAATAGGACCGGTCCCAGCACTGATCCCCGTGGATCCTGTCACTCTCTCTGTGCTTCACATAAGGAGCAAATTTCCTGTTCCTGCACCTCCCCAGGGGTGATACGCTCCATTCCCCAACTGTGCTTCAATTAGTGATGATGAGAGAGAGAGAGAGAAGAGAGAGAGAGAGAGCCATAGAAGGGCTAAAGTGGACCGGGCACTCACTCGGTGTGTCTCCCCCACTGCTGCAGACTGTATGCATCCCAGTCCACCCCAACCCCACCCAAGATGTGTTTGTGCACTGTCACTGCCCCCACAGTGCAGGAAGAGAGATAGACAGAGAGTCGGAACCCATGTCAGGTTGTATGTCTGGGAGAGAGAGAGAGAGAGAGAGAGAGAGAGAGAGAGAGAGACATCACGGAAGAGAGACTTCATGGAAGAGAGATGGTTAGCAGCATGTTCATTACAGGAGAGGATAAGCATGGCTGGGGAAAGTCAGTGGTGTCTGTGTATCTGACACCATCAGCCAAGGAAAGAGAGAAAGACACACACATGGCAGGAGCCAATTGGAGCAAGTGTTGTCATGTAATTCTGTTCTGAGATGGGGAGTCAAGTGAGTTGCCTCACTGTGCCATTTGGCCAGACAGAGGGAGAGAGAGAGAGAGAGAGATAGAGAGAGAGAGAGAGCAGAAAAGAGCAGGACAGACACAATGTAAAGAAAACTTGCTGCAGTCTTCTTGGTGTCTCTGTCTCTCTATCCCTCTGTCTCTGTCTCTCTCTCTCAGGTATAGAGTGAATCATGAAAGGCAGCAGCGTGCATTCTAGGACAAAATAGTAAATGGAAAACAAGCTCCCAATGTTGGCCCCCAAAATACTGTATCCTAGAGAGTGGGAATCATCTGTCTGTCTGACATACAGTGAACTTTCTTGTAAGAAGTATATTATGCACAACAGATGTCAGAAATCATGCCACTACTGTATTTCTGACATTTGTATGTGCATAAAACCACGGAGATATGGATAATTGTTGAGGACTATTTCTCCAGGTGGCAGGACACAGTCACTTTTTCGTTCTGTAAAAAGAGAGAAAACCCCTTTATTTTGTTTTCTCCTTGTTTTAAACATAATCCATGTTATAAGTGCAGTAACCCACTCCAGGGTATGGGTTTATAGGCATTTAATACATGCCTGGGTGCTGTGAGGACACTCAGCCTGTGGCCTCATGCCTCACAAAATAGCCCAGATGTGCATTAAATGCCTATACATCCATACCCTGTTGTGGGTTATTGCTAACTTATAATAAAAATACACTGTGAATATATGCATTTGCTCTTCATTTTAAAGGCCAGTGCTAGACAATTTAATGCCAGTAGGCTGTGCCCCTGATTTAGGTGGATGAGAGTACAAAAGGGGTTAACAGTATCTGTACTTGCACTGTATGATGATGGTGGGCACTACTGAAAGTGTGTTTTACAGGCCAAGCCTTGTTGGGCAAATAATTTTGCCACTGGTTTCAATTCATGAGTTTCTGCATTTTTATTTTTCATCCCCTATCCCCTTGTAAGCATCTCCCAATAAATATTTTGTTGTTTCTTGTTTTTCGATTCATAAGCATATTATTTGCAGAGTATCACTAAATGCATTTTTGTTGTATTTAAGGATGCACTGTTGCATTTGACAGGAGAGTGTGTGAGTGTGTGATTAAACAGGGTAAAAAAATACCAGATGTAAAAAAAAAAAAATGTGCACTATCAGAGTATAGAAGGAAGAGCACAAATCCAGAATGAGCAGTGGTAGGTAAGGAGTGGGTAGGTGTATTTAAAACATGGCTTCCTTTTAAAACACAATGTTATAAACTGGCACAGTGATATGTTTCTTTCATTGGGCTGGCTGGCACCAGTATTTTTTATTTAGTGGACATTATGTTGACATAAATGTCTGCATTAACATTAGCATTTTTTTTTCAAATACACACATATATACTGTGTATATATATATATATATATATATATATATATATATATCTGATATATATATATCTGATATATATATATATATATATATATATATATATATATATATATGTGTAATAGATAATCCACTCTAGGGTGTGTGGTGGGTGCTCTGATATGCATGCAGGCCGCAGGCCAAGTTCGTTCAACCACCCAAGGCATGCGTATATCAGAGCACGACCGCACACCCTAGAGTGGATTATCTATCTTATAAAATGGCCACAAATATTGTGGGGGGAGAGCAGAAAAGTAGTCCCTGTGTGACATGAATACATGGATCATCAATAGATAATCTGGTAAAAAAAAAAAAGATGTTTATTTTTCTGTTTCCTTTACTTTTCTGAAAAGTTATCACCTTTACAGGGAGAATGAGTGGGGAGCACTTTCACTTTTATTAGTGAAATGTAACGTGACCGAGTGTGGTCAATAATCAGTAATGACATGTAGGCAGAATCCGAAAGTAAGTCCCTCTCTGTTAAAAAAATACAAAGTAACTGTGTACTTTACATTATTTTTATGTAGAATCCTGTAAAACAAGTTACCAATTGAAGCGAGTGAAGAGCGAGTGAGGAGCACGTTCACTTTCATTAGAGAAATGTAGCGTGACCGAGCGTGGTCAGTAATGGTATGCAACATGTAGGCAGAATGTGAAAGTAAGTCACTCTCTCTTGAAAGCACAAAGAATCTGTGCAAAAAGAAAAAACCTGCTACCTGAAGCAAGTCAGGAGCTAGTGTACAGCGAGGGTGTCGGCTGTTTCAGATTGATAGATGCAAAGCAGAGCGAGTGTTGCTGCTATAGCAATACTCGCTCTGCCTTGCGTCTGTCTATATATGTGATAGGCAGGAGTGGAATATGGTAAATATTCTCACTTCTGCAGAGTGAGCTCTGGATTCTCACAAGTGCCGAAGGAGTGGGCATATTTTCCATATTCCTTGATCTACACATCATGTGTGCGATTTATGCAATAGGGCTTTGGTGTTTTATTTGTTCATTGGTGTTTTATTTGTTTGGGAGTATGTTATTTTATGTGGTGCTACTTTTTCTGTTGTGTATTTGCTCTGCTGTGCTCTGGTTTCTTTAATATTTATATGTGCTCTTCTTTGTGAATTGTGCAGTTTGTGTGAATGATGTTGTTTGTAGATTGTGATTGGTCCGTTTTAAGTTTGGGTTCGTTTCATGTGATTTGATTTGCTGCTCCTGTTATACATGGTGTGTGCATGTAGTTTGATTGAGTCTGTGGAGTTTGTGGGGTGGGGTTTATTTTTGAGTTACAGGACAGCTTTTATGTTTGCTGTGTATGTCTTTGTGATTTATTTTCATGGTATGTGTACAATTTAAGCTTATTTTGTATTTATTTCTTTTATTTTACGTTTACACATTTGCAATATTTGTGCTTGCGCAGCTTTTTTGGATTTCCGGTTTATTTCACTGATGTTGAGAATTGATAGATTTGTGCCTGCTTTGTTTGTGGTGCCCAGTTTACTTCAATGGTACCGAAGACTAGTGGTACTTCAGTTGTTTTATTTTCTACATTGAAAGAGAGTAAATACACATTGTATGGAGAAATACATTTGGGAGACATCTTCTTTAGGTGCTGAACTTCAGACGTTTTGTGGTGGTGATGGTTCCCTTTCTTTTTAGTTCGAATTACTGTTGGAAGCTATGATGGCTACTCATTTTTGGAAGCTTCGGTCGTATTGACTTCCTGCAAAGATAAAAGGAGAGACATGTTATTCCACTGAATTTAAAATGATTATTTATTTGGGGATATTTGATAACATAGGGTTGTTGAGTTACCTTGGATTATGTTAAACATTATATAGGCTATATTGGCGCATATAGTGCCTATCCACAAGGGGGGGTATCAAGGGAGGTGGCAGGGAACTACAGGCCTGTCAGCCTGACATCGGTGGTGGGCAAGGTGATGGAGGGCATTGTTAAGGAGAGGCTAGAGGGGGACCTGGAAAAGTCAGGGTGCCTGGACGATAGACAGTATGGACTCATCCCAGGGAAATCGTGTCAGACAAACCTTGTGGAGTTCTATGACTGGGTGACTTCTAGACTTCAGCAAGGCATTTGACTCTGTTCCTCACATGGGCCTGTTGGATAAGCTGGTAGAAATGGGGGTGGAGAACCAGATGATCAGATGGATTGGAAATTGGCTCCAGGACTGGACCCAGAGGGTCATAGTTGGTGGGATAGTCTCATCCCCAAGGAGGGTCATTAGTGGGGTCCCACAGGGATCAGTCCTTGGACCCCTCCTGTTCAACTCCTACATCTCTGACATAAGGACAGGTATCAGGAGTGAGATGAGTCTCTTTGCGGATGACTCAAAACTGGGGGCGGTGGTGAATGGGGAGGAGGGGAGGGTGGCCCTACAGAGGGAACTGGAGGCTCTGGAAAGATGGTCTAGAAAGTGAAAGCTGAGGTTCAATGCAGGGAAATGCAAGGTACTGCACCTGGGGGCCAGGAACTAGGGCCAAGTGTACACCCTGGGGGGGGAATGCTACAAGTCTCGATGGCTGAGAGGGACCTGGGGGTGGTGGTGGATGTCAAGATGAACAACTTGGAGACTTGTAGGAGAGCAGCAGCCAAGGCCAACAGGATGCTGGGATGCATCGCTAGGGAGATCACCTCCAGAAGGAGGGAAGTGATACTCCCTCTGTATAACTGCTTGGTGAGGCCATACCTCAAGTACTGTGTGCAGTTTTGGAGGCCATACTTAAAGAGGGACATTAAACTCCTGGAGAGGGTCCAGAGGAGGGCAACCAAATGATTTGGGGCTTGGGGGACAGGACCTATGAGGAGAGGCTCGAAGAGCTAAATATGTACACATTGGAAGAGAGAAGAGACCGGGGGGACATGATAGAGGTCTTCAGGTACATGAAGGGGGTAAATAGGGGAGGAACAGTCAGGGTGCTTTGAAGGAAGGAGGAGGTGGCTACTAGAAGGCATGGGTGGAAGCTGGAGGGAAGATTCAGGGGAGAAAGGAGGAGGTGCTACTTCACTGAGAGGGTGGTGGAGCCATGGAATGCACTGCCTAGGGGGCTGGTGGAGGCAGAGACGGTGGAGGGGTTCAAGATGGGGTGGGACAGGTACAGGGAAAGGGTTCTGGAAGCAAAATCCAATGCAGCGAGAATCTCTGGAACTGGGAAGGGAGAAGCCAGAGAAGGTGAGGGGGGCAGAAAGGTCAGCTCCCAGGGTGGGGGCTGACCAAACGAACAGACATGAAAGACCGTTAGGCCTATCTGCTGGCATTTTAGTATGTTAGTATCTTGGTGGCATGTATAGTAGGGTTCTGAAAGCAGGCTGATATTCCCTACAGTAGAGCATGGCTACCTGTCCTTATGGTTTTGGGAGGACAAAATGCAGCAGATGTGGAAGGCTGTGGTTCTTCATTTCCGTTTAGGATATTTGAGACATTTTTTGTTACTCCTCATTTATTTTGCTGTATTCGTTTAGCGATTGTAATTTTTTATGCCCAGAGATGTGTATGATTTCATTTGGTGATATATTTTTGTCTGATAGCTTCTGGACTGGATGCTTTCATATGGAGTGGTTAGTTAGTCACTTGGTTGTGTCAATTTTAGCTGATTCAATCATATTTTTGACTACGTTGCTTATACTATTCACTCCAAGTGGTTGGTTCTTGTACCATGACGTGGGATAATTTGCTCTGCTTATGTGATTTATTGCCTGGAAAATGGGGAGGATTCACACTAGCTTTTCATAGGTCCTTTGGCTTTATAGATTAAGTAATTGTTTACTGGACACTTCTTTTTATCAGGTATGGCATATGCTTGTGGTTTCAAAATTCTCATTTCTTTTGGATTGGATCCAGACTTGAATTGGTCTGCCTCTCTTTTATATCTTCCAGGTGCAGTGTTCCCTGGTCATCTTTGCAGAGTCTGACATCTCCCCATTGTAGATTTCTGGTTTCTGTGTTTCCACATATTCCAAAGTATAACACTACCATAAGCCATATAGTATTTATTGAAAATGTGGTGTTGTAGGTCACAGTAAATTTTGAGAGTATAGTTCTTGAATTATTTCATCTGTCAGCTCGTCAGCTGCCTGTGGGCGATTACTCTTCCCATTTTCTTTCAATATTTTTTGTTTCGATTGTAAAACTTGGTGTATTTTCAGAAATTTGGGAGATGTGGATAACAACTCTGGGTATTCACATTGGCATTCTTTTAAATACCTTTCAAAGCTTTGGAACTTTGAACTGATGCTTAGCGGTTCGTAATCACTGCTATCTTTTCTCTGCAGTGAAATAAAGTATTGGCATAATATTTTATCTAAGTTTTCAGCTGGTATGTTTTAAATAAGGTCCTTTATGCCTAGTGTTTCTTCCAGGTAAGTTTGTATATTGTTAATGTCAGCTTCGGTTTTCTTTCTAGTGTTTAAATTTTAGTACATATTATGTATGAGTCAATTTCTTGCTGACTTACTGCACATTTTGGGGAGCTGGTGTTTGAGTTTCTTTTATTTCAGGTACCTTGAATGTTTTTTGGGATGTGTCATGGTCTTCTAGCGGCTCGTGATCGGTCTCAAATTGACTGCAGCTTATGTAGATTTCTTCTGCCACATATATTGGTTACTGATGGCATTTTAGAGATAGTTTATTCATTTTGGGTTCTGTGAGGTTACTAATCCATGCTGATGTTTTATCCATCATTCGTTTGGCAGTAGAAGATAAGATTTTTTTTTTTTAGCAGTTCTCTGAATTGATCTGGGGTTCAGGCTCAGGAGTCATGGAGTGAGAAACCACAAGCTGAGGGAGTCCTATGTGGAGATTTCAGCAGTTGTAAGAGATGTGTTTAATTTATTAATGAACTTTTGTGTAAAAGTATTTCCAGCTAGCTAAGTATAGTAAGGTTGTGTTGCTTACATTGTGAGAGTGAGAATGTTTGGTGATGACGTAGACACTGTGGGTATAAATGTAAGGAAAAGTCACTATGCCTACATCATTGCAGATTTATTCCACTACAGTGAAAATAAGAGATATATTGGTTGTAGTTTTACCTCACCCCATTATGCATATAATATAGTTGCGCAGTCGCGTCACTATATTTAGAGTTGCAATGTCACATCTATGTTAAAGTCAAAATTTTGTGTGTTAATAACTTTGGACCAGTTAAATGGATTTGCCTTAAATTTGGTATGCGTGGTGGGGCATGGTAGATGTCTTGATCTGCCAAATTTTGTTTCAGTCGGACTTACTGTGTTTGCCCACAAAAATGCTGAAAAATGCAAAATTATCCATTTTTGGAGGCAGCGTTTGGGTTTCGGACATCACCCTACGTGGCCATCATGTGGTGTGTCACCCTGTGAGATGGCTCATTTGAAAGAGCTTTGGTGGCTGAACATGCCGCTTTTTGTTTGGTAAAAAAATATTAAGGCATTCAAAAGTTATGCCACTTTTAAGTCCCCATTATAAGTCAATGGGAAAATGTATATGTACTGTATGTTTTGTGAACAAAGAATGGGGTTCTGGCCATCTCATCTCACCTGGTGGTCAAAGAATTTGCAGCCTCATGGTTCAAGCATCTTTGTCCCAGAGAATTCTTTAATTGCGAGGTCCTCCATCTTGTTTTTAGATTTCCGATCATAAAAACACAAATATCTCGGCTCAAGGGTCACTTCTGAAGTAAAACGTGGATGGATTTTACTGAGGTGGGCTCCGATCTATTGAGCCATGCCTTTGGTTTCATCCAAATTGGTCAAAAAATAGAGTTATAAGGTTTTAAAATCTTTGATCGTGGCTCACTAACGATCTTTGATCGTGAGCCTGCAAATTCTTTGATTGCGAGATTCTTTGATCGTGATCTTACATCATGAGCTAAAAACACAATTTTCTCAGCTCAGGGGTGGGCTAGGGACACAAATGCGGGTGAATTTTGCTCAGGAGGCCGTATTCTATCGAGACATGGTCTGGTTTTGCTGGTTTTGTTTAAATCGCTCAAAACATCACATTTCACCATTTTTAATTCTTTGGTCATGAGTGTGTGATTTCTTTGATCACGAGCCTGCAAATTCTTTGATTGTGAGATTCTTTGATCATGATCGTGTATCGTGAGTGATGGATGAGATGGACAAATTAAAAAATCTATTTTCTCAGCCCAGGGGTGCCCTAGGAAATCAAATGAGGGTGGGTTTTGCTCAGGGGGTTTCATTCTGTTGAACCATGGTGGTGGTTTACTGCAATTCCTTGTATTTTTGGACTTACAGCGTTTATTATTCTTTGATTATGAGCCTGCAAATTCTTTGATCATGAGATTCTTTGATTGTGATCATGCTTCACAAGCAAAGGACGAGATGGTTGGATTAAATAATGAATTTTCTCAGCCCAGGGGTGGTCTTGGAAGTCAAATGAGAGTGGATGTTTCTCAGGGCGCTTCGTTCTGTTGAACCATGGTGGTGGTTTATCGCAATTTCTTAAAATTTTTGATATACAGCATTGTTTATTCTTTGAATGTGAGCCTGGAAATTCTTTGACTGCAAGCCTGCAAATTCTTTGAACTGATATTCTTTGATCGTGATCGCACAACGCGAGTGAGGGACGAGATGGCCAAATTATAAAATCTAATTTCTCAGCCCAGGGGTGTCCTAGGAAGAGAAATGAGGGTGGCTTTTGCTCAGGGTGTTTCATTCTGTCAAACCATCATGGTGGTTTCCTGGAATTCTTTCTCATTTTTGATTTACAGCTGTTCTGTGTCTATGGTTATATTATTATAAGGCAGAGAAAATAAAAGGAATCTAATTAGCTGTCATGGTTCTGAGAGGGTTATATTAACCCACGTTATAACATGGGCATCTAAGTTTTGCAGACCTGATTGGATAATAAATGTAACGTGATCATTCATTAATTCCTGGTATTTTAACAGTAAGTGGATGTGGTAAGAAGTCGCGGAGGACACACTATGCAGCGTACCAAACTAATTATTCAGCACTGTAAAAAAAATGAGAATCAGCCATGTTGTCTTGCACGTTAATGATGGAATCCACCCACTCACCCACTGAACACTGTAACTCTCAGCAGAAATCACACATTCTGCAATAAGCAAGTACACCAATTCATGGTATATAACATATACAAAGTACAAATTAAGGAAGTGACCATTACAATGCAGCACAAACGTAGTATTCCAATCACACCATGACCGCATTTGAAGCTGCTGCTAGCTCCTAGCATCTCAGCTTTCTAATGGCAGTAGAGACAGAAATAGCCCTTGTGATGTCCCACACACAGGTTTTCAAAACCTTCATTACATTTCTGTGCAAGGCAACTGACGCATACTATCTGATCCCCAAGCACCTATTGTGTTAAACTGTGAAGTCGTAGCAGTTGATTAGTTAGAGTGCAAAGAGAACCTCTGCGGTTGTTGGCAAACAAGTGACAGTATGTGGAAAACCTGCTCGCTCCTTGTTCAAAGCAAAGATTGGGAAGTCCTGCAATGTTGTGTTCCCTTCTGGAGTGTCTGAGTCTCCTTGTCAGTTCCCGGTCACCCGCACTGCAGAGCTTCATGAACGGCAGGACAGACAATTGTGGTTCATGTAAGTGCAGGTTTTCAATCCTACGTACTAACTTCTAAAGTACTATAGTAAAATTGTCCCCAAGAATCTGCATGTGTCTCAGTAGTGTTATGACCTCGGTGCAGTGGGCACTTTCAGACCTGTGTCTTGCCAGTCAACGGGGGAAATCTCTCAAATTGGACTGCAGTGTAGCAATCAAAAAACTGGAACACTGTATTCCATTGTGGACTGTCTGTGTGCCCCTGTCATTCTGCCACTCAGGCATGCTGCACAGCTCTGTGAATGGCAACACAGAGCATTGTGGTGCATGTAAGTGGACTTTTTCAGTCCTGCTTAATAACATCTAAAGTGCAGTAGTAAACTTGTCCCCAACAATATTTGTGCGTCTCAGTACTGTTGTGATCTGCATGCAGCGGGGATGTTGAAACCTCAGTAAGTTGCTCATGACGGGGTGCAAGCTCTGAAATCAGAGTACAGTTTAAGGATGAAAAAAAACAATATATCCAGTGTCAGCACAGAATACCAATATACAAATACAGCATGCTGTGTACTTTTGACAGTACAAGAAAAAGTTCCACCTGCTCCATGATTGTATAGTCTCTGGCCTGCTCACTACAAACTTCTGTCTATTGAACTATTTTTACTGTGGCAGAACACATGCAACTGTGGTTCATGGCCAAAAACAGTGGAGGAACATGAAATAGTTCTAAGTTTTCTTTCTTATAACAGCAGTTTTTGTCCATTTTTCTTCAAATTTGGCCCATGTTATAAGTGCAATAACCCACTCCAGGGTGTGCGGTTACTGGGGTTTAATCAACACCCCGGGTGCTGTGAGGACACTTGGCCTGTGGCCTTGTGCCTCACAATGCATCCGGGGTGTTGATTAATCCCAAATAACCACACACCTTGTCATTGGTTATTGTTTACTTATAACATGGGTGCCTATATATTAGAGAAATGATTGGTCAAAAGTAATCCCGTGACCATTCATTATTCACTAGTGAACAAACAGTAGATGCAAGTGGTGAAAAGGTGCCCAAAGAAACAGGAAACTGAACTAATTTCAAGCCTGTGCTAAAAAAATGGATTAGTAGCCATACTGAAATGGACGTTAGCGAGTCTACCCACCCCGAGAACACTGACAATCGTAGCAAACACTGTATCTTCACACAACTAGAACTGAGTATCCAAAAAAGTATGAGCAAGCATGACAGGCATGACTAAAATGAACGGAAAGCGTATATGTACCAAAGCACTCCGATAATCACAGTACTGATATGTTCTGCATCTCATACAGCTCCGTAAACAGTACACTTTTATATTAGGATAGCAGAGCATGTTAACGTGCCACAGAGGTTTCTAAAAACGGGTTGCACTCCTATTCACAATTGCATGTACTGTCCAAAAGTAGGAAGCATGCAAAATCCTCCATGGAGTGTAGTGGCATTTCAGTGGGATACTTCTGTGGTGCTGTCTAACTGTAATGTGGACTGAGGTGCTGCACAGATGCAGGCAGTACGGAGTGTAGGTTAGTAAGAAAACACAGAACATGCCTAGATACCAATCTGTTGTAGTAGTATTATTTGTGTGCAGTACAGTAAGCTCAGACAGTGTAATTGCAACGTCATGTATTGACGGTACTTTCAGCGGGGGAATTTACAAGGAATGACACAAGACGAGGAGAAAAAGCGAGTGACGAAGGAGTGCTCTGAGGAACATGTAATTTGTTTTTTTCACATATCAATGTGGTGCGTATGTTTTGGACCGAAAGGGCAGCAGAGACCATACGAATGCATGTAATTGCAGCTTTTCAATTCTGAAAAGTGAGATGTCAAATGCTGTTGTAATTCCCCAATGTGTAATGCACAAAGCGACAGATGATAGCGAGCATAATTTATGGGAGCCAGGCAGTTATACACAGCAAGCAGCATTTCACATCCATTATATACAAAGCATGACACTTTGGCATGTGGGGCATGTAAGTTCTGTTTGTCAATCGTGCTGAATAATGTCTGTGTCTGAGTTGTGCCATCATTTACCGGTAGTGTGGGAGGCCGGGACCGATGTGTGAAGTGACTTATTTACAGACTGCAGTGTTAAAAAAAAAAAAAAGAATACATGCACTGTGATGACAGAATAGCAGTAGAGAAATGGACCACCCTCTGTAGGTTTGACAGCACAATAATAAGTTCCATGTGCTAATTGATTCTATAATGTGTGGCCTTTTCACCACAAACTTCAGTATGTTGAAGTATTTTTACTGTGGCAGAACACAGAAAACTGTGGTTCCATGGCAAAAAATAGTGGAGGAACACTAAATAGTTCCCACATGTTTTCAGTCTAATAAGAACAATTTTTGTCCATTTGTATCCAAATTTGGCCCATGTTATAAGCACAATAACCCACTCCAGGGTGTGCATTTATAGGGGATGCCTGCGGCCTCATGCCTCACAATGCACCTGGGGTGTTGCTTCATCCCCAATAAACACACACCCTTTTGTAGGTTATTGCTTACTTATAACATGAGCATCTATGTTTGTGAAACATCATTGGATGAAATGGGCCAGGTGACTGTTCATTAATTTGTAGTAATCTTACAGAAAGTGGATGTGGTGAGAAGTTGTGGAGGAGAAAAATAATACAAGTGACCAAACTAATTGTGCTGCAGTTGCAAGACTGTGAAACACAGCCATTTCTTTTATTCCGGAAAGTGATTGTGCCCACCCACACACCCAATGGACCTTGAAGATCCAAGCATATCCCCATTCAGTGCAACAAACACACATTGATTGCACCACAAGAAAAGTTTCCTCACAATCTGACTTCATAGACAATGTGAAGCAGAGAAAAGTAGCCACATGTCCGCATTCCCGTGGCTGCAGCATTCTGTACTGGCAGAGTGACACAGAAGTGCCAAGCCACAATGTACAAGTGCCGCTTTGTGAAAGCTGCCTAACTGAGAATGGCAAAGTCACCATTTTCCTCCTCTCCACTCAGTATTCACATGAGCACCAGGTCGTACCATGCCCTGGTTCCCTTGCCTGCAGCAATCCATTCGGGAGAGTGATAAGGACATGCACGTAGCGTTTAGCAAAAGGTACCTGCCTATCCATTTAGTGTAAGGTGATATCGCCACGGAGGTGATCAAGGTTCCAATGGAATTGCTCAGCCACATACTATTTGCAGTAATTAGGAAGCCAATAGTCGTAACTAGATGTCAGAGGAGCTATTTACGGTCTGTTGACTACCTCTGCAAGCGACCAGATAATGACAGGGAAACAGCGAGGGAGTCAATTGTACAAGACAGAAATCTGTGTTTCTCTGTGGACAAGTACTATGTTGTGCGAGTTGTGTGGGTGATGAGCCACGTCAGGTGCACAGTACAATACCCAACATCCGTTGTGGAGTGTAATCAGAACACATCATGTGTTTGTGCTATCTCAGAGAGGCACACTACCAAGTGAAACAATGCAACAGTTAATGAAGTAAGTACCTGCAGCCAGCAAGAAACTACTGAAAACAGCAGCATATGGTATAGTATATGGAAAACAGAGAGACTGCATGCTACAGCTCTGTATCTGTCTGTCTGTCATCCTCCATCTGTACTATTAAACAGAGTATCTGCAAGATGTGTAACAAATGAGAAGTAGCAAAGACACATGAGTGTGCCCCTTGATACTAGTATGTTAGCCTGTTTACCACAAACTTCTGTAACAAGCACTATTTTCCTGTTGCAGAACACACATGGATGTGGTACACCAGCCAAAAGTAGTATAGGAACACTAAGTAGTCCCCACAGTTTTTCTCCTATTAATCCACAAGTTTTTGTTGATTTCTCTCGATATCTGGCCCATGCTGTGGCCTTGTCCCTCACAATGCACCCGGGGTGTTGATTAATCCCCAATAAATGCACACCCTGTCATGGGTTATTGGTTACTTGTAACATGTCATAAATAAGTACACAGAAAGCAAAATAATTCATTTGGGGAAACGACTGATTGCTTTTCAACCGTGCATTAATTCCTTATACAGTATATGCACAGTTAAATAGTACCCACAGCAGCCACCGAAGCTCTGACTGCACTCTGAGCTGACAGTGAGTTGTGTTTAATACCGGGCACACTCAGATACACCTTACACTGATGTCAGCACAGCATGGTGATTCAGAGCAGCAGACAAGAGAAACAGACAGACAGTATAATAATCACTGGATGTCTGAGTGTTTGTCCGTGTCAGTATGACAGCACAAATCTTTCCAAATCTACAGTATCACACACATTGTAAAACTCATCATCCACACAGTGAACGGAGGTCAGAAAAAGAAGCTGGTATTGTCAGCGTCACCACTATTTCCCCATGTCCTCTAGCTGTAAGCAATGTTACATGGCACAACGATGTGGTGGTAATCATCTGTGCAGTGTACCCAAAAAGTGGAGCCATAACAAAAACTGGGACATGTCAAACTTGGTTGCAGTGGGTTATTGCTTACATCCTATTCAAGCTTTTGGCGGGGGGGGGGGTGCTCCGCGGACCTTGTAACTGCATATTTAAGTCAGGTCCGAGGGTGTAGTCGCCGTGACAGTATGTCTGTGATTGGCTACCATTTCAGGTACGAAGAGTGACTAGTGAGTGGTGGTTTGTTTAAATGCTGCCAGTTCAACAAACAAGGCACTGTGTTTTTTACTTTGGAGCCTAATTGGAGGAGCCTTGTACTCAAGTGGAACTGCGGGAGAGAGAAACTGCGAAGAACCATTTACCAAATCCTACAGTGGCATCTTCATCTCGGGTGGAGAAAGATCACCATGCCAGTGGTGCAAAGCAGACAGAGCACCACTGTTGTTGTCCTCCAGAGCACTGAGTTAGCCTAGCATTATTTTGAGCTGTGGTCAGAGTGGCTGGTTGCTGCAAGACAGGCAGGGACTTGTGAGCTGAGCTGATGTGAGCTGAGGAGGACTGGACAAGAGGAGCAAGTGAGTTGAGGCTGCCAGTTCATGCCTGTGTGGTTGGGAAGAAGCCAAGACTTGATCACTATCCTTTACATTAAAACTGAGCTGTATTTCATTATTTGTTTTTTTTTTCTCTTGAGTGAGCCCAAGTCTTAGTCTGCCCCAGTTCACTGCATGGCACCGCAGTCTTCCTGGTTGAGGATCAATTCACCAACTTGCGCAAGTTCTTAGTTTTTTATTCTTTCTCAAAAAGTAATGAAATTCTGTGAAAAAAAACTGCATTCATGTATCATTTAGGGTTAAAACACAAAAAGTCAGGAAATAAAAATCTTTAGGGTTGC
Organism: Neoceratodus forsteri; assembly: GCA_016271365.2. NCBI lineage: Eukaryota > Metazoa > Chordata > Ceratodontiformes > Ceratodontidae > Neoceratodus > Neoceratodus forsteri. The sequence continues at coordinate 257,572,869 of CM028132.1, read as the reverse complement.
CCTCCCCCAGACCCGCCCATCATCCCAAGATTGACACCTGACGGGGTGTGTGATTGGGATTGTGAGGCCTAAATGTCACCCCATTCTTATTTACTATGGCTTGTGAATGTAATTTCAGATGGAATGGGATGATATTTAGGCCTCACAACCCCAATGACACACCCCGTCAGTTGTCAATCTTGGGATGATAGGCAGGTCCGGGGGGGAGGGACAACCCTAAAGATTTTTCAGTTCCTGACTTTTTGTGTTTTAACCCTAAATGATGCATGAATGCAGTTTTTTGCATAGCATATATATATATGTGTATATATATATATGTATGCGTGTGTGTATATATGTGTGTATATATATATATATATATATATATACACTGTATACACACACACATATGTAGGTGTGCGAACAGTATTCAAGAGACTTGGGTGTGCATTTAAAATAAGGTCTGCATTTTATTCATACTTTATTAAAAATACAGAATTTGTGCTCTCTACTGTTGCCAATATGGTCAAGAGATAGTGTGCATAAAAAAAGGGTGTATGTATTTTTATTTTATTGTGACAACATTTTAATAATGAAAATAGCCTTAAAAAAGGCAGCCATTTTGTGACATAGCTGTGCTACACATCTTGTGATCATTAAATTTACTGTATTTAAAACAAAATACTAAAGATTTCATTTTTAGTGGACAGAGTGGATGTGTAACTGCCCCCCAGTGATTACTGATTTTATGCAGATGTAATTACATTTACTGTACAAGACACCACATGCAATTTATTACTTTCATGCATTACTGTGGTGTCATATATAGCTGCATAATGTCTTTTCTGTATTCTGCCTTTATGCTTTGATGTTTTTTTTTCAGTGTCAGTTCACATTGCTTAATGTGTTTCCCTGCACAAATCTGCAATCTTAATGCAGTGGTACACTGAGTCTGCTAGGAGCAGCATCATCAAAAGCTGAGGCTCTTGCTGTTGTGTCCATGTTACCCACGTGGATGATGCTGATGCTGGCATTGGTACAAATAGCTGGGACCGGAAGATGACATCAGGCATTCAGTTTTGGTACTCTGGCTCTAAGCAAAACTGTTTTCTTCCCACTGCTTCTCCCATTTACCATTCTTAAAAACAGGTAGAATGAAGCGTAGTCCATTTTAAATCTGGTGTGCTGCACAGGAGTTTGAATGGATTTCAGAGGTCTCCAGTCACTAGAAAACATGATCTTCAGCATACTGCTACAAAACAGCAAGTTAAAATTCTGGGAGGCATATTAAATAGTGACTGGCTGAAGTGCAGCAGTTATTCTGTGTCATTTTGTGGACAGAAAAAGTAAAGCATTCACCTTAAGACTTCATGGTCCTGCTGTTTGTGAAGGGCCCCTCTTCAAAACAGAGGATGATTGGATTAGTGGGCTGTGCAGCACAATGAGTAAATTTTGAAGTTTTGTTTGGGAAGTACATCAGCATAACTTTCCTCTGGTTCTAGCACTGTGCAAATGGGGCATATTAAATAGTATAGTTTAAAGTTGTATATGGGAAGTATATCAGCAGAACTTTTCTCTGGTGCTGACACTGTTTAAATAGGGCATATTAAATACTATCTGGCTATAGTGCAGCAATTGTGTTCTATCATCTTTGGGGGCAGAAAAGATAAAATTATGTGTTCTCTCATGGCCCAGCTGTTTGTGAAGGGCCCCTCTTCAAATGGGACTGTGCATATATGTGACCAGTCTTAACAAATAGAGTTTTGTTTGGGATTTATAGTTTTTTGTTTACAATCCATCCAGTAGGTTTTCATTTTATTATTTGAGTTTTTCAGATTATTGCTAATATTGGTGAACTTTCCCCTGCTGATGACTTTAATCATGTTTAAATGGGGGAAAAAACAACACCTGTGGGGTTCCTACTGGTAAATTCCAAGAATGTGTATTTGTCGAATGTATGCGGCGCTTGTTGATGTGATGATGGCTCTATTTTTGGAACTGTGTATGTGGAATGAATATAAACGCTGCACTCTTTTAAAATGTTTTAATTAAAAATAAATGCAATTTGTGAGAGATGCTTGTAACTTTTGAAAAGAAGGGGTGATGCTGGCTCCAGTTAAGGTAGGGTGTGTGTGTGAGTAAGTGTGTGTGAGTGTGTGTGCGTGTGGTGTTATTTTAAAATGATAAAGTTGCCTTTCTTGATGTAAGATTATAAAGGAGCATCATTGCATTGGCATACTGAACTAGGGGATCAGGTGTGGGTGATGGCATAATATATTGTAACTGTTTGAAATAAAAAAAACTACAGCAGTGGAGCCTACTTCAAAAATGTTTCTTATGGCATTGGTCAGTTCATTCGAGATTATGGGGGGTTACCATGTGTAGGAATGAGACTGCTTCTACACTAGACATTAAGTGGTGGCATAATATGTTGGGATTGTTTAAAAATAAAAGAATACAACACTTGGGCCTACCTCAAAGAGGCTGATCATGTCATGGGGGGTGCCATGTGTAATAACTGGGTCATTGCCTGGGTGTACTAGTGCCTGTAGGGCAACATCATTCTTTGGGATTCATCTAGCCAAAACATTTCTGATTTATTTATAATAAGACTGTTTCTAAATTAGAAGTCAAGTGATGGCACAATATTTTGGAACTGTTTAAAAATAAAAAAAATACAGCACCTGGGCTTACCTCAGAAAGGCTGCTCATGGCATTGATTAGTACATTCAGGGGTATGGGAGGAATAACATGTGTAGTACTGGAATCTGGTCATTGCCTGGGTGTACTAGTGCCTGTTGGGCAATATCAGTTATTTGGATTCATCGGGCAAAAACATTTAGCAGATTTATTTATAATGAAACTGCCATAAATTAAATGTCAGGTGTTGGCATAATATCTTGGAACTGTTTGAAAATAAAAAATTATATCACCTGGGCCTAACTCAAGTAGTTTGAATGTGGCATTCCATGTGCAGTGCAAGAACCCTGTAGCAGTGGTGTCCCTGTGATGCACATGGTGGTGAGCACAGGGTAGGCCTGAGTGATATTTTGGTATCATTTTCCCCATAATGGCTGATACTGGGTTGCCGGGGACACCATAGAGTACCTGCATCTACAGTTATCAACACCAAACAGATTACCTGGATGCTTTCTGGTTGGTAACTGTGGTTGGGCCTGCCCTCAGTTTGACTCTGTGGAGGTACAGTGATGTCAAAATGACCCCTGATATTGCTCTGGCCTGCTGTGTAACATCCAGCTGTATCTCACCTTGCCTTTGCTTGTTCATGGGGAACTTTTATGTATTGTCTTGACTTGTAGAGTAGTTTGGATGTGGCATTCCACATGCAGAACAAGAACCCTGCTGCAACGACATCCTTGTGATGTGCATGGTGGTGAGCTTAGGGTTGGCCTGTGTGATATTTTATCATCATTTTCTCCTGAAAGGCCAGCACGTGGTTGCCAGGGAGCATCAAGTGGCACCCTCATGTATAGATATCAGTACCAAACAGCTTGCCTGGGTGCTTTCTGGTTGCTAACTGTGGTTAGGTGTCTCCTCAGTCTGACTCTGCAGAGCTACAGTGATGTCAAAATGGCCCCTGATGTGGCATGGTAATTATCAATGTGTATTGGCTGTTAGGTTGATAAGAAGCCATTAATAAAAGTTATACTATGTATTTCACATGTTGCATTGCTACTGTGGTGTCTGCGTTGCCCACAGTAGTTTTATGCAACAGAGATAGTCACATAATAAATCAAGTACAACCAAGTGATTTGTTCATGCTTATCTTTCTACTTATTGTCCAGCTTAAGTGTGAAAGGCATGTAGACTAGACATACACAGTATAAAGATGAAGTAATGACATTTTGGTAACCTCCTGTTTGTATTTTTAGAGCTCTCTACAATAGTGGATAGATAGCAATGCATAGATATGGAAGAACATCAAATCATTAGATGTTGCAAATGAATACACTTAAATAGAAAACAGAGACACTGCATTTGAAAATTGTATTTATTACTTGAAATGAGAAATAATGCATAATGGACAGTGAGTTACCCATGAAAGTAGTTTACATGTTATAAATAACTGTGCCATTTTTCCAAATACAGAAATACAGAACTGTCTTTATATTTTGTATTATGCAACTACCACATATACACATTAAAATTAAGAGTGAGTCATGCCTAATTATAAAAACTTTTTGAGTGTATGAATGTCATACTTTGTCTCTTGAATACTGTCCACACAGCTATACATATATATATATATATATATATATATATATATATATATATATATATATATTATATATATATATTTAAGTCTTTGATTAAGGTGGGTGAACTGATCTGAGGGACCATTTTCAGGCACGACCTGGGCCAACAAAGTGGCACAAAATAAGTTATATACAGGTGCAAATGAATATACAGTCAAAACAGATTGGGTACAGCACAGTTTACAAATCTGTAGGATGAAATCAAGGTATACATTATAATTTAAAGATGTGATGGAGGAATCAAAATGCATACATTATAGTTTACAATACATTAAACAGGGTAGTCAAACACACACACACACACACACACACACAAAGTGAATGGATAGTGCAAGTGAGCAATTTCAGACAACATGGCAATAGTAATTCAAAAGCCTAAAGGATAGTAGGCAATAACAAGAGGAGGAAACGAATGAAGGATAAGGGAGCAGGGACAGAGTGCTATATGTGTGGTAGGACAGATACAAGAGCTAACACTGGTGGCTAGGGTAGTCATGAATAAAATAGCAATGTGAAGTAGATTACCCTGGGGAGCACAGTCATTTGGCCTCATTCAGTAACCAGGCTTTCAGTCAAAGTTTGAAAGTGCAGTGGGTGTCAGTGGACCAGAGCAAAGCAGGAAGTCTGTTCCAAAGTGAGGGAGCAGTAACTGACAGTGTTTTGCCACCCATAACAGTGGAGATTTTTGGTATATCCATAGCGGGGATCAAGGACACATGTAGGCATCTGGGAGCAGCTCTATTTTTTAGGGGAGATGCATATGGAGATGCATTGCCACCCCTAAGGGTGTTATCAATGACACAGCCTAGAGCATAGTCATAATGGCTGGGGAGTGGGAGCCAACCAAGAGCCTGGTAAAGGTTACAGTGGTGAGTGGGGTAGGGTACCAGTAGAGCGAATTGACATATGTTATTATAGATGGAGGTAAGACGTGAGCGCAAGACTGAGGACATGTAAGAATAAATAGGGGAGCAGTAGCCGATGATGGGGAGCAGGTTACCTTGGGCAATTGCTAAGTGGGCCTTGCTGGTCAGGAACTATTTCAGTCAACATGCAGCCCCAAGCTTTTGGTTCACCCATTTTGAAATGGAGCTGCCATGTTCTGTAAATGAGAGGGAGGGTCGAGGGTTATGCACAAGTATTTAAAATTTGGGACATTTTCAAGCATGGTTCCATCAGGTGTGATCACCGAGAGGTAAAAGTCTGACTTAGCAACACAGGTCAGGTATGGTTTGGACCCAAGAAGCATCGCTTTAGTTTTTTTTTACATTAATCAGGAGCTTGTGTGATAGGAGTCAGTTGTGGGCCGAGCCATAATTCTGAGACAGAATGGAACATATGTTTGTCAGGGACTTGTCATTTCAAAAGCGGATGAGATCATCTGCAAATGGTAGTGCTTCACAGGTGAGGGTAGGGAGCTAATTAAGACGGAGAACAATATATACATATAGATATAATACTGGGGGTGTGATTAGATTTAAATCTTCACTTCTATGTTAAACTGAAAATTTTGTACTTTAATAACTTCACAACCATTCAAGTGATTCTCATGAAATTTGATATGCGCCATCAGGGACCAAAGATATCTTGATGTTGCAGGTTTTGTTCCAGTTGGATATGTAGGTGCAGACATACGGAGTGTCAAAAATGTGTAAATGACCCATTTTTGTCAAATTCTTTGTCACTGAGTTGTGCAAAAACTGGGTGGAATTTTGGTCTGGAATTTTTAGGGCACATAGGTCTTGGGTCACAGTAGAACCTTTTGAAGGTTTGGAGAAAATGTTCCAAAGTTATTACATTTTAAAGTTTCCCATTATTTCCTAAGGAAAAAGTTAGATGTGAGGCTCGCAATAGGATTCTTGATTGCAAATATGGAATCCTTGTTTTGCAGATTCAGAGTCCTGTTCCACAAATGCAGAATCCTAGTTTGTAATGCCACCATCTTGTTTTCCCTTAGCGAAGGAAATAAACTTAAATTACAAAAATAATAGAGGGGTTTGGTAAACATCAACAGTTGTGTTTATCTAATTGGGGCCTGTGGAATCAGATTCTGGACTTAGTTTTTTTTATTACTTTGTGATAAATGTGTTTTTTTTTTTCACTGTGGAAATCCTGCTTCGGAGATCACGAAAATATTTTACTGATAATCAGCATCATTTTCCCCAATTTACATGAAAGGATTTTCTTTTATCATAACTTGCAAAAAAGGATTTGTGATCAAGGATTCGTGAAAAAATACATTTTATATGGCCATTTCTTTGTCACTTCATGGCAAAGAAATGGTTTGGAATTTTGGGCTGAAATTTTCAGGGTACAAAGGGCTTGCCCCACAGATCTGCCTTTTTCTGGTTTGGTGAAAATATGTTACTTTGGCTTGGAGGTCTTGGATTTAAATTTTGCTTTATTTCCAATAGGATAACATTGATTGGGAGGTTTACGGAGTCCTTTCTTCATTGTTAAGAAATGGTTTGCAACTTTGATCTGAATTTTTCAGGGTACAAGGGCCATGTGCCACCGATGTGCCTTTCAGTGGTTTTGAGAAAATATATTCATTTGTTTTGAAGTTACACAGCTTTCCAATTTTGCTGTGTTTTCTGTAGGATACAATTGTAATGTGAGGTGTTTTTTGATGCCGTGCATTACAGTGTGGGATCATCTGAAAAATTAGGCATGGATGGGAGCGCAGGTGCTGGATAAAGATGTGTGAAGTTTGCAAAATTTGCTTACAATGTAATTCATAGATTTTACAAATTCCACCATGAAACGTAAAAGTCTGCCTGCAAATTTCATGCTTCACCCACAAATTTTGCATTACACGGAAACAAACAGCAAATTTTGACAAAAAGTTCATGTAAATTGTGGAAATCAAAGTTCTGGTGGCCAGCCAGAACTTCTCGAATTCTGCAAAGTGTGAATTTTCAGCATTTCACATGAATTTCACAAGTGAAGTTTAACTTCCCAACATCTCTAGTCCCAGAGGGCCCTGTGCTCCCACAGGGAAATAAGGATATAATTACAAGCTCTCTACACTGGTGGATAGGAGTGCAGGGCATGTAGGGACCTGTGCTGCCACATGCAAATAAGGATATGATTATACTTCCTCAAAAAGTAAGGAAATTCTTTGCAAAAAGCATTGTTAATGAATAAGTTAGGGTTACAGCAACAAAGGTTTGAAAATGTGGTGTTAGGGTTTTCAACCCTAACATCCCACCCAACCACACCCTCCACACAGCAACAGGCTTTGGGAGTGTGCCTTGGGGTTGTCATCCCTAACGCTCACCCAATTCCATAACTAAATAAGCTGAGATAGATACAATATAGGGGAATGGGGTGAACGTGAGGGCTCACAACTCCAAGGCACATGGCACACCCCCGATGCCTGGTACTGCATGGAAGATGGGGGTGAGGTGAAGTGTTAAGTTTGGAAACAAAGTTTTTTGCCAATCATATATATATATATATATGTGTATGGCAAAAAACTTTGTTTAGTGCATCAGTCAAGGTTAGAGCGACAAAAGTCACATGATAAGATGTTAGGGTTGAGCATCTAGCCCCCCACACCCCTCCTCCACAGACTGACAGATGCCGGGGTATGCCATGGGGTCGTGTGGCCCAACTCTCACCCCATTATATGTGTAAGCAGGTTGACATGGTACAGTAAAGAAGAATCAGGTGAGGAGTTAAGCACACCACCCCCATGGCAGCTCTAACTCTGTCAGTCTTGGAAGAGGGTGTAGGGGGTTAGGTGCTGTAATTAGGGCAATAAATCTTACCCTATTGTAGGTTCTTGTCTGAATTACCAGAGTAGAGAAACAACAAACACGTGAATTCCAGAGTCTGATAATGATTTTTTTCTGGTATATAAAACAGGCATACAACCAAATCAGTGATAAAAATAAAAATAATACCACTGAGGAGAGTATCCTAGTCTACCGTTCTTACCTAGGCAGAATCAGCTTCTTCTCTCTTCTCAGAATTCTAAGCAAAATAGTCATTCTTATACTTCTGATTATTGCTATAGAAACTAGTAAAAAGATATAATAAACTTATATAATTGGCTAATAGGAATATAGTGTGATTTGTACTAGCCTGGGAACATGCACCAAAGTAGCAAAAACATCCTGATAAGAAAAATAGACAGTCTTTGCTTAGCAAGGTCATCTTACAATGTCTCAGTGTCTCACATAATTTGCTTCATAAAAGATATTCTGCACTACACCTAAAGATGGCAACATTGCACAACTAATTGTAATTATACAATAATCCAAATGGCAGTGTCTCCTCAGTGCATTAGTACATAATGATTCTTAGTAAACCACAATAATTGTAGAAATGTTGGTATTGTGATTGGTTGACCATCCATGGCACTCCAGATGTTACATCATGGGTTTTAGCCCTTCTGATAGGATAGTGATGCATATGACTCTAGGATCAGATTTCTTGCATATCCAGGTCCCAGAAACCCCTGTTCTCCAGTTCAAATCATGCATCTGATGCAGGCTACAAGCACACCAGGAGCCCCTGCTGTTCTACTGTAAAGGTAGGCCTAATCCCTTTGTTTGTAACAACACCATTCTTCTCCATCTGGTCTGCCTAAAGTATAACATGTTTGTTTAAAAGGGGATCCTTTGGATTCTCCCTAGAGGCTAAGCAGATTTTGCTGCTGTTCTTGTTTATATAGCTTTATTTTAAATCATTATTTGAAACTGTTTAAAATTGTTTTAAAGTCTTTAAAAGGGCTTATTGGCCAGGCTTCTGGCACAAGAGGTACAGTTTCATTGATCAGAGACAGCTGTTCACCTTTTTGTTCTGATTGTGCTCCCTTTTAAATGATTGCCAGTGTGTGGAGCGCCTCTAGCATTAGCTTTGCAGGCGTTAGCGTGACCTAGCTGCTACGATGGTCTCCCGCAGCACTGACTGTTCAAAAACAGCATCAGCTACCATTTAACTTAATTAGTGGCCTTCCCAGCTCCTATCACTTCAGGAGAACCCAGAACACTGAACTGGAGTCCCGTTTTTGGCCTATGCTCCAACCCCTCCCAACCGGAGATCCTGTTTGCCCATATGGATCAGGCTCTGGTGCACCGCCTGGTGGTTTGTGCTTCCTTTCAAAGGGATCCAAGGAAGGCAAAGCTTGAAGGGGAAACAAATGCTTCAAGCGACTGCTGAGAGAGTTCAGTAGAAGGAACTGCTCTAAAAGCTGTGGCCTACTCCAAGAACATCAGGCCTGCTCCTCACGGTCATCGCCACAGCACCCCCTGCTTATTTCAGCCTCCTTTGTGCCTCCTGAAAGCTTCTCCTCAAGGGATCCTCTTGCACCTCAGAGCGACCGCTCAAAGACCGAATTCGGTCTATTAGCTCTGCAGAGGGGTTCACTCAGGAAGCTGCGGCCTGCGGCAAGAACGCCAAGCCTGCTCCTCGTGGTTATTTCTCCACAAGGCAAGGGTAATATCCTCTGAGGATATATTTTTAGTCTGCCATCAAGTAGTGTTTTTTACTTAGGGAAATCGCTTCCTAACTTTTGATAGTTTAAAAAAATCAGGGTTTTTCAGTCATTTTTATTCCAATGAAGTCACAGCTGCACCAGGTTATTTTCACCCCCAAAAAGGAAAACAGCATCAGCTCTCCCCTCCCAAGTGGAGACTGATACTCACAGAAAGAGGGGATGTTCAGCAGTGAGAGATACACTGCAGTGGGGGGAAACAAATCTCACTGCCTGGCAAAATGAGCGCTAGTTTTTTCTTCAAGGTCTACTCAACCCTTTCCAAGTGGAGCTAAGTATATGAGACCTTGAGTTGTATTCTGGGAGTGAGGCGCCATTTATTATGGGCAATTAAACAAAGCATTGGCATGCTACAAGAGCACTGTACCTTCATATGGGGTCCCTCTCTATAGCAACCCCATACTCTCAGTAACAGAACCTAGTGGTACTGTACCTCCCTCTAATCCATATGGGGTTCCTCTCCAGCAACCCCAGATGCCTTACAAAGATCTTGGTGGTCCCTCTCCATAATGACCTCCACAGTGGCTTTTTCCATGCAGGATCCCTCACTATAACAACCCTCCATGTTGAACACCACCTGTAGTTAATTATACACTACAGTCTCAATGACGGTCGTCCTGATAAGGAGACACACTACCCCTCTAAGGTCAGCATCTTTAGCAGCCTCTAGAACATTTACATTCCTAGAATGTCCTATATCTTTAAGGCTGTATTAAACAGCTATGGGGCACCCACTGGGTTGGAGGCCCATTTTCACCCAGGCCTAACAATACACCTCCTTTCTTCCTCTCTCCTCCAGATGGTCAAGGCCAAGAAATGCACTTCCTGCAGTGCTACCCTCTTGCCCCACACTCTGGGCCCCATTTGCCCTGCCTGTCTCCATGACGATGACGACTTATCACTGGAGCAAACTTCTGTCATGGGCTCCAGTAATCCAGGGCCCAGTGGCTATACTTGGATGGATCCTGGAGCTATCCTACTTCAGAACCAGCAGGCCATGGTAGTAATGATGGAGAGCCAACAGAACTTTATGCTGAAGATAATGGAAAAGTTAGAATCCCTTACTCAGCACAGGGCAAGAACCACACCACCTCCGGAGCCAGAGAATGTCGGGGGGGTCCAATGAAGACCATCCAGATCCTCTAGAACCAGCACCAGACAGCCACAAGCCGGATGCTGGAGAAGATAAGGAGATGCCAAATGAGGAAGATGGGGCAGAGACCGATGACGAGGACATGGAACCACAATCCGTGCTATCCCTCACATCTAAACTCTGCTTTTTCGACATGGTTCCAGGCCTTATAAAAATAGTCAAGGCCACCATGGGGTTTGATGTCAAAGAGGGCAAACCAGAGTCAAAATTAGACCCCATGATTCAGCAAAAGGCGACTATCAAGGAGACGTTTCCAATATGCCCAGCAATTGAGGACATTTTCAACAAGGAGTGGCAATCCACAGAGCCCAGCAGAATGTCAAACAAGAGAAAGTTGGGTTGCATGTATCCGGTTCAGGAAGACAAGGCCAGCAACTGGTGCACAGCCCCGATTATTGATCCTCAGGTGGCAGCACTCAGTAAGAAAACTGTTCTGCCATGCGGAACCATATCATTAAAGGACCCCACAGACAAGACAGTGGAAGACATGTTGAAAAAGGCCTTTGAAATAGAGGGAATGGCCTCCAAAGCCTCTACTACAGTCATTTACATGGCACACGGACAGATTCGCTGGCTCGAGGAGCTCCTTGAGCAGGCAAACCCCAAATCTAGAGAGGCATAACTGTTAGAATGCACTCTCGATGCTGCTAAATACCTGGCTGACATGGTGGTGGACACTCTCAGACTGAATGCCAGGGCTTCAGCCATCACTAACCATGCCAGAAGAGAGTTGTGGCTAAAATTATGGGAAGCTGACAACGAATCCAAAGCTCTCTTGCAAAATTTGCCTATGAAGGGAAAACACGTATTTGGGGAGGGACTACAGGAATTCCTAAAACAAAAAGAGGAGGGCAAAGACCTACTCAAAAATAAGAATAGGCACACCTACCTCCCTTCCACTAGGAGGAGGTTTTGGGGGGGAAACAAATCTCATCAAGCGCGCAGAGACACCCATTACCAGAACAATACCTTTTGAGGCAGAGGAACACACAGTGGATACCACAGTTCCTTCACCCATTCCTACCAGCCCTCCTCATTCAGACCCCATGGGTCCAAGTTTGAGGGAAGAGGCAGAGGGAATACAGGAAAGCAACAATGACTATGTGACCAGAACTCCACGCGGGCAGCAAAGGTGCCCCCCTGTGGGACAAAGATCGTTGCTTTTCAGACACCAGTGGCTCTGCACAACCTCGGACAGGTGGGTCCATGAGGTGATGTTGAGAGGATACTCCATAGAGTTATCCCAAGCCCCCATCACACACATATTTATAAGCTCTCCCATTGCCAAAAAGAAGGCAACAGCTCATCAGTTCCAACAAATCCTGTTGGATTTGATACTAAACAGAGCAATAGCAGCTGTCCCTCTTCACAAGCAGAAACTAGGAGTGTACTCCATTTTCTTTCTCGTGCCCAAGAAATCAGGGGAACTACACCCCATTCTGGATCTGAAGCATCTCAACCAGCATGTAGCTTCCCAAAGGTTCAAAATGGAGACCCTAAAGTCGACTCTACGCAGTATCCAGGTAGGCGACTACCTCACATCCAAAGATTTGAAGGATGCATACCTTCACATACCTATCAGACCAAAGCACAGACAATACCTCAGATTCAACATCCTAGGCTAGCACTACCAATATCAGGCCTTACCCTTTGGTCTTACCTCAGCACCAAGAGTGTTTACCAAAGTGTCAGTAGTACTAGTAGCCAGACCCCAAGAACAAGGTCTGGATATCATTCCCTACTTGGACGACTAGCTGATTCAGGCATGCTGCAAGGAGCGCTCACATCAGGACACCATGCTCACTCTGAGAGCTCAGGAGGGGCATGACTGGGTGGTGAACCAAGCCAAAAGCCATCTGGTGCCCACACAACAGATAGAACACCTAGGGGCACAAATCAACATGTCACAAGGATGGGCGAAACCATCCCAGACAAGGGTGCACAACCTAATAAGATTGTCATGACACCTGAGGGTATGCCATCAGACAATCATGGGAGTAACAGCCCAGTTACTAGGTTGCATGGCATCTTGCATCGACCTGATCCCTTGGGCCAGGTGGCACATGTGACCCCTACAGACTTACGTCCTCACTCAGTGATCACCAAATGAATACAACCTGCATGTCATAGTCCCACTACCACCTTCAGTGAGACAGTTGCTAACATGGTGGACAGTGAGCTTCAACCTCGCATGAGGGGTTCCACTAGAGGCATCTTACAATGCCACTATAGAAACGGACACAAGCCTGTTGGGCTGGGAATCATGCTTGGGTGACCTGACGGCACAGGGCCAATTGACAACATCAGAGGCCAAGCTGTCCATCAATGTCCTAGAAATGAGAACAGTATACCATGCTCTCAGAGCTTTCATATCCTCCATTTCTGGTCATTGTGTTCTGATATGTTCCGACAACCAGGTCACAGTAGCGTACATCGCCAAGCAAGGGGGCACCAGGAGCGGAGCTATGCTGAGGGAGGCGGCAACAGTCCTCAACTGAGCACAGACCAACTTCACACATTTTGGTGAGCCCATCTCATGGGCAAGCTCAACGTGCAAGCAGATTGGCTCAGCTGACAACAAGTTCACCCAGGGGAATGGCATCTCCACCCCAGCCTTTTCCAAATGATTCGGGAGACTTGGGGACCTGTATCCATGGATCTCATGGCCACCGAGGAAAATGCGTAGGTCAAAAGATTCTATTCAAGGTACAGGGAAACCTGGTCCCAGGGAACCAATGCCCTGTCACATCCTTGGTCTTGGGATCAGGCGTACATTTCCCCCCATTCCCTTGCTACCCCAAGTACTAGCCAAGATCCTAACATCACAATGAACCATCATTCTAATGGGACCCTATTGGCCATGGAGAACCTGGTTTACCACAGTACTGGCTATGACAATGGACAGCCTCAGGTTACACTACCAGCCAGGGACTGGTATTACACCCGGCTCCATGGACACTAAAACTCACAGCCTGGCTCCTGAGAGGAAGAGACTGATAAGAGCAGGCTATCATGAATCAGTCATCTCCATGATGCTACAATCCAGATGATCCTCGACCACCTCTACCTATGGTAGACAATGGTCGGTATTCATGAAGTGGTGCCGGGAACAGGGTAAGGATCCTGAGCTAGCAGACATGGCCTCCATCCTCTTATTCCTTCAATGGGGAGTAGACAAGGGATTGGCCCACTTATCTCTCAGGGTACAGCTTTCGGCAATTGTAGCAGCCATTGGTCCCATCGGGGGACACAGTCCCAGGGCTCACCCAGATGCCTTGCATTTCCTGAAAGCAGTAGAGGTACTACGACCCAGAGTCACACCATCCATCGCTCCATGGGACCTCCCCTTGGTACTAGATTCCCTCAGTACAACTTCTTTTGAACCACTACACAAAGTAGACCTGTTCTGGGTGGGTTTGAAGACCTGCTTCCTCATCGCTATCTGCTTCACTCATAGGATTGGGGAACTAGGGGTGCTGTCATACAAAGAACCATACACCGTGTTCACCCCCCAGGGGGTACGTCTATGCACGGTATCAGCCTTTTTGCCAAAGGTCTCCTCCACATTTCACAGGGAACAGCCCATTGAGCTGCCTACCTTTACCAGTGACACTCAACCTGGTGATAAGCCTGTCCCACACCATCTAGATGCTGGGATCACCCTGTCCTTTTACATATTTAGAACTATGCCCTTACACAAGACAGAGAGGTTGTTCATTGTCACAAGGGGGCAAAGACAAGGTAGAGCGGCCTCTAAGACTACCATTGTTGGCTGGCTCAGGAGAACCATCCAGGAAGCCTACAGGACTAAGCAACTGACACTGCCAGAGGGTATCAAGGCACATTCCACGAGAGCAGTAGCCACTTCTTGGGTGGAAAGGGCTAACGTGTCTTCAGAAGACATCTGCAAGGCAGCGACATGGACTTCCATCCATACGTTTATCAGACACTACAGACTGGAGCACCTGTACAAGTTACAACCCAATTTTGCAACCCAGGTCCTCTCAGCTGCCAGCTCCTCCTCTCACTCATAGACCACTCTGTCTCCCTCCCTCCCTAGGGTACAGTATTGCTACTTATTTACCCATGATGCAATGTCTGGAGTGCCATGGATGATCAACCAATCACAATGGGTGTTTACTCACCTGGTAAAGGTGATTATGTTGGTTGACATCCATGGCACTCCACGACCCTCCCAACAGAGTGCTCAGAGTGACCAGGATTAGACTAAACAGAAGAATTACTGTGAGGGGAATTGAGTTTTATAAATCACTAAGGACATCCATGATGTTGACCGTCAACCATTTATGGGTCGAGTTAGATTGTATTAATAAGTAAATAAAACTAGGGCCACTGGCCCACATGTACATATCGCCTCAGTCTGCATTATTGTATAGGGTGGTCAGTGTTTTTCTTCCCGTGGTTGCTCTTTACTAACTTTGATTTCAGCTATGGAAGATTCAAACTGGAGAACAGGGGTTTCTGGGACCTGGATATACAAGAAATATGATCCTAGAGTCATGTACATCACTAGCCTATCAGGTGGGCTAAAACCCATGATGTAACATCTGGAGTGCCATGGATGTCAACCAACACAATCACCTTTACCAGGTGAGTAAACACCCAATACAAGAATAATAATTGTATATAAGGCATTGTAATACTTACATATAAAGTAGTGTGATCATATAACAGAATACAGCAATAAGCATTGCAATTTGTAGCAACAATTCTAATAGAACAGTAGAACCCAGATCTTGACACTCATGCTTCTAAGATAAGTGCCTGTGCCCTAAATATTACTGTCTGTAACATGGGGCCCCAATCAGGAGTGGTGGTCCATGGATAACATTCCCCCCCTATGATGCCTCGGAAGGGGCATCAATCCCAAGTAGGTATGTAGGGATGGAGCTAAAAAAAGTCATTTACAAGCCCGACACGCAAGCCTTGTAAAGGAACTTATGTTGTCCACGATATTGTTTGAGGGTAGGCCGGAGTCAGCAAAGATGTAAAATCAGGAAAACAACCAAAAAGGCTTGAATAATAACAAAAACTTTAAAAGATAATTCAACCCAGTAATTACCTACAGCTAAGCTTAAATCACCATCATGAATAAGATCATTGAGAATATCATTCACTTTGGATACATTGTTACTAATATAAATCAAATGATCATCTTTTCTAGCTAAAAGATCTCTCAAAGTGATTGTCAAGGGATCAATGTGCACATTAAAAATAGGCAAATATTGAGACAAGGCAAGCCAATATTGGGGATCAGTATCTAGAACGTCAAGTTCAGGGAGAGGAACAGGCGTAATAACAGTGTGACCGATAACCGTCTTGTGCTGTGGAGTGAAACAGAAGTAAGTTTTATCAATATTACAAGTGCATAGGCCATAAGAAAACATTTTGTAATTTGTTACAATACAGTACTGCCCTTCGGCAGTATAAGTGACTCTGAGGTTGGGAACTCTCCAACATTGCAGGTGGACTGTACAAAAAATCATGGAATTGGTGAGCTGGGTAGTGAAGCAATGTATCTCTTCAAGATAGCTTCGAGATGGTGCTGTTTCAGCATTGAACACTGAAGATGCGGCAGGAGGGATGTCGTCATCTGGATCAACATCAGTAAGGTTACTCAGCAGATCGTCACTCAAGGTCAAGGCCCAGTCAAGATGTTCCGGAGAGTAGCCGCATACGGGTTTCACAATGTCAAAGACATCACAACAGCACAAGAAGTAATATCCTTTCTTGGAACAACAGTTCGTATGAGGAGAAGTCCAAGCTTGGAGCACAGGATGAAACACCAACATAGCTGGAAGTTCAGTTAGTTCACGAAAAATGTCATTTTCAAAATGTCCAAGAGAATGTATATTTGCAAGTTTATCAAAGACAGATGTAGCTGGATCAAAACGTGGAAGTGACACTGTAAAGGTTATGAACATGTTCTCCCTGATAGAATATGTCTGGGTTTTGTAGCAAGGGGCTTGGTTGGGAAACCTGGAAACATAACTAATGTTATGGACAGTTAACATTGAAATATTGAGAGTATTTTTTAAACACATAGAAATACAACCTGCATCTGTACAGTGGGAGCAATACCATTTACCCAATCTGAGATCATTAATATGATCTGGAATTTTGCCTGATTCCAAGTCCCTGAAGAGACTGTTAACAGTAGAAATAACATAAGAGCCATAAGCAGAACATAAAATTTCACGCTCAATAAAGTGCTTGTCTGCCTCACGATTGTTCTGACAAATAAGATCATTAAGTTTTTTTCTTGTTTCATTGAACCCTTGAGCAATCGCTTGCATATTGTATATAGTATATCTTTCTTCTTCACTTAGAGTATTAACATCTTGCAAGATAGGGGGCATAACATCATTGTCAAGTGTTTGTTGAAATTTCAGTGTTTGTGCTTTAATGGAAGCAATATCAGCTCTATTCCAAATAGACATTTCTGAACCAAAAAGGCCAGTAACAGTGCCAGTAATACCAGAGACAGTACCAGCAGCACCAGCTGAGTCTGCATCTCGCTGGGTGCCTGTTTTCAGAGGTTTGTAGTATTTATGGGCAGGTCTAAAAACACCTATATGATCCATGGTGTGGGGCCCACCAATGGGATCGTTAGTGCACATTTGGTAAGCAGCAACAATATCAGTAAGCATCATACTGTGAAACTTAGAAGTATTAGTATCTTGACATAAACCAAATTCAGCCATATTCCAATGTGATAAATTGAAAATAACTGGGACATGCATAAATTGCACATTATTAATAAGGGCACCTGGGAGTGACGTGGCAGTCAGACCACTAGTAGGTCCCTCATCAAGATGAGGGCAGGCAAGAAGTTCTTCCTGGCTGGGTGGAACAACAGACAGATAGAGAGAGAGAGATGAAGAGGCAGCATAGTTTTGAGAACAAAAATCTCATGCCACTGATGAAGGGAGTTGTTCATAGAAGGCAGGGTCAATAAGTGCAGTAAGGTTATATTGACCAGTGTGTCTTGGGGAAGCCTGCCTAATAGAGAGAGTATCATTCTGCGATATGTCAGTGTTAGGCCAGCCATGGTATGTACCCTTGGCTAGGCATGCTACAGGAATTTTGTAGCCCATTGCATCAGTATCCCATTGGATAGTAAGGGAGGATTTATCTGGAGCAACAACAACAGCATCTAATAAAGCATCTTTTCCTTGAGTAACTTTAACATTTTCATTAGGAATAATAATTTTAACACCCATGTCAGATTTTCCAAGCAATTGTGCCAGAAGATCCAGTTGTTTTGGTGGAAGTGGGGGAATAATTACTGTAGAGGTAGAAATCCACCCAGCAGGAGAAAGATGTGCAAGATAGCCATTTTGCCAATATCTGAAAGAAACAGAAATGGTTAATTAGCTGTAAGTATTATTCCGCCCTATGGGGTTAGAAAAAGTAAGTTTAGTCACCTTTATACAGTTTAAGTTGGTTAGCATGGAACCTCTTGTCAGCAGTCTTTTTCTGCTTTTGCTGTTGTACTCTGACCTGATACACAGCAGGGCTGAGCTTGTTTATAATGGGATAAGAACCTTCCCATTTACTGGCAAATGAGTGAGTGGGTTGTCTGTATTGGAGAAGCATGACTTGATCTCCAACTTGCCGGTCAACTTCAACATGTTTGTCAAAATGTGATTTTGCATGCTATTGGGCTTTGCAGCAAATAAATGTGTTTTCATGATGTCATCATGAAGCTTTTTCACATACTTGTCTACGGATACTCTATCTGCAGTGGGGGTGTGAAGATCAACCAACAGGTGCTCAGGTAGTCTCATAGCTCTACCAGTCATAACCTCATAAGGGGTACACTGAGTGGTGGTTGCAGGTGTGACCCTAATTGCCATGAGGAGTAGTGGCAAAAGGGAATCCCGATCTTTGAGATTATTATCAATGAATTTAGATAACATCTGTTTTATGCATCTGTTTGCTCTTTCTACCTGGTCTGAGGATTGAGGATGGTAAGGAATGTGGAATTTTTGATCAATTCCAAGAAGTTGGAGTGTTTGTTGCATCAGTTCAGCTATGAAGCTGGAACCGTGATCTGAGTCTACCTTGAGGGGTAAACCCCACCTGGGGAATAACTGATCCACCGGGATTTTTGCAGTGGTCTTTGCAGTGTTGTTCTTAGTGGGAAATGCTTCTACCCACTTAGAGAACAAGTCTGTGACAACACGGGCATAGTTGTTCTTACTAGAATTAGTAAGAGGGCCAATGAAATCAATCTGAATTGCATTCCATGGTCCGGATTGCCTTTGGGGTAGCAATTTTGCATTCTTCTTTGCAGAGATAGGATTGTTCTGGGCACACACTATGCAGTTGTCAACATAGTGTTCCATGTCTTTGGCCATACCAGGCCACCAGATGACTGTTTTGAGTCTCTAGAGAGTATTGTCGGTCCCCTGGTGCCCACCAGTGGGAGTGTCATGAACCATATGAATAAATTCAGTTCACAGTGAGTGTGGTGCTACCCACAGTTTGTCATCTTTATCCTGTTTGTGATACCAGATAAGCCTTTGGTCACCAAACAAATGTAAATTGTCTGACTGTCTCTTGTATGGACTGCCTACAGGCAGTGCCTATTCAGTTCCTTTGTCCAGGAATTTGAACACATCTCTGATCTCTGTATCTGCTTTCTGAGCAGCAGACAGATCCAGTGGGAGTTCTGGTACTGGTTTCTTTGTGGCAGTAATTATAGATTACAATAGCTGCTATACCCTGTGGGTGAGTCATTTCCCCATGTCTCCCCCCCTTGAGCACCTGCTTTGGCAAGCAAGTCTGCTCGCTCGTTGTACTCATGGTAAGGGTCAGATTTACAGTGAGCCTTAACCGTTTGTATGTACAGCTTGTGTGTGAACATTTGGGTGAGGGTGTGTATGTACACAAACAGTTCCCTATATTTGACAGGGGTACCATCAGATGAGGTAAAATTATTCTTTTGCCAGAATGGAAAGAATTCATTCAGGCACAAGCATGCTCAATTGGATTCTGCAAAGATGACTGCATCCGTGTCACCATGGGGTATAATTTCTAAGGCACAGGCCACAGCCTAAGATGAGAGAACAGTGCATTTCATAGAAATCTATCTGCAATCACCCTCATGATCCAGTATGAGCAATCCAAGGACTGCTACCTGTTCTCCATCCAGATAGGATGCAGAGCCATCTGTAAAGATGTGGAACATTGTTTTATCCTCCAGGACCTCAGGTGTTGCTGGCAGGAAGAGCCCTGGGTCAGGTGGGTCAGGTGGTTAGAGGGCACAATCATGAGGCTTACCTGTGTATAGTAGGCCATGTGCCAAGATGGATGGCATTTTGGCAGGCAGTATTCTGATGTCTCTATCCTGAAAAAGCAAAGACCAATGAGTTAGTTTGGTGTTGGAAACTGATCCATCTTTTACTTTGTCTGAAAGCAAAAAATTGGTTGGGGTGTGGCAGGTATGCAAAATGATGGGAGCATACCCAATGATATACAGAAAATGTTTGACAGGCCAAAAGGTTGCTAACAGAGTCCTTTCACAAAGACTTTATTTTCTTTCTATAGCGGATAGCATCTGTGATGCACAGGCAATGGGCCTGAAGTACCCATTGTACTTTTGTTCCAGCACTGCAGACATGGCCACATCAGAGGTGGCAGTTTCCAAATGGAAAGGCAATTTTGGATTTGGGTTAATCAGTGCTGGGGCTGAGGCTAGGGCCTGTGTGAGCTGGTACACGGCTTCAGTGTGCATGTGGAGCTCCATGTCCATGGGACATCCTTTTTCAGCAATTTATACAGGGGAGCAGCCTTTAAGGCAAAGTCAGGGATGAAATCCCTGGAGTAGTTTACCATACCTAAAAAGGCCTGAGTGTTGCTACACTTGTAGGAAGTGATAGATCTTGCAAGCCCTGGATCTTTTTAGTTGCTGGGCTTCTGCCTTGGTCTGTAATGCATAGGCCAAGGAACATGACCTCCTTCTGACACAGTTGTGCCTTAGAGGGGTTGCACTTGAGGCCTGCTTTCCTGAGGAGAGTCAGTAGTTCATCCAAAAGGGTTAGGTATTTCTCTTTGGTGGATGTTGCCAAAAGCAAATCATCCACATACTGTAGGAGACTGTCAGGTGTAGAGAAACCCTGCAGGGCATCCATCATGTGCAGATGGAAGAGGGAAGGGCTGTTTTGGAATCCCTGGTGTAAGCATGTCCAGGTGTACTGGCAGCCTTCAAAGGCGAAAGCAAACTTGTATTGGCTTTCCTGGGCTAATGGGAGTGATCAAAACCCATTATAGATGTCAAGAGCTGAAAACTACTTTTTGTTGGGCACCAGCAACTTGAGCACATCAGGGCCTGATGCCACAGTTGGAGCACAGCAGGGGGTGACTTGATTTAGCTTCCTGTAATCAATTATAAGCCTCCAGGCTCCAGCAGACTTTTTTACCAGCCAAATGGGCAAATTGACAGTGGAGACCCAAGGCCTAATCACTCCTTGTTGCAGCAGTGACTGGACGGTCTCTTTCAATGGTGGTAAGGCTTCAGCAGGATATGAGTACTGCTTCTGCCTCATAGGGTTAGGCCCTGTGTTCTCAATGGTGGTGTGCATCCTACCACAATCACGCTTGTTGGTAAAAAAACACACCAATGTGTTTTTGCAACAAAGGTGTTAGTTTAGAAAACAGGTCATGACTGTTGAACAAAGCCATGACATCATACTCCTTGTTATGTTTGATGGCTGCCACCACATGTGAGTCTGGAATGGTGACAGCATGGCATTGGCCCTGGATCTGTAGCAATAGCCTGTTAGCTAGGTCCACTACACAGCCATGCTGTGCAAAGAAATCAATTCCCAATACGCTGGGGTGATGACGTAATACCATCAGGTCAAAAACAAATTTAGTTTTTATGTGGCCTACCTGCACAGGTAGTGTTACAGATTGAAATGTTTGTAGTTTGGTACCATCCACACTTTGTGCACTAGTCTACCAGCCAGTGGACAATGCACAAGTAGCTGGGTTCTCATCATGGAGAACTGACATGGCTGCTCCTGTCTCTAGGAGCATGTCAAGTTGGCGGCCCCCGACCGTGGACCTTACACAGGGCTGTCCATTTCTGTCAATAAGCAAGTCACTCACAATCTGGACCAGGGCCTGTAATTGTCAATCTGAATAGTTTTTATTTATTTTTTTATTTATTTATTTAATCTGGATTACAATACCTTTGAGCAGGAGACCGCTCTTTTACAAAGGTTCCACATCATAAAGGGTGGGTATACATACATTGTGGGTTTAGCAGTATCTAGCTAGGTGAGTTAACATAGACAAAATACATTGTAACTAGAAAACAGAGATGGTTTTAACACTAGCATAATTCAGGTACCAGTAGCAGCCTAGGTGGCATTGTCAGGTAAAAAACAGTAAGCAGCTATCCAGAAAGGAGAGTAGGGGGCACTGAGTGGGGGGGGGCATGATGACTATTTAGGGAGAGGTGGGAGAGGAGAGTGCATGGTATTGCAGGGCAAAAATTGGGACAATTCTGGGTAGAAGGACAAAGTAGGAGCAGCGAGGAGATGGTAATAACCTGAAAGGTGAATAAGACTGGGGAAAGAAGTGGGTGTGTGTGGAGTAATTAGAAAGTACAGTCACAGAAGCTTTTCTTCAGTAGGTGTTGTCTTAGCTTAGTCTTGAAAAGACCCAATCTCTGCTTGGAGTTAGGTTCAGTGCCGAGGTTATTGAGCCAAAGTGGTGCCCGGTAGGCATATGACCTCTGCCCTTGGGAGGTTCTGCAGTGAGAGATTGTGAGAACCTGATGGTCAGAGTTTCTGGTGCAGTGTGAGAATATGAATAAGCTTAATGGGCTTGTGACTCCAAGAGGCTGAAGTCTGAGTATTGATTTTTTAGCAAAGAGGCAGGTTTGGTATTGTATCCTGCTTTCAAGCTGTAGCCACCCAGCTTGCTCATAAAGGTCACATGTGTGTGCTAGTCAGTGGGAATTGGTGAGCAGTCTACAGGCTTTGTTTAGGGCTACTGCTATCCTACGTAGTGAGGTGGAAGTGGCTGAGCTGTATATGACCAATCCATAGTTGATGATGGAGACAACTGCTAGTAGCGGGGTAAGAGAAGCTTATCGAGATGAGTTGTTGAAGTAGTAGGGATTGACTAACCATGTCAAAGGCCTTTGTTAGATCAATAAGGGCCGCACCAACAAGGTTACCCTGGTCCAGTGAACTGTGTATGCAGCTGGTGAACTCCAGAAGAGCTGTGGAGGTACTGTGCCCTTTCCAAAATCCATGATGTTCCAGACACTGAATGTTGTATTTATTAAGGTATTCAACCAGCTGGTCAGAGACTATGCATTCCAGTGCTTTTGACAGTGGTGGAAAAGGATAGAAATAGGTCTGTAATTTGGCATGCAGTGCCCAGTCACTGCTCTTGTGCACCCGAGTTACCAGGACTGACTTCCAAGCTTGGGGAAATTGAGCCAGCTGCAGGGATAAGTTCAGCAGTTTAGTAATGGGAGCTAGGATTTCATCAAGTGCAAGAGAAATAAATTTGAGGTAGAGTGTGTTGCCATTTTTCCCAGATTTTCCAAGTATTTTACGAATGTACTTTCTTGCTTGGTTGTAGTTGACAGATTTGAAATAGAAGGGGGGGGGATGTTTGAGTGGGCCCTAGGCTTTGGCTTGAGCCTGGGTCAGTTTCTTCAAAAACATTTGTCATAAGTACACTGTTAAGGTCAGTAAATGCTTTGTTAAATGTGTTGGCAATAGTCAGGGGGGTTAAGGGTAGAGGCTTCATCGATGTTGAGCATTTGTGGAGCCTCTTTCTTGACTTTCCCTGTTACATCTTTTAGGTTATTCCAAAAATACTTGCTGTTTCCTCATGATGTTTGTAATGTTTCCCTAAAATGTTTGCTTTTGGCAGAGCGGATGGTCCGGGTGCAGTCATTCCATAGTCTTCTGTATTCCTGGAAGTCTGATTGCTTGCCAGAGATCTGTGCCCTATGACACCAGTTGTCCCTGTTTTTTATGCAGCCTATTAAGTCTGGTGTGATCCAGGGACTGTATCTTCCACGGATCTTTGTCCTCTGCACTGGGGCATGGCAGTCACAAGCAGCATTGAATTGTTTGATGGAGTACTCTAATACAGTGTCCATATCCCCTGCTGTGTCAAGGGGGCTCCAGTCAGAGTTGCATAGCTGCTCCTTAAGGTACTCCAGGTGACCCCTTTTTAGTTTATGATTAGAGATTATTTGGCGTGGTGTTGCATTGAATTTGTTGGTCCAGCTGCAGGTTACTGGAGAGTGGTCACTCAGTGAATCTGGGTGGACTGTCACGTTGGAGATACGATCCGGGCAGTTTGTGAGGATCCAGTCAAGTAGTGTGCTAGATCCAGTTTTGTAATTTGTTCTGGTGGGTGAGTCAACGAGTTGTGTAAGATGCAGTGCAGCTATAGTGTCCATATATGTGCCAGTCAGTGGTGCCAACCAATTGATACTGAAGTCCCCTAGAATGATGGATTCAGAGTTGAGGTGCTGACATCTGATAACCTCCATGAGTTCTTCAAATCCTGGAACTTTCACTTCAGGAGGGATGTATACAGTAAGTATAGATAGTGCTATATTGTGGGCCCCCAACAGAATTTTTATGGGGAGAATTTGCAGCAGTACTGGTAAGGTGGGTAAAGGAAGAGCAAACCCCTTTATTGAGTCTTTAATGTAAAACACACAGCCCCCTCCTCTTTTTGAGATCCTGTCATTCCTGAATAGTGTGTAACCAGGTATCGAGACAGCAGAATCCGGTGTTTTTGGAGTGAGCCACGTCTCAACGACTGCAAGTACGTCAGGGTTATGTTGCAATGTCCAGACTTGCAAGCAGTCTATCTTTTTAAGTAGACTGCAGATTTTTATGTTGGCAAGTGTAATTGTTCCTTCCTTATTATTGTTGCTTGACAATGCGACCCCAGCTGGTCCAGGATTTGGGTGTACATTGCCAGAGTAATCCATGGCTGCCCCCATGATAACAACAAAGTTCTCTGATTCTTCTTTATCCTCCTGTCCCTGGGCCTTATGACCTGTAGGGGCCTGTTGGACCCCTCCCCCTTGGGGCATCACAGGACAGGAATACTGTACCTGTGACATCAGAGGTGCAATTTCTACTTGCTCAATGGGCAGTTCCGCAATCACTGCACCAGCCTGGCCAGTGCTGGTGCTGTGAAGGGGTTTGTTCTTTGGCCACTTGACCCTGCCGAGGCTGAAAGCCTGAAAGGCTTTGTACTGCTGAATGGTGACAGGGCTGCAACAGAACAGCCTGCAGTGCCATCCCTTGCAGCCAGGGCCTCCTCCAGTTGTTTATGGAGGGTCTCATTTTGATCCTTTAATTCCCTATAAGTAGGTCCATTACAGAATGTATCATTGGAATTTGTGTTTTGTCCATTTTGGTTGTTGTTATTGTTGCTGCCATTGTTTTTGTAATTTCGGTTGCTCCCCCTTGTGGGCCTGAGCCTGACAGTCATCAGAAGAGGCATCCTACTTGGTGTTGCCACCTTCCACAGTGTAGTGAGTGGGAGCTGAGCTAACCACGGCAACTTGTGCTAGGTCCATCTGGGCCATCCAGGTGATGGTGGCAGCCATCTTGTTTTTGCCAGAAGAAAGATTACGGAGGTAAACCTGAAAGGCACGCTCCGTCTTGGTAAGGATCTGTTCGAAAGTGTCTGTCTGTGGGTAAACATTGAGTTCAACTTTTTCCCGCAGACCCAGAGACATGTTCCAGATGGACAAGTCCTTGTACTCAGTTTGGTCTCTAGTGGCGGTCTCTCCTGCTAGGCCTTTGCTGGACTTGTAGGCAAGCTATGACCATTGATGATAAGCCGCTGGGCTTTATTTCACATTCTGCTTAACCTTGTAGGCCAAGCAGGCTCCATGATACCTGGGGAGTTGGCTGATAGAAGGGCCTGTGAGATATCGTTGAACTCAAGTGTGTTGCTGTTATGAATATCCTCTGAGAGCTTGGCCCAGAGGATTGGCTCAACAGTTTGTCTCAAAATCTGAACCTGATACTCGGGTTGGAGAGAAAGCTTCCCACAAACGGAGCGCACCTTTTCTGAATGACAGCTAAGGTTGTCATTGTGGCACATTTGTCCAATGCCCTGGGCAATTTGTTGAACAGAATGAGCCACCTGGAGTGGGTTGAATGTCAGGCCTAGTAGAGGGCCAAGGTTTAAAGCACCACAAAGGGCAGCATCTGCTGCTGCAGTAGCAACTGCATGGAACACAGTATCCTGGCTGACAGCATGCTCAGCCATGCATTCAATTTGACTGTGCAGGGTCGGGGTGTCAGGGTTTGACACAGCACCAGGGTTTGTAACTAGGTTAGTAATCACATCCTGCATGATGCCACGCACCTCTGCACTCTCATCCCTGGTGAGGGGAGCCAGTGGGAGCATGTGGACTGGTGGTGGTGGTGGCTGGCCTTCTGTATCATGGGGCAGCCATGTTTGTTGTCATGGGGTGGCCATTTTGGTTGTCATGGGGACTGACATGTTTGTTGTCGTCATGGGGTGACCATTTTGGTTGTCATGTGGTGGCCATGTTGATTGTGACATGGCAATGTGGGCGGCCATCTTGTGGATGGCTAGTGTATGCCATTCACCTGTGGGGTGGGGGTTTGGATGTAATGAGGTGGCTAATGTCCTCATAATCCAAATTGTCATCACCTGATCATGTAATGCTAGTGGGTGTATACTGAAAACCATTTATGGCTTTAACATGGCCAGTGAGAATGTCTCACTGATGGTGCAGTTTCGCCATCTTTGCCTTACATTTTCTATGACAAGCTTTTGCAGTGCCCTGCTCAATACCTTTCTCAATCTCATGCTGCATAACTCAATACATGGTGCCCAATTCAGCGTTTTCCCTGAGCTCTTTGTCTAGCTTATTCACTGGCCTTTCATTCTCCTCTTTCAATTGCACATTATCATCATACAAACTTGCATTCGTGTCACTCAAAATATCATTTAAATAAGACAACTGTTTTTGTCACATTTCAACCTATCAATATCCTCTTTCAACATGCAATTTTCATATTCTATTTCTTGAGCAGTACAGTGCAACAGCCTGTTATTGTGTTCCCGGAGGGACTGTGACTCCTCCGTTAATTTCTGTTCCCTTTTCAGGAGCTCTTGTGCTTGCAACCCCTCCTCTTTTTTTAAAGAGGCATTTTGCAGCTCAAGAGTAGCACAACTGGTAAGCAGAGTGTCAACAGCTGTGTGAAGAGCAGCCAGTAAAAAGCCCTTACAATGATATTTCTTTGCTTTTTGCTTGGACTCAAGATATTGGTTTGAGATGGCAAGCAAGGGGTCATCAGCTGACTTTGCATCCAGCACAAAATCAGTCCAGCCTCCATGGGAGGTGAGGTAGTTAGAGACATCCAGTCTCAATTCTGTGTACAGTTCAGACACTGGACACACAGGGGTAACAGACAAAACAACAACAAAAAAAGTGGAAGACTGGATTTAAAATCCTGGGCTCTGACGTCAGACAGGTTATTGGACTCCTGCTAGATGCAATTAAGCCAAGGCGGTACACTGTAACTCACAAAAGGAGTTTACCAGCAGTCCAGGGTGGGTCTGCCACTCCCTAGACCGAAGCAAAATAAGTTTGCAAAGGGAGAAAAAAAACACCGTATGTTAAAGCAGGTCCAAGCAGGGAGATTAGCATTACACTGCTCAGCATCTGAGTTCAAAAGAACTGAGATGTAAATCTCACTCTGTGCAATCAGCTTTCCACAGTCACCACTGTAATTAGGGCAATAAATCTTACCCTATTGCAGGTTCTTGTCTGAATTGCCAGAGAAGAGAAACAACAAACACATAGTTTCCAGAGTCTGATAATGATTTATTTCTGGTATATAAAACAGGCTTACAACCAAATCGGTGATAAAAATAAAAATAATACCACTGAGGAGAATATCCTAGTCTTCCTTTCTTACCTAGGTAAAATCAGCTTCTTCTCTCTTCACAGAGAATTCTAAGCAAAACAGTCATAGAAACATAGAAACATAGAAGTTGACGGCAGATAAGGACCGCAAGGCCCATCCAGTCTGCCCATTTCTTTTTCTACCTTATAAATGTGCCATCGGCCCTTGCTCTGTCAGTGACCTATCTATTCATAGTTATTTGTATAGTCATTCTTATACTTCTGATTATTGCTATAGAAACTAGTAAAACTATATAATAAACTTATATAATTGGCTAATAGGACTATGGTGTGATTTGTACTAGCCTGGGAACATGCACCGAAGTAGCAAAAACATCCTGATAAGAAAAATAGACAGTCTTTGTTTAGCAAGGTCATCTTACAATGTCTCAATGCCTCACATAATTTGCTTGGTAAAAGCTATTCTGCACTACACCTAAAGATGGCAACATTGCACAACTAATTATAATTATACAATTATCCAAATGGCAGTGTCTCCTCAGTACATTAATACATAATGATTCTTAGTAAAACACAATAATTGTAGAAATATTGGTAATACAAGCATAATAATTGTATATAAGGCATTGTAATACTTATATATAAAGTATTGTGATTATGTAACAGAATACAGCAATAAGCATTGCAGTTTGTAGCAACAATGCTAATAGAACAGTAGAACCCAGACCCTGACACCCATGCTTATATGATAAGTGCATGTGCCCTAAATATTACTGTCTGTGACATATGGCCACAGTCAGGAGTGGTGATCCATGGATAACAGTGCTCAACCCCAGCATCTCATTATCTGACTTTTGTCGCTTTAACCCTAACTGATGCATTAAATGAAGTGTTTTGCCATAAATGTCCTTACTTTTTGAAAATGTGTAATACAAGTGGTAAAATACATATATTGGTGGGAGCACGGGGCCATGCTGCATAACAATATTCATCTGGCATAACTATACAGCATCCCTATACAGCAATGAACACTTGGTAAACAAATGTAACAATTTCTCATGAACAGTGCAACCTACAAAAAAAATTCCACTGCATGGTCACTGTATGGTTTAAAATTTTACGACAGCAGTAGCAAAAAGTCTGTATCTTGCTTTGTTTTCGAGATAGCAGCACTGAAAGTCGTGACACAGACCTCAGTGTAATCCTATGAGAAAAACATCAAATATGTCACTGAATATCTCTGCAGCCAATTAATTCCCCAACACCTAAATATCATAATTCACATATCTAGGACATCACCTCAACACCCTGCAAATTTCAAGTAAAAAGACCAAATTGTTATTGTGATATGCAATTCTGAACTTTTGACACCTTTAAAAATTTTTGGGCTGTGAGATAGAACATTTTTCGGCTACGAGAAATTCTTCTGCTGTGAGTGGATATCTAGTTATCCCAATTTGGGCCATCTGGTCATCCATAGGGTCATCTGGCCTTCCCCATGGACATCTGGTCATGATATCTGGCTATCTGGGTGTCCCCTCATGGAGGAAGCTCATGGCCGAAAATTGTTTTATAACTGAAGAGTTTGTGGGGCTCATAGATGCATAGATACATAGACAGTGTCAGCAGATAAGGGCCTATGGCCCACCCAGTCTACCCATTTGAGCTTGGAAGTTCAGTTTATGTTTTCCTAGAAGTCTGTTGCCCCTTATCCCTGACCTCCAGAATTCCTTTATTTCTAACCCATGCATTCTTAAATCCCCTGATTGTTTCAGCCCCCACCACTTCCTCTGGCAGGGTGTTCCACTTGTCCACCACCCATTCTGTGAAGAAATTCTTCCTCATGTTTCCTCTGAATCGTCCTCCCTCCAACTTCATCCCATGCCCTCTAGTTCTGGAACATCTTTTTCGCTTAAAAATAGTGTATTCCTGCACCCTGTTCCTCCCTGTAAGATACTTGTATGTCTCTATCATATCCCCTCTCTCCCTCCTCTCCTCCAGGGAGTACATGTTCAGTTCCTTCAACCTGTCCTCATAGGACCTCATAGGACTTGTGATGCAATCCATGCACCATCTTTGTTACCCTCCTCTGAACCTTCTCTACCCTGTCTATGTCCTTACATAGGTAAGGTCTTCAGAACTGTACACTGTACTCCAGGTGGGGCCTCACTAGTGTCTTGCATAGTGGAATTATGATCTCCCTTTTCCTGCTGGTGATGCCCCTGCCTATGCATCCCAGCATCCTATTTGCTTTACCTGCTGCCTTGTCACACTGTTTCCCTACCTTGAGGTCATCAGAGATGATAACCCCAAGATCCCTTTCCTGCTTGGTGCATGCTATATCCTCACCCCCCCCAACTGATATATTGTGCCAGGGCTTTTGTGCCCAATATGCATTATCTTGCACTTCTTTGCATTGAATTTCAACTGCCAAACCCCTGACCATTCTTCAAGTTTCTGCAGGTCCCTTCTCATTCTGTCTACACCCTCTGGTGTGTCTACTCTGTTACAGAGCTTTGTGTCATCAGCGAAGAGTGAAATTCTGCCTTCTAGGTCCTGCGCAATGTCACTGATGAAGATGTTGAATAGGACCGGTCCCAGCACTGATCCCTGTGGTACCCCACTGGTCACTCTTCCCTCTGTGGAATGACAGCCATTTACCACCACCCTCTGTGTCCTGCCGCCCAGCCATTTACCTACCCACCACACTACTGTCCTGCCCACACCCATATTCCCCAGTTTGTATAACAGTCTTCTATGTGGCACAGTGTCAAAGGCCTTGCTGAAGTCCAGATAGGCCATGTCCACTGCCCTTCCCTGATCCACCTCCCTAGTCACCCAGTTAAAAAATTCAATGAGGCTGGCCTGACATGACCTCCCCCTGGTGAAACCATGCTGCCTTGGGTCCTGTAGTCCATTGACAACCAGATGTTCCACCAATCTCTCCTTCAGTAGAGCTTCCATGATCTTCCCCACTACCGAGGTGAGTCTGACTGGTCTGTAGTTCCCCGCTGCCTCTTTGTTCCCACTTTTGTATAAGGGGACTACATCTGCTATCCTCCAGTCTTTGGGTACCTCCCCTGTTTCCAGTGATAAAAGTGCCACTGGTGGGATTCAAACCCAGAGACTGGAGCCTAAATCCAGCACCTTAAACCACTCGGCCACACTGTCTCAGTCAATGGCGGAAAAATGTTAGCGAATCACGAACAAAGAATTAAAAAATTTTAAACTCTATTTTTTGACAAAATCGAAGCAAACCAAAGGCATGGCTCAATAGATGAGGGTCTCTCTGAGAAAAAAACATACTTCATTTGCCCAAATAGTCACCTGTGGAGAAAACTTCAACATTTTTTCAATCAGAAAACTGAAAACAAGATGGTGGCTCTCGCAGTTGAAACATTTCTCACTATGGAAGATTTTCCACTGTGAGCATGCAAAATCTTCGGCTATGAGAGGATGACCAGATAGCCCTGATGCCATTCTTCTTTTGCAAAATATAGATACAATTTTTTTCTGAACTGAGCATGCTCAGAAATCAAAAATTCAAAATTAAATAACTTTAGAATGGATTAATATTTGTTCACCAAACCAAAGCTGGATTGTTCCTTGACCCAACCTCTTTCTAGACAAAAAGATTCAGACCAATGAATCTCACGGTGTCCATTCAGTGCCATGGGCAAAAAACACATAAAAAGTGGTGAACAATGCATTTTTTTTGCACTTTGCTGCACAAAAACAATGTGTCTGACCGAAACACAACTTGGTATATCAAGAGAGGCACCATACCAGACCGTGCATTCCAAATTTGGTCCAAATCCTTTTGAACAGTTGTAAAGTTATTAACATGCAAAATTTGATGTTTAACATTAAAGTGTCTACTCAACCCTAACAATAGGGGCGCAACTGCACCCCTATCAAATATGGCAAAAAATTCCATTTCATGCATCAGTTAGGGTTGTTCCACAGTGACAAAAGTGAGGAAATTCAGTGTTAGGGTTGAAAGCCACCCCTTGGACTCCCCAGCCCACCCCCCAACAAGCATCGGGGTGCGCTTTGGGGTGATCAGCCCTAACTCTCACCCCATCACATGTGTAAAGAAGCAGAGGTAGAGTAGAATGGGATAAGGGTTAGGACCAATGACCCCAACATGCACCCCGATGCTGGTTGGGGGTGGACTGGGGGGTTCAAAGGGGGGGCTCAAATTTTCCTTCTTTTTGAGAATGAGGATGATAAATAGTGAATGGACTACAGTGGCGGGAATGCGGGGCCCAAAGGGCCCTGCGCTCCCACCATGTGATGTCTTGTTACATAGTAACAGGAACTGCAAAGCAAATGCAAGCAGCAATGGTTATGACATGGTAAATCAGACATAAATGGTAAAGCAAACGTTAAGAGAAACGCAAGCGTAAAGTGATGCCAAAGTGAACAGTGATGCAAATGGACACACAAGCACATAAAAAAATGCAACTGGTAATGTGCACAGTGATGGCACAGGTATTGTAAATGCAAATGTTAAATGTTACAGCAAAAAGAATGCCAAAGGTAACAGAAACGAAAATGGGAACAGAAGTGCGCATGTAAACGCGAACCATAACACGCACGGGCACGGTACCGGAATTGTAAATACAAATGGTAAAGGTAACATGAACAATAATGCCAATGGAAACAGAAACGCAAAAGGAATTCCAAGCACATATGGAAACGCAAACTGTAATGTGCACGGGCACAGTAACGCAATTGGAAACGCAAATGGTAACAGTTACAGCAACGAAAACACAAAACTAAATAGAATTGCAAATGAAAGGGCTGGCGTAAATGCAAATGGGAATGCACACGGTGACGCAAACTGAAACACAAACACAAACAGTACTGGAAATGCAAATAGTAAGAGTAATGCAAACACAAGGACAAATGAGAACGCAAAGGATAATGCACATGGTGGCGTACACGGGAACAGTGATGCAAACAGGTATGTAAAAGCAAGCGGAAACAGTAACTGTAAAATTAACAGACACACATGCCCTGTTTTTCCCCCAACAGCTGCATAGAGTAACACAGTGTGTAAAAAGAATGTATGCATAATAATGGGCTTCGGAGCTGAAAATGAGGTGATGGAATACTAAATTGCTTATATCTCAGTAAGCGTAAGACATAGAAAAAAAAATTCATGATTCATGATTTTCCTTGGCTACGATAGGCTATGCATTGTCATAACAAAAATTCCGTATCTCGCACCGTTTTCAAGATACAAGCCCTGAAAGGTGCGGCAAATGCCACCATGTTAGTCTATGGGAAAAATTGCCAACTTTGGAGTACCGTAACGTTGCAGCCATTCAATATTTTTTCTCCAAACCACATAAGGCACATATGTGAGATGTTGTCTGCCTTCCCTCCAAATTTCAGCTCAAAAGACCAAACCGTTCTTTTGCAGCAGGGTGGCAAAGAACTGCTATCATTTTGGCCATAGTCTGAAAAAGTAGTGTGCGTTACACGTTGCGTTCTCATTTGCGCTTGCATTTGCATTACTGTTAACATTTGCGTTTCCATTACTGTTTGTGTTTGCATTTTGGTTTGTGTCACAGTGTGCATTGAGATTTGCATTTCCGGCAGCCCTTTTGTTTGCATTTCCTTTTCTCTTTAGTTTTGCATCTTTCTTGCTGTTACTGTTACATTTGCGTTTGCAACTGTGTTACTGTGCCCGTGCGTATTACAGTTTGTGTTTCCATATGCGCTTGTGTTTCCTTTTGTGTTTCTGTTTCCTTTGCTGTTATTGTTTGCATTTGCCGATGTTCCCAATGCGCACCCCGATGCTGGTTGGGCAGTGGGCTGAGGGGTCCAAGGGGGGCTTTCAACCTTAGCACCGAATGTCCTCACTTTTGTCGCTGTGGAACAACCCTAACTGATGCATTAAATGGATTTTTTGCCATATATATATACATATATATATGCAACACTTAATTTTTCAGCATGAAGGTAATCAGTTCCTATCTCACATTACAACTCCAATGTAATTGTGTTGTTGTATTCAGCTTTGTTTAACCATGAAGTTTCTTTCAAAAATGTTTTGTAAACATACTGTAATCAATGTACAGTAAAATACTTATTATTTCAGATTTTTGAATGGGAAAGGAACACTGAGCTAACACTTGTTTCCTTGTGTGACTTGGGGGGAGGGTAGAAAGATAGGTAACAACAATGCTAATTGTATGATGGATCAGCAGAGGAGTAGAACAGTGCAAACACAAAGTATAAAATGTGCAAAAATGGGGTGGTATATTGAGATGGGCCCTCAGAAGTAAATACTTAATAACATTAAGTATATTAGCAGCATAGGATTGGCAGAAAGAGCATGAGCAGATGCTGTGTGAAGAGGAAAGAGCATGAGAATGGGCGACCTTTCAGCATTAAGTAAGAAGGTGCACAGGGGCTAGCTGCAGGAGCTGTTGTGAGTTGAGAGGTCACTAAGAAGAGCTTTGCTACATAGTATGGTGAAAGAGAATACACAAAGGGCAGAAAGGAGGTTATACCTGAGGAAGGGGAGGTGGCTGGGAAAATGGGTCACTCAAAAGTGTTTTTACAGCAGGGTACTGAGAAGGCTTTGGGAATATAGAAACATAGAATTTGTCAGCAGAAAAGGACTGCTAGGCATGCCTAGCCTGCCCATGGGTTCCCTGGGGTAGGCGGAACAGGTGGAGCCAAAGAAGGGAAGGGGTAGGGAGAGGAAGGAGGAGAGATAACAAGTAAGGGAGTTGAACCAGAATGTGGAGAGAAATGAGGTACAGTAGTAGAGGTACTGGGGCATGAAAGATTGGCTAGAGAGGCTGGAGTAGAGGTAAGTGCAGGAAGAGCAGTTGAGGGTGAAATGGCAGGAGTGGAATATGTTGTACAGCCAAGTTACAGTAGATTTGGGAAATGCAGTACACCATGCCTGCAGAGTCAAGCACCAGGAGGATCATCATGAGGACAAGCTCATGTTGGACTAAGAGTGGAAGGCAGTATTCAGAAACACAGAAACATAGAATTTGATGGTAGAAAAGGACCGCTTGGCACACCCAATCATTCAGTCAATATAGCATGCAAAGTCTGAGAAGGGACATTTTATGGATGCCATTGATGTAGGAAGAGAAATAGAGGTTATAATCCAACCACAGGCCAATGTATTTAAAGTAACAGATTACTTCAAGGTGGAAACAATCCTGTATATTGAAGAAAGGGGTACTGTAGAGTCTATCTAGTCTATGTTTACTGCCAAAGTTTATTGAGACTGTTTCTTTGGAATTCGGTGAGAGTCGGTTTGAGTAAAACTAGTACTGAACATTATTAAAGTTACTGTTTTGTTTTTTTAACTCAGCATTATTGGTGTAACAGATAGTGAAGTGTTACATACAGGAATAAGACATTAACCAGATAGCAATGACAGCATCACATAGGTAAAGTCCATGTGGTAGTAACCTGTCCTTTTGTCTTCACAGGATAATGTCTTCTTTAAGGTGATGTTGGACTTACTTCCATGTTTTTGATAATGAATCACTAGGAACAGCTGTTGCAACCATAATGAAACTTAATAAATACCTCTATCAACAATACCTCTATCAACAAAGCCTGTAGGCTCCTTACCGGTACCCACAGCAGAACCCACACCTGTCTGCTATACTCCGACACAAAAATACTCACTCTTGAGGAAAGACTGAAATATCAAACCTGCCTACTGGCCAAAAAATCCGTGTCAGGTCTCTGCCCTCCTGGAGTCTCTGGACCTTTGCAGTGGGCTGCCAGGTCCCTGCCAACCCGGTACGCCGCCGCAGCCACCTTTGACGTTCCCAGAGCAAGGACCTCTCGTTGCCAAAGATCTTTCCATCACCAAGCCCCGTCCTGGTTTAACTCCCTTCCTGAAACTATCTCCAAGATCCCAGGTATTGGCCGCTTCAAAATCGCCCTCCGCCAACATATTATTGACAGCCGATGTTGTAAATGCTTGTAGCTGCCCTGTGCCGGTCCCTCCTAACCCTTTCAGGCCCCTCGCCTACCGGTCTTTTAACTCTACATATTAGTTTGTGACATGTTAAATTGAATAATGTTATCTCTTGCTGTTTACCAATGTTAGTACCTTACACTAGTTTGTTCCAGTACAGCTTCGCTGTCTGCTCTCTCCAAGTGTGTATTCTATGTATCTAACCTGTATGTCATCCCTGTCCTAACCTCACTCTACTGTTGTCTCCCCCCCCTTTTTTGACGAGGTACCTTTGTAAACGAGTCTTTGACTCAAAGGTTGTAAAACTGATCTCAACAATAAATAAAAAATAAAAATAAAAATAAATAAATAATAAATAGAAATTGACATACAGCATGTGTGTGGCTGTTTGTGTCTTCATCACTTTGTGTCAATGTGACTATTTTATGTGGGGTAGGGGATGGTTAATAGCCCTTAGGCTGCACCATGCTTAGGTAACCACCTTTCCTCTGTCAATGTCCCTCCCCCTTTCAAAACACCGTGTTGGGTGTTCTATGCTTCCCTGCCTAGAGACTCCCTGGTGAGCAAGCAGGCATCAATTATCCTTGAGCAGGAGTGGTGCTTCCTCATCACCCTCTGCTGGCAAATCAGGTGTATCATTTTGGATCTCATAGGCATTCCATTTCTGCCAGAGCTTTATATAGTTCTCCTGGTTTAACCTCAGTTTGGCTATGATCTGCTCCATTCCCTGGATTTCAGTGACCTTCAGATTTCATGTGTTCACCAACGGTGGAGTGCATGTCAGTTAGTTCAATATTATTCTCTTCAATGACACTATGCACAGTGCATGAAGGAGTATCTGCTGAGGCCTGCTGCCTACATGTGGCACCTTTTTCCCCAAGAAAAGGTGCTCAAGCATGAAGGTCACCAATATGTCCTTAAGGGCTTCATGAATCTTGGCCCAGTATGGTTGCACACTGGAGCAGACCCACAAAATATGATACTGCATACCTACCTGACCACACCCTCTCCAAAAGAGTTCTAAGTCTCTCCCATGAAGTGTGTATTGATGTTTTGGGCATGGAATAACCAGATGAGGCATTTCCAACAGAACTCTCTTCAAGTTGGGGAGGTCATAGTGTGTCAGCACAGTTCCAACATTGTGTTCCAGCCTTCCTCATCAATTACCACCTAGGCCTCTCTTTCCCAGGCCTCTCTTACCTCTTGGAACTCCAGGTGTTTCATACCCTGTAGTATCTGGTAAGCCATGGATATTTAACTGGTCAACAAAAACTAAATAACAATAATAATAAATGTTGACTCTTCTACCAGCCAGCATAGCCATCTAACACAAGAAGTCTTCCAGTCCAGTTGTCTCTGTATTAATTTTGGTCAGCCTTCCTATGGTGTTGAGGAAGTGCAGGACCTGCATGAACTGAAAGAAGCCCTGCCTAAGCATGTTGCATTTCTATTGCAGATCCATGAAGGAGGAACAAACTCCATTCTGTATGAGGTACTTAAATGTAGTAAGGAACTTATGGTTCCATGACCAGTAGCCTCTGTCCTCTCTGAAGGGGAGAAAATCTCAGTCACCAGAAATTAACAGGCAAACATCATTAGAAGTGTACGTTATAGACCTTGCCTTCAGAAGCATCCTGACAGTATGTTGCATTCATGAATTTTTGATGGCTGTAAGAATAGAAAGTGTAAGATGTACGTGCGGTACAGCAAACAAGGGAGCTGGAAGAGTGGGATCTGACTACAGGTCCAGCCATGCTAAATCTGACTGTTGCTTGGTCCTGGATATTATCAGAGTGAGCTGTGCTGCCATATACTGTAGTGCAGGTGCAGATCAGTCATCACCAATCTCCATCATTGTTTTAGTAGGGGAAAAAATGTATCTGGATCCTATGCCTTCAGGATGCCTACGTGAAAGTCAGCAAAGTTTTTTGGAGCCATTTCCAGAATGATTCTGGAATCTTTACAGGTAGACTTGAAACAGAAATAACTCTGCTTGTAAAGTATTCATTCTGAAGGTGGCTATCCTGCTTCCATACTAAGGGGTAGGAGACTGCAATGCACCACACCTGCTTTGATATGACTTTCAAGTTTCTTATAATTCAGTTTAAATAAGGAGCTGACTCCCAGATCCCCAAATATCTAACTACATTTTGTGTTACCCATTGAAATAGGAGGCTATCACAGAGGTGTGATGGGGCAGACTCCTCTTATCTTAAGGGCTTCATAGAAATATAGAAACATAGACTTTGACAGTAGATAAGGACCGCTTGGCCCACCTAGTCTCCCCATTTTTCTACCTAACAGATAAGCTGCAGATCCTAATTAACCAACACCTTACTTCCTCTTACCTCCCACTAGGACTGCCTTATGTCTGTCCCATGCATTCTTGAATTTCCATTGTTCTTGATTCCACGACCTCCTCAGGAGGCTGTTCCATGCATCCACAACCCTGTCTGTGAAAAAATACTTCCTTACATTACCTCTGAGCCGTCCCCCCCTCTATCTTCAAATTCTGTCCCCTTGTTCTTGCACATCTCTTTTTCTGAAAGATGCCACCCTCTTGGACTTTGTTGATTCCCTTGAGGTACTTGAAAGTTTCTATCATGTCCCCTCTCTCCCTCCTTTCCTCAAGGGTATACATATTAAGATCCTTTAGTCTTTCTTCGTATGTCTTCTGGTGCAGACCCTGCACCATTTTGGTTGCCCTCCTCTGGACAGCCTCCACTCCGTCTATGTCTTTGCGGAGACTGGGTCTCCAGAACTGCACACAGTACTCCAGATGGGGTCTCACCAGCTGTCTGTACAGAGGGAGAACAACTTCCTGTTTTCTACTATTGATGCCTCTCCCTATGCATCCCAGTATCCCCCCAGCATTCCTTACTGCCTTCTCACATTGCTTGCCCACCTTTAGGTCATCTGATATAATTACCCCCAGGTCCCCTTCCATTTTTACTGTTGTCAGTATCTCACCCCCATTTGTGTACTCTTGCCCTGGGTTTTTGTTTCCCAGGTGCATTACCTTGCACTTCTTTGCATTGAATCTGAGCTGCCATACATTTGACCATTCCTCCAACCTTGCCAAGTCCCTTCTCATCCTTTCCACTCCATCTGGTGTATCAACCCTGTTGCAGATCTTTGTGTCATCTGCAAAGAGACATACCTTTCCTTCCAGTTCCTCTGCAATGTCACTTAAAGACATTAAAAAGGGCCTGTCCCAGTACTGAACCCTGTGGTACCCCACTAGTAACCCTCCTTTCTTCACTGTGGACTCCATTTACTACTACCCTTTGAGTCCTGTTGTCTAGCCAATTTTTTTATCCAGGCTACCACCCTGGGACCCACTCCAAGGCTTGCTAACTTGTGTATTAATCTTTTGTGTGGGACTGTATCAAATGCCTTGCTAAAATCAAGGTAAGCCATGTCCACAGCCCCTCCCTGGTCTACTACTTTGGTCACCTAGTCAAAGAAATCTATTAGATTTGTCTGACATGACCTTCCCATCATGAATCCATGCTGCCTTGGGTCCTGTGCCCCACTGGCCTCTAGGTGCTCAACAATTCTTTCCTTCAGAAGTGATTCCATCATTTTACCTACCACTGAAGTAAAACTAACAGGTCTATAGTTTCCTGCCTCTGTCCTGCTCCCACTTTTGTGAAGAGGAATCACATCTGCCCTCCTCCAGTCCTCAGGTACCACCCCATCCTCCCATGATTTGTTAAAGAGAGTAGTCAGAGGTGTCATTAGTTCTACCCTTAGTTCTTTTAGAATTCTTGGGTGAATCCCATCAGACCCCATTGCTTTGTCCACCTTCAATTTTATTAGTCCTTTCAGAATCCTTTCTTCTGTAAATGGACTGGTATCGACCCCCATCTTCAGAGTGTTTCTCTTGTTTGGTTTAGGTACCTCCCCCTCCTCTTCCTTTGTGAATACTGAGCAGAAATATTCATTCAGTATCCCTGCTTTTTCATTGTCACCCTCTACCCACATTCTCTTCCCTTTATTAAGCCTCAGTATCCCTCCTTTGGTCTTTCTTCGCTCCCTAATGTACCTATAAAAGGTCTTATCCCCCTTCTTAACAGAGTTGACTATCCTTTCCTTGGTTTGGGCCTTTGCTATTCTGACTGCCTTCCCAGCCTCTTTCTGCTTCAACTGATAAAGTTCTCTGTCCTTCTCCTTCTGTGTTTCCTTATATTTCCTGAATGCTATCCTTTTCTCCTTAACCTTCCCTGCCACCTCTTTTGAGTGCCATAGCATTTTTTTCCTTCATTGTGTTTTGTTGATTTGCTTTACACAAAGGCTTGTTGCCTCTGTGATGGCTGTTTTGATTACTCACCATTGTTTCTCCACCCCTCCTTCTTGCCTGTTGCTAGTGCTTTTCTGAGGCACTCTCTCATTTTCCCAAAATCAGCCCCCCTAAAGTCCAATACTCTTGCTTTTGTATGGCTTGATTGTATGGCTGTGTTTATCGTGAATCACACTGTTTGGTGGTCGCTTGTTCACAGATGGCTACCCACTTCTAAATCTGAGATTCTTTCTCCATCCTCATTTGAGAGTACCAGGTCTAAGATTGCTCCCTCCCGAGTGGGTTCCAGTACTAGCTGTCTGAGGCATGCCCCCTGTAGGGCATCAAGAATGACCCTGCTCTTGGATGTGCCTGCAGCAAAGGTGCTCCAGTTAACATCTGGCATATTCAGGTCCCCCATCAACAATATCTCCCCTTTTTCTGCCATGCTAAGAAAGCCTTCTATCATTTCCTTGTCCATTCCCTTCCCCTGAGATGGGGGTCTGTATACAACCCCCATGCGGATTGTGGTGCCATTTCCTGTCTCCAGGGTGACCCAGAGTGCCTCATCTACTCCCTGTTTACTCTTTAGTTCTGTTGCTTTGATTCCTTCCTTTACATAAAGAGCTACTCCTCCTCCTCTTTTACCCTCCCTGTCCCTCCTGTAGATTGTGTATCCTGGTATGTTGACACCCCAGTCATGGTTCTCTGTGTTCCATGTTTCTGTGACTGCCACAATATCCAGACAACCCTCTTCCATCAAGACCACTAGTTCAGGGAGCTTGTTACACAGACTATGGGCATTGGTACTCATCACCCTCCACTTTTTGATGGCCTTACCCCTTTTAGCCCCATTCCTGTCCTTACTGCCTTTGCCTTTTTTTACATTTACTTCTGTCCTGCTCCCTAATGACTTCTCTACCTTGGTGTTTACCTCACTAATTACTGTTGTTTGTGGGGTGAGACTGTGATTTCCCTGTTCCTTTTCAGTGCCTCCCCCCTTGGCTAGTTTTAAATGCTTGCCAATGAAGCATTTAAACCTCTCACCTAGGATCCTGGTTCCCCCCCAGACAGATGCAGACCATTGCACAAGTATAGGTCTGCATCCCTCCAGGTGGCTCCCCAGTCCCCAATGAAGCCAAAACCCTGAGCTCCACACCAGTTTTTCAACCATTCATTAAATTCCCTGATGAGGAGTACCCTAGCATCACCCTTGCAATAGACAAGCAGCACCTCCGAGAAGGTTACTGTATGCACTACTTGTCTAAGGCCCCTCCCCAACTCTACAAACTCCTCTTGCACTGCTCTGATCCCATTCCTAGCCAGGTCATTTGTCCCTAGGTGGACAATGACATCCAGCTCCCTCCCTCATGCAGCTGCTCCTGTGATCCTGAGGATTCACTTCCTGACCCTTCAAGCCGTGGCGCCAGGCAGGCACCTTACCTCCCTCTCTCCTTCCTCCCCATTTCTACCCCCCTAATGATTGAGTCCCCCACCAGGAGTTGTTTCCTTCCCCTGTGGGGTCTCATGCTACCTTCCTGTGGGTCTCCTTTGTGAAGGTTCCCAGCATCCTCCTTGGTCTCCACTGCAGGTGCCTCCATAGAGGAACCACTATCCACCAGAACAGCAAATGAATTGTAGAGGAGTACAGCTGGAGGGATGCAACTCTGTTCCACCACTCTCTCCCTCCCTGAGCCCACCCTCATCCAGCCTCTCCTCTTTCTTGGCAACCTCCGAGGTAATGGCATTGGCCCTGGTGGTCCCTGGGTGGGGGAGAAGGTTTCATGAATCCAAGCCAGGTCAGCCTGGAGACAGGCAACCTTCTCCCTCAGACCAGAGAGGTGCCTGCAAATAGGACAGCATCGCAGCCTCCAGAATGTCTCCTGGAACACTGCCACCCCACAGCCATTGCACTGCACCACTCCTATCATGTCTTATTTTGTGTCCCCTCTCCTGTTTCTCTGTATGCTTACTCTCTCCTCTCCTTAAACCTCTCACCCTTCCAGTTCTGGGACAGTAACTTCCTATATTCTTCAGTAGCCTCCTTCTTCCTTGATCAGTGTCAGACCACCAGCAGCTGGGGGGGAGAGTGAACTACTTTTTTCCTTTAGGGTTGACAAAACCAATGTTTCTCTGTGATCCTTCCCTTCCTACTGCCAAACAGGAAATTTCTGTTGACAGTCAAATCCAGTGGCTATAAAAGTAGAACTGGCTTAGGGTGGGGGGGTGGAGGGTAGGATGGAGGGCAATTAGTAAGAAAAAAGGCTAGCAACAGGAAGTTGTAATTTGAGTCACCTACTTTTATAGTGTCTAAGCCACACCCCCAATTAAGCTCTCTCTCCTACTGGTTTAGCAAAGTAAACTGATACAGAACCCTTCCCAGCACAGAACACACACTGACTTTCTTTCTTTTCTTTCTTTTGTTTTTTAAATCCTAAATAAGACCCTTTCTACTTCTAATACAGTATCTGTTTGCTTAATCTCAACAGACACTGACTCCTGCTAAGATACAAGTGTTAAACTAATAAGAAAATGTAGCTTCTTTTAGTTAGCTGCTTTCTGCTGTACAAGCAAGGCTAGCAACAGGAAGTTGTAATTTGAGTCACCTGCTTTTATAGTGTCTAAGCCACACCCCAATTAACCTGTCTTTCCTCCTACTGGTTTAGCAAAGTAAACTGATACAGAACCCTTCCCAGCACAGAACACACACTGACTTTCTTTCTTTTCTTTCTATTTTTTTAAACCCTAAATAAGACCCCTTCTACTTCTAATAAAGTATCTGTTTGCTTAATCTCAACAGACACTGACTCCTGCTAAGATACAAGTGTTAAGTAACTCAGACTTAGTGTTGTTTATCTTATAACCTGAGATGGTACTGTATTCTTTGAGTTCTGTGAGCAGGACTGTAACTGATGTCTCTGATTTGGTCAGAAAAAAACAACAGATCATCTGTGTATAGAAAGATTGTGGTGGTCTCTACCCGTTCTGTCTCCCTGTGATCTGAGGAATCCTGCAGACTGCTTGGGCCAGTGGCTCAATGCATAGGGAGAAGAGTAAGGGGGAGCCGAGGTGTCTCTGCCTGGTGCCTCTTATGAGAAACAAAATCTATCAGAAGAAGCCCTGTCCAAACATATTGTATCCTGTTGCAACATGTATGTATGTCAGTGTCTCTCACTTCCATCTTTGTCAGCATCCTGTAGAGAAATCCCCAGTTCACTTGGTCAAATGCCTTTTCAGCATCCATGAAAATGGCCACGGCCAGATATCTTCCTTGTTGTACTCTAATCACTATACTGAGGAGGTATCTAATGTTGCCATGTAATAATTTCTGATTGATAAAACCTGTTTGGTCTAGGCGAACTAGGGATCGCACACAGCCCTGCAGTTGGGAGGCTAAAATGGTAGTAAAGATCTTCATGTCTGT
Organism: Neoceratodus forsteri; assembly: GCA_016271365.2. Classification (NCBI taxonomy): domain Eukaryota; kingdom Metazoa; phylum Chordata; order Ceratodontiformes; family Ceratodontidae; genus Neoceratodus; species Neoceratodus forsteri. The sequence goes on along the minus strand of CM028132.1, from coordinate 257,529,340 downwards.
GGTTAGCGAGGATGTGGGGTTGTAGAACTATACAATGTTGCGCCCTTGCCCGAATTTGGTAGTATTCATGTCTGGGCACATTGCCAAGAGGTTGGAGCCCCCTCTCCCTCTTGTACCCCCCCCGCAAGTGTCAAGCAACAGCAGGCTCAGTTTTTTCTGATATGCCTTATAGATTTCCACATTGGCACCATCTAGGCCAGGGAGTTTGCCAGCTTTCAGATGAGATGTCAGACTTACGTTTTCCTCCAAGGTGATGGGGATTTCCAGAATGGATAGGGAGGGGAAGGAAAGTAACATCATCTACTTGGTCCAACCTGAGTCAATCTAACAGGTATAGTAGTGGAACCAGCCAACTGCAATGTCAGAAAGACACACTATTGTGAGTTTGTCAAGTAGCAGGTATTGGGCCACAGTACCCAAAGCCTCTACCAGGGCAACAAATATGGCAGAGATAAACACACCCTAATTCAGCCCCCTTCAGGACAGAATCAGTAAGTCATAACCAGGGCTTGCATTAGCACTAGTAAAAAGGATGTCAGTTTGACCTTCTGCTTCAAATGTTGGAGGTCAACACAGACAATCTCGGGGGTCAAAATGTGCTGGAGAATTGACCTCAGACAGGCCAGAGATGAGAAAACCCTCTGGTTATAGGGCTGGAGTGGTAGACTAAGGGAATCAAAAACAAATTGTTCCATAGGTTAACAGCAGAATAGTTGGATTAGGCTTCCTAGCCTTTGTACTGTTATTATAAGCAATTTATGCTAGCAATAATACCAGACAGTCTGGGAAGTATTGGGCTATACCAAACCACCCAGGAGTGTAATGAGGCACAATGTCGAAGGTGGAGGGCCTTATAGCCCCTCAAAGGTCCAGTATTGCCCATACTGCCTACGCTGGAGTGTATTATTGCACTTAGACAATGAATATTAGTGTAACATTTTATAAAATACTACAAAAAAATTAAAAGCTTAAAAAAATATTTAAAATGAATAAAACCATGATTTTTGTAAAGTAGTCTCTCTACTGGTCTACTTGCCAGTAAAGGGCACTTTTGTGTTTATTTGATGATGGAGGACGATAAAGAACAGGCACCAGACAAATGTCCAGACAGGTGGCATGCTGAGGCACGCGGTTGTCAATTGTCCCAAACATCCTCCCCACCCCGACTCTGGAGAGCTGCCTTGTGCCTTGATGCCTGTGCTTCTACAGGCATTGGTGCATCAGGTGCTTGTAAGCACCACAGGAACCCACCCAAGGAGGAGAGCATCCATTAGGATGTTTGATCCTCCTACCCCCCTCTGAACCCTGACGACCTGAGTCCATTCCTGAACCCGGGTCGATGGCGTGGCGTGAGGTGTGGCATTCAGCGCCTCAACCCTCAGCACCACCGGGCCAGCAGACAGCCAATTTTTTTAAAATTCAATTATAGATATCACACCAACAGATCCTCCTTCTCAGCACCCCCCCCCCCAGAAACATAAGAATCACAGAGGGGGTGCCCAATCCCCCAGTGTCACAATCAGGATGCTGCCAATTTTTACAGTAAAAATTAGTGCAGTGCAAATGCAGACAATGAGCACAGTGTTCCATGGATGCAGAGGTGACTGTGGTACATGTCCAAGGAATGCAATGAGTCCATTTGTAATAGCAAGAGGTCTGCAGGGCTATGCTTACTGCAGCCCTAAAAATGAATGATCCAGTTAAGTTACTACTCTCAGATCATTTGTGGCTAGTGCTGAGATCTCAGATGGTGGTGGTGGTCAAGTTGATTCGATGTCAGATTTGCTGATTTTTGGGAGGCTGTTGAATCAGAGCTGCAACTCTTCATCTTTGCTTTCATGGCCCCTGGGAATTTCAACATATGGGCAGGTAAGCATAATCCAGAAAAAAGCCAAATGTCATACTTTTCCTTGTGGCTAGTGATGCTACACAACATCCCCACTCAGCCAGTCTCCTATATTCTCTGTAATCCAGGAATGTGGATGGGGTGTGTGGTGCAGTGCTATGGGCACTTCCAAATGCTCATTTATAGCCAGTTATCAATCCGACCATATGAAAAATTGTGAGAGTGGGGGTTGGGCAGGTGAAAGGGGGGCCTGGAGCAGATGTCAATCAGTTTGCAAGATTTTCCTGAAATTGCACCATTCGCACCCACATTCATACAGCCAGAGTTCCTACTATAGTGCACTCCACTTTAGATGGACACAGATAACACAGACAATTGGATTCCACTGACAAAAATACATTGTCCTAACCAAATGTGAGAGGCAACAATGTTAAAAATATCTGTTACGGCAGACTCTCTATGCTGCCAAATGCAGACAGTTAATTACTGTAACATTCAGTCACAGTTCATATTTGCACCTCATTGGCTGGTGTCAATCACCCTAATGGAGGGCTGCACTAAAGCTGTCATGGATCTCTGATACAGGCGTCCAACTGAAGAATGTTATATGCAACAACCCCCATTTGCAATCAGTAATGATGAGCACTGTGTCAGTTCTACAAAGGGGAGTGCTTGGTACTGAAAGGCAGTGCAGTATTACCTTGATCAAAGGTGTAGGTGGGACAACTTTGGCCATGATTCACAGGGCAGTGCCACCATACTCAGGACCTGACAAAGCCTTGCATGTCAAATCACTGGGGCACCTGACCTTCACAGAGAATTCCTTAGCTGTGTACTCCAGTTCTTGGATTTGTCTATTCCGGCCAGCAATAAAAAAACTTCTTTGTCTTTCAACTTAATTCTGACTTCATGCTCCTTGCTCTGTTGTGCAAGTGTCATTTTGTTTTGTTAAAGAGACAGTCCAGTCTGTAAAGGGTAGATTTGGGGGCAGAGCTGTAGACTTTGTCACCACAGTCAAATATGGGGAGGATCATTTTCTGTATGACAGCTCTATGGCCTGGGAGTGGGATGCAGCTGCGGTGGTGGTACAGTGCTCCCAATTTAGGGTGGAGTTTTTTACGTATGGCTTTAACATGTTCAGAGAAGTCAAGGTGGTTGTCAAGCCAGACCCTGAGGTACTTGAAGGATAGTACATTCCCAATGGTGGACACATCTAGCGTACGGAAGGATGAGGGACTTCCAATCCTAGAGAGCTTTTGCCGAGTGCTGGTGGTCATAGAGACCATTTTTGTAGTGTTGAGAGCAAGCTGATTTGAACAGAACCTGAGCTGGATGTTATCAAAGTACCATTGAAGCCTGGTCACCAGGTCAGCAGGAGAATGGCCAGAGGCAAATAGGACTGTCACAGCATACATGTGAATGGACACTGAAGTGAAGGCAGCAAGAAGGTCATTTAAAAGACTGAGAATAAGACAGGACCAAGGACTGAGCCTTGAGGTACCCCACTGGTGATGGGGAGGGGAGGGGAAAGGGAGCCCCAGTACAGATTGACTGGGATCTACCTATAAGGTAGGACTGGAACCAGTTGGTGGCCGAGGTTTAGAGTCCTGCTGCAGAAAGCTTAGATAGGAATAGGGGATGGGCAATAGTGTCGAAGGCTTTGGCCAAGTCGACAATGATGGCTGATGTGACTTGGCCCCGATCCATCCCTGTGAGAATGGTATCAGTTAGTCAGAGGAGGGATGAGAAAGTGGAGTGATTATTGCAGAATCCTGACTGGTACGGGATGAAAAAGGAGGAAGAATCATGGAAAGGGAAAAGTAGAGGTAGCATCAGATGTTCTTGGAGTTTGGCTAGGGTGGGGAGGAGAGAAATGAGATGGTAATTATCAGGAATAGAAGGCTCTCCACCTTTAGGAAGGGGAATGACTGTAGCATGCTTCAAGACAGATTGGACAGAGACAGTGGAGAAGGAGAGGTTTAAAAGGGCGGAGATATACCAATGGATACCAATGGCAGAGGCTGCCAGGTGTAAGAGTTTAGGATCAAGCCCATCAGGGCTTTTAATCCTGAGCGGGTTGAGTGCTAGTAGAGCATTAATGGTGGCATCAGGTGTGATGGGAGAGAAGGAGAATTGGGCAGGTTGTGGGGGAGGGAGTGGGGAAGGGGAGTGTTGAATCTGGTGGAAAGGATGAGAGGAGGGATGAGGCATAGGAGGTGAAGAAGGTGTTGAATTTGCTGGCCACTGAGAATGGGTCAGTAATGGATGAGCCATTCAACTTTAGAACTGGGATGGTGGGTTTTGGCATTGGGGGAAAAATGGGCATGGACAGCTTTCTAGAACTTTGAGGGGTATCTGATATTTTTATGGAAGGCAGAGAAGAAGTACTACACTTTGGCTAACCTAGTGGCTCTGGTGCAGGCATTGCTCAAGGCACAATATTTTTGTAGGTCCAGGGGAGAACCTGAGGATTTGTGCTCCTTCCAAACTAAGTGCCTGACACACAGGCAGGCTAAGAGTTCGGCAGAGATCCAGGGGAGGTGGCAGCCCCTGACCCTGGTTTTCCTAATGGGGGGCATTATGATCCCAAGTGGAGAGGAATTTGGATTTGAAGTAGTCAAGGGGATTGTCAATAGTGCTAGAGGCTGATACAGATAACCAGTCGGTTGCAGCCAGGTCATCATGGGAGGGCTGATAGTTCTAATGATCTAAAGGAATGGAGTAGAAGAATTTTGGGGGTGCTTTGGGACGGTGAATTTTCCAGACACAGTAGACCATATGGTGGTCACTGAGGGTGTCCAGGAGAATGCCAGCAGCAGTTATGTGGTGGAGGGAGGAGTGAGGGCCCAGACAAACAGGGTGTGCTTGAGAGATTTGTGGTTGAGATGGGTAGGTTCAGTGATCAGTTGGGTTAAGTTTAGAGATGTGGTATCATTATATATGCTAGGTGCACTTTACTTGATGGGATTAATTTGTGTGTCTAAGAGTTTTGGAGGCTTGTGTGGAATCTTCAGCAGTCAGTGGAAGCATCAAGAGCAAAAGGCAGGAAATTGGATTTGATACACCACGCTAAACTGACGTTAGCACCACCTGTGTGCAATTGAAGTGTTAATTGCAAGCTATTGTCCAGGAGCAGCAAGGGGAGTGGGGCAGAGCAGGGCTACCTGAGAAGGTATGATAATTAGCTGTCAGCAGGGACTGACAACCGAAAAAAAAAATATTCACTTACTGTAATTGGGCTGCTCTATTCACTTTATAGAACAATTTAATATTGAACAGACAGGAAAGGAATTTTGATTTCAGACTTTTATTCACTTATCTGGTTTATTCACTTATCGGTATTCACTTAAGTGGGTTTGACTCTCTCTCTACATGTGTGTATATATACATATATATATATATATATATATATATATATATATATATAATAGTGATGGTTGCACGCTATAGTTAGGGTTGAGCAGGGGTTTCTATGTTAAATTTCCAATTTTGCACTTTAATAACTTTGTAACTGTTCAATTGATTTGCAAAAATCTTTGCATGTGCGGTCTCCTCATGCAGATTTCCTGACGTGGCAAGTTTAGTTCCAGTCAGAATTGTGGACTTTGAGATCTGGATGGTGAAAAAAACTGAAAATTTGCCACTTTTTGCAGTTTTTTTGTCATTGTGCTGTGCACAGACAGTGCTGAAGTTCGGTCTGACATTTTTATGGTAGAAAGCGCGTGGGACACAGAACAGGACAGTGTTTATTTGGTGAAAAAATATGAATCCATTCCAGAGTTATAGCATTTTAAAGTTTACATTATTTTCAAAGGAATTTTCCTTTTTCAGGATAGCTGCACTGTACAAATAGGGATCTTTGTTCATGAAGGGGCATTCCTTGTTTGCAAGGGGCCAATCCTTGGTCTCCATGAAAAATTCCTTGTTTGTGAACCGACATCTTGTTTTTTTATTTTGCCCCCAAAATACTGTCATAACTCTGCCCAGGGATATCTGTTTGAGACATCTAGCTATGTTTCTTGCTCATCAGGAGTTGATGAGCTCTTTGTTGTGATGTGCTGCATTTGTTTGCTCCTATTTTTTAGGTTTTTTAACATTTTAAATCCTTGTCCTCGACTCCCTAATTTCCTTGTTCGCGAGTCCTTGTTCATCATGGCGAACAAGGAAATCAGCTCATGAACAAAGATTTTCCTTTTCAAAAACCAGATGGCCAAAATTACAATCCTTGCTTGTGAGCTGATTTCCTTGTTCACCATGATGGACAAGAACTCGAGAACAAGGAATTTTCTCTCCAACAAGGATGCTAGTGTTGGCCACTTAGTCATGAAAAAGGGAATCCTTGCTCATGAGCCAATTTCCTTCTTCACCAGTGATGAACAAAGACTCAGGAACAAGGAATTTCCTCACAAACAAGGATGCTAGTTTTGGCCATCTGGTCATGAAAAAGAGAATCCTTGCTCATGAGACAATTTTCTTGTTCACCAGTGAAGAACAAGGCCTCACAAATGAGGAATTCAGCTGGGAAATAAGGATTTAATTTTTGACTATGTGGTTGGGAAAAAGGATTTATATGCATTAAGTAGAATCATTTGGTCAGAAAAAGGATACTTTTCCATCAGGGGTAATCTTTTTCACCAGTATAGCACAGGACTGGTGAAAAAGGATTTTTTTGTGATGAAAAAAATAATCATATTGTTTTTTTTTAAAGGCATGTGTTCAATGTATTACAATGTGTGGTTCAGCTTTTTCATGCATAACTCAACCGTTTTTGGATATTTTGACCCCACATTTTCAACATGATGTTTTGGGGACCCCTCCTAATTAACAATGACAACAATGGAGTATTGGGAGCTGTTTAGATACTGCCTGTGCCCCCCACTATAGCATAACCCCAAGTTTTCTATACCGGGTACATGTGCTGGGGTAATTAGATGGCTATGCTGATAATTTGGTCACACATCTATGTAGAGATGGGTGCACATGGCCCAAAGGACCCTGCACTCTCACAGTAAAATAAGGACAATTATGAAGCATGGGAGCACAGAGTCCAAAGTGCCCTGCACTCCCACAGGCAAATAAGCATACAAGTAAACTATCTGAACAAGTAAGGAAATTCATTTAAAAAATACTTCATTAATTTATCAGTTGCAAAATCTTTAAAATTGCATATCTCATTAACAGTTTGGTCTGTTTTCTTGAAATTTTCAGGGTTTTGAGGGAAAGTCCTACAGATGTGAATTATGCTGTTTAGGTGTTGGAAAATTAATTGGTTGCAGAGATATTCAATGACAAAGTTGAAGTTTTCCCCATAGGATTACATTGCATTGGTTTGGTCTTTTATGTGAAATTTCCAGGGTTTTGAGGGGATGCCCTACAGTTGTCAATTATGCTGTTTAGCTGTTGGGTAATTAATTAGTTGCAGAGATATTCCATGACAAAGTTGATAGTTTCTGGATAGGATTACATTGAGTTCTCTGTCATGCGTTCTGGTACCGTTATCTCTGGAACGAAGTGAGATACACACTTTTCACTGCTGCAACAAGATTGTAAACTGCACAGTAAGCCTGAATTGGAATTTTTCCCATAGGTTGAACGGTTCGTGAGATACTGTTACTTTTATGTTTTTGGTTTTTCCCATATTTATTCTACTTTTCCCCTATGCTCTGCCATCAACCCTCATTCAGGTCACTTTACCTCACCCTCCTATGGCTGCCGTGCACCGTCCACCGATACTCCGTGGCTTATCCCCTGGGGTGGTGCCACAACACCACAGCCTGCCAGTCAATGACAGAAGAAGGTGTCAGCATCGCTGACATTGCCTTCCTGGCTTACCTCCCAGGGTGGGCTTCGGGGCCTGAGGTGGTGCCGTGGACTGTAATTCAGTCAGTGGAGTGGCAGAGCAGTGGACAGCCATAGAGACAAGCACCGGGGCAGTGTCATCCTGAGCTGCTGGTGCTTTTCTCCTTTTGAGAGGGTGGGGGCATGCACTGACATCCAGAATCTGCCCCACCCCCAGAACGACTGGACAACCTGGTTGCTGCAGTACTCCCAAGCTCTAGCAGGGATCCATTAAGCACTGGTCATGGTCCCACCCCTTCCCCTGGTGAAGGAAAGCAGTCTACAGGACTCTCCATCCTTCTCCCTCCCTGCCAGCCCTCTGGCGACTCAGGTCCATTCCTGACCGGTTCACCAGCTTCGTAAGCGGAAATCCAACTGCTGCGCTGATGGGCCGGCATACTGTTACTTTTCTGTTGCAAGGGTTCCTTGCCGTATAGGGATGTTGTATAGCTATGCACATGGATAACTTGGTGCTCCACGCTCCCACCAATACATGTTTTTTTTTTGCAGTTATAATATGTGTTCTCAAAAGTAGGGAAATTCTTTGCAAAAAACTGCATTTAATGCATCATTTAGGGTTAAAGCAGTAAAAGTCAGGAAATTAGAACATTAGGGTTGACTTCTAACCCCCTCAGACCCCCACATCTCTTCCTCCACAGACTGACAGACACCGGGGTTTGTCATTGGGGTTGTGAGGCCTAAATCTCACCCCATTCTCTTTTACTGTATCATGTCAACCTGCTTACACGTGGAATGGGGGGAGAATTGGGCCTCACAACCCCAATGACACACCCCGCTGTCTGTCAGTCTGTGGAGGATGGATGGTGGGGGTGTGTGGGGGGGTTAGGGGTCAACCCTAATGTTCTCATTTCCTAACTTTTTTGCTTTAACCCTAAATGATGCATTAAATGCATTTTTTTTGTAAAGAATATATCTATATATAAATATAATATGCTTTCCTTTTCTTATTTTCAAACGGAGTGTTATTGTTTTTGTGCTTTTTTTTTCATTTTAGTTTTTGTTGACATGGAAGGAAGGCTAGAAAATGTTTGCCTATTTTCAGCCTTGTCCGGGGGAAGGGGATGCAAATGGATGCCAACTGAAACTGAACCAGATTTTAAGCTGGTAGTGTTATTTTTAGTGAAAGTGGAAATTTGGCCAGGACACAGGGTAAATTCCCCTACTCGTTGTAGGGGGCACTGTGACTGGTGCTGAGATAGCCAGTCTTTCCAGAGCTGAGCAGGAGATGGATGTCTCTGAGGCTAAGGAGTGGGTCTCCTTCCCGGTCTCTTTATCACAAGAGACCATAATGGATGTAGACGTGGGTATGGAAGAAGCATTTGTTCTGGAGGCAGAAGATGTAATGTACCTGGAAGAAGACATGGAATCTGAGCAGCAAACTGTGGCAAGTATCCAGTCGGCAGTAGAAATTCACAAACTAATGGCCGAGGAGGAGGAGAGAAGGTTCCTACTTCTGTGTAAGGAACTGGAGAAAGCGCTACAAGTAAAGGGAAATATTTCCAAGTCAGACAGAGTAGTACTGAGGAAAATAGTGACCGGAGTGGAGAAAGCAAGTCGAAGCTCAGAAGGAGCTACAACAGAGGAGGAGGCCTTGAGACCAGACTCTGAACAACAAATGAGCTCTCTGAGGATGCAGATAACTGTAGTTACTTTAGCGGTGGAATTGGATGGGAGCGGGCAGAAGGTGAAAATGAGTGCTATGTCAGCATAAGTTAATAAACAGTAATAAGGGGTGTAGATGTACAGACATTGCAGAAAAAGAAAATATGGGGTCAAATGGAAAGACTACCATTCTCCAAAAGAAACAGATACATTTTGTGATTCAGGTTACAACTGGAGGCACAGGAAGAAAAAAAAACATTTAAAGAAACTCAGGGAAAAGGAAAGAAAACCAGGGAGCAAAATAAACAAGGTGTGGTACAAGCCACACACCAACCTTGTAGAGAACTTACAAACCAGGTAGCAGGGTCTTCAGTGGAACCTGCAGAATGGGCGGTCTAAAACTTTGCAGGCAGCAGGTTGGGTGATAAAGCCAGAAGGCTCAGGTTGGGATGCAAATCTCCCCATTTTATTACAAGGGAAAAAGACAAATAAGGTCCAAACGGAACAAGATCTGAACAGCACTAGCCCACAGATCTCTCAAATAACCCCTGGGCAAAAAACAACAGGAGGCAGTATGGAATAGCTACAGCAACATAATAGAAGTAAAAAGAGAATTAGAAGGGGTAAAGCAGCTTATAAATAATGCTGCAGACCCTTCCCCTTCAGAAGCAAGAAGTTCAGTGGCCCCAAATAATGAAGGGGACCCTGTCCCAAATACTTCTGAGTTCACTGATTGTCCTACAGAAGCAGCAGGAAACAGAGTGTTATCTACTGTACTACTGCTTGGAGGCAAAAACATTAGTTTCCAGACAATGTGAGAAATGCTTCAGAACCAGCTACAAGAAGAAATGAACTGCACATCAAATATAGACGTGACGTGAATGACATTCCAGGCAGGCTCTTTGTAGGAAGAGTGCTACTGAAAAACAGCATGAAATATTATGCCTATGAGGTATATGCACTCATACATACAGGCTGCCTGGGGACACAATCTGTGATATAAGTTTTAAACACCCTGCTGGTTTTAAGCATTTCTGGAAGCAGTACCAGCTACTCAAAAACACAATATGGAAACCATTTTTAGCAATCCCTCTGACCAAGCCCATGTTTAAAAGGATCACGGTACTCTTTCAGAATGAAGGAGTTAATGTGGTGGATATACCTTATTGGCTCAAACAGCACTGTGCTGTACCCTGAGTCCATTTTAGATGAGGAACACCTGTGAACTGGGAGTTGGAAATACAAAGTCACCCTAAAACAAGAGAATGGGGTGACAAAGCATCTCCCTGTTTTTTTTTAAGGAGGGATAGAGGGGTCATATTTTATGCAGGACAGACCTGAGCCTGCTATAAGTGGAAGGAAGTGGGGCACTTAACTAATGTATGAGAAAAGCAGAAATGTGGCTTATGTGGGGAGGTGGGTCACATTGGAGCACAATGTAGACAGCCACTAAGATGCAACCTTTGCAAAGACCATGGGCACACCTTTTGTAATTGTGTCTGGGCCTCACACAATAGTTTGGACCAAGCCCTACAAGCAAAGCAGGATGCTTAAGTAGCCACTGCACAAAAAGGAAAAAATGAGAGCAGAAGAATTAATCATACAGATTAATGCATCAGATCCCAAAACAAAGAACAGTTCAGTGGTGGAGGAATAGGCGGTCCAGCTGGTGCAGTGGCACACGGGCCCGACACCCTTAGGGGCCCATTTAAGTTATACACTGATTTTCCATTTTTTGGCAAAGAATCCACATTTTTTGTCATCTTTTCTGTTTGTGACACACAGACTCACACCCTCGACTAAGCTGTCAGCCACAGCCTGCGGCTGCCATGACTGCCCGTACTACAGATGGCAGCACTGAGCAGAGAGTTGTGGGAGTTGGGATGCGCCAGCGAGTCGATGATGTGCTGAACTGTCTGGCACTGCTGCAGAGATTGGAGCAGCATGCAGCAGGCACCCCCTTCCCCGTGTATTGTGTACTTACAACTTACTGGTTGGTGTGGCGGCCAGCGGCGTGGCACCATGGCGGGTTGGCGGTGACCGGTCTGCGCTCTCCGAGTGGGAGTCTCACTGGGACAATTGGGCAGTTTGGGCCATGGATGCCGTTGATTGGTGGGGTGGCTGGCTGCCTGTCATCTCATGTCACGGACGGTTGTGTTTACTTCATGTAGTATCTCCTTCCTTTTCCGCACAGTCGCATGCATGGCATTCCAGAGAGAGAGAGAGAGAGGACCTCGTGCTGGACTGATCATCGCTCCGACTCATCGTCGAAAGTAGCGATTGACATTTTATTGTTGCTTGGGGAGCAAAGCCCCATTGGATTCGTCGCCACATCAGTACACACTTTTTTTTATAGCCGCAGAAGAGTGTTTGTTTAAAATTTTAATTGTTTGCTGTTGCGTTGCAAGTTGCAACTGAGGAGTGCGGGCCCATGCCGGAGACATGGGAGGAGTGGGTAGGGCTGGCAGCCATGCTGCGGACTGGCAGAGATTAGGACCTGTGTGAAGTCGCAGAGCAGAGGAGGAGTGGAGGCCAGGCACCCACACAACCACAAGCCCAAAAAACAGATAGGCCAAGAAGTTAAAGGTAGGATGGTAGGCTACCTACCATGCTTCTTCATATGTGGTGCTTGACTGTTGCAACTGTAAGGGAAGCTGAAGCCATATCAGAGGCAGCCAGCAGGCAGCAGGGCAGTCAGGGCAGTCCCCACTGGGTGGGAGGGAGTCAGGACACAGAGCGGGTATAAGCCACCAAGCCACTATGAGTGGAGCTGCCTAGACAGACCAGGAGGGACAGGGTTGGAAGTGATCAATTGATGGGACTACTGGGCCTCCGGTCAGGCCTGGCTGTATAGCATAGTCTAGAGATTAGAGACTCTCATAGAGACAAGAGTAATGAGCTGCAAATGGGCTTTGTACATCCATGTAGCAGACCACTTGGATTTGATTCCCACAACCTTTACTTGCATACTATGTGACTCTGAGCAAGTCACTAACCTCTCCAGTGCTCCCTGAACACACCATTAAAGAATGAACAAAAATGCAGTGAGGAGACGGAACGTGCTGAGGTCAACTGCTCAGTTCTCACTCTCAGGGAGAGGGAGGGAGGGAGAGTACAAGAGGAGCCAGGAGGCAGAGAGAAAAACTGCTAGTCTAGAACAGGAGGGGGCAGAGCAAATAAAAAGCTGGGTGTTGAATTCAATCCCAGGAGGAGGAGAAGAATGTTGTTGCATGCTGCTGTAGCTGTTGAAGCAGCATGCAAACGAGCAAGGTGGTATCTGGGAAATCAAGGTTTCGGAGCAAGTTCCAGAATGCCACACTTGCATCAGATGACAGTCTGTGGAAGGGACCAGATTCATCTGATCCACACAGACCACCACCACCACAGTCCACAGGATAGCATGGGGTAGGGGAGGGGGAGCAATTGGAGAGGCCATCCTGAGGGGGGCAGTGCTTCATAGACAGAATAAATATTTTAAAAAGCAACTCTGAATCTGTATTTTAGTAATTATTTGATTCTTTTGTCAATGTGAATGTCTTTAAATGTGTGAGCTCCCTCCTTAACTGGTCAGTCCGTACAACAGAACAGGCACCAAAAGTGAAGTTCTCTGAGGGGCTTGGAGTTTTTTTTCCCTATGAACCCTGCACTGTGTGGAGTAAGTCATGGAGGACAGCTTGGAAGGGTAGTAGGGAATGGATGATGGGTCAGAAATAAATGGGTAATGGGTTCATGAAGAGGGTGCTTAGTTAAAAAAAAAAGTTACCCTCCTTAATGCAGTTAAGGATATACAGACCATAATAATCTATCAATGGTGCTGAAATAAATGGTGACTGTGCCATTGCACCTCATTCCCATAACAAATGAGATCTGCACAAGGTAACATTGCCATGACTAGGGAAAAAGTCCAGTTTGGTGAGGGGACTGTTTGAGTTGGGATAATTTATATACTTTCTCTAGCAGCCACCAGCCACTACTTTTGGCACCCCAGGGAGCTACTTTACAGTATCATCAGATGGAAAGAAGGCAGCAAGGCCATTCAGCTTTTAAGTGTATGAGAAGGTCCTTGTGCAGGACAGATTGTGTCACCCCTTGAGGGGGTGGGCGCTGTACAATTGAAACTGCAGCCCTCCCCCCCTCATTGTATGTATATGTAAGGGCTGATAAATATTATATATATTCTGCATTAGGGTAACAGATGAACTAATTATTAGGAGTCCCCCCCCCCCTGGTCTTCACTACTGCAGCCTGGGGGGGGGTGGATGATGTATGTGCAGTGATTTGTATATGTCTTGCAAGGGGATGGGAGGCTGAGGGGGGCCCAGATCTAAAGGCCTGTCCCGGGCCCAGAAATTTCTATCAGCAACCCTTGGTCCGATGACGAGATTAGAGCAGGCACACAAGGAGGGCAGCATGGGTCCTTCGCTTCAGCAAGCTCAAACTGTGCCTGCACCACATGACTGGCTGGTTGACATGTCCTGTTGATTGGATAGGGACACTGTCAGTCTGTCTGTGGTAGGCAGGGCTGAGGGCTACTATATATGCACTTTGCAGAGTGAGAGCAGGTCACATGATAGATTGAGCCAAGCACTAACGGCTAAACCAGTGTGTGTCTGTGGACACATCTTGTTCATTGTCAATTTGTGACTGACTTGTGATGAACTACTTATATTAGCTAGGAGGAGGACAACTAGGAGTAGCATAACAGCATGCCAGGCAGGGCAAGCCAGCCACCTAAGCTCCTGGATTTCACTTTCTGTTTCTGACTATTTGGTGGCACAGGCATGGCAGCATAGCAGCAGCCACCTTACTAAGCTGGAGTTTTGCTTTTTTTGTGGTGTGTCTGTGAGGGTGGGAGGTCGGGAGGGGTTGGTCCCTGGGAGGGGGTCACTCAGTGAGTGAGTGCAGCAGCTGCAGCAGCATTAGGTAGTGTACAAAAAATGAAATAAATAATACAAAGAAAAAATATTACTACTGTGTGTTACTGCCTGGACAGGCCGGCCCAGTAAAGTTACAGGTCTGACTCTCTCAGTCTGTCTACTCTGTCTCTCTCTCTCTCTCTCTCTCTCTCTCTAATACTACTAGTTAATGAGTGAGTCTGTAGTGTGTTCTTGTGTTTGCCTTCCAGCAGCAGTGTGTGAGATTCCTGACAGTAGGCCTGCCTGCCATCTGACCCTGACTGTAAGTGAATTTGTGATTTTTCTTTTCTGTGTGACTCCAGCCTACTAGGCAGGCCAGCCTGTGCCTTACCTTGCAAACTCTGTGCTGCCTGAGCTCTGAGCCTCTGCTGCTCTTGTCAGTAGCTGGCTAGCTAGCTGAGCTCTAGCTGCACTGCAGAACTGAACACCTCCTCATTTCTGTGAATCTGTGACTGACTCTTTGTGTGTTATTAAATTTCTTGATATTTGAGGGAGGTGGGTGGATGAAGGGTGCGTAAACAGATACTAAAAAAATGTTGGGGGGTGCTGAGGCATTGGGGCACCGAGACGGTGGGGGCCCAAAAATTACAACCTGCACTGGGGCCCATCTTTCTCTTCCTCCACCACTGAAACAGTTCACCCCAGAAAAGAAACCTCAGAGCAAACAGGAGCAGCTGAGCAACAAATTGCAGTCCCCTACCCCCCAGCACAGGGAAGTGCAAAATGAAACAAGAGGTGCTGAAGAGCCAAAGCCTGTCTCACAATGTGCAGAAAAGGGACAGGAGGCAATGCCCTTGAATGATGAACATTCAGAACTAGTAATTCCTGAAGAGGAAGGGCAAATAGAAATAGAAATGCCACCTCCTGAAACAGTAACAGACCCTCCATACAAGAGAGTTACAAGATCTAAGACTGCACAAAAGTCACATTTGCCAAAAGTCCTCAATAAAGAGCCAGATGAAATTCCTATGCAGAATGCATTTGAGGCATTAATGGACTTGGAAGAAGAAAATAAACAGATGTGTCTTTAGTCACATCTTCACAAACTGAGACCAATATAAAGACTGGTTTGGGGGAAAAACCTAAACCTAAGAAAAGAAAGAAAAGGAAATGAAAGATGAAGTAACAAACTCAAACTTAAATAAACAATGAATGTGAGAATTAAACTAACTACTGCAAATGTTAATAGTATAAAATCTCTAGAAAAAAGGAAAATAACATTTGCTAGTTTAAACTCAGGGGATGGCAAGTAATCTTCCTGCAGGATACAAGATTGCATGCTTTGATGGATGTTTCAAATGCCCAGAGAGATTGGAGGTGGGGCCTTTCTCTGTGATCACAAGGAGAAGAACAATGTGCAGGGTTGGACATTATAGTTTCAGGTATACACGTTAATATTCTAAAAGTATTAGACAGATGCCCAGGAAGGGTTCCAATTGTGGATGTAGTTATACATAATACTGCATGTAGATTAATAAACACATATGACCCTCAGATGAAAGCAGAAAGATTGACTTTGTTTAAAGGAACAGAACTTTTGTTACATTCATCTACATTAATCTTACGGGGGCAGATTTTAACTGTGGGCTGAGCTATAGAGACTAGGCCAGAAAGAAAAAATATGTAGTTATACTAATATGCTCCAGGGTATTCTAACCAAGAGTTTTATGAAAGATATACATGACATAATAAATGTCTCCCCAAGAGCACACTTTTTATAAAGGGATTCTCTCCATAAGAATACATTTTTGGTTCATATCAGATAGAACTAATGTAATCGCAATACAAATTATGCCATTAGAAATCTCTGAACATATGGCATTATAGGCACAAATAGGATGCCACCCTTATATCATCATAAGGAGGCATTATTGGAAGAATAATATATCTTTCCTACAGGAAGAACAATGTAAAAAACAGATACAAGAGCTATTAAGGGTTAGATGAGATATAAGCTTTCTATAAGACAGCCCATTGGACTGGTGGGAAGACACTAAAAGAGACATAAAGGCTCTGTTAATATAAGTTTCCAGCAAAAAAGCAAAAAGTAAATATATACAATATATAGGGTTATGGGCAAAATATTCAAAATTAATAACACAAATGAGGACTAGAGGAGTGGATATGATGGAAAAACTAAATATCATTAAAGGGCAAATGTATGAATATCACAAAGAAAGCAAGGGTGAACAGGCAAAATATCAGCAATTTGTAATGCAGGGAGCTAAAGAAAAAGTTAATCTCTATGAGGCAGCATTACAAGGGGTTAAAAAAAACTATCATTACTTCCCTGAAACAAAAAGATGGTAAACAGGTAGATAAGCAGATGAAAATACCGCAAAATATTCAAAAACGTATTTGTGATACATTTTCAGAAAGGAAGCTCCCCTCAACAGGCTTCCTTTCTTGAACATATAAAAGTACCAGAAATAGAAGTAAAAGAAAAACAAGAGCTAACAGCACCTTTAAGTATAGAGGAGGTTAGGGAGGCAAAAAATAAGTGATCTATGTGTACCACACCAGGAAGGGATGGTATCCCAAATGAGTTTTGAAAGGAATATATAACTGTGTTAGCCCCTTGGCTACAAGAAGTATATGAAGCTATACAAAGAGAGGAAAAACTTGTGCCTAGCATGAATGATGGAATAATGATATTCCTTTACAAGAAAGGAGACCCACAGGATATAAAAAACTGGAGACCATTAAGCTTGCTAACGACTGATTACAAAATTCTGACAAAAATTTTGATGGCAAGATTGGCAAAAGTAGCAAAATAAGTGATTACATTAGAGCAAACATGCACCATACCAGATAGAAACATACATCAGAACCTAATATTTGTAAGGGAACTAGTAGAGCAAGGATTATTAATGGAGTTGGAAGGATACATACTCACTACAGATTAGGGGACAGCATTCGATGCAGTTAAGCATGATCATATTTGGGAAGTGCTACAGCACTATGGTATCCCGGAACAGCTAATTAGTCTAATAAAGATAGTATATAAAGAAGCACAAGTGACACCCATAATAAATGAACATTTTGGGATTCCTACTGAATGGGGTAAGACAAGGCTGCCCTATGAGCTCTTTGCTATATGTTTTGGGGATTGACCGTGTTTTAAGACTTGTAGAAAGTAGAGAAAAAATAAAATCAGTACAAAATAAAAAGGGCAGACTGTCAAAAAGGTTTTGGCATATGCAGATGACTGCACCCTCACAGTTCAAGACTTAGACTCAAGAAAGTATGCACTGCACTTGCTAGAAAGTCTGACAGTAATACAGGCATAAAAATTAACAAGGAAAAAAGCAAGGCCTTAGCCCTAGGAGCAGCCCAATAAATGATGAATTTCCAGTTCCAGTGACCAATGAAGATGTTAAGATTCTAGGGATATATTTTGGTATGCAAGAAACAGAAAAAAGAAACTGAGAACAGGTATGTAAAGAGGCAAACAGGAAGGTACAGGCTTGCAAATCATGGAAAATGGCCAGAAAAAAAAGGGTATATTTAATTAAGGCATATATTGAACCTATCTTTTTGTGTGTCTCTCATGTCTATCCATTACTATATAACATGTATATCCAGATAATGGGCCTTTTTTCTGCTACTATGGGAGAGTAGATTGAACCCATTGAAAAGAGTACATACCTGTAGGGCTTTGAAAGAAGGAGGATTAAATGTGATGCAGCCTTTGATTTTTCATTTTAGCAATTATATTTCAGTAATACTAGGTCTTCAGTATTAGGGAAAGAAGGTTTAGGTATAATGCGCATGTAGCAGCAGGAAGAAGATTTTCTTGCAGCATGGGGTAGAGAAAAATGGCATATGATGGAAAAAATTTGCCATCTTACATCTAGATGACATTGAAATATATAATGATTTGGAAGGTTGAACTACTGTAAGTTGGTTTCTGGCTATGGATAAAAAGAAGTCCAATAAGATATTATTAGAAAAATGTTATTTGGAAGAACTTGTGTTTTCAGTATGGTTACATATAGACAATAATGCATTATTAGAAAGTATTACTGAACCTAGGATACCATTAAAAATGCAGGATGTTATATGGCTGTGCAGGCACCAGAGGTTAAACATTAAGTGGAATCAAAAACATAAAAAGCAGGAAGAAAGGATATGTATGGAAGAAAACTGTGTAGGACAAATTGAAACTATGAAGCATTTATTTTTTGAATGTACTGTACATATATACAGAGTTTCGAGGATTCTCTATGATGAGGATAGTTTTGCAGGAATAACTTATGACATACTAACATACTACATACTAATTGCCAGCAGATTAGGCCTTACATTCTATCAAGTCTGCTCAAACCTCAGATCCCTAGTTGGGCACCGAGCCCCCCCTTCTTGTGTTCCAGAAACCCCTATCATCCATCCCCACCCCTGTGGGCCAGGCCATCATCTGATACATCCGCTTTCTGTGTCTGTCCCACCCTCTCTTGAAGCCCTCCACTGTGGATCTCTGAACCAGCTCACCAGGCAGCATGTTCCAAGGATCCACCACCCTCTCAGTGAAAACTTCCTCCTCTTTTCCCCCCTCACCCTTCCACCTGCCAACTTCAAACCATGCCCTCTGGTGATGCCTCCCTGCTTTAGTCTAAAGATCCCCTCCATGTTTACCCTATTTATTCCCTTGAGGTACTTGAAGACCTTAATCATGTCCCCCTGTCTCTCCGCTCCTCCAATGAAAACAGGCAGAGCTCCTCAAGTCTGTCCTCATGCGTCAAATCCCCTAGTCCTCGTGTCATCTAAGTTGCCGTCCTCTTTACCCTCTCCAGGAGCTGTATGTCCCTCTTCAAGTGTGGTCTCCAGTACTGTACACAGTACTCAAGGTGTGGTCTAACCAATCCATTGTACAGTGGCAGAATCACTTCCCTGCTCCTAGGGGTGTCAGCATGGCTCAGTTGGCAGCACATCCACCTCTGGACCAGAAGGTCATGGGTTCTCGTCCAACACCGGGATTGAACTTACACCTAAAAATCGCTGGCATCTGAATGCAGTATTGGGGGGTGCTGTACTGCTGGGGTGTGCCATCCTTTGGATGAGATTTTAAACCGAGGTCCCTTCTACCCATCCTGGTGTTGTCCTGGTGGGTGTCCAGGTGGAAGTAAAAGAACCCAAGGCACTCTTTGCAAAAGAGTAGGGAACATTCCAAGTCTCCTGGCCAACATTCCCCTTCCCGTAAACTGGTTCATGCAATTATCCAGGCTGTGTGTGCGTGATGATGTGCGATATGGCCACCACCACACATTCAGTCACTTCACTACCAGTCTAGCATTGCTTGTGAAGTGCTTTGGATGTATGAAAAGCACTATATAAATGCTGATTCTTCTTCTTCTTCTTCTTCTTCTAGAGGTGATTCCCCTTAAGATGCATCCCAACATCCTGTTTGCTTTGCTAGCCACTCTCCTGCACTGCTCGGAGTTATTCATACATGCATCCACCATTACCCCTAGGTCTTTTTCCCCTGTCAAGGCCTCCAATGCCTCCCCTCCCAGGGTGTAACTGTGTTTAGGGTTTCCCCACCCAATATGTAATACCTTGCACTTGGTGATATTGAAATTTAATTTCCATGTGTGAGCCCACCTTTCCATGGTGTCCGGGTCCCATTGCAGGGCCAACCTCCCCTCTTCCCCCTCAACTACTGCTCCCATCTTGGAGTCATCAGCAAAGAGACTAATTTCCCACCCTATACCCTCACTGATGTCCAAAATGTATGCATTAAACAGGACTGGACCCAGGACTGAGCCCTGTAGTACCCCACTACTGACCTCTCTAGGGTTCAAGAGCTTCCCACTGACCACTACTCTCTGAGTGCATCCAGCTAGCCAGTTTTCAATCCATCTGAGCATCAAAGGGCCTACTCCCAACCCCGTCTGCTCCTCCACCAGACCATTGTGGGGGACAGAGTCAAACGCCTTGCTGAAGTCCAAGAATAATACATCCACAGGCTTTTGCCTGTCCAGTTCTGATGTTGCCCATTCATAGAACTCCACAAGATTGGTTTGACACGATCTACCTGGTACAAACCCATGTTGCCAACTATCCAGACCTCCCACCTCCTCCAAGTACACCCCCATTCATTCCTTTAGTATACTCTCCATTAATTTTCCCACCACTGAGGTCAAACTGATGGGTCTATAGTTACCTGGTACTTCCCTTGATCCCCCTTTATGGATTGGCACCACATGTGCCTCTTGCCAATCCCTAGGTACCCTCCCTGTCTCAAGCAACCTGTTGAAGAGCTCCGCCAGGGGTGCAGCCAGTATGTCCGCCAATTTCCATTGTACTATTAGATGAATGCCTTCCGGCCCAGGAGATTTATCTTTCTTTAGGCCCTTAAATGCTAACCATACCCTTTCGGTGGAGATAGCATCATCTGTCCCCTCCACCTTACTGGCCTTTTTATCCTTATCCTTATGTGACACCCCTGGGGTACCTCTCCCTCCATCTTGCTCCATTTCTGCTGCTCCCCTGATCCCACTCACTACCGCTTCTATCCCCATCATGCCTTGCTTTGTAGATATCCCATCCCCCTCCCTAGTGAACACAGAGGTGAAATACTGGTTTAATACCTCTGCCTGGTCCCTAGCCTCTTCCACCTACCCTCCTTCTGATCTCAACCTGCCGAGATGGCCCTTAGTTTTTCTCTGCTCCCCAATGTACTGGAAGATCCCCTTTTCCCCTCCCCATATGCCCTGTGCCAGCCATTGCTCTTTACTGGACTCCCCACCATCCGGGTGACTTTTCTATATGCAAGATGGTACATTTCCTTTTCCCTATCACCTCTCACTGTTTTATATTTTTTGTAGGCAGCCTTCTTTTTTCTGACCACTACCTGAACCTCACTGGACCACCAGCAAGGTTTATATGACCTTGTTCCCTTATGCTTCACCTTAGTGCAGGTTCTGACTGCCTCATGAAGTCCCCGTACTAGGACAATTATCAAACACATGGAGGAAGTGGAAAAAAAGTACAATGCATGTAGGTCTTGCTTGCATTAAGTGGTCTGTTTGGCAGGTGAGGTGTCAAAGGGTTTTACAGCAAAGGGATATAGTGGTGCAAGACATTTTATTTCAAATTCAAGATGAATTAGATAAAATGTATCTAAATGAGGAAGAAAAACTATGGGAGAGGAGGTATAGTATGTAACCAATTATGGACAGGAATAGAATGGGTAGGTTAAAGATAATAGCTAAGATTACAGCCAGGAGAAAAACAGAAGATTACAGGAAAGTCATACTGCATAAAAGAAAACAGCAAAATAAGGCAAGGAAGGGAAATGGAGAACAGTTAAAGTGTTACTATTGGATGCAAAGAATATATACTTCAGGTTATGAATGCTAAGAATTATTAAATTAGCCTTGTGAAATGCTTGCTATTATGGATTTTGACTGCTGTTTAAATGGATAGTATATGAATAATTATATTGTCCAGAGATTAAGATGATGAATTATGTACCTTGTTTTTCAATGTTAATAAAAATTTCTCGTACTCTTTTCGAGAAGTACCATGAGATCTTTAACGTTCACCTGAACTACCACCAGAACAGGCAGCTGGCACCTCAGTTTAATGTCTCATCCAAAAGACAGCACCTCAGGACTGCAGCACCCCTCTCATGCTGCACTACAGTGTCAATATTAGGATTTAACCCAAGTGCCTGGAGTGGGGAGAGAACCCACAGCCTTCTGAGCTTCCAACCTCAGAAGCAAAGGTTTCCCTTGCTGATACTTAAAGTTAAATTCTCCTTCCTCAGTGTGTGTCAGCAATGTGACCTAACTTATTCTGATAACATGACAGACCAAGAGAACCATTGTCTTCTACCAGCTTGGTCACCACCAATAACACAATAGGGAGGATTTTCATAGTGGTCTGTCCAATGTCCACCTACCCTTATTTTCAGTAGCAGACTTGTGTCTGGACATTTATTTTATTGTAAACATGTTTTACTAGTTAAGCACAGAGTCCATGTCTTGTTTCTAGTTGCAACTTGGAGAGAGGGGAGGAACAGGAAAGTGAGGAATCTTAGAGCATTCTTACATTACATACGTTACACATTACAAAAGCAAATGAAACAAGTTCATGTTAAGTATCATGTTCTGGTGCAGTATATTATAGCAACATGACAGGGTAGTCCTAAAGAAAGACAATTAACAGTTAGCACAATGTGTATCACTGGGTTTATGTGATATGCATTAGCTAGATGACTTAGATGTGCTGTAAGAAAAAGCAAAACTGCAGTGGTCTGAGTAAACTTTTAATTAGCACTTCAAAGTTTACTCAAACCTTTGCAGTTTCCTTTCTTTTTTTTTTTTTTTTTTTTGATTCCTTGTTGTTAAACATACAGCAATACAGGAGGGCAGCTCCATAACAAAAGCCTATATGTAAATAGTTTCTTAACACCTTCTGCTCAGCTCCTGTTTGATGCAAAAAAACATTACAAAGCTTGTTTTAGCTTACTACATCGCCCATGGATCTGTCCTCTTCTGGTTACCCAGCTCAAAGTCAGGAACCTTGTGTGGGCCAAGTATAAGTCCTCCACTGACCCTGTCAACCACCAGAACTATAACACCCCGCATAATGTTTGCACTAAATGAGTCCTTTCCAGTCAAGCACTATACTACCAGTCTCAACTCAACACTAATTTACACTCACCCTCAAACTTCTGGAAAGTCCTTAACTCCCTACTGGACCCCACTACCCAATCTTCTACCTCTTCTCTTTTAGTAAATGTATCACTGGTCTCTGACCCTCCCTCCATTGACTCACACTTTAATGGTTTCTTGACCACCTGCACTCTCTCCAACAACCAAATCCAGTCACCCCCACAACTACCCCACCACCCTCAGATGAAGGTTTCTCCTTCCCCCTGATATTTCCACAGGACATTTTCAATGCATTATCTTCCCTTTCCCCAAATAAGCACAGCCCTAATGGACTGGACCCCAGGTTGCTCAGTCTCTCTCCCCCAGCTATAACCCTCCCCTGACCTTCATACTGAACCTATCCTTCTCACTCTCAGTTGTCCCCAAATCCAAGAAAATGGCCAAGGTCATACCCCTCCACAAGGGTGGTCACCTTTCTTCTCCAGGGAACTACCATCCCAACTCCCTACTCCCTGCCCTGGCAAAACTCCAGGAAGCCCTCATACTCTCTAGGATCACCTCCTTCCTCAACAGCACCTTTTTCCACACACCCTTCCAGTCAGGTTTCAAAAAGTTCAACTCTACAGTGTTCTCCGTTCTCCGTGTTACAGATTACATTTTTACCTCTATGGACAAAGGCTACCTCACCTCTGCTATCTTTATAGACCTTGCAAAAGCCTTTGATGTGGTGTCCCACTATCTCCTCCTCAATAAACTGGCCAACTCAGGCCTCTCCTTCTCTGCAGTGAAATGGTTCCAGTTCTATCTCTTTGCCTGCTATCAGTCCATACAAGTCGTAGGTGCACTATTCCCTCATCTCAATATCTTTGCAGGTGCCCCTCAATGCTCTATCTTGGGGCAGATTCTTTTCTCTATCTTCATAAACAATCTTCCCTCCATCTGTGTCACTGCAAATATTCACATGTATGCCGATGTTACAATGTTCTACCTGTCAGGCCCCTCTAGCAATGCACTTGAAGCCCCTCCCAGCTTGACTTCCTCAATGTTATACAATGGTTTA
This sequence comes from Neoceratodus forsteri, assembly GCA_016271365.2. Classification (NCBI taxonomy): domain Eukaryota; kingdom Metazoa; phylum Chordata; order Ceratodontiformes; family Ceratodontidae; genus Neoceratodus; species Neoceratodus forsteri. Next base: position 257,505,436 of record CM028132.1, on the reverse strand, counting down.
ACACAAACCAAATCACACTGAATACTAAAAAGGGTGTATCAATGACCTTTGGCTCCTCCCAGAAACTTGTTAATCTCAAGTCCCCCAACCCCGATCTTTCACACCCTTGATGGCACCAACCTGGAATCTATGTCTGCCTTCAAATATTTGGGAGTCTGGATGGACCCCAGATTGGATTTATCCCATGACAAACTAGGAACTCTGCATCATTCCAAAGACTGCATAGCCCTCCCTACTCACTGCGAGCTTGTCTCAAAATTAATACTCCCCTTGTTTGATTCCGCAGATGTGGTTTATGGGTCAGTCCCCTCCTCTTTCTTCAGTAAGCTCGCCACCTTGTATAACGCCTTCTGTCACTTTGCACTAATCTCCCTCCACTTACTCTCCATTGTTCACTTTACTCTGCGCTCTCTGTCATTCCGCTCCCCCTCTGCCATCAACTGCATGGTGCATCCTTTATAGCTAAATATTAGTTTAACTCTCTCCAAGCCTATCTCTCCTTCCTACTCTCGCTAGCCAGTGCCTGTGTCTTACCCTCTGCTCCAGAGACTCATATACTTTCTCCACACCTCAGGTGCACTCTTGTACTGGACAATCTGCCTTCTCTTACCACCTGCCCCTACTCTGGAATTGGCTCCCCTCACTCCTACGGTCATCCCCATCACTTTTCCCCCATTAAATGCCAGCTAAAACTCTCTCTCCAGCCCTCCTGCTCCTGCATCCCTGCCCAGCCTCCCAACTGATACCCCCATATTCCCTCTTTAGCTGGCTGGTGCCCCCTTCAAGCTAGCCTTCTAGACCTAAGTTCAATGTCTACCTGAACTACATCTTTTAAGCTTTTCTACTGGGTAAATCCTTCCCCCATCTCAGGCCACCCATCCTACACATCCACTGCTCTTTATTTCTGGTCATTTAGTAGAGCAGATATTGTTTTCCCATATTATTCCTTTGCATGCAACTGTAACATGGATCTTTTGTTCATGTAACTGTTTTTGGATTGTAACTATCTATATATTCTTCACCAATTGTTTGTTCAATGTAACTCTTTTTGAATTGTAAGTATCTATGTATACTCCTCTTACCCTTTCACCGGGCTGTACCTGGAAATGAGCTCTGGCTCAGTGTGCCTTTCCCGGCTACCAACTTTTAAATAAATAAATATGGGCTATGACATAACTTCTGCTTATTAAAGACACCTTCCTGTTCTTACTGTGACAACAGCTAGAATTGAAATAGTGGCTTTTGCTTTGATATTATCAGCACCTCAAAGTTTCTACAGTTTTGTACTTGCATTTCTACAAGTTTCAGACCCCTATTTAAGGTGCTTCAGTGTACATTGTGTACTATTACTTGCAAAAGAATCCAGGCACTCATGCAAGAGGATGTCTACCAAGTAATAACAGCTGCAACTCCAGAAAGCAGGTGCTTAAACTTTTTATTACTAATTCCAAGGTGGTACACAAAATGAGGAAAGGGGGGGTTGGAGACTACTAGGTGCCTGAGTTCTTTGACCATGTAGGTCATTGCATACTATACCTGAAGAAGAGGCTGCACTTTAGGTGTCAAAAGTTTATATCTTTAACTTTTGTTAGCCTAATAAAGGTACTGTGTTATCTTTACCCAGAAAAAAAAAAGAAAAACAATTCTGTTTCTCTCCTTCTTTTGTGTGGGCTAACACAGCACAACCCTATCTTGATCTGACTACTTTTATAAATGTATACATTTTACTAGCTCTTTAATTTTTGGTTGGTGCTTTGCATCTGAAAGTGTTAACAGGGTGAAATGGATCTGACACTGATACCACTTATAGAATGTGAGTTAGTAACCAGCTATTTACCTTGGGGTGGTGGTGGGGGGGGAGGCTTTTCTTTTCTCTATGGATACAATACGCATTCTTAAGCAGTCAAGTTTGCATTTCTCATTTCAAGTTTTTGTTGATGCAGGCATTGTAAGGAGCTTCCTGTAAGCTCTGATAATCCTGTTGTTGCAATTAACGCCAGTGGTTAAAATACTGAAACCATTGTTAGGTTTGTAGCTGAGGCTGTCACAGGTGTATTTACAAAACACAATTACTTTGAAGAATGTTACCACCACAATGATTAGTCTGGGACTAGATATGTGCAAAGCAGTTTCACTGTATGATTCCCATAGACCTCACTTGAATAATATCCCATGCTGACAGAATTTCATTCTGTGGGCTATATGGACAACTATATTGTATTTTTAATTGCTTTGGCATATTTGCATTAACATTTTAAAACAGCACACAATACAGATGGGAAGACTAAGAAAGAAGGAGCTGGGAGCTCTTTATGAAGATTCAGGAGGTATGACCATCAGCAAACGTAATCATAATTTTGTGGCAAGTTAACACAAACACAGTACCAATGAGCATACAGTAATTAGCCTGGGATAATATGTTTTCTGGTAATTACAATTCTTGCACTTTGAAATGTTTATTTAAAGGGATTTAATTACAGGTGCTGGTCTCTTAATGAATATGATGATTAATCTGTGGCCAGTAGAGAGTGCCCTCTCCCAATCCTTTCTGTCCAGTCTTGTTGCCATCATTATTGAAAGAGCAGTTGTTAGGGATTGCAGTTGAAGCACACATGTGGGAATAGATGACTACTGTATCTTATTTATTTATTTATTGAAAATGTTTCACCAGGAAAGGCACACTGAGCAAAAAGATGCTCGTCTCATGGTGCGACCTGGGGCTATATGGACAACTATATTGTATTTTTAATTGCTTTGGCATATTTGCATTAACATTTTTAAAACAGCACACAATACAGATGGGAAGACTAAGAAAGAAGGAGCTGGGGGTATCTTAACAAGTCAAAAGACAATATTTTTTATTAAGATGATTTTTTCTTTGTGTAACCATTTTTATGGTTCTAGTCCTTTTGTTACATGGTGAGATTGTGTGTGCTGTTATTTTGGCAGCTAGGTTTCAAACAATCTCACCTCGTGACTCTGTTACATTGTAATCCCCCTTTGCCACTTTGGTTAGTGTGTTTATCCACTGTTGCAACTAATGGCCTCAGATTTAACTTTGAGCAAGAAATGAGCATGGAATTTATAGTAACATAGACACTCACAGACAAAAAATCAAGAAAAAAAAAACAAGGTTCAGTTATGGTCATCTCCTACCATCCAGACAGCCATATTATGTAAATTAGTTGAAACCACTTGGACTTTCTCCATTTCTGAATTAAACACTGTACCTAGAAATGCTATTCTTCGTGAGTAACTCATCAAACATCAGTTAAAAAGATTCAACACTCCCCAGTTGTATTGCTTCATGTGTGAGCTTTTTCTGTTGGTTTACCACTCTCTGTTCGAAAATGGTCTTCTGTACATTACCCAAACTCTATCCCACCTTAAAGGGACACTGTCAACCTGTTGTTCATCATATTATTTCTAGTTGAAACACCACATTTTATGATTGCTTACCCTCTCTAAAATTAACTCATGTTGCTGTTTGTTTTGTCTGTCTCCTTGCTTAGTAGAACTGAAATGCATGGCAATGTATATTTATAAACAACCTTGTTTTTGTTTACAGTCTTGATTCTGTTCTTACTGCATACTTTCTGAGCATTAGAAACATGCCCAAACAGTGCAATCACTCATAAGGCAGTAGCCTCCTAAACTTCCACTGCATCATGAGGGGCTTGACTGTTTGTGGGTGTTTCCAAGTCCAGAAAAGATGCATTTGGAGTTGATCAAGGAATGTAAACAAACCTGTTTTGGTGTGATAACACCAGTATGTTGGGCAGTCTGTTTTTTACTTTTTTAAAGAAAATAAGAGTCAGAATCAAACTACCAGCTACATCAACAAACTTTACAGAATGCTAGCAATCATAAAATGTGTTTTTTAAACTAGGGACACTTTGAGACCTAAGGGGGTTGACAGTGTCCCTTTAAACATCAATTATGCCCTTTTGTTCTAGTACCATAAACAATCTGGAAATGTTTTTTCTAATCCACTTTATCCAAGCACTTAAAATTTTTGAAAACTGAAATCATATCTTCTCTTAACTTTCATTTTTTTGGGGGGGGAGAGGCTAACAAGCCTATTCTGCATAAACAATCACATACATTAACCTGTCCATTTTTAAATCATTATATATGCCTCCTGCTGCACCCTCTCAATTCCTGCAATATCTTTTTTATATGTTGGCAACCCAAATGGCACTCAGTAATCTAAAAATGTATCCTTACAGTGACCTATAAAGATGAAGAATCATGCAATTTCATGGCATGTTATGCTGCATTAAATGGAGCCTAACATTCAATTGTTCTTACCTACTACCACTGCATATTAATGTGACAGGTTCAGATGCCCGTCAACGATAACCCCCCCCCCCCATTGCTGCTTATTGTTTTCCATTTAAATGATACATCAGCTTTGGATTTGTTTAGCCTAAGTGAAGGACCATACACTTGTCCACATTGTATTTCATGTGCCATTTGTTGGTCAACTCCCCTTTGAGACAATGCAATACTATACAATATAATATAATACAACACATCACAGTCATAGAGCATATATCACATAGAGTATCAGAAACATGTTGCAGAGTAATCAAAAGGAAATGTATAAGTTAAAATGATAAGTAAACTGGAAGCAGTATTCATTGAAAAACATTAAATTGTTGCAGTAACGGTATTAAAATTACAGTGGGTATACTGGCACACTGTGATATAATTAATGCTACTAGATGATGAAACAGCATTCATTGGTATGACAGTAAGATTAAATATTGAGGTGTAATTTAGACTGACCACTAAAAACCAGTTCAGTGGCCAGGAGGGATGAGGTACTGGATCTCACAACTCCAACCACACCAGCAACCAAAGTGTGGGATTGCACTCAGGATGCTGGGGCTCAGCCACGAGGGAGAGGACTGAGCATTCATCTGACTTCTGTACTCTTCATAGGAGAGAGAGAGAGGGGCCAGCCACACTGATCCTATACTGTCACTATGTGGAGGCATGGTGGCAGGGCAGCTGGAGCACCTTTACAGGGGCACAGCTGATGGCAGCCACCATAGTGTGTGTGTGTGTGTGTGTTTCTGTTTGTGTGTGCCTCCACATGCTCAACTGCCCTGTGTCTCTGCATGCTGTAGGATTGGGGAGGGACAGAAAATGCACCACTCAAAACACTGCTGGTATCTGGATGTGAGTCTCTGGGGGTGGGACAATCCTCCCTTCTCTGCCATCACTATAGGGTGGAATCCATGGGGGATTTCTCTGGAGCGTAAGTCCCAAGACAGTTAATAGATGGTAGATGAGATGAGTAAGGGCTGGGGAGCGCTTGCCTACACCATGAGAGAAGAAAGACAATAAAGGTTTCATTATATATCAAAACTGAAACTTTGATTATTAAGAGAAAGTTCTTCAGTTCAATTTTTTAGTTAGTTTTCTTTTACTTATACAGAGAAATATGAGAACTCCAGATTGCCACACATATGTATTTCATTTCTTATGTATTTTTCCTGCTGCTTCACACTACATGTCTGGGGCTCTGTGCAAGAAAGTAATGGTGCATCTTTTACTTTATGCAAAGCCCACATTTATTTATTTGAAAATTGGTTACCAGGAAAGGCACACTGAGCCCAGGCTCATTTCCAGGTGTGATCCTGGGGAAGGGACTAGGGAACACAAACCACACAGAACAGGCGCAATTCACAGTTACAATAAAGAGCAATACAAAACACAAATTAATTATCATTAATCATAGTGAATGGATCATCAGTGAATTAACACTTGGTGAGTCAAATAAACTCTATGTACGCTGCTGCTACAATCCCCCCATCAGCTGGCATACTAGGACTATCAGTCTTTCTTTTGTGATTAGCAAGTGTATTGCCATCAAGAGATACCATGCTGCTCAAGCATTTTAACCTCAACTGGACAACAGCACCCAAACCTGAGTATGCCTCCATATTAAAATGTCACAACCCAGAGCAAGTCATCTCCTCCACAACCAGATACAACCTCTGCACCCAAAACCACACAATCCTTGATTGGGTTGTTACAAACTGGGCAGATCTAGTCCTCCAAACAGGCAGTATGTCCAACTCAACTAGTGATCATGCCCCCACGTACATCGTACTGAACACCAAAACTGCTCACCCTCCCCCCAAGCTTCTGTTCTTCAGAAAATTCACTAGCCATGACCAAGACTTTGTCATACGGGATGCGAAGTCCATGAATTGGTCATCTTGCTACCTGCTTGACAGCATTTCTGCTGCAGTTTCTTTCTTTACTGATGCCCTTCCAAAGCTCCAAGATAAACACTTCACCATCAATACCAGAAGGGTTAGAGGTGGCTGCACACACTGGCTATCAAATGAGCTATTAGCTCAATTGAAACGCAGGGACTCCAAGTGGAAGGCCTACAAAGCATCCCGATCCCTGCAGCTGTGGAATGCCTATGGGCAGCAGCACAACTCATGCAAACAGGTGGCAAAATCACAAAAGTGCAAATATTTTGTCAACCTTGAAAAAGACACCCTGGGAAATCCTCACAGCTTCTGGGCCTCAATCGGGTCCCTAATTAATCCCAGGCCCAGCAAACAAAGAAATCAACTCTCATCCCCCACTGGGCCCATTTATGACCTGGCCAGGATCGCTGACATGTTCAACTCAATGTTCACTGACCCTACCCCATATCTAAATAAACTCCTTTCTCAGCCACCTTCAGGCCAGATCAGGAACACTCACATCACCCCATCAGGTACAAATTCCACTTCTCCCCCACCCTTCTATTTCAGGGCCATTGGTCCAAAAATCACCACCAAAACCTTGAAGACTCTTCTGTCCAGAGGAAGCCCAGGCAGTGATGGGCTCTACCCCATCTTCCTGAAGCTCACATCCCCTGCTATTGTCAAGCCATTAACCTTCATATTCAATTTTGCACTATCATCATCATCAGTGCCTGACTCCTAGAAGAACGCAAATGTTGTTTCAATTTTTAAAGCAGGTGATCCCAATGCCCCAGAAAATTACAGACCAGTCTCCCTTCTACCCCATCTGAGCAAGTTACTGGAAAAAAATTGTTCACTTCCAGCTATCTGAACATCTTGACTAATACAATCTTCTGTGTCCCCTCCAGCACGGCTTCTGAAAACACCATAGTACATCCTATGCACTGGCACTGTTCTCTAACCATATCCTCAGAAACATGGACTTGGGGAAGGCTACAGGCACAGTCTTTGTTGATTTGTCTAAGGCCTTCAACCTTGCAGAACACCACCTTCTCCATACCACCCTTCTGCAATTTGGCTGCTCCTCTGGAACTGCTGCCTGGTTCCAAAATTATCTCACCAACAGGTCCCCATCTGTACTCATAGGCAAAGACACCTCTGCTACACTTCCCATATACACTGGAGTTCTCCAGGATTCAATTCGTGTCCCTCTTCTCATTTTGATGTTTATTAATGCCCTACCTGCCAACAGCATAAGTTACAATGCACTTCTCTATGCGGATGACTTAGTCTTATACACAGTGACAAATCCCTTGAATCCATCTCCTTCACCCTCAAGCTCAGCTATGGCGCCACCCAAAATTGGTTCCTTTCAAGTAAACTCCTTGTCAATGAGAAAAAAATGAAAGCCATGCTCTTTGGCTACAGGCCTTTCCTGCCCAAGGTTGCAAATTCTAACTCTTCCCTCATGGTACTTATGCCGGCTGGCTCCCCTCTCAAAACAGTCTCCTCCTTCAAGTATCAAGGGGTTACCCTTGACCCTTCCCTGACCTACAAGGAGCATATAAAACTCACTGTGAAAAAAATTCACCTAAAACTAGTTGCTGCTTACCACATAAACAAATTACTATCCCCTGAGGCTCGCCTAGCCATTGCTCTAGGTAACCTTCTTCCCCACCTTGACTACTGCTCCCCAGTCTACTCCTATGCATCCTCAACACTGCACTCACACCTCAACACTACATGCAATTCCATCTGTCACTTTGCTTTTCAAGCCCCGTTTTCTACCCATCACTGCACACTCTATCAATCTCTAGGATGGCTCCCTCTTCAGGCGTGCTTTGACTATGCCATGGGATGCCTTATTGACAATTCCCTTAGGAGCAACAAGTTGTCCCTCTATGCCTCACTATTAGCTGGTAGATTGGCTGCTGGGACCCTTAGGACCTCCTCCATTCTGCCCCTGGAACTTCTCCCAGGTCACCTTGCTCATGGGCAGCAAAGACTTCTCTGTCATGGCTCCCCTTCCTCTGGAATCGACTCCATTTGACCATTCACCTAGCCACATCCCACCAGTCCTTTAAAACAAGCCTGAGAGCCTGTCTCCTAATACAGTCCACCTGTAATTGTTCCCTAGACAATGCTGGGGTCCGTAAAACACTCTAATCTTTCTCAGGGCACTCTGGAATACTGTCTCCTCCTCTACCATCCCCTCTAACTTTTCTGTCACCTACTTGTTGGGCTAGGCTCAGCAATGTACAGGCTCACTGCATCTGTTATCTGCATCATCCTAACCCCCTGGATCTCATACTGTAATGTCTTTTGCTTTTTAGCATGACTTTTATTTCTGCCCTGGACACTCTCTGCATCTAGTCTAATACTGCTTAATTCTAGCTACTATATTTCTAGTGCTGTTTTTGCCCTCCCCTGGCCTTTTCTGTATATTATGTCTGTTTCTGTATGTAAAGACTGAAATATTTATTTTGTGCTTATACCACCAGTACGTGGAATTGTACCTAAGTATTATGTGCACTCCTTGCTGATGTCTGCCATATATTATATGATGTTTGTTTGTTGTTTCTGCCACTATGTGGCCCGGGTCATGACCGAAAATGGTCTTTTGGATCAGCTCACTTACCTGGTTACCAAAAACATAAATAAATATAAAAACAAAATTACAAGAATAAGTGCAAAATTAAAAATCATGATTGAAAAAAAAATGAAGCATTTCAGCCATCCTTATACTGGAGTAGGAGGCAAATGCAGAGGAACCAGTTAAGCCGAGGAAAAACAGGAGCAGTGTTTGAGGCAAGGAGATTCAGTTGATAGTTGAGGCAGCCAGGGTAGGCAAAGAAGTGGAAGGAAGAGGGTAGTTGCTGGCAGGAAAAAGTCCAATTGCTAAGAAGAATGGGGATGTGGAATGGTGAAGGTGTGAGGATCCCTAGAGTACTATAAGTTAGAAATTCATTTGAGGCAGTAAATGTTGGAACGGGCACTAGGTCAGAACACAACAGTCAATAACAGCACCATCCACAACAGCACTATATGAACAGCACTCTCCACTAGAGCAGCAGGAAAGAATGCCGCCACACAACAGAGAACCAATGGTAGTGGTCGCACACCGCAGAAACGACCGCTACCATTGTAAAATCTATTTTTATGTGGGGGATTCCTACTCTGAGGGGGAGTGGATCACAGGGAAAAAACAAAATTTGTGGGGCCATGGAATACTGTTTCCATGGCCCTTTGTAAAAAATACTAAGTTCCACAACAAGAAATTAAAAGGAGACCAGGCTTAGAACCCTGGTCTCCACCACTATTCTGCCAAGCTGCTCCATGCCTCAGCCCTCCACCATGGAAGCAGCTCAACCAGCTAGCCACCCCAATTCCTCTGCCCTGGTCCTTTCTCCTACTACTATGGACAGTGACCTGGTGAGTGCTTACTGCACAGTGCTGTTTAACCCCTATCGCTGTCCATGGTAGCGCTATTCAGACCTCGCTATGTTTTCTTGCACTATATTTGTAGCGCTGTTCTGACAGGGTAGGGTTGGGATGCTGTGGCCACCATTCACATGGAAAATTACCTATTGTTGCTGCCTCAAATCCCTTTCACTCTCTTTTTTTGATGGTATAACATGCTACGTATGCATCAGTTTATCTATTAGTGTCTGACATCTCTTGGCACTGTTAAAGGGGGGTTCTTGTTTGGCTTTGTACTGGGAATATTAACACCCTCCAATATTGGTGTAAAGTGTCTTTAATCTGACCAAAGATAGGAGAGAAAGGGGTTTAAAAGACCACTCTGCCACATATTCCATCCTTCTCTCTGGCATTTTGAATCTGTTCATTTCTGTTCCCTTCATGCAGTCTCCATTGTAGCTTGTTCATGACTCTTTCAGGATATCCTCTTGCTAACAGCCTGGTTTGAATTATTTCTTTTTCTTTTAAAAAAAACTGTGATCATTTACAGCAGTTCTTGTGAACCCTCCAGAACTGTCCTAATGGTATGTTGTCCTTTAACTGCATAGGATATGTTTTCCTCTTCTGAGGCCAATTACATGGTTGAAAGTCCTTTGATATGAGTAAGTACTATTTATGTTTTACTGTAATGAATTTAATGACTTTAGACTTTTTGGGGAACAAAAGAACAGTATGTTCAATTGTAAATACTAAAGCTTTGTTATTCGTTATGAAATAGGACCACTGTCTTTCATAAAGCTTTATTTCCACTGGAGGAAACGTTGGCGTGTATAAGGTAGCTAGTTATGAATTATGAATATTGATTAAAATGAAGAAATAGCCTTGACAAGCTCTCTTGGAATGTTTTTTTTTTTCCTGAAATACGATATTACTTGTTCTGCAACAGACTGAGAGCAGGCATTGACTCTGAATGCTTGGTGGTCATTGGGAACATTTGTTCAGATTAATTAATATCATTCACCATGGCAGTCATATACCACGGCAACTAAATAAAGAAGATAAAAATAACATACTGTAATTACCTATACATTAATCTGATTCACATAAAGTGGTAGCCATCGCCACCTGTAGTTATGGCATGCCATGTGGTGTGCAACATCACAATATCAGACAAAAATGCCACATTCAGATGAATGCATCTTTTTTTGTTATCCTCCAACATCGGCTGGGTTGGCAGCACTATGATTGCTTGAGGTGATGGCTGCCACAGTAAACAACAAATTAGCAAAAATTAGTTAATTAGCCTACTAACCACTACAAAACTCTTAGCATTGTCACCAGCAGTTCAGATTTGTAACAATCTCTAACAAAGATGGCTGACGACAGCACACATCAAAAGTGAGCCAACTTTATTCAGCAGCAAGAAAATAAGAACACAGCCAAGAAAACCAGCTTTGACCTCTAAATTATTGACACTTATCTAGTCAGATTAGGAGAATATTGTGACATACTCACAATATCTACAAATGAACTGGCCAAACATCTAGTCAATTTCACCTTTACCTGCCAAATATAGGACAGTTCAGAATATGAACCTGGGACAGTCAGAGAAATACTAGGAAGCCTGGATTGATAATTTAAGAGAGTAAACTACCTGCAGACAACAGTTCGGTGTTCAAAGAAACAAAACCACGATGCAAAAGACCTTGGAAAAGAGGACTAAAGGAACTGGATAAACTAAGCAGTATCACTTCCTGACACTGAAATGGACATCCTCTACAGCACAGGAACCACTGATGTACACAATACAAATGCATTCATTTACATGCTATATCCGAACATAGGCCTGCAGTATACTTTGATCTCAAAACCATAGTGCAATACATCCTAAAATGGGGAAACCAAAAACTATCACAGGATGCATTTGGATACAAATACACAGAATATACAGCATATTTAAATCAAAACCAGAACTGGAACAAATTCAAAAGGCATAAATGCAAGAAAACTAAAAGATGTACCACAATTCAGTAAATCCAGAAAAATACCCAATAACAGCCTATGTAAAATACGCAAAGTGCAGACCAGAACATAATTATGAATGACATTGCAGCATTTTACCTAACACTAAATATAAACCACAGACCAGACTTCCTGTGACACCTGAATATGACAACTGGTGAAAATAAATGTAGAACCTTAATAAAATTATAAACGAATTAGCAATACTTTCACATGACAAATGTATTACAAACCTCAGTGCAAGAACTTCAGTACAGATGTGTGTTAACTACAATTTGCCACCAACTGAAATAGCACACGTATCTGGACACACAAATTTACAGCCAGTTAACAGTTCTTTCACACTCTCAGATAAGAAACAAACAAAACAAAATTTAAAACACAGCCGACCACTACTCATCAAAACCCTATAACTTGGGATACAAATTGGGAACCAAAGCCACAACTACAATCATATAGTTACACATGATCAGCAGACTACACAGTAGGCAGAATACCACAAACCCAGATTCCACTGAATACCACATGGAATGCATCACCAGCAACCTAGACAGTAATCAGAGAAGAAAACTCAATCATAACAATGACCAATCCTTCAGAGAAATAAAAGCTGGAAGCCAGGCACAAGGAACAAATGCAGTAAAATAGTTTATTGAAAATTCAACTCAGAAGTCCAAATGGAGAAAGCAGCAGCACAACAGCAGTGTAGGGATGAACTCCTTACATTTGTTACTGGTACCTAGCATCCTTGATTGCCCCCCTTCCACGATAAATGTCCAAACCAGCACCATCTCTATAATTTAGTACTAAATCCCAGGCAGCTGCTTAGCTTGACCTGGCAGTGCATTGCAAAACCTTCTTTGGCACTATATGCAATATCCATGGCAACATGTCAATCAAAATACATGATGTACAGTATAGCCAAAAAAAAAGAAAGTAATAACTAAGTGGATTATAATTTTGTAGTTAAGATTATTACAGGATGATGTAGTGTTATATGTAACAGCACACACGATCTCACCATGAAACAAAAGGACTTGAACCATAAAAATGGTATATGTAGTGTTATATGCAATATTTTGCCTCTCCACGTGAATACAGTAATTCTGCAACTTACTTTTTATGGCTGTGGGTAGAGCCTACAACCATTTTACTATCTATAGCTTGAAAATGGAGTATCGTGTAACACATTTTTGGGACTTTTCAATGTATCCTTCCACATCTACAAATCACTATGACAACTAAAATAAAATAATCCCTTCTTTCTGTTTAGAATGTTGGAAACATAACTTCAAGCTGCTTATCAGATATATATCTATATCTATATCTATATCTATATCTATATCTATATCTATATGTATATATATATATATATATATATATATATGGAAATGTCCCTAATTTAATTGCAATAATTTTGGTAACAGGCATTACAAGTATCTTTTGAAAGATTGTCTGACTTGTGATTACTAATTTTGAGTATAGTTCATGAAATAATGAACGTGACATTTGTTATTTCATATAGTCCCCCATTATGCATTACTGTATGTATAGCATGTAAAACCAAATCATTCCAAGGCATTCTTGACATATACTATTAATACTGAGCAGCAAATCAGAGCTCTTTTCCTAATAAAAGGCTGCTGATATAACAAATAAAGAACAAAGTCATAAATAAGGAACCAGTGACTTATAAAAAAATCTTCAGGGATTTATACAGGGATTTGATTCTGCCACTGCAGGGAAAACACAGGGAAAATGAGGGCTTCTTACAGGGTAATGGTTATTTGGATCTGGGAGCACTGAATATTTCTTATCCTATATTTTGTATCCTGGATAGGGCAGGGAAGATGCTACATCTCATTGTCACAGGGATGTTCATTTACACATTTTTGTACTTTATTTACTCAGGCTGTCCCAGATTAGATGCAATATCTTGTTTTCAGTGGGGTCATGATTTTACCATTTTTATTATGTATTTATTCAGGGTACCTAGTCCAGGGCCCCCTTATTCAAAGAAGATACGTAGCACATCTCAGTGGAAAAGGGAGATGTGCCGCACAACTCCAACAATGTGCAGCAGTGTGATATTCAAACATGTGGGATGCACTGTCCACAAGGGAATGGGCCAGGGCACACACAAATGGTATGCCATTCAAGTCAAGGGGGCAATCTCATGCATATGCTGTGCTGCAGCATATTCAGTGGGAATATGCCCCTCGCAGTCCAGAGCACCGTGACCCACAGTTAGGCCATAAATAGCTGGACTAACCTGGCCTGCCACCCACAGGCAGGCTGTAGATGTGCACCCAGGTGCACAGCAGCCTGGCAGCTCTGGTGGACTAGAGGTACCCCCCCTTTCCATCCCCAATCTAGCCAACTCCATCCCTAAAGAGCTCCATATTGTAGGGCCCCCCAGACCCAATCGCACTAGAGGAAACCATGGTCCATATCCATAGTCTAATGGACTCCCATCCACTGATCCTGTACGCAGACACCCTCACTCCCCCATACCTGACCTGTTGCAAAGACTGGCACTGCCCTCCACACCCTGCCATGGCCAGCCATTGACTGCACTGAACCTGGGCTGGGGACCTGCACCCTGGAATAACCCAACTGGCTGTACCATGCATTGGAGCACCACACCAGCTGCAGATCCACCAGTGTATGCAGCTGTGTGTATGTCTCTGGCAAACTGAAGAGGGAATTTACATACCTCCAATGCATGCCTTGCTGATGCTGTATCTTTCTGCTGTCATACACCGCTGCAAGTGCACACTCTTTCCTGTTCCCCTGTGTAACATGCCACCCTCCAGACTGCTGAGGTATCCAGGGTGCCATGGGGTGCAGTATCCTGTAATGCCATTTGCAGTGTACGCTTTAGGCTATGGATAGTTCATCCACCGTTCCCCTATTGTACAAATGAATGGGAGATCAGCTGTAACATGCCTTTTTTGGGACCTGTGTGAGTGTGTACAGCATCGGCCATCACCCACACTGAACAGTGCAATGGCACCGGGATGATGGATCCACAATTGAGTGCCTGAGGTGTATGGCCACTGCGTGTTATCACCCACACACAGCTCATGCCTACATAGAACTCATTCCAGCATCCTACTGCAAGTGCTCTACCACCAGCCGATAGAGTGGTATGATCCCATTACAGATTCGCAATGGGATGGGCTGGGGGGGAGGGAGGGGGTGTCTGTGCACTGTTGAGGGGAAGCAGGAGCCACTACACTATGGACATGGACTTTAGGTGTATTCAGATGCAATCAGTGATGGCATTGGGGTCCCTACAATATGGAACTGATAGAGCCTGGACTCCAGTATGATCAGGGCTGGTGGAAAGGGTGGGGGCATCCCACTATACGACCAGAGACTTCACGGTATGTCCCACATGGGAGCGATCGAGGTTGGGGCTTAGGGGTGAGAGCTGCTCCGGTTCATTCATCCCCATGCCAACATGCAAATGTGCTGGTAAGGAGCATGCATAAGGTCCCTTTGCACCCTGCATGCTCAATTAGTTCATTTGCATTCCTGGGCTGAATATCACCCATGGGGGGGCTGCTACACATACCAGTATGTGCCATGCATTCTCCCGGGAAGGTATTCAGTCAGGGTCACCCTGGATGCACCTGACTTGGTGGCCACCTGCAATGCGACTCCCCTCCAGGGTCACATTTTCAACAGATACGATGAAGCCCGCCAGGATGAAGCACAGTGTCACAGGTTTACTACATGACAAAAGGGATTAACTCCCTTTGAAATTGCATTGTTTGCTGCAGTAACTCTGCTGCAGAATTCTGCAGTGCTGCGTTTCATCCTGGTGGGCTTCACTGCATGCACACCCTCTACCGGTTGTGCATTTTCTTTGAATAGTGTATCAGTGCTGACTGATGCACCCTCTTTGTGCAATGCATCTTTCTGCTCATGCACCAATCCGGCACTTAATATATCCCCCAGATGTAAAATATTGTTTTTAGTGGGTTCTCATTTTACACAATTTAGCATAATATTGTGTAGATGTAGAGCCCCACTGAAAATAAGATGTCATTTCTTCTATAAACTATCCAGGCTAAATATATAGCAATCAGCAGGCATGTTCTAGGAAAACACATTGTAAAAATGTATAAAAGGAAAACCACATTGAAACTGCCTCTCCACAGATCTGCATTGTGCAAATCCATTCGAAATAATGGGTAAAAGCATCAAAAAAGCTTTCCACAGCCATAACAGCTCTGACCAGAGTCTGTTTTGATCAGTAAGAACTGCTTTTACTTCAAGATATAGAATAATTGCAATTTTTAGTAAATATTTTTATTATGGGGAATTTGAACGCACTAACTGGTAATTTAAATAGATATGAGGGTATCTTATTATGCAGTTTTAAAAAGCAACAGTTTTATGCTTCCAGCAATTAATCAGGTAAACAAATGGAAAGGAGTATGAGATCAGGCTAACACAACTGTGTGACAATCTAGTTATACAGATTTCAAATGGTAGATTTGATAGAGACAGCGAAGGAGCATTAACATATACTTGGGAGTCAGTCAGGATACTCCAGGGAACAGTGTAATTCAATGCCAATTATGACCTTTTGAATGCAGTATTTTATTGTGATGTCATTTACTGTGAGGTACTGAATTGCATCTAGGCTGACTCTCCTGTGTATTAAAAGGAAAACATTTTTTATGCTCAACCAGTGGCACTATTTGCTGACACTGAACATTTTTACAAATGCTCAGTTTGGAAAACAAACTGTTCTATTTACTGAAACTCTGCATTCTAAGGAACTCACATTTTAAAACTGTGCAATTTGGGGAAAAAATGTTGCTATTTGCTGAAACTGAATTTTTTTATAAACTCACATTTTAAAAATGTGTAATTTGGGGAACATGTGCAATTTCAGAAAAAAAGTAAAATTACATTAGGTTTTGATGTAATGTTGCACAAATGTGAAATCAGCAATTTTGTAAGAGTACTAGAAATTTAGCCCAGTGGTAGAGGTCTCATGATTGAGTGTCCCAACTCCTCTGTATTTTGGTGTTGTTCATTAACCAAGTTAAAGCCAGGGACTCTGCCTGGCATCTTGACAAGGCCTCTAGCTCTCTAGATACTTACTGAGATACAATCAATTCCGTAGCGGAAGCAAAAAGGTCATCAGGAATAACAAAGCAAATGATTCTTCCAAAAATTGTCAAAACAACCTTAACTTTCTTGTAAAACTCTGAATAGCTATTCACTCTCTTTTCAGCCCTCCAGCCAAGTAATCCAGCTAGTACTCAAAGTGGATTACTGTCCCACCACAAACAAGCTGGAGGTAGCCACTGCATTTAATGACTTCTTTAGCTCTGGTGCTGGTTTACAGGCCCTGAAGGTAAACAAATACCTGGGACTGGAAGGTGTACATCTGATGGTGTTGAAGGAATTGACAGATGTGTTGATGGGTCCCCATGCAGGCATGTTTAACATCTTACTGGAATTAGGGAAAGCACCCCTAGACTGGAGGACAGTACAAGTAGTGCCACTACACAAAAGATTGTTGAGGGATGACCCTGGTAACTACCGACTGGTCAGTGTGATCTCAATAGTGAGGAAATTCATGGAAACCTTACTAAAAGAAAGAATGGTAAGCTATCATGTGGAAAATGTGCTGCAGACTGACAAACAGAATAGGTTTGCGTCAGGGCATTCCTGCCAGACTTTTTTTTTTATTTAAACATTTGGCAACTGGGAAAGGCACACTGAGCCAAAGCTCATTTCCAGGTGCAACCTGGGGTTAGGGAACATAGGTTAGAGTGATACACATGATACAATAAAAGCAATACAATAAGAGCAACATTAATCAGGTAGGTTGTACATACAATATAAGCAATAGGTAAATTATAAAGCAGAAATACAATCCTGTGGATAAAGGCAGGTTGTGCAAGTTATAAACTTGGGAAATGCAGTGGTATAAGCAGGTAAAGGGATTGTTGAACCCTTTGCTATATCAAGGTGAACATGGTTGCACAGAATGCATTTGGCCAGGAGCCTGGAGGAGAGTGCATCTAGGGCCATATGTATTTTAAGGATACAGATGGTAGAGAGACTAGAAAGTAGCTTTGGAAAAAATTCAATTGGAAGGGAGGAAGGACTTTTGTGATTGATATGTAGGGAAAGGAGATGGAAGAGCAAGTTGAGGTGAAAAGGTGAGAGAAGTGCTTCTTGTTATTTTTAGTCAGGAGCAAGGTGCTACATGTTGTTATGCGAGCAGGGGATCAGGTGGTGCATATGGGATTTGATAGAGGTATGTGAGAGTGAACTACGTAGAAGAGGCGATTGGTTGTTCCAAAGTGAGGGGAGCCTATAGGTGAAGGTGGATTTACCCACATTTGAAGATGGTTTAGGAAGGAAGAAAGAAAGGAGTCCCTAGAGCATAGGGAGCAGGGTGAGGAGAGAGCAGGAATAAGGTGGTGGTCAGAGAGGTAGGAGGGGAGCATGTTAAACCAGTATTTGGAAACAAAGGAGATAAAATGAATGAGACGTCGGTGGGAAAGAGGAGAGAGTTCAAAGGAAGAGAGAAGAGAGCAATGATGGATTCTCAGGGGAGAATCTGAGGCAAAGTGGCAGAAGGCATAAAAGAGGGAGTCCAATCTAGCAAGTGAGGAGGAGGGAGCAGTGCAGCATACTATGCCAGCATAGTCATCAGGGTAATCATTTTAACCAGTATTTCCCATTGTACAGGGAGAGGGAGAGAGTCCCTGTTGTGGTACAGGATGTCAAGCTTTGGACAAAGTTTTGAGGATATGTAGTCAATATGGTTTGAGAAATTTAGTTGAAGGTCTAGCCAAACACCAAGATATTTATAGGAAGAGACCGTGCTGAAAGGAGTACCATCTATGGAGGTGATAGATGGGTGGGGTTGCTTTAGCAAGTCTTTGAGAGGTACCAAAGATCATGGAAACAATTTTTGATGCATTTAGTTTGAGCTGATTTGTTTGGAACCAAGATTGCACACAGTGGAAATCATTTTGTAGGATGGACTGGACCATGGTTAGGTCAGGGCAGGAGTTGAACAGGATGGTATCATCTGGATATATGTAGATGAGGGATTCAGAGCAGACAGAAGGGATGTTGTTTATAAATAGAGAAAATAGGATGGGGCCACGGATTGAGCCTTGGGGGACGCCAGCACGAATGGGAGGGAGGGGGATGAGGAGTTGGTGATCTTAAAAGATTGACATATGTTTACAAGGTATGAGTTGAACTATTTTATGGTAGGGGGTGAGCTCTGCATTCTTAAGTGTGTCCAGGAGCAAGGGTGGGATACATAGTTGAAGGCCTTAGCTAGGTCAATGAAGACTGCGGCAGTGAGACATCCTTGATCTGCGGCTGATTGGATTTGACCTGTAACACAGAGAAGAGAGGATGTGGTGGAGTGGTGCTTTCTGAAACCAAATTAGTAAGGGGGAGAGGAAGTTGGTGAAGGTGAGGAAGTCGGTCAGCCTGGATTGCAGTAGCCATTCCTGCAGTTTGGATAAGGTGGCGGGGAGGGAGATAGATTGGCAATTGCCTGGTGCTGAGGAGTCGCTGCCCTTGTGGAGAGGGATTACTCAGGCTGACTTTCAGGCTTTGGGGATTGTGCCCGAGGCGAAGAATAGGTTCAGTAAGAAGGTGAGAGGAAGGGTAATGGCAGCAGCTGATAGGCATAGTAGATTCAGATGTATGCCATCAGGGCTAGATTTTGATGGATTGAGGGATAGGAATGCCTTCAGTTCTTCTTCAGCAGAGGCAGAGGGTGAGTAGGAAGGAGTTGTGAGGCAGATTGTGAGAGAGGGGGTTTGCCACAGGTGGGGGGGGGTGTAAATTGGCTGGGAGGGCACAATTAGTGAAAAATGTGTTGAAGATTTCAGCAATTTGGATGGGGTGGGTTATTGTAAGGCCATTATGCTTAAGAGTGGGGGTGTTGGTTTGAGATAGTGGGTCAACAATGGAGTGGACTTTGTTCCAGAAAGAGGAGGGGGTGCGCTGTGATGAGATGGGCAGTAAAGTAGTCAGCTTTGCATGCCTGATGGCCTTTGTGCATGCATTTCTGGTAGCTTTGTAGGCTTGTCTAGAATGTGGGGTTAGGGAGGATTTAAAGATGGACCAGGCCTTGTTGTGGGCTTTGCAGAGGGCCACTATTGGGGCTGTGATCCAGGGTGATGATGTTTCCTGACCCTGGCTTGTGTTTGAGGGGCATGGGAGTCCCAGACACTCATGAAAATGATTAGGAACTGGGCCAGAGCAGTGTTAACATTTAGGGTGGAGTAAACCAGCTCTCAGTTAGCTTGGTGTAAGTCAGAGAGAAGGAAGTTTGTATTGAGGGAGTTTAGGGGGTGAATATTTATGTATTTCGGGGCAGATTAGGCAGGTGAGTTTTTCTAATGCAGTAAGTAATGCAATGATCACTTAGATCAGGGTCAAGAACTCCTGCAGTGGATGTTCTGTGGGGATGGGAAGATAGTACCATTCAATACGGGTGTGGTTTGAGGAATGGGTATTGTAGTCGGTAATCTCTGTGGTAAGCTGAGTGAGATTGTTGGATTTGATTTTGGAGGTGGTGGTCTTGGAGGAATTGGAGAACCAATTAAGGTTGTGGCTTCCCAGCAGTAGTAATTCACCTGAGTTTGCTAAAGGCAGAAGAGTAGAGACACAATTTGGGAGTACGGCTCGTCCAAGCCGAAGGGAGGCATAGACCACCCTGATGAAGGTGGGGGGGTAGAGGGCATAAAGATTTGGGCGAGGATCAATTCATGAGATCCGTGACAGGATTCTTTTTTCATAAGTGTGCTGGAGAGGGGTTGCCTTATAATCATAGCGACACCACCCCCTCTTTTCCCACAGTCTTGCCAGATAGTTGAGTAGCCGGGGAATGACAGGGATGAATCAGGGTCTTGGTGGATAGCCAAGTTTCCGATAGTACAGGATATCAGGGGAATGTTGAGTTAGCCAGCAATTTGGAAGGTCAAGTTTGGGTAGAAGACTCCTAATGTTGATGTACATGAATTTTAGGCATTTGTCAGAGGATGGGTCTTGTTTAGTTGAGGGGGCATCAAGGTTACATTCTACATCACCAGCTATGAGCAAGCTGAGTAGAAACATAGAAAAGGAGGCTGGAAATTCGCACCCCCTTGTAATGATGTCAGTAGAGAATGTGTTTCTGGAGCGTTATATAAGGGGGTGGAAGAGGTCAGTTGAGAAGGCAAGTTGCTGTGGGAGATCACATGAAAGAAGAGCATAGGTATGGGGTGTGGAGTCGGTGGTGAAGGGGTAAGGTGATGTTTTTGGTAGAGGGGAGTGGTAGGGGCATGAGGGTGGTAGGGTTAAAGCATTCAGTGAGGGTTGTGGGGGAGGAAAGAAGGTAGAAGCGGTAGGACAGAAGGAGGAGTATATAAGTAGTGTGCATGTGGAGATAATTGTGGGCTAAGTGTGTGATTGGGAGGAAAAAGATATAGGCAAGGCTGCAGACTTCATTTGTTGGGAAGACAAGCATAGCAGCAAGTGGAAGGTTAGAGCAGTAAGGAAAATAAACAGGGGCGCTAGGAGGGAGAAGCAGAGCAGAGAAGGCACCTTATACAGCAGGAGGGAGGCAAGGCAAAACTGAGAGGAGGAGTAAACCAAGAGAGATGGGGGCAGAGCATAGCTGATCAGAGGGATGTACCCAGGAGCAGCTGAGGGAGGGGAACAGTACAGCTAGAAAGAGTGAGCAGCTGTTAAGAGCTGCTACTGATGGATGGCCTAGAGGTTAGTGCTGTAGGATATAGAGGGGGAGGTACAGAGGACAATGGTTTGAGTCCCAAAGGAGGCAGTTAATTAGTCAGCAAGGAACAAAAAAAGGAGCTATCTAATTATAACTGTGAAGTTTTAAGCATATTGTTTTAAGTGTATATAGGGGATTGGATTTAATCTGTTAAGGGCACAGTAAGGAGGGTGTACTAAAACAGGGTGAGCAGCAGTGAACAATTGTTACTGCAAAGATGGCTTAGTGGTCAGGGCTGCGGGCTGAAGTGCAGTAGGCACCAGGGGCAAGATGTTCAAGACCCATGGATAGTAAGGGTGTTTGGGGTGGGGTCAAAACCCATGGGTGAGAAGGAGGCTAGAAAGGGAGGTTAGCAATGAACCAGGGTCCAGGGGTTGGGGGAGGGGAGGACTTGACAGAAATGTGAAGAGGAGGGTAGAATAAATTATATTAGATATAAAGAAACCAGTGGAGGCTGGGTTGCAAGGCCTCCTAGGGGGCAAGCAGTATAAGAAGCAGATTGGGAAATCGGGTGATAGAAAACCAAATGGAGCTAATCACGTGATGGTCATGTGGTAGGGGGTGACCTATAAAGGTAATGCCCACCCAGGACTGGAGAGCGAGGTGAGGCAGCCACCGCACAGTGGCGGTGGGTCAAAACAGCTCCTCTGACAATACTGGTGCTCCGTGCCTGGGCAGGGTGTTGGGATGGCCTGCAGCTGCATGGAGAAGGGGGCTGACTGCTCTTGTGGTCCCAATGTGTTTATGTGCCTATCAAAGGAAGTGATGCAGTTAGAAGGGATTAGGGGGGCAGATTGAAAACAAAGGCAACCAAAGGTCAGAGCAGGAAACAAGGGAGGTAAAGAAGGGGGGAGGGAAGCTGAGAAACAAAAGAGATTACATCCTGGGCTAGTACCTTAACCCACACAATATTCCCTTAGCAGATATAGCTCTGTATGGGACAATAATATACCCCCTTAAAGGACAGAAATATACACCCTTAAAGCACACAGTACAAACGGCTAGAAAACTACAACTTATAAACAGCCTTAAAGTAACTAGCAGTACTGTCTCATGATACAGGCTCCATACCGGTAAATTAACAAAGTGCAGAATCAATTAAAACAGCTCCTCCAACAATACTGGTGCTTGACACTAGTGAGGCCCCCACCTGGAGTACAGTGTACAGTTCTGGAGACCTTACATATGAAAGGACATAGACAGGGTAGAGAAGGTTCAGAGGAGGGCAACAAAGATGGTACATGGATTGCATCACAAGTCCTATGAGGACAGGTTGAAGCACTTGAATATGTACTCCCTGGAGGAGGGAGAGAGGGGATATAGTAGAGACATACAAGTATCTTACAGGGAGGAACAGGGTGAAGGAACACACTATTTTTCAGTGAAAAAGATGTTCTAGGACTAGAGGGCATGGGATGAAGTTGGAGGGAGGGTGATTCAGAGGAAGAATCTGCCAACAGTGTCTATGTATCTATGTACCTGGGGAGGGTGTTCGGACAGCCAGCAGCTGCATGGGGGAGTTGGCCGACTGCTCTTACAGTCCCGCTATGTTGATGTGCCTGAGGAGGGTGTTCGGATGGCTGGCAGCTGTATGGTGGAGCAGGCCAACTGCTCTTGTGGTTCTGCTGTGTTGATGTGCCTGTGGAGGGTGTCCAGATGGCCGGCTACTGTGTGGGGGAGCAGGCAGAGTGCTCCTGTGGTCCTGCTGTGTTGATGTGCCTGAGTAGGGTGTTTGGGTGGCCAGCTGCTGTGTAGGGGAGCTAGCCAACTGCTCTAGACTAACCTGATTAGTTTCTTTGACTGGGTAGTCAGGACAGTGGACAGGCACCAGGGGGTGGAAATCCTGTATCTGGATTCAGTAAGGCCTTTGCCTCTGTTTCTCACATGAAATTAATCAGGAAGTTGGAGGACCTGGGTGTAGAGGGATAACTGGTTATGTGGATTAGAAACTGGCTGCAGGATAGAAGTCAGAGGGTGGTGTGTGTGTGTGTGTGGGGGGGGGGAAGGAATTTTCAGAGGCTACACCACTCACTCATGGGGTCCCCCAGGCTTGCTGCTCAGTCCAGTGTTGTTGAACATCCAGTGGTGTAGCACGGTTGGCATGGGCCCTGGAGTAAGGAATGAAATGGGCCCCCCGAGGGTGACATCAGATGTAGATGAGCAGTCAGTGTTCCCCAGCACAATGACTTTATTTGCAGTCACACAATTCAAATGATAACATTACTGCTAGTCCCAGACAAACATCTGTAAAGATAATTTCTTCCCCACCCTTCACTCCAAAGTTTTTATCCCCATATGAAAAAGGACTATTGTTTATTTTTAAGTTCTTTTCAGTTACAGGGAATCATTTTTATTTCAGATCCCCCTTCCTAAAGATGGTTTCTCGCTCCAAGAATCCACAAAGGTTTTATCCCCCAAAGCATGGAAATGGAGCTTTTTTATTTTCCACTTGCAGAAATATTTATTTCAGGTCACCGTCCATGTAAAGACCATTTCACTCCAACCACACTCCTCAAAGGTTTTATCCCCAAAAGTGTAGAAAAGGGACTTTTTTTCTTTTAAGCTCTTTTCAGTTGCAGGGAAGAATTTTAAATACAGGTCCACCTACTCCTAGTAAGGTGTTTGTTTCTCCCCACCACAAGTGTTTACAGGACTTAATTTTTTTAATGCCCTAACCCTTCCAGCTACAGAGATTTTATTTTGCTAAATCTCCTCTCGAAGATAATTTTTGAGTCCCAGTGCTACCTCTCCTCCTTGACACACCCTTGCTTTCTCTCCCAGCACTAGTGTCCCCTCCAACACAGCAAGCATCCACATAATTTTTTTTTTAAGTAGAACATACTGCTCACATCTCCATTTAGAGTGTCCACTGCACCTCTCCAGAAACACAGCAAATTTGCAGAGCGCACCCATGGAGATCAACATGCTATCCACACTCCGATCTACACAACAGCAAACCGTGCAATGAATGGTAGGACACCCCTGGCCAATCAGGTTTCAGCCAGGGTGTCTGCACTCTTCACTTCAGAAAATAGTCAAGGACCCATGCAGGCTGCCTTTGATGCCTGCTTCCAAGTCATGGCCAATTTGGAGACTAAGTGCTCCACCCCCCCAACTGGGGAGTTAGGCAAGTGCTCTCTGCTGCCACTCTGCCACGCTGTCGTATAACAAACTGTGGCAGAGTAGCATAGCATTTCCAGATGGAAATACCGGGATCTGAACTGACAAGGCTATGCTTTGAGCCCTGTGTGGCCATGTCGCACCCGTGCCTGGGCCCCTCCAGCTCATGGGCCCCAGTGCATTACACCAGCTGCACACTCTATAGCTATGCCCCTGTAAACATCTTCATTAGTGATATTGCAGACAGGATAAAAGGTAAAATATGTCTGTTTGCAGATGACACAAAGCTCTGTGGGACAGTAGACATGGAGGAGTGCAACCAAGAGGACCTCTGGGAAGACCTGTGTGAGCTAGAGAAGTGGCCAGATTCTTGGAAACTAAGATTCAAACGCACATGGAGGTGAAGAACCTGGAAACCAAATACTGGCTGGGTGCTGTGTAGGTTACCA
Organism: Neoceratodus forsteri; assembly: GCA_016271365.2. Taxonomy (NCBI): domain Eukaryota; kingdom Metazoa; phylum Chordata; order Ceratodontiformes; family Ceratodontidae; genus Neoceratodus; species Neoceratodus forsteri. The sequence continues at coordinate 257,480,420 of CM028132.1, read as the reverse complement.
GATCAAAGAAGGAGAAGGACTTGGAAGTGATCAGCACGAGTGACATAAAGCACTCAGCACACTGCAGGTAAGCAGCATCAAAAGGCAAATTGGATGCTGGACTGCATAGCCAGGGGTATAGCTAGCAAGAATGGTTGATGTCATTCTGCCACAGTTCAGATCTTTAGTTCACCCACACCTTGAGTACAGTGTGCAGTATTGGTGCCCCTACCAAAAGAGGGACATCAATGTGCTTGAATCAGTCCAGAGAAGGATAACCAAAATGATCCAGGGACAGTAAGGCAGAACATAAAAGGAGCAACTCAGAGATATCAACATGTACTCCCTGGAGGATAGCAGGGAGAGGGCTGACATGATCAAAACCTTCAAGTACCTTTAAGGTTTCAACAGGGAGAGGTCTGAAGGCCCATTTAACCTTAGTAGAAACAGGACCAATAGGATGCACTGCCTTAAGTATGGGCTGGCAGTATAGCCTAGAGGTAAGAGGAACGAGGTCTGAAGAAGCTTGATACATCCAGCAGACCAGACCTGAGTTTGATTCTCACAACCTCCACTTGCATATTATGTGACTCTGAGCAAGTCACTTAACTGCCCAGTGCTCCCAGGTCACCCCTGAAAACAGGCACTTGTGCCTAGTGGGCCTTACCCGGTTACCAAAGATTACAATAAATAAAATAAAGTGGGTAGGGGGAAGATTCAGGAGAGAAATGAGGAGGCACTTTTCCACAGAGAGGGTGGTAGCAAAGTGGAATAAGTAACTGGAGGAAATAGTCTCCCTGAAGACAGTGGACAGCTTCAAGAGAAGTTGGGACATAGTAAAGGGAAAAACTGCATGTAGGTGAGGGAGAGTGGTGGGAGTACATCAATGGGCAGGGAAGAGTAGATAATGGAGAGGGGTACAGATTCTTCACTAGACACTAAGGGTCTGCAAACTAGAGCCGAAATAATAGACTGCAATGCCTTTTTCTGCTGGTTCAATCATATGTTCATATGTATGTTCGTATGGTGCTCTGCCTCCCCCTCTCCTGCTTCCCTTTCACCCTGGATTCTAACTTCTCTCCCTCCATGCTGACACTTCAGCTGTCCCCTGCTCCCCCTCCCCTACTCTTGTCTCCATTTCATGCTTCTGCATCTCTGCTGTGGATGCCCTTACGACCCTGTGTTCACTAAGCCCTTCCAAGATTCATAACTCTGATTGACTTGATCCAAAACTTTGCATCCATCATGCTCTGCTACTGGTGCTCCAATTAATAGCCAGAAAACATGAGAAGTGCACACAAGGATAAGCAGTGCTCATGAAAAAAGCAGCAATTCTGTAAATGAAGAATTCATGCACTCACCGCCCAAATAGAAAGCAAATGCCAAACAGCTTATTGAAATATTTTAAATGTCATTTATTGACATCAGACTGGAATGAAAATCACACCACAAACATGTCCTTTCCTGACGCATTTCAGACAGTATCTGTCCTTTATCAAGTATCTGTCCTTGAATAAAGGACAGATACTGTACAAAATGCATCAGACAAGGACGTGTTTGTGGGGTCATTTTCACTCTGGTCTGATGTCAATAAATGACTTTTAAAATATTTCAATAAGCTGTTTGGTGTCTGCTCTCTATTTGGGGAAGTGAGTGCCTGAATGCTCCTATTAATACCCTCTTCAACCTTTCATTTCCTCTCAGGATGAAAAGGATCTGGAAGCTTGGCAAAGTCCTATTTCACAAATGGAGGGACTCCTCTGCCTCCGGAGTTACAGTCTCATTTGATTCCTTCCTTCCCTGGCCAAGGTTCAGGTGACGATACTTGCTCAGCTACCCTCCTTCTTTGATGCCTCCTCTTTCCTTTTCATCTTCAAGTGCTGTCTTTTGTAAATCCCACTCTAACATACCCTCTCTGCTCTGTATCACTGACATTATATTAGTAGGCATGAACTAGGGACATATCACTGCTGCCATATCCATTGACCTGACCAAGGCCTTTGATACTGTGGCCCACCCCATCCTCCATAATTACCTTGTTAGGAGGGACAGACTGACATTGTGGTTAGTTGACTTAAGTCCTAACCTTTGGACTGGCTCCACTTGGTCCAGGTTGGCGATGCCTTATTCTCCCTATCCTTATCAGCACGTGAGTCCCTCAGGTTTTAATTCTGGACCCCATCCTCTTTACCTTTTTTCTCAGTGACCTGCCCTCAGCCTGTAACTCCATGAGCATCCATATGTACATGGATGACACAGTTCTCTTTATTTCAGGTGCCTTAGCTCTTAAACTTGAACTGTTGCTTCAGCCTGACTTTATGTCCAGTGATAATCCTGTTTAAACCAACACTGTTTGAATATTAAAAGCCTGTTCCATGACATTTGACAACACACAGAAGCTGGCTAGACTCCTTAAAATCCCTGCCTTCAAGAACCTTGATGAAATCACACTCTTGAATAAATACCCTATGTCAAGTACCTTAGTCTGTGTGATGTCAAAACTTGATTTCCACCCAAATGATGCAATGCATAAAAGACTGCCACAACCTTGGCACATTATACAGTAGCTAATCCTGCTGGTGTGATATGAGATTATCTTCAAGAAGATCCTGCCAGTATTACTGCGTGTATGTGATTTAGAATGATTCTCCCCAAACCATCCTAGCCGGACAGGACTCCCTCTTTTATTACAGCTGCATGGGGATGTCACCATGCTGATGTATTGCTATCACATAATAGAAGAAGGGGCTGTGGAAGCACATGACTGGATACCCAGATGGTGTCCTTCCACAGTGAAATCAAAGCACAATTACATGTGGTCATGACCATTCACCATAGTGCTGTTCACCCCCTGTCTCCTCTGCACTATTTTCTTGCTCTGCACTCACTTCTGGTTCACTTCTGGGCTCAAAGCACTGCTTTTACTTTTAAAATAAAATATTTTTTATTTTTATACTACCCCGAGTCTGTTGCTGATCACTAAGCTGACTGCTGAGCGACTAACAGCACAGTTCTGCTTTCCCCTACTCATAGATCTAACCCAAGTGATAGGGACAGTATAAAGTCTATGTTTAAAATGGGAACTAAAGACCCATCTGTGGAGACAAGCGTTTATGGGTTAATGTTTGTATTATTAGGATTTTTAAATATGTATTTATTTCTGTGATTTTATTGTTCATCTGTACTGCGCCTTGATGCTTGGAAGGCACTTTATAAATAAAGTTTTATTATTTTATTATTATTATTATTATTATTTAGTCACTTTTTTTTCTGATTACCAGCATGACTTCACAAGAATAGATACCTGCAACACATTCTTTGAAATTATTGTAGATCGTGATTACCTTAGTTTTTCACACAGACAATACATTTTGAACGTGTAAAATATATTTAATACTGCTAGCTGCAGGCTTTTTTGGTTTTTTTGGTCACACATAGTATTCTAATGCAGCTGTCATTCAACATTTCTGTTCTTCCGCCTGCTGACACTCCAAGTGATGAAGCTTTCTGGCCAGCCAACAGCCCTGTATGCCGTAAAGCATGCATGCTGCATGCAGCGCTAAACACAATACTAAATTGCTGTGCATATAAATAAATAAAATGTGGCTGGGTATCTCCTCCTTGATTGTAAATGATGATGTAAACTATTTGAAGTACTGTAATGTAATGTTATGCAGTGCATTTTTTTCAATTGATAGCAAGTCACATATGTATGTTTAATACAGTATCCAGCTAATGGCATTTCATTTGTGTTAAGTACTAGTAGTTGACATCATTATTTACATGCAAGAAGAAACACAACCACATTTTATTTATTTAAATGTACAGCAATTTAATATTGTTGTTAGCACTGTATGCAGTATGCATGCTTTATTTAAACTTGTATTACGATGGCTGAGAAGCCTCACTTGTTTCCATATAAGCTTCCTTGGTATCCTAGTAACTCACTGTAGTAAGAGCACCTTGTGGTTCACTAAAGAACTGACCTGATTTTACCTCATAACTATGCTATGTGTATAGAGAGCAGAGTATCAAAGTGGGAGAGAGAAATACTGGCCACTACTCTTGGGCATTGTAGTGTCAGCTTCCAATGTTATTTTCAGCACAGCAGTAGGTCAGTACCTTTTGAAAAACAACCAAAAAAGTAGTGGCTTAATGACACCACAGAGTGAACAGAACACACTGAAATACTTTAATAATGGCATCACTGTCATGTTGAATGAAATGCATGTTGAGAATCTAAGCAATCAGGAACACTGTTTTTTGATGTGGGGGTAACCATGATTGTATATCTACACAATTTTGCCTATCTGCAACCTCAGTGGCTGCACTCCACTGCACAAGCCCATTTGGCAATTGAACTGCCATTCATATATATTTAAGCACTAAGATATGGACAGAGGTTAGATTAACAGTCTCCCAATGGGGTGATTAACTGTTAATGTAACCCCTGTCCATATGTTATTGCTATTATTATAATAGGGATTAAAAAATTCAGACTGTTTCATTTGTTGGTGGCATTTTATCCATAAATACCTATTTTACATTGAAATAGTCCTTCCGCATTTACTTTAAACTGGCTGTGAATACACATCTATCTACAGCTGGTAAACTCGTGCATTCACCAATTACATTTTCTGAAGCAGTCTGTACTGTCTGTGGGGTCTGACAGTGAAAGTTACTTTGTAATGTTATTTTCATTCCAAAATGAGATCTGTAAGTGTGACTTTTAATGGTTCAGAAAACTGGACTATGGCTTTGAGCATGTGCACCAGTGTCATCTGATCTGTTTTGAAAACACATAAAAGTGACACTTATAACGGAATAAAAATTAAATAACCCAGTGCAGAATAACAGGCACTTTCAAATCTCATAGATAGTAGACACTTACTCTAAAGAATTGTAACCTAAGACAATACATGCTTAAGGCTCTGCCACTTGACTTATAATGTCAAATGGTATGGGGGAGCAGTGTTAATGCTAGTGTGTACAATGCTTTCAAGAGTGTTAATGATGGCAAAATAATGGTAATTTATAGAAAATGACTGGTGATATTCTTTGTCCTCCCCAAGAGATTAAACATAAGACCTATTGCTTAAATTTTTAGACATGAATTACATTACCCCCAGCATCAAAAAAGAGCATTACTAAATGCCTTGATTCTCAACACACATGTCATTCAGTATGACAGTGTTGCCAGTGTTAATGTATTTCAGTGCATTCCTTTTACTCTGTGGTGCCATTAAACCATTACTTTTTTTTTGTTTTTTAGAAAGTGCTACCCTACTGCTGTGCTGAAAATAAAATCAGAAGCTGACACTGTCATACCCATGAGTAGTGGTTGGATGTCTCTCTCTCTCTCTCTCTCTCTCTCTCTCTCTCTCTCTCTCTCTCTTTCCTGCTTTTATACTCAGCCCTGTATACAGGGAGCATCCCATTAAAAACACATTTTTTAAAACTTGTATTATGCTGGCTGAGAAGCCTCATGCATTCATGTGTAAGCTTCCTTGGTATCCTAGGTAACTCACTGTAGTAAGAGCACCTTGGAGTTCACTAAAGAACTGACCTAACTTTACATCATAGCTATGTTCTCTGTATACAGAGCAGAAAATAAAAGTGTGAAAGAGAGAAACACCAGCCACTATTCTTGGGCATGGTGGTTTCAGCTTCCAGACTTATTTTCAGCAAAGCAGCATGTGAGTACCTTTTGAAAAACACCAAAAAAAAAGTAGTTTAATGGTACTGCAGAGTGAACAGGATGTACCGAAATATATTAATAGTGGCATCACTGTCATGTTGAAAGAAATGAATGTTGAGAATTAAGGCATTCAGGGACACTGTTTTTTGATAAATGACCTTTTTGGGAGGGGGGGGGCAGCAAGGGCCTGTGTGAGTTTAGACAAGTTGTTCATTAGAACAGAAACATATATTGTAATATAATTAACTCTCACATTAATAGTTCAGTTTTTTTTTGCAGAAAAAAGTTAGTGACTGTTATCATACTTTTCATAATTAAAAAATAATTGGTACATGCTGGACTTACCAATGGGGAACCAGTGTGTGTTGTGTGTGTGTGTGTGTGTGTGTGTGTGTGTGTGTGTGTGTGTGTGTGTGTGTGTGTGTGTGTGTGTGTGAGCACTAGATGGGAGGGACATTGCCAACAACAATTGGGTGAGGGAAGGAGGTGTACCACTGGATGAAATCCCTATGGAGATGCTGTCTGAACCGCTGTTGATGACGGCTAACCAGAAGAATGACATAAACACAACAGGGACTGCTTCTCTGTAAGCACAATGCAAACACACAAAAACAAGCATTTATCAATGCCGAATGTTGTCTTGCTGGCATGGGCATTGATAGTGCAGGAGTTAGAGAGATGCATAATAGGAATGGCAGTGAATTATTGAACTGACACCAACCCCACCCCCACCCTGCAGAGACTGACAGGCATTGGGGTGTGCCTTTGGGTCATCAGACATAATGCTCATGCCATTTCACCTCACTCTACCCTGCAGACACAGACAAATTTCATGGTGTGCCTTGAGGTATTCGGCCTTATGCTCACCCCATTCCATCAGGAAATACATTGAAATGGGTGCAGTATAGGAGAATGGGGTGAACTTTGGGGCCAAAGAGTCCAAGGCACATCTCGATGCCTGTCACTAGCTGCAGGGTGGGGTGGGGGTGAAATGGCAGGAGCATTATACCTGACAATCCCAATAAACACCCCTGATGCCTGTTAGTCTCTACAGGGTGGGTCATTATGATTGGAAACCCTAATGCCCAGGCCATTTGCTGGTATTTTCACTCCAAATTTTCAACATGGGCTTTTTGTGACTATCAGTTCATTAGCCGAAAGGTGATTTTGCACAGCGAATGCACCATTTGGAGCCACAGGTGTGAAAACACATTTTGGGCAGGATGTTAAAAATGACAGCTGTACTGTTCATGAGAAAGTATAAAAAAATGGCAATGTTGAAAATCTGAAGTGAAAATCTGAAAAATTGGTAAAGTCACGAGCATGCATAGAAACTGCACAACGCACGCCCATAACACAATTATTTTGGTGACTTTTTTAACCAAATATTTAACATAGGCATTTTGGGATCTCCTCTCATGAACAGTGGCACTGTGATTTTGTTCATCTGTCCCGAAAGTTGATTTCCCAGAGCGACTGCGCCATTGTGCGCCAGATGTTCAAAAACATGTTTTGGACAGGATGTGAAAAATGACAGCTGTACTGTTCATAAGGAGGTGTGAAAAAATAGCAATGTTGAAAATCAGGAGTAAAAATATTAAAAATTGTCAGAGTGATGAGGGTGTGTGGAAACTGTGTAATGCATGCTTGTAACACAGTCATGTTTTGGAATTTGTTCACCAAATTTTCAACTTAGGTTGTTCGGGACCCAACCTCATGAACAGTAGCACTGTCATTTCGTTACTTTAACCAGAAATGTGATTCCACACAGTGACCACGAAATCACCATTCGGGATGGAGTAATGAGATGACAGTGCATGTGTTCATGAGGTGGGGTCCCAAGAAGCCCATATGGAAAATTTGCAGCCGAAATTCAAACAAATGGCTGAGATATCCACCTAAGTTGACCCCCCCCCATTGATGCCATTATACAGCTTACCTGCATTTCCTCATTTTGCAGTTTGGCTTTGAAGAGTCCAGATGTGTTCCCGCTCCACCGAAGATCACAGCGTACGACCTTTGTAGGTAAGAATGGGTGAGGGGGTGTGGGGAGGTGGGGTGCACAGCAGGTGGGTGCGGTTTGGGGGAAGGGCACTACAAACAATGGACTGTTTTCTTTTTTCAAGTACAAAAAAACAATGAAAAATCAGACACTATGGCACAAGACAGTTTTCTTTCTTTACAGGTTTAATGATACAAATGTTGGGCACACTGGGGCTGGCTCCCAGTGTGCCTCACTGTTTTCAGGGTGATGTTGGCCACACTGGGGTGGGTTCTATGTGCCACACAATGGGGTGGGGGCGGGGGAGGAACTGACGACTCAGTCGGCTTTCTGTGAGCAGAAGCACATGGGGTGGGCTCCCAGTGTGCCGCACAATGTGGGGGGGTTGGCGGACATGCAAACATGGGGATTACACTGCTACTGTCGGCCTTCTTTGTGATTGTGTGGCAGCAACTGGAGCCGCCACCATGTTTATTTAAATGTTTCACCAGGAAAGGCACTTATGGGAGGGATGTCATCTGTGCCACTGCATGATGACGAGCTTGTCTCCGATTGCAGTGGCACATTTCTTTCAATTTGGTGGCACTTTACATAATACTTGTGTCAGCTCTAGCATGCTAGCTATTTGGGGATTGAGGGACTCACCAACTAAAGCATGCTCTACATTCACCACAACACTGACACACCTCTGAAAGTGCTACTACCCCAATATGTAATAGTGTGTGTGGGCAAGCTAACATAAAAATGCAAACACATTATTAGACATGTTACGGAGTCAGGAAGAGGACACACTTTGTCTTTCTTGGACATAGAGATGGTCGGACTTGGACAAAGGGGAGGGGGCTAGCACAAACCTTCTCCTTTCAATGTGGATTCACCACCCGAAATTGACTTCTGAACTTGGTGTTAATGAGAGAGTGGAACACATTCCATTTTTATGCTAAAAAAGGTGTAAAAAAGTGTGTTTCAGTGAATGAAATGAATCGAGAAATTATTGGTGTGTTACTGCATATCTCTGTCATAAAAGTTTTTTGTTATACTTTTTTAATCCTCTGCAATTAAAACCTCCAAGAGGAAATTGGGTTGTATACTGCCAGGTGAATCAGATAGGTTAGTTTAAAACCTCAGTGCTGTTACCTTGTGAATAAAGGAGCAGCTTTTCTTTTGCACATCAGGGCAATCAGCTGTCATTCTGCAGCTGCATGCGTTTGCCTCCAACTGTGTAGCATCACTCATTTGACAAGTTTTCTCCCCTATCTACCATAGCTCAACATATACCTTAAGCCTGGTTTCCTGAGGTAAACATTTATCCCTACATGAAGATGTTTTTCTGAATAACTTTTGTGTTTTAACTCTCATTTTGACAACAAGACTGTAATGTAATTTACTTAATTGTTTCAGTTTTGTTGTGTATGATCATGAATGATTAGTAACAATGTTGATGTGGCTTGAATTGTCTCCACTTTTGATCTGTAATACTGATGTGGCTAGAAGCGTCCTGCAGTCGCCATCTTTGCTTTGTTCCCTGGTCCGCCTCCCTCCTGCCAGTCCATTTCCCTTCATGACCCCAGACCTCCTGATTAGTCCCTGTTTTTGATCTGTAATACTGATGTGGCTAGAATTGTTCTGTAGTCACCATATTTGCTCTGTTCCCTGGCCCCCCCACCAGCCCATTTCCTGCCGTGGCCCCAGACCTCCATTAGTTAGTAGCCTTGACCCCTTAATCCTTTGATCTATCCCAGCCCTTCTAATCCTCTTTGATTGCTCCCTCTAGGCACACATCCCCATAGAAGAGAGCCAGAAGCTCTGGGCTCTCCTACTGCAGCTGCTGGCTCTAAGACCCCCTCCCTACTGAAGATACAGCCTAGATTGTGGTCGGTGAACCTCTGATAGCCTGCCACCACTTCCGTGATGGCTTCCCAATGACCCACCAACCTCAAATCCTGGACGGGCACTTCCTTTATAGGTAGGGGTGTTGGGTGACTCTGACACGTGTAGCAATTATTTCCCTTATCTCCCCCTAGCATCTTATTTTGCCAAGCCACTATAGGTCACTGTGCGCTCCCCTGCAGCTTACACACAGTTCATAAATAGAATTGTTTGGATCTAATTCCTTCAGCCTAACCTGCCACTGTTCCCACTGCCTCTCTCACCACTAACTCCCTGAGCAAATCCCAGCTCCACTCCTTTTCTCCTCTGTCTCCCTCCCCAGGACTTGAACCCCAACCTGTGGGACTCAGACCATTCAGTAGCCTGCAAAATGGTCCACAAGGCTAGACAGTTTGTTAGTACTTCACAAAAGTGGGAGCGAGACAGAGGAAGGAAAGTACAGACCTGTCAGTTTGACCTCAGTGGTAGGGAAAATGATGGAATCACTTCTGAAGGAAAGAATTGTTGAGTACCTAGATGCCAGTGGGGCACAGGACCCAAGGCAGCATGGATTTGCAGTGGGAAGGTCATGTCAGATGAATATAATTGATTTCTTTGACTGAGTGACCAAAGCAGTAGACCAGGGAGGGGCTGTGGACATGGCCTACCTAGACTTTAGCAAGGCATTTGACACAGTCCCACACAAAAGATTAATAAACAAATTAGCCAGCCTGGGAGTGGGTCCCATGGTGGTAGCCTGGATAAAATATTGGCTGGACAACAGGACACAGAAGGTAATAGTAAACGGAGTCCACTCTGAAGAAAGGGGAGTTACTAGTGGGTACCACATGGTTCAGTACCGGGTCCGGTCCTTTTTAATGCCTTCATTCTGTAAGTGACATTGTAGAGGAACTGGAAGGAAAAGTACACCTCTTTGCAGATGATACAAAGATCTGCAACAGGGTTGATACACAAGGGGGGTTGGAAAGGATGAGAAGGGACTTGACAAGGTTGGAGGAATGGTCAGAAGTATGGCAGCTTGGATTCAATGCAAAGAAGTGCAAAATAATGCACCTGGGGAAAAAAACCCAAGGGAAGAGTACACAATGGGGGGGGGGGGTTGTAACAACAACAAAAATGGAAAGGGACCTGGGAGTAATCATATCAAATGACCTAAAGGTTATCAAGCAATGTGAGAAGGCAGTAGGGATGGCTGGCGGGATATTGGGATATATAGGGAGAGGCATCACCAGTAGAAAACAGGAAGTTGTTATCCCTCTGTACAGACAGCTGGTGAGACCCCATCTGGAGTACTGCATCCAGTTCTGGAGACCCCATCTCTGCAATGACATAGACAGGATGGAGGCAGTCAGAGGAGGGCAACTAAAATGGTGCAGGGTCTGCAACAGAAGCCATATGAGGAGAGACTAAAGGGGCTTAATATGTATACCCATGAGGAAAGGAGACAGAGGGGGGACATAATAGAAACTTTTAAGTACCTCAAGGGAATCATCAAACTCCAAGAGGGTAGCATCTTTCAGAAAAAGAGATGTGCAAGAACAAGGAACACAATTTGAAGATAGAGGGGGGGGAACGGCTCAGGGGCAATGTGTGGAAGTATTTTTTCACAGAGACGGTGGTGGATGCATGGAATGGCCTTCCTGAGGAGGTTGTGGGGTCAAAAACAGTGGAGGAATTCAGGAATGCATGGGACAGACCTAAGGCAATTATTGTGGGGGTTAGGAAGAAATAGGCTGTTGGTTAACTAGGATCTGCAGCTTATTCAGTAGGTAGGGAACTGGGCAGACTAGGTGAGCCAAGCGGTCCTTATCTGCCATCAAAGTCTATGTTTCTGTGTTTCTATTACTCCCACATACTTTGATCTTTTAGTACCTTGGCCTCCCCACACTTGGTTCAGCCCTACGCTCCTCACACTTAGTACATCCTCCCCTGGCCTGTTTGAACTCCAAAATTGGGCCCTTTCAAATGTGAACTACGTCACCACTAAACTTAGCAGCTGTGACTGTTGTCTCCTAAATCTTACTCTCATGCTAAAAATGGTTAAGGTCATCCCCTACCTTGTGTCTTTACCTCTCCCAAAAAGGTTTCTGAGTGGTACCCACACACTCCCTTATTTCTCCCCCCACCCCCCCTCCTTATCTAATCCACTCCTGTTTTGGTACTAGCAGCATCTCCTAGTACTCCCCTCCCCCTACCCCTCCCTGAAGGCCTGACTTGGCTGCTCTTAATTTCCCATTTAAATGTTCTGATGAAATAATTACTGTCTATGCTACTGTAACTTTATGCAGAATTGTCATTCTTATTATAGTCTTTACTGTGTATATTATGCCCAGTTTGATGTATATATTGCTGTTTGGCTTTGTTTGTATTCATTGTTCTCTCGCTGACACAGAACCTTTGTATAAGAGTCTCTGGTTCATACATCTTGTAATCCTCATAATAAACAAATAAATAAATAAATAACTCAAACTCCTCCACTGAGCTCCTTAGAGTACCCTCTTCTGCTGTTCTTTTGGAACCTGCCTATTGTATGCCCAACCTTGCCCTCTCACTCAAACTATGGCTCCCTGTAAAAAGGAGTTTTTTATTGCTCTCCTACTCATTTATCCTTAATTGCAGGTGCTCTGCTGAGCACACCAGAATATACATCAACCAATCAAATGCCCCAGTATCTCTTTCACACAGAACTGGCACAAACAGTGTCATTACAGAAGCATATGCTAAACCAAGCACCCAAGCTGGGTACCTTCCCATCGACTATGGTAAAACAGCCATACTCATCCTACCCCTTCTCACCATCTTGCCGAGCACAAAAAAGAAAGCAGGAGCCAGTAAGAATAAGCGTACTGCAAACCTAAAAAGACTAATTCACAACACACACTCCATAGACCAGAACAGATGGTCAGCACACCAATATGTGGCAATAAAATCCAAATTTAAAGCAGTTAATACAATAGTCCAAAAAAAAAACAACAACACAGCAGCAACAGTTAAAAGGCATAGGTTTGAACACTTTCTTTGTGCATTCAGTAAGTCATAGCAACCACGCATACAATACCCATTGCCCCTCCTACCAATACATATCTCACAGTTGACACTGGATAACTCACACAATAGTAGCTCCAGAGCCACTCCAATATCACCCCCCTCCCACCCACACACACATCCACACTGGTGTCCCGCCATAGCTGCCCTTGGCCCCTAATTTGGCCCACCATCCACACCATACACTCCCTACCTACACCTTGCACATGCTACATGGGTAATGGTAGTGATCCTTTGTCTAGCCACTCAAATAAGTGCCTACCCCTACTCAGACTCATCTCACTGCTCTTGCTACTGTCTGGAAATGTCCACCCCAATCCAGGGCCAGGGACGCCCACACCACCCCACCCAACGCCCATCGCTGGACTCCACATTGCATCGATGAACATATGCAGTATTCTTTAAAAAACAGCAGCATGCCAGTGCTGGATCATCTTGTACCAACCAGACGTCCTGGTACTGATTGAGACTTGGCTCTCCTAGACTCTCCCCAGACTCTTTCATATCTTTCCCAGGTTACTCACTCTACCGATTGGACAGAGTGGACAAATGAAGCGGTGGCTGTACAATATACATGCGGTACTCATTACTGGCTCATGCTATACCACCACCAGCCCTGGAAAATGGAGCCCAAGCCATATCATTAAAAATCACACCTGACCCATCCAAGGTCCCCCCTAATAGTCACAGCAGCTTACATCCCGGCACTCAAACAGTCCCAGTTGCTGCCCCCTTTCACAGAATACATTTCCAGCCTTCCACATAAATCAGAACACATCATTCTGTGCGACCTCAATCTAAATTGGCTTATCAACACAACCTCCACATTCAAGGATGCTTTCGCTGTACAAAACCTCCACCAACTAGTGACCCAGCCCACTAAGAGTAGTAGTTTAATTGTTTAGCAATTTTGCCATTGCAATACAAAAAGATAGTCAATAAATAAAATACATATATACACATAACACATATTACAAACAATAATAAAAACTTGTGCTACATATTCCAAACATTTCCCACTTTCATCGACTAGGTCTAAACTTAAAGTCTCACTATTGTATCTTATTGCACAATAAATCCTTGGATGCGCTTATATCTCAGCTTTTTCACTTCAATAAGGAAGATAGCCAATTCATTTAGCATTTCAAAGTTTTCTGAGTTGAACAGAAGATCCAGTATGTATTTGTTAGGCATATATAAAGAACCAATATATTTACCTAATCTTTTACTACGAAGGTGTTCATATCATGGGCATCTTAATACTACATATTTCAACTCCTCTAGTTCCTGTAAATGGCAATAACAGTTACTGGAATTAGTTTCCCCTTTATTATACTTTGCCTCAATGACATTACTTCGGAAGACTTCAAACCTAAATTGGGCAGTTACATTTCTAAATTCAACACGACCCAGCCCACGAGACACAACCGGTCCACTAGCATCCATACCTTACTAGACATCAACCTCTCCAACCGACCCCATAGAATCAAGGACATTGTGGTCCTACCAGACTCCCTCAGTGACCACTCCCCAGTTATCTTTACTTGGTCTGGCATGCAGCCTGCCCCTGCACCCACTGCCACTCTCCGACACCTCCTCTGCCCCATGAACCTCAACAAAGTCAAGGAACACCTCACCCACTGGGACTGGTCACGAATATACCAGGCTACCAGCGTAGCTCTAGAATACTTCCACAGCTCCTTGAATCTAGCCTGCGACACCTTTGCCCCCATATAAAAAGACCCACACCAAGTGGCACAACACACCATGGATAACACCTTCTCTCATCCAACAGCTGAAAAACAGGGACAATCTGTAGCATAAAGCAAAAGACTCAGGAAAACCTGTGGATAGACAGGCATATCGAGCAGAATGGAATAGATTCACCTGGTCCATCCACCAGGCAAAAGCTGAGCATTTTAGGACCACACTTACCTCCTTCTGGGGGTCATCCTGAAAATTCTGGGATAACATAAAACCACTAAATGGCAAATTGTGGTCCCCACCCCCCTCACAGATCACAAAAAAACAGCTCTATTACCACTGACCCAAAAGAAATCTCCAGCACTATCAACACGAGCTTCACGGATCTCAGCTCAATACTTCTCCAAAAGTTTTTCAACCCCATACCCACCTCCAATCCCCCCCTACTTCCCACACCCGTCTTTTTACCTCCAGGCCATCACCCTTCAGGAAGCTGAGCCTTACCTAACAAAGGCCCTGAATGGGTCCAGCCCCCTTAAAGACCCACTGCACACAAAACTCCTCCACCTGATGCTAGATGTATTGCTCCTTCCCCTTACTGGTCTCTTAAACCACTCCATCTGCCTTGGCCAGTTTCCAAAAAAATTGAAAAATTCGGTTGTGATGCCCATCCACAAAGGTGGAGACCACCTATCCCCCAGGAATTACCGTCCAATCTCCATTCTCCATTCTCCCCCCTCTCCAAAGCACCGGAAAAGGTAGTGGCTGACCAGCTTACAGCATACCTAGACACCCATAACCTGCTCTACAGTCAGCAACATGGATTCCGATCTGGGCATAGCAATACCACGGCCCTCATGGAATTTTCAAGCTATGTCCACTCCGCGCTTGACAAGGGCCAGCTGGCAGGAGCTGTATTTATAGACCTATCCATGGCCTTCGACATGGTCAGTCACCCCCACCTACTTGACACCCTCATGCTAACGGGTTTTTCCCAAGGGCCTCTGGACTGGTTCTTCAGCTACCTGGCATCCAGGACACAGTGCATCAGGATTAACACTACTCTATCCTGCACCCGCCAGATAAAATCTGGTGTCCCGCAGGGCTCCATTCTGGGGCTGTTACTTTTTAGTCTGTTTCTCACTGCCCTCTCCTCCTTGTGTCCTGAAAAAACCCTACTATACGCCACCGCCACCATAGTATGTACCTCCCACACTAGCCCCCTCAGCCTACAAGCCTTGCTTCAGCAATCATTCAGCCTTGCCAAACAATGGTTCAATGACCATAGACTAGTCATAACCTGAGAAAAAGAAAGACCATGCTATTTGCACACCACCAGAGCAAAATAAAAAGCTCAATCCTCCAAATACTCTCCAGCTCTCTCCACCCCCTAGAACAGGTCTCCTCCTATAAATACCTGGGGGTTACTTTCAACTCTGCTCTCACCTTCCATGCGTACATCAGCACACTCTCATCAGTGGCTAACATGCATATCAGCCTCCTATATCACTATAAGGACAGCCTTCACCCTGATGCACTGAGGCTAGCCATCACCTCATCTGTCATGTCCCTGATTGACTATGGCCTGCTAGTCTATGCCGCTGCAGATGCCATGGCTATCAACAAAATAAAACTGGTCATAAACAAAGCCTGTAGGATCATGTCAGGTGCATGCCGTACAACACACACATGCACCCTCTACTCCCTCGCCCAAATCCTCAATTTTGAGGAGAGGCTACAGTACCAGGTCTGCCTCATGTTAAAAAAATCCCTACTAGGAATTACTCCCCCTGGAGTCTTGGCATTCCTAACAACCAACACACATACAGTAAATACCCATAGTTCCATTACAGCATCAATGGAAGTCCCTAGGGTCATGACTACCCTAGCAAAGAGATACTTTCTCATCAGGGCCCCTACCTGGTACAACTCCCTGCCTGCATTGGCCACCCACCACCCAAAGCTCGATGCCTTCAAGGTGGCCCTCAGAAACCACCTCCTCACCTCCCACGCCTGCACATGCCCATAATGGGCCCACTGTGCTGCCCACCCACCAGCACGACAACGCTGCACAGCAGTTAATAGTATCATGTCTAATGTGTTAATTATAACAAAGCCTAAATCTCCAGGCTGCGTATCTCTCAGGGCAATAATATGGTCCCAATATGTAGCGATCTGTTTAGCAAACATTCTGTATAGGCCTTAATTGTTATAACCTGTTGAGCTACCTCTGTATAAAATGGAATCTTATATATTACCTTGTACAAAGTGTATCTCTGTATATAATGGAATCCTATGTTACCACTGTACAAAATGTGTTACCTCCCCTCTGTACCATACTGTGTCTGTTTAACCTGCTGTATTATGTTGAATACTGGTCACTGATGTGGAGCCTTTTGGAAATGAGTCTCTGACTCAAAGATTTGTAATTCTGATATCTTTAAATAAATAAAATAAATAAATATTATAAATAACTCTACAAATAACAGTCTTAGCAGGCTAAAAAATACTAGTCTCATCAAACTTGAAATAGATTTTATTTTCAGCAGGCAAGAAATAAATTACAGGTTATGCAGCGACACAAAGTCATTTAATCCTCTTGGTTTGACAGTATCCAGCGTGATGATCCAAAAAGTGTCTAATTTTAACAGTTTATCTTTTAAGCTACCACCTCTCTGATCCAGGGTTACTTTTTCAGTGCCAAAAAATTGCAAAACCGATGTAGACGTATGATGTGCTTCTTTAAAGTGCCTAGCAATTGCATAACTGTCACTGTTGGTGCGTATTGCAGTTTTATGTTCAGCCACCCTCTGTTTTAGGGCACGCTTTGTTTGTCCCACATGATAAATTCCACATAGGCGAGTGAGTACATAAAATAACACCTTTGGTACTGCAATTAATAAAATGGTCTACAGTGTATCTCTTCCTTGTATGTGGATGTGTAAATGAATTGATGTTTTGAGTACTACTATAGTGGGTGCAGTGCCCACATTTAAAATTTCCTGTGGAAGGCTTTGGAAGTCAATTGCCAGCATTTTCTCGTTTAGGCAGCAGAGTATGCACCAACATGTCTCTTATATTTTGTCCTCTCCTGTATGCAATTCTAGGCACTTGAGCACATATTGCATCACTCTTTTTGTCTCCTTGTAGTATATTCCAGTGTCTCTTTACTATATTTCCAATTTAGTTAGCTCTTGGAAAGTAGTGTGTAACACAAATTATCTCTGAATCTTTTAGTTCATTTCCATTTTCATTTTCATCTTCAGTTACGTTTTTATCAATAAGTTTCATCCTGTCAGTTTGTTTAGCAAAATTATAGGCTTTTTCAATGCTATATTGTGTATACTGTGACTTGTAAAATCGTGATTTCATTTCATTACTACATTTTTCAAAATCAGTGTCTCTTGAGCATGTTCATCTTGCTCTAAGAAATTGACCCTTAGGAATGTTACCTATTAAGGGTTTTGGATGACAACGTTCTGATTGTAAAACTGTATTACGAGATGCTTTTTTTCTGTACATTTTACTTTCATGTTTATTATTGCATTTGAAAATTGTCAGATCTAGAAAATTAATTTCTTGTATATTCCATTCCACTGTAAATTTGAAGTGCTGCTAGTTGAATTAACATAATCCATAAGCAAAGACAAGTCACTTTCAGATCCCCTCCAGATCATAAAACAATTGTCAATGTATCTTTTCCACACAGGAATGCTAGCAAAAAATGGATTATTAATATCTTGTATAAAGGTTTTTTCCCATTGGCCAATGTACAGATTCACCAGATTCAGGGCGAAAGTGGTGCCCATGCTTGTCCCCTTACTCTGTGCATAGAATTTATTGTTGAAAATGAAAAAAACAGACTCCACCACTGTTCTCGCATAGTTAACAAATAATTTTTTGGTGGTATTAAGTCACCAGATCTATCTTGTAATGCATTTGCAATCCATCAAGGCCTCCTTCATGAGGAATGTTCATACACATAGATACATAGATATTGTCAGCAGACAAGGGCTTATGGCCCACCCAGTCTGCCCATTTGAGCTTGTAAGTTCCCTTTAGGTTTTTCTAGAAGACTGTTGCTCCTTATTCCTGACCTCCAGGATTCCCTTATATCTATCCCATTCATTCTTAAATCCTATGATTGTTTCAGCTCCGACCACTTCCTCTTGCAGGGTGTTCCACTTGTCCACCACCCTTTCTGTGAAGAAATTCTTCCTCTGAATCACACTCCCTCCAACTTCATCCCATGCCCTCTAGTCCTGGAACATCTTTTTCACTGGACAATACTGTATTCCTGCACCCTGTTCCTCCCTGTAAGATACTTGTATGTCTCTATCATATTGCCTCTCCCTCCTCTCCTCCAGGGAGTACATATTCAAGTCCTTTAGCCAGTCCTCATAGGACTTGTGATGCAATCCCTGTACCACATTTGTTGCCCTCCTCTGAGTCTTCTCCACCCTGTGTATGTCCTTATGTAGATAAGGTCTCCAAAACTGTACACTGTACTCCAGGTGGGGCCTCATTAGATTCTTGTATAGTGGCATTATGACCTCCCTTTTCCTGCTGCTGATGCCCCTGCCTATACATCCCAGCATCCTATTTGCTTTACCTGCTGCCTTGTCGCACTGTTTCCCTATCTTGAGGTCATCAGAGATGATAACCCCAAGGTTCTTTTCCTGCTTGGTGCATGCTATATCCTCATCCCCCAAATGATATGTTGTTGCAGGGCTTTTATGCCCCATATGCATTATTTTGCATTTCTTTGCATTGATTTTCAACTGCCAAACCTGCGACCATTCCTCAAGCTTCTACAGGTCCCTCCTCATTCTGTCTACACCCTCTGGTGTATCCACTCTGTTGCAGAGCTTTGTGTGTCAGTGAACAGGGAAATTCTGCCTTTTAGGTCCTGTGCAATGTCACTGATGAAGACATTGAATAGGACCGGTCCCAGCACTGATCCCTGCAGCAGCCCACTGCTCACTCTTCCCTCTGTGGGGTGACAGCCATTTACCACCACCCTCAGTGTCCTGCTGCCCAGCCAATTACCCACCCACCGCACTACTGTCCTGCCCACTCCCATATTCACAAGTTTGTTTAATAGTCTTCTATGTGGCACAGTGTCAAAGGCCTTACTGAAGTCCAGATAGGCCATGTCCACTACCCTCCCCTGATACACCTCCCTTGTCACCCAGTCAAAAAATTCTGTTAATAATTTACACATAATATTCATGTCTTGTACGAAAAATGGAAGGAAGGGGACAAACTTCCTGCTGCAGATCACACTGATGCTCCTGCTCATCTCAAGCAATATTCACCCCAGTCATAGCCCTCCCGTGCAGCCGCAGAGCAGCAGAAATAACCCTGAGACACTAAAACTAGCATCAATTAATATCTGCAGTCTGTTGGCTAAAATTGAACTACTCCAAGTGTGGGTAAGCCAGCACAAGCCTGACATCCTCTCCCTGGTGGAAACCTGGCTCTCACCTAAAATACTGGATGCATTTGTATCCTTAAATGGGTACACCCTCTTTAGACATGACAGGCTGGGTAAATGGTGCTGTGGGTGTGCAATGTACATTAAAGATAACACACAATGCCACTTCATCCCCCAAATAGACACTGGGAACACTGCACAAGCCCTATCTGTCAGATTACTATTAGGCTCACATAGTAAATCCCTCACAGTAATCTCAGTCTACAGTCCCCCTAGAGAACAATCCTCTGGGTTTGGTAAGATTATGGACTACATCAAACCTATGAAACAAAACTGGGAGGTGGTAATCTTAGGGGATTTCAATGCAAACTGGCTGTCACATGAGCCTGACAATCACAAAGACACCCTGTCTTGTATCAACTTCTACCAAATGGTTGAATCACCCACTAGGGTCAACTACCACACTGGGTCCAGTAGTTTGCTTGACTGGATCCTTATGAACCACCTTGAGCAGATCACTGACACCACTGTCTTTGCAGACTCACTCAGTGACCATTCCCCCTGTCATATGTCACTGGGCCAATAAAGCCCCTAAGCTCCCCCCCAAAACCATTAACAGTTGTTTCCATAAAGGAGGACAACTAGAATCGCTCAGGACCTACCTTAAATATATTGACTGGTCCACCTTTTACTCCCTATAGGATATAGACCGGGTATTGGATTGCTTCATCACTAAATTCAATGAAGCTTGCAACATCTTTGCCCTAATAATGAAGGATAAAATAAAGGGTACCCACAATATATGGATCACCATTGCCCAGCTAAACCTCATGACCACTAGATGCCACCTTTGGCAAAGAGCCAAGGCTACTTGCAAACAGTCAGACACCCAGAAATATAAAACAACTAGAAACATCTGCACTCATGAGGTCAGACTTGCCAAAATACACTACTTTCAAGACTGCCTCACAAACACCTGGGGAGATGGTAGAACATTTTGGGATAGCCTGAAGGACCTAACTGGTAAAACAAATAAAACCTTTCCCTCCATGCTGTTGGTGAATGGAGAAATTACCCAGGACCATAAAACCATTGCCGACACATTTAACATTGTGTTCTCTGATTTCAGCAGCATGCTACTGCCAGACCCCATCGATACAACAGAGGGCATTGTGAAAGACACTACAGCCACCAACAGGAACTCCCTTAATGGACCCCCTCTTCCATTTCAAGGTACTCTACATGGCCAAAGCCAAAAAATGTCTCCAGAGGCACTAGGCAAATCCAGACACTGCAGTGGCACCCTGAATCTAAAACTCATTGCCCTTAGTCTAGGTGTACTAATGCAGCTCACAAAACTCCTGAATTTGTCCTTCTGACTTGGGCAATTCACCCAGAGGTGGAAAGCGGCAGTAGTAACCCCAGTCCATAAAAGCAGTGACCGAGCCCTCCACACTAATTACTGCCCCATATCAATCCTACCCCCCCCAAGGCCTTAGAATGAATAGTTTCTGATCAACAGACCAACTACCTTGACAAGTATAAAATCCAGTGTCCCTAACTACAAGGCTTCTGAAAGGCTCACAGTACCATTTCTATGCTACTTGAGTACTCCAGTTTCCCACATGAGGTCCTAGAAAGTAATGAAGTAGTAGGGGTGATATACATTAACCTCACTAAAGCCTTCAACACAGTTAATCACAACACACTACTTGACAAACTCCACTCCACTGGCATCTCAACTGAAGCTGTGGGGTGGTGCAAAGGCTACTTCAGCAGCAGAACACAACAGGTCAAAATTAACGATACCCTATCTGACGGTAGGCAGGTGCACTTGGGGGTACCTCAAGGGTTGCTACTAGGACCCTGTTATTCAGCCTTTTTCTTAACCTCCTTTCCCTGGCCTGTACAGAGCAAGTACTCCTGTATGCTGATGATGCTGTCATTTTTTCCAAAAGCCAGGAACCTCGCCCCTTAGAATCACACCTCCAAAATGACTTCTCTGCTGTCGAGGACTGGTTCAACAAAACAAACTCCTTATGAACTATAAAAGAAAAGGTCTTGCTATTTGCAAACCCCTATAACAAACACAAGGCATATTAATTGACAATCCTCAACAGCGTACATACTCCCATTGAGCAAGTGTTCACCTTTAAATACTTAGGTGAAACCCTTGATAGCTCCTTATCCATTGCCCAACACGTTGACCATATAGTAAAGGCTGCCAATTCCAGAACTGGCATTCTCTACAGGCACCACCATAGCATGACTCCTGATGTGCTGTCACTCACTGTTAAAAGCTCCATCCTTTCTATCATTGACTGTGGGCTCATGGTGTATAGGGAAGCCTCTGACACTACCCCCAAATGAGTTAGTAGCCTTAAATAAATCATGCAGGCTAGTACTAGATGCACACAAACTTACACACACCTGCAAACTCTATGCACAAACCAATTGGCTGACCCTACAGGACATGGTTCAATACCAAGTTTGTCTCCTGGGTAAAAAAACATGCCTCAGCCTAACCCCACCTGCTATCCAGAACCTCCCACACCCAGCGTCCAATTCCCATTGGACT
The DNA here is from genome assembly GCA_016271365.2 of Neoceratodus forsteri. Taxonomy (NCBI): domain Eukaryota; kingdom Metazoa; phylum Chordata; order Ceratodontiformes; family Ceratodontidae; genus Neoceratodus; species Neoceratodus forsteri. Next base: position 257,458,087 of record CM028132.1, on the reverse strand, counting down.
AGAGGCATGTCCAGACAATCTCTGCAAGTCCCTTTCTTCCAAACAATTCATGCACAGCAGTCCTTTGCCTACCGTGCACCACACTGGCTAAATGATCTTTCTCCTGCCATAATCAATGAGCCCAAAATAGGGCCATTTAAGAGACAACTCATCTACCACCTTACCTCCTCAAGCAGCAGTGACTGCTATCCCTAACTCTCACCCACTGCCTGCCTCACCTGTGTCCCTCCCTTATACCTGCCAAGCTATCAGATCTCCTTTTCTCACCCCTACCCCTCTCTCCTCTCTGGCCTGCTTCCTTCCTCCCTCCCTCCCTCCCTCCCTCCTCACCATCCGCCCCTCCCTCCTCCTACCCACTCACCCTCACCCCTCTCCTCCCTACCCCTTCTCTCTACCTCTCCTGACAAAGTTAAACATCTAACTGCATCATCATGTGTTTGAGAAATTATTTATGTACCTGTTTATCGATTTACTCCATAATTCTGCACTTATTTTTGTTCATAGCTACTTGCATTGTTTTGCTTGTGTTGCTGTGGAATCTTTGTAAAAGAGCTTCCAGCTCAAAAGTATGCCTCCAAGAAATAAATAAATAAAATAAATAAAAATGTCACCCACACTGCTTACTATGTACTGTAGTAACACCGTAAGTTGTGTGTTATCTTTGAGTTTCTATGTGCAATTTTGTCTGATTGTTTAATTTATTTTTCTGCATTACCTGTGCATACATGTCGGCATTATTTTATCTGTGAGAGTGCCTGTGGTTTGTGGCTATGGTTTATTACTGTCTCGTTCATTTACGTTTTGCTTCCTCACAACATATGAATTTAGATTTTCTAACATAAATCATAAAAAATACTGTTTGCTGGGATATTGTATGTTCTCATGTGTTGTTATGTTGTTTTATGATATGAAAGATTAATTTCAATGTATATCTAATGCACATCAGTCACACTATGAATATGCATACTGCCACTACCTCTAGTTAGGTTGAAAGCTTTAGTATTGTTTAATTTAATTCAGTGTGTGTGTGTGTGTGTGTGTGTGTGTGTGCGCATGGAAATTCATAGTATAGTAAGAGAAACTCCATGTATGCTGATCGTCAGCAACACTATGCCTCGATTCTTCAAATAGTTTGCTTGTCCACAATGGTAACATCTCATATTTCCTCTCATATCAAACCATAAGTAATAATTGGTTAGTTAGAGGCAGATATAGTGATACTTTTGCAAGCAACCTAGGAATTTAGCAGCCGGGTGTGAAGCTGATGATCTACAGTAGTATTTATTTATTTATTTATTTGAATTTTGATGACCGAGTGAGCCCACTGTGACATTCAAGTCCTTTTTTCAGGGGTGACCAGGAGAATAGAGGCATTCTGTACAATACATTGTAACATAGTATTTAGCAGGTATTGAACAGGTCCAAAGCAATCCATATTATGGTGCACATGAACATCTAACATTGTAACATAAGGCAATATACACATTTTACTTCCATAGTTTTACAATATTATACTACACCTAAATGGTTTATCCCCCACCCCATACCCCCCTTTCCTCCCTACCCTTTCCTCCTCTTCTACTCCTCCAAACACCTCCTCACTGCCCTGACCGTGACCCATCCCCCCACTCCCTCTCTTTCTGTCTCTTTACCCCAGCCTCTGTCCTCGCCTCTGTCTGTCAGATGGCTACCTATACAAATCTATATTGTTTAAATTGTTATAGAAGTGATTTGCACAATTGTGACATTTTTGGTAATTGAGAAAGCCCTCTGGCTGCTATGTTTATTTCTCTTTTTGCACAATACCACTGCCTATCCTAATGTTTCAAGTAACCTGACATGGAACCTTTGTAAAAGATCCCCTGGCTCAAAGGTGTATCTGATTCCCTTAAATAAATAAATAAATAAAATAACATATATTACATAAGTATTGACAGAGGAGAGGAGAGAAGGTGAGGCCAAGGGAGGGGGAGGAGTGAGGATTGAGTATCAGGTAGGTGAGTATTGACAGAGAAGAGGAGAGAAGGTGAAGACGGGGAGGATGGTGGAGTGAGGTTATAGTATCAGGTGGGGAAGGGCATGAAGAATGGAGAGGGGTGGAGAATGTAGCACTGTGGCACTTTACAAATAACACATTGTATTATTATTTTAAAATAGTCACTGATTTAACTTGGCAGGTACTAAATACTTCATTTTTAATTTTTTTAAATGTATTTATTGATTGAGTCTATGCTTTCTTGGCATCAAAAACTGGATAATTGTACCACATTGCCAATAGGCTGAGTGATTGTTGCCTTTTTTTATTAAATATACTTTATTGAAATTTGGATATGTAGAAAGGTAAGGGAAAAACAGTAACAGAAGCACCAAATGAATGTGTGAATAAATCCAGCTAGTGACATACAAAGAAAACAAGATAATAGCAAAACCAAAACATCAAGGGAACCCCAAACAGGAAAACATCAAATCCCCCAACACCCCAGGCCTGACCCCCTTATGATACATACAATCAAAAAAAAATAACACATATATGGACCCAAAACCACTGTAAAGAAAATATATATATACAGGTGAGAACATGACTAATTTTAAAAGAATATTGTGCCAACAATATTAGAGGGTACTTTTAATAAAAAATGTGAGCATAATGGACTTTTGTCTACTTTGCTCTGGATTTACCTATGATACCCATGATGATACCTATAATTTCTATGATACCTATAACAAATAAATGAGCTGTAAGTGTAATAACAGGGATTTATTACTATTCAGGATGGCCTCCGGGAGAGCAAGCTAACTACGTCCTGAGCCAAGAGTGGTTGCTGCCTTAAATATATTGCAGTAGTTAACAGTTCTGCCTAACTATAATGTATTTATGACTGTATCATTATGTCAGCTATTAGAGAAAAATCAGCACTTAAATTAAGATCCTCGTGCCTATAGTAGTAAACAAACACAAGTCAGATCCACCACGGCTGCATAATGAATTAATGAAGTTGTGTGGAACTGTTAAGGAAGTATGGAGAAACAACACAATGATTAGTAAGTAGTAAGATTTGTTTTAGTTTCTGTTCTAAGGAAGGCATGTACATTATTAGAAAAATATATGGAGGTATACTTTTTAATGGAAGGAATAGGAAGCAATATAGATTTACAAAAGAACCCCAGAGCAAATGCTACTGAGGTATGTGTTATCCCAGATGATATTGGTCGGACAACCAAATTTTAAAGAAAACACAATTGCACATACCCCAATAATGCAACGCATCATGGGAAACATATACCAATCCCCATAATGGTACAGAAGGTGGCAGTACATTAAAAAGTAATGGCTGGCATATGTTCAGTCTTGTTTTTATTTTTTTTTTTTTAGAAAAACATTTTTGTCCATGAGGTCATGTAAGTTATATTTAAGCAATGTGTTGATGTCAGGAAGTCAGGTGTAATGATGGACTGTTAGCAGAGAAAATGTGATAGTAACTTTCAGAAGGGGGGTCACTTTTGATAAGGGTAAGGTAGTTATTCTTGTGATAATGGGAATATTAGGAAAATATGAGGTCTATGCAGAACTGGAGTACAAATATACACAGTTTGTAAGTATGTGTTCAGAGTGCAGGCAAATGTGATATGTAGGTTTGTTTTAGAAATAGGTAAAAATAGTGATACATGCAACTGATAGAAAGATAGATCATTACATAGACATATAGACAGAGATAGGGAGAGAGAGACACAGACAGACAGACAGGCAGAATAGGAATGGCAGTGAAGTATTGAAGTGATGCCAACCCCACCCCCACCATTCAGAGATGGACAGGCATTGGGGTGTGCCTCTGGGTCATTGCTCATAACGCTCATGTCATTTCACCTCACCCTATCCTGCAGACACAGACAAGTGTTGAGGTGTACCTTGGGGTGTTCAAGCTTTACACTCACCCCATTCCATAAGGAAATAAGCTGAAATGGGTACAGTACTGTACTGTATAAGAAAATGGAGTGAACTTTGGGGCTGAAGAGTCAAAGGCACACCTTGATACTTGTCACTGGCTGCAGGGTGGGGATGGGGGTGGAATGGTGTGAGCATTACTGTTGACAATCCCAAGTCACACCCCTGATGCCTGAAGGTCCCTACAGGGCAGGGTGTTATGGTCAGAAACCCTAATGGTCTGGGCGTTGTTATGTGACTTCTTAACCTAGCAGCAGCATTTAATGCATTACATTATAAGGACAAGTAAATGTTTTTAATACATTTACAGACAGTTACATAAACTTCATTTTCTTCATAGAATAATTTAAATTTAGTAACAGTGGTAGTACAAAGCAATTACCCAGACAACTTGAAAACTATAACTACATTATATTGTACATTGACACCCCATAAGGACCTCCTTGAAACTGAGATGCAGATGTCACACATTTATCAGTTTTCTAACAGGAATATTTTACTATCCTAAATACATTTCTTGCTTCAGTAACTGCTCAGCACATCTATTGCATGACCTACGTATTGACATTTTACAACAGCTAAGCAACGTATTGCTGTTTACTACACCAACATAATGAACCATAAAATAGATGACTGCCATAACTAGGGAGATAGCATAGCACAGTGGTTTAAGGCTCTGAGCTGTAAATTTGGAGATCTGGGTTTGAATCCCATAGCCCCCACTTGCATACTGGGAGACCCTGAGCAAGTCACTTAACTTCCATGTGCTCCCAGCTTGCCCCTGTAAACAAGCTTTCAGCTCAGTGCGCCACTCCTGGATAAACAATTCAAAGAAAAAAACACACTATATTATTTTTCTTGCTTTATTTTGTTACTACAAGCTTTGACTAATACATCCATCCTTAAATGTACATTTTTATAGCTTATGTATCTGTGACCTAGGCAGAACTACACTTAAAATCTTACACATAAATAAATCATCAGAATAACATTTATTTCAGTAGTATCTCCTTCCTTTTCATGTGCCCATGACACTATGTATATCTATTTATATCTTTTAACTTCAAAGCACTAAACCTATTCAAATGCACAAAACACAAGACTTTATTCTCTTCGTACATTACTGATAAACTTCTGGTCCCAGAGAGATAAAAATGTAGAGCTTCCCCTAGCTATTTAGGTGGGTGCTTCAGCTGTGTATGTGTGTGTGGGGGGTATAAAAAGGTTTTAAGAAACAGACACTCTAGTATCCAATATGGGATAGTCTTCTTTGGGTGACATATTTTACTCCTTTGTTGGCTTATGCCTTAATTGTCATTCTTGTGTTGCAAGTGCTTGCTTTCCTCAAGTGTCGTAATTTCAGGATTCAGTTTCACAAGTGCTGTATAAGGATGCAGTTTCAGGCACTCCTTAATTACTTTTCTTTCCTTCTGAACCTTAAGCTGTGATGCCCCAGGCAGCTCTGATAGTCAGTTGTTCTAACATGATAGATCCACCTCATGCCCCTCCCACATGAACCCCAAAAAAAAGTGGGTTTGACTTTAGGAGCTTCTCAGGTGGAGGTGGGGGTGGATCTTATCCCCCCCCCAAAAGTAACTAATGCTGCCTCCCACAACTCAGGTTCCAGTTCTTGTACCTCCCATTTAAGAAAGAAAATAGTGCCCTGCAACCACTGACTGACATAAAAGCGTATTTATTTGAGGGCAGAAAGCATTTCTTGGAGGAGGGTAAGGTGGAGGAGACTATTTACACCTTCAGCCAGTTCCATGGACAGAAAACATGACATCATCCCTTTTGTAGATGAAAAACATCTGCAGGCTCTGCCCACTGCAGCCGTAACAACATTAAGTAGACAGGATTTTGCCAATGCATGCTGCTGAACATTGGTTACACTCATCACATAGAGTTGCAGTGCAAGAGCAGTGGTAGGAGTAGAAAAGATAATACATTTGGCGGTGATCAGATTTATACAAGAAATTAAAGCATATGAAATTTTGAAGAAAATGAAAATATGACATTGTACTACGGGTAAGAGACTGGTGAGACACATATGTGTGTGTGTGTGGAGGGGCGGGTTGGGTGATGCACCAAACTGAATTGCTGCTACATCTAACAATTATGCTTTCATTAACAGTCACACAGCAACTAGAATTTGCATTTTATATTTGATAGACATGCCATTGTGTAAAGTTTGAAATTACTTATATTCATGTTCTAGCAGTACCCTGACAGAAATTTGAAAATGTAGTATATGGAATATTACTACCATTCATAGAACTGGTAGAACAGAACTCACTCAGGAGAAGGGAGGGTGACCAGTTGGATACTTCCAGGCTCAGTTCTTGAACTGGTCCTCTTTAATGTCCTTATAAGTGAGATTACAAAAGAGCTGGAAGGGAAGGGAAGGTATACCTCTTTGCAGATGACACCAAAATTGCAATAGGGTGGACACTCCAGAGGGGGTGTAGAGAATGTGCAGAGACTGAGAAAACTCAAGGAGTAGTCAAGAGTATGGCAACTGGATTCAATGCAAAAAAGTAAAAACTTATGCAACTAGAACACAGAAACCTGGAGGCAGAAAATAAAATGGAGGAAAAGATACTGATGGTCATCAAACAGGGAAGGTACCTAGCAGTAATCATATCTGATGACCAGAAGGTTGCAAGGCAGTGAACAAGGTGGAAAGTGTGGCCAATGTGATGCTGGGGTGTGTAGGGAGGGGTGTCACCAGCAGAAAGATGGAGGTGGTTCAGCCACTGTATCGATCATTGGAGAGATTGCACCTGGAGTACTGGGTTTAATGTGAGAATCATAAAGTAACAACAGTGATTACAAAAACAGCAAGTGCACAATTGCTGAAAAGCAAAATGGCAATGTGCACTATGGCAAAACACAAAGCAGCGATGGCTCCTTACCTTATGTGCGGGGGGTGATGTGTACTCACTTTTTTCTGTGGAGGGCTTACCTCTCTACACCCCTCTTCGTAGGCGGCTTCACACCCGTTACCCCTCATCAAAATATATAATCAACTCCAGGAGAAGAAGACCACAGGAGAGGGAAAACTCGGGAGGGGTGCTACTCTGGGGGGGGGGCAACCTGTGGGTGTGAGGGAGCAATGTCAGGAAGGTATGGGAAGGGGAGTTAAAATAAAATATATATGTATAAATATATATATATATATATATACAATATAAACAAAACAAAACAAAAAAAAAACATCCGCCACATCCGAATCTGGGTCCACCAGCCACAGAGGCAGTGACAGAAACCACTATGCAAAATGGCCAGCTAGAAACTGCATGACTTAACAAGAGGCTTAGAACCCCCCCCCATGGGAACAGGCAGTAACATAAGTTGACAACAGTAACAGCTGATTCAGGCAGAGAGGGGCATGCAGGTGAAGCATGTATAAGGGGCAATATGGGGGGGGGCAAGACCACATAGGAAAGCAAACCAGGGTGGGGGGAAGAAACAAGAAGAGAAAACAGGAACAGAGGGAGGGCAAACTGTAAACAATGGAAGGTCATGTTAACAAATGTCTGTAGCCTGGGGAAACAAGGTTCCAGACCTGGAGGCCTTGTTGGCAGAAGCAGACCTTGACTTAGCAGTAACAACAGAAACCCGGTACTCTGCTAATCACAGCTGGCACGTCAATGTATCAGGTTATACTCTGTTCAGGAGAGATAGAGAAGGTAAGAAGGGTGGGGGGGTGTGGCCCTGTACATCAGATATGGTATAAAAGCTACAGAAGTTCAGGGAAGACAGGGGGAAGCCGAGGCAATGTGGGTCACCCTTTAACCAGGTAATGGCACAGCAATATGCAAAGGGTTGATCTACACACCTGTAGCACAGAAGGAGGAGGAGGTAGACAGGGAACTACCAGAGGACATACGTGACATGGCAGCTAAAGGTGAAATCCTGCTGCTAGGGGATTTCAATATGTCGGATGTGGATTGGACCACCCTGGTGGCTGCTTTAGCCAGAAGCACAGCCATCCTGGAATTCCTGCAGGGTGTTGGTCTCAGGCAGCTGGTGCATGAGTCAACCAGGGACAAGCCAATTCTGAACCTGGTATGGACCAATGGGAACAGAGTCAAAGGAGTACAGGTGGAAGAGCAGCTGGGGTCCAGTGACCACCACATGGTGTGGTTCAGCATGGAGACAGGGACTCAAGTGAGCCACACAAGAGCAAAAGTAGTAGATTTCAGGAGGGAAGATTTCATGGAAATGGCTAAATGTATAAGAACAATCTTGGGGAAGGTAGAGGTAATGGGGGGGTGGAGGAAAAATTGGGGAACTGAAGGAAGCCGTAATGGAGGTAACAAACCAATGCTTTAGGTTAGCGGCCAAAGGGAAAATAAGAATTAAAACACTACAGTTTTCTAAAGAGGTTGGAGAAAAAAGTAAGGGCTAAAAGACTGAGTTTCAGAAAATATAAGAGGACCCAAAGGGAGGAGGATAGGGAGGTGTACCATGAATGTCTAGTGGAAGCAGGGAAAGCTGTAAGGAATGCTAAGGCACAAACAGAGGAGGGTTTAGCACAGATGGCAAAAAAAGGGGACAAGACATTCTATAGGTACATCAGCAACAGAAGAAAAAAAGGGGGGTAGTGAGGCATAAAGGGGAGGAGGGAGAGTGTAAGGAGGGGGATCTAGACAAGGTGGAAATACTGAACAAATACTTTTGCTCAGTATTCACTAAGGAGGGGGGGGTCAAGGACCACAGTTGGGTGGCAGAGGCAATGGAGGGGGAGAAGTGGACACCAGTCATTCACAGTGGAGAGAGTTGTGGATGAACTCATAAAGCTGAAGGTGGATAAAGCCATGGGGCCAGATGGAGTACATATGAACATACGAAAATACAAAGAAGCCGGCAGAAGAAGGCCATTTGGTCTATCAAGTCTTCTCATATTACAGGATCCACAGCTTGAGCTAATGACCCTGCCCTCCCTCTCCCCACTCCTCCCATCCTACCTACCCATGATCCTTACTTTCCCTCATGCCAGCCTCTCTTAAAGCTGCCTACTATCTTCAATGAGATGACCTCTTCCAGCAGTGCATTCCAAGTGTCCTCCACCCTCTCTGTGAAGAAGTGCTTCCTGACCTCCCTCCTAAACCTCCCACCCTCCAGCTTAAGACTGTGCCCCCTTGTGTTATGGCTGCTACCCAGCTTAAAGAGACTCTCCTTATCAATCTTATTTATCCCTTTCAAGTACTTAAAGGTCTCAATCATGTCTCCTCTCTCCCTTCTGTCTTCCAGGGAGTACATGTTCAGTGCCCTCAACCTCTCCTAGTATGCCTTACCATGCTGATCCACTATCCATCTTTGTAACCCTCCTCTGGACCTTCTCTAGCAACTTAATGTCCTTTTTGAGATGTGGACATCAGTACTGAACTCCATACTCTAGATGCGGCCTTACCAGTGACCTGCACAAGGGCAGTATAACCTCTTCTCTCCTACTACTGATCCCTCTAGATATGCATCCCAGCATCTTGTTTGCCTTTGCTGCTGCTTTCTTGCACTGTGTGGAGTGCTTCAGGTCACTAATGATCATCACTCCAAGGTCCGTCTCCTCCTCTGATGCAGATACACCCAAGGATATTAAGGGAGCTGTGAAGAGAACTTGCAACACCTCTGGCTGCCCTGTACACAGAGTCACTCAACACAGGTTTGGTTTCAGAGGGCTGGAGGAGGGTGCATGTAGTAACACTGCACACTAGTGGCAGCAGGGAGGAGTTGTGGAACTACAGGCCAGTCAGCCTCACCTCAATGGTGAGGAAGATCAAGGAGACACCACTGAAAGAAAGGATAGTGGCACATCTGGAATCCAGAGGAGCCCAGGATCTGAGGCAACACGGATTAACAGCAGGGAGGTCATGTCAAAAAAATCTGATAGATTTTTTTTAAATGGATGACTAGGGAAGATAATCAAGGAGGGGCAGTAGAATTCGCCTACCTAGATTTCAGCAAAGCTTTGACAGCATCCCACATAGAAGGCTGGTTAACAATATGGGAAGTGATAGGTGATACACTGGGTTTAAAACTGGTTGATGGAAGGAGGCAAAGGGTGGTGGTAATTGGGATCCAATCCAGGGAGAGAGGGGTGACCAGCACAGTGCCACAGGAATCAGTACTGGGACCAGTCCTGTTCAATGTCTTCATTAGTGACATTGCAGAGGGGCTGGGAGGAAAGGTCTGCCTATTTGCAGATGACACCAAGATCTGCAACAGGGTGGATACTCCAGAAGGGGTTCAAAAAATGAAGAGGGACCTGGAGAAGCTTGAAAGATGGTCAGAGATATGGCAACTGAAGTTCAACGCTAAGATGTGCAAAATAATGCACCTGGGTGGAGGTAACCATGGGGGGAGCTACAGGATGGGGAAGGAGCTGACTGTTACTAAAGAGGAAAGGGACACAGGTGTTATCATCTCTGATGACCTCAAGGTATCAAAGCAATGCACAAAGGCTGTGGGGAGGGCCAGTGGCATGCTGGGATGTATAGGCAGGGGTATCACTCCACTAGCAGGTGGAGGGAGGTGGTGATGTCATTGTACAAAACACTGGTAAGGCCTCACCAGTAGTACTGCCTGCAGTTCTGGAGGCCACACCTGCACAAGGACATAAACAAGGTGGAGGCTATGCAGAGAAGGGTAACAAAGATGATACAGGGCATGCAACACGAAACATATGAGGAGAGACATGGGGACCTCAATATGTACTCACTGGAAGAGAGGAGACAGCGTGGTGACATGATACAAACTTTCAAATACATCAAGGGCATAAACAAGGTACAGGTGGGGAACCTTTTCCAAGACAGAAAAAGTACTAGAACAAGGGGGCACGAAATGAAATTGATGGGGGTAGATTAAGGGGTAATGTGAGAATGTTTTTCAACACAGAAAGGGTAGTTGATGCTTGGAATAGCCTGCCACAAGAGGTAGTGGGGGCAAGCACAGTGGAGGGGTTTTAGCATGCCTGCGACAGGCATTGGGGAACCTTGAAAGGGGAAGGAGTAATGAAAAGCCATTGCTCACATATGGCCAGTGGTCACACACACTGTATAGGGCCTATGGGCAGACTGGATGGGCCTAGCAGCCCTTATCTGCTGGCAATTTCTATGTTTCTATGTTTCTAACCCTTATAGCCTGATGCAGCTGTGTTCCTCAGTATAAGACTCACTGTATATCTACACTCTCTATTCTTTCACATTTGCTATCCCATGGGTGCACAAATTGAGTCTGTCAAATTGAATCACTCAATTTGATTCACCCATAGTATGGGATACTGGAGTACTGTGTCCAGTTCTGGAGAGCACATCTCAGGAAGGACATAGACAGGGTGAAGGCTGTCCGGAGGTGGGCAACTGAAATAGTGCAGGGGCTGCATCAGAGGCCCTATGAGAAGTGACAGGGATTTCAATATGTACACCCTGGAAGAGAGGAGGGAGAGGGGAACATGATAGAAACCTATAAATACCTCACATGTTTGAACAAATTACAGGAGGGAGTATTTTTCAGAGAAGAAGAATCACCTCAAGATTTAAAAAGAGAAACAGATCATATGCTCAAAATTACCATCCTATTAGTTTAACTTCAATCAACTGCAAAATAATGGAAAGAATCATCAAATCTTACCTAGAAAAGGAAGCCTAATTGTTAAACATCACTGGTCAGACACAGCATGGTTTCAGGCAAAGTTATTCTTGTACATCAAACTTGATTACTTTTTATAATCACATAAGCCAGAAACTAGATACCTACATCCCTTTGGATGTTGTTCTCTTGGATTTCAGTCGTGCCTTTGACAAAGTCCCACATAGCAAACTGGTCAATAAGCATTCATCACTTGGGTTTTCCAAATGTTTAGTTAAATGGATTAATTCTTGTCTCTTAAATAGGACCCAGGGAGTCAAAATCAACGTTTTTTTGTCCAAGGTAGGGTCAGTCACCAGTGGAGTGCCCCAGGGATCAGTACTGGGTCCAACTTTGTTCAATATTTTTTTAAGTGACATGCAGATTAATTCAGAGAACATCTTAACCAACTTTGCAGATGATACAAAATTGGGCGGAAGGGTAGACAGTCCCGAACATGCAGCGTCCCTAACCTTGGATCTAAAATCCATTGAACTTTGGGCAGAAACAAACTTAATGCAGTTCAATGTTGACAAATGTGCAGTTCTGCACTTTGGAAAGAATAACCCCCAACAAAATTATCATCTCAATAATACTCCCCTAAAAAATCAGAAAGAGAAAGAGACCTGGGAATTCTGGTCAATAACAAACTCTCTTCATCAGATCATTGAGCAAAAGTTACTCACATGGCTAATGAATTACTCAAGAGAATTAAGTGCACCTATGTTACTAGAACAGAAAAATGTATAATACCAATTTATCGGGCCTATGTAAGAAAATATATGGATTATGGATCCCTTTTTGGAATCCATATTTAAAAAGTGATATCTCAAGCCTGGAAAAAGTTCAAAGGCCCACAAATAAAAAATGGTCCCTCGTCTTAAGTCACTTGATTATTCGCAGAGACTCCAGGAAACAGGAGTTCACCCATTACATCAATGAAGAACTAGGGGAGACATTCTATATTTGTATAAATTACTTAAATCCTCTAAACACATGTCCCAACATGGACTTATGTTTACTAATAGACATATAGTACCAAGGCATCATAACAGGCAAATTATGATCATGAAAGCAAGAACAAACAAAATGGATAATTACTTTACAATAAGATGTGCAAAACTTTGGAATTCCCTTCCCCAAGAATTAGTAGATTCTGACGTTATAAAAAAGTTTACAAATGGCCTTGATATACGGCTTGAGGAGAACCTGCCTCAAACAAAATGACTCACAAGGTGGGGAACAATCCTGATGGGCCTTGGCCTACTTTTGTCTGAATCAACCTAGTAAGAGAACAAGGGGACGTGTAATGAGCTGGAAGGGAGAAATTTTAGGAGGGACATGAGGAAGCACTTCTTCAGTGAAAGAGTTGTGGATGCCTGGAACAATCTTCCAGCAGAGGTAGTGGGGGCAAGAACAATGGTGGGCTTCAAGCATGCATGGGATAGGCACAAGGGAATCTTAGTTGGAAATCGGGTGGGTGGTATAATTTATTTATTTATTTATTTAAATGTTGTTAACCGGGTAAGCCCACTGAGAACAGAGGTCCCTTTTTCATGGGTGACCCAGGGTTAGGTACATACATTAAATGAACACAGTGTTACATACTATGATTGCATACAGGATAGAGGAATGCACAATACAGTAAGTTACAGTAGCTAGGTATACAGCACACAATGCACAAGGAATACAGGGGTAAATGCAAGCAGGGTGTAGGTAGTCAGAGAGCAGGTAGGGTCTCCGGTGAGAGTATAGGCAGAGAAAAATTGGCAGATTAGGTGGGTCAAGCAGTCCTAATCTACCAAAAAATTCTATGTTTCTGTGGAAAGTACGATGATTTATACATAGTTATTATACTGAAACACCTGAAAAACATTTCTGATATACCTCAGTGTTTGACATTTTAATGTCAAGTGCTTTAAAAAATGGTAGTGCTGTTCTGATAGTGCAAGTGTGCGTGCATTTTGGGCACATCCATGAGGACAGCAGCATGGAAGTACATGAGAGATGGAAAAAAAAGTCCCCACGTTGCCAACAGCACTTATTCATCCATGAAAGCATGCACCAAATGAAATGTCATGCATTTATAAACATAAAGACAGAGCAGCAAAGCGCAATATATTTTTTTTAATAAAGAGATAGACACCAAGAGTGATTACAATACTACAAAGCCTTTTATTGCGGAATAAAACAAACACTACTCAGCGTTCTTATTCAGCCAGTAGTTGACAGTAACCCTTTAAATATCATGGGGGGATTCACAAAACAATCTGAAGGTGCAAAACCATCCTTAAGTCCCCAAAAGTTCCCTAGCTGCGGAAAAAAAAGGGGAAGCTGATCTGAGTGCTATACACAAAACTTCTGCGGCTGCAGAAAAAAATACACTACAGACTGTGAAAAAAGTGCAGCTGCAGAAGTTCCTAAGGAAAAAAAGTCATTGATAAGTATAGCACATCCCCTGAAAGGCTATTCTCAGCCAGTGTTTTTCAGCAGTTGAGGACAAAATGTTGCACACATGAGAGTGAGGTGTAACACTCCCTGAGCAAAATGCAGTGTCCCAGTGATTGTCATACAATTATAGTGGAGGTCAGGCACAAGTAATAGCAAACCATTGGGTGTATAGCAGTTGATACAGCAACACTAGCACACCATAGTCATTGAAAGACAACAAACAACAATCAACAGACCCAGTGCAGCCCATGAATGAGCTCCACAGGCAATAGAGGCTGAACAGACTGCAGTGAGTGCTACTGCAGCAGGCAACATGAACACTCCAGGGAGAGACACAACCATCAGTTACAGACAGCCACTGTGGTGCATGGTTCTGCTGGTACCAGTGGTGCTGCAGTGGTCCCAGTTGAGGGAATGGTTGCTGGTGTCTCTGTGGGTACTTTCAGCTACATCTATGGCAAGACAGTCAAAGTCTGCTGCTCCAGCTAATATGGATCACCTGTTGTTGTGCCTCCTAAGCTTTTTCCTCAGCTGCAGATCCACACTTGCGGATTTTCAGCACCTGCCGAATTTCTGCAACTGCTGGTTTTTATGGATTTCTGCATGTGCGTGATTTATCTTTCAGAATATCCTGCACCAGTGTTTCTGCAGTGCTGCAGGTCTTTTTCCCACTGCTGCAGGATTTTTGGCTGTCTTTGTGAATCTAGCCCCATGTTCCTATAATAAATAAAACAGTCCCTCGATGATCTGACCCCCCAACCCTGACCTCCCACTTAGCAGTCACCACCTCACACCCCCTCACATACCCTCACTTACCTGAACAGGTCCCAGAGTGAAGATCCACTCTCCAACTGAAGACACATCTTGCTTCTAGAATCTCAGACTGCAATATGAGAAACTAAGGTAAATGTGGTTCTATGTATTTCAATTGGGTTTTCAACTTTGATGCATAACTTTGTCAGTTTTGCATATTCTGACCCCAAATTTTCAACATGGCCTTTTTGGGACTCTACCTTATGAACAGTGGTGCTAGAATTATGCCAATCTGGCCCAAAGGTGATTTCCTGCTTGAATTGTGAAATCACCTTTCGGACGGGATTTGAACATTTTCACTGCCGCTGTTCATCAGCTGGGGTCATAAGAAGTCTGTGTTGAAAATTTGGAGTCAAAATATGTGTTGAATTGGAGTGTTATATGAATATGAGCATGATAAACTTTTACTACACTAGCTCAGAACTTCAGTAATTTTCAATATTTTCACCCCAAATTTTCAACATAGCCATTTTTTCACACCATATTATGAACATGGCAGCTGTCATTTTTCAAATCCTGGCCAAAATGAGTTTTCCCACCTGTAGTGCCGAATTGACATTTCACTGGTGTGGAATCACATTTTGGCAGGGATTTTAAAACTTTCACTTTTTTCGACTGCATCATTACCATCATGTTGTAGCCATATTGTCTCTGACCAGAATTTGTTTCATTTGCCATTTCTCTCAAATTCTCACTTCTTACCCATCATTGTTCTCCTTACCTCATCCACTCCCCCTTTGTGTCTTGGCATCCTCAGTGCTCCTTCTTTCTTTCTAAATGCTGACCCTCCTTCTTCCCATTCTACCTATTTGTCCTCCTCTTGCCCTCATCCCTGCCTCCTTCTCCCTTCAGTCCTCTGATGCCAACCCCATCTCCATCTCTGTTGCAAAATCTCTTCTGCATAGTCCACTTTCTCCATCCACCTCCCTACTCTGGAGTAGCCTCTCTCTACTTATACATTTCTCCTTCTCTATTTCTGCTTTTAAGTCTCTCTTCCGTTATCATAATTTCATTTCTAGCAGCTGCAGCTGTCTCCTGGTAGCCCACCTTTTTTCTACATCTGTTGTCAATCTCAATGTTGATTATTTAACAATTTTCTTATATAAAATGCAATCATGATTTGTTTATGTATTTTTATAGTGGCGTCCAATACTCATCACTAGGGAAAGGGGAAATAGTTTAGCCAGGAGAGGCACACTAAGCCAGAACTTGTTTCCAGGTGCAACCTGGGAGCACAAGGAAGTTAACTGACTCGCTCAGGATCACACAATATGAAAGTGACAGCTAATGGGATTCAAGCCCAGGTCTCCAGATTTGCAACATGGTGCCCTTAACCACTATATACTGCCTCCAACTGATGTTCATTTTTACACTGTTTACATTTGTATTTTGCACAGCCTTGTTTTCCCTATATTGTCTCTGTAACTTTGATACTTCGCTATGCATAATGTCACTTTTGCAAGTGTTTTTTTTTTTATCTTTTTATCATCTCCCCTGCCACCCTCCCCTTGGTTGTACCTGGAAAAAGGCTTCAGCTCAGTGTGCCTACTAAAGCCATCAAATTCTAAATACATTGAATTTTTCTCACTTTCAGTTAGGACCCCTGTTCTTGAGTAACATGATGAGAAAATGTTCCCACTAGTTAATTTCTCTTACTTGACCAGCAGCACTGAGGACAGCAGTCTTTAACTGCATTGGGCACTTTAGCAACCTACATTCAAAATAAGCCTTATTTCCTTAATGTGCCTGCAGGCAGGGTTTCCTTAAAGGCCCAAGCAACATCTGTATCTCTTTCTCCAAGTTCGATTATTGAGCTTACCCTATTATATTATAGACTGTTTTTGTGGTTTATTGACCTTTTGTTGAGGGCATCACATACTTACAGAACCTGATAGTAGTAACTTACTGGATTTGCACAATGAGTCTGTTAGTCTGGGGAGCTTTGAAAGATCATACAGTAGGCTCTCACTTTCCAATCCATTAATTCTGTTGTTCTTTGCCTGTTGGGAGCCTTGTTTTAGATTGTAAGAATAACAGATCACAGTTGGAGCTCTCAGGGTCTGTTACCAAGTGCAGCACTATGCAGACAGTGTGTCTCTGCAAATAGGTGAGTCTATGGTTTTTGTTGCCAAACTTTCTAAATCAAGGTAACTCAAGTGTATTATTTTCAGAAATGACTATGGCATTCTGTCTGTGTTCATTGCACATTTTGCTAGCTGCTGAACACAATGTGGAGCCTGTAGCACTGCTGCTGGAATTCTAGGAAAAGAACACTACCAGGTGCTGTTGTATCATCAAGTCTTTTCAAGGTCAAGTGTTGAGTAAAGCTGAAAAATTGCCAGTTTCCTATTATATTATTCTGTTTCCTTCCTCTAAATCTCATCTTCTTCAGAGCACCCATTGTTCATTTACAGTGCATTCACTTCTGTGGCTTTATGCAATTAAACCATCTGATCATGTAATATTTGCCTAAAGACATTCCCATACAGTTTTAACTGTTACATACCCATTTTGTAACTTAACTGCACAGATTTGGGAATCTAAATACAAAATGACATGTACACTGACATGAAATGTGTATAATGTGAAAGAGCTATGTTTTTTTCTAATTTAGATTAGTTTGCTGTTTCTTTTGTAAGATATCTTAGCGAGACAGAGGTGCAGACTTGTATACAGTAATGCATACACAGAATTAGACAGGTTGTGATGTAAAACTTTATTGGCAAAGGTGTGGTGAAGTGGTAAGCTTTGCCTCTTTGAGAAAGTCTGCCAAGTGCTGGCAGTTTACTACCTTGCAGACAAGAAGAGTCAAATTGGAACAAAAGGCCCACTCACCCAAGTATCGTAAAAAATATATTTTTACCTTAATTGGAAGTTTGCCTTAATTGGAATTAGGCTACTCCCTAAATAATAATCTTGTTTAAACAGAGGTCGGCTGTGCTGGACCTACCAAAGAAGAGTGTACCACCTTTGCCCCTCAAAAAAACACCTTCCTGAGGCATGCCAAAGTGTATTCTCTGGTGAAGGTTTACTTTAATTTGCCCACACAGGTCACGGACAAGCTTGCAGAGGACCCTGAAGGTGAATAGTATCTGTAAAAAAATAATTAAAATGATAAACCTTTCTCCCAACCTTTGTAACATAGAAACACAGAATCTGACTGCCAAAAAGGACACCCTACATTTTTCCTTACCTACATTATCAACAGACTCTACTTGATATACAGCTCTTTCTCCCTCACCCCTTTCTTTCCACTATGATTCCTTTGTGCCTGTCTTATGCATTCTTAAACCCTACCACTTTTTTTTTGCCCCCACCACCTCTGTTGGAAGCTTTTCCAGGAATCCAGCACTCCTTCTGTGAAGAAGTACTTCCTCACATCTCTCCTGAATCTACACCCCTCCAACTTCATGGCATTTCCCCATGTTCTTGAGCACCTTTTGTCTGAAAAATACTTACCTCCTGTACCTTATTTACCCCCCTAAAGTATTAAAAGGTCTCTATTATATCCCTCCTCTCCCTTCTGTCTTCCAGGCTGTACATATTGAGGTCCTTTAGTCTCTCCTCATAGGGCTTTTGATGCAGATCCTCTATTATTTTAGATGCCCTCATCTGGACTGACTCCACTTTGTCTATGTCCTTCTGAAGATGTGGTCTCCAGAACCAGATACAGTACTGTAGGTTGGCTCTTACCAGTGTTCTATACAGAAGTGACACAACCTCACCCTTTCTGCTGGTAATACAGTACCCCTCCCTATGCACCCCAGCATTCCACTAGACCTCCCGACTGCCTAGTCGCACTGCCTGACCACCTTTAGGTCATTAGATATGATTAACCCTAAGACTCTTTCTTGATTGATAGTTATCAATAATACTCCACCAGTTTTATACTCTGCCCCTGTGTTTCTGTGCCCTAAGTGCATTATTTTGCACCTTTTTAATTGAAACCCAGCTACCATACCCTTGACCACTCCTCTAGTTTTCTCAGGTCTCTGCTGATCCCTTCCAGCCCTACGGAGTGTCCACCCTATTGCAGATTTTTGTGTCTCGCACAAAGAGGCAGACTTTCCCTTCTAGCTCCACTGCAGTGTCACTTATAAAGACATTAAAGAGGATGGGCCCTAACACTGATCCCTGAGGCACCCCACTGATCACTCTCTTTTCCTTGGAGTGAACTCCATTTGCCACTGCACTCTGTCTCCTATCCCCTAAAGAATTTCTTATCCAGTTTACTACCTTTAGACTCATTCCTAAGCTACCCAACTTGTGTACTAGTCTTCTACGTAGAATGGTGTCAAAAACCTTACTGAAATCCAGGTAGGCCACGTCAGTTGCTGTACCCTGATTTAATTCCTTTGTCACCCATTCAAGGAAATCTATCAGATTCATTTGACATGACCCCCCCTCCCCACCAAATGAATTCATGCTGTCTTGGATCATGTAGCACATTGGATTCAAGACATTCCACAGTCCTTTCTTCAGCAGTGATTCTATTAACTTTCTCACCATCAATGACAGGCTAACTGGCCTATAATTGCCAGGCTTCTCCCTGCTACCGCTTTTGTGAAGTGAGACTACATCTTCCCTCCTCCAGTCATCCAGAACCACTCCTATTTCCAGTGAGCTGTCAAATAGTACTGTCCAATGTGCAGCCAGTATCTCCCTTAGTCACCTCAGTTCCCTTGGATGCACCACATTTGGCCCCCTTGCTTTGTCCATCTTCAGATTAGAAAGTTCCTTAAGTATCTCTCCTCTGAAAAAGGACTAATGTCCACCTCCCTCCCTTCAAAGTTCTGTTACTTTTTTGTGGGCCCTCCCCTTTCTTTCTCTTTCCTCTGTGAACACTGAATAAAAGTATTTGCTGAGGATGTCTGCCTTTTCTTTGTCCCTTTCTGCACAGTCTACCCCCTCCCTTTTTAACCCTATAACCTCTCCCCAGGTCTTCCTCTTTTCCCTTACATACCTAAAAAATATTTTGCCCCTTTTGTACCTCCTGGGCTAGCCTATTTCAGTTTGCAACTTTGTGCTTCTTACTGCTTTCCCTGTTTCCCTCTGTTTCCCATGATAACCCTTCCTATCCTCGTCCCTCTGAGTCTCTATATACCCTTCTGAATGATATACTTTTAGCCTTTACCGTTTCAGCCAGCTGTTTCAAGAACCATAACAGTCTTTTATTCCTCTTGCTTTTGCACACTTATTTGATGGAGAGGTTTGCTGCCTGTACTATTTTTCCTTTTAGTTTCTCCCACTGTTCCTCCACCCCATCAAGGTCATCCCCTGCCAGGTCATCCCTGAGGCATTCACCCATCTTTATAAAATCCGCCCTCCAGAAGTCCAGGACCCTCACCCTTGTTTGGTTTGATTCTGCAGCCATCCTTCTATTGAACCACACCATACAGTGATTACTGATCCCCAGGTGGCCTAAAACCTCGACGTCTTCAGCACTGTCCCTGTTAGTGAGTAGCAGGTCCAGTATTGTCCCATCACTAGTGGCTTCACTGTCTTGTTGCCCGACGAATGTCCCCTGCAGAGGGTCCAGGATATACTTGCTTCTAGCTAAAGGCAATCTCTAGGAGGCTCCAGTCTACATCCAGCAGGTTGAAGTCCCCCATCAACAGTACTGCTCCTTTTCTGCTGTCTTGCCAGTTGCTTTCACCAGTACCTTATCTAATTCATCCTCCTATGCTGGAGGTCTGTAGATCACTACAGTGTGAATAGTTGTTCCATTCCCCATTTCCAGGGTGACTCACAGTACCTTTGCCTCCCCCCATAGCCCCAATATCTCCATCAATCTTATGTTTTACCTCACAAATAGCACTACACCCCATCCTTTCCTTCACAACCTGTCCTTCCTGAACAGAGTATAACCAGGTATGGCCATATCCCAGTCATGGTTTTCAGTTCACTCTGACTTGGTAATGGCCACCATATCCATGTCAGCCTCTAGGTACAGAATCTTATTTCATAGAATTCTAGCATTTGCTCAAATGGACTTTCAGATTTTGTTTCCACTCTGCTTGTTACCCTTTTTCTTCTTTGCCCCCATCCTTCCCCCTCTTTTATTAGTGCTCCCATTCCCTTCCCTCTTTTTCGCTTCAATCCTACTTCCTTTATTTATTTTCACCCTGGGGGATTCCTCTTCATTCCAGTTCTCCCTACTCTCTACTTCAGCCTATGTGGGGCAGTTTCTGCCTCCCTGCTTCCTTCTGCCACCTCCTAAACTAGTTTAAATGTTCATCAAGGTAACATTTAAACTGTCCACTGAGGGCTGTGGTTCCCCTCCCAGATGGATGCAGGCCATCACCTATTTGTAGTCCCATATCCTCCCAGGTGGGTCCCCAGGTACTCCAGTGTAGCCAAACCCCTCCTCTCTGCACCATTCCTTAATCCATTAGTTGAGCTCCTGTTGCAGAGATTCCTCTCCTCCCACCATAGACAAACAGCACCTCAGTGAAAGCAACTGAATGCACTACCTGTCTAAAACCCTCCCCCAGCTCACTAAACTTCCCTTGTACTATCCCAGCCCTGTCCTTAGTCAGGTCACTAGTCCCTAGGTGAAAAATGACATCCAGCTCTCTCTCCCATCCTCCTACTGTAGCAGTCTTCAGGATCCGTTTCCCATCCCTCCAGGGCATGGTGCCATTTAGACACCTAACCTGCCTCTTGCCCACTTCCTGTTCCCAAATCTAGCTCCCTCACAGTCGAGTTCCCCACCAGAAGTTACTTTCTCCTCCTTTTGGATCCTCTTCCACCCTCCTTGTGGTCTCCACTATGGAGGGCCCCCACATCTTCCCTGGACACTACTGCAGGTATCTCCTCTCTGTAGTGCCTCCCTATCAGCCTGGCATAGGAATTATTTAGTGATATTGGTTGGGGAATGTGCCTCTATCCCACCAGCCCCACCCTTCCAGAGTCCACCATAGTCCAGCCATTCCTCCTCCCTGGCATCCTCAGAGGTAACAGTGGCAGACTTGGTAGCCCCTGGTGGCGGAAGAACTCCTCCAAATCCTAACCAAATCAGTCTAGAGTCTAGCAACTTCCTCCCACAACCCAGAGAGGTGCATGCAGATGGGGCAGTGCTGCAGTCTCCAGAAGGTCTCTTTGAAAACTGCTGCTCCACAGCCACTGCACTGCATCAGTCTCAGCATTCCCAACTTCTGTTCTCCCTGTGTTACCTGGAAATACTTTTGAAAGAGATTAAAATAAATTAACTAAAGGAAATGTTAACTTGCACAGACATTTTAATGGCTAAGAGCAACAGCATGCTCAAATGCTATGAACATGTTCTCACTCTTATTCAGATGGCAGCCAGCCAAGGTCATGTGAGGAGGGTTGCACTGGTCAATGTTCCTTAATTGATTCTCCGCTAGGTAATTTAATTCTGTATTAGTGAACCTGAGGGAGGGAGGGGAAGGGGGTGCTATGTGGGTTGCGGGGAATGGGGATATTTTCATACACCATAGCCCGTGGGGAGGGTTGGAGTTGGGGTGCTATGTGGGTTGGGGAATCAATCAATCAATTAATCAATTCTTTATTTTTAAAAAGGCGCCTTTCTAAAACCAAAGTGCCTGCACAAGAACAATCAAACAGATTAACAAATAAGAATACAAATTTAAAAAATAAATACAACAGCAGCTTTAAAAATCTGAAAATGCACCCGCACCCTACTAGGTAGAGAATTCCACAGGATCGGGGCCATAAAACTAAATGACCTTGCTCCAGATGTTTGTAAGTGGACCCTGGGAATCTCTAGCAATCCCTTGTCGGTGGATCGGAGAAGGCGGAGGGGACAGTAGGGGCAAAGGAGATCTTGCAGATAACTGGGTCCCTGATCGTGTAGGGCCTTATAGGTCAGCAAACCAACCTTGAAGGTGACCTGCCACTTTATTGGCAGCCATTGCAGTCTGTGGAGCACAGGCATTATATGACTGGTCCTAGAGGTACAGGTCAAGAGCCTGGCTGCCGCATCCTGGACCAGCTGTAAGTGGCAGATATCAACCCCTGGTAGCCCAAGGTAAAGGGCATTGCAGTAGTCAAGGTGGGAGGTAACGAAGGTATGGACCAAAGTTGGAAGATCATCGGGAGGAACAAGGTGCTTTACCTGGGTGATATTCCTCAGATGGTAAAAAGATGTTTTGACAACCGCCGACACGTGCAATTTTAGGGTCAGGCAGTCATCAAACATAACACCCAGGTTCCGCACCCGGTCTGAGGTAGTTAGCTTGACACCTCCAAGCCATAAATGCTAAGGAAATCCCACCAACACACCAGCCTCTCGATGACCTGGGTCCACAACCAACACCTCAGTTTTCTCTGTGTTTAACCGCAGCCAGCTCACATTCATCCATTCCTGGATCTCGGCTAGACAGCTATTAAAGACTGAGACAGTATCATCCTGGCCAGGCACAAAGGACATGTACAGCTGAGTATCATCTGCATAGCAGTGAAAACTCAAGCTGTACCACCTAATAACCATTCCTAATGGCAGCATATACAACACAAACAACATGGGCACCAGGATGGAGCCATGCGGCACCCACAAGATAGGGAGAATGGAGCTGAGAAAAAAAAAAACAGACACCACCCTCTGAGTCCTACCTTTGAGGAATGATCAAAACCATCTGAGAACCATCTCTGAAAGTCTACAGATGAACTGCAGATGCTCCAACAGCACACCATGGTCCACAGTGTCAAATGCCACAGAGAGATCTAGAAGGACCAAGATGGAATGGGTCTTTCGATCTCTCGCTATTAGGAGTTCATTTAGTACCCGGACAAGGTCTATCTCGGTACTATGTCTCTTCCTAGATCTGGACTGGAGAGAATCATAGACATTGTGGCTGGTCAAATGGTCATCCAGCTGTGATGCCACCACCTTCTCATTAACTTTACCCATAAAGGGAAGGTTAGAGACAGGCCTGTAGTTAGCCAGACAGTCAGGGTCTAAGGAGGGCTTCTTAAGAAGGGGCCAAACCACAGCCTCTTTCAGGTGATCTGGAAAGATCCTCCTCTCCAAGGACATCCAGATTATCTTGGCAGGGACTGGACCAATTTTATCCACACAGCCAACTAAAATGCTCGTGGGGCCCGGGTCCAAACTACAGTTGGTTGGATGCAATGACTGGATAACCATCACAATATCATTGATTGTGGGCTGGCAGAAATCACACCACACAAACTGGGCATCTGACATCTCCTGCCAACCACCACAACTCCCTTGAGAGAGGGTCAGGCGGATACTGGACCTGATTGTAGCAACCTTATCTGCAAAGAATTGAGCAATTTCCTTGCAATATTCTTGTAAAAAAAACATTTCCAGGCTGGAGATAGAGTGGATTGCACAGTCTGTCCACAGTCTGGAAAAACTGAGCTGGTCAATTTTGCACAGCAGCAATTTCCCTGGACAGGAATTCTGCCTTCTTACACATAATTGCTGATTGATAGACCACGTAGTGGTCCATCAAACTAAGTCTGTCACACTCCAGGCCAGACCTCCTCCAGTGACTCTCTAACCTTTGTCCTACTCTCCTTAACACCCTTAAGGCCTCATCAAACCAGGGAGACCTGGGGCGAAGAGTGAGGGGACGAACATGAACAGGTGCAATGGAATCCAGGGCCTCTGTCACTGCCTTATTATAGGCTAGTACCAGATCCCCTGGATCCATGCATTCACTCCTTATACCAGATCGGTCCAGCACCACCATCAGGCCATCAGGGGACAAACCCCTCAAAGGGTGGTATCGGACCATCTTCGTAAGGGCAGACCTATTGGGGGGGCCACAAAACTGAACCTGATGATATGATGGTCAGACCCCCCTACTGGTTCCACCACCAAGTCGAATATCTCCATCCCCAGGAGAAACACCAAGTCCAATGAATGACCACCAATATGGGTCGAGGAGGAAATAACCTGTGTGAAACCCAGTGAATTTATTAACTGGAAGAAGTCTGGTCCAAACTACGACACTTCATTTTCGACCCAGGCATTGAAATCCCCCAGGATCAGCCATTTTGGGGATCCTAATGTCAAGTCAACAATGAAGTCCGCAACTTCCTGCAGGAAAACATTCCCATCTCCTGGTGGATGGTAGATGAGAAGAATCCTGCACCCCACACCCTCACCCAAAATACATTCAAAGGAGTTGGTGGCTCCCACTGGTACCTCCATCAGGTTCAGTTCCTATCTAAAACAGATGGCCAGATTCCCACCCCTATGATCCATCCTTGGGCAGTGTATCACCGAGTACCCAGCCAGAATTGTTGATGCCAAAATGGGAGCAGCATTCTCATCCAGCCAAGTCTCAGTGATGCAAGCCAGGTCAGATGATCCAACAAGATCTGCTACTATAGCAGTCTTGTTCTTAATGGACCTAGCATTGCATAACACCACCCGCGTAGGATGAGCAACCAAGGATGACCGAGTTATCTGCCTGCTATAAGCAGAGCCCTTGGGTATGGGAACCAGACAGGGAGGACCCTTTTCCTGGACCCATTTCATCCCAGGGCATCTCCTTGTCCCCACTATCCCAATCCACCCACTCCTTTCCATTCCCCCACCAGGTCAAGCCCCTGTCCTCGGCCTCCTGACAATCCCCAGAGCCTGGCGCTGTCCATATACATCCAGAAACAGAGAGGGACAAAAGAAAGGCAGAGGTCCCTCAGCCTAGAGGGGGAATAATGCCTGACCATCATTTTACTTGCCCAACACATCTTTACCACAGTTCGCAAACACCCAGTCAAACAACTCTCAACTCACACTTGCAAACTTCCACACCACTCCACAACACAACCATACACACAAAAATAAACCAAAACACCAATTACAAACAATATAAAAATAAATAAAAAATAAATAATATTACAAATTGTGAAGGTGTTTTCAGTTATGGAGAAAAGTCACAGAAATTCTCCAGGTTGAGTAATTATTGCCCTCTGGGGAGCTCCCACCTCTTCAGAGATAAAGATTATTACCCCCCAAAAACTATTTCCCACATAGGCTGGGAGAGCAATCAGCAGTTTATACACAAAGTCAGTTTAAACAAGGCAATCTCACTGTCAGCCAAGGTTCAAAGTACTAACAAGGAAAAGATAAAGGAAGAGTCTGACCGTCCCCAACGAGTTAAGTGAGAGCCAATTTAGATCTTCCACAAAGGTTTCTTTGGCACAGCTGTCTCTCCAGGGATCATGGTAAACTCCCTTCAATCCAGGCTACTTGACCACCCGGCTGTCCCCCAAGGAGCTGCCACTGAAGGTGCTCGGCCACGAACAAGTCCCCAGGTGGAGTCGGCTCTCCAGCCCACCTCCCCCAGGAAACTACAGAGCTCCTGATCCAATGGAACATGCTTTCTGGTGGCCCCAGATGTGGTCTCCCATGTGACCAGCTACCCCAGTAACCCCTCCCCCGGGTTCAGACCAGGGCTGCTGACAATTTTACTCAGACACACCACAGGTCAAAGATCCAACAGGACCCTGGTCCATCAGCAAACAGAAGCCGGAAAACCAATTCTGGTCCAAAGTCGTGGTAGGACCATCAGAAAGAGGATCCTCACTGCATCTTCTGAAGTCCCCAGCAATCCCCAGATGAATGAGCAGCACTCACTGCAGACTGAAGCTCCAGACGTGAATCCTCCTCCATGGATGACCACAGCAACTCTCCTCTGATTCCTCTCCCACGAATCCGACAAAATCCAGGTAGGAGATACACAGGCATTCTCCACTCAGGAAATCGTGATAATGAAAATACTCAACAAGCCATTCATTCAGACGTTCAAAGCATTAATGAAATTTTAAATTAAACTTTGTGTGACTTGTTAATTCAGCTTCTTCGGCTACTTCGACTGAGACGCTCTAACCATTACTGACTCATTCCTTCACCCCTAACTAACTACCACTAAAAAATAACAAATAAGCAAATGAAGATGTACCCCCTCACCCCTGCCTTTTTGCAAAATGACAGGTGGCATACTGTTGAAGCTGACTGCAGTACCTGGTGGGGACTGGGTTCGGGGAGGATGAGGTTACTTGGCACAGGGGACCTAGGTTTGGCTACTCTGCACAGGGGCACCCAAGTAAATCCGAACACAGGAAGCAATAACTGTAATGTCCAGAACCAGGAATGGGATTCTACTGTGTGGCTTTTATTCACATCCAAGCTGAACAAACAAAGCATAGACGGACCCCCATGGGGCTACATTCCTGGTAATGCAGATTAGAGACAACAGAACACTTCTTCACTATTTCCAGCCCTCAGGCTCTGAACCCACCAGGCACACAGCCCGGACTTGCACGCAGCTTTGGGTACACAGCCCAGCTTGTACACTACTTGAGTTTTCCCCACTGGTCCGGCTCCCCCGCTGGCCACTTGATCCGTGGTCCATTTTGGGAAATGAACCAGTTTTCCTGTTGTGGCTCCCCAAACCACCTTAGAGCCTTTGACTTCTAGAGGGAATTTTCTTTCCAATCCCACGTCTGGGTACTTCCCTCATCACTGGCCAAGTGCATGAGGCAAAGTAGAAATCCACAGAGCAAATCTGTAGAGGTGGACCTGATCACTAAAGATGGGGGGTCTCCCACCTCCAGCTCCCACAATCCATACCCGGCCATTTCTCTGGAAACTAAACAACTCTTTTCTGAAAGCTTGGCAATGTAGATTACTGCGTTGACATATGTCGCATCTAATCTACATGTCTTGACTTCCCATAAGTGCTGGACTTGAACATACTTTTACTTTTGGCTAAGCCTATTACTCTAGGCCTCCCACTACTTCAGTAGTCCAATCCCCACTGTCACACAAGACCCAGGGTGAAAAACATAGGCCCTTTAGAAAGAGCAGAAACTCACCCTCCGGTTGCAGATGCCCCACAGGCGATTCACGAAATCTTCTTGTTTCCCAAAACTCTTGGACCAAATAAGGCAACTTCTCCACTAGCAGTAAACCAGGTGGTTTCCCCTGGAATATGCAGGCCAAACCTTCTGGGATGGGGCACTGAGACCCGAATCAGCGGTCTCCAACACTTCAAAACTATCTTCTGTGTCTCTCTTTAGGTGGAAACACACACCTTTTTCCTAAATGTAGCCCTATGTCAGGGCTGAGGCTCCAAGAGCCTAACACAGAGCTGCTGTGCTCCTCTCTCAGCAAGCTCCAAACTCCAACTGATCTACAGACTACTGTTCAAACCTCCCAACATTCTATTCCAGCTCCCTGCTGCAGATTCCATTGTGGCTCATGCAGCTGAGACAGTTCTATGGTGATGTCATCCCTCAGTTTCAGCTGAGACTGAGAACAGATTGAGACAGTGTGAAATCCTTTTAACTGGAGTTTCACAAGCTGCCTTCCCTGCCTACCACTAGGTCTTACTGGCATTCTAGTAACCCCGGGTAACAAGGGGGTTATAAAGATATAAAATAAACAGAAAATGAAGATGAAACAAATGAATAACAGGATGATATGACAGATAGTCCCAAATAATAATTAAAGCCTCCAAACAAACTGCTGCTGCCTGTGGCTAGCCCAGCGTGGCTGCCATCTTTTCGAAGGGGGTAGTTTCACAAACTGGGACCATAGAGGAGGAGGGAGGGAGGGAGGGAGTTGGGTTACTACACTGTTTATCAATTGGGGGAAACAGGCCTTTCATTTGGACCATGGAGTGGGTGGCAGATGATGTGCTTCAGTAGTTTGGGAAATGCTTAACTTTTTCTGCGGCTGCAGGGATGGAGACCTGCAGACTTCTTTCTATCATTTGGGAAAAAAGGCACTTCAGACTGCTTCCAAAGCACAATTTTGGAGTTGAACTGCAATCCTTCCACTATCTGAAATCACTGTGGGTGGGGGGGGTAGAGTTCATTTCCTACATACAGCATTCTCCTGCTAGCTCAAATTACACTCTGTGGAGTGTAAACAGCACAGGCAGCTTGTTTTAGTCTGAAAGAACACCTAAACCCTCTTTTTACACATTTTTATCTAAACAATGCCTTGTTGGCAGGGGTGTAGTGCTTCCATACTTCTTAAAGTCTTCAATGATGTTTTTTTTTTTTATGTAGTTCTCTAGGCAGCAGTCTTAAATCAGCAACTGAACAGTCTTGAAGAACAGCTGTAAGGGAACTTTGTTTTATCTCTCTGAGGAATTCCTTCATAGAGAAGCACAAGGTGATTTGAGATCAGGCTTCGGCTTGTCCCTCCTGCTATGTTCAGGCAATGTAGAGCTCAACCCTGGCCCCCCAGAAGCTATTGCTTTGCCAGCAGAACTATCAAATTTAAAAGGAATAAGCTTCTTGCATATTAACTTACGTAGCCTCCTTAAAAAGATAACCTTAATACAATCCTGGGTAAATCATACCTTTCCTGACATACTTGTGATTTCCAAAACTTGGCTTAGACCCACACCACTGATAGAGAAGTAAACATACCCAACTATGCCTTGTTCAGAGCCGATAGGCATGCCAGAGGAGGAGGGGTAGCTATCTACTTTAAAGACAAATTTTCTGCCTTTTGCTTATCCTCGGCATCTGTCGCCAGTGAATTCGAATGCCTAATTCTCAAAGTTAAAGTGGAAATTACACAGACTACTGCACTCTGTGTAATAAGATGCTACAGACCACCGTCTGCTGGCCTACAGCTTGTGTCATATCTAAATGACAAGTTGGGACAGGGGCTGCCATAAACTATTATTTTAGGAGACCTCAACTTTGACCGGCTCTCTTACACAGCTGCCCCCCTTGCATCCTTCTGTGATGAACATGGGCTGATGCAACTTATTACTGAACCGACATGCCCAAACGTGAAGAATCCCAGTAAAAGTACACTTTTGGATGTGCTAATGGTGAGCAAACCTCATCTCTTCTCCCACACTGATGTCTTCTTCTCAGATGCCAGCGATCATTGTTTTATTGCGGGAGTAAGATCCACCAACAACCCAGCACCCATCAGCAAGTTCTCTATGAAGAGATCCAGGCGCAACTTCAATGAACATGCCTACCTAAATGAGCTGAAGTACTCCCCTCAGTGGCAAGATTTCTACCTAGCCAAAATGATTATGTCAGCTTACAATATCTTCCACAACATTCTATCAAGGGCCCTTAATAAGTATGCTCCCCTGATTAAAGTTTGAACTAGGACCAAAACCTGTAAATGGTTCAGCCCTCAGATCAAGTCCTTGCTTCTAGAAAGAGATAAGCTCTGGAAAAAAGCGCGCAGGCTGAACACTGCAGAGGATAGGAACCAGTTCAGGAGACTACGAAATTTATGTACCAAAACAATCAGAGAATCGAAGGCCACCTTCTTCAAATCCGAACTCGACTCTGCCACAAAGAGTCCAATCAAGCTCTGGAACACAATAAATGATCTGCTAGGCCACTCCCCAGGAAATTCACTCCCGACCAAGATTACCTCTGGCAACTTGACTATAACCGAAAAGATGGATATACTTGATGCATTCAATAACCACTTTGCTACTGCAGGCATGGCATTTGATAACTCCCCTGCAAACATACTTCGCTCCCAGACTGCCAGCCAACTGAATGAAACTCTGATAGCTTCACCGCCTTTATCGCTTCAACCTGCCCCACTGAAAGAGGTAGAGAACCTCTTGCTTCAGTTGGATACTAGAAAAAGTGCTGGGGCCGACACCCTTGACCCTTACTTCCTAAAAATTGCCTACCACGTACTAGCAATACCTGTCACCCGCCTTTTTAGCTTATCCCTGTCTCAGGGCACCTTACCACCTATATGGAAGACAGCACATGTCATACCACTGTTCAAATCAGGTGACCCTGGCGATCTCAATAACTACAGGCCAATTTCTCTCCTTCCAGTCCTGTCCAAGCGCCTAGAGAAAATTGTAAATGCACAGCTGAGGACTCACCTTGAGTCTAGGGAACTGCTAAATCCTATGCAGTCCTGATTCAGAGCTAAACATAGCACTATCTCAGCCCTCACCAAAGTTACTAATGACTAGCAGCGTAATCTTGAGAGCAAAAACTTTATTTGTGCTGTTTTCCTTGATCTAAGCAAGGCTTTTGACACTGTCGACCATAGTCTGCTCCTCTCCTCCCTTCAAACCATAGGTGTGAACCCCTCCTCTCTGCATTGGTTTACTGACTATCTTACAGGGCGCCTTCAACAAGTTAAAGCCAAAGGAGGCCTGTCCCCCTTAAAAACTCTGCAAAGAGGGGTACCTCAAGGTTCTATATTAGGGCCCTTACTTTTTGCAATCTACATTAATAACATTGACTACTGTATAAAAGAAGCCAACATCCATCTGTTTGCAGATGATACAGTTCTCACGTGAGTCGCCCAACACCTGAAGCTGCCTGCAATGACCTACAGTCAGAATTCAACCTTTGCAAAGCCAACTCCTCCAAAAAAAGCTACTCCTTAATGCCAAAAAAACTAAAGTGATGGTCCTCTCCCCTTTTATCTGTACAGCTAACCCTGTGTCCAGTGGGACAGTTCCCCAAATTACCACAGTTCTAGGTGAAAAACTAGAATTTGTTACAAAATTCAAGTATCTGGGAGTTTGAATAGACCAAAGACTCTCCTTCATTGAACATATCGAAGACTTGCTAAAATGACTTCAGCAAAGGCTTGGACTGTTTTTTAGAATCAACCAATTTCTCACCAGAGATGCCAAGAAACAACTTGTCCAATCCATTTTCCTATCATTGGTTGATTACACTGATTTCCTCTACAGCCAATGCCCCAACTCTTACACGGCTCAACTGGACACACTCTACCATCGAGCACTGAGGTTTATAACAGGACTCCCCTTTGACACGCATCACTCCACCCTGTATGCGGCAGTGGGGTGGACATCACTAAAGTTCAGGCGCAACAGAAACGCTGCTTTCTGGACCCAGAGAGCCATCTCTAATAAGCTGCCTTACTATATCTCCTGCTGTCTTCCCCTGAGTATAATTGGGAAATATGCGTTAAGAAGTTACTCAGCTATTACACTTAAAATACCCAAAGCAAAATCCCGCTTCGGCAGGGCAGCCATAAGCTTCGTGCTACCTACCTTATGGAACGATCTGCAAAAACCCCTCAAATTAAGCACTCTAATCGGTATAAATGCCTTCAAGACGCTTTATTTCCGTACAATCAGAGAAGTATGTAACTGCTTCCCCCACTCAGACCCAGTACCGGTGTCTGCAATGGTATATAGCCATGCCTAGACCCAATTTTAAGTACTGACCCCCCAGCTTGCTCCTCACCACCCTAATTGTTCTCTCTCTTATCCCCCTGTCTTATCAACACTAGGCCCATCCATCCCCTTATTCTTCCTTTCCCAACCTCGGATAGGAGCTCACTACCCTGAGTTATGACATCTTACCGCATGCCCGTGCTTATAGCATTCAATTCGGGGCTCACACATCCTCTTTTCTCCATCCACCTACTCTACATCCCATTTACCAACTCCTTTCTGTGCACCGTGCCTCCTAGCCTTTCTTCCCCTACCTCCCTCCTTCCCCCTACCTTCACCTCTACCTGGTGTATATTTTTATTTTTACTTTTTTCTTCCATTATTTCTCCTGCAACCTTAGATAACCTGCTTTATCTTCCTATAGACACTTCTATGTATGTAAATACCATGTAATCTGTACAATATCTGTATAATTCTATGTACATATGAACTTCTTTTTCTTCCTCTCTGTAAAGAGTATTATCTGTATTGCCTTGTAAATACCTGTGTTGACCTGTATATACAATTGTTCATGCTCCACCCAGGTCCATCTTGCAAATGAGCTTCTGCTCAATGATGAACGCCTGGTTAAATAAAGACTTGATTGATTGATTGATTGAATGGGGTCACTGGTCTGTGACAGGCAAACAGTCATTGTGATGAGCCTTCAACTGTAAAAATAGGCAGTGTCATGTTTTAGTAAATCTGTTTGTTTGCTAAGTTAAAGTTACTTTCAAACCACATGAAGTCTTGCTGTATTCTGACTATTGCAGTTAGCCCCAGCACTCAAACTGCCCCGGAGAGAAGAGGGCTAATTCTCTATGCAGAGCATAGAACGTTGAGCTCGAGCTCGATTCAAACCTCTGTCTGCTGCACTTAGAAGCACAACCATCAGATTCTTTACTCCACCTAACCGAACGGTCGCTCCTGAGATTTCTCCTTTGCTCGCAGTTCAAAAGTCGGTTAAAGTCTTTGGTTTTACCGATTATTTTTTTGCAAGTTTCAATTCAGATCTCTGTCTGTGGTACAGTAAGTACTAGGTAGTGAACTAGACATAGTGAACTTGTGGAAGTTGTAAAAATAGATTTTCGACCGGTTCGACTGAACCAGCTGTTTAGTGAATTACATATTCTGTCTTTGTTTCTAAACTTAGAGTGTGGTTACCAGTCCTTATTGGTTTTAAAGAAAATGCATTTTCTTGTGTTTTTTTCCCAATACCCGTGATACGGTTAGAAACCGATAAGGGTGTCTCGCCTGATAATTATGTTTCTTCTAATGGAGTCTTGCTGTATTCTGACCTCCCTTCCTGCTTCCCCTCTCAGAACCTGTTTTTGGGAAGTGGGCTGGTAGGTGCAGTGTTGCACCCCAGAGTGGGGGAGTGAGTTATATTATTAATTTAACAGTCTTAAGTTGTTCACTACCTGGTTTTTGATTTTGAATTTCTTGACTTGAGTCTTTTGGGGATCCAAAATATTTGGTTGCCATTTGGCTAGTAAACATTTTACAATTTCCACATAGTAGTTAGTATTAGCTCATAAGAATCTGATGGTTGTGCTTCTAAGTGCAGCAGACAGAGGTTTGAACTGAGCTTGAGCTCAACGTCCTATGCTCTGCATAGAAAATTAACCCTTTTCTCTCCGGGGCAGTTTGAGTGATGGGACTAACTGCAATAGTCAGAATACAGCAAGACTCCATTAGAAGAAACATAATTACTAAGGTGAGTAATTTTTTTCTTCCCTACTAAGGTATGTAAAGATCATGTAACCCTCTGTCCAGGTTTTGTATTGCCAATCCTGTGGAAGAATTTGGGTGGTTAGACTTTATTTGCATTTGTAAGGAGTCTATCTAGAAATACTGCTTGATTGATAACAAAGTGACAGTTGTATTGGTGTCTGTGTCTAATAGCTATCTTCCCTCTGAGATTTGCAAGGTACTGTAAGCAAGAATCTCCTCTGTTTAGTAAAATAGTCAAACATATAAACAGTAAGATAGAGTAACTATGACATTAAATTGGGATTACACTTAGCTGATACAGTACATACCCTATGGTGGTGGTGCCTAATTATGCACTTGTGAGAGCACAGACCCTGGAGTTGATTGCACTGCTCTGATTTGACTTGTCATATTGTCTCCTACATATCTACCTGTATGACATTTTTCTGTTTGTATTAAATGAAGCATTTAGCTGACATACTAATGTTATGTATGTTTTGCTGTCCAAAGAGACAAGCATAAGTCAGTGCCAAACATGTTTGTTTTCATGCTGTTACAAGTTAGAACAACAGTATCTTAAGACTATAGGCAGACCTTTCTTACCCTCATGAGCCATTGTTTCATGGACTTTGGATTCCACTGAGCTAAGGAGTAAAGTCCTCCATAATCAGAGCTGGCCATGTGTGGTCTGTGGCGGTTTCTGCACAGCCTGCCTGGGGGCGATATGAAGACAATTAGCACACTGCAACTGGAGTGTGCAAACTGTCTAACTATGGAGCCATGTTGGTACAGTGCATAGCGACTTTGTGCTGTGCTGACACAGGCCCAGAATGAATATGGCTGACAGGAGCGCAATGAAGATAGTGAGGATCAAATGGGATCATGGCATGGCTCCCGTGGGCCATGTTTAGCCCTAACATGCTAATGACCCCTTTGGGCATGGAAGGCACTATGGCCCATTTGCATGCCCATTGAGGGCCCATTAACATGTGTGCATGGCCCCCCAATTCTGTAGCTATCTTATATATTCCTTGTGGTCTAGTGGTCCCCTCACCCCCCCATTCACCTGTCTTGTAGCTGTCTAAAATATTCCTGCTTGTGTAGTGTTTTCTGTGCCCCATGATTGACTGTCCTGTAGCTGTCTTGAATATTCCTTGTAGTCTAGTCATGTCCCACCCCCGATCACCTGTCCTGTAGCTGTCTCGAATATTCCTGGCAGTATAGTGGCTCCTTCACCCCCAATCAACCATCCTGTAGCTGTCTTGAATATTCCTGGTAGTTTAGTGATCTCCCCCCACCTCCACCCCCATAAGGACATCTGATCCTCTGTCAACCCACCTGCTCAGGACCCTCCTCCCCAGAACCCCCTCACCCCCCCTCAGGTCACCTAGGATGAAGTACAGTAATAGTGACAGAGACCTACACAGTCATTTGCTCAACACCTTGGCTGGCCACCATCTGATTACCAGTGAGCAATCATGAGTACAGTAGACACAGGTGTTTGTACAGTACTTGAAATTGTTCAGAGACCATCAGATTGAAACCTGTTGAGGTGGTGAGCAGTGGACTGTGCCAGTCATAACTATTGCTGAAGTTTGCATTACATGACCAGGGCTGGGGGGTGCCTGGGAGGGTGAGTCGGGAGGGGGTCAGATGCCCTTATGTGAAGAGAATAAGGAGGCTTATGGGAGTTGATCCAAGGAGGTGGCCAGGCAGGTGAAAAAAGCCAAGGCCTCCAAGGAATTAAGGTTAGCACAGGGCCTAAAGGGAGGGAAGAAGGACCTTTCTAGATATTTCAGGGAAAAGAGGAAATGCAAAGAACATATAGTGAGGATAAAGTGGGGAGGGAGATGGGTGGAAGAGGGAGAGGATCAAACTGAAATACTGAATAAGTACTTCTGCTCTGCTTTCACTAAGGAAAGGAATGGACCCACTACCATTATGGATTGGGGGGGTGGAAGAAGGTGGAAGAGGAGGAGGTGACTGACAAAATGATCATAGGGAATAGAGTGCTAGATGGGCTAAGGGTGTTAAGGGTGGACAAGGCACCAGGTCCTGATGGCATCCACCCCAGGGTGCTGAGGGAGATGGTGGAGGTGTTGGCTGAGCCACTGGCAGATCTGTTCAACACCTCCCTGGAAATGGGGTGTGTGCCTCCAGACTGGAAGGTGGCCCACGTTGTGCCCATACACAGGAATGGGCCTAGGGAAGAGCCAGGAAACTATCAGCTGGTCAGTCTCAGTTCCATAGTGGGGAAGCTTATGGAGACTATACTGAAGGAGATGCTGGTGGCAGTCCTCAAGGGTAATGGCCTACAGGATGGTCAGCAACATGGGTTTGTCTCGGGGAGGTCTTGTCAAACAAACCTAATAGAGAATTACGACTGGGTAACAAGGGAGCTAGATAGGGGTCATGCAGAAAAAGTCCTGTAGTTGGACATCAGCAAGGCCTTTGATACAGTGCTTCATGGGAAGCTGGGAGGAAGCTGACTGCTGTTGGGGTGGGGAAAAAGCTGACAAAATGGATAGAGAACTGGTTACAAGGGAGGGTGCAGAGAGTGGTTGTGGGGGGAGTTCTCGACACCCACAGTAATGACGAGTGGGGTGCCACAGGGTTCAGTGCTGGGCCCGGTGCTATTTGGGCTCTTTATCTCTGATATAGCCACATGGAGTTGGGAGCAGGGTTAGTCTGTTCGCAGATGATACCAAAATGTGGGCAGTGGTGGATGAAGAGGATAGATGGAAACAATTGCACAGGGACCTCACCAAACAAGAGACATGGTCGGAGAAGTGGCAGCTATGATTCAACATGAAGAACTGTAAGGTGATGCACTTTGGGGCAAAAAAAAACATAGGAGGGACTACTGGTTGGAGGGGTGAGGCTAGGGATCACTGAGGAGGAGAAGGATCTTGGGGTGTTGGTAACAGTGAGCATGAACAACTCTGTCCAATGCAGGAAAGCAGCAGCTAAGGCAAACAGGATACTGGGTTGTATTGCAAGAGGTTTATCATCCATGCATAGGGATGTAATCCTGTATCTCTACAGATCCTTGGTCAGACCGCATTTGGAGTACTGTGTACAGTACTGGAGGCCATACCTGCAGAGAGATATAAAATTACTGGAGGGGGTACAAAGGAGGGCAGCAAAAATGTTAAAGGGGATGGAAGGAAAGGACTATGAAGTCAGGCTGCAGGAGCTGAATATGTACACACTGGAGGAGAGGAGGGATGGGGAATATGATTGAAACATTCAAATACTTGAGGGGGGTAAATAAACCTAGCACTGAGGGGTGTTTAAACAGAGGAAAGGTAGGGAGACAAGGGGGCATAGACTAAGGTTAGAGGGGGGACATTTAAAAGGAAGATGAGGAGGCACTACTTCACTGAGAGGGTGGTGTCTAACTGGAAAGTGCTACCAGCGGGGGTGGTAACATGTATGACAGTCAGAAGCTTTAAGAAGGAGTGGGAAAAAGCAACAGGAAGGGTCTGGGGGCAGGGGCTATGACAGGTATGAGATGGACATTGGGGGAGAAGGCTGGGGCAGCTGCAATCTAGGGTGCTAGCTGCACACTCAGGCAGACTTTGATAGACCAGTTGGTCTGTTCTACTAGCAGATTTGTATGTTCGTATGTATTGTGTGTCATCTGATTTGTTTTGGTTGATCATTATGAACTGAGCCATCCAGCTCCAGAATACAAATTGTGGGTTAAAGTGCATGTTGCTTGTTTCATTTCTAGGGGCCCCAAAAGCAGCTGCAATGTCAGCTTACTCCGGGCAATGCTTCTAGCCTGAGTAACAACTGGGAACCCAGGGTGTGTGTGACTGTGCTAGAGGGACTCTTAGTGTGTGCATGTTTAACCTGACTAAATCAGATAGGAAATCAAATGCCAGATCGCTACCCTACCCTTGTCCACATCCCCTGAATAAACCAGATTCTGTTTTTTCTGCATTTAACTTGGCTAGTGTGTGCCTTTGTGGAGGGGATACTGTATTGCCATTGCACTGTTCTATTTCAGGTCCTGTTTTACAGGGGGTCTCCAGGTCCAGTGCAGCTGAACCAGCCCTGGTGGTAAGTGTGCCAAAAGTGGGTTCAACATTGTATTCTGGCATTAATGGTGAATGTTTATCTGCTGACTGGTGCAAGCCATTGGGTGGGTATCAGTGTCCCGGAGGGTATACCCAGAGCAGCTATGCTACCCTTAAACCAACCCTTCTGGTGGAGGCACCCGTTTACTGAGCTCAGGCCACTCAACTTGTGCCTATTCATGAAGGTGGGGTAGTATTCTTTGGGATAGCGCCACCTAGGGGTTACACTTGTTTCTCACAGAACTTGAAAGAAAGAATGATTGGTCAGGAAGCTTTGCAGTGTTAGAGTGTTAGACTTCCGAGAACTCCAAGACTGGTCAGGAAGCTTTTCAGCATTGGGCTTCCGGTTCAGTAGTCTGTGAAACACAGAACTTAAAGGAATGTGGTAATGATTGGTGAAAATGGGAGGAGGTACGGGACACAACACACTGGTTTAATGCAAAAAATCAACCTCAGGGAGTTACATAAGCAGTGATCAGTATGAGTGGAACTAAAACAAGCAGAAGTGACACCAAGCTTTATGTAGGTGAGTAAAAGCAGGAAGGAAGCAGTGTGGCAGACTGCAATCCTTGATGTATGGCTCCACATCAAATTATGGTGAGAGTACCATGCTGTTCCCTCATGTAATGGGGAATTTAATGCATGGCCATTGACAGCTGGTGTTTGTATGAACCCCTTCCCCTTTCCTCGGACTTCTGCCTTTTTTTTAACTTAACCACCAACTGTGATTCTTCCCCCCCACTTTGCCGTAGGCTCCCAGAGCCATCCCCTATCCCATGCTGGGGACTCTGCACATTGTACACTACACATGGATGTTAATGTGGTCATTTCTTGCTCTGACAGTAACAAGAAGTTGGCTTAACATTCATCAGTGTTCATCAAACACAAAGGACACTGCTGTGGTGCAGGACACTAATTACATTTACTGAATTCAACATACACATAAGCATGTATAAGCTCCAAAATGCACCGAAGAGCTTCTGAGATCATAGCAGTCCCCAAACCGCCAACATTTATATAAACTATTTCCTCCAGAAAAATCTCCTGAAAAAATTTGCTAAAATAATCTAGCAAAGCTTCAGACCTCCCTTGGAAGGTATGTAGTATTACAAAGAGTTACCAAATTAACTAAATAAGGAAGTGCATGCAGCTTGTGATACTGAAGGAGATGAAAACTGCACACAACACAGATTATTTGTTTACAGTATTTATTCATTTAAACATTATATGTGTTAAGCATATGGTGTCATTAACAAATGTTCAAAAACTTTATAGCAGTACTCTGACACATTGCACTACCCACTGGAATGAATGTGTGTGTCACTTATTTCTGTCCCCATTTACTGACAGGTGGAACTAATGTTAGCAGTGGTCGCACAATATGGGACATTATGCAGTGTGACACCAGAGGACTGTTGCTGTGATGACATTATGAAAAGGACTTCTTCAAGCTCAATTGGATGGCAGACTGCATATTTATTTATTTTATTAATAAAAACGTTACCAATCAACCAATTTTTTTTAAACGCAGTATATAACAAGCAAAACCTCCAGGAGCAATCACAGCTGATCAGGTAAGGAAAACAAACTCCTAGAGTGTACAAGAGGCTTCTCCTTTACAAAAAGAATGTCAGGCCCACTGGAACCCTGCTTTGCCATACCTATCTGCAACACTGCAGACTAGGGTTACCACCTGGCCTGATATTCACAGGGCAATCCTGAGTTGGGCAGCTGTGTCCTGCAGAATCACATGAAAAAGTACTACATGTCCTGACCATTCAGTAGAAAAAATATTTTCTAACTTTCCTCAAAATGTTGCAGAAAACGATAATACCTTAACTAAAATTTCTGAAAAGAATAAGAAACAATAGAAACAACTAAAAAAATACAACATTTAGTATTGATTCTGATTATTAGAGAAAGCAAGTATGTTTCACTGGCTGAAGTCACAGATTGTCCTGCGAAAAATCATGTTTCAGTAAGAAATGCCCCACTTTGGGCTTCTGAAAAGGTGCTAACCCTATTGCCAACACACATTAAAGGTAGATCATTCTCATTTACTGCAGTTTTCCTTTTGATACCTGTGCCAGTTTGAACTTAAAAAAAATGGGAAGCTCACCGTTTGTCTGCTGGTTATGTTGTGGCATGGGGGGGTAAGGATGGGGATGCTGTGTACAAAGTGGAAACAAATCTTGCAGGGGTAATTTTTATTTGAAAGTCACATCTGCAGTATGGCCCTGGACATAAAGCTGCAAACAAATACTTAAAAAGGAAAGCGTACAGCAGTTTTCTTTGCCAGGGCTGTCTATATAATATCTATTGATTTGTGAGGTGTTGGGGAAGGGTAAGAAATTCATCTGGCCAGTTTGTTTATATTTGTGTTGGGTGTCTGCTTACTGGGGCTATTATTCTGTGATTGCTGCCAGCCATAGTGCAATGCATTTTTTATTTTGTGTCTTCCAGCATTTTCTGCCTGCATATTGGGCAGGATCTAATGGGCAAGGAACTTTAAGGGAGATTGCTGCCTGCCTACTACATCCAGTTGCATAGGCAAGTGTTCCAGAATGTAAGACAAACAGTTCTGTGAGCTGTTAGAGGTACCACTAGTGTGATGCGCTTGGTGGTGGTGATTGGGGGGGTAATGTACAGCAAGGTGATTCACTATGGTTGGTGGTACAGCTGATTTGGACATGGAGACATATGACTGATTTTGCTTGGGGGCTGGCTGCTAGGTTATTATGCTGTTGGTATGGGTTTGGTCTATGCTTGGAGGGGAGCTGGCTGAATGGTGTTGATCTTATGTAGTGTGCCAGTAAGGGGCACTTTGCTAATGGAGGGTGTGGACTCTGGATATGTGGTCAGTAAGGTGGTCCCGGTGGTGTTGTGGGGTATAGTCTATATTTGAAGGGGAGGCTAGCCAGCTGTGCGGTTGGATATTGTCCATGGAAGTGACCTTGTGTAGTGACCTGGGCAAGCACATGTATGGGAAAAGAGCAGTCTAAAGTGGGTGAGAAGGGAGCTGGCCATGTGGTTGAGGTAGCTGGCTGTGCTGGTGAAAGAGGAGGTATTATTTGGAGGGAGACTGTGGGGTTAAGAGAAGCTGGCTGTTAGGTTTATTTGGAAGAAAGGGAGGCTGGCCATTCTGGTAGGATGCTGAACTACTCATGTTGGTACGATGGAAGAGTCTTCTGTTTTTCACTTGGGTGTAGTGAGTAGAATTCCCATGTTGGTGAAAGTGGTGGGGATGCTGGCTCTTCTCATTTTTTCTGGTGGTGGACTGATAGAGATCAAAAATACATGGATCTGCGTGCATGGTGAGGTCTGACAAGACTATGCACTAGTGCATGAGGTGGGCCGGCATGAAAATTGGGGAAAAATAGCAGCTGCCTACATGAAGCCACAGTCAGAGCAGGCCCTGCACCATGGAAAAGTGCCATACTGCCACCAGCCATGTAGCTACATCATCCACCATCCCATGGACTAAATTTGGACCTTCAGTACAGTCACTCCCTCTGTGGGGGGAAGGTAGAGGGGGAAGGGTAATTCCTCTCATTAACTATGGCAACCAATCCCAAGATGCTTTAGCAGTTTGGCAGTCCAGAGCCCTATCAATGGTGCAAGAAGGATAACAGCTGGTGTCTTCATCCTGGCCTGTGTCAGTTGATTGCTGGAGTACAATGCCCCCCCCCACCCCTAAGAGAAAATCAGTTCTAGGGGCACTGACTCTCCTGTATAATGGCCCCTGAGTGACAGAGTCCATTCTAAAACCCAGTTCAATGGTGAGGCATCAGTCTGTATCCCCCTCCTCCAACACACAACCCACTTTTTTTTTAACCATTGTAAGTCTTTCCTAACTGATCCAGCTGATCAGTATTTTTATTCTTCATATTGACCCATTTTCCCTTATATGTCCACAGGTCTGACTGGATGCTGACTGGGTGAAGGAGGACACTGACTGCATGTATCAGATAAGTATTGTTTTTTTGTTTATCCTACATTGTTTGTCATTGTTTGTTCATAAAGAGGTGCAGATCCTTTGTGACCCCATTGCTGTTTTTGTTTCACAGGTACAACTGGATAGTCTCCTGAGACCCCATTATCCCAGGCTCCACAGGAACCCGGTAAGAGATCTCTTATCTGTGCTAGGATGTTAACCTGTAATGGTGCTAAATGTAAACTTTCACTTGCTAGGTGGTTGGTGATGCAGGGTTTGACATCTCTAAACTGTTCTTTTACTATTCCACCATCATGAAAAGAGGGAAATTTATTGGAGTTCACTGGTGGCTGGAGAGCACTCAGGCTTTACCCTCATGCCTCACAGTGCACCCAGGGCATGCATTAAAGAACAGGTTCCTACTTTTAGCAGTGCTGCTGTCCCCTAGCCTGTTTGATTCCTCACCTAACTGGAATCGAAGCTACTGGCGTTGGCATAAAACTCTTTAATAATAAAAGTCTTATCCTCGTAATTCTAAATCATAATGGTGCCAAAAAAGACCAACTTCCTGGTTGAGACAAACCGTCCCATTGGCCCCACACAGCACTGTTTATTAATGTCCAGAATTGAAGGCTGTGGGAGTGCACCCCATTCAGTTTTATGGGACTAGTATTTTCAATATATTTAAACCTTTGGTGTTGGTATTTTTCATGTCAGCACTGATTGACCAACAGGATCCCTATTAGTCGGCCCATCACTTTGATATGAAAAATCCCACCACTGAAGAGTTTAAGTATACAGAAAAATACCAGCCCCATAGAACTGAATGGGGCGCGATCCCACAGCCTTGGTTTTGTGGCATCACAAAACAGTGCGGCATGGGGGCGTGTTTGTCTAACCGGGAAGTCAGTCTTTTTCTTGGCACCATCATGATTTCCAAAATTTCAAGGGATATAACTTTGCAAATTGATGGAGTTTTTATGCCAAACGTCAGCAGCTCAATTCCATTCAGGTAAGGAATCGAATGAGTTGAGGCAGGCAGCTACCAGGAAGCTGCTCTCTAATGCCCCAATTCTCCATTGTGGGCAAGCTCATGAAGACCATACTAAAGGAAGGGTTGGTGGAATATCTAGAGGAACATGGTCTCCAGGATGAGAGGCAGCATGGGTTCATAGGTGGGGAGATAGTGTCAAACAAATCTGATTGACTTCTTTGACTGTGCTACTAAGACAGTAGACTGGCCAAGCAGTAGATATCCTCTATCTTGATTTAAGGTTGATCAGGAAGTTGGTGGATCTTATAGTTGGGGAAACAATGGCTAGATGAGTGGAAAACTTGCTGAGGGACAGAACTCAGAGGGTGGTTGTGGGGGGAGAGTTATATGGCACTAGAGAGGTAACCAGTGGGGTCCCACAGGGCTCAGTTCTGGGGCCAGTGTTGTTCAATGTCTTCATCAGTGACATTGGGGATAGCATTAAGGGAAAAATGTGCCTATCTGCAGATGACACCGAGCTCTGTGGGCGAGTGGACACAGCTGAAGCTATACTGAACCTCCACGAAGATCTGGAAAAGCTGGGGAGGTGGTCCAGGATATGGCAGCTTGGCATTAATGCCAATAAATGCAAAGTTATGCATCTTGGAGCCAAGGATCCCAGGACAGAGTGCTACCTGGGTGGAGTCTGAGTATCTGCATCTGAGGAGGAGAAGGACCTAGGAGTGATAATCACTAGTGACCTGATGCACTCCACACAGTGCAAGAAAGCAGCAGCAAAGGCAAACAAGATGCTGGGATGCATAGCTAGGGGGATTAGTAGTAGGAGAGAGGAGGTTGTACTGTCCTTGTACAGGTCACTGGTAAGGCCGCATCTAGAGTATGGAGTTCATTACTGGTGCCCGCACCTCAAAAAGGACATTAACCTGCTGGAGACGGTCCAGAGGAGGGCTAAAAAGATGATAACTGGTCAGTAGGGCAAGGCATACAAGGAGAGGTTAAGGGCACTGAACATGTATGCCCTGGAAGACAGGAGGGAGAGAGGGGGACATGACTGGGACCTTCAAGTACTTGACAGGGATAAATAAGGTTGATAAGGAGAGTTTCTTTAATCTGAGTGGCAACCATAA
This sequence comes from Neoceratodus forsteri, assembly GCA_016271365.2. Taxonomy (NCBI): domain Eukaryota; kingdom Metazoa; phylum Chordata; order Ceratodontiformes; family Ceratodontidae; genus Neoceratodus; species Neoceratodus forsteri. The sequence goes on along the minus strand of CM028132.1, from coordinate 257,414,218 downwards.
CACGAGGAGGCACAGTCTTAAGCTGGAGGATGGGAGGTTTAGAAGGAGGTCAGGAAGCACTTCTTCACAGAGAGGGTGGTGGACACTTGGAATGCGCTGCTGGAAGAGGTCATCTAGTTGAAGACAGTGGGCAGCTTTAAGAGAGGCTAGGATAGGCATGGGGGAAGGTAAGAATCATTGGTAGGGAAAATGGGAGAAGTGGGGAGGGAGGGCAGGGGCATTAGCTCATGCTGTGGACCCTGCAATACATGCAGACTTGACAGACCAAATGGCTTTCTTCTGCTGGCTTCTTTGTATGTTTATATGTAATTCACCCACAGTCTGTTGTGGGTTATTGCTTACTTTAAGTTTGGCTATCTCCTATTGGCTACTGCTTTTCAATTCAAAGAAATTGAAAAGGAGAGCCTGGGAACCCTTAAAAAATACTGGAATTTTTTTACCTTTTAAATAGAAGCTGAAGCCTTCAGGAGAACTTAAAAAAAATAAATAAATAAATATTTATACACAGTTCATATTGTATTTCACATTAATTCTGTATTTTTCCTCCTCATTATTTATTACTGAGGTCAGCTGCATGACAACAGGATATTTGCTCCTGAATCATCTATTCCTGCTGCTTTCTCCCTACCCGAGGTCCTAATGCACTGATTTGACATCATAGTTTCTTCCATGACAACAGTTTGTTATGCCACAACAGAGGATTATGAGTTGAAGTAGGGAGTCAGCTGTAGAGGTAGATGAACTCTAAGAAATAAAGATCATGTATTCATGCAAATGTTCTCAGTAATAAACAGAACCCCTTTCATTTTCCCTCCCCTTCCCCTCACTATCTTCCCCCCTCCTGACACCATCCACTACCCTCACATCTGTGTAGAGTTGCTACCCTTGCAGGGTAGCCCAAGAGTATAACACCCAATATGAGTTGCCGTTTTTAACCTGTTGCCCATATTCTGTTGCTGTACTCGTGGTATATCCTCCTTTCCTCGAGTGAGTACATATTGAGGTCTCTTAGTCTGTCCTCATATGTTTTGTGATGCTAGCCATGCACCATCTTTGTCACCCTTCTCTGGATAGCCTCCACCTTGTTAATGTCCTTACGCATATGTGGTCTCCAGTACTGCATGCAGTTCTCCAGGTGAGGCCTTACTAGTGTTTTATAAAAATGGCATCACCCCATCTCCTACTAGTAATACCTCCTGCCTATGCACCCCAGCATGTCACTGGCCCTCCTTGCAGCTTGTGTACACTGTTTTGGTATCTTAAGGGCATTAAATATGATAACCCCTAGGTCCCTTTCCTCTTTGGTGGCAGCACCTCCCCCCATCCTGTAGCTCTCCCTAGGGTTCCCCCTACCCAGGTGCATTATCTTGCACTTTTTTGCACTGAACCTCAGTTGTCACACCTCCGACCATCTTTCAAGCTACTCCAGGTCCCTTTCCATTTTCTGGAGAATCCATCCTGTTGCAGATCTTGGTGTCATCTGCAGATAGGCAGACCTTTCCTTCCAGCCCCTCTGCAATGTCACTAATGAAGACATTGAACATAGCTGGTCCCTGCTGGCCACCCCTCTCCCCGGATTGGATCTGATTTACCACTACCCTCTGCCTTCTGTTTGTCAGTCAGTTTCTAACCCAGTGTATCACCTTATGCCCCATGCCCAGACTACTCATCTTGTTTACCAACTTTCTGTGTGGGACGGTATTGAAGGCTTTGCTAAAATCTAGGTAGGTGACATCTATGGCCCCTTCCTGATTCAATTTCCTAGTCACCCAATAAATAAAATCTATCAGATTAATTTGACAAGACCTTCCTGATGTGAATCAGTACTGCCTTAGATCCTAGGCACCAGTGGATTCCAGATGTGCCACTTGTCTTTCTTTCAGCAGTACCTCCGTGATCTTCCCCGCCTCTGAAGTGAGGCTGACTCACCTGTAGTTCCCTGTTTCCACCCTACTGCCACTTTTGTGCAGTGAGACTATATGCACCCTCCTCCAGTCCTCTGGAACCACACCTGTGTTGAGTAACTCTGTGAAAAGGGTGGCCAGAGGCACTGCTAGTTCCCTGTGCAGCTCCCATAATATCTTCAGGTGTATGTCATCTGACCCCATGGCTTTATCCACCTTCAGCTTTGTGAATTCCTCCAGAACTCTCTCCACTGTGAATGGACTGGTGTCCACTTCTCCCCCCAATTGCCACTGCTCCCCAACTGTGGTCCTTGACCCTCTCCCTCCTCAGTGAATACTGAACATAAATATTTGTTCAGTATTTCTGCCTTGTCTAAATCCTCCCCCTTACACTCTGCCTCCTCCACTTTGAGCCTCACAATCCCTCCCTCATTTTGCTTATGTACCTGTAGAGTGTCTTGTCCCCTTTTTTCACAGTCCTTGCTAAACCCTCCTCCCTCTGTGCCTTGACTTTTTTACAGCCTTCCCTGCTTCTCCTCCCTTTGGATTCCCTTATGCTTCCTGAAACTTGCTCTTTTAGCCCTTACTTAGTCTCCCACCTCTTTAAAGAACCATAGTGGTTTCGTTCTTCTTTTTCCATTGGCCACTAACCTAATGCATTGGTTAGTTACCTCCATAATGACTCATTTTAGTCTCCCCCACTGTTTCTCCACCCCCTCTGTTACCAGGGCTACTCTTAAACATCTACATATTTCATTGAAAGATGCCCTCCTGATATCTAATACTTTTGCCCTTGTGTGGCTTAACTGAGTCCCTGTCTCCATACCAGACCATACCATAGTGTATAGATCTCCATACACAACGACGCTCCACCATGCACTATAGAGTTTATCATACAGATGGAGGTTGGGACCACCGGACACCAGGGGATGACACAATATTGGGAAAGGCAGACAAATGCCACTAGACAACAGAAAACTTTGCATGGGGTGGTAAGAAGGCGCCACTAGAAACTAGGGAGTGGTCCATATAGGACGAGTGGAAGGAGGGTGCCACTGTACAGCAGGGAATGCCTGTTACAGGATGCAGAAGAGGAGGCATCAGTCTTGTGCAGGGAAAGACTGTCCAAACTGGGGGGGGGGGTGTTGTTTGTGGTGATGGCCATGCCAGAATTCCACGACAAAGCTCTTCCCTGCTTAATAGTGGTTTGAAAATGATGCCCAAAATGAAACAGGCATATTGATATGCAATCAAAACTGGGTAGCATATAGAAAATACTGAATGGGTAACTATGCACAGTCAGTGTGTTCTGCCACAGAGGGCATGTGATTCTCTCTGACCTCAAGGATGAAGTTCGAGTGTTCCATAAGAATCAGAACCCCGAGGTGGCACAACACACTGGTTATACATAAAGTTGCTCAACCTGTGTTTTTATAGTGTATATTATTTTGTGAAATAGGTACATTGCTTTTTTTATATTTACTGGTTAGTGGTTATAAATCACTGCCAGTTAGTACCCAACAGCTTCATAAACCACATGTGTTGTTTATGATGCTCCATAAACCATGAGCAGAACAGTATCGCAGCATCACCTGAAAAACCCCCAAACAAGCTATCCTCGTGCTGGAGGTTCACAAGTGCTACACAGTCAGTCACTCAGCATGAGACAAGCTTGTCAGCAGTAACAGTTACCCTCGTGAATTGTCAAAGACAAGTTAAACCAAAAAACAGTAAATGAAAAAATAAAACATGGAGAAGTGTGGTTCTATGGGGATTTTATGCACCATTTCAGTGTGTGTGAGATGCCCATATAAACCCATCAGGCTTCATGGGGCATCACACACCTCAGGGTGCATAAAATCCCCATATACCAAACTTCTCCATGCATTATTTTATATTTCTCTTTCACAGTGAATTTAACTTGTACATGTCTGTAGAGGGTTTAGAATGATGTTTTACCACAGAAGAGTACAATCACATTCCTTGGTATTTGAACTGTGGTACAACAGCATTTTGAAAACTATGGATTTCTGTGTAGAACAATGCTTTACAACACACTGTATCACTGCTGCTGTATGCTTAGCCTTGCTCTTAATCCACCTGTGACCAGGCCTGTTGAACCCCATATGGTATCCAGCCAAGCAGCTGCTTCTGTTGCAGCTTCATCTGCATGTTCCAGCTTGTTGTTTTCCACATGGAAATGGAAGGGTCTGCATTTTTAGGAGCAACTGACACTAGTTCCAGGCAGGCAACCCATAACATGATGGTGCCTACCACAGAAGCTATTTTAACCATATATCACATTTTTTGGCTTGCATAAAGAGTTAGTTCATAAAGCCTGGCTTATAATTTCCTTGTGCGAGTCAAGTGGCCACCAAGCACTGTAGCCATAGCCCTAAAACAGCATAATGATTATGCTAGACAAATAGCCCCATACATGTATACCTGCCAGCAAAGATGACCCAAGTATATTTAGGTGTCCCCCCTCCCTGATCCTACTGTAGTGCCCACAGAGTGCCTGCAGCCCTGTCCCCTACCAAAAGTCATCATTATGGAGTTTTTAGGGGTTATTTAATGACTGAGATGGTTCTTGGGCAATAACTACCAGTTTACAAAAATGCACCAGATAGGGTCTGGACTGCAGCAGTGAGTAGGAAAATGGGCAGACTAGTTGGGCCATATGGTCCTTGTCTGCTGACAGATTCTGTGTTTACTAGTCTAGAAATAGCCACAAAAAATAAGATGACAGGACCTACGACTACATGTGGATCTGCAGACCAGTTACATTTCACAGATCTTAGATTTTTGCAGGCCCACCATTGCAGTGATGGTGCTGTACTTGCAGTGCTGAAGACCCAAGTTTCAAGTGTTATCTTGGGAGTTGGAGGGTCAGCAAGAGGGAAGAAGATTGAGTTCTTGCTGGATTGCTCATCTCAGGGTGGGGTGGAGCAGAGTTTGGTGCCTGCCAGATACTATCATTGGCTGAGGATAAGCAGGCTGAAACCACCAGAGTTGTGAAGAGGAGAGGCAGATATCAGGTGTACAGTGCATGGGGGCATGCTGCACATTAAGGGGAGTACTAGGAAAATCTGTGCACTGGCTGCAGGGTGACTCCAGCTGCCTACACGCCCTGTACCTGATATTTAATATGCTTTATTATAGCATTTAGGTTACCATATATTTATCGTACATTATACAAGTCATCTTGTACAGATTGTTAAGCAGACAATTTGTAATATATATCTAGACCTTGTAGATCTCAATTAATACACAAGCTATGGATTATAGTGTCTACCAACTTCGTAACCAGAACAGATTAATTGAGAACACGCCCTGTACCTGACAACCCAGACTGTACTGCCTCTGAGGGATAGCACATCCTGAGGGGTGTTGGATGGGGTGACTGGTATAATGGAGGCTGCCAGTGCATGGGGGAGAAATAAGACTAACTGGAAAAAAAATGTTGTTTACAGTAAAATTACTTTTTAAAGTTTTGTTGTTTGACCATCACATACACAATTTGGTATACAGTTGGTATTAAATGGACACTTGCCAATCCTTTTTGCATTACATTATTTATAATTGAAAAAATATATTTAATGATTGCTTACCTTCTCTACAATTCATTCAAGTTGTTGGTTGTTGTAACCACTGTGCTTTTTTTTACCTTAACTGAAATGCATGCAAATAGTGTATTTATTACCAACATTTTGTTTCAAATCCTTGATCAACTCTTGTTGCATGCTTCTTCAACATTAGGAACACCCCCAAAGAGTGCATTTACTCATGATACAGTAGTCTCTCCTCCTCCCACTGCACCACAAATGTCTATGCTGTATTGGGGGTATTCACAATTTCTAGAAAGATGCAAAGAGAGTTGAGGACGGTGTCCGTTGAATTTCATGATAGAAAAATGTGATCTAGTATGGGCTTCAATTGCATTTCTAAATAGTGTATATGACCATTACATTTCTTTACTGAACACATTCAGGACTTAACTCCCAAGAAATTATAAAAAATTGTTTAATGTTTGAGAAAAATGACGTCACTGTATTTAATTCAATGAGCAGAAATGAAAGTACACCAGTGACCCCCTGAAGAAAGCCCCACCACCAGTAAGTAAATGCCCTAAGATATGGAAGGGGGGTGTAGTGTTGAATCATGGTTAGTTGGATCATCTTTCCATCATAATATTGTCTCTGAAACTGTGAAGCAGGATATCCATGTTCAAGCCCAGTCACAGCATCTGACTCGCTGTGTGTCCCTGAGCAAGTGATCTTGATCTCCATTGAGCTTCTGCTCCTAGTTGTAAAATTATATGAAGATGGACCCCACTGAAATGTTGTATCTCTAGGGTTTTCTTGGTCATTATGTGATAAAACATTATTTGACACCATGCTGCTGACTGGGTGGGGGGGTCAGCTTGAAAAGGAATATGAATAGTGAGTAGTGAATAGCAGAGTATCTGAGGTGCAAAAGTATTTGTCAGTGATAATTTGAAAAAGTTACTTGTACACCCCCATGTGATGGCTTCCAGGACTCCCTAACCCTCATTTAAAAAAAATAAAATGCATACCCCATCTCCTTTCTTAGTCCTGCTCTGCTTGTAGATTTGTGTGGCTAGTCAAGTCAGAGGCTGAGAAACTGACATGAGGGCAAGAACATGTTCTGAGTACCAGACTTGCCTAGTTCAGTTCTCTAGGAGGGCACTGAAGCTACACGGGGATGGGTCCACCACCTGATCGTGGCACACGGGCTCTTTCAGAAGTTTTAATTTACAATTGTGCTCTAACTGTGAGAATATTTTACACTGAAAGATTGAAGTTTACTCAAGAGGGTACTTAAATTGCATTTTAGGTGCATTTGCAGAGTACAGGTACTCAATTTGAAGTGTATATACTATAATTCCAAGGCACTTTAGTAACATTTTTGGAACACACTCTAACGTTGCTTTTCTGGAGTAATGCAGGTGTGTCCCAACTGAGAAGGTACTCCATTGGAGGTGTATCAGGAATAACTATAAGGCACTTTATTAGCATTTCCGCAACACACACCCAGTTTACTCAGCACTTATCAGTCGATTGCTTGATAGGTACCATAAAGTTGCTTGAATTTTTAGTAGCACTTTTGGAGGATGTACCCAGTCTATGTGCTAGTAGGTGACTACAGAATTACAAACAAGTGACTCCAGTTGGGAAAGGGAGTCTTTTCTTGCATAAATGCAGTTTATTTCAAATAGTCACTTGGGACTTAACTCTGCCTCCTGTTTAACACTCAGGCCAGCCCCCAGGGCTGTACTGGTGGGATGGAACCTACCCCAGACAGAGACTAGTTTCTGGATTTGGGTGGGTGGAGGGGTGCCTCAGGGTGCTTCAGTAAGATGTGTGGCACCTTCAGTGAGGAGTGGATGTGCTACTGCAGTGTACCTGGACTCCCAGCTGGGTAGTTTCTAGCAGCACTGCACAAATGAGCTGGTTAAGAATTAGTTATTCTTAACTAATAACTATGCTACTTACTTATCAGCTAATGCTCAACAAGTTGAGTATTGATCGTAAATTATTTATTACATAAGCTCAACTAGTAATTAACGAATGCCAAACTAATACTCAATTCATGGGGATTAGTTTATTCTTAATTAGAAACTATGTCAATGACCAACTGCTGAAATTGTGAAGAATTAGTTAACAGTAGGTTGAGCCAGGAGGAGTTAGCCACTAACTCATTTGCATGTGAAAAAATCAACCAAAGCAAAACTGAGGAATAATTAACCATTAACTAATTATTAATGATTTGAGGTAGTTGAGCATTAGGCCTATTTTTTTGTATGGGTTGTGCTTTCCATGCTTCTGCCATTACAAATGCTTTCAACAATCATATTAAGATTTCAAGTCTTAACCAACCCATGGATAAACCAAACCCCACATAATGGCAGCCACACCAAATATACCTGTAGATATTACACCACCTATAATGTAAAATATTGCTCTAGGAACACAAAATAAAACTTTACAAATGCAAAGGGTCATATTCTCAAAGAGCTTGAACCCTGACATATCTCCAGTTTTTGGATTGGCCAGCATCCACCCAATTGCTCCAAAACTCAAATGTCCAATTATTCAGTGCACTCATGTTTTTCAGTTTCTGCAATTCACATCACATCTCCTTGCATTAAATTAATGATGCATGAGTCATTTGACTGATGAAAGCATTGCTATTTGTTCTGCAATTTTTGAGTAACTGCACTAAGATTATATCACATGTATATGGCCTATTTATATGAATACCTATTTAATCTAAATCAGCTATTTTCCTCTTTTAGAATATCACATCTCTGCATAGCCAACTTGTTTTCTGACATGGCTGTTTTTGCATAATGTAAACGTCTGATCAAAACTGATCTATGAGCTGCTTTCCATGCAGCTCTGCTACCCACCATACTGATTGTTATGTCTAGATATTCCACAGATGGCACATTTAATACAGACTACAGGGAATGCTTTTCACCTATGCCATCCGAGATCCAATGCACACAACAATAATAACATAACATGAGAATGAAACTCCTTGCATACTGGTGGTGGATTTCAGCAAATATTTTTATTTTAAATGATCATTCATAATATTCTAATTCAGAAAAAAACTAGCAAAACAGTTATAACCAACATTGGGATTCCTCATGTCTAGTCATATCAATCAGCATTTTGAGTGAAGAACCATTGTTAAATTTAAGATCTACACTTTGCATTGCACTTGCCTGTCTTCTTGCAATTTGCCAGCTAATTACTAGAGCCTGTAGTCTAAAAAGCTTGTGGAGGCATACACATGCACATCATTGTTTCTGTGCAACACGTTGCCATTAATGGTTATTGTTAGTCAAAATAAAAACACTTTTAAAAATAGACTGGATGATTATCTGAGCTCAGGAAAGCATCTGACTTATTATATGTAATCTATGAAGCACATTTGGCTTTATAGGCTTTTGCTTTTTCTTGTTCCTAGTAGTATGGTTCTTAGTAGTTATTAACCCTGCTGACAACGATGCATATTTATAACATTTAAATCAGTGACATCAATCATTACAGCTAGTTGCACTGAGGGCATCTTGACCATTTTGACAGTTTTTATCAGGATATTTTTAGTCAGGACTGCATCTGATACTGGTCACCACTATAGGACTAGTGATGCAAAATTTAGAAAGTTGGCTATGCTGTGCCAATAGTGTGGTACTTGACACAAATTTACATGGCCCAGGGATAATTGCAGTTTACTTTGTAGTGTGACAGCTACTAAGTTAAAAAAAGAAAAAAAAATGAGATAGAGAGAGACTGATGTTTTGAGGCTACCTCTTCATCAGTGAGGAGATGGAGAAGTATGGAAAGTGGTATGTTTTAAAGACATTGTGTGGCTATGGGAAATTAAAGCAGATTATATTAAAGGCTAGAGGAGGCTTGGAGTGTATGAAAACAAGGACAAGTGATGTCAAAAGAGATGGGGAATGACCAGTGTGGCAGGTAGAGTGCTTGAGGCAAAAGTTGATGGGAAGTAATGGATATAATACAGAAAGTGATGAATGAAATGAAGTGCTGATAAATAGTCTTTGTATAGAAAAACAAGGAAATATTGTTCAGGGAACAGACAGCATATCAGAGGAGGGAGAGAGGAAAATAAAGGTTTGAGGGTAAAGAATCAGAGCATGTTATATGACATGGGAATAGGAATAGAGACACTGCTGGGGACTAGTGGATTACTTGAAAATCAAATGTTCATTAAGGCTAAGATGGAGAGTGCCCAGGCTATACATAAGTAATTTCTCCAGTGGCTGCCATTGCTTTCTGATAATGGGCTTGGCCAAACATTACTATGCCATAAGCGAATGGCTGTGTTGTTGAAGAAGCAGGGTATTGGCTTGATGTTCCTTGATCTGGATGCTGCACATACGCTCTGATAAAATGACCCCAACCTATATCTTGTTTCATTGTTACAGTGGGCTTTGAAGAGTTCTTAGGTGCAGATTTGAGGAAGTACAGATAACAACTGTCAGTTGTTGTAGGTGCCTCTAGGTGTGATTATCAACACATTCTCATAGTTGTGTCTGCAGAGAAGCATGGGAGCATTGGAAGGTGCTGCAGGAGGTGCTGCGTCAGATAACATTTAGGCAATATGAACCGTGATGTCCTACATATATTTCTATCTCTTCATGAAAGGCATGGGAAAGTGCCTAGAATGATGACAGCTGTGGATGGGGCAAAACTAGTTAGAAGTTTCAATTTCAGATATTATTCTTTAACTGGATGATGGTAGACTGGTGTATAAAGACCAGCTGGATGTGGTCAACAAATAAACCTTGTTTTATTTCTCTGTCTGTCTATCTCCACTCTGCTACTCCCTAAAGTATATTCCCATGTTTTCCTGCACACCTCCCTCCCTCCTCCACCTTCACCATCTTCCTGCTTGTCTTGCATTTCCCCATCACTACTTATCATTCACTTCTTCTGTACTCTTCACACCTAAACTTACATCCCTGACTTATCCTCCCTTCCATATCCCATATACCTCAAATCCCCTCCTCTACCTAACTTATAATGCTCAGCTTCTTGCAAAATCCCATTTCATCTTCTGCTTTTTTCACACTTTCCATCCCAATTTTACAGTAGCTCCACTCCATAAACTCCTTTTGTCTTTATTTTAGCATACCTCCTTCCTCACTGCTCCTGCATTGTTCTTTCTGATGGACAGAGTTGCCAATGTTAGTTTCTTATTTCTAGTATTTTGCAGTCACCCTATACCACTTTAGTTACGTTTGTGTATATTTGAGTTCTACTATAGAAGTACTCATTGCCTGTCTGCAAACTGGCCTTTACCCTAGTCTACCTTGGAGACAGTGGGCCCCGATTCCAAAATAGGTTATGCATGGTGCAAGGTAACTTGCGCCAAACCCAATGGTGCAAGTCACATCTTGCAACATGTGTTATGCTGCCCGCTATTCCAAAAAGCAGCCTGCGACATGGCGCAGGCTGCCTGCGCCAAAGGCAGGCTATGCCACTGGCTACACCTGAAACACCCTGTGACACGGTGCAAGGGGGTTTCCAGCATTGGTTATGGCCATATTCCAAGTATGCAGCCAATGAAAAGGCAACTCGCGATTCCAAGAGGGACCCCGACAGACAATGGCGTAAGTACAGTAAGACCAGCAATTAGCTGGTCGAACCATAACCATGTCCTCCGGGTTTGCACCTCCATGCCTGGCACCCCTTACAGCTGACTCCTCCATGGTGCCACATAGGTCCCCACCCCACACCCATTTGCAGGGCTGCCCTCTGGGCAGCTGGCACCTCTGGCCCCCATCCTTGAGCAGTGACCTGCAGGGCAGTACATGTCCACCACCTGCCATGCACCCTGAGGACATCTGGTGGCAACCCCACCCCCTCCCCAGCTCTGTGGGGCATTGCTATGGTGTCCTGGTGTGGGGCTTTGGGGAGGGCATGACATGAGCGACTTGCACCCTGTTGGTAGGCATTGCTGTGGCTTGTGGCACCCAGATCAGTGCGCCTTTCCTGTGGCACAACTCTGGAGCTTCCACAAGTCACCAGGCATAGGTGCCAGGGACCCTGCCTGTTCTGGAGTCTGGTGCAGGGTCCCTGGAGTAGCGGCATATGTCACAACTCGCATACATCAGTGAGTTGCACCATACGTCTTGGAATCAGGCCCAGTGCATGAACAGCTTGTAAATACCACAAAAACAAAATAATTTATCCTCTGCTACCCTGCAATAACAGCCCAACTACACCCACATTAAAGACACAGAAACCACTGAAAAGATAGAAGAACCCATGCCTCATGGCCTTATACTGTCATTTCAACTGATATTAAACATAAAAGATACATAGAAACCACAGTCTTCATTACCCACAAGGGGCTCTGCTATACAAGAAAGCATGCTTTCCTCAGTAGAAATGCTTTTTTGTTTTTAATTCATTACAAATCGAGTTTACAACCCTTTGAGTCAGAGACTCATTTACAAAGGCACCTCATTGCAGGGGAGCAGACATCAAGACAGTTATTACAGCGCAGATTAAAAGAGAGGATAACATTACAGGTGCAGTAAAAGGAACATTTAACATAGATACACTTAGGTTACATAATGTAGTAGTTTGTATGTTACATAATGTTACAAAATTGTGAGTTACACTCATGGATATAGTAGGTCCTCAGAGAAGACAGCGGGTTACATCCCTGTTTGGACCTAGTAGGGAAGGAGTGGGTCTGGGGGGAAGGAGAGGCTGTCCAGTGGACGTTGTTGAGCCAGGGGGCAAGGCGGGCAGGTACCACAGGTTACAACAGGGAGTTAGTTGCACCTACAACAGTGGGTATTAAAGATATGGTTCCAAAGGACTGTTTTGAAAGAGTTAATTTTTGGCAAGTTGGTGACGCAGCTAGGGAAGGAGTTGAACCAGGTGGGGGCTTGATAGAGGAAGGATCTCTGGGCAAGAAAGGTCTTGGTTCTGGGCACCTTTAAAGTGGTCTTAACAGAGCTATGGGTGGTGACGGATGATGATGACTTCTGCAGGGAGGTGGAGACCCCTGGGTGGGGAGAGTCTTAGCAGTGATTTCTTAGCGAGAAGGCAGGTCTGGTAGAGCAGTCACTCCTCAAAGTTGAGCAGATTGGTGGTAGTATAGAGAAGACAGGTGTGAGTTTGGCTGGGGGCACCGGTCAGGAGCTTACAGGCCTTATTGATGGAGAGTTGGATTTTGGAGATGGCAGTGTTGTCAGTTGAGGCGTAGATGGGCAAGCCATAGTCCATGAAGGACAAGACGGAGGAGGTGATGGCCAGCCTGGGGGCAACCTGAGGCAGGCAGTCCCTGTGCCAGTATAGCAGGTCAATCCAAGAGTTAATGGCGGCTGACAGGGCATTAATGTGGGCGTGGAAGGAGAGGGCAGTATCGAACATGATGCCTAGGTACTTGTATGTGGTCACTTGTTCTAGCAGGTGCAAAGTGCTGGGGATTATCAAGAGGAGGGTATTTTTAGCTTTATTTTGTGATGGAAGAAGAGCATTGATTTGTTTTTCTTTTGGTTAATGACCAGTCTGTGGTCGATGAACCACCTTTTGGCTTGGTTGTAAGCTTGCTGGAGGGATAATTGGAGGGAGGTGGGATTGGGATGTGAGGCAACAAGGACTGCATCACTGGCATAGAGGAGCATTTTACCAGTACGTGAGCTGGAGAGGGTGTTGCGGTACAGACTAAAAAGTATTGGACCCAGGATGGAGCACTGAGGGACCCCGGAGCAAACGGGAAGAGTACTGGAGAGGAAGGCGCTGATCTTGACACACTGTGATCTAGCAGAGAGGTAGCTAGAGAACAAGGAAATGGGACCACCAGAGAAGCCAAATTGGTGGAGAGAGTCGAGTAGAAGGGGATGACAGACAGTGTCAAAGGCCTTGAAGAGGTCAATGAACACTGCTCCTGCAAGGCTGCCAGAATCGAGAGCAGCATGCAGGTGTTGGGAGAATTCCAGGAGAGCCATGGTTGTACTGTGTCCTGGGCAGAAACCATGTTGCTCTGGGCACATAATGTCGTACTTGATTAGGTATTCAAAGAGCTGGATCAACACCACTTTTTCAAGGGCTTTAGAGAGTGGGGGGAGGATGGAGATCAGCCAGTAATTGTTGGGGGTGGGCTGGTCCCCACTCTTATGTATGGGTGTGATTTCATCAGTTTTTCAAGCACTTGGAAACTGACCCAGGCATAGAGACCAGTTTAGAAGGTCAGTCAGGGGAACTAGGACTTCATCCAAGACCATACGCAGGATCCTGGAGTCGAGGGGGTCACTGTTGGCGTTATTGCTGCCTAAAGCTTTTAGCAGGTGTGGCCTGGCTTCTTGGGAGGATAGGGTGTGCAGGTAGAATGGTGGGCGATGCAGGATCGGAGGGAGAGGGGTGGGGATTGGGTAAAAGAAGCTGCTGGGGAAGACCGAGCTTAGGTCAGAGAAGGCAGTGTTAAGGCAATCGACTCTAAGGAGTGGATCTGTGGTGGGGGTACAATTGATGGAGAGCTGAGGTGGTGGGGGGAGCAGGACTTCCCATTTAGCTCTTTCATATTATCCCAGAAGGTCCGGCTGAATCCCAAGTGGAAGCAAGGGTGGTCTGGTAGGGCTCTGCCTTGGACCGCCTAATGGCCCAAGTGCACTTATTGCATTCTGCGTTGTAGGCCTGTCTAGTAGATGCCTTTCCAGATTCTACAGCAATGAGCCAGAGATTATATCTGTTTTTGAGTCTCTGGAGGAGGGGTGGGGTGATCCATGGGGCATTGCATTTTTTGGAGCAGATCCTGGTGAGGGGGGAGAAAAGGTCACAAGCCTTAGAGAAGGCATTTGTGAAGTGGTCAAGATCTGAGTCAATGTCAGGAGAGCGCTGGATGGGGGACCAGTCTAGCTGGGCTAGGTATTGTTTTAATTTTCTGAGGCCACCGGGGCATAAACGGCAGTGTAGAGTGGCCTGGGACACTGGATTCAGACTGGAAGAACACCAGAGACAGAGGACTGGGGCGTGATCGCTAAGAGAGTCGGGGAGGAAGTGACATCCTGGATTCTGTAGGGGCGGTTAGATATAACAACATCTAGGAGAGTGCTGGTGCCAGTAGAGTGGTTGAATCTGGTGGGCTGGGTGACTAACTGGGACATATCCAGGGCAGCAAAGGAGTCCCTTGTATGGGAATCAGTGGAGGCAAGCCAGTTAACATTGAGATCACCTAGGATGACTTGTTCCACTTTGAGAGGGAGAGATGTGAGGTAGTCATTGAGGGACTGGACCACTTGGTTTTGATTCCTCGAGGTACATAGGAGACTGTGAGGAAGAGAGGGGCCCCGGGCAGGGTCAGGTGTGATTTTTAAGGTGGGGGCTTGGGCTCCATAATCAAGTTTAGGAGCTGGGAGTGCCTGACCTGTAAGGGAGTCCTGTATGAGTAGTGCGCAACCACCACTGAGTATGTGTAATGCTCTCATCTCATCTTTACTAGAAGATGCTACACCAGCCTCACCACCACCCAGTCCAAGGTAGTAGCTAGAGTCCAGAGACATGTGTTATATGTGATATTATACAATGGCAAGGAAAATTCATGTATTCTGATTGGTCAGTGTGTGCCTGGCACAGTGATGATACTACACAATAACATCACTGTATTAAGTCCAGGCACACACATGACCGCATGACACACCATAAAACAATGCCTGTCCTGCAGAATTTACTGCCGCTCTCTGCCGTCGCTATAAAAAAAACTGCAGCCCCCCCCCGCACCCACAATGTAGGCTTATAACATAAAACCTTCCACCCACCTCATACCTACATTTTTTTCCTTCTATTCTGCTGCTGTTCTACTAATAACGAAGCCTGCAACTGCATAAATAAAATTGTACCTCAAAATGCTGCTGTCTCTGGCTCCGGCATTACCGGGTGTCCCACACTTCACGGACTGTTGCAGTCGGCCGCTCATTGCCTGATCTTCATTTTAAAATGTAACAAATATAATAATAAACTAAAATAATGCCAATTTTAAAAGAAATGTCTCTTCGTTCTCCTGGTTGCCGCCAACGTCGTGCGAGCGCGTGCCCACTGTAAACTCGCAAGCTGTACAGTTCCCAAACAGCTTCACAGCCAGAAATATAAACATACTCACTTTAAAATGCGGAAAAAAACATGTTACAAATTCTCCCCTTCAAGCACCATCCTTTATAATGTACAGCCAACAACAGAGAAGGTTAGAGGGAAGACTGATAAAACACAGCAGCACAAGAAAAAAGCTTTGAGATTCAGCAGGCAACATTATTCAGGCAAAAGCTCCACCCCGTGGTGGAAGAAATATTGGACTTTTTTTTTGAAATATACACCTACACTCACTAAAATCAAAGAAAAAATGGACAAAAAAAGTATTTTCTTTCTTTTTTTTTTTTTTTAATGAACAAGCCTTTGTATAATAGCAATAAGGCACTCCAGGGATGTGTGTTATTGTTTAACGTTACTCCCGGAAGCACTGCTTCACCGTAAGCTCGAACACCCACCCCAGGAGTGACGTTATTACACAATAACACACACCATGTCATGCCTTATTGCTTAATTGTATGTCTGGTCCAGATCTGCACCAACAAACTAGAACAATCAGGTGATGCACATGAAATGCCTGGCAAACAAAAGACACTCACTGGAAGTTACTGTGCATCAACTGTTTATATGTATAAAATGGGCAATAACAATCCTGCATCCTGATTAGCTGAAAATTGTTCCTATTCACTGAATTGAGACAGCACAAACAATGGGTAGGAAAAAGTCCTGATTTCAGTGTTGCTTAATTACTACAAATATCAGTGTCAAGCTCCTGGATGTTGCTGTCCCTAATCTTGGTTTCACTTTCCTGCACACTACTGCCTTGATGGTCCACTGAGTCACTGATCAAAATGACCTGAAGCCAAATATTTCCAATTCAAATACACAAAGTAAAGCAATATAAATGTTTTTGTTTAATTAAAGAAAAAAAAAAGTAGTCCAAAACTGGGATGAGGGGTTGACTTCAAGAGACAGTTCACACAAAAACATATCACAGTGGCTCACAGAGTGCAACTCAGGCTATCACCCTCTAGTGACAACCCATCTGTGAAGGGACTATTTCACACAATGCAGCTGATTTTTTTAACATGTTTAAGTTTTCTATTTTAAATTTTCTTACCTTCCTAACAAAAAAAATGTTTTATGTGTACTCCACGGTGTTGGTTGTGCTGCCACAACCACACTTCCACAGGCTGAAGACACTTGGCCAGCAGCCTTGTACTTTACTACACCTCTAGCATGTGGTTGTGGTATTTATTTATTTATTAGATTTTGTTTACCGGGTAAGCCCACTGAGACCAAAGGTCCCCTTTTCAGGGGCGACCCGGAGTTAGTTACAGAGAGGATACTGAAACAATAATTACATTAGCTACATCTGCTACACCGATCTGTTACACAAATAGTACAATGATAACATTTATACAGGGACGGCAATAGGGTTCATACAAGGCTCATATTATAAACAGTATGTTTAGACCACACACATACAGAAAGTTTAGACCACACACATTATATACAGTATATACATCAGTTTCGCCAGGAAAGTAGAGAGTAAAAAAGATACACACTGGATTAATTTTATATTGTTTTGGTCTTTCTTCTTGTTATAGAAATCGTATATAAAACTAAGTACTAAAAGAAGCATAGATTACCCATTTTTTGTCACTTATGTTTTATGGGATACTCTCTATTTTTTTGGTTGCACTGGTGGTACACTGATCGTTAAATAGATTTCATTCCCTAATATCCTTTTTTATGGATTAGTCTATGTTTGTTTTTGCAAGTTCTTACTTTTTCAAACTAACTTGGCTTTTAATACAGCTGTACAGTAGTGAATACATTGGATGACAAAAGTACAAACAGTGCTTATAGATGATGACCGTTGGGGACCATTTCAGCATCAAACAAGCACACAGGGTCAGTAATGTTCCTTGTGTAATATTTCTTATTGGTATTTGTTAGTAGATATGGATGGCTATTTGAACTGCTGAGTGATTTTGTATGAAAGCAGCAAACAGCTTTCTACTCACTGAACTAGCAGCAAGGCAATATTGTTTTCATTTCTATGTAAGTTTTAAAATTGTTTTGAAATAGTAAGTTTATTTAAAGAGGGATTGAAGGGAGCAGTAACAGGTCTACAAATATTATTTTTAACATGCTACTTTTTTGTATCTAGTCTGAGCTGATTGCCTTCATTTGGGGTATGCTGTGTAATATTTTTTTGGAGGATGTGCAGTCCCAGTAACAAGACGGAATGCAAAGGAATTTAAAACTTTGTTTAGGCTGTTGATTTAAAATGGGGGGGGGGGGTAAGACAACTATATCTAGAGAGACATGGTGTAAGACAACTATAACTATAACAAGTGCTATGGATTTTTTTCCTAGAAGCAGATTCAGAGCATTTTTATGGGACAGATTGCCAAAGAACACAGAACAGCAACCTGGATTTTATGTGAGGCATCTCACTGCATTTTTCCTTTTTACTCACCCAGCTAAGCAAACCTTCATAAGTTTATACTGCAAGTATTGGTTAATTATTACTTATCTGAACCTCTGACTCTTGTGGAGGTGGGGAGGCTATATTAAAAAGTGGAGGCAGCTCCATATTTATTTCAATTATACATAATTTATATGGCACAGTAATACCAAGTTAAATTCAGCTCATGCAGTTTAAAATAGGAGTCACTGTTTGTGGATTGTCTGGGTGTTGGTGGGGTGGCAATGTTCACAAGTGCAAGTAGTTCCTTATTTATTTTATTAGCTCAACATTCACAAGGAACAGTAATACTACATTAAATTCAGTTCCCTCAAGTAAACACAAGAGTCACAGATTGAGGTTTGGGAGAGAGTGGGGGTGGGGGTGGGGGTCCTTGTTCAAAAGTACAGACAGGCCCTTAATAATTCTGTATTCACATGGCACAGTGATCATTTATACAGTGAGTTACTACAAGGTGTGAATATGCATATTGTATTATAAGATGCTATGCAACAGGGATCCAACCTTTGAAAGTAAAACATAGTACTGTTTTTACTGATGCCTGTCATATAGAAAATGCTTTTACTTGCTCTAGCATGCATTTGCTGACAATTTTTACCTTTAGTTGCCCTGTACACAACTTTAAAACATGATGTTGCAATGGACATCTGAATTTCAAATTATATAGATTAATAGGTTATTACGAGTTATGAGTTAATTGGCCTTTGAAACTCACCACCTTAAATCCTCAGTGGATTTATTCAGATCTAACTATGAAATTGCAGTTTTCTATTTCCCATGTATTGATCAAGCCTATTTTAAAAAATTATCATATTTTCACTATCACTATATAATTCTTTGGGAATACCAGTCATTTCTTTTCTTGGTTCTGTTGACTTCACCCTTTAGTTTTTGGTTGTGAGTCCTAGCATTTGTAGTGACATCTTGCCTAACCAACCCTGTTGTCTCCATTAATGAGGCATTCTGCAAGGCATTATATGTGAGATATAGGTTGCCTCTTAATTGCCTATACTGCATAGAGTATAAGCCAAGCTGTTCTAACCTTTGCCCATAGTCCATATTTTTGCATATTCCTCACTCTTTTGGTAATTCTTCTTTGTGCTCTTTCAACCAATCTTTTTTCACCTATTGATGTAGGTGCACAGAAAGGGTAGCAGTAGTTAAGATGGAGTCTGGCTAAGCTTGAGTATAGAGGAACTATTATTTTAGGATCTTGACTATATTTTTAAGAATACATCCAAAAATGCTTTGGCACTTCTTAACTGTAATCTTGGTATGGGTGTCAAAAGTAAGTTTATTAGTGAATGTTATTCCCAGATCTTTTTCACATGTTGTCGCCTGTGGCAAAACATTATTAAGTTTGTAGGTACTTCTTAGATTATTATGGCCCATTTGCATAACCTTACATTTGGTTGCATTAAATCACATTTTATTATTTTAGGCCCAGACTTCTAACCTATTTAGATTACTGCTGGTCATTGTAAAATACAGCATAAAAGTGCTAGAGTTTTAGCTGAAACAGTTACCAATGACAGTAGATGATTTACAACTTAAAGTTCTAATGGTGACCCCAGTGACTCTGCCATGAAGCTGACCCCTTGACACTTATACCTGGTTCAGATGGCATCTATGCCATGTAGATCGGTGTGGCCATGCTTGCCAAAATGCTATGGATCAGCATTAAGACAGCATGGCCAGAGGAGTGCTGTAGATGCTTCCATTAAAGTTCTGGTGATTTGAGGAGGGTTCCAGCTAAGAAGGGGGCATGGGTGTGGGTCCGGCTCCCCTATGATTGAGCCACACCTCAAGGATAGGTCTTCCAACCCGAGTTCAGCTAAACATTGTTTCTTGCTCTGTAAGCAAAACTGAACTCAGGGAAGTGCTTTGTAATGTAAGCTGAGGGCTAAACATTGCTGGAAAAATGGTCGCAGAGTTGAGCTGTGACACTGGGCATGTGCTTATGAATATGCATATACGCATGCCCAGTGTGACAGCTGGACTCTGAGCCTGTGTTTTCTTCAATTTTTAGCCCTTGGTATACAAAAAGAACCACTTCCCTGACTTCTGCTTTGTTTACACAGCCAGAAACAACCTATAGCTGAACTCAAGCAGGATACGTTACTGTAACTGCTGCCATTGCCAGCCACAAGTGCAGGCTGGGAAAAGCCTGTAACAATGTTGTGGGTGGTGCAGGTAGTTCACACAGTAAGGTAAAATGCCGCAAAATGCCTACACCTCAAAAAGTAAGGAAATTCATTGCAAAAAAACTGTTAATGCATCAGTTAAGGTAGACAGTACAGTGACAAAAGTCTGGAAATTCAGTGTTAGGGTTCCCAACCTTACCATCCTACCCCCACCATCAACACACCAACAGGCGTCGGGTGTGCCTTGGGGTCATCGGCCCCAACTCACACCCCATTCTCCTATACTGTACCATCTCAGCCTCCTTACACATTGAATGGAAAGCTGATATGGTACAGTCTCACCTACCTATAATTGTAGAGATACAGCGCAGACCTAGCCACAGTACAGGAAAGCCTTGTGTTGCAAATGGTGCAATATTTCAGTAACCATAGCAACTTTGGAAAAAATTCCACTGCAGTTGTAATCATGGACTGGTAACCTGCATTCATGCTTAGTACACTGTACTAAGTGAAAAATACGTATCTGGAACCATTTTCGAGATATAGGAACCGAAAGGTGCTGCATTCATCACAATGTTATCCTATGGGAAATTTCTCAGCTTCAGAATGCCATAACCATGGAACTGATTCTAATTTTTATATCAAACTAGAATAAGTCACATCTCTGGGATACCCCCTTTCTACCCTGAAAATGTCAAGTTAAAAGTCCTGACCTTTTCTTTGCAGTGAAGTGGCAAAGAAACAGCAACCTTTAAAAATCCCTGTTCATGAGCTGTCAAAATCCTTGTTCGTGAGCAGAATCCCTGTTCGTGAAGTGTCAGAATCCCTGTTCATGAGCCAATCCCTGTTCATGCAGTAGGGCCTTTTGGATGTCAACTCACAAACAAGGATTTTGACAACTCACAAACACAGACTGGCTCACGAACAGGGATTTTGATATTCGAACATGCAAACACACAAATTTGCCAGCAGAAATAGGCCACCTGGTCTATCAAGTCTGCTTGAGTGCGCAGCTAGCATCCTCACCTTGCAGCTGCCCTGCCCACTCACCTTTTCCAATTACACCCACTCTCACCTTGTCCCATTCCCTTTTGGAACTGCCCACTGCCTTACAGGCTACCAACTTCTCTAGTAGAGCACTCAATTCTGTCATGACACTCTCCATGAAAAAGTGTCTCCTCATTTCCATCCAAAATATTCCCCCTTCCAGTCTAATGCCATGCTCTCTCATATCCCTCCCCCTCCTCAGCCTGAGTATCCCTTCAGTGCCTGCCTTGTTTATCCCCTTTATATACTTAAAGGTTTTAATCATATCCCCCTGCTCCCTTCTTTCCTCCAAGGAGTACATGTTCAACTCTCTTAGCCTCTCCTTGTATGATCTGTCCTCCAATCCCTGGATCATCCTTGTTGCCCTGTATTGTACCCCTTCCAGTAATTTCACATCATTCTTCAGATATGGGTGCCAGAATTGCACACAGTGCTCCAGGTGCGGCCTGACCAGTGCCCTGCAGAGAGGCAGGATCACCTCCCTACTCCTGAAGGAGATTCCTCTCGTGATACAACCCAGCATCCTGTTGGGTTTTATTGCTGCCCTCCTACACTGCTCTGTATTGTTCATATTCCCCATTACAACCACCCTTAGATCCTTCTTCTCCTCAATGGAACCTAGCTGCATCCCTCCCAGCTGGTAACCCTTCCCTGGGTTCTTTGCTCCAAAGTGCAGGACTTTGCACTTTTTTGCATTGAACCCCAACTGCCACACTTCTGAAAACTCCACCAGTTTGGTCAGGTCATCCTGCAGCCCCTGCCAACCTGCTATATCATCCACCACCACACCAAATTTGGTATCGTCAGTGAACAGACTCATCTTATTCCTGACGCTATATGAGATGTCCACTATGAATATTCCAAACTGCATTGGTCCCAGTACTGATCAATGTGGCACCCCACTTGTCACAGCCCTTGGAGATGAGAGTTTCCCTCACTGCCACTGCTCTCTGCTGTCTTGCCTGTAGCCGATTATCAATCCATTTAACCATCTTAGCCCCCACACCCTCATATTTCAAGTTCCCTCCCAACCTCCTATGTGGCACCAAATTGAAGGCCTTATTGAAGTCCAAGTATATGACATCCACTGCATGACTCTTGCCCAATTCCTTCGTGACCCAGTCATAATACTCAACCAGGTTCATCTGGCAGGATTTTCCAGAGACAAACCCATGCTGGTGACTGTCCTGGAGTCCATTGTCTTCCATAAAGGTCAGTAGACTTTCCTTAAGTATTGTCTCCATCAGCTTCCCCACAATGGGAAGTCAAGCTTTCCAGCCTGTAATTATCTGGCTCATCCTTTGGTCCACGTTTATGGATGGGTACCACATGGACCATCCTCATGTCATGCAGTATGCACCCTGTGTCCAGGGAGGTATCGAACAGTTCCTCCAGCGGTCCAGCCAAGATCTCAGCCATTTCCTTCAACAACCAAGGATGCATGCCATCCAGTCTTGGTGCCTTATCCACCCTCACAGCCCTTAACCCCTTCAATACCCTACCCTCAGTGATCACCCATCCTTTACCCCTCTCCCTGCCCACCCCATGCACTAGCTGCCCTCCTTTCTCCCTCGTGAATACAGAACAGAAGTACACAGTCAGTGCTTCTGCCTGATCCACCCCTTTCTCTGCGCTGTCCTTCCTAATCCTCACTGTCTGGTCCTTGCAGCTCCTTCTGTCCTGTATGTATCTGAAGAAGTCCTTTTCCCCATCCCTGATGCCCTCTGCCAGCCTCAGTTCCCTGGAGGCCTTAGTTGCTCTGACTCTCCTGGTAACTTTCTTCTTCCTCCTCACATACTCCTCCCCTTCCTGGATTTCATATATTTTTTGAACACTGCTTTTTTAGCCCTCACCATTTCTAAGACCCCTCTACTTAACCAGCATAGTTTTTTAGCCATTCCCTTTTTGTTCTGCAATCTAGTACAAGTCCCAGTAGCCTCCAACATCCACAATTTGATGTTTTCCCATTTCTGATTCACATCCCAGTGTGGCTATATTCCTTCCTGATGCCCCCTTAAGATATCATCCAACCTACCAAAGTCAGCCTGTCTGAAGTCTGCCACCCTGGTCCCTGTACCCACCGCTTCTCTGCTCCTACTAAGTGTGAACCACACTGAGTGGTGGTCACTCCCAGACAGGGGGTCCTCCACCCCCATCTCCCTTACAGCCTCACCATTGGTCAGAACTAGATCCAGTATATTCCCCAACCTAGTTGGCTGTGTGACCATCTGTGCCAGGAAGCAATCCTGGAAGGCATCCTTGCTACCCTGCCCTCTTTCCATTTGCCCCTATCCTTACGGTAAATCCTACACCCTGGGATCATCAGGTCCCAGTCCTGGTATTGGTTGGCACATGTTTCTGTGATGGCAGCTGTATCCACCATCCCCTCTGCAACAGAGCCTGTAGTTCTGTGGTTTTGTTTCCCAGACTCCTTGCATTCAAGAAGACAACTCTCCAAGATGTTCCCTTACACTCCTTACCCAATTTCCCACCCGTCTCAGCCTCTCCCTTCGATAGCTCCCTGCTTCCAACCCAGTTTGTATAGGGGTAGGCTCATTTGTCTACACTCTTCAGAGAGCCTTTCCTTCAGCAACCCACTCACCACCCCCTGCCTAGTTTAAATTAACCTTTGTTTCAATGTATTCTTCTAACCTCTGTTTTAGCTCCCCCTTCCCCTCTCTGCTGAAATGTAATCTGTCCCCTTTATACAGATTCCTATTGTCCCAGACCCTGCCCCAGCCTCTCACTAACCCATACCCCTACAATCGACACCAATTTCCCAGCCAACTGTTGAATTCATCTAACCTACCCTTCCTTGCTGTACTTGCCCTGGGCACTGGGAGTACCTCAGAGAAGGCCACTGAGCTCCCTACCACCTCACTCAACTTATCCAGTTCCAAGAACCTCTCCATAACCACCTCTAAATAACCACCTCTACCATTTCCCCAGCCAAGTCATTTGTACCCAAGTGCACCACCACATGTGGTTTATGCCTTCCCCTCATTGCACACTTGAGAAAAGCCTGTCCTGCTTTATCTTCCATCAACTCAGGTACAGACTCTACTCATATGTGACTATGTCTTTCCGCTTCACTCCCCATCTGAGCCCTTTTAGTATGGAATCACACAGCATTAGCATGTTCCCTCCTTCATTTCTCATCCCTCCTCCAAAATCTCATTCCTTTTGACTGCCCAAAGAATCCACCCTGCCATGCACATTTGAACCCATATCTGTACCCTCAACTCCAACCCCAGCCACCTCCCCAGTCCTGCCCCTTCCCCTAACACTCTCTGTACCTGACTTGTCCCCCTTTCTACTTGGAGCTCACTCATCCTTAATGCCATCCCTATCCTTCACCTTGTATGCCCCCTTTCATCCCCTTCCTGTAATATAATCTCCACATCCACCATCACAGCTGGACCCTTTTTCCCTTAACTGGGATCTGCTTCCTCTCCCTTAGAGCTGTGCCTTCTGGGAGACACATAACCTCCCTCTACTGATGCCTAATCCTATCTCCATACTCCAAACTATTAAGTCCCCTACTAGGAGAAGCTTCCTTCTCCAATGCGATTCTCTGGCACAGACCAATGTGCCCTCCCTCCTGGTGGGTCAACCCTTCACACCTGGTCACAACCTTGGTTTCCCTTTCAGAGCTCTCCCTCTCCTTGAGAACATCATATTTGTTCTTTAGTTGCACCTGGTTGGGGGAGTGCTTGAGCTCCACCTTCTTCAACCTCCCTGGGCCCACCATAGTCCATCCAGGCCTCTGACTGAGTACCCTCTGTGGCACTGGCTGGTGGCATGGTGGTCCTGGGTGGGGGCAAGGGTCCCCAGTACTCCTGCCCAGAGAGGTGCCTACAAATGGGGCAGCAACACAGTTCCCAAACAGTTCTTCTGAACACCGACTGCTCTACACCCACTGCACTGCACCACTCCTTGTGCCATCCTACGCACTCCTTAGGTATGCTTCTACCCTCTTTTAGTGCTTTTTACAATCCCTCTCCCTTTTACAGAGTTTCTTTGTTTATGACCCTGATATGTTTCGGCAGCCCTTGCACCTTTCTGCTTTGTGCCCCTGTCAAACTTAACCTATTCCTAACAGGGAGACATTGACAACATCATGCAATTTGAATGTACAAATGTCCACATACATGATATAATCATCAGCTCCTCCTCCTTTTGATTTTATTTGCTCTTTAGCTATCAGCTCACCTCTGGGCAGAGCCTATATGATCCTCCCAACTATCTAAGCATTTAAGAATGTGTGTAGGTGGGGATCAGAGACAAAATGCCTCCTGGGCAGATTCAAACTCATACACATACTTCTACCTCTCTTAGCAGCAAGTAGAATGGCCAGACAAAATGTCTCCTTGAATAGTTAAAGAGAGAGTCAAGCTAGCAACTCCTACTTGATTGACTCCTCTGTTTCTGTGCAAAGAATTCCCTTCCCCAGCAGCCAACAACAGTTAAACAGTTCAAGAAAGATTCAAGCTAATCCTCCTCCAGACAAGCCAGCAACAGTTACAGAGTTAAAGAAATATTCAAGCTAATCCTCCACCAGACAAAATGCTTCCTGGACAGCTGAAAAAAGATTCAAATTCACAAAAAAATCTCAGAGATAAAAAATAATCTCAGAAACAAAATGCATCCTGGACAGATTCAAACTCACACTCCTACCTCTCCCAGCAGCAAGCAGAATGAACAGACAAAATGCCTCCTTTAACAGTTAAAGAGAGATTCAAACTAACTCCTACTTTATTGGCTCCTCTGTTTCTGGGCAAAGAATCCCCTTCCCCAGCATCCAGCAACAGTTAAAGAAAGATTCAAGCTAATCCTTCTCCATACAAGCCAGCAGCAGTTAAAGAGTAAAGAAAGATTCAGTCTAATCCTCCACCAGATAAAATGCCTCCTGGACAGCTGAAGAAAGATTCAAACTCACAAAAAAATCTCAGAGATAAAAGAACAATCTCTGAGACAAAATGCCTCCTGGACAGATTCAAACTTGCACGCCTACCTCTCTCAGCAGCAAGCAGAATGAACAGACAAAATGTGTCCTTGAACAGTTAAAGAGGGATTCAAACTAGCAACTCCAACTTGATTGGCTCCTCTTTTTCTGGGCAATGAATCCCTCCCCCAGCAGCCAGCAACAGTTAAAAAGTTAAAGCAAGATAAAGGTTAATCTTCCTCCAGACAAGCCCACAACAATTAAAGAGTTAAAGAAAGATTCAAACTAATCCTCCACCAGACAAAATGCTTCCTGAATAGTTTAAGAAAGATACAAACTCACAAAAAATTTCACAGATAAAAAAAAATCTCAGAAACAAAATGCCTCCTGGACAGATTCACACTCGCACTCCTACCTCTCCCAGCAACAAGCAGAATGAACAAGGATTTTGACAGCTCATGAACAGGGTTTTTAAGGACCATCTGGTCATCCCCTCATGAACAGGGATTTTGATAACTTACAAACAAGGATTTCTCATGAACAAGGATTTTGACATCTCATGAACAGGGATTTTGACAGCTCACAAACAGGGATTCCTTGTTACAATACCTGTTCATGAGGTGTCAAATTCCTTGTTCGCAAACCAATCCCTGTTCAAAAAATAGGACTATCTGGTCATCCTGATATGAACAAGGAGTTTGACAGCTCATGAACAGGGATAAGCTTGCGAACAGGGATTTTGACACCTCACGAACAGGGATTGAAGTAAATCAAGAACAAGGATCTTCAAATGTAAAAATGGCAGTTTTCTGACAAAAGTAAATGGAACCAAAGCCATGGGTTTGTAGAGGGTGTCACCCTGAACAAAACCTGTACTTCAATGTGTATAGAAGACATCCTTGGGGCAAGTTACAAGGTTTTGTTTGTGAAGAAAATTGAAATCAAGACGGTGGCCCTTGACCAGGGAATTTTTTCATACGAACAGGGACTGAATGAATCCCTGTTCATGAGTTGTCAAAATTCCTAGTTGTGAGCCTAAATCCTTGTTTGAAGCTGTACAGCTATCTAAAAAACTGAACTGAGCATGCTCAGAACCCAAAATTTCACAATTGAATAACTTTGAAATGGACTAATATTTTTGCACCAAGCTAATGCTGGCTTGTTCTGTGAGGCAAGCTCTTTCTACCATGAAAATGTCAAGCCAAAATTCCAGATGGTGTGGCTGCAGCATGATGAGACAAAATAAGCAAAAATGGGTGATTAAAGTGACTTTTACACTTTTTTCACTATGCACTGCACAAAATCCACACATCTGATCCAAACAAAACTTGGCAAGTCAAGAGATCTACCGAACAGGACAGTGCAAACCAAATTTCATGCAAATCCATAAAACAGTTGCAAAGTTAATAAAGTGAAAAATTTGGGGTTTAACATTAAGCTGCCTACTGAATCCTAATTATAGTGGTGCTACCGCACCACTATAATATATATATATATATATATATATATATACACACACACACACACACAGAGATATTATTGTATTAGTTAAAGTGTGATGGTTGCCTGGTATTTCACAAATAACAGAACTGAAAACATTTTCAGTACAGACTACTACTACTACTAATCATGACTCAGCTTTGGTGAGACCAAGCTGTATCAATGTGAACTAGTACAAAAATGATCACATTATTCTATGCTTTTATTTATATGCAAATTTAACATGTTTGCTATAGTGTGCCAATTTATAGGTTTAACCTGATATCAGTAACAAGAAAAGCATTTGGCAATGCCAAACATTTGATGCTTGGTAAACAATTTGTTTTTTTGCAATTTTGACCATAAATTTTGAAGATACTTGCTTTAGGATACACCTTATAGACATGACATGTACCATTTATAGTATATTGGGTGAAATGTTATTTTGCACTAGAAGTGCAAAAATGCATCTTGTCCAGGATTTTACAAATGTCACATGTCACCTTTAGGATGTGGTGTGGCAAAATGGCTATGTTGAAAGGTTGAAGTCAAAGTATTGAAAATTAGCGAAGTTATGAGTGAACACTGAAATAGTATAATGTTTAATCATAACCTGGGTATTTTACCATATTTGTACACCAAATTTCAACATCGCCTTCTTACTACCCCACCTAATTAAGCTGGTAGGTGAAAAGTTTCAAACCCCCACCAAAACATCACTCCCTGCTAGCAAAACTTCATTCCGCACCACTGGTATGAAAACACATTTTGACCAGAATTTGAAAAATGACAGCTGCCACATTCATGAGGTGCTATGAAGAAATGACTATGTTGAAAATTTGGGGACAAAGTATTGAAAATTACCAAAGTTACAAGCCTGCGTTTATAAATTTCAACATAAGCTTATAACTTTGTTGTTTTTAAATATGTTTACTCCACATTTTCAAGATAACCTTCTTATGATCCCACCTCATGATCAGGGCAGAGAAAAATTTCAACTCCTGCTCAAAAGGTGATTTCTTGCAATGACTGCAAAATCACCTTTCAGGACAGATTTTCCTAATGTCACTGTAATTGTTCATGAGGTGGGGTCCCAAAAAAGGTGTGTTGAACATTTAGGGCAAAACTATTCAAAAATGGCCAAGTTATGTCATTAATTTCAAAACCCCATTGAAATACATTGAACCACATACTTGATTTCATCAATTTGTGGACCAACTTTGAAGAATGAAGACGTGTCTGTGGTCCAGAGAGGATTACGGCATCAGACCCCCAGGGGTAAGTAAGGGCTTGGGGGGTGTGAGGTGGTGGGTGCTGAGTGGGAGGGTCGGGTGGGGGGACTAGCAGCGCAACAGACATTGATGGATGGTTTTCTTTCTTACAGGTTTAAAAAAATGATGAGGGATGGTTTTATTATAGGTGGTGACACTAGAGGATTGGGCACCCCAGTGTTGGTGTTAAACTTGACAGCACTGTTGGTGGGCTCCCCAGTGCTACATAACTAAAATGGGCAGGATGGGGGGGTAGCAGCTGGCACAGGGGATTGGGCACCATGTACCTTAATTAACATGGGTTGGATGTAGGAGGGAGGGAGTGGCAATTACGGCAGTGGCTGCAACAGACATTGATGGACTGTTCTTGTCTTTGCAGGGTTTAAAGGGACACTGTCAGCTTTTGGTAACCATTTTTTAAAGCACTAAAACTTGTGTCACTGGTCATCTAAATGTGCATATATGAGGAATCAGCCATATAATGGTAATAGCAAGGAAGTAGTTTTGTCAAAAATTTATATTGAGCATCCCAAGCTTAACTCACACAGTCCACTCCTCCTGTGCTCCCCAAACCAAGAGGAGTTCTGCTGGAGCACCAGAAAACTTGTTCTTAAGCAAGCTCAGATTTTTTCAAGGCATGCAGTTTTAGTGCAAAAACAAAATCTATGATGTACACTGAGCTGGTCAACATTAGTTGTTGTTTAAAATGAGTGCTATTTGATAATAAAACTTGGCTTTCAAAAATAAAGCTGTGACTCTGGTCATGTGCATTAACGCCAATGCTGATGCACATGCCCAGAGTCATGGCTTTACTTTTCAAAGCCAAATTTTAATATCAAATAGAATCATTTAAAAAAAATTACATTGACCAGCTCAGTGTAGTTTGTTTTTTTGCTTGAAAACTGTATCCCCTGAAAAAAACAAAAAACTTGTTCATAAACCAGTTTTATGGTGTTCTGGTGCCATATCTGTTTAGTAACATGCAGATGGAGTGGACTGCTTGAATTAAGATAGGGATATTTAGTATAAATTTGTTTAATAAAAAATACTTCCTGCGAGCCCAGTGGCACTGAGGGGTGAGGCGCTGGACGCCACACCTCACGCCAAGCCAGTGACCCAGGTTTGGGAATGAGCCTGCGTTGCTGGTGGTCAGCAGGGGAAGGAGATGATTGAGCATCCAGAAGACAGCTCTCTTCTCCTGGGAGGGGGGGTCCTGCTCAGTGCTTGGCTGGCCTCTGGCAGAAACCAGAGGCATAGCAAGCGCTGGAGGGTAGAGAAGGGGTGGGGAGTGCCAGACGTCGATGGCATCACAGTGATGTTAGGGCACTAGCCACTCCCTAGAACAGGGGAAAATGCCCTTCAGCTCTGGTGGAGATGGTGCACCAGAGCTTGCCCTCGATTTGTGGCCGCCCTCCTGGCACCCTTCCGACTGACGCCACCAGAAGAAGTTCAGGGTGTTGGGGCCCACCTCATCCCCGCCTGGGGGTAAACTGCAGCTACATGGGTGAAGGAGGGTTGACCACATAGGAACAGACCATAGAGGGATGACTCCTAGGTGCTCCTGAGGACACCAGAGCTGGAGGGGGGGAGAAGAGGAATAAAATAGAAAGTATAAAAAAAAATACTTCCTTGTTATTATTATTATGTCACTGATTGCCCATATATGCCATCAGTGCACATTTAGATGGCAAGAGGCACCATGTTTTAGCACTTTAAAAAATAGTCAGCAAAAACTGACAGTATCCCTGGGTGACAGGCTCCAGCATGGAGTCATAATAGTTAAAGCAATAACAGCATGGTAAAATACTGCACAGCAATAACAGCTAAAGCAAATGTAGCAGTTGCTAAAAACAGTGATCACCAACACTACTAACTACAAAAAAATACCAAACTTACTGTTTGCAGGGGTGCTGTGCCCCCTGAACCCTCCCAACTTTATATAACTACCTCCCGGGGAGGCAACTCGGGGATGGGGAGAAACCTCTGGGGGGTAGAATTATTCTTGAGGGGATGGGGAACCAGAAGGACAACTGGGAAGGGGGAAAAAGGTGTAAGGTGGGAGACAGACAAACAAAGTGTAAGTCAGGAGAGGAGAAACAACACTAAGAACAAAACAAACCAAAAAAACAAATTGTTTGGGACCAGGAATCAAACCCCAGCCTACCAATGCACATTGATTTCCTCTGTCTGTTGCCTTATCCTCTGAGCCACAGCAACTACTTGGCAAACCATCACCCAGCAGAGCCTTTGTCTTCACCTTTCCTGCACTCCTACGGTTACAGGGATAGCATTTACCATACATGCTTTATATTTTCCCTGTAGCTGTGTTCTCACTTTTCCTGTTTTGTCCAATGCTATTTTTGTTTAGTAATTATCCTTAGCTATTTATCCCATGCTATTTTATCCCAGTACTCTTATGGCAGTGGCTATACTCCTTTGAGTACACAAAATTTCAGCCCACCAAGCAGAGAGTTATGTCATGATCACAGTGTGTGTCATTGGTGTAGACTGCTGAGCCCCTGCTATTCTGAACTGCAATGGGCTCGGCAGTGACTCTTCCCCCCTACATCAAACATTTGGTGCACAGGTGCATCAAACATAATGATCTTGTACTGCACGTTTAGGAGACATCACTATGATGTACTGGATTGTGAAAAATTTCTTCTGTTTTTCAAACATGAGACCAGTATAGCCAGCCCAGTGGTGTAGAGGGCTATGGCACTTTATGCCTTACCTTTTCTCAGACCGGTGACCTTGGTTTGGGAATGAGCTCAGGTCACTGGGGAGGTTGGCAGTGGGGGAAAGGGTTGAGCATCCAGAGGACAGCTCTCCTCTCCCAAGGAGGGGTGGGTTTTTCCATCTCAGCCCTTTGGCTGCCCCAAGATGGAGGCCTGGGTTTAGTGTGGCAGCCACGAATAACACAAAGGGAGATGTTGCAGTTCTGCAAGCTTGTACACACATACATGCCAAAGTGGCTGTGGACTTCTGCGAGAAATGTGGAAAATGGATGGTGTGGGCGAAATGAAGCCTTGTATGCCTACCTCTGTTACATACTGTGGGCTGGCAGCCAGCCCATCTGAATGAGTGTCACTGGGACTGCCTTCCCCTTCCCAGCTCCATCACTGGGGGAAGTCCATGGGGAATTTCTAGTCTGGTGGTCCGATGCCATGGGTGCTGGGCAAGAGGAGGTGGGGGACAGGGCTGAGAGCCTGCCAGCACTACCTAGTAAGGAGAAACAGCTCTCTGGGGGAAAAAAAAACATTAGGCCAGTAAATAACACAAAGAGAAGAAATTACTTATTATACAATACCACGTTTGACTTGTATAGTTTTCCCATCTGATTGTTGAACTACATTTTCCTGAAATGCTGCTATTACTCAGAAACACAAACTTAAATCTATACTCCATTAGAAGATATTGCAGCTTTCTACAGCCAATTTTTCTGTTGATGAATGGATAGAAAAAAATAGCATTTCCCCATGCAGCATGAGGGCTACTGTATTTTATCTTCTTTTTAAATGAAAGTCTTGGACAAATTAATAAGAGGCATACTGTGGGTAAACAGGGAACAGAAAATACATTGAGTTTGTCATTTTGCAGCATGCCTCAAAATATGTAAGCTTTCAGTTTTAATATTCCCATTAGGTACTCTTATAAAAGTGTTGGCTTGAAAGGTATTTTTCATACTTGCCTTTCAGTGACAACTTGTGTTGCAGTGCTAACGTACTCTAGAGTGAGCAACCCATCCCAAAGCTTAGATTCTCTTCACAAGGACCCTGGAGGAAATCACCTGTCACTTTGAATATATTTAGTGTCTTTAGATCTTCAACACTGCAGAAATGTGTTGCTGAGTCAATTTATGTCTTATGACATTTGTTATATTCCACACTCTGAGAAGAAGCATGGTTACCTTGACATAGCCTGGATTCAGAACTAATCCTAGATGTGATAAACAGAACTACAACATTACATTTTCCCAGAAACATTATTCATTTACAAGTCTGTAGTTTTTCAAGAAAAGTAATTTAGATATTTGCTAAAGCTTAATAATAAATTCTAACCTTCTGTAAAATAAATACATAACTGGCTCTCCCTTTACACCAACACATTTATGGTACATTCCTAGAGCTGGGCAAAACTGGAAAATTCTGATTTCATTGAATTTTCATGAAATTTCACACATTTCAGGACAGTCACAACATTTTGTGAAATTTCCAAAATACTTGAATTGATCATAATATTGCCAGACTTACAGCTAGAACTCTGCAAATTTGAAATACTTGCTGTTTAGGACAGGCCCTGAATGAATGCTAAGATTCATGAGATCTGGATGAGGGGCAGGGAATTTATAGGGGCTCAAAGCATGGTGATTTATTACTCGTGAATATTTCTGAAATAATTTCTATGCTTACAACATAGCCACCATTGGAGCTAGATAACTGAAAATTGATATGCATACTTTCTTGGCAGAGACTTAGAAACTGCCAAATGGGGTAGTTGGTTACATAAGTTGTAAGTTACAGGAATTCAAAATTTCACAGTGTAATAATTTGTTAAATTGTGTGACAATTTTCAAAATATTTGGATGTTTGTAGCACCACTGATATTTCAGGTATACACTCAAGATGTAATATGCATACCAAAGTAAATACATCCTGGAATCTAATTAACCTGCATACATGTGGCTTAGTAAATTCATATTTATTGTGGATACTTTTGAAATTAATAATTGGAAAATTTGCTCAAAAATTCATGGATGCTTAACAGGTAATGCCAGCAGAATTCCGCTTGTGCAATTTAAATTTCGCAAAGTAATTATCACCACTGAATCACCTTACCTGCACTAGCAAATTGGCTCTGCAATGCTCCTCCAACACTCCTGTGACAGTGATGACCAGCATCATGCTCCATCATGACTAGAGATACAGTATCCAGATACTTCTGTCACAATGGCCTAAGTCACAACTAGTTGTAAAACTTGTTGTCACTTGGTACCTCTGTTTTCAAATAGTGAAAATACACATTGTTATCTACAAGGTGGTCAAAGAGTCAGCAGGTGTCATTGTACAGAAACAATACTGCAAGTGCATGTGCTTCCATGAAGCCAGTGAACTCTAGTGGTTAACTGGCATATTGCAAGATGACCAGCTAGTACACAGAGATATCCCTGACTATTCTGCATGGTTTGTTACTCAAGATAGTGATCTGATACAGAACAGCAAGAGGAAGGATGTGCTGTTAGAACTATGCTACTCTACTGGGACTGTATTGACCTCCATCCCTCCCCCCACCCTTAGCCAGTTATACTTTTATAGGCACAGGATTTGACTAACAACACAAACTTCCTCTTTGGGAGTGGGAAGGGAGTGATCACAGAGGCACAAAAGAATTACCATCCTAGAAGGAAAAGAGTAGCTCTCCATCACCCTCTCGCTGCTGGAGGTCTGATTCTGAGCAAGTAAGAAGGAGACTACTGAGGAATATAGGAACTTACTGTCCCAGAACAGGAAGATCAGGAGCTTTAAGGGCATGGAGGCAGTAGAAAAGTAGGGGAAATATATATATATATTTATCAAATGGGTAGGGAAATTGCAGCAATATCATTAGCTGAACAGCATCACATGACCATGCGTATATCAGAGTACAACCGCACACCTGCACTTTTACCCCCCTCCAAAACAATTTTGACATTTATAAGATAGATAAACCACTCTGAGGTGTGCTGTCATGCTCTGATACATGCGCCTTGGGTGAGTCAACACATTAAACCCCTCCACGACCTCGTATAACTCGCTTTTCAAAGCGTGCATATATCAGAGTGCGACCGCACACCTCAGAGTGGTTTATCTATTGCATATATATATATATATACACATAAAATAAACAGAGAGAGGAAAGAGTAAGTATACAAAACAACAGTTAAGGGACCACACATAAAGACATGATGGGAGTGGTGCAATGCAGTGGCTGTGGAGCAGCAGTCTTCCAGGAGAAGTTCTGAGGGATGCGGTGTTGTCTCATCTGCAGGCACCTCTCTGAGCTGAGGGAGGAGGTTGCTCATCTCTAGGCTGTGTTGGCTAGGAGTTGGGGGACCTCCTTTCCCACCCAGGGACCACCAGGGCCACTGCCACTGCCTCAGAGGTTGCAAAGAGGAGCGGTTGGACCACAGTGGGCTCAGGGAGGGTGAGGGTGGTGGAACAGAGGTGCATCCCTCCAGTTGTACCTCTCCACAATGCATATGCCATTCTGGCAGAGTGTGGTTCCTCTATGGAGGCACCCACAGATGAGACCAAGGAGGATGCTGGGAACCTCCACAAAGGAGACCCACAAGAGGGTGGCATGGGACCCCACAGGGGAAGGAAACAACTGCTGGTGGGGGACTCCATTATTAGGAGGGTAGAACTTGGGGAGGGAAGGGAGAAGGAGGTAAGGTGCCTGCCTAGTGCCGTGGCTTGGAGGGACAGGGAGCGAATCTTCGGGATTGCAGGAGCACTGCACAGGGGAGGGAGCTGGATGTCATTGTCCACCTAGGGACAAATGACCTGGCTGGGAAAGGAGTTGGAGCAGTGCAGGAGGAGTTTAGGAGTTTGTGGAGTTGGGGAGGAGCCTTAGACAAGTAGCACACATGGTAACCTTCTCAGAGGTGATGCCTGTCTATAATATGGGTAAGGCTGGGTACTCCACACCATGGGGTTCAATCAGTGGTTGAAAAACTAGTGCAGAGCTCAGGGTTTTGGCTTCATTGGAGACTGGGGCTCCACTTGGAGGGATACAGGCTTGTACTGGCATGATGGTCTGCATCTGTCCAGGAGGGGAGCCAGGATACAAGGTGATAGATTTAAATGCTTCATTGGCCAAGTATTTAAACTAGCCAAGGGGGAGACACTGAAAATGAGAAGGGAAATCATAGTCCCCCCAAAAAAATCAGGGTAGTTAGTGAGGTAAACACCAAGATAGAGCAGTCAATAGGGAGAAGGGCAGGGGTAGATGGAGAAAAAGACAAAGGCAGTCAGAACAGAGATGAGGCAAAAAGGAATAAGGCCATCAAAAAATGGAGGGTAATGAGTACCAATGCCTGTAGTCTAGGTAACAAGCTCCCTGAACTTTTGGCCTTGATGGAAGAGGGATGCCTGGATATCGTGGCAGTCACAGAAACATGGTGTGCAGAGAACCATGACTGGGATGTCAACATACCAGGGTACACAATCTATAGGAGGGACAGGGAGGGTAGAAGAGGAGGAGGAATAGCTCTCTATGTAGGGGAAGGGATCAAAGCAATTGAACTAAAGTGTAAACAGGGCGAAGAGGAGGCACTGTGCATCACCCTGGAGACTGGAAATGGTACCACAACCCGCATAGGGGTTGTATGCAGATCCCTCATATCAGGGGGAAGAAATGGACAAGAAAATGATAGAAGGAATCCTTAGGATGGCAGAGAAAGGGAAGATATTGCTGATGGGGGACCTGAATATGCAAAATGTTAGCTGGAGCACCTTTGCTGCAGCCACATCCAAGAGCAGGGCCATTCTCAATGCCCTACAGGGGGCTTGCCTCAGATAGCTAGTTTTGGAACCCATTAGGGAGGGAGAAATCTTACGCCTGGTACTCTCAAATGGAGATGAAGAGAGGGTCTCAGATCTAGAAGTGGGTAGCCATCTGGAAACAAGTGACCATCAAACAGTGTGGTTAATGACCAACTTAGCTGTAGAGTCAAGCCATAAAAAAAGTGAAGGTACTGGACTTCAGGAGGGCTGATTTTGTCAAAATGAGAGAGTGCCTCAGAAAAGCACTAGCAAACAGGCAAGAAGGTGGGGTGGAGCAACAATAGGGAAACATCAAAACTGCCATCACAGAGGCAACAAGCCTTTGTGTGAAGCAAATAAATCAAAACTAATGAAAAAATGACTATGGTTCTCAAAAGAAGTAGCAGGGAATGTTAGGGAGAAAAAGATAGCATTCAGGAAGTATAAGGGAACACAGAAGGAGCAGGACAGAGAACTGTACCAGTTAAAACAGAAGAAAGCAGGGAAGGCAGTCAGAATAGCAAAGGCCCAAACTGAGGAAAAGATAGCCAACTTGGTTAAGATGGGGGATAAAACCTTTTATAGGTACATTAGGGAGGAAAGAAAGACTAAGGCAGGGAAACAGGCTGAATAAAGAGGAGGGTGGTTGGGCAGAGAGGGACAATGAAAAAGTAGGGATGCTGAATGAATACTTCTGCTCAGTATTCACAAAGAAAGAGGAGGGGGAGGCACTTAATCCAGTCAATAGTAGCACTCTGGATGGGGAGGTTGATATCAGTCCTTTCACAGAAGAAAGGGTTCTGAAAGAACTTCTAAAACTGAAGGTGGATAAAGCAATGGGGCCTGATGGGATTCACCCCAGAATTCTAAAAGTATTAAGGGGAGAACTAGTAATACCACTGACTAACCTTTTTAACAAATTATGGGAGGATGGTGCGGTACCTGAGGACTGAAGGAGGGCGAATGTGATTCCCCTTCACAAAAGTGGGAGCAAGACAGAGGCAGGAAACTACAGACCTGTCAGTTTGACCTCAGTGGTAGGGAAAATGATAGAATCACTTCTGAAGAAAAGAACTGTTGAGTACCTAGAGGCCAGTGGGGCATAGGACCCAGGGCAGCATGGAATCACGGGAAGAAGGTCATGTCAGCTGAATCTAATTGATTTCTTGGACTGGGAGACCAAAGTAGTAAACTAGGGAGGGGCTGTGGACATGGCCTACCTAGACTTTAGCAAGGTATTTGACAAAGTCCT
The DNA here is from genome assembly GCA_016271365.2 of Neoceratodus forsteri. Taxonomy (NCBI): domain Eukaryota; kingdom Metazoa; phylum Chordata; order Ceratodontiformes; family Ceratodontidae; genus Neoceratodus; species Neoceratodus forsteri. Next base: position 257,376,558 of record CM028132.1, on the reverse strand, counting down.
GCACAAAAGATTAATAAACAAATTAGCCAGCCTGGGAGTGGGTCCTAGGGTGATAGCCTGGGTAAAACATTGGCTGGACAACAGGACACAGAGGGTAATAGTAAATGGAGTCCACAGTGAAAAAAGGGAGCTTACTAGGGTACCGCAGGGTTCAGTACTGGGGCTGGTCCTTTTTAATGTCTTTATAAGTGACATTGCAGAGGGACTGGAAGGAAAAGAATGTCTATTTGCAGATGACACAAAGATCTGAAACAGGGTTGATACACAAGGTGGGGTGGAAAGGATGAGAAGGGACTTGGCAAGGTTGGAGGAATGGTCAAATGTATGGCAGCTTAGATTCAATGCAAAGAAGTGCAAAGTAATGCACCTGGGAAATAAAAACCCTGGGAAAGTGTACACAATGGGGTGAGATACTGACAACAACAAAAATGGAAAGGGACCTGGGGGTAGTTATATCAGATGACCTAAAGGTGGGCAAGCAATGTGAGAAGGCAATAAGGAGGGCTGGGAGGATACTGAGATGCATAGAGGGAGAGGCATCACCAGTAGAAAACAGGAAGTTGTTATCACTCTGTACAGACAGTTGGTAAGACCACATCTGGAGTACTGCATGCAGTTCTGGAGACCCCATCTCCACAAAGACATAGACAGGGTAGAGGCTGTCCAGAGGAGGGCAACTGAAATGGTGCAGGGTCTGCACCAGAAGACATATGAAGAAAGACTAAAGGAGCTTAATATGTATAGCCTCGAGGAAAGGAAGGAGAGGGGGGATATGATAGATATTTTCAAGTACCTCAGGGAAATTAACAAAGTCCAAGAGGGTAGCATATTTCAGAAAAAGAGATGTGCAAGAACAAGGCGGCACAATTTGAAGCTAGAGGGGGGATGGCTCAGAGGTAATGTGAGGAGGTACTTCATCATGGAGAGGGTTGTAGATGCACGGAACAGCCTTCCTGAGGAGGTCATGGAGTCAAAAACAGTGGGGGAATTCAAGAATGCATGGGACAGACATAAGGCAATTCTAGTGGGGTGTTGGAGGAAGTAGGCTTTTGGTTAACAAGGGTCTGCAGCTTATCCATTAGCTAGAGAAACGGGCAGACTCGGTGGGCCAAGCGGTCCTTATCTGCCATCAAATTCTATGTTTCTATGTTTACCTTATTCCCTCTATACCCAACCTTCACCTTCCTTTAGAAAGGTAACTCAAGTGTACAAGTAGCTGAAATGCATGGACGACGCTTCTACAAAAGTATCAAGGAATTCCACAATTTCACAAAAGCTCATGTAAATCAACTTTAATTACCGATGCTACTGTATTTTGGAATCTTTGGTTGCTTGTACTTTGGCCTGGCAAGAGATTAGAGAGTTGACCCACACAGCCTCTTTTATTTTTTCTATGTTGGTTTTTTCTCCCAGCCAGCAGCTTGTCTCTCAGAGATATACTGTACCCTGTTCACAGACGTAAACCCTGGCCATGCTGAACCCAGCAATCATTCAGTTGGCTTTCAGGTTTTCTCCCTCATCTTCCCCTTCCGCCTCCCCTGGTGGGGGCAGTGACTCTGTCAGCCTCGCACAGCCACATCTTCTTGACCAGCAAGAGCAAGGGTGGGAGCTGAGCCACAGGGGTCACTGTGTTGTGGAATCCACTGCCAATCCTCCCTAACCAAGATACACTACCGAGTGACAGCCATTTCGGCCATGGCCTGCCTCCCAACATGAGTTTAAGGGCTGACTTTTGATCCCAGGTCATCAGCTTGGCACTGTGATGCTCTACTGCTGAGCCATGGGGTGATCTCAAAGCCTAATATTTAGGGTTAATGAAACTAACAATATTGGTGATATTCAGTTATTTAGTTTTAAAGTTAAAGGTGCTTAAAATTCTGCAATTTATGTAATTATGAAATGAAATTTAAACATTTCTGAACATCTGGAGGCTTATGACTCAGTCACCTTTCAAGATAGAAATGTGAAGCTTGGAACACTTCTGTATGGATCTTAATAAAGTCAACTCGCCATATGTGGTGCAATTTGGACAAACAGTTTTAGTATAAGATGAAAATAACTGAAATAACACTTGGAAAACTTTCATGAAAGTGAAATTGGAATTTTTCCAGAATTTCACTGGTAGATGATACATTTCACACAGTCCTCCACAATTTACATTGACTGCTACTTAAATCAGATGGGATGTGGTTACAAAAACAATTATATCAAAGTCTAACTTAATGTTTCAGGAATATGAACCTGTCAAAGTATATTTTTAGATGTGCATGAATGATACATAAAATGCAGTCCAGGGACAAAAGATGCCTAGAAAGAATACTGGCCCTTGGTTGCCATACTTAAATAATAAAAAAATGACTCTTCCACCCAGTCAGCTAAGAAGGGCCAGCACTTGTGAAGACAGTGTTCAAAAATAAGTATGGTATTTATTATATCAAAATCCAAAATCCTCAAATTGGTCACAGTTCAGTTTACATAATGCACATTTTTATATTTGTCCATACACAATGTTTCTTTGTCATACATCTTTTATGACACAAATAGATTTCATATTAAAATTTGATAAGTATTTAATGATTACTTTTATGTTTCAAACAGTCTCCATGATATTTGAATTATCAAGCTGCAGCTGTATCAGTTTGTGGACTAGAAGTACAATATTATCAATGCAAATTATAGAAACATAGACCATTATGGCAGAAAAAGACCAGTATGCCCATATTTCCTATAAGCCCTGGAACCTTCCATGGAACCTATTGTTCCTTCTAGATACTAACCCTCCCAATGTTATCCCCATTTTCCTTAGTGGTTTTGCAACCCGGGTGACCACTATTCCCCTCATTCTAGCCCAGGCCTGCTTGAATCTGTTGACTGTGTTTGAACCCACCACCACAGCTGACAGACTGTTTCAAGGTTCCACCACCCTTTCCGCAATGAAGTAATTCCTCGCATTCCTCCTGAATCTCCCTCCTGTTAATTTCCTCTTATGACAACGTGACCTCAAGTTGGTATTCAGAATAAATATTTCCCACCAGTTTACCTTGCTAATTCCTTTAAAGAACTTGAAGGTCTCTACCACACCTCCTCTCTCCCTTCTGGGTTCCAGTGAGAACATATTTAATGCCTTGTGGCACTCCTTATAGGATCTGCCCTGCTGCCCTTGAATCATTTTTGTTACTCTGTGCTGCACTGTTTCCAGCCTATCCTTATCCTTCCTTAGGTGAGGACTGCAGAACTGGACACAGTACTCCAGGTGAAACCTCATCAGGTATCTGTATAGGGAAAGTATTACCTCTTTTCTTCTGATATCAATAAGCCTCCTGATACATCCCAGCATCTTGTTAGCCTTTCTGTAGGCCTTCTTGCACTGGCTTGTTTGTTTAAGGGAATTACTGACAGTAACTCCTAAATCCCATTCCCCTTATGTAGTGCTAAGTCTCACCCCACCCATCCAGTACTCCATCTTGGCGTTCCTTTTCCCTAGGCATCCAAAAGCAAAGTAATCCAGCTGTACACACACAACAGCACAATCCACCACTAGGAAACTTTAAAAAGATATTTAATCAATGAAATACATGAGTAGCACCCCCTTGCAAGCAGGCGTCAAATGTTTTACGTCACACAGATGCTTTTTCAAGATGTCAAACATTACTAAGAGCTACATTTTAAACAAAGGATACCATATTACCTCTAAAATCACTGCTTCGAGTTATGAGTGCAAATGAATTCTTTGTGGTTTTAAGAGGGTGTATCAAAGTGATGTAACAAACATGATAGTAAAGTGCAAAAGTGCTTGTAGAATATAAATACAAAATAATCACACTCATATTAATTATGTATCTGAGCAAATCACTTAACCACCCAGTGCTCCCAGGTCACCCCTGAAAACAGACACTTGTGCCTAGTGGGCCTTCCCTGGTTACCAAAGACTAAAATAAAAAATTAAAAAATATATATGTATGCTTATTGCTAAAATGTGCTAGGTGCAATGAACAAGATGAATTAAAAAACAATATTACAAAAGACACTATTACATGATGCCATATAGAGAATAAAAAAGATTTACCTACAGAAATATACAGAACCATAAAAAGTGTGATAAGTTAATTCAGACAATAAAACACCAAAGTTCTTATCAAAGCACACATATGTCACATATAGCGGCCAGTCTTTAGACTGATGTAAGTTATTAAGGAAGGAAGGAAAGATGTTTAGTATATTAATGATTTACGTTTATACACGTAATCCTATGTCAAGTCTCTAAATTCTTAAAATGTCTTTTATTCTTAAGTTTTCTGTAGAAGTGGTGCCAGCTGAAAATGTTCATTCAAACCTAGGGGATGGCCAGCCTTCAGCTTCTACTGCTGAAATGTTTCTCTTGAGAGTAATTTGTTATTCAGATCCCCTCCTCTCAAATCAAGTGTCACCTTTTCTATTCCCATAAATGTGAATGAGTGGTTACTACCTTTTTTCTTTACACATGCAGCTAAGGCATTTTCTAGTGTGCTGATCCTGATATGTCTCATATGTTCAAGCATACTGGTTCTAAATCTCCTTTTAGTCTTTCCCACATAGAAGCTGCCACACTTGCATAATGCTAGATACTCAATGGACTCTGTTCCACAGGTCATAAAAATTTTACCTTATACGAGGCATCTTGAGAGGTGGAAAATTATTGTCCTACCTTTATGTACTGGCATGCAGTGCAGTTTCCACATTTATGATTACCAGCTGGCTGTTTGCTGGGTATATCTCCTTCATCTGTTCATTCGGCACTATTGACCAAATGATCTTTCAAATTTCTTCCACTTTTGTAGGTGATAAGAAGGCCCACTTCCACAATGTTCCTTAATGATGGCTCAGTTTCCAAAATATGCCATTTTTTTCTAAGACTTCGGCCACTTTGTTGCTCTGTGTGTTAAAAGTGGTAACAAAGTTAGTACCTCTATACTTCACATTATGCCTCTGAGTTTTAGGAACCAACAATGTATGTCTGTCTAAGGCATCTACTTTATTTTTTGCCTCCATCAAACATTTCTGATCTTTTCCCTAGGTGCATTACCTTGCACTTTTTTGGCATTGAATTTTAACTGCCAGACCTTTGACCACCCCTCCAGTTTTTGTAGGTCACTCTGCATATCCCTTATTCCCTCATCACTATCCACTCTCCCACATAGGTTTGTGTCATCTGTGAAGAGACACAGCCTATCCTGGATTCCCTCATCAATGTTACCAATGAACATGTTGAAGAGGACTGGACCAAGGACAGATTTGGAACACCATTCGGAACCTCCCTTTCCTCTGATTTAATCCCCTTGACCACCACCCTCTGCTGCCTTCCTTCTAGCTAACTACCCATCAAGCTCACAGTGGTTTTAGCCACAACCAGGTCTTCCATCTTTTTGAGCAACCTTTTGAGCAGTACTGAATCAAAAGCTTTGTTGAAGCCAAAGTATAGCAGATCCACAGCATGGCCCTTGTCTACTTTCTTGGTCACCCAGTCAAAGAAAGAAAAATAGGTTAGTCTGACAAGACCTTCCCATCATAAAACCATGTTGTTTACTAACCTGGATCCAATTGCTCTCTAGGTAGTCCACAAGGTCCTCTTTGATTAGTGATTCCATCAACTTCCCCACGATGTAAGTCAGACTGACAGGTTTGTTGTTCTCTGGTTGCTCCCTATCCCCCCTTTATGAAACAGTAGAACATCTGCCATTCTCCAATTCCTTGGAACTTCCTCAGACCCAAACAGGCTGTTGAAAAACACAGCCATTGGTTCAGCCAGTTCTGCTGTTAATTCTCTAAGTATATTCGGATGCAACCCATCTGGTCCTGGGGCCTTATCTATCTTGAGGGCTGCCAGTCCTTTCAGAACCTTTTTGCTAGTAAGTATTGGCTGCCTCATTTCCAGGACTCCTTTAGCAGCTCCTTTGATTCTGCTTTCTGGCATGGACCCTCAGTCCTCCTTAGTGAATACTGAGGAAAAGTAGTCATTCAGGATGGCAGCCTTTTGCTCATCCTCCTCTATCACCATACCCCCTCCTCAATTAGCCATGCAATGCCCTCCCCCATTTTCCTTTTTTTCACTGATATAGCTAAATAACTGTTTTGCTCCATTCTTGACCCTCTCTGGGAAACTTAACTCAGTGTCTTTTTTTGCCTCCCTGATGACTCTCTTTGCCTCCCTTTTTTCTGTAGACAATCCTCCCTTTCTGCCCCAACCCTCTGCTTTTCCTTGTATTTTTTGATGGCCTTCTTTTTGGCCTTAACAGCTTCCCTGACCATAGCTGAGAACCATAGTGGTCTCTCAAACCTGTTTTTTGTGCTCTCTTAAACCTGTTCTTATTCCTGCCTTGATGCCTCAAGGAAGGCTCCTTTTATTGACCCCCTTCTCTCCACTACCCCCCTTATGTCCTCCACCCCATTAATGTATCCCTGACTAGTGCCCTTAACCTATCAAAGTCCACCCTACTAAAGTCAAGGACATTGGTACTTGAATGTGGGTTGCCTGCCCCGAGGTCAATTCAAACCACACATAGTTTTGTTTTGTTTTTTTATTTATTTGAGTCTAGAATTACAAGTACCTTTAAGCCATGGCTCTTTTACAAAGGTTCCACGTCCAGTGTTACAGTAGACCACATAAATTGCAATAGGACTAATACCATTTGGGTAGATTTAAAGACAGGACACAAACACATACTGTGCGGGGAAGGGGAACAAGGGAATAGCAGAGGGAGAGGAAGTGAGGGAAAGGAAATTGGGGTGGAAGGAGTTAAAATAAAGAGGCAGGGGATGGGATGGGGGTGCGGGGAGGAAAGGGAAGGATGGTGAGGAGATGGCAGAGAAAGGTGGGTAGAGGGGCCCTGGCGTCATTGTCTGTAGGATAAGAGCATGAGAGGGGGGCCCATGGAGGCAAGAGCAAGAGGGGGTCAAAAAAAACCTCACAACAGGTAACATGAGGAGTGCCGATTTGCTAGCCAGGGTAGTCACAGGTGCTAGAGGCAATGAGGGTGTTTTGGAGCCTGGATTTGAAAGCACCGAGCTGGGTGGTAGAGGTAGTGTCACTAGTTTGATCCCCTGGTGGTTCGACTGTTGGTTTTCAGTTGGAGGAGGATACAGTCTCCTGGGGGGTTGGGGCAAGGCCCATCTGGATTTTCTTAGTAACCGCACAGGTTTGGTATTTTATTCTATTTTCCAGTTACAGTCAATTTGTTTGAGTGCAGAGACCACAGGTGTGAGTGAGACGTTTAGCACCAATGATGAGTCAACAGGACTTGTTTAGTATGGTAGTTACCCATCTAAGTGCTGTGGCAGTGGCAGAGCCATAGATGACAAGGCCATAGTCAATCGAGGAGATGATGGAGCTCTGGACAGCGGCTGCAAGGGCCTTTTGAGTTAGGTGTTGCCTGAGGTGGTACAGCAGGCCCAGTCTGGAGTTTGCAGCTTTGGCAATGTTATTTATGTGGGCAGCATAGGATAGGTGGGAGTCAAGTGGGATCCCGAGATATTTGAAGGATTGGACCTGATCCAGAGGGCCACCTAGGCTGGTGCTTATGGAGAGTTGGAGATGCTTATGTTTGTTATGGGCGCTGCTGAAAACCATGGTCTTGTTTTTTTTCTGGTTAAGGATTAACTTATATTAACCAGTTTTCAACCAAGGTGAAGCCATGCTGCAGGTTCAGTTGTAGGTGGCTTGGGCCCTGAAGAGAGGCAAGAATGACTGTGTCATCAGCGTACAGTATGATTTGTTGGACACAGGAGTCTGGGAGCGAGTTGAGGAACAAGCTGAAGAGTAGTGGGCCCAGGATGGAGCCCTGGGGAACACCAGAGCGGACCTCTTTGGTATCCGAGAGCACATCAACAATTTTCACACGTAGGGACCGGTTTCCAAGGTAACTTTTGAACCAGGGAACAGATTCAGTGGAGAGCCTAGCAATCTGTAGTTGACTCAGCAGGAATCAATGGTGGATGGTATCAAAGGCCTTGGTCAGGTCTATAAATATTGCTCCGGTTAGAAGACCGCTGTCCAGAGAGTTGTGAATGGCACCCGTGAACACAAGTAGTGCAGTGGCAGTACTGTGACCTTTTCTGAACCCATGTTGCTGCCGGCAGAGAATGTTATATTTGTCCAGATAGTCGGTGAGCTGGTCAGCTACTATTCATTCCAGGACCTTAGAGAGAGGTGGAAGGACAGAGATTGGGTGGAAATTTCCATGTGCGGCCCTATCACCACTTTTATGGATAGGAGTGACTGTAGCAGTCTTCCATATGTCAGGGAACTAGCTGAGTGAGAGGGAGAGATTAAAAATCCTGATGAGAGGCCCCAGGACTTCCTCTAGTGTGACAGACAGAAGCTTGAGGTTAAGTGTATCCGAGCTTGTTCTGGTGTTGCAGATGGCTTTGGAGATGTACTTGTGGACTTCATTTCTACTTACCGCTTTGAAGTAAAAAGGGGGGGTTGTTGGTTTAGTTGGGAAGTGCAGATAGAGGTGTGTCACCATCATTGAAAAAATCTGTGGGAGAACACTGCTAAGGTCAGTGAAAGTATCGTTGAATGTGTCAGTAATGATTTTATGGTCCAGAGTAGTGCTCCCATTGACCTGGAGCATGGTCGGTGGTGATTTGGATTGCTTCCCAGTGATGTCTTTTAAGCTGTCCCAGAAAGCTCGTCCATTTCCCCATGAGTCAGTGAGGGCTTTCTTGTAGTACTCCGATTTCTGTTGGTGAATGGATTTGGTGCAGTCATTCCATGCGCTTTTATATTTTTGGATGTCGGCTTGCTTCCCGGTGGATCTAGCCAGTTCCCAGAGATGGTCCCTAAGTTTTAACTTCTTTAAGAGGGCACCAGATAGCCATGGGTTGCAGAGCGATTTAACTTTGCACTTTTTTAGAGGGGTGTAGGTGTTACAGGCTTCATTAAACATGCGGATGAATTGTTCCATGGCGATGTTTGTGTCAGTGGCCCTGAGGATGGGAGACCAGTCCAGATGGAGTAGGTGTGATTTTAGGTGGGATAGGTGACCCCGAGGCAGGACTCTGCTGAGGATAATTTTTGATGGGGGTTTGCAGAATTTGTTTGACCAGGTACAGCTGATGGGAAAGTGGTCACTGAGTGAGTCAGGAGGGATGGTGGAGTTTGTGATCCGAGTGGGGTAGCTGGTCAGGATCCAGTCCAGTAGGGTGCTGGTTCCAGTTTTATAGTTCTTTCTGGTTGGGGAGTCCAGCATATGAGTAAGATTAACCGATGAGACAGAATCCCTGACAGCTGCCGCCTCAGCTCCCTGCTAGTTAACATTGAAGTCGCTGAGCAGGATGGTTTCTGAGTCAGGTGGTAGTGTTTTCATGAGGTCCAGCACAGCGTTGAGGCCAGATCCTTGTTCTTTAGGCAGGATATAGATGATAACGACTGTGAGGGCTTTATTATGGGCACCAAGTAGGATTTTGATATGTAGTAACTGGGCAGAGGAAGTCGGTGGGTCCAAGAGGACAGGGTGCCCCAGAAGATTGTCTTTTAGGTATAGAGCACATCCTCCCCAAATTTTAGACTTACGATCGAGTCTAAAGATGTTATAGCCTGGGAGGGAAATTGCTTTGTCAGGCACCGAGGGGGTGAGCCAGGTTTCTACCACTGCCAAAATATCGGGGTGGTGAATGCTTGCAAATGCTTGCAATTGGTCAAGCTTCGGTAGTAAACCACAGATGTTCAGGCATATGATTGAGAGTGTACCCGATTGCTTGTTGTGGGTGAGAACCCTTGCTGTCTTCAGACCTGGGTTGGAGTGAACATTTCCCGATAGTAGCAGGAGTAGGAGCAAGAGTTGCAGGGTGGCCAGGCGTAATTCCCTGAGGGAGAGCTTGCAAGTCTTTTTTGTGAAGGAGAATGCTGCGGAGTTGGTGCGGGGGTACAGCAGTCGCGTTGTGTAATGGGAGGACAGCGTGGTCCAATGCACACTTGTAAGAAAGTGCAAATTTGTGGTGAGGTGGTGAACCCTGTGGGCAGGGTTTGCTTCATACGGGAGAGTGCCAGTGCTGCGATAGGAGCAATTCAGTTTATGGCTTTGGAGAGGGGATGGGAGACAGATTAAAGGAAAAAGCAGCAGGGAAGTCAACTAAATGCTTGCCAATACCTTTCATCAGTTGCCTTATGGAGGCAGTACAGTTTATTGCTGGATTGGCCTTGCCATCAACGATCTACTGTATGATCAGCCATTAATTTGTGGCCGTACCATGAAACAGTCACGGTAGAGCAAATATTCGCAGACATTCACAACAAGTAGCTTTGTTTAAAAATTAGTTAGTGGTCCATTAAGGGCCTGCAAGTGAAGACAATGATTTACATAAGTAGTATAGTCTTTTAGATGTCTGTGCTTAGTAGCTTTATACATGGTTCTTTGTTTTTGTTAAGATCACTAGGAGTGTCTTGACTCCTTTTATGTTCCCCTTTTTTTTACTATAGCCAAGCTAAAAGAGACATGCAGTATTGTGTTACCAGCCTTATAGAAATAATTCCACCATTCAGGAGTAGTGATGGGCTAAGTAGCCCCAATTCGCTCAGCGAAGTGATTCGCGGAATGAAGGTAAATTTGCGGAGTGCTCTGCAACGCAAAGCGGAGTAGTTTGCGTTATAATGGGTAACGCAAAGTCCATTGAAAACAATGACTTTGAGTTACTCCGCCTTCCACTTCCCCTCACTTCGCCTTGTTTTTAAGCTCCAAAGGCAAATTTTGCAGTGATTCATGAGATTTCAGGTCACATGGGCTCTAGATTGTTCTGCACAGCCTCCGTTTGGGGTAGTGTGTGTAGGAAGCTGTAGGAGACGATCTACTCTGAGAGCTCTCTGTGATTCAAACCTTCAAAAAGCTGTTAAAAAAGCCTTTTTGAGTCATTTTTTTTGCTGAAACTTTAGTTCGTCGATTATAGGAAACCCTCCTGTGCTCATATCATCGAGCATTTATTGTTTGTGTATGGATTTTGAATGTTAATGTACAACATTCAGTCTGTGTACTGAAAGACAATGGAAGTGTGCTTTGGGGGAAGGGCATATCTGTGGTGTAGGTAGATTAGCTTGGAGAAAAAGACAGTGCTTTCTGTTTTGGTGATATTTTTCTTGTATAACTGTGTTAAAATACACACAGTAATATTTTCAATATTTCTTGCCATTTTTTTGCTGATTGTTGTGGTGCAGCAGTGCATAATTTTAGTTTGTTTAAAATATGTGGTTATATTACTGAAGTTTTCAATTTGCTATGCATTACTTAGTGTATGTGTGAGTATGTGTGTGACGCGTGTCATCAAATCAGACACCTGTTATTGTGCCACATAATAATTTCAGCAATGTGAAGCTGCTATCCACTGTAGCTGTGTGATTTTTGTACTTCTTTGTGGTATCTTTACTGGTACTAGTACTAGTGACTGTTACTGCAACAGTGCAGCACACTGCCCCCCCCCGCGGCCCGCCCCAACCGGCAAAGGTATTCTTTTCCAGATTTGAATTTCTGATGGTAAGCACTGGTTAGGTGTTGTGCCTTTGTGTCTGCATCTCTTCAGTGCACAGCGTAATCTTAATCTGTCTGTGCATTTGCATCTCTTTAGGGTCCAATCTCCAGCTGTAACTTAAATCACAGTTGTTTCTTTGGCTTCCCTTCAGAGTACTGGACAGATGTGGTGCTTAATTCTGCATGAACATTGTACTCATTAATATACGTTTTTAAGTCAGCACCATCATCTCAAGTCACTTGTGATACAAATCATGTTCTTCATCATCACGTCACAAATGCAGTCACAAATCACGATTCACGATTATTCACGTTATGAATCACATTAATTTTTTTTCTAGTTACTTGGATGTATTGTAAGCCTGTTTTGTAGTATCTCTCCAGGCTTCACCACCTCACCATTGTACTCATTGATATGTGTTTTTAAGTCTGGGAGTTTTGTGCCACACCTCATTGGAGCCCTGGGACGTACAGCTGTAGGCATTCACGTTTCTTCATCATCACCGTCACAAATGCTGTCACAGATCACGATTCACGATCACGTCATGAATCACAACATTCATTTTTTTTAATAGTTACTTGGATGTATTGTAAGCCTGTTTTGCAGTATCTCTCCATGCTTCACCACCCCACCACTGTACTCATTAATGTTTGTTTTTAAGTCAGGGAGTTGGACAGTGTCAGCAGTACATACACAGACTGGTAAGAAGGCTGACTGCACACATGCAGTTTAGCACAGTATACTTGTACTGCTTAGAATACAAAGTGTCACGCATACGGAAGACAACAAAAAAAGGGCATAATTACATACAAGGGTCGGGGATGGTGGAGGAATACATTTTATAACACAGCAAGGAAGGTGTGGGGGGGCACATGGTGTGAGGAAAAAAAAACAACTAGTGTGGGATCCCATGGTGATCCAGCAGCAGTTCCAGCATGGACATAATTTGCAACAGATGTCCCTCTATGTGATCCAGCCGCTGCTCTACAGCACTCACCCTCTCATTGTTCTTCTCAACAGCATTCCAGAGAACTGCCAAGTCAGCCTGTGTTACATGCAGTTCTCTGGGGTCCACACATTCTACAGGTTGACTTGCTGGTGGTGGTGGTGGGGGTGCTGGTGGAGCAGCAGGTGCTGCTGTGGCCCTCCTCTTCTTAGGGATGCCACAATGCACAGCTGCATCCTCTGCCACAGAATGGCCAGCAGGTGCAGGCATGGTCTGTTCTGTGGCAGCCTGCCGCTCCAACTGTTGGTGACTGAGCATAGGGGTGTGCTGGCCCCCATTCCCCAGGTGAGTCTCCTGGGGGCCACGGCGGACCTCCACCTCACATAGGTGGCACTTGACCACACTGCTGTCCCCCCGACACAGTCAAAAAACTGCCAAACAACAGAGGTGCAGGGAGGACCAGGCACAGGCAGGGGATGGCCAGATGAACTAGCAGCCGGCTGATCACGGTGCTGAACAGGGATGGGATCCACACCTGGGCCCGGGGGAACAGGCACATCCTGCTCCAGAGGACCTGGTGCTGGACTTGGTGGTGGTGGTTCAACTACCTCAGAGTCAGGACAGGAGTCAGTGCTGGTCCTGCTTCTTGGGGGGGGGCACTCGCAAGTTTTGAGCAGTCCAACAGGAATGGGCACCCATGCCCTCCACACATGCGCATGGTACGATGCTTACCACTACCACGATCTCCCAGAGCTCCCCCCCCAGACATTCCCTCACCCTGGTCCATCTCTCCTACTGCGCTCCTTCAGTCTGAGCAATCACTACTCACACTGTCACACAACACACACACACACACAGTCACACAGACAAACAATTAACTACTTATAAAAGTAAGAAAATTAAAATTTACAGAAAGAACAAATTAAGTAAAAAAAGAGTACAGAAAAGACAAAAAAATTTAGCTTTTAAAGAAGCTGTTGGGTTTAAATCAAAGTTTAAATCTCCTCCTCGCTCTGATCTCAAAGTATCAGCAGTCACAAAACACACTACTCTCTCCATCTGCACAGAAGAAAGTAAAAGTGTCTGCTTGTATGACTCACTTTCTTCCTGCCTAGCTACAGGGCATGTGACTCACAGTACTGTAAGCCATGTGATGTGTGGGGGGGCTGCCAAATCTGAAACACCAAGTGGATCACTTAGAGTCATAATGAGGAACTTGAAGTCCATTAAAACAATGACTTCACCTTACTTCACATTGCCATTCTGCCTTAACACGAAGTGGTAATGACAAGGTGGAGTGAGCACTTTGCATTGCGCAATGCGAAGTGCCCACTTCTCGTTCACTTCGCCAGCAGAATTTAAATTTGCTGCCTCTCTATTCAGGAGTTACTATGGAGGATGTCATCATTCATTAATGGATTCAAGGATATGGAAGACAACAAACCTCTGCTCTGAAGGACTGCTTTTCTGCTTTATTCCTGGGTGCTGGACATGTCCTTCAGTTTGGGGAATTTGGGGTGGAAAAGAGAGGTTGGGTGCTAATGGGTGGGTAGGGTGAAGGTTATCTGACGGGTTAATTAGTTTGTGTGATTCATGGCAGGTGAGGTGGGTAGGGAGAAGGGAATTTTACTATCATGTGCCACTGCTAATAGAATTGCTATGGCTATAAAGGGGGTAGGAAGGTCAGTGCTAGTGAGTGGCAGGGAGGGGGGAACTACTTTTACATGTCTGGGAGGTAGGAGGGGGTTGGAAATGGCTGCACACTGGGTGGAGTGGTGCATCTTAAGAACAAGGTTTTTTTAGAAGGTTTATTATTTATTTTTTTTTTTTTTACAAAAATCTTTGTTTAGTGAAGCTGAGCCAAAAGACTCTGGATACTGTATACATGGAAAGGATTTATTTATTTTTTTTCTTAAATAGGGGAAGTAGTATAAAGATTAATTTTTACAGAAAAGATTGTTAGTTTTGTTTTCTGTACTTTGTAAGGATAACTGGCAACAACTTTGTTTCTTGCTGTAATAATAAACAAGTAATAGGATCTATAATTAAACAGGGGCCATATATTCAAAACTTTGCACCAGGTGCAAAGTGGTTGCACTCACATTGCATGTGGTTTGCACAGAAATCACATATTTAAAGGGGTGCATAATGTGTGCTAAATCCTTTAGTGCCCACTTGCACATAAAATGCATGTAGCACTCAACTTCAGGGGAGGGACCAAGCATACCATTGCAGTGCGATATTCCATGTGTTAGAGCTGCCCAAAGGGATTAGCACAGATCACTAAGTGCCACACAATTACTGCCTTCAAAAAGGCTGACTTGAACCTGGGCAAACCCCAGAGGTGGGCAGAGACACTGCAGTCCACAGTGCAAGATGGCACTCAGGGGGCACACATAGTGTATTGGCTGCAGCATGTCATACAGGATGGGGGAAGAGCTAATGCCCATCCTAGGCTGATACGAAGGCCGCGGAGGCACTATGCTGCACATAGACAGTACCATCTGCAAGTTCATATGAAGTCCTCAGTGACAACCAGCTCATGGGCCAGTACAAGATCAACAGGCCCATGTTCAGGCAGTTGTGAAAGCTGCTGCAAGACCAGCTCTGCAAAGTCATCCAGCATAGCCATGCATTGTCCGTAGAGCTGAAGATGGTTGCAGCAATGTGTTATCTGGTGAATAGAACATTCCACACACTAATGGGGCACAACACCAGTATCTTGCAGTTGGTCACATTGTGCCTGCTGGGTCAGTTCCTTGATGCTCTGCTGGGCCATGATGGGGAGTTCTTCATATTGTCCAGCACCTCAGTGGAGCGAATAGCAACTATACAGCAGTTCCACACCTACAGTCTGTACTCTGTGCCACTGACTGCACCCATGTTGTCATCACACCCACCAATGATGGAGTGGAGTGGATGCCTATCTCAATAGAAAGGAGTGCCACTTCATTAAGTACCAGGTGGTATGTAATACAATAAGTTGCATCATCAGTGTACTGGCACAGTACCCTGACAGTGCCCACAATGCCTTCATATGGCACAATTCCATCCTATGTTGGAAGTTTGAATGTGGAGACATCACTAGTGGCCACATGTTCAGTGAGTATACCCCACAGGCCCCCTTCCCACTGCACCATATGATAAGTGATGGGGAAGAACCCTGTATAAACAATTGGTCCTGAGTATTTTAGGGTTTAAGGGCAGACTGGATGGACCAGTGGTCATTTCCTGGTGGCATTGTTTATGTGTCTATGCTGCTATGTGACACTAACCTATGCCCATTTCCTACACAGAAGACAGTGCTTATACAGGATCCCCTGTGTCCCTGACTCCTCACACCTGTCTTCCACCCCACATCCATTGAGGAGGACAGGTAGAATAAAGCACACACCGCTACATGCAACATCATTGAACATGTGTTTGGAATGCTCAGTATGTGGTTTCAGTTCTTTTGAACATTCCAGAGGTGACCAACAGTATACCCCTCAGAAGGCCTATGCCATATTCCTTGCTTGTTGTATACTACACAACATGGCAGTCAACTGAGGGATATGCATGCCGGCCACAGAAGAACAACTTGCATCAGATACAGGGCTAGGGGACCAGGTGATACCAAAGAAGCTCAACAGGCATGATTCCAGAATGTCCAGGGGGACTCAGCAGTGCCACGTTTGAATCATAAGAGATACCTATGGACATGGTGGGTGAGTACAGACCACACAGGAGACTGTAATAAGGTTCAGCAATGCATTATTAATGTTAAGCACACTTGCAAACAATGCAGTATGCTACACGGGGGGGGGGGGCACCAAGATGGGTGAAACCCAAATGCATTGCTACCAGGCAAGGTGGGTGGCTGCAGATAGGGCACACACAAACATAAGTCCATGTTAGCAAGAGGTCCTAACCCATAACCCATCCTCAGCCACAGCCCTGTGGGACACTGCCCACAGAGAGGTGCAGGATGTGACCTGGTGTGCTTAATACCCTTGGTACCTGGGAGTCTATGGTGTACTGGGAGTTTTGTCCCAGCACTATGTGGCATTGGCATACACTGTGGTGTTTGTTGTGGGGTGGCACCACTCCCACTATACAGGCCAGGGCTATGGCCAGCCCTCTCAGTGGCAGCTTTCCATGGCTGAAGCCTCACGCACATCACACAGGTCGCATAGGACTGCCATGTGCTCCATGTGCTGTGCCTCTTCCCACTGCTTGACTTGCTTCATGTTGTTGTGCAGCATTTGTTGGAGGTGTGTCAGCTCCTGCTGTGCAGCAGTCTATGCCTCCACAGTGAACAACAGCAGCTGTTGGTTCTTGGCCATGTCATACTGTCCCCAGGGACTGTCTATTGGGACAGGGTTGGACTGCACCCATGGTCATTGTATGGACTGCAGCTGCACTGGGATAGGTGTGGTGGCCCATGGTGGGTTCTGCAGGCTGGCTGTGGTTGACCAGCTGTGATGGGTGTGGGGTGGCAGAGATGTGGTCGTGCCACTGAATTCTTCATCAGGAGATACAGTGATGGCTGGACCTGCAATATTGCCTGGGAGTGGTAGGACAATGGCTTTGACATGGTTGGGGTCCAGGGGTGGCATATCAGTGGCTGTGCCAGGGACAGTAGTGGTATGCACCCCTGTAACCACTGGGATGTGTGGGGACAGTGACTAGGTTCCTGTGGTACAGGGGCTGTCAGGGGGACAGCCTCTTCCAGCCTGAGGTGGGCCCTGCCTGTTTCACACAATCAAGGTAGATCTCATTGTTCTCCTCTTCCATGTTCTCTACACTGCTGTCCTCTGTCTGGCACAGAGGGGTGGGTCGCAGGGGCTGCACATGACATAATGGTGCTGGGGTGTCCTCTTCTGTGTTCAATCCCATGTGCTATGCGGTAGGGAGACAAGAGGGGAGTTATATAGTACCATAATGAATGGAGCAGTGTACAGGCTGAGGCAGCATGCTTGGCCAGTGTACAGTACCATGTTACCCAAGCTGTGTTTGCACACGTGAATGAAAATGGTGACACAGCTGGTAGCGTAATTTGAATGCTATTCTGGGTGACCTGGGTTCAAGTCCCAGCTAAGGCACTTATTTCTTTCTTCTGTTTGTATGTGTCCATGTATGTGCACACCGCACTCTTGTGATTTAAAAATGTAATTATCTTTGCAGCACCAGGCTGTGTATTGGAGAAAGAATAATGTGACCAAGATGGCACAGTTTCCAGTTGCCTTGGTGGTGCAGTTGGTAGTGCAACTGGAACAGTATGCCAGGTGACCTGGGTCAAAGTCCTAACTGGGGCACCTATTTCTTTCTGTTATGTTTGTATGTGTTCCATAAATGTGCATACCACACTCTTGTGATTGAAAGTGCTTTGAATTGCTTATACTCCACAGGTGCTAGCACACACCTTCAGTTGTGAGCACACAATCCAGCACCAGTGTACACATGGCCTGTGCTCGCAGCTCCACATATGTGTACCTACACCCAGCACCAGTGAGTACACAACCCCCCACCAGGGGATGCACCTAGCACTGGTGTGCAGACACCCCAACACCAGGGAACACGCATGCACAGCACCACTGGACACACTCCCCAGCAACAGTGAGCACACAACCCCTCCCCAGGGACCACACATCCCAGCACTGGAGAGCACAAAGACAACACCACATGGGGCATGGTCATAGACCTGCACACAGATAACTACACACTTGGTGACAGGGGAAACAGTAGTGTGGCCTACACCCAATGTGCTGCCCAGCACTGACGTATGTGTGCACCCATACCTATAGACACCATGAAATATACACATGGCCTGTGGGACATCACACTGACAGTCACTCACATGGCTGGTCAGGTCCACTTGACTTTTTTAGCCTCCACCCAGCACTCCTGGCAATTCCACTGGCTGTAGAGTGGATCCTGTGACCTCTGCCATTGCCATGATCTCTTTTGTGCACTTCTTCATGTTCCTCAATCACTTCTCACCACTTCCACAAGCCTGTTCTGGCCACTGACAGGATTGTCCTCCTCAGTGATCTCATCCCAGGTATGCTGTACCCAGACATTCTTGCTCTTGCACCAAGACATGAGCTTCTTCCTGGCCTTGTAGGCCCATGCCAGTGTATGTTACTCCTTAGTGGCAAAGTGGTGGGTCCAAAGACTGTCGGTATCATCCATGGTACCTGCTGGACTGGGTAGTGCAAGACAGGTTACCAGGCAGTACATACAGCAGCACACTGCTGAACAGGAAATTGTTGTAACCTCCCCCCCACATTCGAGTCCTGGCAATGCCTGTCCTCCTACAGCCCTATGCCAACCATCATGTGGCTATCAATGCACACACCACCCAGCCATTGTGATGGGCACTGAGAACCAGGCAGAATAGATGCTGGGGCTCACAGATCCCTGGCCAATGCCACAGATGCATGCCTGTAAGGGGGGACCCCACCATCAATCTGCTGCATCCAGACATAGCAGCATCTCACCATTAGATGTGGGCACTATCAGCCACCATTGCTACATGTCCACGGTGCTACTGCACATAGCATAAACACAGGGGTCACATTGGGCAGGATTCACAGGACCTCCATCCAAGTACATTTCTTGCTCCTTTCTGACAGGCTCACCACCACCATTATCCAGCCCCATGTAGACCTATTGTCAACTACCACCAATTCCACAGTGCACAAACCACCTAGAAGTTAGGATGTGATGGGTCACCTACCTAAAAAGTACTGAAGTAGAAGAGCCCCCAGCTGTATAGGGCATCCTGTATAGTACAGGGCAAGGGGGACATGTACACGGACAGTGTATCCATGATGTTACAGTGAGTGCCCAGGAAAACTGACTACATTGTCCTCCATAGTATGTCATAGAAGGTTCTGGAACAGTGTGGACCCCACCCTAGAAACACAATGGCAGTGCTTCCAGATCGATGTGGCCTGTACGCTATGGTTCCAAAGCATGTGTCCCATCTTTCCATGTAGTGTACATCATGATGCAAGTTCTCTTGCCCCATATAACCATTTTACTACTATGAGGATAAGTGTCCTGTACATGGCTCCATTTCCCTGTACAATACATGAAGCCCAGTATATCTGGAAGCCCTGTCTATTACATGTCCCATGTGTCTGGGGGCCATGCTGAAGACAATGCATTACACAGTCCACTGCACACATATCCCTTTCTTGGGCATTCCACAGGACACTTACCTCTGTTCACCTGCAGATCCACTGGGGTGTCTAGGTAGTGCAGTGTGCTCCCCTATATAGGCCAGGTGCAATCAGGCATGCTACTGTATGTTTACCTGCCTGTAATAACATGCAAGTGTGACTGTTTGCTCACAGACTGTAAAATGACCTCATTTGCGTATCCTGGCTGTATATGACAGTTTTGCCCAGCATGCAAACCTGTTTTGCGCTTGTGCACCAGTACTGTGCCACATTGGTGGTTGCTCACCTTAGAGCCATGGCACAGGTATGATGTTCATGTGCTGCCTATGGCATCATCATACTGCACAACCATGTGTGCCACACCAATGTGCCATCACATTGCACAGCAGTGTGGAGTATGTCCATGCACAACACACGAACATGAGTTCTGAGCATGTGCCACCCCATGCTTACCATGTGACCCCAAGCATCCGTGCTATGCAGCACAACATGCCATAATGATGTGTTATCATAGTAATGAGCTGCACAGTAGCAAAACAAGCCTAGAACAGGTAGCAACACGGCCTCAACCTCTGAAGTACACAGTGTGGGAACACAATGTCCAAGTGGCAATGAAGGGCTTTCCTGCAGCACGACCACAGATGTTCAAACACAAAGCATGGCAAACATGGTCAAGTTCATTGTGGCCAGGGAGAACCAGCTGCTGGGGAGGTGGCAGGGGCAGAAATGCCTCACAGTGAGGTCTGGATATCAGTGGGGCAGTGACTGATGTGCCAAACAGGGTCACCTGTACCAAGGACCAATGCAGGCACAGGTTTAATGACCTGCAAAGGAGGGAAGCACGCTGCCCATGTGAACTGTGGGCCATAGTGGATGATGGCACCATGCCTAGGCCAGGTGAGTACAGATGGTTTTATGTTAGGTACGCCTACAGGTCTGTGTGCAGGCCCTTGACTCGATAGTGTGCAATAGGGCTAGATTCCCCCCCCCCGAGGCACTGTGCACATCACCTGTGTAACCATAATATTCCCTTGTGTGCTATGGGATCTGGCCCACTACATGGCCTGCCAGTCATGTGACACTGTCTGGGACCCCTGAAATGGAACGTCCTTGTGCCCTGTGCATGACTGAACCTGCCATGGACCCATGAGGAATGCACTTGCCTTGGCCGCACAGTTGTGGGCCACCACAGAGACATGGGCTTGATTTTCAAAGCCCCTAGAGTGATGCAAGGAGCTTGTGTAAATGAGAATTTATGCAGGTGGCTTCTTGCATCACAATTTGTACCATTCCCAATTTTCTATCGGTGGTGGAGACCCACCTGGGCCTCCCTTGCACAAAAGTGTTTCTGCACCACCCTTATGACCATCATGGTGGTGCACCTGGTTGCAAGGGTACTTGCAATATGGCGGGGCTGCAACATTCCCTTATTTGGAAGTTTGCAAGCCCCACCATGGATGTAGTAAGAGGCCCCACTTAGACCAGCCAGGAGGTGGTCTATGTGGCTTGAGCGAGTGGGATGGGGTCTTACAGGGGGCAGTAGGGGTGCACTAGGGGCATGGGAGGAGGAAGTAGGGATTTTGGTGGAGAGAACTGTGCATAAATGGGCATGTGTCAGCACCTGTCTGGGTGCATATGCTGTATGACATTACTGTCAATTATATGCTGTGTACATACATATAGAACCCCCCATTCCCCGATGCCCCCATAAAATAGCCATACATTTGTCCCCGGTGGTCTAGTGGACCCCCCATCCCTGATATCCCCCATTACTTAGTATATACCTTTCCCTGGTGGCCTAGTGAACACCTTCCCTTTCTGAGTCACCCCCATATGTTAAGAGATGACTGTCCCTGGTGATCTAGTGGACTACCCCCACCCTGATTAGGTAATGTTCCACACCACCCTCAATCCTAAATCAGAGTTAACATCATAATAGCCCTCCTCTCACTACCACTGCTGGCCACCGACTGAAATCTCAAGGATCGTGTACTGTATACAGAATGCTGTCATTGAATAACAGCAGTTGTCAATCAATAAGAGCATATTGTGCACAGTACCCGCTCATTGAGAGCTCAGTCAGCAGGCAGCCATGGTGGTGAGATGAGGGCTGTGCTGGTCACTGGCTCCAATTCAGGATGGGGGAGGGGGATGGTAGGACAGTACCTGTTGGGATGGGGGGTACACTAGTCCACCAGGGACAGTTATCTCATAATATATGATGGTGGTCGTGGAGAGGGAGTTGGATCTGCTAGGCCAACAGGGAAGGGTATCTACTAAGTAATGGGGGAGATTAGGAATGGGGGGGGTCTACTACACCACCAAGTACAAATGTATTGCTATTTCATGGGGGAGTTCTAAATGTATGTACACAGCATATAGTTGACAGTAAAACCATACAGCATACTCACCCTGACGGGTGCCAACACCTACCCATTTATGCACAACTCTGTCCACCAAAACCCCCAATGACACCTTCCATGCCCCTTATGCCTCTGGCCTCCACTTGGCATGCTGTTTCTTACCCCATCTCACCACCCCAGCCCCTCTAGTGTTATGCTGGGGGGGTGGATCTCTGCAGCAATGTCTGTAGATGTGTTGACTGTTTGGCACAGCTAGTGACTTGCTGCAAACCCAGAGAGTTTGACACCAGGACCCTGCTTTTCATAAATTAGGTGCAGGGTCCCTGATGCACCTAGAGTTCACCGCAGTCCTAGATCACTGCAAATTGTGGTGATCAAAGGGCTCTTTGAAAATAGAGCCCATGGTGGCAGTGTCCTGTGCATGACAGGCCTGTGTAGAGTGGAATTGCATAGAAGGTAGGGACTGTGTACCAGCTACAGCAACCCTGACATGTCAGTGCCCATTGCTACATATCACCAGGATGATAGTCACATGTGTCATATGTGTGTGGCTATCCTGGAAGCTGTCTCCAGCAGGTTGTGGCAGTGGCCCCTGCAGTATCTTGCATACTGTCCATACTACTCATCATGGCCACAGGTCTGCATGTGGCAGGTATAGCATGGAGTGTGGTGGTGCTGCACTTGGGTCTGGACATGTAATGGCCCCCTGTGCAAGTGCACACCTACTGTATTCCAGTCCTCCAGCTGTTGCACCAGCATGACGTGCCTGTCAGTGTCATGTGTTACCTGGTGCACCATGCATACCCATGGCTACTACACCTGGACAAGGTCTTGGGCCATTATGAATGGTCTGCAGTGCAGGGGCACAGGGGCTGGGAGGTTGTGGGCACTACATGGAATGGTGCACTATGATTTGCCCCACCTCACACAGGGGGGGAGGTACCAGTCCTTCTGTGCACATACCAGGGCACACATGTGTGTGGTGCCACAGATGGTGCTACAGGTACCTTGCAGCCCTGTTTGGCCTTCCCACCCACAGCATACATATGTCGGGGCTAGTGCATAGTACAGGCATATGGATGGTTATATTGGGTAGTGTGTATAGAACGATGCACTGTGTGCCACTGGAGGATACTGCTCACACCTCCCCTTTCCTTCTGTACAGATCACAGTGGCCAGCCTATTATGAACTGGGGCCAACAGCCATGGGGGCAACAGCACCAGAGGGAAGCAGGTGATTGATTGATGGACTGTAACGGGGGACCATGACAGAGCTTCACAGGAGTGGCATCCAGCTGAGTACCCTGTGTTGAGTGTTGCACCTGAGGTAACATGTATACACGTATAGGTGCCAGTACAGGTGGCTCTGTTGTGGTCATGGCCCTACCACTGTCATAGGTGGTGGTCCTGGCCATCTCCATAATTGTACTCTTGGCTATATATGACACTGGTAGAGTGTGCCTTGATACCACCGCACATGCTGTCCAGAGGGTTCCATACGCTGCACCATCTGTGTGGCATGACTGGTGTTAGTGGCACTGGGGGCAGCAGCACTGCTGGGTTTGAAGATGGGGGAAGGGGTCCTGTCCCACTGGGACATTGCACAGTGGGCAGGCATTACCACTGTAAACAATGTGTCAGGCCTTTGTGTGTGTACAAGGCACAGGGTGGCACTGTTGGTAGGTGTGGGGATATACACTAATATTGCACAACTGCTAAGGTAGCTCTATGAATGTTGGTGGCCCTTGGCATGGAGGAAGGGTTTTGTACTCCCTATTTCCCTGTTTCCCTATCCCAACTGTGTGCAGACCTGTCTGCTAATGATCTACACTATTCTGCATGTGTCTGTGGCCAGAAATGGGTGTCTCGGTGTGGGCCACCTTGCTAGATGGGTGCCTGTGGGGCTTCACCTTGGTGGTTGTGGTGGGGACACTTACCTTGTACTTGGGGTCGTGGGCCATGAGTGCCACTGTGCTGTGTCATGGTCTGTGCAGTCTACCAAAGTGCACATACATGCTGCTGACATGCTGCCCTGTGTCTGTCTACCATGCCATGATATGGCATCCACTGTTCAGATGCAAGCACCCTGTGCTACCTAACAGATGCTACACAGGATGGTGAAAGTCCACACAGCTCCAGGTGTGCCCCTTCACAGGTGGTTAGGCACATACTACCCTGTGCCTGGGACTGTGTATGTCTAGCTGTCGGCAGATGGTTGGCATTACCAGTGCAGTTCAGTACACCACCATGTCCAGCTGTGTGCATTGGACAGCTGCTGTGATAGGCCACCTGTGCTTGTGGCATATCCTGTGCCACCTGCATTGTGTCATATGCCTCAGAGGCTCCATGATGTCCGCCATTGTATGGTATCAGTGGAAGACTGGGCCATCGGTTGGCATTGAATGTAGAGTACCCTGTGTGAGTGCATTGGGAAACAGCTACAGTGGTGACTAACTGGTGCAGTACTGACTACAATGTGGTGACTAATGGAGTTCAGTGTGGCCCATCATCTAAAAATTAAAAAGCAAAGACAGGGGAGGAGTCTTTTCCAGGAACAAGGCACTACAAACATTACAAACTTCTGGATAAAAGAACTCACTCACCCAATATATTGCAATAATTTTATCTTGTCTCCTTTAAATGTTCAGTGGTATCAGCACTGTTGTTAGCAAAGCCAACATTTCAAGGAGCACATTCCTTTTCTTTCTCATGGCAGTAACAGTTTCTAAAAACAGAAAATAATAATGTAAAATGTTTTTCTTTTATAAATCTTATTTAATCAAAAAGTTATTTATTAGAAAAATCATCTTTCTCTAGAACATTTTTCCTTGCTTTCCGCATTAACTTAAGTGCACTATTGCTTCAAGTGCAGCTGTGTGTTAAAGTAGCAATATTAATCAATTTTTAAAGCTCTTCTTAAATACAGATTTATTCCAGATAACATACACTAGTTGGATTCACAAATAGCAGTGCTGATAACACTGAACATTTAAAATAAAAAATGATAAAATTATTAGATGAAATTATTACAATATATTGGTGAGTGAGTTCTTTTATCCATGAGTTAGTTGTGTTTGTAGGATATGGTGACCCCACTATACATGGGCAGGGCAAGCCATACAGTTGGACATGACATGGCTATGCAACCAATGACCTGCACAGGTCCTCTATTGGGAAGCACACCCAGGGTCTGACTGCGGTACAGGGTGCCCTCCTGGACAGCAGATACAGGGGCCCACCGGGGCAATCAATGGGGCTGTCCCAGGTTGACACACTAATATTAGTGCATGATGTCAATGTGATAAAGTAGTGCTATGGCTGAACCTTTACATTACCTATGGAGGCCCATAAGCCCCATTCAGGTAGAGTATGGATTATACATGCAGTGAGTGTTAGGGTATAGAGGGTGGCCTGGTAACCACCAGAGGGGGCACACCTGGACATTTCCATGTATCCTGGTGGCCCTATATAAGGCTATGCTCTTTGTATAGTGCACATGCATCCACTGGCCTGGTGGCTGCTTCCAGGCTCACTGCATCATACACAGGTGTTGTGGTGATTGGAGCACAGTCTGTCCTATGCCCACCTCTGTACCAAGCTTGCTTCACATAGTGCTGCCTGAAGGTCTCAGCCATGTTCATCTGTATTGTATGCACCATGTGCATGTGCCAGTGCCCTGTCCTGGGTGTGACCCGAGGAGGCACCTGGATGTCTGTGTTTTGCACATGAGGGTTGGCCTGTGTGGTGGATGTCTGTTCAGCGTCTGCAGGCTGTGTGGGAGCACATTCTTGCCACTCAGGACATGACACTGCTTGTTGGACTCTAGCATAGTGCTGCTGATGCATGTGCCATAGGCATACTTCTGCCATGCCCGCCAATGGTGTGTGTCCATGCCATGGCTGGGCTTGCTGTGGTGCTGCATGGCACAGCTGTTGCATGTGCACTCCTCCACTGTCTAGGCCCACAATACTGTCACTTTTATGCCTGCTTCAGCCCAGTGTGGATGTCAGGCAACTGTCATCCCTGTCAGTTGGTTAAACCTTGGCTGCGTACAGTAGCCAACATTTGCATGACACGTCCTGTGGGCACAACCAGCTGAGTTCATTGTCTTTCTGTCCATAAGTGTCCGGAGGAGAGGAAGTTGTCCTTGCCAACCAGAAGAGCATGAAATGAGGGACGATCTTTTACAGTGGCTCATATAATCTCCTGCAGTGACTGCTGCTCTGCAGGGTGTTGCAAACAGAGGAGGCCATTCAGGAGCTAGTGGTGGCACAATGTTGACAGCAGCCACCCCGATCACCACCACCTCCTCCACCACTGGCAGCAGCAGGGGTGTAATGACTGTGCCTGCAGCATGGGAGTCCCTGTTACTCCACGGGTGTTCCTCCTCCACCTATTTCTGAATTGTTTTCCCCATTTCTCTAACCCACCACTGATTGCTTCATGCTCCTGGTTTTTGTTCTATATGTATGTCCAGTTGCCATGTTTTCTATTAAGGTCTCTTTTTGATACTGAAGCAGCTGTGTAATGTTTCTGTTTTTGGTGCCCTTCTCACCCACCTTAGCAACCCCCATTGTTCAGTTCTGTACTTGGTGCTATTGACAGGGCTGCACCACTACTTGCCCCCTTTGTGGGCCACACTATCTGTAGTGCTATATTCAAAGCTGTGCAGCTGCAGTGTGATGTGCACCCCCTTGCCATTTGCATGGTGTGCAATCTGTCCTATATTCAGATGGTTTAGAGTCAGCTCTATGTCTCTGAACATAGCAGACTAAGGAAGTGGCGCAACTGCAAATGGCAATGCAGTACAAATATTCTGCTTGCTCACACTTTTGAATGTCTGGCCCCTAATGCCTTGATTACTTTTGCAGAAAAGATCACTGATTTTGTTTTCTCTGCTTTACATAGATTAAAGCTGTAGTGACTTTAAAGTTTGCAGGCAAAGTTGTTGTGAAGTTGGGAACTTCATGCTACACATAGCATAGTGCTGTTTTCAATGTTTGGTCTGACTTAATGAATTTCAGTAACGCCCTTACAAACAGCTGCTGGTAAAAGGGTTAAAATAGGTTTATCCACAGATCACCAGGGTAGAAAGAAGAAAGAAAAAGAAAGGTGGGGGGAAGAAATTAGAAATAGAGCAACAAAAGGGGTTCTGGTGCTAGTAGGTGAACTGAACCTGGCAGATATAGACTGGGACTTTCCATCAGCTAGGAGCACCAGGAGTTAGGCACTGCTAGATATGATTCAGGACTGTCAACTGGTGCAGCTGGTCTAGTATCCCATATGGCAGGATGCCATACTTTACTTGGTACTTATCAACTTGGAGGTGGTGGAAAAGGGTGACTGTTAGGGAACCATTGTGGTCAAGTGACCACAACACTTTGTGGGGTAGTGCCAGCCCATCAGCACAGTGGTATTGCTACCACTCACTATGCTGATTGGGGCTGTCAAGGGGAGGAGAATAGAGCATTCCAGAAGATGGTCTTCTCCTCTTCCAGGGAGGATCGGGCACCTTCTTCACTGCAATACTGCCACTTGGGTGACCACAAGTGGCAGTGTAACAGAGAACATTGTAGGAGGGACAGATGCTGGTTGAGGATACAGTGCAGTTCACATTCTTTGCATGCTCATGTACTTATTCAGTGAGCTTGAGAGGAAACCACAGAAAATGGTCCTATCACCCAAATGATGGTGGACCCCTGTGGACTGAAGGAGAACTGGTCCTGGACCCTGCAGATGGCCACCCTGATGAGGACTATATGATATGAGTGGAGTACCCCTCTACCCCCCCAGGATGGGGGCTGAACCAGGGCATCAAGGAGGAAGGCCACTGCAGTGGGGGATAGGATCCAGCTAAGCAAGGCATTATGGCTTCCAGAGGGAAATTTTGGGGGTAGAGAGTGGAAGGTATACAAATAAATAGTATGTGAGAGAAAGCACTTTGTGGGTTGAACTTATACGGGATAACAACAGACCACCCCCTCAAAGGTAGTGGTCCTGGACATCAAGCAGGCAGATTTTGGGAAGATGCAGAAACTAGTTAACTGAGTATTGGCTTGGCAGATGTAGACCAGATAGAGGGGGTGGAAGAACATTGATCAGGATCAAGGGAACACTCCTGGAGGTGATCAAAGCTTGAGTATAGAAGGTCGCCCAAAGGAGCAAGCACACAATGCTGATCTGGTTCTCAAAGGGGATAAGGGTGGCTGTAAGGAAGAAAATAAGGGCCTTCATTGAGTAAAAGAACCAGGGGGAGGAAACCTCACAGTAGTATCAGGCTAAACTGAAAGAGACAATGGCAGAGGGCAGTAGGGAAAGGCAAATACAATGCTGCAGATTGCTGAGATAGTAAACGGTGGGGAAAAATAATTTTTCGGATACAAAAGGGAAAAATTAAAATGAGAGGGACTTGTTAGGCTAGCCAAGTGAGGAAGGGAAGTGGAAACTAATGAAAAGAAGGCAAACGTATTCAGCAATTACTTCTGCTTGATATTCACAGTAGAGGAGGACAGTGGTTTTCTGCCATGGTGGTATCAAGGACACCATAAAGGGGAGAGCCAAGAAATGGAAACAGTACAGATCTTAGCAGACAGGGTACAAACGGGACTATGGAAACCAAGCAAAGATGTGCACAAAAGAGGGTACAGACCCACATGAGTGCAGTGAAGAGCAATGAATTTAATTTGAGTGTTCAACCAACAAAAGTTGTTGCAAATCCTCAGTGCTTAAAACTGAAATAGGTTCTTCTTCAGGCCTCCTGAAGAAGGACCAGTTTTGATTTGAAGCACTGGGAATTTGTGTTCATGTGAGTCTGGACCTTCCTTGGTGTGTGGTTTGCTTAGGTTCCCCATTCAGTTTCCACTTTGTGGATTGTTTGAGCTGTAGCACAACTTTTTCCATCAGGTGCATGGGGTAAATTTTGTCTCCTGACAAAAGGGAATAAAAGCTCTAAGGGGGGCACTAAGCCAGATGGTCTGCACCCACAGTTGCTTTGGGAATTTGCCTCAGTGCTGACAGTACCCTTAACCCATCTATTCAATGAATCACTGCAGTCTGGAGTGGTGTCAGTGGATTGGAGATCTGCTGATGTAGAACCACTCCACAAGGGGGGACAGGGAGGATTTAGGCACCTATGGGTTTGTCAAATGTACATCCATTGTAGGTAAGATGATGGAGACCATAGTGATGGAGAGTTTGGTGGCCTAGCTAGAGGGAAATGAACTACAGCATGAAAAGCAGAATGGGTTTATGTCTGTGAGGTCTAGCCAGATAAACCTGATACTTTTTTTTTGATTGGGTCACCGAGGCAACAGACAGAGGACAGGCAGTAGATCTGCTGTACTTCAACTTTAGCTAGGCCTTCATTTCAGTACCACCCAAGAGGCTGTTGAAGAAGTTGAAGGACATGGGAGTGCAGCTGGGTTTAGTTAGGTGGGTAGGAAACTGGCTAAGGTTGAGGCAACAAAGAGTAGTAGTTAATGAGGTTAAATCAGGGGACAGAGAGGTCACAAGTGGATTGCTACAGGGATTGATCCTGGGATCTGTTCTATTTAATATATTCCTGAGTGCCATGGGGGACGCTAACCAGGGAATGTTGTATCTTTGCTGATCACACAAAGCTATGCAGTAGGGTGGATCATGAGAAATGTGTGCAGGAGCTCCAGAAGGATGTAAAGAAACTAGTGAAATGGTCTATGGTCTAGCAGTTGAGGTGCAAATCAAGAAATGCAAATTAATGAAGCTTGAGTGAGGAGATTAAGAGGGATGTGAGGTAGTACTTCTTCACAGAAATGTGGTGGAAGACTGGAACAGCCTGCCACAGGAGGTTGTAGGAACAAAATCAGTGGGGGGCTTCAAGCATGCATGGGATAGGCACATGGGCATAATAAGGGGAGAGGAAAGTGAGGAGGCAGAGACCACTGAGACTGAATAGGGTCTAGGGAGTAGTAATAAGAAGGGACGTGGGGCAGGCTAGATGGGCCTAACAGTCCTTTTCTGCCAGCATATTCTATGATTCTAATGCACTTAGGTAGGTGGAAGCCATGTTCACAATACTGGATGGAAAGAGTCAGACTGACTACTTTAACAGAGGAGAGAGAGATCTGAGGGTCATAATAAGTGACTCCCTCAAGCAGAAACATCTGTGCATCAAAGTATATCACCAGGCATCAAGGATGCTGAGTTGTATAAGAATGATTTTGACAGTGGAAGTGAGATGATGCTGACATTGTACAGATCTCTGGTGAGGCCTCATCTGTACTATTGTACCCAGTTCTGGTGTCCTCACATGAGAAAATACATCGACAGACTAGAATTGTTACCGTGAAGGGTCAACAAGATGATCGAGGGCCAGCAGCGCAAATTGTATAAAGAATGTCTGGAAGCCCTAAACATGTATTTTCTAGAGGCCAGGCTGAAGCTGGGGGACATGACTAAAACATGTACGTTTCACAGGGGTATAAAAAAGGTAAGCGGTGAGGAACTATTTGAAAGAACCAGGGATGCGGTCACTAAAGGGTAAGACAGTAGGTTGGTGAAGGGACGAATGCAGAAGAAACTTCAGGAAGTTCTAATTCACAGAGAGGGTTATGGAACTGTAGAACAGACTGGTGGCAGACATGGTGGGGGCAGCTACCATTAATGGGTTTAAACATAGTTGGGACAAGGCAGGGGACCAATAGTACCAAATAGGGGCCAGCAAGGGTTTGAGAGGTGGGGTAATGGGTGGGGTGATACAGCCCACTAGGGCAGTAGGTCAGTGGGGTGAGGTAATATAGTAAGGGCAGACTCGATGGATCTTTCTGTCTCCTTTTGCCATCAGACTCTGTTTCTTTAAAATTCACTCCTGTTCTTTGATTACTTTTAAAGTTCATCTCAAGTACCAGTTGTTATAGCAAGCATACACATCTGGCTAATGAAATACTGTTTAGTTTATCTGTTTCTTGCTTTTTGCATGTTTTTGCTATTTGCTTATGTAATCTTAATTGTAGGATACTTTTGTTAGGTTGTTGTTCACATATAGTGCTTTGAACTATAGGAAAACACTCAATAAATTAAACTATACTACTACTACTATGACCACCACCACCACCACCACTAGTACTACTACTACTACTGCTATGATGGCTGGTCAATAGTTGTGTATAGTGACTATCCTACCTCACTTCACCTGCCTTGTCATCAGTCATGGAGTCCAGTGGTACCACACTACATCATCCTGCCCCATTCAGTCAGGATCTGGAATCCAGTGACATCCCTTTCTATGCCTTAGCCCAATATAAGCATCCCTGGCATCTTGATGCTCCCTTCGCACCCTCTGCCCCAATCCAAGTATCACTGGCATCCGGTCACATACCCACCTTCACCCTACTCCAACCAAAGTGTCCCTGGTATCCAGCAATAACCATTTCCCATACTCTGCCACAATCCAATCATGCCTGGTGTTCAGTGTCATCCTTCACCTACCCATCCCCTATTCCAACACCAGGACCTTACTCTGATGTTGAAAACATGGAAACAAAAAATCCAGCTGGAGCCCATCCTTCATGGCACAGTTATGCTGTAACAGCTTTGCATTTCCCCACCCCTTGGTGACTTCAGTACAACCTCCCCAGTGCTACAGAAGACCCCTCACACTCCCAGGTGTCAGATGGTAGAACCCTTCTCTCACCTTCACAACTGGCCACCATCTAGAAAATGCAATTGTAAACTCACATAGAGAATTATGGATGGGTTTCCATTAGTAACAGTGCTGTTAGCACATCTAGCGGTTTCTAAGGCGACCGATGTAACCTCGAGAGCGAAGCTAGAGAGGTTCGGTCACCTTAGAAACCGCAAGATGTGCTAAATTCAGCACTGCTAATGATGGAAACCCATCCATAGTTTTCTATAGTGTATATTGAAGCTTGTTACCAAACCTGCATTTAATTTTATGTACCTTTCTCTCTGCTGTATGCTGGGACCTCTGCCAATTGACAGTGCTGTTTGATTTTATGTTCAAGGTGGCATGGTGCGACTCCCACGAGTCTTGCTGTTCGATGTTGTTATGCTGCAGTGAGTACGTAGCTACTGCAGCATAACAGCATGCATGACGTCCATAGTGAAGCATAACAAGGTTTTGAAATGTGCTATTCTTTAGCAGTAACAGCGTTCCAATATACACTATAAATGAATAAATAGATATAAATATTATTTGCTAAATCATGTGTTCTGCCGAGGTGAGAAGTGGGTTTTATCAACCGCTGCCTGGAAGTCAGGGTGATCTTTGGTACAAGAGATTATGTCCAAGTGTCATGACGGGACAGTGGATGCAGAGGTTGGGGCATAACTCTGCCAACTGGTATGGCCACCTGCGAATCTTTTTTTTTTAAAAATGTTTTCAAATGGATGTTCTCCCAGGGTTACAATAGGGATTGGGGTGGTACAGTCTGTCCCAGTGCAGTGTTTTTTGTTTTTTTTTTATATATCAACATTTTTCTGAAACTGGGGTTGACACCTAGTGTCGGAAATGGGTGGGGCAGAATTGTGCCACTAAAGATGTGCTTCCTGTGGCTGCATTGTTCATTTTAGTACTGTAGATTTCTAATACTGTGGGAGCATCATACCACTGGGACTGGGCACACAGTCACTGCAATGTTTTTTGTTCGACATGAGGGTTTCCAACTAGTGGCAAAAACAGATTCCACGAGGAGGCAACAGCATGCTACTAGGGGTTGGTCTCTGATTAAGGGTGTGTAAATATTGTATTTTGAATATTCAGCTTGGTATTCATATTCAAGGGCCCAACTATCCATTATTCAAGCTTTGTGCTGCATTATTTGGCCTCTGAAACAATGTGTGAGATTTTAAGATCTCCTGAGACTTCCTGCCCAATCAGAGGCCACTTTTGAAGCTCCCTGAAGGCAGCTCATGTTACCCAGCACTCAAAGAAGTTGCAGGCAAGAGAGGAAAACATCTGAGCTGCTGTGAAAGAGCAATCTGCTTCCACCCACTTGTTAATATTAGACAAAAAGCAGAGATCTTGACACTTTTTGTTCTCTTTCTAAATCCCAAGCTAGATAGGGTAATTTGTTTCACAATTTTGTGTGATAATTTTCATTGTTTCTCAGGAGAACTGCTAGGAGTGTGTTTTTTTCCTAAAAGTGGAAAAAAAACTAGTACTACTAGGCATATTTCTGATCTGTAAACAGTCACTGGTGCACATTAAAAGAGCACATATTTTAAATTTTTTCATTCGTGCACTTTTCTCTGTAAGCAATCCATCAGAGGTGCACATAACAAACACAGACATGTTTTGTGCATTTTCCTACTGTTTTAAGTGGCAAGTTCCAAGCTAGAGATCAGAAACAATTGAAATTGGCTGCTTTTTGTCAGACATTTGTGTGATACATTCAGCAGCTTGAAGGAGTTTTTTTTTTTATAGAGTTTTTTCCTCCACTTGGTAATGCCCTGTGACACCCTACCCCACCATCCAGCACCGACACTGACTTTCTCACAGCCTTACAGGTTATCCACCATGGTTATCCAGAACAACTATATGATGGGTGACCACTGCCCAGCCAAGTAGGTTGTGCAAGAGCCTGCGGGGAATTTTCCTCCAAAGTCCTGGTTTTCTCTCTATGCCCTTACAAAAATATAGGTGTGTTGTGTACATGCAGAATGCATGCCACATGCTTAATTGTGCAATGTTTGCATGCAGATCACATACACAAAGTGATCTGAATTGAACCAGGTCTAAAAAGCAAATCAGGTTCGCATGCTGCAAGCTTGACATGTGCGCAGCAGGTAAGCTGGTGTGAACATCTTCTAAAAATTACATCAGGTTCATGTGTTGCACACTTCAAATGAGTGTAGTAGTTAAGCTGGTGTAAACATTTAAAAATCACATCAGGTTTACATACTGCATGCTTGCCATGTGTGCAGCAGCTAAGCTGGTACAAATCTCATCTAAAAAAACACAACAGTTTCTATTTTTATACTACTGCTAGAAATTAGAGTCATTAAAATACATTTTATTTGGATTCCCATAAAAATTAGGTAAACTCTTTAATGCTGATCCTTTTGCAAGTTGTTTAATGGCTTTTGAATTTTGTCATTAAATCACTGTTAATTTGTAAAGTATTGTTTTCTTACTGCATTAAATGCCTAGAATATAGCCAGTCAACATACCCTATTCCAGATGTATAAAGAGGGTCTTCTGTGTTGTGCAGCCTATCCTTTTTGTCTTGGACAATGCAAATCCCTTTTGCATATTTAGTGCTACAAATATATTTCTCCATGACTGTTTCATCTCACTTACTTTCCTATTGTCATTCTGTATTGAACATATACACTATGGCCATGCCCAACACTCTTTCTGTTGAGTAGGATCTTGGAAGCGTGCACCATACCTCACATTTTGTCACTGAAATGAGGACTTGGACACTCAAAATGAAGAACAATGAGGACACTAACCCACATGATGACCAGGACACATCATGAAACATGGAGATATAGTACCTCAGAACACAGTGGAAACCATTGCATTAGCAGCTGAGAATAAATTTCTACCATTAAGCATTGGTGCCATTTAGGTAGGGAAGAGGCAGTTGCATCCCCCAGTATTTGTGCCTAGGTTGTTCTTATGGTGTGTCAATAATGACATTAAAGTTGGATTTAATCATTTGCACAATAAGTGCCCACCTGGACTGTGTGTGCTCATGCTGCAGGTACTCTCCAGACTCGACTGTGTCTATATTGTGTTGTCCACTCTCTCCACCTATTAGCAGTGGCACAATCACATGTGATATGTATGAGTTCCAGCCAAGAAAGAGCACATGAGTCTCTCAAGTACAACACTGTCTTTCCTGCCACAGAGTTGACAGACTGCAGCTACAGTTTGGAGGAGTCGGTGTGCACTGAACTCTCAAAAGCAGTGTTGTGGCAGCATATTTTAGTCTACTCTTAGTGAGTCTCCATCTCCCCTGGTGGCTGAAGGGGCAGAGGGTGAGCTAGAAGCTAACTCAAGACTAGGCTACCTTCTTACTCTACTAGGCTCACCATGCAAAAAAAAAAAAACAGCACAGACATCCATGGCAGCAAGCTAGGCTTAGCAGCAGTGGTGACAGTGGTGTCGGTGGCCTTTATAGGCCTTGATTAGTGCAGTACAGCAGCAGCCACAGCAGCAAACAAGCAAGATGCAAGCAACCCAGGTTTGGTGGGTTCGGTTGGTGAGGTGACTTGGTCGCTGACCACATTGGAGACCTGTGATGGTCGGTTCTAGCATCCAGCTTCTGGAAGAAGGAGAGAGGAGGAGCAGACTGAAAACTGGGCTGGTAGCACACTGTGCCAGGCTGCAGATTCTGGCCACATGGCCAGGTAAGTAAAAGTAAATATTTTTTTTTACAAGGGGATTGGAGAAGGAGGAAGGACTGAACTCTTTATATGATTTTCACATTTCTTCACCTTTGGGTGGCCTCGTGACCCATAGGGGATGGGTATTGAATAGAATGGAATAGGGGAGAAAAATAAGGACAGAGTTCTTTTCTTTTCTGGGGGGGGGGCAGAACATTAACCAGGAAAAAATTCGTTAGTAACTGGGTGGGTTTAAGCCCAAATCTGATGCACTGCTCCGAGGTATATACAGATTAATCTTACACATTTGAAGTTTTCCTGATTTGCATATCACTTTTCAGTCAAAACAAGTCGTACCTTTTAGAGATGTTACAAACATTCTAGAGCTGTCCATTGCATTCACGGATAGTTGAGCGGTATGGTATGCACAGACTATTGGAACTGCACTTTAGTCAGGCTTATGACTGCCCCCCCCACCTTGAAGCTGATCTCCACATCCCCACACATTGGGACAAAGGGCAAAGTAGACTGTAAGGTTGTGCACCATTGAAGTGAATGGGGGTATTTTTTTTATTACTATTTTATACATTATTGATGGAGAGATGGAGATTAATGAAGGCCACTGTTTGACTAACAAGAGCCTTGTTAGTAGAACAGTGGCCTTCATTATTCTCCAAATCATCATCATAAATTATAAAATAGTAACAAAAAATAACTCCATTCATTTTGAGGGGTTCGCCCCAACACTCTGACCTATGGACAGCATCTCTTAAAGACTCCTGCTTCTTGCTCCCTAGTACTCATGTAAGAGACTTTTTACTTATATCTATACTTGGTGGGTTGTCTGTAACAGCATGTCCATACTCGCTACAGTTTATGTGTGCTTGGGGGGTGATTGGGTGTGTGTCAAGTTATTGCTACTTTTCTGTTTGCACCTTAAAATCTGTTTGCATTGAAGCATTCAAAACTATGGAGAGAAAATAGTAAGAGTACAGGCCAGACAGAAGTAATTAAGTGGTTTTGTGGGTAAGTTTGTGTATTGAAGGTGGGAAAAATCACGTTTCCATTGGTATGTGTGCTACAGTTCAACTGTGAAACTGAGATGAGTAAGAGAAGAAAAAGAAAACAGAAAAGCATAACAGTGTCTACAAGCATGCCACATGCATGCAGATGTAGTCAGATACAGTATGTATTGAAGTACAAGCGAGCCACATGTGTGTAGACAGTATGACTTAGTGGTTAAAGGCATTAAACTGCTAACCAGGAGACTTGGAGGCATGAAGACCTGGGTTCAAATCTCATCAGCCCCCACTTGTGTGTGGTATGATCCTGAGCAAGTCACGTAACCTTTATGTGTGCGGTTATCAGTGACTACTTACTTTCTGCATGAATGCAGTCTTTCCAATTTAACATAAAAATCATGGTTTCCATGCTTGCTGCATGTATGCCATATGAATGCAATTGGTTCCAATTTAACATTTAAATCAAACTTGCAGCACGCATATCACTTACGTAGTTTTATGTGTGCAGCATGAAAACATTTCATATAATTATTTCTGTAAGGGTGGTGCGGTATACAAGAATGAGCAACTAAAGCCAGCTGAGGGTGGGGGTTAGGGGAAGTGGACAAAAGTGGGCAGGTCAGTGACACCAGTAAAGTGTTGGTCTGGGAGCATAACAATGTAGTATGGAAATAACTTGAATACTGTGTGACCTTGGACAGAGCAAGTCTCCTAACTGCTCTGTAATTTTGGGACACACCTGAAACTAGCTTCAGCTCAGTGTGCCTTTCCCCGTCAAAAATTGTAAAATAAATTAGAAAAGGGAAGACTGCTGTTGGACAGACAGATTGATTAGGTCTTCTTCTATTGACCAAATTCTATGACTTTTGTATTTCTGTCATAAGTCAGGGCAGGTGGTTGCAATTTTCTGTCATTCTTGAGTCCTCTTTATCTCTCTCTCTCTCAGATTCTTGAGCTCGCCTTCTCAGGTCCATGCCAGTCTTTCGTTTTATTTTGCATCTGTTTAAGTATGCTAAAGTGTTACTGTTTGTCTCCTCCATGACATTGGACTACATGCCACATCGGTTCTGACCTGCACACTAACAGGATATGTCATCACCCGTGTGATCTGTACCTGCATGCATAAGAGACAGAAGAACAAACATACAGTATTTTAAGAGGCTAACATGAAGGCTGTACAGTTAAAGTAAATCTTTCCCACATGTATTTTAACTTCCCCCAATTCACTCCAGTACAAAAATATCCCCTTGAATACTTACCTCTGTTGTTAAGGCACCATGGGCCTTATATTCAAACTCATGTAAAACAGAGCCCAAAAATGTGTGGTGCACTTGTGATTGCCTGGGTGCCTGAAGATGGTATATTCAGTCAAACTGGGCACCAGCGCTATTCGATTGAATATAAGATCATGTAAGCACAATGCTAAGCCACTTAGTGCTGCCCCGACAGGCTCCTAAAGTACATCACCAGAATGGATAGCACTGGAGCGCTATCTGTAATATTCAATGGGACCCAAGCAAATGAGCACATTGGGCATGCAAGGTGCTAAGGGGACATTCACATGTCCATTATGGGCTCATTTGCATTGGTAGTGAAGCTGGTTACTGCAGCACTGCCTTCCCCAGTTGCCCAGTCCCACAACAGTGTAGATATCTCTGGTGCTAGTGGTCCCCCTTCCCTCAGATTGTCAGTCCATATGTCAGAAAAACAATCCCTGGTGCTAGTGGTCCCCCTCCCTCTGACCGCCAGCCCATGGTAAAAGTTGGCAACTCTCCTTGGGATCCAGTGGTTCCCCCCTGGGCACTAATCCACAGTATTACCTATCAAAACTCCACAATCCCTGGTGTCTAGCAGCCCCCCACATGGCACCAAGTACTCACCCCCCAGTAACCTTACCAGCATCCTCAGTGCCGAGCTTGCATGCAATGACCAGCACAGCCCTCTGCATGTCTCCTCGGCCAACCACCATATGTCTAGCCATGGAGCACGCCCCTTAGTTTTAGGACAGGGTGAGCCACCCTCTCCTATAAATAAGGGGTGCATTCCATGCTTGGACATATGGTGGCCAGCTGAGAATGTGTGTGGAGGGCTGCGCCAGTCACCATATGCACCCGTAGCACCGAGGATACTGGTAAGGTGAGTGGGGGGGTAGGTGGGTGCTTGGTGCCATGATGGAGGGGAGCTAGATGCCAAAGAGGGGGGAGTTGTGACAGGCAATACCATGGATTGGTGCTAGGAGGGACCACTGGATCCCAGGGAGTGTTGCAACTTTTTCTATGAGCTGGTGATCGGACGGAGGGGGGACCACTAGCACCAGGGATTGTGATTCTGAAATAAAGGTTAATGATCAGACCACCTCCTTTCTACTTGCATACCATATACCCCCATGAGGCCAAACTATACCTACAAAAAGCCCTTTCTAGCAACAACCCCAGCTGTGATCCCCTAGACTCCAGGATCCTCTGTCTAGTGTTAGATGTCATTCTTACCCCTTTCACTGATCTGATAAACTGATCGCTATGCCTTGGTCAGTTCCCCAGTGCTTGGAAATCTGCTGAAATCACCCCAATCCACAAGAGTGGAGACTGGACAGCTCCCAACAACTACAGGCCGATCTCCATTCTCCCCCACTCTCTAAAGCACTGGAAAAAATTGTGTCCATCCAACTCTCTGAGTATCTGGCCAAATATGACATAATGTGCCCTGAACAACATGGTTTCCACCCTGGACACAGCACAACGACAGCCCTCCTGGAGTTCTCTCAGCACATCCATGCTGATCTTGAAGCCAGTGACATTGCCAGCGTGGTGTTCATTTACCTCTCCAAGGCCTTTGATACTGTGAATCACCCTATTCTACTCAACTCCCTCCACCAACTCTGTTTCTCTGCAGGCCCACTTGCCTGGTTCACCAGATACCTCTCTGCCAGATCCCAGCAGGTGAAGATTAGTGGCACCCTATCAAACCCTTGGCCCATGCACTCCGGGGTTCCCCAGGGTTCCATTCTGGGCCCTGTCCTGTTCAGCCTCTTTCTCAACACTCTCCCCCTCTCCTGCATGGGCAAAATGCTCCTCTATGCAGACAACGCAGTCCTCTTCGCCACCCACTCAGACCCCACCTCTCTCCAAGAAACCCTTCAACATACTTTCAACCAAGCCGAAAAGTGGTTCCTTGACCACCATTTAGTCATAAACCTCACGAAGACAAAATCCATGCTCTTCTCCCACCACCAGAAAAGGCTAAAAACTCCCCTCTCCTCATCCTCCCCTGCACCCAGCAACCTCTTGAACAGGTATCTACCTACAAATACCTGGGCATCACTTTTGACTTGGCTCTTACTTTACACACCCACATCAATATCCTGTCCTCAGCTATCAACTCCTGGATAGGCCTTCTCTACCGCCATAAAGACTGCCTCCCTCAAGCTACCCTCTGACTAGCCATCACCTCCTCCATCATGTCGTTAGTCAACTACGGTTGTCCCATCTACACTGTGGCTGACAACACTACCCTCATCAAAATCCAGACTTCGATCAATAAGGCCTGCAGGCTCCTGACTGGCGCATCTAGGCAAACTCACACATGCCAGCTCTATTTCACCTCCAACCTACTTACCTTTGAGGAAGGTCTGTGCTACCATAGCTGCATTCTTGCCAAAAAAACTTGTCTGGGTCTCTCCACACCGGGAGTCACTGAATCCCTGCAGCTTGCATCTCAATCTGTCACCACTTGTAACTCATCTAAAGCCACCTTCCAGGTTCTGAGAACCAAGACCTCCTTGGCCAAAAGGTCATTCCACTACCGAGACCCTTCTTGGTTCAACTCCCTTCTGCCCCACGTTACAAACAACTTAAAAATTGGTCCTTTCAAAGTCACCTGCTGGAACCATCTCTTTGACACTCGCAGCTGTAAATGCACCTAGTGTATCAGTAGAGTGCCTCCTGTCTGGCCACGCTCTCTGACAACGCCCTCTGGGCTGCTTCTTAACCCCTTCCTCCCTACCCCCCTCCTCGAACCTCCCTTCCTACCCCCTTTATGTCACCCTCTCTACCCTTCCCCCTGGTAACCCTGGATCTTACCAGGGCTACACCAAACTATATTAGCTTTACTCACTACTTTGTAAACTCCAGTTTGCCAACTATGTAATATTGCACCTATAATTTTGTGTTTTGTGTACTGCACCTGTATTATAGTGTATGGTGGAACGTCGTTCTCCACTGAAATCGATCGTTTTCGAAACCTTGTAGTCACACACTAGTGACGTTCGCAGTACAACAGAATGATGTTTTCTACTGTACTGCGAACGTCACACTGTGTCCTGGCGCAGCATTTGACAGTTAGGGCTCACTCAATAGACAGGACACATGGCGAAAGCAGCAATATTGGGGACAGTATTAATGGTTAGTGTGAAAACGTTCACAATGTAAATTCTTTTTTCCTTCTAATAACTTTTTTTTTTCCCCAAAAAAACGACGTTCCACCATACACTATAAAGAAGAGGCATAGAATCAGTTGATAACAGGGCATCTTTCACCTCATTGGCACTATGACAACGGATTACCTCTCAAGCTGCGCTCTCAAGGTAATCCATCGTCATAGTGCCAACTCGGTGAAAGAATAGCCCTGTTGTCAACCGTTCCCCATGCACTATCCTATATGTTACCCATGCTGAATCTCACACTGTCTACCCGCCCTGTGAGAAGGTGCCTTTGTAAATGAGTCTATGACTCAAAGGTTGTAAACACAACTGTCTAATAAATAAAATAAAAAATAAAGATGATAGCCTAGCAATTTGATTGGCCAAGAACATCACCTGACTGTCCGGTTATCACAGCACAATAGGACAGTTCAGAACTAAATGGCTGTTATACTTCACAAGTCAATTTAGGGCCTAGTTTATAAATGGAATAACACTATTCAAGGTGTACGGTGGACTGATATGTGGACTTCTTGGATAGTTAACCACATTTGTCTATGCCTCGTGCCTCACAATGCACCCAAGACATTCATATATGAAAGCACACCTGGACTCCTTGGCGAGTGTTATTCCTTACTTGTTTAGGAGAGTGTGTTTACTGTTGTCAACATTTCACTATTCTCTTTTTACTTGCAATTATTGTTAACACAAATAAACAAAGTCTGGTCAGAGCGATAGGGCTGTGACAAGCTGCCAAGTGAGCAAAGTTACACATATGCATAGAAATTATTGAACACCAAGGTGCAACTTGGCCATTTTTTGGAAGTGTTGCACCAAATTTTCAACATGGTCTTTTTGGGACCAGTCCTCATGAAGAGTGCCAGTGTCATTTTATTCACTTATCCCGGAAGGTGATTTTGCAGAGCGACAGCGCCATTGTGTGCCTCATGTGCAAAAACATGTTTCAGGCAGGATGTGATAAATGACAGCTATATTGTTTAGAAGGAGGTGTGCAAAAATGGCAATGTTGAAAATGTGGAGGGAAAATATTAAAAATTGGCAAAGTTAGGAGCGTACATAGAAACTGCACAACGCACGCTTGTAATGCAGTCATTTTTTGGAATTTTCTCACCATATTTGCAACATGGGCTTTTTGGGACCCTACCTCATGAACAGTGCCACTGTTGTTTCATGAACTGGTCCCAAAACATGATTCCATGAAGTGATCACAAAATCACCTTTTGGGATCCAATAACCCCATGTTGAAAATTTGGGGTCAGAATTTAAAAAAAATGGCTTATTTAGCAAAATAAATTGAAAACCTCATTGAATGGGAGTATAGCATGCTTACCTTTGATTCTTCAGTTTGCAGTTTGGCTTTGAAGAGTGCAGATGTGTCCCAGTCCAGAGAAGATGACAACGGCGACCTCCGGAGGTAAGTATGGGATGGGGGTGCAGTGAGGAAGGTGGGTTCTCAGTGGAGGCAGGGAGGGGACTGAAGCTATGATGAGGGACCATTTTCTTTTTAAAGATTAAAAAAACATGGGAAAACACATTGGGGGACTGTTATCTTTATTTACAGGTAAACAAAAAAAGGAGACATTTGGGCACACTGGGGTGGGCTCCCAGTGTGCCACATGAGTGTGGGAGGGCTACACAATGCTGACATGAGGATTGGGGACCCCGATGTCGGTGCATTTTCTGTGTTGCCTGTGCTGGCAGTGGCGGCAACGCAACTGCACATGCGCAGCACTCACTCACTCATAGGCAGTTGTGGTGAATGGCATTTTGCCATTCACAACATGATGGCACCAGCAGTTCATGCCATGGAATGTGGAAGTAACAGCCAAAATAGTGCGGCTGTTATTCCATAGTGGACGATCATGGCAGAGGGTTTCAAGCTCCGTTGGACTTTTGGAAGGATACTTCCAAAAGTCCAATAGAAGGTTCCATGATCAGCCATTTTTAGAGCTACTGAGCGATCCCAAAATGGCTGTAGGCTCCCCCCACAGCCCTAACAACCCAAAATGGCTGTGCACTCCACCCGCAGCCCTAACAAAGCTGTCTGCTTTTATGGCTCTTTTTACATCTTGTCATTTCATTTTCAAGGAGGGCCCAAGGGCAAGGCCTCAAAGAACATTTTTTATAAAGCACCATGATGGTCTTCTTGCAGGGATCCAAACTCACTAGGAGAAAAACATGGCACTGTCAAATGCTTTGGTTGTGTGGCTGCCCTGATGGGCCAGATTCAGAAGCAGAGTTGGGTGAGCACTGTGGCAGGGACTGGGCCTGACTAAAAAAAACTCCCTGCTGTCTTAGTAATGGTTAAACCAAGCCGCATCAACAGGAATTCTGCCGATGGGCATTACAGCTATGGTACAATACCCGACAGCCAGCATTGTGCTGTCAGGAGAACCAAGTGTTTTTTGAGGGGAATTTCACCACTCACATCCCCCATGTGGGGTTCTTCCACACACCCCTCAAGACTACTGAT
Organism: Neoceratodus forsteri; assembly: GCA_016271365.2. NCBI lineage: Eukaryota > Metazoa > Chordata > Ceratodontiformes > Ceratodontidae > Neoceratodus > Neoceratodus forsteri. Next base: position 257,333,319 of record CM028132.1, on the reverse strand, counting down.
TACCAACTCTAAGTCAGAGTTGTTTTGGGAGGGGGCCAACACCCCAGAGACAACAGTGTTGGAACAACAGTGGACCATTACAGTGCACAGTCGATTCTGTCGCTATAATGGTTTTCACTGTTGTTCCATCACTGTGGCAAAGGTATACACTCAGTGATGACTAATAGAGCCTGAACTGGGTATTTATTTATTTATTTGAAAAAGTTTCTCCAAAAAAGGCATACTGAGCTACAAAAAGCTTGTTTCCAGATGTGTCCTGGGGAGAGGACATGGGGAATTACAACTGAATGTAAACAAAAACAATATACCAAACAAATAGCAATCATACAATTGATTAAAAAAATACACAATTACAGCTATATCCAGAAATAAAATGAGAAGGGACATTAGTATTTGAAGTACAATAATACACATACAGAACTAGAGAAGGCTGTATCTAGTAGAAATGGGGGTGGTGATTGGAAGAGAGAGAGAGAGAACATAGTTAGGCTGACTGTAGAAGAAACAATGGAGGAGATGGAATAATGGCATAAGGGGAATGACTTTGACCCTCTGGGGTGCACACCCCACAAGGGCCTGACTCGTTAGAGAGTCTCTCTGAGATGAGAGTAGTGGTTATGTAAGTCAGCAAGAAGAGAGAATACAGTTGAAGGGAGGGAGACAAACCCTTAGAACCTCCTTCAGTGGAGACCTAACAAGGGACCAGTACTGCTCAAAACACCCAGCAGTGTCATTTGGGGAAAAAGATGGCACGTGGAAATAGAAAACGGAAGATAGAGCAGTTTTGAGAGAGAGAAATGGGGAGGGGTGTGGGCAATTTCTAAGTGTCAGGTGCAAGTGCAGGATGGAGAAATGTAATTGCAAAGAAGAGTGGACAAAGAATGAGTGGATGGGGCAGAGCAGATATCTAAGGGAAGGGAGTCTCAGATTTTAGGGAAATGACAGGAAAAGGCAGCCTGACCAAAATTGGAAGATTGGGCAGGGATGGCAAGGATCTGGCAGCTAGAGTTATGGAGAGAGTTGGTGACAGTGGTGGTGGAGAGGAGGGTGGTGAGATAGGGAGGGAGCTGAGCTAGTACTTCCTGACCAGTGAGGAGCAGTTGGTGAGGCATCTGGACCCACAAGGGGGAAAGATAGAGCAGTATAAAGGTCACAGTGATGTGTACGGAGAGGACAGTCAAGAGCAAATAGACAAAAAGAGTTGAAAAGTGTGTCCAGTCTGGTTAGGGTGGACATATGGGCTGCACTGTACACAATGTCACCATAGTCAAAAATTGGGAGGCTCATTTTCTGGACAATTTCACAGCATTCAGGTGGGGGATGCAGCCACGGTGTCAGTACAGAGCCAGAGTTTGGAATGCATTTTTTGTGAATGGCATCCACATGTCCAGAAAGGTTGAGGTGCTGGTTGAGCCAAAGCCTGAAGTATTTGAAGGAGGTGACATCCTCTAATGTGACCCCTTGAGGGTGTGGAAAGAAGGAGTGTCAGTAAGCCTAATGAGCCTTTGCCTGGTGCCAAAGGTCATAGACACTGTTTTCTTGGGATTGAGGGACAATTAATAAGAGTGAAACCAGAGTTGGACATTATTGAAGTCCAGCTGTAGGCTTGATGCCACATCTGGGGGGAGGTGCCAGAGGCATACAGAACTGTATCATTTACGTACATGTGAATAGACACAAAGGATCAGGTAGCAGGAAGGTCATTTGAAAATATGGAGAAGAAAATCTGCCCAAGAACTGATCCTTGGGGACTCAGGTGCTGATGGGGTGTGGGGAAATGCCTCTTCTGACTGATTGAATCCTATCCACAAGATAAGAATGGAAGATACCAAGAGGCCAGCTCTAACAAGCTTGTCAAGGAGGAGTGAATGGGCAACAGTGTTGAAGGTTTTGGCCAAGTCAACAAAGATGGCAGAGGTGATGTGGCCCTGATTCATGCCAGAGAGAATTGAGTCAGTAAGCCAGAGAAGAGAGGTTGAAGTGGAGTGAGCCTTAGAAAATCCAGACTGGAAAGGGGTGAAGAAGGAGGAGGAGTCAAGGAAAGGAGAAAGTTGTGCAAGTACGAGGTGATCTTGAAGTTTGGCAAGGATTGGGAGCAGGGATATGGGATGTTAGCTGCCTGGGTTGGAAGAATCAACACCTTTGGAGAGGGGAGTGACTGTGGCATGCTTCCACATATCAGGGATGGAGGCCCGGGAAAAGGAGAGGTTTAGAAGGGAGGAGAGCGGAAGTGCAATATCAGGGGCTGAGAGATGTAGGAGCTTGGAGTCAAGCCCATCTGGGATTTTTCCCTTATAATGGGTTAAGAGCTGGGAGAGCCTTCAAGGTGTCAGCAGGGGAGATAGGTAAGAAAGAGAAATGGGAGGAAGAGCAGAAGGGAGAGCAGGGGGATGTTGGTGAGGGAGCAGAGGTGGGTAGTGAGGATAGCAGAGAGGAAGCGCAGCTGGTGAAGAAAATGTTGAAGTTCGAAGCCCCGGGGGTAGGGTCTGAAACAGTGATGTCTCCAACCTTCAGGACTGGGGTAGATGGCTGGATGGGGGGAGAATAGGGTATAAACTACCTTCCAGAACTTTGAGCCTGAAGACTCACCTTTATAGCTTGGCCTTTCCTGCTGATGTTTTTTAACCTATAACATTTTTTAATTATTTTTAATCTGTTTACTCGTTGAATTGTTTACATAATCTGAATGTTTTACTACTTTGTCAATTTTGATTGTATGGCACCCAGAGCCTCCGGGATTGGGTGTCCAATAAATAAAATGTATCTATCTATCTATCTATCTATCTATCTATCTGTCTGTCTGTCTGTCTGTCTGTCTGTCTGTCTGTCTAGATGGGTGGTTAATGTTTACCTGGAAGATGGATGAAAAATATTCAGCCTTGGCCAGTCTGATGTCTTTAGTGCAGGTGTTATGGAGTGCTCAGTATTTAAGCAAAACCACAAGGGTGCCTGAGACCTTGTGTGCCTTCCATGCAAGGTCACGAGCATGCTGACAGGCCAGTAGTTCAACTGACACCCAGAGAGGTGGGAGGCTGTGACCATGGTTTTCCTGATGGGGGCTTGCTGGTCCCAGATTTTTAAGAACTTGGACTTAAAGTAACTAACTGCAGAATTAACAAGGACTCTGTGGAAACAGGAGACTAGTCACTTGCTGCTAGGTCCTTGTGTAGAGAGGATTGATCCAGGGACCTGAACAAACAAAACAGGATGATGCTAGGTGGGGCTTTGGGGCAGCAGATTTTATGCACACAGTAGACCACGTGATGGTCACTGAATGCATCTGAAAAAATCCCTGATGCAATTACCAGGTGAGGATATGACGCAAGAGCCCAGTCCAACAGGGTATGCTTACCTGATTTATGGTTTAGGTTGGTTAGTTCAGAGATCAACTGAGTAAGGTTAAGGGAGGAGATGTCATTGCAGAATTTGGTTTGAATACTAGAGAGCCAGTTTATATTAAAATCCCCAAGGAAGAGGATTTCACTAGGAGAAGATAGGGTAGTGACAGTTGAGATGAGATCAGTGATCAAGGAGGTAGGGAGGTCTGGGCAGCAGTAGACACTGTCCACAAAGATAGGTAGTGAGCAAGGGAAGAATCATTTTAGAAGCAGCAGTTCATAGCAGAGGGGGAGGAGGCGGAGTGGATGAGAGTATACAGGATTGTTGAGGAGATGTACATGGCCACACCTCCGCCCCCGGTTGATGGATCCTGACAGATGAGTGAGTAACCTGGGATGAAAGTGGCCGAGTCAAGAATCTTGGGGGAGATCCATGATTCTGTGATAATTAACACGCTTGGATTTAGGTTCATCATGAGTGACTGGAGAAGATCGGATCTTGGGGAGGAGGCTCCTAATGTTGAGGTGAGCCACTTTTAAACCTTTGGGAAGGACAGTGGGGAGGGTGAATGGAAATGGGGGCCTGCAAGGTTGGGAGGTAGAAGAGGAGTGGTAATTTTGGGGGGGGGGGTTGAGTCCGTGAAGTAAAGAGAAAAGAGATGCTAAATGAAATCAAGGATAGGAGAGGATAGAGGATCCTGGGAGCCAGGGGTAATGAAGGAGAGGGTAGAGACAAGAAGATGGAAGAGTGGGAGAGGTGGATGTATGAATGGAGACTGAGGGAGCTAGGGCAGGAAGGGTAGTGGGCAGGATGGATGTAGGGGAAAATAGGAGGGGGAGGGAAGCAATGATGAAGAGAAGCATAGTTTTGTTGACCTGACTAAGGCCTTCGACACTGTCTCCCATACACTCCTGCTATCGAAACTCTGTCACAGAGGGCTCTCAGACTTGGTCATCAGGTGGCTCCAGTCCTACCTGCTAGACCAATCCCAATCTATCAGGATTGGCAACGCCACCTCTGGTTCCTTTCCTGTCACCTCAGGGGTTCCGTAAGGCTCAGTCCTTGGCCATCTCCTGTTCTCCATCTTCCTCAGTGACCTGCCTGCCACCTTCCCCAGCACATCCATTCACATGTATGCAGATGATACAGTTTTGTACACATCCGGTGCCTCGACTGCTGAAGTAGTGACCAGACTCCAGCAGGACTTCAATGAAGTTCAGCACTGGTTTCGCTCAAATCAGCTTTTTCTCAATGCCAAGGAAACTATCTCCATGTCCTTTGGCACAAGGCAGAGACTTTCAAAGCACCCCCCCCTCCGCACCCTTGATGGGACTTCTACTGAAATATGCTCCATCTTCAGGTATCTCGGGGTCTGGCTTGATCAGCGTCTTAACTTCTCTGCACACATTGATGCCATCCACAAAAAGCTCCACCCCAAGCTTGGTGCACTGTATAGAAATCGTGGATGCATCCCATTGCTTGCAAGACTTGCCATAGTGCAGAGGATGATTCTCCCCAATTTTGACTATGGGGATGTAGTCTACAGCACCACTCCAAAGTCCACCCTGGCCAGACTGGACCCCCGTTCCATTCCTTCTGTCACTTTGCTCTTGACTGTTCTCCTAGTACTCATCACTGTGTCCTGTACCAGAACCTAGACCTCCCTTCATTGCAGGGCTGGTGTCTATCCCATTGTGTGAGCCTCATGGCCAAATACTGGTCACAGTCCCTCCCCATGTATCTCACCATGGTCCTCTCGGCCCACATTCCCCAGGGCTATGCACTGGTAAATAAAGACACGTCTACTGGCCATCCCACGCATGTCAACCTCAGCAGGCCAGTCATCTTTCAGTTTCTGCATGCCCAGCCTCTGTAACTCTCTCACATCGGACATCCGGCATGCCACACCTGGTAGGCACCTTAACTCCCTACTCAAAACAAACTTCCCCCCTATCTGCACTTGCACACCAGGAGCTCACTGACTGGGAGTCCTCTAACCTCTGCATCAGGGTAATTACCACTAGCACTCACCATTCCCAAATTTCACTGTTCCATCCACTTACCTGACAATGGAACCTCCCAAAAGTCTCCTGTCATTTGGTTTTGTATTCCTGCAATCATAAAAGCTCATTACTGCGAATTATGTGCCTCATATGTATTACCTTATTGAAGCCATGGCTATGTATCTGCCTGTGGAAATTGTACTCTACCTTGCTAATGTTTCTTTTATGCAATCATGTAAATTGTCATTACTGCATATGTTTGTATGCTCTCCCGTTCTTTTATGTATATCATGTATTTGACCTTACTGTATATGCCTATTCCCCCTACCCCCAGGGCGCATCTGGAATCGAGTAGTAGTCTGCTCAGCATGCCTCCCTGGTAAAACACTAAAACACTTAAATAAATAAATAGTGTGTGTATATATATATATATATATATACACATATACATATATATATATATATATATATATATATATATATATATAGAGAGAGAGGTAGGTAGGGGTGAGTGAAAGTTGCGAATTCTGCTTTCACGGAACTTCAGAAAAATTTCATGGAAATTGCAGAACTTTCGCCATTGGCAAAACTGGAATTTTCTGCAGAATTTCGCTGAGTTCTGCGGACTTTTTTTGTGAACTGCAGAAAAATGCATATAAACTAAGGAATTTATTCTATCCACAGTTTAATGAACTGTCAGTGAAGGAATGCCTGCTTGTACAACCATGAGGTCGTTCACTGACAATTCAGTGGGCCACTGGTAGTGGAGGAGAAAGGAGTGCTACGCTGGTGGCCTGCTCAGGGGCAGGGTGGAGAGGGGAGGAGAGTGTGGTGGTGGCAGATGAACTGTCAGGGTGGTGGTTGGGGGGTCCAATAGACACCAGGGAACTGAGATTATTTTTTTTATAAGGGATCGGGGATGGGGAGGTCCACAAAGACACCAAGGAATGCTAGGAATAGAGGGGCATGAGTTGGTGGACTGCTGGCTGTTTATTTGTGGATTAAGGAATCTAGGATAGGGAGGGTGGTCTGCTAGACATCAGGGAAACAAAATGTTTAGGGGCCATGATTAGTGGGTGGGGGGCACTAGAAAACAGGAGGGTCCATGGAAGGGTTTGAGGTTATTTACTGGGACCCCTGATCAGTGGGGGGTGGATTAATGAATTAAACTATAGTTAAAAAAGCCTCAGAACTGACCACTGGCAGTGATCCTTTCTGCAGATTTTTTTTCCGCAGTTTAATAAAATAACCCACAGTTTGTATATATTTTTCCACAGTTTTAGGCAGAATTTCCACAAAGTTCTGAAAAATGATTTCAACTTTCATGAGTGAAATTTGCACCATGAAATTCGCTGAGCGAAATTTTTTTCGCATATCTCTTGAGGTAAGTTAAGAGGAGCAAAAAAGGCAGCACAGCAACTGACAGCAATAGAGTAATAGAGTGGGGAAGCATTAAATAAAGAAAACATTGAAAAAGTGAGTAGTGTGTGCTTGGCTAGGAGAAGGGAAATGGTTAGTGCATAAAATGCTATTAAGGCAACAATTTGATAAACAGAAGCACAGGTATTAAGTATACTTTAAACTCAGAGAAGATGTAGTCAAGATAACAGCACATATTTTACTGTTTGGCTAAAAACAGCAGGGGGGTAACAGTAGTACTATTACAATTACAATCATGGAAAAAGACAGGGTAGTTTGCCTCCAATAAGAAAAAAAAATGCAGTTCGAGTAATAGTAGAAGTAGGTAAAAGTAGCACTAATGGCATTGCAACCAGTATAACAGAAACCAGGAAAGATGTCTTCAAATAAGAAATTAACAGCCAGAGTTTGCAGGGTTAGAGTTAAAACATCCAGTACTAACAGTGTGGGATGATTAACAAGGGATGTAATGCAAAGGCTTTAGCCCTCTAAATTAAGTCCTGATAAAAATTGCACAGAATAACAGTAATATAGGCAAAGCAAACAAAGATGGAGCTATAAAGACTTAAAGAGAATGAGCAAAATACAACATTCTAGCCACTTACTCATTACACTGTCCCAATCCAAATGTCAATCACTGATCCCTTAAAAGTAATTTGGTGAGTGAAAGGCCAAAAAAAAAAAAACCTGTAGATGCCTCACAGAAATGCACAGAACTGGGGCTCCTGCATTAATATCAAAATTAATAACTCTCAGGATTGGGATTCCAGTTTAAATAAAATGTTGATTTTCAGTCACAAAGTTCCAAATTGGGGGGAGAGCTAGAACAAAGACAACACAGCTGCCCTCTTGCTCCCTGAGCTGGTACCCATCTCAGCGGCATATATACATTTCCTGCCTGATTACAGAGTGGAGTATTTCCCTGACTAAATTAAGGGTACATCCCTATCTGATTATATCACCCAAATCAACAGTGTTGGCTTCTCTCCCCCTACAAAACAGAAAATTATACAATGGTAAGAAAGAATGCTGGCTTCTGATTGGTCAGTCTGGGACTGGACCCGCGATGTTATCCCAATTAAGCATCACGGATATAGTCCAGGCACTGAGAAGAACTCATCACATATAAAACAAATCACTCCACATGCCATGTCCAAGTTGCCCACAATTGGCATAGCCACTGTACAGTATGCTAGTACTTAATTTGTTTTTAAACATAAATTCCTACCTTCCCTGAGCCCATGAATCTCTCGCCACTGTATGAAACCTACAAGAAAACAGAACTTCAAACCCAGATTACCTCCACACACTCTGTGCAGACAAGACAATCGCTTTTACTGTACAACCAAAAAGCTCAATGGCTGCACACAGTAAACACGAAAGCTCCTGTTTAAAAGTACACTGAGCTTCATGCTAAAAAATTATTTTCCGAAACTCTGGCTTCCAGAACACACAAACTACAATATTTAATGAAGCCCTCAGTCTGGTCAGCTTGAAGACGCCCCCCCCCCCACAAGTCTCACTGCACTCACCATTGACAACCTCACACACACACACACACTCACACACACAATAAATGCATGTGTAAGAGCTCGCTTCAGTGCATCTTACCTGATCACCATTGCCGGTCATCGTTCTCGGACTCCATTGAGTTCTGATGGTACAACCTGTACTGAGACCAGCCACAAAGGCAGGGTTGCAGTAGGCAGTCTGCAACCCCTGCAATTGTGAAAGTGACACTGGCATGGGGTGAGGCCAGACCAAATCACATTCCACCAGACGCCACCATGAACAGTGAGGAACTGACGCATTGGGAAAGACATAGACACACCAGAAAAAAAAAAATTAAAAGCTGAAAACAAACAGTGGGCTAAGCAGCACACCAAACCAATTACACAAAAATAAATAAATAACAATACGCAAAGACTGATGTGCAGCATCAGGATGTCAGAGCCACAGATAAAACATAGCAGCTCCACCTATAGGCCAAAGCAAGAAATCAGGACTATTTTTTTAAATAGCAAACCTACTCATTTAAACAAAACAGCAAACTAGTATTAAACATATTTCTTCATCTTTGTTTCTTCTTTTTGACTCATGAGGCATTGTATAACTGCAATAATGCGCTCCAGGGTGTGTGTCCTGCTAGGATGACATCATTTCTTGGGTGCTAGATGCATTCAGCCTGCAGCTTCATGCCTATCAACCCGAGGTGTGACATTATCCCAGCACGACACACACTCTGTCATGCATTATTGCTTAACTGTCACCCATTGGCCTTTTTTAACCTAAAAAAATAGTCAATCAGTGATCTGCCCCCCACCACACTGCCCCTGTCTGTCTTTCTGTCTGTGTAGCTATCTATCTGTCTATCTGTCTGTCTGTCTGTCTGTCTATCTATTTATCTATCTATCTGAGTTATTATTTCTTTAGCAGTATGATGTGTTCACCCCGGTACTGCTTCATTCTTCCCCCCTCCCCGCCAAGTCACCCACCCTCCCATCACAATTTTTAATTATACGAGCAGACCAGATTGCCCACCCCTGGTGCTGCTTCTTGTGTACACCTCCCTTCCCTCCAAGTTGTCCCCTCTCCCCATTCTCATTATGTAGGTGATGGCACCAGGATGCCCAGCCCCCATGTTGCCAGACATGAGCCCGACATGGGGGTGTCCAATCCCCTATGCTAAATTGAATATATCCACTGAAATAAAGAAAACCATCCCTAATGTTTTTTTTTGTTTGTTTGTTTGTTTTTTGTTTTAAATCCTATAAAAAAGAAAGTGGTCCCTCAATGATCTGACTCCCCCCCACACACACACACCACACATGCCCCACCCTGACCTTCCACTCAGCCCCTAACACCCCCCACACCCCTCCCACATCCTCACTCACCTGAAGATGTCCCATGGCGTAGATCAAATCTTCGATCAAAGACATCTTGCTGCTGGAACTGACGATTAGGATCTGAGAAGATCACGTAAGTGTGGTTTAATGTATTTCACTGGGGTTTTCAACTTTTATTCAGAACTTTGTCATTTTTGCATAGTTTGACCACAGATTTACAACATGGCCTTTTTGGGACCCCCACCTCATGACCAATGGCAGAGGAATCATCCAAATGTGTCATAAAAGACGATTTTGCAGTTGCTTAGTGAAATTACCTTTCAGATGGGATCTGAACATTTTCACCACCCTTGTTCATGAGGTGGTGTAATTACAAGGCTATGCTGAAAATTTGGTGTACAAATATGATAAAATGCCCAGGGTATGAGTGAACACTGAAGTATTTCAATGTTCACTCACAGCTTTGCTAATTTTCAATGTTTTGACTCCAAACTTTCAACATAGCCATTTTTTCCACACCGCTTCATAAACATGACAGGTGTCATTTTTAAATCCTGGATGAGACATGTTTTCACACTTCTGGTGTGAAATAATATTTCGATCAGTATACCACAAATGCTACATGATGTTTATAAGGGGAGTCATAAAATGACTATCTTGAAATTTTGGGTCAAAATTAAAAGAAAAATATAATTGTTAAGAAACTTTGGGCACAATTCTCAAAGCTCCCGGATCAGTGCAAGGGGCTTGAATCCCAAATATTTGCTCAAAGTGGCACTTGCACCAAATGATGCCCTGAGAGTGATTCACAGAGGCAGCCTACATCTACTGCAGACTGCTTGCACCAAACGAGGCTTGTGCTGCCTGTGTGCCACAAAATGGGCAGCGGCAAGGCACCAGGGGCTTGCAGCAGATGCAGCTGCCAAAGCTCCACAAACAATATTCACTAAACTCACCCAGAGGGTGAATTTCTAAGTACCCTTAGACCAGTTAGGGCTGGTCTAAGAATACTTAGAAATGTGCCCTCTTGGTGAGTCGAGCATATTGGCAATCTGCCACGGTCCCCCGACTCAGCCCAGATCTCCCATTAGAACTATAAAACTATCCCCAGACGTCTAGTGCCCCACCAGCCTTGATCACCTGTTACAAGTATAATAATAACCCTGGCAGTCTAGTGCTCTCCCAGCCCCGCTGTCCCATTGTAATATATAGCACTATGTAATAGTAATATTATTATAATTGATATGCCCTGGTGGTCTAGCAGATGACCCAGCCCTGATCCACCACTGACAGACATCACGAATTTCCTAGTGGACTAGTGGACCCCCCACCAATCACCCTGCTGTGCCCTACCACCCCACTCCCCCAACCCATAAGTGAGCCGGCCACTGTCACAGCCCACCACTCACCACCATGGCCAGCCACCGACTGAGCTCTGCATGAGCGTATACTGTATTCAGTCCGCGCTTAGTGACTGACATGTTAGTCACTGAGCGTGTACTGTATACAGTATCCTCAGGGTGCACTGCATGTTTGGCACATGACCAGGGTTGCTGAAAATGTGGAGGGACTTGCTGCCATGACCCGCCCAATAGAGAATCGGGTGCAAGGTTCCTGGCTCATTGGGCATTGGCACAAGCTGCTGTTTGCCACAGCTTCCACCAATCTAAGCCCTTTTGAGAATCAAACCCTTTGTGGTGTGCCAGTCTTTACTGCAGCAGGTATGCTTTGTGATCCTCTGCCAGTGAGCTGAATTAGGGTGCAAGCTTTGTGATCCATCTGGACAGGGTGAGAGTGGGAGGATGCCACTATTATGCAACACTCTCCCCTTCAGCCATGGAATGTAAGATGCAAGGTTGTTCGCACTGGCCCGGGAACCGTATAATGAAGGCAATTGTCCTCATGTACTTTTACACATTCACTTTCTACACATTCACTCTTTATATATTGACTCTTAATACATTTACTCTCTTTTATTTCAGATCTCTTTACCTCTTTAGATCTGACAAAACAAAGAGTGAATGTGTGTAGAGTGAATGTTTAAAGAGTGAATGACAACAGTTGTGTTCACCATATAGTACCTGGGCCCGTTGGACAACCCTGCAGCTTGCATTCCCTGGCTGGGGGATGAATATGACAGGCCCTGCACTTCTGTAAGTGGACGTAGCCTTTGATGGTGCAGGGCCCAAAGTGTCCTGCACATTTGCACCTGTTCACGCAAGTCCCAAAGAGACCTGTGTGACTGAAGATAAGATTCCACTATCTGAAAAAGAAAGGACATTCTTTGCTAACAATGTTGTTAGTGCACCAGTTAGGGTAACTTAAAGAGCCACTGACATGAAAAGTGCTACAATGCAGAATTCGAATAAGCATACCCCAGTAAATCTCACAACAAAGAACTAGGTTTCTGCGTTACTTCATTTTAAAGTTATGAGCTATTTTGTAACCCTGATTTCCCTAGCTGTTCAAAAAAGCCTGTTTCAGTGAAGAGCTGCTGATGATGTCATGTCAGGACCTCACAGTCTAGTTCTCTCTGTCAGCAAGCTTATAGAACCTGTTTCTCTAAAGTTGTAAAGATCATGTGCAATAGTTGTCTAAAGTAAAACAGGCAGTACCATTCAAAAACATTGCTACAAAAACTATATATGTTTCCGGTTTTGTAACAAAGTTGACAAAACTGTGTTTTATAATGCCTTTTGTGATCCACTTCTCAAGGGTTGCCGAACACTGAGTCTGATGATAAATAACACTGTACTACATTAAGATGTTTATTTGTTTTATGGTGGCCACTGCAAGGGATAAAAGCTTTTAGAAATGTTGAATTGTGTTTCTCAATTCAGGAATGAAAGAAAAAAATGATAGATTGATGTGTATGCTAGAAATACATTTTTACTTACAGAACATGATGACTAACAAATATTGCTTCTATTCTAAGTCTTACTTTCTCAGTTAGGTACAATGTTATCTGTACAATCTGAATTATGTACAATGTTATCTGTAAATAGGGATTGATGATTATCTTACTGTATGCCATAGTATACTGTAGTATTTATTTTCTCTGTGCAATTATTTTATGCTAATTGTGAATATTTGTATGACGTAAGTGTGTTGTATTACAACATGTTCCTGTAACTATATTAGTTGGCCTTGTTATTGCAATTGTCATACCTGTATGGTTTCCTGTGTCAACTATTGCACTATCAATGTACTGTACTTACCGGGTCGCCACTGAAAAAGGGACTGTCTTGTCTCAGTGGTCCTACCCGGTTACCAAAATTCAATAAATAAATAAATAATGCATGTAGAAGCTGTTGGGCTTTGAAAAGTGCCATGGGAATACACCCAATATTTTACATTGACTTTTATACACAAGAACACATTAAGTTAATATGCTTATAATGTATGGACAGTGTCTAATAACCACTGTTTTCAATCAGTTTATAGCCTGATAATCCCATCATTATGACATCAATATGCTGTAAACCTTGCTTAACTATATTATAATGACGGGATTACAGGATAGAATGTCACCACCTGTCAAAATTCTTGGAAAGGAAGGGTGATCTGCTGCTTGGACATTCATTCAAAACACACACATTCCACTTAGACAGTTACAGACCCGCTGCAGTATAGATCGCAATGGCTAATTTCAGCACTTCAGTTGCTCAACATTCAAACCAGGAGGCATTCATAGCCGAACAGGAGAACAAACACATTTTGGAAAAAAAACTATTTTTTCTCCCACAGTGGCTAGTTTTTCCATACACCATAAAATACAATGCCTAAGTAATGGTGGTCAACAACAGACTTAATCACCTCTCACAGTTGACATGACAACTGTAAACCTCTCAAGCTGCACTCTCAAGGTTTACTTGGTTGTCCTGGCAACTACTTGATGTGATTATACCATGGTTAACCCCTGTTACTCAGGAATTATCCTCTATATGCAGGTGCAGGTGGGATAAAACTGTATCATACTTTCAAGGTAGGGGTTATGCACTTAATTACTGAGTCTACATGAAGTTTATATAAGCTTGGCATAGACACCATAAAATAAATTATAAACCTGAGTATATTGTCTACTACAGGATGGATAACTATTTATAATTATTTAAATCACCAGAAAACGCTGCAAATATCATTAAGAAAGCACACATTCAAAAAATGAAAACAAGCTTTTACATACGGTTGATTGCTGATTAACAATTGTATATGTATATCTGATGCAAACCCATAATCCCGTTCCTCACTAGAAGGATGGAGGCCATAACTGACTCCTTGTTTCTGTGTTACAGGGGTATGTTTTTTTATAGCAAAAACAAGGAATGGGGTAATTTCTAAAATGCGCAGATAAGCATAGGTACCACTTTTTTCAGGGAGTGCCACCACCGTGTAGTATTGTATGTTGGTAACTTCACTGCTGTTTGTCAGTGTCTGCTTTACAATATGTTTAAATAGGGGCCTTATATATGTTAATTCCTACTTGGGATGGAAGTCTTGGCTCTGATAACATGATCATATTAATTTATAGTAGAACATAGATGAGCCTGAATGTAGATCAAACCAGTCTGACAGAGAGAGAGCACATTGTGCTATCTAAATTCAAAACTCATAGTAAGTTTTCAAAACAGTATTACCTCTCCCACCCCATTGACAAGGAGATGGAATAATTGTTTTAAAGTGCCATTCCTAGAAATTGCCTCAATTGAATGTTAGGTGTGAATGATCTCAGCCTTTCACCACATCAGAAACGTATTCAGTGTGCAAACCACATAACACAGCATTCAGCAACCCTGGAAAAAAGGACCAAAACAAAAAGGCACCCAAACAAAATATTGACAGCTTTGTTACAAAACCTGAAACACACATTGTTTTTAAAGCAATGTTTACTGACTGGTAATACCTGTTTTACTTATAAAAACCATTGCACGTGATCTTTACAACTTTGGAGAAACAAGTCCTATAAGCTTGCTGACAAGGAATACTAGACTGTGAGGTCCTGCTATGACATCAGAAGCAGCTCTTCACTGAAACAAGCTTTTTTTTTTTGAACAGCTAGTAAATTCAGAGTTACAAAATAGCTCATAACTTTAAAATGAACTAACACAGAAATATAGTTTTCGGTGTGAGATTTACTGGGGGTATGCTTATTCTAATTCTGCAATGTAGAACTTTTGGCCAGATGGTGTCAGTGGCTGTTTAACATCACAAACGTAGGGTAATGTAGCACTGAGGTTTCCAACCCTAACCGCCCACCCCCAAGCAGCAAAGGGAAAATACATTAGGGTTTTGGGTCTTTAGAGTCTTGGCAAATCAGTGGTGTGGTCTTCCTTGGTATTGTCAAATCTAATGCCCACCCTCTTCCCTGAGCAAAGAACATCACACATGATCTCCTTTCTCCACGCAAGGCCCACTGTGACCTGCATAAAGAAAGCTACAAAAAATTGTGTTGACAACATGTGGCACAACATACTTCTCTACCTTTGAAGATTGTATCACTATGATGCACTGGATTGAAGCTGAACCTTTTGCTTCAGACAGGAGGCTGGGGGAGGGGTGATTCTTAAGGTTGACAACCCTGAGAAAGACTTCACCACTGATTCTCCAAGGCTCTGGAGACCCCAAACCCTAATGTTCTTTTCTTTTGCTGCCTGGGGTGTGAGGATGGGGAGTTAGGGTTGGAAAGTCTAATGCCACATTTCCCTGCTTTTGTGATGTTAACTTAACCTAACTGGTGCATTAACAAAGTTTTTTGCAAATCAGTCTATGTACTTACTGTATGTATGTATGCATGTATGTATCTCTATCTATCTATCTATCTATCTATCTATCTATCTTATAGTGGCATGGTCACACCACTATAGTTAGGGTTGAGTAGGGTGTTTTGTTAAACCCCAATTTATTAATGTATTTTAACAAAATGTTGCATGTGCTGCAAGAATCCCAAGGTCTCTTGATATTTCAAGTTTTGTTCCAATCTGATGTGTGGATTCTGAGATCCAGATAGCAATTTGAAATTTTGGTCAGAAATTTTCAGGGTAGAAAGGGCCAGGCCTGCAGTAGTGGCTTTCACTGGTTTAGTGAAAAAATAATAATCCATTTCAGAGTTATTAAAATTAAAAATGTTGGTTCTGAGCATTCTCAGTAGGCACTTCAGGATAGATGTTTGGAACAACGCAAGAATTTGGTCCACTAGACCACCAGAAATAGGGAATAACTTCAGATATTGGGGACTTGGGATATGGAGGGAGTTCACTAAACCACTAGTGTAAAAATGTGTATTTGTAGTACTAAAACTTTACTATACTACACCATACCATATGAGGGATGGGGGGGTGTTACAGTGGACATGCTGAGCAGGTGATTGGAGGGAGCACTAGCCACCATGGATTTCTTATTTTATTTTGGGCAAGACTTGGGGGAGTGCCACAGGGTACTAGGTAAAGTTTTTTTTGTTTGTTTGTTTTTTCCACCTATAGGTGAGTGGAATAGGGTGAAATTTTTCCCAAAACCTTTGAAAGTTTTCTGATCTACCACAGGCAGAAGTTTGAAAACTTCCGTGAAGGTTGTAAAATGTCACGGAAGTTCCTCTGAGGTGGAAAAAACAACTTTTGCACACCTCTACCAGCAAATGTGTTTGTTTTTTTTTACACCCTTTTTCATGACTCACTTCTGGTTTTATCATAAGGCCATATGAAAAAGGAGTTCAGCCATACAAAAAAGGATCCCTTGATACACAAAAAGATTTTGGGCTTAGCTTCCCCCCTTCTTTTTTTGTTTGAAAGGATCCTTTTTCATATGCTTTTTTTGTTCATACAAAAAATAATTTTTATTCATTTATTTATTGAGGTTTCGGAAAAGTACCTTTGAGTCAGAGACTCCTTTCCAAAGATTCCACGTCACAGAAATCAGATACAAAACAGGTAGTGCATGGACAATTCACCTTTACCAGGGCAAAAAGTAAGCAATAAACACAGAGCAGGGAAAAAAGCTAACAGTTTGATACTTGGAATAATAAGCACAGTTCTTAAACAGTACGTTATTATTACTCAGAAATCCAGCTGGAACTGACAGACTTAAGCTGGAGACTCAATGGGGGAAGGAAATAAGCTGGCAAGGGGCCTTAGTCAGGGAAGGGAGGGTAATCAGTGGCAATCACAGTAATTAGAGGACTGTAGGTGTTCCTTAAGTTGAGTTTTGAAGGTGCCAATTCGGTTTTCATTAGCAAAGGAGGTGGGCAGACCATTCATCCAAGAGGGGGCTCTGTAGCTAAATGACCTTTGGAATTGAGAGGTACGGCAGTGGGGCACTGTGAGGAGCTGCTTAATAGAGCTTCATGTGTGTTTAAGTGCTGGGGCTGAGTGGATTATAGGGGTGAGCCCAGGGGCAGCAAGGCCAAGGGTAACCTTTTTTGACATGAGGCAGGTGTGGTACCTGATTCTATTTTTGAAGTTGAGCCAGTTGGTGTTAATGTATAGCAAGCAAGTGTGGGTGAGATGGTCACAACCCAGGGTAAGGTGGCAGGCTTTATTAAGGGCAAGTCATAGTCTGTATAGGGCTGAGGTGCTCACTGCACTATAGATAAGTAAGCCATAGTCAAGTAGGGAGAGGACCAAAGATGAGACAGCGAGCCTAAGGGCATCTTGAGTGAGACAGGGTTTGAAGCAGTGCAGTATCCCAAGAAGAATGTTGAGGGTGGTGGATAGGAGGTGTATATGCTGATGGAAGCTTAGTGCTGGGTCTAAGGTAATGCCCAGGTATTTAAAGGAGTCCATTAGTTCGAGAGGGGAATGGTTGACAGTTAGTAGAGGGGGCCAGTGTTCTCTCTGGGAGTTCTGTGGGTGGGAGAAGATTATAACTTTCGTCTTCTTATAGTTCAGTATGAGGCGCTGTGAGGAGAACCAGTTTTCAGCATCATTAAAGGAGATTTGAAGGGAGCGATGGAGTTGAGATGGGTCTGAGTTGGTGGCGTATAGGACAGCATGATCTGTGTAAAGTAGCAGGTTGTCTGTGCAGGACATGGAAGGGAGTTAAGGAAAATGCAGAAGAGCAGCGGCCCTAGGATGGACCCGTGATGGATGCCAGAGAGAATGGGCAGAGAACTGGAAAAGGTGTTACCTATCTTGACCTGCTGGAATCAGTTTGTGAGGTAGTCAGTGAACCAGAAGAGGGCATCCCAGGAGAAATCGAAGTTGGAAAGAGTGGTTAGTAAGAGAGAGTGGTTGACAGTGTCAAATGCCTTAGTGAGATCAATGAAGACAGCACCAGTGATGTGGCCCCTGTCTAAGGCAGAGTGAATATGGGCAGTGAACTCCAGGAGGGCAGTAGTGGTACTCTGCCCCTTGCAGAAGCCATGTTGCTGTTTGCAGAGAAGGTTGTATTTCTTGAGGTGGTCGGTGAGCTGATCAGAGACAATATGCTCTAGGGACTTGGAGAGGGGAGGGAGGGAGGATGGAGATGGGGAGATAGTTGTTGGTGTTGATACAGTCCCTGTTTTTAAATACCGGTGTAATGGAGGCAGATCTCCACTGGGAGGGGAACTTCCCCTGACACAAGGAGCAATTTAGAATATGTGTGAGGGGGTTGAGTACCTCCTGTAAGGTGAGTCGTAGGAGTTTCAGGTCTAAGGAGTCACTGCTATAGCGGAAGTAGCTGAGGGCTTTTCTTAGGTACAGCTCTGCCGCCTTTGGAGTAATGCAGTGTAGATGGAAGAGAGGTTTCTGTGGGGGGAGAGGAGGGGGCAAGTTGAAGGTGGGTCAAAAAAATTAGGAGGTAGGACCTGGCTGAGGTTTGTGAAAGTGTCATTGAAGGCTGTTGCTATACATGTAGGATCAGTGGTCAGACAACCATCAACTAAGATCTGGTTGGGAACAGTGTTAGGGATTTTGCCACAGATATTCTTAATGTTGTTCCAGAAATGCTGCCCTGAGCCCCAGGTGGCGGTAAGGGATGACTTAAAATATGTAGCTTTGGCTCTGCGCAAAGCCCACGTGCATTTATTTCGGGCCTCCCTATACTTCTGCCTGTTGGTCGACAGGCGTGACTCATTGGAGAGGTGCCAAAGAGAGTCTCTAGTCAGCATCAGTGCCAGAAGGTGGTTCGAGATCCAAGGCATGGGGTTCCCTTTGACCTTCCTTTTAGTGAGTGGGGAAAACTTGTCACAAATAGTGTTAAAGGAATGAATGAAGAGGTCAAGGGCTCTGTCAGGGTCCAGGCTATTCATTATGGAGGACCAGTCCAAATTATCGAGATGCACTTTAAGGAGGGCCAGCTTGCCAGGGCCAAGTTGGCGAAAATGTATTATTGTGGGAGGAGATTGAGGTGCTTTGCTGGACCAGGTGCAGCGCACTGGTGAGTGGTCACTAAGGGCATTTGGGAGGACGGAAGTGCTAGTGACTTTGTGAGGTTGGTTGGTGAAGACCAGATCCAGCAGCGAGAAGGACCCTGTGCTCTGATTCAGTCGGGTGGGGGATGTGACTACTTGCATTAGATCATGGGCAGTGGCCTCATCGATGAAAGGTGCAGTAGTTTTACCTAGCCAATTAATATTGAAGTCCCCAAGTAAGATCTTTTCCATATGGGATGGGTGGGAGGCCTGGTGGGACAGTACTGAGTGGAAGGTTGCTTTCTGATTCCTGGGAGGTATGTATACAGCAGTGATGAGAAGGGGGGTTTGTGAGTGACTCAGGGAAAGTTTTACTGTGATGACCTGAGGTCCTGGTTCCAATTGAGGGGGTGGAAGTAGCTCTCCGTGTAAGGTGGCCTTAGTGTAAATGGCACAGCCACCCCCGCACTTACCCTTATGGTCAGCTCGGTGAATATTGTAGTTAGGGAGGGTTATTGATGAGTCTGGAATTATGGGAGAGAGTCAGGTTTTCACCCATGGCAATGACATCGGGCTGATGTTGCAGGACCCAGCCCTGGAAAGAATCCCACTTTTTTAATATGCTGCAGACATTAAGGGAGGCAATGCTCAGTCCACCAGGAGGAGATCATGTTGGAGTAGTGGGTGCGTGTGGTCTGTAGTGAGGGTGTATGTTACCAGACATGAGGAGGAGGAGGAGGCACCTGAGGACAGGGTGCCAGGTCAACTTTTTGAGTCAGCGGGATTTGTGGGCAAGATGCCCCTTCAAGGTAAAGAATGTAGGAATGGGGAGGTTAAGTAGGAGGGGGGTAGCCAGGAGAAGAGTGAGGTGCATAGCGGGGTGCCTGTGGCAGGTGTATTTGGTGGCGATGTTTAGAGTGGTAGTAGTGAGCACATAAGGTGGTGTGACTAGGGCGGAGGACATTAGGATTTATTTTAGGGAGGATGGCCAGAGTCACAATACAGGGTAGCTGGCAGGTAGCTGAGTGGTAGTCAGTGTTGTAGGTAGGGTGCAGTATGGGGAGGAACAGAGAGGACAGAGAGAGGGTTAAGAGAAGCATGTTGAAATATAACATCAGATGCAGAGGATCAAAGGACAAGCAGGAGGCTGCTGAGGCTGGCTCAAAGCCCTCTAGTGGCAGAAGGATATAGGATGCCAATGGTAAAGTGGGCTGATTGGTTCACTCTCGCCTAGCTGAGATCCTATAAAAAGGAGAGCAGACCAAGGGTGGTGGAGGGGGCGGTGGGGAGCCGATGTTTTAGCATCAGCGGGGGGACAAAAAACACAGACAGTCTAATATGAGTCCAGATGGAGCTGTTCCACATGGCGTCAGCTCCGTTATTGTACCTGATGCTTTCAGGGGGTGGAGGAGGGTGACCAGTCCAGGCCCTCACGACCTCCTCGGCGACCAGCTGATGCTGCTGAGAAAGGAAGGAGACAACAAGCAAGAATTTATTTATCCCTTCATACAGAAAAAGATTTTGGTCTTAGTTTTTTTCCACATTTCATTTTTCATTTGAAGGGATCCTTTTTCATATGTGTTTTTGGCATCATAGGAAAAATTATTCCTTCCTCCAAAAAAGGATTTTGAACTTTGTTTTTTTCCTCTTCAACATCGCCATCCCTGTATTTTGTTACTGCTTCCCTGACATCTAGTGGCACCCCCCACCCTCCGATCACTGTCCCTATATTTTGTTACTGTTTCCCTGGTGTCTAGTGGCACCTCCCATCCTACAATTGCCATCCCCAGTATTTTTTTACTGTTTTCCTGGTATGTAGTGGCACCCCCCAACCTCCGATCACCGTTCCCATATTTAACTAATGTTCTGATCACTGTCCCCATATTTAATTAGTGTTTCCTTGTTGTCTAGTGGCACCCCCACCACTCAGTTACTTTCTTTATATTTAATTAATGTTTCCTTGGTGATTACTGGCACCACTCACCCACCAGTTGCTGTCCCCTGTATTTTGTTACTGTTTTCTCTGATGTCAAGTGGCACCCCCACACTCTGATCACCTTTCCCGTATTTAATTAATATTTCCTTGGTATCTAGTGACACCCCTCACCCTCTGATAGCTGTCCCTGTATTTTGTTACTGTTTCTCTGCTGTCTAGTGACACCCCCAACCCCACCCTTCAGTCACTGCCCCTATATTTTGTTACAGTTTACCTAGTGCCTAGTGGCACTTCCCACCCTCCAATCACCATCTCCCATATTTTGTTACTGTTTCCCTGGTGTCTAGTGGTGCCCCCATCCTCTGATCACTGTCCCTGTATTTAACTATTGTTCCAATCACTGTTCCCATATTTAATTAATGTTTTCTTGGTGTCTAGTGGCACTCCCAACCCTCTGATCTCCACCCCCATATTTTGTTACTGTTTTCCTGGTGTCTAGCGGCACCCCACACCCTCTGATCATTGTCACCCTATTTAATTCACATTTCTATGGTATTTAATGGCAGCCCTCACCCTCCAGTTGCTGTCCCCTGTATTATGTTACTGTTTCCCTGGTGTCTAGTGGAACCCCCAGTCTATGATCCATGTCCCTATATTTAATTAATGCTTCTCTAGTGTCAAGTAGCACTCCCACCCTCTGATCACCATTCCTGTATTTAATTAATGTTTCCCTGGTGTCTAGTGGCACCCCGTACCCGCCAATCACCATCCCCATAATTTGTTACTGTTTTCCTGGTGTCTAGGGGCATCCCCAGCCTCCGATTGACATCCCTCTATTTTGTTACTGTTTCCCTGGTGTCCAGTGGCACCCTCCACCCTCTGATCACCATCCCCATATTCAATTAATGTTTCCCTGGTATCTAGTGGCACCATCCACCCTCCAATTGCCATCCCCATATTTTGTTAATATTTCTCTGGTGTCTAGTGGCAGCCCCACTCTCTAATTGCCACCCCTGTGTTTTGTTACTGTTTCTCTGGTGTCTAGTGGCACCATCCACCCTCTGATCACCATCCTCATATTTAATTAATGTTTCCCTGGTGTCTTGTGGCACCATGCACCCTCTGTTTGCCATTTCTCATATTTAAGTAACCTGTAATAAAGAAAACCATCCCTCAGTGTTTTTTTAACCTGAAAAGAAAATGGTCCATCACAGATCTGACCCCCACCCCACCCTCCCCTGAGCACCAACCATCCTGCACCCCCACACACGCACACCCTCACTCACTCACCAGAACAGGTCCCTGGGTGAAGATTCACTCCTGTATCAAAAACACATCTTGCTGCTGGAACCGCCAGCTGCAATATGAGAAACGAAGGTAAGTGCGGTTCGATATATTTCAGTGGTGTTTTTAACTGTGATGCATAAGTTTCTCATTTTTGCATATTTTTAACCCCAGTTTTCACCATAGCATTTTTGGGACCCCACCTCATGACCAATGACAGTGGAATTATGCAAGTCAAGCCAAAAGGTGATTTTGTGGTTGCAGTTTTGGGTGGGATTTCAATATTTTCACAGCCCTTGTTCATGAGGTGGGGTCATAGGAAGGCTATGTTGAAAATTTACAGTCAAAATATGTAACAACAGCAAAGTTATGTGCATATTTATTTATTTATTTAAAAGTTTTACCAGGTGAGCATACTAAGCTGACTACCGCTTGATTTCAGACGTGACCTGGGGGAGGGGGAGACAGGGAGTCAACAACAGAGTTTAAATACAACAATAGTACAACAGCAATACAAGGTACAATCAGCACTGCATGAGTACAGTACATACTGAGTACAGAAATATAGGTGATTTGATACATACATCATAAACATTGTAGAAATTGGTATTTAGAGATACACTGAATATAGCACAGTATTATGAAATACACAGTAAGACTAGGCATATGTTGAAATGTTACTACTCTCACTTGTAATTTTGGTAATTTTAAGTATTTTGACCCAAAATTTTTAACATACCCAATTTTTACACCACCTCACGCACGTGACAGCTGCCATTTTTCAAATCCTGGCCAAGATGCGTTTGCACACCTATGGCACAGAATGACATTTCAATGCCATGGAATGCTGTTTTGGTGGAATTTGAAAATGTTCAATACTGGGTTAATGAAATGGGGTAATAAGAAAGCTATGCTGACAATTTGGTTCCTGTTTTGGCACAAATGCAAGTGCAGGGTCCAGAGCAATATACATGTATACATCTATGAAGGGATGGGAGCACAGGGCCCAGAGGGCCCTGTGATCCCACAGGCAAAAGAGGATACGATTATACTATCTTAAAAAGTAAGGAAATTCTTTGCAAAAACTGCATTAATGCAACAGTAAAGGTTCAGATTAAACCAATGAAAGCAGGGAATTGTGATGCTAAGGTTTCAAACCCTAACACCCCTTAAGTGAATGAGGGGTGGAGTCCTCCTTGGGGTTGTCAACCCTAGCACTCACCCCATTCTATACACTCATAAAACATACACACGTGTCTCCATTACATCTCAGCTGTTTTGTTACTGCAATGGGGTGAGTGTAGGATTGACAACCCCAAGGAAGACTCTACCCTTCATTCACTTCAGGGGTGGGGTATATATATATTTCAGAAACTGGGGCATATATCATATAATTGCAAAATGAATAGGAATAAGGGAAGAGCGCAGAGAAATGGAATGGGGAGGCACATGGGGAGGCAATTAATGACTTATGTGGAAAATGCAGTCCCTGTTAATGCCACTGCTTTTATTTACCCTGTCTTTATTAATGGTTAAATAACAGAGGGGTTAAGAGACACAGGTGCTTCCTTTTCAATGGTGAAGCAGAACTTAATTGAAGATTAACAAATTCTGACAGGTCAGGATTCTAGGATTCGGGTAGTGACTGGCTTTGTGGACTCATTACCTATGACAAGGGTTTTCGTAAGCTGGAAAGGTGGTCAATGGATTCAGGAGAAGGGAGTAGTATTGGATTAAACTGATGGTATGATTATGGGCAATGATGTTGACTGCAGAAAATTAATGTCTATATTATTACTCGGAGTCAAGCTTTGGGGACTAGACCATGGTGGCTTTTATTTCCCTACCTATAATGAGTGAACTGTTCCAGAGGTTAGTTGCAGACATTGTGGAGCCATGACACACCCCATTTCACACACAACCAAGATGTGGTCATGGACTATTAGCCAAGTATCCTGAGGCTACAACCATCTCCTTAATAGTGGTGGGGAAGGTGGCTAATGAATTTCTTAGAATATTTAGCTGAGTGGGATTTCCCTAGGAGATTCTGTCAGACCAAGGCACCAATTGTGTGTCTGCCCTTATGACAAGTCAGTGTGAGAAGTGTGGAGCATGGCAAGCCAGATCCTCTCCATACCATCCCTGTATTAATGGTTTAGTTCTATTTATCTATTTATTTATTTATTTATTATTATCTCGGATTACAAACCTTTGAGCTCATTTACAAAGGCTCCACATCAGAGTGAGAACAAAGCAACAGGTACAATAAATACAGTGGATGGTACAATGACCTGTTGTAATTATAAACAAACAGCAGAAATATACACATAACAAGATCAGGTGACTTTATAAAATGATAATAGATGAGGAACAAGAGTTATACAAAGACAGGCAAGTTATGGCTAGAAAAACAGAACAATGGAAGTAATGCATGAAAGGGAGGGGAAGGGCGGTAGATAGGAAGTGACAATGGGAGGGGGACAAGAGCCACCAGAGAATGGCTTTGTAGGACAATGCAGGAAAAAGTAATGTAGATAAGTGCCGGGGGGGGTAAGGGAAGAAGTGAGGAAAGGTAGGGTGCAACAGGAGATGGATACTGGTGAGGGAATTAATGGATGGCAAGGAAGCTACAGGGAAGGAACATGAGGGGGAGATGGAGAGGAGACAAGGAGAGGGAGGGTTGGAGGTGAAGTGCACAGGGTAAGTGCCTAAGTTGGATTGATGGTTGGTAGGGAGAAGTTGGGGTAACCAAGTAAGTACATAGGTTGGAATTGGTGGGTGGTACGGTGCTGGGAAGGATGGGTGTGGTGGGAACAGGGAGTACATAAATAGTGTAGAGTAGTCATAATAAGAAAAGTAAGTGGGCAGGGAAGGATTGGGATAAGGGTAAGAGAGGAAGGTTGGGGTGGAAGGAAAAGTTGGAGGGGAAAACAAAAGGAGGATGGGGATAGTGAGAAGAGGAAGTGGGATGGGATGTTGAGTAGGAGCATAGCATTGCTACGGTAGACGTGAGGACAGGAAAGGTGAAAACAGGCGGGGGTGGATTGAGATAAGTCATGGGGGATGGCAGGGAGGACAGAGAGAGAGGGGCAGGGCAAAAGCATTGAAAGGCGCTAGGCAGGAAGGTGAGGGGAGGAGAGGGGTGATGAGGAGGGGTGGGGAGTTAGTCTGAGCAATAATATTTCCCTCGGTCATACTGTATAGGTGCACTTTGAGTTCTTTTTAGAACTGACCAGGTTTGGAGTTATTTATGATGCTGTAGGGAGTTTGTTGAGCCAAAGCAGAGTCTTATACAAGAAGGTTCTTTGGACCAGGGCAGTACGGTGAAACGGGATGTGCAATGGGTTCCTGGCCTTGCCTCTGGTTTGATGTGAATTATATGCCAGTTTGAGTAACCACTGGATGAATTTCGGGATCAGGCCTAGTAAGACTTTCTTTCCTAGGGCTTGTTAATGGATTCTCCCTTGTAGGTTTAGCCACTTAGACTGAGTGTAGAGATCACAGGTATGCATGATGGCACCTGCACTAAGCACTAACCTACAGGCCTTGTTTAGCACAGTTCTCACTCATTAATAGTTCAATTCCAGATTTAAAACTTTTTAATATTTTTTTTCTGTGTGCCTCCTATATATGCTTCATCTAAAAGTCAACGGGGCAAGTAAACAGACATTGTTTATTGCTGATCGATGACACTGGATGTAGGGACTTATAATATACATAGAATGGAGCCTTGCCAGCTATGGGAAGGCCAGTCCACAATGCCCCCCTAACTGTAACTGCAACTATCCTTCACAATAGGAGGTAATAACGATAATGCATGGTTCATTAAAAACAAGGCCCCTAATTAACATGGATAGCTGCAGATTCAAGCTGACCTAAACCAATTGGAATCTTGTAGAAGTTTCTAGCAGAAAGTTGGATGGACTTTTCAAGTGATTTGGCTAGATAGGCTGGCGCTGAGCAGTATATCCATATTGGTCTTGGCTACAGCAAGCAGATTTGGAGCAACACGATACTGGATGCCAACTTAGCCAAAAGAGGAGTTAGTGGTCTTTCAAATTCTGGGCATTGGCTGATAAAGATCTGTATTTTCCTAAGAAAACTCGGGGGGGGGGTAAGAAAAACAAACTTAAGGAAGTGTTAGTGAGGTGTTTCTTATGTATAACTGTTTATGTTTCAAATGGCATATTGTTTTAATTTTCTAGTGCTGCAGTTTTTTTAATTTTCTGTATATCTAATTCAGTAAAAACATATTTATATGTAATATGAAAGTGTAACTGGTATATTTTAATAAGAACATGTGTTCTATTTTTATTGGGCAATTCTATGATCCGTGTCTGGAATAAATTCTACCTTAAAAAGTAAAAGCTGTGTATAATAAAAAGTGGGTGGTGAGGTAACCTAGAGCAACTATGGCGGTTCTTATGCCCAAGAGACCTTGTTCTGTGTGAGCAAGAGCTTGTGGTGAGACTCAAAAGAAGTAGCCCAAAAAGAGTTGTGACCAGATTGGCAGTGTGCTAATGTGTGTCAGTCCCAGATCACACCACCCTGGGCATTTTGGGTTGAGTTGTGACTCCAAGTTCCAAAGCTCATTTCAACAGGCAAACATATTTTGATGGAGAACAGAAGTGACCTTTCATGAAATGTCTAAAATATTTTAAAGGCATTACACTTTGGCCCCCTACTCCTGGCCTTTGAGATCTTGGACTCTGTATCCTTTGTCACCCTCTGCTTGCAGCTGGAAATCTACTATCTGTTTACAGTACAAAAAAAAAAGCTATTCCAAAGTCAGGATGTCAGTCTGAATGTGAAGCAGCACTTGTTAACCACCCACATATACCAGTCCCATGCATATTTGTTCCCAGAGGGTGGCTAAGTTTTTCAGTTAACCGAGCTCATAATCTGGACCACAAAAGTCATCTTCAGTGTCAGTCAGACTGCTTATAATAACACCAGCTCTGGCTGACATCATTAATGATAGAACTGGATTTTACTACACAAAGGAAAGTAATTTTCCTCCTGCTTCTGGCAATATGAATTTGTATCTAATGCAATCAGATTTTCTTTTTTTGTAGTGTCAGAGCTCTATGTAGTGCTGATAAATGTTATGTTTGAGGAGGATTTACATATAGTGGGACCGATTTTCCTAACATCATTTATAATACGAAAATAAATTTAGCACAGAAAATAGAGGAGCTAGTAATTTATGGAAAACACTAGCTTTCAGCATTTAGCCATTTTTTTGGGTATTGTTCAATTTCTACTCCTGCATGTGTGTAATTGAAAAGTTGTAGTAAGCCTAAAAGACAGATAGCTCACTAATGTTGGTTGTATAGAATTATTCTAAACATAGTGGCACAGATATTCAAAGCTCTGCGTGGTGCACAAACCGTTTGTGTGGGTTTAGTGCAGGATTAGCGTGGGTCTGCCATATTCAAAAGGCCAAATAGCACGTGCAAAATGCATTAGTGCCGGGCAAACCATAATTATATGCAAGGGGCAAAGTGAACATGAATACAGGTGCTATAAGATATTCAGCGACTAGCGCCACACTAAGGTGTTTAGTGCGACTTAGCACGACCCATAGCACAGTACAAATTATTACCCAGGAAAAGCTAGTCTTAACCCTGGGCAAACAGCTTTGTGCAACATTGTTGCTTTGCACGGTGTTTGCGGGGCTTTTGCGTGGCTTGTGAGGCCCTAACATATGATTATGACACTTAGAAAATGTCAGACATGGAGGACACATGCTGCTCACTGATGGCACCACCATGATGCCAACAGCTGCCACCAGTCCCTGCCAAGTACTGGCAGTAAGGGGTGATCTGGCCCACAAGTGACATCATGGTAGTGTGACCATACAGCACACACCTGCAGACCATATGTCTGTGGTGACCAACAGATGCCAGCACACACATGCAGCACTGTGGGCATGGTGGCCATTGAGGGGAGGGTGTACGGGTGGCCAGATGTCACCACAGCCCAGGCGTGTCCACAAGGTTGGGACACATCACGCAGTGCACATGGGCCAGTAGTGGGAATACCCCACCACCTGTGTGCCTGTCGGATCTTACGTGCTCCCCCAGCCACATACCGCACAACTGTACAAATGCCACAGCACACACAGCCGGCCATGTATATGTCACTGTGGGCATCCCATGCCACAGGTGCAGCATCTGTGGATCACACAACAGTGTAACAGTACTGTCCACTGTCAGTAATCACCTGCAAGCTGGGCCTGTCACTGTGTACAGTGCAGTGGTCATCACTGCCCTACATACCATAGGCATTGCTGTGTCCCTTACACAACCGACCCCTTGCTACTGTAGTGTCTGCTGTGCACTGTAGCATGATCTACACTGTGACAGTTGCATGCAGCACCACCACCACCTGTGCCTTGCTGTGTTGTCCCCTGGGGTATAATATGTTATGCTATGCTGTACTGTTCACATGTAGCCTGCAGCTATCATCATGCACTGCCTGACTGACCTACAGGTGGAGCTGCAGTCGGACCTGGCCAGCCCCTGTACTTCAAGACTGACCTACAGGTGGAGCTGTGGTACCCTGCAGTAACACTGGGCAAACTGCATGCAAATCAGGACATAATGGGATGCTAATGTGGCTGTTTGCCCAGAAACTACCTAAGTAGGCTCATTTGCATGTCACTTTTGAATATGGAAAAGTTTACCACTGGGCAAATGCATTTGCACCGGGCAAACAGCTTAACTCTGCTCTAATCCCGTGCAAATACGTTAGCTCCGTACAAACGGTTTGGGAAATATTATACTATTTTGCACACTGTACTTTCCCATAGGCTGCTCCCTGCAGCTGTTCTGGGTCCACGCATTTGCTGGAACACACATTGGCCACATAGGTCTCCTCTACCTACCTTCATGTCACTGTGCACTGTGTTGCTGTTGCAGTCTGCACATCCTGGTTGCTATATTCAGACCTGTCTTATTCTAGGGTTATGTTTGCCCTGCACTCCCAGCCCAGTTTGCCCAGCCTCTTTCCCATGCTATATTCAGAGGCTGTTTGCCCCGGGCTATTCCTTTTGAATATAGCTTGCTTTGTGCTCCAGGCTAACTTTGCCCACTGGGCAGTGCTAATTTAGCCCCGGAACAAAGTTTTGAATATCTGGTCCAATGGCTTTAAATATGTTTCCTAGGTTTCTGACATTATCATTTTTGGACTTTTAATTTCTTTTTTCACCTAAGCTAACACTTTTTCATTTGCATTTTAAAAAATATTTTATTGTCAGAAAGCCCACCTGCTATGTTTGTTAGCATGGAAAACACTGTGATATAAAGTAAATAAATCCAACAGGAGGTGGCCCTATTCTCATCAAAACATTTTCTATAGATTTCATATATATTTTGGCAAAAGCATACTGTAAAGCTAGGAAAGACATAATTTAAATACAATCTCTTGTCAATGTTACCAAATGAATTATATTAGCAAAATTACATATTGAAGTTAAAAAAACAGCTAAATGAAAAGCATTAGGTGATATGTTTTGCAATTATGCATACTGACGTAAACCTAAACTGTAGCAAAGCACTGATTAAATGCATATCCTCCTAACACAGATCATCACTGGTGATGCATGCAAATTATATTGGCAAAAAAAGAGGTTAGCTTGTCTTAACAGTGGTACTATTAACCCTTAGTCCTTGAGTTGTTTCTAGTTTGAATTTAATTTATATGATGAGTTGCCATCTACAGAATTTGCTAACAGAATTGGTTTTCAGGTGTCAACAAGTATAAGCTTGATGACTCTTGTGGTCATGTGTGTTCTTTTCTGGCTTTGCTCAAGTTTAAGGTTACATTCAGTCAAGGTGAACGGGCTACATGATGCCATTGGTGATGTCAGTGATAGGGTGTTTAGGTCTAAAAATAGTGTTTCAGACCTACACAAGTCTAGGTTTGTTTTCCAGTTCAGAACATTCTTTATTTCTCACTACAGTTTATGTACTGTCATGTGACAGAAATTTTAAGATGCCATTGCTGATGGCTGGCCTGCTGGTGCAGCGGCAAGGCATCTGCTTGTGATGCCAACATCCTGGGTTTGTTGTCAGACTCGGAAGTCAAATGGCCGGCTGGGGGGAGAGGGATTGAGCGTCCCAGGGACTGCTCTCCTTCTCCAGGGGGAGAGGGTAAGAGTGTCCGGCACTATGCGGACCTCTGGTTGAGGCTGGGAGTACTGTCATGGCTGGTGTCACACATTAAGGGGGTGAGGCAGACTCTGGAATCATTGCACATCCCTGCCCCCAGGAGAAACTCCTCACAAGAAATGCCAGCCCACTAATGACATCCTCTGTCTCTGCCACTGCTCCCCCTGCAGACCGGGGGAGGTCCCACTCCCATGGCCCTGCCCTGTGGGGCAAACCAGGGCTAAGAGACTGAGTTCCTTGAGGAGGGGCTGCCCACCCTGTGGCCCCACCCAGGGGGGTAAGTCTGGGGATGGGGGGGCTGGTGAGCAGTGCAAGGAGACCAGAACCTCTGGTGCCAGAGGGAAAAAGGAAACAGTAAAAAAAAAAAAGATGTCATTGTTAATATCAGTGATGAGCTTCAGCATGGTTTGAAGCAAATTTTATGAACATTGAACTGTTACTTATATGTTGCCATCAACTTTATTAGCTGAGACTTTGAGGCTTGTCTAGGTCTGAATGCAACTTGTTGGGAAGTGTTACTTCAAACTGAAAAAGAGTTCATTATTAAACATCACTGCAGCTGTGTATGGAGGTATGCACTCAGTGTAGGATATGTTTTTCAATAGCATGGATATCTTGTGTAGAAGCTTTCTGTCTCATGTATAATACTAACACATCAGTAGAGCACCAGGGCAATAGTTGGGAGGGAGCCCTGGTTTGATTCCAAATATATAACATTTTCTTTTCTTTCTTGATACAATTTATGTTGTTAGTATAAATCTCTCTATAGAAACCTTCTGTCTTACGACTTGGAAAGATAGTATATTGGATGAGCACCAGAATGGTAATTGGGAGGGGCCTGGGTTTGATTCGTAGTTGTGAACACTTTTTCTTTCTCACTACAATATATGTTGCTAGCATGCATCTCATGTCTCAACACCTTCTGCCTCACCATGTGGTATGATAGCTCATGGACAGCACACCAGGGCAGTAATTGGGAGGGGCCTTGGTTCAATTCCAATTCTGTAACATTTTTTTTTTCTCTATACAGTTTATGTTGCAAGCATGCATTTCTCTCTAGAAACCATCTGCCTTACCATGTGAAAAGATAGGACAAGGGCAGAGCAACAGACTGTAGCTGGGAGGAGGCCTGAGCCTGATTCTCAGTCTGGAACATTTTTTTCCTTTTCACTAAAATTTCTGCTGCTAGCTTGCATTTCATTCTAGAAATCTTCTGCCTCAATATGTAGAATGACAGTACAGTGGCATAGGACCAGAACAGTATTTGAGAAGGGGGCCTGTGTTTAATTCCCAGTTGTGAACATTGTTTCTCATTACAGTTTATGTTGTTAGCATGCATTTCTTGTGTAAAAACCTTCTTTCTCAACATATGGAATGTTAACACAGTAGCAGAGCACCAGGGCTGTAGTTGAGAGGGAGCATGGATTTGATTCCAAGTCTGGAAAATATTTTTTTCTTTCTTAATATAATTTATGCTGTTAGCTTGCATCTCTCTCTCTCTCTCTCTTTCTCTAAAATCTTTCTATCTCACCATATGGAATGATATCACAGTGGCAGAACATCAGGTCAGTAGTTGGGAAAGGTCCTGGGTTCAATTCCCAGTCTGGAAATTGTTTTCTCACTAAAATGTATGTTGTTATCATGCATCCCTCTCTAGAAACCTGTCTCTCCATGTGGAATGATTGCATAGTGGCTGAGCACCAGGACAATAGTTGAAGGGAGTGGCTGTGACAACCAGTCTGAAACACGTTCTTTTTTTATTACAATTTATGTTAGCATGCATCTTTCTCTCTAGAAACCTTCTAACTCTCCATGATGAACAGTAGCACATTGGCAGAGCACCAGGACAGTAGTTGGGAGGGGGTCTGGGTTCAATTCTACAATGTAAACATTTTTCTTTCTCATTACAATTTATGTTGCTATCATGCATCTGTTGTGTGAGAGAAATGATTAGATGTCATTGCTAATATCAGTGATAGGGCTTTCAGCTTTGGAGTAGGTTTTCAGACCATGGAACTGTTTGTGACCCAGTAACAAAGAACATGGAAAACATAACTGTTCCAATCCATCAAGATTAATCAATCAGAAAAGACAGTAGTGGAGGCTCATCAATCACAGAACATGAGACTTTTTGTTGTTGGAAAAAAAAAATCATGCTGAATCTAGAGACCCTAGTGCAGGAACTTGTCATGTTAAAAAGTCAGAGTCTGTGTATTGTTTAGGGTATGCTTGTTTATTTTATTAGGTGTATATGTGTGCATATATGTGTCTGTATAGGGGGGAAAGATGGTGGCCAGGCTGGGCTGCTGTCTGTTTAGGCTGCAGTTGAGCTCTTAAAAACCAGTAAATCCCTTTTCCTTATGCCTTTGTGCACTTTAAGATTATAGTAGGGAGAATCCTTATCTGCGCTGGAAGTGACTGACTGACCAGTGCAAAGTTTTAAGTAATTATTTTACTAAATCTATTTGTATAGGTAAGTGTTACTAGTAGTTAGGCTCTTGAGATATAGGGTGAAAGGTTAGATAGGGTGGTGAGTGAGTTAGTATAAGAATAGTTTTTTGTTAATTTTTAGAAAGGAACCACTGGTGTGCTGCTGAAGAACTGGTAATTTCATTTACCTGTTGCCACTTAGTTGTACTGGCACCTGCAGCTTGAGAGAGACACTGGTTGAGAGTTCAGTGGGGTGTGTGAAGCTGACCTGGAGTCTTGGTGTGGATACTACTGAATTGGAGCTGGTTTTGTTGCCTTCTGCCTGAAGTGATTGGGAGTGAAGCAGCTTTGCCTGCAGGTACCAGTCGGGTTTCCCTGAAGGTCAGAGGCTGTAGTCCACTAAGAAATCAGAGAACAAGCAAGGTTGCTTGCTGATTTAAGATCCTACATTGCTGAATAGAGGCTTGGCTTCTGGCTATGCTCCTGGACTGCTTGGGAGAGGCATTATCGATTCCCCTAGTACAATACTCTTTTAGTTGACTGGCAGGATACCGACTCATGTGGAGATCTACTATTCAAAGGAACTCTGGGGTTAGAGCACCATTTTTTCTGTTTGGTAACCTGGAGAACTGCGTGGTTAGAGCACGGTTTTCTGTTCTGCAGTTTTCTTCACAAACTGTTCCCTCTGTTATCATTCAGGCACTGGTGAGAGCATTGCTGAAGGCATCTCTCAAAATAAACTTATACTATGCTTTGGCATGCAGAGCTAAATTTTACCTTTTATTCTGGACTTTGGGACTTCTTTAGCAGCACACTGCAGGGATTCCTCTATTGCATATTTTTACTGACTGAGGGGTTGGGAGGGTTGTGTGAGTGTGTTAGGTAGTTCTTTTTAATGCTGTTGATTGAGTAGTTATATTATTGTAGTGTTATTGGATGTCTGGTGGTTGTCTGTGTAGGATTATGGTGTGTGAGTATTTTTATCTTAATTTAACTTAGCTAATTCATAGGCTTATTTTAAAGTGGGTTTGGTTTAATTTAAATTGGTGCTTTTTAACTGGCTGAACAACAGTCTGAAGATGTGCACTGGTCTCAGACCTCAGTGGATTATCTAGCCATCATCCTGCTGCTTGACCTCTAGCCTTTCACTGACCTTCCTCGATCAACTACAGTGTTTAGGCACTCTAGGGAGGTCAGGATTGAGAGAAGGCAGAATGGTAGGCAGTTGGGTGCTGGGGATATAGTGTGGGCAAGCCATATTGGGGTGGTCAGGACAAGGAGGTACCCTGGGGCTAAATGGGGCCTTGAGAGAGGCCAGACATATTTGGCACCCATACCCAGGGCTCTCATTGAACTATGTGGACAGGTAGCCATTGGGCTGGCAACCTCCACCAATCCCCTTCAGGTGGTTCTATGCAATGCCAGATCGATCAGGAACAAGACTGCAATTATTGCAGACATGGTTTCCTCAATTGATCTGGCTTGCATTACAGACACCCGGTTGGGGGATGACGTGGGTCTAGTTTTGGAGGCGTCAGTCCTGGATGGGTTCTCCATAGTGCACTGCCCTAGGAGAGAACATGGGGGAGGGGTGATCATCTGTTTAAGATCTGACTTTAACTGCTCTGTGTACCCAGTGGGTTCCACTTTGTTGTTTGAATGTGTGTCCATACAGAGGAGCCCAGGTGCAGGTTGCAGAATCCTTCTCTTATACCGGCCTCTAGGGTGCAAGGTGGAATTTCTGCAGGAAGTCACAGACTTTGTCAACAACAGTTTGTTGGAGTCACCCAGATGGTTCATTCTGGGTGACTTCAATACCTGGATCAATGATGAAGTCTCGCATTTTGGTCATGACTTCCTCTAGATGATGACTTCCCTGGGCCTTGTACAAGCTGTTGTTTCTGTGACCCACTGCCATGGTCAAGCCTTGGACTTAGTGTTCTCACTGGGGCTTGAGGTCACCAACCTCAGGATTGATCCAGTCACTTGGTCGGATTACTGCATGGTAGAGTTCTCATTTGCCCCCTCCCATTAGTCCTTACCCTGTATGGATGGTCCACTACTGCCTTTTGAAGGGGTTGTCCCCAGAGGGACTGATGTCAGTACTAGATCTATGTGGTGTGAGTGTTCCCTGTGTGACAGGTACAAGTGAGGCAGTGGCAGCCTACAGTAGTGCTGTCTCCAAGGTGCTGAATTCTTTTGCACTGGTCTATATGACCCTGGTCTTCTCTATTGAGACCTCCATGGTTTGATGGGGCTGTCAAGGCGATGAAGACCAGGGGTTGGAGGTTGGAGTGCTGTTAGCAGAGGTATTGGTCCGAAGAGGAAAAATTGGCTTTGAGAATTTATTACAGTGAACATCAAAGGGAAATCAACCATAAGAAGGCAGTGTTCCTCTCTGGGGAGATTGCTGCAGGAAAGAACAGACCTTTTCTGTTTTTTTGTGCTGTAGACAGGCCACTCCATCTTGCCTGTCTGCAACCGAAAACAGCATCTTCAGTCACTCAGTGTGAGGAGTTTGCTCTGTTCTTCTCTGACAGGGTGTCCTTCATTATGGATGAGATCTCTCAAATGGGGCAGCTGCAGCCCTGCAGTGGTGAGTCAAGTATGTATTGTGGCACTCCTAATGTCTGGAGCAAGTTTAAGACAATTGGAGTGGCAGAGGTTTGTAAAGTGATTTTGAAGCTGCAGCCCATGTACTGTGAACTGGACCCGGGTCCGACATGCCTCTTAAAGGAATGTGTTGAGTCCGTTGTTCCAGTGTTGGCTAAGATTGTCCAGTGTTTGCTTTTGGAGGGATATTTTTCAGTGCCCTGAAAGGGGCACCAGTGAGACCCCTCCTAAAGAAATCATCTCTCGACCCTGACATCTTGGCAAATTATAGACCAATTTCTAACCTCCCATTTTTGGGTAAGGTCATTGAGAAAGTAGTGGCTCTGCAGCTCGAGGCACACCTCACAGCCTATGACATCTATGATCCCTTTCAGTCTGGGCTCAGTTCCAAGCACTGCACCAAAACAGCATTAGTCAGAGTGCAAAGTGATCTCCTCATGGTGAGAGATAGAGGAGATCGGTCAGTACTTAATTTCTTCGATCTCTCCTCCTCATTTGATACTGTGGAATATGTAATGTTGCTGGATCACCTAAGGGAGCTCTTTGGACTCACTGGTACTGTCATCAATAGGTTTGAGTCCTTCCTCACAAGCAGGATGCAGAAGGTAGTGATAGGGAGTTTCTCCTTCTGCCTGAATCCCTGCCATATGGAGTTCCCCAGAGTTTGATCCTGTCACCTATGCTGTTTGCAGTGTACATGCTTCCTCTGGGTGAGATCATTAGATGGTACAGTTTGGGTTTTCTCTGTTATGCAGATGATGCCCAGCTGTACATATTATTTACACCCTGGACAAGAGGCACCATAGAGGTGCTAAATAAATGTCTGGCTGAGATTCAGGACTGGATGTCCTCTAGCTGGCTGAGACTCAACCCTGACAAGATGGAGGTGCTAGTACTGAGGTTATACCTTGTCCCCACTCCATTGGCTGCATCTACCAAAGTAAAAATCTGAGTGTCATCCTTGATGATGGACTGACACTTGAGGCTTAGGTGTCATCTGTCATTCAGAGTGGATTTTACTACCTGAGGAATGTTTCCCGGATCAAAGTTTTGATTCTGCCTGATGACCTGCCCTTACTGGTACATGCTTTGTGACATCTAAACGTGACTACTGTAATGCTCTTTATCTCAGGGTCAGTGGGGTGGGGTCTCTGGTGCTTGCAGCTGGTGCAGAATGCAGTGGCCAAGTTGCTGATGGGCCTTCTGAAGTCTTATCATGTGACCCTGGTTCTGTGTGATCTGCATTGGCTGCCAGTTAGGTGGAGAATCATCTTCAGGGTGGTCTTGCTCACCTATAAGACCCTATACAGATAGGGCCCTGTCTACCTGAGTGTCCTTCTGACTCCTATCTGCCCCAGGCTCTCACTACGCCCCTCTACTGATGGCCTTCTAGTGGTTCCCAGGGCCTGCCCGAAGACCTCTGGGGATTGAACATTTGAGGTGGTGGGCCCAGTACTGTGGAATTCTCTCCCAATATCTTTGAAGGAGATTCTATCAGTGAATATTTTTAAGCAGGGTTTGAAGGCGCATCTTTTTAGAAAGGCTTTTGTAGACTGTTTATGATCCTTAGAAATAGCTGACTGCTGAACTGTTTAATTTTAAGAAGGATTTTATCTAGATTTTGTTGTCCCTTCTTGTTGCTATTGTTTTATGTTTTATATTTGATAAATGTTATCTATTTTAACTCATGCTTGCCTGTACTGTGCCCAGAGCCTCTGGGATGGGAGGCTTGATAAATAACTTACTTATTTACTTACTATATTGTGTAGCATCTGCATGTACATTGTTTAGCATGTATATGCATCTTACTGTGTAGAAATGACACATCCACACCCTGGCGCCACTCAGTACCATTGGTACAGTACTTTGATGTTATCTGTCTCCTTTTATTTAGTAAAGGTTAAAAGAAGCAGGTTATAGGGCTAGTCATATGAGAATTTATTTTGTTTATAGCACTTGTTCTCTTCTCACTGCATCCACCCTGAACTTTCAGTACGCCCAACATGGTCCAGATACATCTGTTGCAGTAGTTTAATCCCACTGCAAAATAAGTTGAGATCTTCCTCTGGTCCAAGTAGGAAAACATAAATCATGATACATCCATAATTACCTCCTTCTTCCTTTTCAATTGGAGCCTTCTTTCTAGCAGCTGTGAGGACTCTGTCCTGCTTATACTTCTCTGCCAGAGTGATCAGAAAGGTATGGAGGCCAGATAATTCATTCTGGCCTCTAAGTTGGGTGATTTGATAAGCCCTGTACACCTCTAGGACCGGGGCCAGTTGCAGTGTGCCTCCTAGCCACTGCTCTACAAATTGTGTCAGATTGTATTCCTCTGGGCAACTAGCAGCCCCAAGACACAGATGTTCACTCTTATAGTTTTATTTTTTTGAGCTTTCAATGAAATCTAAGGAGTTTGTTTTTCTCCTGCTGGCGGGTGGATGTCTTAGCTGCATGGAGGCCAAGCCTACTGCTTTTCTAGTGTCCATCAAAGCTGTGAGTGATTGAGTCTCACACCCTGTCAGTTTAGAGTCAATGCCTTGCATTTTTACATCTAGGCCCAGATATTCAAACTGCGCCATTCTGAGGTGCAAACCCCTGCGCTGCTCAAAATAGTTGCGCAGGGGTGTGGCCGGAGTGATATTCAAAGGAGTTGCGCTGAGAAGCTCCTTTGAATATCACCCCAACTCCAACACTCACATGGCGCAGTGGAACTTCGCCACCGTTAGCTGCCAGAGTTGAGCATTAAACTTGCGGTGGTGCAAGTACCATTGCGCCATGCTCAAATTTCCGATATTCAAAGGTGACATGCAAATGGAGTCATAATTTATGCAGGTGCAGGGGCCATTTGCATCTATTTATACCATTGCATGCCATTTGCATGTAGTGCGCCCGATCCGGACTTGCTCCTGGCCACCCTGCTAGGCAGCAGCCATCGAGGACTGCGCACAATGCAGCCCGACGTGGGCATCACCAGTTAGAAACCCCCACATCTCCCACAGCCTGATGCGGGCATCACAGTTACAGAAACCCCACACATCTCCCACAGCCCGATCATTGGGCAGAGCGTTATGAACCCCCAGTCCCGATCGCGGGCGGATGTAACCCTCCTCCCAACCCGAATATCTCCTGGTGGTCCAGTGGACCGTAAAGCCCGATCGCGGGCAGAATGTCACATCACAACCCCCAAACATCTTCCTGGTGTCTAGTGTCCCCCCACCACCAGGGAGATGTTTGGGGGTTGTGGATGTGACATTCTGCTCGTGATCGGGCTTTACGGTCCACTGGACCACCAGGGAGATATTCGGGTTGGGGAGGGTTACATTCTGCCCGCGATCGGGCACTGGGGGTTCATACATTCTGCCCGCGATCAGGCTGTGGGAGATGTGTGGGCGGGGGTGGGGTTCATGTAACTGTACTGCCCGCGATCGGGCTTCGGATATGTGGGGGTTTCATGTGCTCTGTAATGCCCACATCGGGCTGTGGGAGATGTGTGGGCGGGGGTTCATTCATCTATGCCCGAGATCGGGCAGGTGGGGGCACAGGGACTCGAGTTGGGGCCAGCCAGGGTGGCAGCTGCTGTTGTGCCCTGCAATACAGCAACTCACCTGTGGGTGGCCCTCAACTTGATCCTTTTTTTTTTGGCTCAAGGTTGTGCAGGCGCAGGTTGGGGGTTGCGCATGCACAACTCTGCACAACCCGACTGAATATCGGGTTGCGCAGGTTATGCATGGTTCCTCCCCCTCCTGTTGAGTATGCTTTCATTTGCATTGCTCTTTTGCGCAACTTGTTGCCAGTGGAGCAACTGCCTCCTGCTGAATATCGCAGAATGGCACAATGTAGGACTTGCGCATGCCCAACCCTGTTGCGCATGGAGCAACCCTTTTGAATATCTGGGCCCTAGAGTTCTCATCCACATATCTAGAGCTTTAATAGCTTGCATGTCATTATTTATCAGGGGGCCTATGAATCACTCCTTGCAGTTGTTTTGCCCAGGCCACTAGGTCATGCTGTCTGTTGGCACCTCCTTCATTCACAAATTTTTTTGTGTTCCCCATCTTGTAAGTGAACACAAATTACATCAGCGATTGCCAGTCACAACTGTCATGAACTATCAGCAATTGAAACACTTCGGGCCACGATAAATAAAAATGTAACCCCCCCAAAAATTATAATTTCAAGCATTGCACGAAAGAAAGTTAATAAGAATTACATTTTCTCTCACTGGCTATTGGCTCCCCCACCCCTCCCCCAAGTCTGCCAGTTTTTGATCCATCCAGTTCTCACATCCCCTAGCCCTGGTTTGCTCATCTACCTTACTAGTGTCATATGCAGTACCGATTCAACTGCTTTGACAAAAACATGGTATAGCACATCCCGTGTGTGGCCACTGTCTGTTATTTGAGCCATGGTATTAAAAACATCTACTAAATTGGTCTGATGCAACTGGCCCCTGGCGAATCCATTCTTGTTCCTTTCCAGAAAGTCATTTTCTTACAAGAATACAACTACCTCCTCCTTATAAAATGTCTCCAAATGTTTTCCCACCATTGATGTTAAACTCATCAATCTGTAATTACCTTGATTTTCCCCATCATCCCCTTTGTGTAATGGAACTACTGTACATTAGCAACCTGACAATCTACAGCCTCTAAATCTGTTGCTGTTCCATTCCTATTTAGGATTTTTAGCAGTTCTACTAGTGCCTAACTTGTTTCTTTTACCAGTCCCCTTACAGAAATATAAGTGTGCTATGTACATGCAGAATGCATGCCACATGTTTAATTGTGTAATGTATGCATGCAGTTCGCATACAAAAATTGAATATATGCGAACCAGGTGTAAAAAGCACATCAGGTTCGCATGCTGCAAGCATGATACAGTATGTGTGCAGTAGGTAAGCTGGTGTGAATATCTAAAAATCACATCAGGTTCATGTATTGCATGCATGACATGAGTGCAGCAGTTAAGCTGGTGTGAACATCATTTAAAAATCACATCAGGTTCACATGTTGCACATTTGCCATGTGTGCAGCAACTAGGCTGGTGCAAATCTAATCTAGAAAAACACATCAGTTTCTATTTATCATACTACTGCTAGCAATTAGAGCCATTAAACTACCCTTTTCATTGATTTCCAGTTAAAATAGGTAAACTCATTAATTGTGATCCTTTTGCAGATTGTTTAGTGGCTTTTGTTTTGTGTAATTACATTGCCATTACTTTGTAAAGTATTGTTTGCTTACTGCATTAAATGCGTAGGATATAGTCGGTCTACATCCCCATTCCAGATGTGTGAAGAGAGGCCTCTGCATTTTGAAGGTTGACCTTTTTTTGTTTTGGGCCATGCAAATCCCCTTATGCATATTTAGTGCTACAAATGGGTTTCTTCATGACTGTTAAGGCTCACTTACATTCCCTCTGTCATTCTGTAATGGAGCATATACACTATGGCCATGTTCAGCACTCTTTGTGCTGGGTAGGGTCTTGAAAGCTTGCACCATACCTCACATTTTGTCACTGAAATGAGGGCTATGGACACTCAAAATGAGGGACAATGAGGGACACTAACCCTCACTATGATCAGGACACATCCTGGAACATGGAGAAACAGTATCTCAGAACACAGTGGAAACCATTGTATTTTCTTGTACTGATGTTAGCCCCTGAGAATTAATTTCTACCATAAAGCAGGAGTGCCATTTAGGTAGGGCAGAGGGCGGGGGAGGGCAACTGCATTTGTGCCTAGGTTGTTTTTATGGTGTGGCAAATATTGGCATTACATTTGGATTTAATCTTTTGCACAATAAGTGCCCCCCTTGCCTGTGTTGCGATCACGCTGCAGCAGCACTCCTGACTCAATTGTGTCTGTATTGTGTTGTTCACTCTTTCCACCTATTAGCAGCAGCACCATCACACATGACATGGAGGAGCTTCAGCCAAACAAGAGCACATGAGTCACATGAGTGGGACACTGTCTTTCCCACCAGAGTAGACAGGCTGTACACTACTGCTTGGAGGAGTCAGTGGGCTCTGTACTCTCAATAGCAGTGTTGTGGTGGCAGATTTTTATTGATCTACTCTTAGTGAGCCTCCATCTCCCTTGGTGGCTGAAGGGGCTGGGGGTGAGATAGAAGCTAACTCAGGACTAGGCTACCTACTTATGCTACTGGGCTTGCCTCACAAAAAAAAACAAAAAAAACAGAGCAGAGCAGACCCCCCCCACAGCAGCATGCTAGACATTGCAGCAGCAGTGACAGCAGTGTGGGGTGGCCTTCATAGGCCTCGATTAGTGCAGTGCAGCAGCAGCCATGGCAGCCGCCAAACAAGAAGCAAGCAACACAGGTTGGGTGGGTTCGGTTGGTGAGGTGGCTTGGTCGCAGACCACATTAGGGACCTTGAATGGTCAGTTCTAGCATTCAGCTTCTGGCAAAAGGATGGAGGAGCAGCAGACTGAAAACTGGGCTGGGTAAGTAAAAGTACAATTTTTTTTTACAGGGAGATTGTAGAAGGACAAATGACTGAAATATTGATGTGTTTTTCATGTTTTAGCACCTTTGGGTGGCTTCCCAACCCATATGGGATGGGCATTGAATGGAATGGAATTAGGGGGCAAAATTGGGACAGAGGGTTTTTTTCGCGGGAGGGGGGTCAGAACTTCAGCCAGGAAAAAAAATTGGTTAGTAACTGGGTGAGTTTAAGCCCAAATCTGATGCAGTGCTCCCCGGTATAGACAGATGAATCTTATACATCTGAATTTTTTCTGATTTACATGTCACTTTTCCATCACAACAATAAGTTTTACCTTTTACAGATGTTCCAGACATTCAAGAGCTTGCAGCTTGTGAGCTAACTAGCACCTGGCCTCCACTGGTTGTTGGCTCCCCACAACTGAAATTTGAAATGGTGCCCCTGCCATAAAGTCTAAATTTACAGAATATTCTCTGTGTGAGCAGCATGTTTTCCATGAGGGATAGATGAGGGGTAGAACAGATTTCAGGGGGAAAATGAGGGCTGTCCCTTACATTCAGGGACAGTTGAGTGGTACGGTATGCAGAGACTATTGGAGCCCCACTATAATCAGGCGTATGCCAACCCCTCCCCGGTGAAGCTGACCTCCACATCCCCATGCTCAGGCAAATTATGACATTGGACGGCAAGGGAGAGTGCAGGGGCATGCCCCATTGAAATGAATAGGGGTATTTTTTTATTACTATTTTATACATTATTAATGGAGAGTTGGAGATTAATGAATGCCACCACTCGACTAACACAGGCCTTGTTTGTAGAACAGTGGCCTTCATTATACTCCAACTCACTATCATAAAGTATAAAATAGTAATAAAAAAACTCCATTCATTTTAAATCAGTATGCCCTAGTACTCTGTCCCATGAACACCATCTCTTAAAGACTCCTACCTCTGGCTCCCTAGTACTCAGGTAAGAAACTCTCAACTTATATCTATACTTGGTGGGTTGTCTGTAGCAGTGTGGCTGCACTGGCTACAGTGTGTGTGCATGGGGGGGTGACTGACCATGTGGGTGGGTGTTGAGTTATTGCTACTTTTGTGTTTGCCCCTTAATGTCTGTTTGCTTGGAAGCATTCAAAACTAT
Organism: Neoceratodus forsteri; assembly: GCA_016271365.2. Classification (NCBI taxonomy): domain Eukaryota; kingdom Metazoa; phylum Chordata; order Ceratodontiformes; family Ceratodontidae; genus Neoceratodus; species Neoceratodus forsteri. Next base: position 257,290,339 of record CM028132.1, on the reverse strand, counting down.
GGAGAGAAAATAGTAGTAGTATAGGCCAGACAGAAGTAATTAAGTTGTTTTGTGGGTAAGTGTGTGTATTGGGATAGGAAGAACCACATGTATTTCCATTGGTATGTGTGCTATAGTTCAGCTCTGCACCCGAGATGAGGGAAGACAAGAAAAATAAAAAGTATATCAGTGGCTATAAACAAGCCGCATGCATGCAGATGTATTCAGATTTGTATTGAAGTACAAGTGAGCCATATGTATGCAGGTAGTACAGCTTAGTGGTTAAAGGCACTGACCTAAAGACATAAAGGCCTAGGTTTGAATCTCGTCAACCCCAACTTGTATACTGTGTGATACTGAGGAAGTCACTTAGCTTTTATGTGTTCAGTTATCAGTGACTAGTGATGCAGCAAAATTAAATTTCACCGGCAAAAGTCTGGCATAATCAGGAATTTCGCCCTGCAAAATATTTCATGAAATTGGTGCATTTAGCAGAATATTTCATAGGTGCGATCTATTTAAAAATTAAAAAAATAAAGAATCCCCCTCCCCCTGTTGAGATTCAACCCTGTCCCCCATCCAGAATTGTAAATAATAACAATAATGTTAAATGTCCTCGGTGTCTAGTGGTCCCAACCCTCCGGTCAATCGCCAGCCCAATATTTAGATTAACCCCCCATGAGATTGACATCCCATCCCCTATCCCCTATTTCTGATGCCAGGCCCACCACACTGTCCGGTAGTGACCCCACCCTGCACCCCACCATCCAGGACCCCAGCAGGCCACTGGCACAGCCCTATACTCACCTCCATGGCTAGCAGCCTGACTGACTGCTTTCACCTAGGAGCCTGACTGTGCTCTTTCAATGAATGAGAGAGTAACTCTTAAATATATATGGATCATCCTCTGGCCTTCAAATACAGAATTTCTCAAGCTGGTGGAGAAATTCTTCATTTCACTGGCAAAAATGTCTTTTCAGGGCAAAATTCTGCATTTCACCCATGGGATTTCACATTTCACACCCGCAAAATATTTCACAAAATGCGGGCATTTTGCAAAATGTTTCCGTTTCGCACTACACTATCAGTGACCACTTTCTTTTTGCACACGTGCCACATGAATGCAGTCTGTTCCAATTTAACATAAAAAGCATGCTTTCCACACTTGCTTGCTGCACACATGTCACATGCATGCAGTCAGTTCCAATTTAACATTTTAAATCATGTTTGCAGCACACATTTCACATGGGTAGTTTTATGTGCGCAGCATGAAAACATTTCATATAATTATTTCTGTAAGGGTCTAGGATGAATCCCATCTTGGCTTGGTGTTTTATTGATTTTTAAGTTTCCCAGTCTCTTTAGTAACTGTTTCCTTGTACTTTCTCCCATCTCAAACTCATCCCATATATCACCCATGAGTTTCCTCCTGCTGTCTGCACTGTATGCGTGGGGCTGCTTTCTTGACTGTGAACATCAAACAGAAATATTTATTTAGTAAACTTGATATCCCTTTATAATCAACTATACTATTCCCTTCTTTCTTTACTCTTTTGAGGCTGCCCCTTGTCTTAATTTTTCCCTAATGTATATAAAGATGGATTTATTATTTTCATTTACCTTTCAGCTACCCATAATTCTGCCTTTGCCTTAGTCTTCCATATAATCTTTTTGCATATACCCTGTTTCTCCTTATACTGTACCTCTATTCATCTCACTGTATTCTTTCTTATAATTCATGAATGCATATTTTCCCTAATTGCCTGCTTCACTTGCCTGTCAAACCATGTTAGTAACCTATATTTGCTTGCATTTTTATTTTTATTCTATATTTATTTCCTGCTCCCTACCGCCGGCACCATCTGCCCGGTCACAGACTCCAGCTGTGGCTACTCATGTTTTAGCCGCCCTCCCTGATCCCCCTGGCTTGCCCCCAGGGCAGGGTCATGGCACCCTGAGCCAAGGGCACTGTGAACATGGGAAAGGTGGGAGTCAGCCTGAGAGCCAATGCAGCCAGAGTGGGTGTCATCAAGGTGGGGGGAGCAGGGTTTTCTTCCCTTTTTGTGCACAGGAGGAGGCGGGGACATGCAATGATGTCCTGCATCCACCCTGCCCCTGAAGTTGTCAAGCGCCTGTCCCCACCCTTCCCCAGGAGAAGGAGAGCAGTCGATTGCATGCATTTTTTTGTGATCCTTACATATTCCTGGTTTGTCTCTGAAATAGCCCCCTTTAATACTGCCCACTTCTCCTCATCCCCATGAATCTTTCTAATGTTTGTATTTGCTCCTGTATTTTCTCATCCATTATTCTGAAATCCATTTTGTTGCAGTCCAGAATCATCCTATCAGTGGGCATGTGTTGTGACCCCAACCTTATGCTGAATCTCACCATGCAGTGGTCATGCTGGCCAACTAGGGCTTGCATGCTAACATTCCTTAAATGTCTTGACTGAACAACAAGTGTTCAAGTACCAGTTACCCGTGTGACCTGATCCACCTGCTATGTAAAGAAGCAGTGCTGTGTGGCATTCACAGATCTTTTCCCATTCTGGCTAATAGCCTCCTGTGTTTCCCAATCTATGAATGAAAGAGTGACGTCTTCCACTAACACTATTCCTCACAATCTTCAATCTTGTTTCATTCTCCAAGGTTTCATCACTTTACATCAATTGATCTGGTGATCCATAAACTACACATATCCTGTGTTTCCTTTTCTCTCCTTTCTTCACTTGAAGCCATAGGGACTCTACTCCTTTCTCCTGATTGACTGAGGCATCCTCCAGCATCATAACATATGTTCTCATGTACATTATTCTGTCACCCCCTTCCTGTTTTCCTTGTCCTTCATTAAGAGCTCATACCCAGGAACATTTAGGTCCCAGCAGTAAATATGTTGCAGAGTTTTAATTTGCCAGTAAAATTCCAGCGAAGTCAGCAAATTTGCCTCTACAGAGCAATCTGTGATTTTTTTCTGTTAGGCTCAAAATTCACCTGTGTCACTTTGGAGATTATTTTTTTTGTGGAATTTTGCTGGGAAGTGCAGAAGTTCAGAATTTCACCCTAGAACAGAGGAATTTCACCCATGAATGGTGAAATTCCATCAGTCACAGCAAAATTTCATTCGTGGGTGAAATTCCTCACTTCGCGGGTGGAACTCTGCACTTCACAGCCATGAATTAATCCATGAATTGTGCTAAATTTGTGGACTAATACGTGGGGTGAAGTTTCTCAAGCATCACTAACCAGCAGTAATTTGGATTAGCCCAAGTTTCAGTAATGGCAACTATGCCTATTTCCTCTTTAGCCATCAGCACCTGATGTTAATCCATTTTGCCTATTGCCCAAATGTCTAGAATTTGTGTTCAATATCTTTCATTTGTCCTCCCTGTAGGATTCCATCTTCTTGCCTTTGCAGCTTCCTTCCTTGCCATTTCTTTTTCCCTGATTCCTTTAGTAGTCCCTACCATATTTCTTGAATGGTGGTACACACACAGTCCACAATAAATCTGTTATTATCCCTGAAACCTGTTGCAGCCCTTCCCCTTATCTAGTTTAAACTTCCAGTTTAGATGTCTACAGGGTCTTTTGCCCAAGTGCACTGGTTGCTCATCCACTCAGATATAGATGATCAATTCCAAACATCCTCTTATCATCCCAGATAGAATCTTAGTCCCCTACAAACCTGTACCCCTCCTGTCCACACTAACCATTTTTCCATATATCAAACACCCAGTTCTGTCCATTCAACTTTTTCTCTGCATGTGACACTGGCAGTAACTCTGAGCAGACTTCTGTATCTGCAACTTTGTGCTTTCTATCTTTCTCACTGACTCCTTCTCTAACCTGATCTACACTGTAGTGCTGCAGATCCCTTGTTCCTCAGTGAATCACAATATTTGACTCTCCTCTACCTCACTCAAACTCCCCATCCATGGAATCGCCTTCAGAGATATTATTCAAGGAAGGCATATGATAGCTCTTTCCACTGGTGTTAAGCCACTGACCAGCCTCTCCATCCCCATGATTATACAGTTGTTAAAGCTATCTCCTTCTTACCAGCCTTTCTACCCTTTATTCCCTCCCTTTTGCCTGGATCATCACTCCTGGATGCAACCATCATTGCTGGAAATGCCGACTGCATTTATATAGCTATGGCTGTCATCTCATGTCCCACAGCCAAACTGGAAAGGTGGCTTTGAGTGTGTACTTCCATGAATTCTATTCTTTCTGAACCTTTCCACCTCATCCTCCCCCCCAGTCCATCCTCCATAGCAGAACTTTGTGGGCCTCTGGGTAGTGGCAAATCAGCTTCCTGAGTCCAATGGATCTGGTCTCCCCTCAGGCACTAACAGCTCTGAGATAAACAACCTCTGTCATTAGGACATCAAATCTTCTTAACCACTTGCACCCCACCAATCTCCCAGAGCATCTTCTAGGCATTCACTGTACCACATCTCCTGAAACTGTCTACCTCCCCTACCTTTCTACCTGCCCGAACATTAAAAAAATCTGTTTATACTCATAGAGAATCACTACTCTGCAAATAATAATAAATAATTATAAGGTAGCAACTTCTTTTTTTTTTGTTTTGTTTTGTTTTTACATTTTGTGTGTTCATTTATTGTAATTCACTATGCCTTCTCTGAAATCTCTTCTCAAATCTCTATGATACTCCTTCATTTCCTCTATGTCTATACTACCTTCTCATATTTCTAAACCCTCCTTGGAATTATTTCCTGCCATTTGCTCTAAGACTATACTTTGCAGTCACTTACAATTTCTTTCTACATGTCATTACCAAAGAATAATTCCTCAAGGTTTGCATTCGAATTGGCACCCTTGTTCCTTTGCATCTGAAGTGCATGTTTCCTCCACTAATAAACTTTTGAATACTTTGTTCAGGAAACATTATCACTAATACCATTTCCTCTATTACAGAACAGTTGCTCTCCATGGACAAAACAATTTGAGGCAAAATGATTTCCTGTGATGCACAGCCCCTCACAACCTTCCTTTTATTAAGCACTGCATCCAACAACTTAACTCCACTATCTTTTAATTCCTCAGAGACACCAAAAGTGCCAAACTCCACTCTCTCTCCCATCATATCAGCAAGCAGCATGAGCCCTCCAGTCAGACACAACCTAACAATTTGGTATTTGGCATTCCTCCAGATCTTCCCCTGACATAAGATGAAAGATCTTTCCTTGGCAAGGTCTCTCTTTTGTTCCCACACCTAGCCATCTCAGCATACCTCAGATTCAAGTTGATCTGCCAGAAGTATATTGCAGAGTAAGCCTTACAAGCCCATTTTCTACTGAGATGCCTCTTCCTGCAGATGATGATGACAGCATTACCAGAATAATCATCAACATCAGTTCACGATGCAAAGCATGGACCCCACCTCCAGGTTGTTTCACTGATGTAGATTATTTTGTCAACCAGTGTATGAACTATACCACTAATTTCAATTTTTCAAGACAGCTGGTCAATTTGCAGCCCTCAGATCTCTGCAACCCAGGAATTACATTGTTATTAAATCAGTTGATGGGTGGAGCTGTTATGGTCTGGCAAAAGGAGCTATGCATCACTGAAACCACACAGCAACTCTCTGACACCATGTTTTACTCTTCTCTTCCACAGGACCCCACTGCCAACAATCAGACAGAAGTTACCACCCATATACTGACCACGCAGCATTGGTTCTACAGTGAAGACCATTACAGCGACATTGTCAGCAGTTGCTGTGATGGTCTCCACTACCCTACACTGGTGCCGGGGAGGTGTTTTCCCCATCCCCGAACTAAGTCTGACTGGAGTTAGTAATCTAAAGTACAGGGGGTGCAGGGGGCACAGTGCCCTGCATGGGGAGTGTGGGGGGCAAAGCCCCCCACAGAAAACACTTGTTCCCAAGTGACAGCACAACACCAGCTCCAGATCATTTTGGTTGCCTTCCTCTGGACCCTCTCCAGGAGTTCAATGTCCCTCTTTAAGTGTGGCCTCCAAAACTGCATGCAGTACTCAAGGTGCAGCCTCACCAAGCAGTTATACAGAGGGAGCATCACTTCCCTCCTTCTGGAGGTGATCCCCCTAGCAATGCATCCCAGCATCCTGTTGGCTTTGGCCGCTGCCCTCCTACAAGTCTCAGAGTTGTTCATCTTGACATCCACCACTGCCATAATGCCAATGATCTTTCTGTTTGTGTACTGCAACAGGGTTTCTGAGATGCTGACAAAAGAAAAAAAACATGGAAACCAAGCTGATTATCCACCTAGATGCCCAACAGCGCTCTGCTTTAAATGGCAGACTTTTTTTCCACTTATATCTTTATGCCACCTTATGGTTCACCACTGTGATCTGTCATTTTTAGCCCCATGTCCATCACACCTTTGTTTGCATGCATGCATGGTATGTTTGCATGTGTTGGAATGCCTGCATACACTTTCATCCAGTGTGTGTGTGTTGGGGTTGGGAGCTCACATAGACACTCCAACTACGTGTGCACATCTATTTTCATTTTTAGGACTGTGTGGGCAGAGCCCTGCAGTCCTTTTGGGAGGACTAGTAGAAAAGCAGCCTGCAAATGAACAAACTCATGAGGTGACAAAAGTTGCCTCTGAGTCTGTTCACCATGGCTCATTCCACTGCTTGCACTACTTAACCTACAGGAAAACTTTTTTGGCAGTCAGCAGGTTGGTGGTTTTCTTAGCACTTACCATCCCAACCCCAGAAACATTACAGTGACACTGGGGGTGTCCAATCCCCCAGTGTCTTGATGAGGAATCCTCCATTTTGTTTTTTGTTCACAGTCCCCCCACTACCGAGCATGCGCACTTTTTTCTTCTTTCTTTTTAAAGTAAATTAAATCCATGATGAAAATGGGCTAGAATGCACAGTAACAATGTTTCAGTACTTTTTCTGCAACCAGAAAGCCGTTCCTGTACTATGCAGCCAGTAAAAAATTAGTTGTAGATACGTTTGTCTCCAGAAACACAGAAAGCAGCAGAGGGGGCAGATATGAAGCCAACTGCATGTATTGTTAAGGTATTTTCTTGAACTGACTCTGGTATGCATCCCCGCCACTAATTTGTCTCTAGTTTTTGTTTCTGTTTCAGTGTAGAGTGATCTGCACTTGGAGGTTTTTTTTGAGAGAACTGAAGGCCATGTATACTAGGGGAGAACTCACCCAGATTTTACCAAGGCAAAATTCTATGGTGTCTGCCCAGGGTGTATGACACTCACAACAAGGAGTGGTGCAGGTGATTTAAAAGGAGAGCCAAGGGAAAACAGATGTTACACACCATGTGATTTTACAAAGTTATGAAAACTGGTTTATAAGCCTCTGTATTTTGTGCTTTGTGTGCAGGGATGAAGAATCTAACATCATAACTAAAAATAATTTTCAGCTGGTAATAGGTTCTCTTTTTTTTTTTAGTTCAGCATATTGGGCTATTTTAGACCTTTTAGTTAATACACTTTATTTTTTAGTATTCAAATTTGAATTTTAAGTATTCCTCCAAACAGAAGCTGAAATGTTGCCACCGTTAACAAATGCACTATAAAGTAACATCACAGTGCTAAGGGCTATCAGAACAACAGGCACTTTTAAGGAGGAAGGTAATTTCCATCCTGTGACCAGTCTCCGAATGCCGTAGCCAACAGAACCTTGTCAAGTTCCATCGGAGTCCCATTCACAGTCCTGTCTGTGTGGTTTGTGAACCACTCCTTCCTCTCCATTGACTACAAAGCAACAGCACTATTTCTCTGTCTCTCTCTCTCTCTCTCTGCTTCTCCAAGGACAGTTCCACAGTCTTAGTAGGTAAAGAAAAAAACACATATCCCATTCCCTCCTCATCTGTCTATCTTTCTGTCCCGTGACCAGTCTCTGAATGCCATAACCAATGGCTAATATCACACACATACATCCTAAACTGATTACATTTTTCCAGAGCATTGTAAGGGTAGATACGATAAACAGTCACTGACAGAAAAAAAAGTCATTCAGATTCTAAAAAATCTGTCTGAAATATTTTGTGATGATGAAAAGAACTTTAGAGTGACCCAGCGACATTAAAAAATAGTATCAAAATCAATCAATCAAAACTTTATTTTTAAGAGTGCCTTTCCAAAACCAAGGCACTTTGACAGTAAATAAATCAAACACATAAAGTTAAAACAACATCCTAAAATTGGTTTATAAAATGTGCTTTAAAAATCCAGATACGCCAGACTAAATAAATGCATTTTCAATGCTAATTTAAAACTTTGAACAGTCATGCAATCTCGCACCTGATGAGGTAGAGAATTCCATAGGGTTGGGGCCACAAAACTAAAAGACCTGGCCCCAGATGTCTTTAAACAAACCCTGGGAATCTCTAGCAATCCCTCATTGGTGGATCGGAGCGGACAAGATGGACAGTAGGGACGAAGAAGATCTTGCAGATAGCCAGGTCCCTGATCATGTAGGGCCTTATAGGTCAGCAAACCGACCTTGAAGGTAATCCGCCACTGTATTGGCAGCCAGTGCAGTCCACAGAGGACAGGTGTTATATGACTGGTCCTAGATGTTCCAGTCAAAAGCCTTGCCACCGCATTCTGCACTAACTGCAAGCGGCGGATATCCACCCCCGGTAGCCCTAGGGACAGGGTGTTGCAGTAGTCCAGGCGAGAGGTAATGAAGGCATGGACCAATGTTGGAAGGTCATTGGCGGGTACCAGATGCTTCACCCGGGCTATATTCCTCAGATGGTAAAAAGAGGTTTTGACAACAGCCAACACCTGATGTTTAAGGGTCAGGCGATCATCAAATATAATGCCCAGATTCCGCACCCGGTCTGAGGTAGCTAACTGGGTCTCCCCAAGTCAAAGACCAGAGGGTGACCCCTTCAGCAAACATGCCCCTCGGTGACCTGGGTCCATAACCAACACCTCAGTTTTTTCAGGGTTTCACCACAGTCAGCTCACAGTCATCCAGTCCTGAATGTCGGTGAGACAGTTGTTAAAGACTAAGACAGCATCACCCTGGTCAGGCACAAAGGACATATACAGCTGAGTATCATCTGTGTAGCAGTGAAAACTCAAGTCGTACTGCCTAATAATCACTCCTAATGGCAGTATATACACCGCAAACAACATGGGTGCCAAGATAGAGCCCTACGGTACCCCAGATGGTAGGGGGAGTGATGCCGAGGAAAAAATTCCCGACACCACCCTCTGAGTTCTACCCTCAAGGAATGATCGAAACCAACTGAGGACTGGGCCTGATAGTCCATAGATAAATCGCAGGTGCTCCAAAAGTACTTCATGGTCCATGGTATCAAAAGCCGCAGAGAGATCAAGAAGGACCAAGATGGAATGGGTCTTTCGATCTCTCACTATTAGGAGGTCATTTAGTACCTGAACAAGGGCTGTCTCTGTACTATGTCTTTCCCTAAATCCGGACTGGAGAGAATCATAGACATTATGGCTGGTCAAATGGTCATCCAGCTGCAACACGACCACCTTCTCAATAACCTTACCTAAAAAAGGCAGTTTAGAGACAGGCCTGTAGTTAGCCAGACAGTCTGGGTCCAAGGAGGGCTTTTTAAAAAGGGGCCGAATCACAGCTTCCTTCAGGGGATCAGGAAAGATCCCCCTCTCCAATGACAACCAGACTATCTTGGCAAGGACTTGGCCAATTTTATCCACACATCCTACTAAAAGGCTAGTGGGGCCCGGGTCCAAACTACAGTTGGTCGGTCACAACGACAGGACGATCATCACTACATCATTGATTGTGGGCCGGTCGAAGTCAAACCACACAAACTGGGTGTCTGACATCTCCTGCTGACCATCACAACTCCTGTTTGAAGGAGTTAGGAGGAGTTCGGATCTGATTGTGGCAACCTTATCCACGAAGAATCAAGCAAACTCCTCACACCGCTCCTCTGAAAATACTCTCTCGGGCTGAAGACAGACTGGATTGCACAGTCTGCCCATGGTTCGAAAGAGCTGGGCTGGTCAATTCTGCGCAGCAGCAATTTCCCTGGACAGGAATTCTGCCTTCTTATGGGTAATTGCTGATTGATAGGCCCCATAATGGTCCATCTAACTAAGCCTGTCACACTCCAGGCCCGACTTCAGCCAACATCTCTCAAGCCTTCTTCCCACTCTCCTCAGTTCCCTCAATGTCTCATCAAACCAAGGAGACTTGGGGCAAAGGGTGAGGGGACGAACATGAACAGGAGCAATTGAATCCAAGGCTCCAGCTACTGCCTCATTATAGGCAAGAACCAGATTCCCTGTATCCATGCATTCATTCGGCAAACTTGATAGATCCAGCACCGCCATCAGGCCCTCCGGGGTAACACCCTTTAAAGGGAGGTACCGGACCATTTCCATAGGGGCCGACCTACCTGGGGGCCGAGAAACTGAGTCCAATGGTGTGATGGTCAGACCATCCGACTGGCTCCAACACCAAGTCAGATATCTCCATCCCCAGGAGGAATACCAAGTCCAATGAATGACCATCTATATGGGTTGAGGAAGAAACAACCTGTGTGAAGCCCAGCAAATTCATCAGCTGGAGGAAGTCTTGACCAAACTGCGAGAGTTCATCATCGACCCAGGCATTGAAATCCCCCCAGGATCAGCCATCTGGAGGTTCCCAATGACATGTTGACAATGAAGTCTGCAACTTCCCGTAGGAAAATATTCCCATTTCCTGGTGAATGGTAAATGAGAAGAATCCTATACCCCACACCCTTGCCCAAGACACATTCAAAGGAGTAGGTAATTCCCACTGGTACCTCCATCAGGTTCAGTTCTGTTCTAAAACAGATTGCCTCTCCCCCCCAACCCTATGATCCAGCCTCAGACGGTGTATCACCGAGTACCCGACTGGTAGCGCTGAAGCCAAAATAGGGCCAGCATTTTCGTCCAGCCAGGTCTCGGTGATGCATGCCAGCTCTGATGATCCTACAAGATCAGCTATTATAGCAGTCTTGTTTTTAATGGACCTGCATTGCATAACATCGTTCGAGTAGGTTGAGTTGCTGATGAAGACCGAGCCACCTGCCTACCACAGGCAGAACCCTTGGGTATGGGAATCAGGCAGGGAGGACCCCTCTCCTGAACCCATTTCACCCCAGGGTGTCTTCTCATCCCCACTTCCCCAATTCGTCCGATCCTTTCCATTCCCCCTCCAGTCCACACCCTTGCCCTCCTCCTTCTCCTCACAATCCCCAGTGCCCTACACCATCTATACACCTCTGGGAACAGTGGAGGACAACAAAAAGGGTGAAGATCCTTAAGGCGGGAAGGGGAATAATGCCTGACCGTCCAAGCAACTCCCAGACACATCCTTACACATTCAAAACACCCTCAGTATGGCACTGAGAAAGGAACATTAAACTCCAAATATCAAAAAATCTGTTAGAGTTTAATGTCCATTTCTCATTGTCATACCATTTTTCACCATGGCTGGTTCACACTAAAGTACTTTTCATTCTCATAAAATATGCATACAGATATTTTTAGACTCAGGATGACTTTTTTCTTTCAGTGACTGTTTATCATACAACTATCTTTCATTTTAGATCTACTTTTTGGTCAGCTGACACTGATGTCTGGGAAGGTGCAGACGATCGTTCGGAGCACTATATGCCTGGAAGGTTGACTGTGTTACCACACACACCACCACCACCTATATACTGTATATTGTATACTGTATACACTGAGTGCACTTCACCTGTCTGCTCGGAGGAGGGTCATGTGACGTCTCAGTGGGCTGCTTTCTGACCGCATTGGCTGCTCAAGTGAAGGAGTTCCCAGCACCCAGAGCACAGAAGGAGCCTGACAGAGAGAAAGAAAGGGAGAGACTGGTAACTGTCCCATTATGCTCTCTCTCTCTCTCTCTCCCCCTCCCAGTCTTCACCTGTCCTGCTTTGCTGTAATATGTATTATTCCATTGTATCCTTCTCCAAGGCACACCTGGACATGAGCTATATAGCTCACTGGTCCTTTCTTGCCAAATCTTTTAAATACATTAATTAATTATACAGTGTATGACAGCCGACCACTTTTAAAACAGTGCAATATCTTGCTTAGTTTCTCTTTTTCCCCCTCCTGCAGGCCCCAATTCCCAGGACACCTCAGCCCCAACATTCTGGCATCCATTGGAATTTACCCCATCAGCTGTCTGCTCCCCCCTCCCTCCCTCCCATGGGGCTCCCCAGCTCCAACATCGATCAGGATGTTGTTTTGCTGGCAGGACTCAGCTAGTTTTGGTCTATTTATCATCCTATATTAGGGGAGTAATAATTTTAATGAATGAATATAACACCAAACAGATACTTTTTGTTCTACATATTAAGCTTCAAGGCAGTCTGCTGGCTATAACTTAATTATTTCTATGTTGTCTGACAAAACTACTGAGGTCATGAACTCCTGATAGTGTGCGGTGGTTATCTCCATTGCTTGTGGGATGCTCCTCCATCCTGGAAACGTTTGCAAATTTGTGTAGGTAAGGAGATGCAACATGGGCATGCAATTGGTCTTGTCGATGACAGAGCAAATTCACCTGATTTAAAGTTTGTATGTCACTGCCATTTCCATAACAGAATGGCCGACAAAGACACATATGTGTGCAGGGTTACAACATTCCATACACAGCAGCCATGTTATTTTGACCAATTTTGACATGTTGTGGGATGATTGGTGGCATATTCCACCATGAGCACAGTAGGACATTCAAGGTGCCTGCTCGACCCCACATAGTCTATACTTTATCCCGAATGCCCAGCCATTAAATGACAGAGGGATTAATAGCCACCCCACACAAGCCATGATCCAAGTAGAAATTCAGTATAACAGTTGAGCACCACGTGGTTGAATTATCTTTTCAATTGCACAATACTGATAATCGGAGTGCAACCGAGTAGAACTCCGATTATGCCTCCATAAATCAGAGGGCAGATCAATCCCCAGCATAATGACCACACACAGCAAAGCAATGATTAAGGTATACTTTGTTTAGTCATTGTGCTGGTGCAGTTGGTTGGAGGTGAGAACTTCCGTCTCCTGCCGCCACTTCCACTTTCAGATATTGCTTGGCTTTCTTTTTTTTTTCAAAAAATTTTAGGGGACAATCAGATTTAATAATCTGCAGCTTAGCCAGGTACAGGAGAGCAAAATCCCAACTGCGGTGGTGCAGGTTCATGTTGACAAATGCAGATTTCTGCCTCTATGTTTGGAAGTTTTTACTACAATCTTGAAAAATGGATATCCATCCTCCCTCCACGGCTACTGGACCCTGTGCTCAATGTCTCGCAGCTCCAAGAACCTTCTACTCTTTGGGAAATCTGAGGTACTTGATCAAGTAGTACCTTGGCTTGGCTCCCCCTCTGGCTTGGGGCCAATACAGTGGGCCACTTGATCTCCTAATTCACTGCCACTGGTTCGAGCCCCAGCTTTTCTATGATCCATTTTTTTATTGCCTTACTGCCCTACTTCCACTTCAAGCCCTCTGGTAGTCCAAGTATACCTATATTTGATTCTCTAGCTCGATTTTCCTGGTCCTCTGATCTGGCAATCAATTTTTCAACTTGATATTTCAGTATTTTGTTTTCTCTTGCTAAGTCTGTTACTGTGTCTTCAAGATCGCCTATTCATCGCCACGCATTGTCCAGTTTTGAGCTGTGGACTGCTGAGGTTTCTGCAAGCCTAGTAATTACTAATTGTGATTATTACTGTGAATTTTTTCCACCTAACATTATTTTGAGTGGTGCTAAAACTTGTATAATTGCAGCTGCATATTTCCCTCCTAGTACAGCTGATCAAGGACTCACTTTCTATACAGAGATGCTACTTACAGTTATATAAAAATCATAAGAAAATTATTTTGGGTGACTTTAACCACATTTGGATTGATTCTAAACTTAACAGAGCCTGGGATTTAGTATCTGATATGAATTTAACTCACGCGACTGGATTTTAGTGTCTAGGATAGAGAGAATAACTAGCATTTTTCAATGCCAAAAGTTTTGTTGGCATTGATGTTGTACATGCCTCCTATATTGTTATGTGTATATTCTTCTGTCTTGCATTTTAAGGCATCACTACATCACTCTCAACACAAATTTCATTTGTTCTTCCAGTACTGGTTTACTTCATTAGAAAAACAACCGTTTGTCAATGCCAAATGTTTGCTTGCTGGTACTGGCATTGGTAGTGAGATGAATAATAGGAATGGCAATGAAGTATTGAAGTAATGCCAACCCCCGCTCCCACCCTGCAGAGACTGACAGGCATTAAGGGTGTGCCTTTGGGTCATCGACCATAACACTTATGCCATTCCACTTCACCCCACCCTGCAGACAATGACCAGTATTGCAGTGTTACTTGAGGTCTTCGGCTCTTATGCTCACCCCATTCCATAAGGAAATAAGCTGAGATGGGTACAGTATAGGAGAATGGGGTGAACTTTAGGGTTGAAGACCCCATAGCACCATCTCAATGCCTGTCAGTGGCTGCAGGGTGGGGGTGGAGGTGTGGAATGGGGTGAGCATTATGGCTGATGACCCCAAGTCACACCCCCAATACCTGTCAGTCTGTACAGGGTGGGTGTTACAGTTGGATGCCCTAATGCTCTGGAAGTTTTTTGGTATTTGTGCTGCACATTTTCAACATGGGCTTTTTGGAACCCCACCTCATGAGCAGTGGCAGTATCATTTTGTTACCCAATCCCAAAAGAAGATTTTGCACAGTGAGTGTGCTATTCTGTGCAACAGGTTCAAAAACACATTTTGGGCAGGATGTGAAGAATGACAGCCCTTCTGTTCATAAGGAGGTTTGAAGAAATGGCAATGTTGAAAATCTGGGGTGAAAATATGAAAAAGTGGCGAAGTTACGAGTGTGCATAGAGACTGTGCAATGCATGCTCGTAACGCAGTCATTTCTTGGAATGTTTTCACCAAATTTTCAACATGACCTTTTTGGGACCTTCCCTCATGAACAGTGGCACTGGAATTTGTTAATCTGTCCTGAAATTTGATGTCACACAACGACCATGCCATTCTGCTCTATGGGTGCCAGAAAACACATTTCGCGAAGCATGCAAAAAATGACAGCTGTACTGTTCATAAGGGGTGTGTGAAAAAATGGCACTGTTGGAAATGTGGAGTGAAAATCTTAAAAATTGATGACAATACGAGTGTGCCTAGAAACTGCACAATGGACGCTCGTAACACAGTAATTTTTGGGAGTTTTTTAACCAAATTTGCAACAAGGGCTTCTTGGGACCCCTCCTCATGAACAGTGGCACTGTTGTTTTATTAATTGGTCCCAAAAGGTGATTCCATGCAGTGACCAAGAAATCACCTTTCAGGACCGAGAAACAAAATGACAGTGACTGTGTTCATGAGGTGGTTTGGGGTCCCAAGAATCCCATGTTGAAAATTTGGGACCAAAACTCCAAAAAGTGGTTGAGATATCAAACTAAGTTGAAACCTCCCATTGATTGCCATTATAGGCCATACAGTGATTTTCATCAGTTTGTGGTCGGCTTTTGAAGAGTGCAGATGTGTTCCCCATCCACAGAAGATAGCTGCTTCTGACCTCCAGAGGTAATTATGGGTGAGTGGTGTGTGGGGAGGTGGGGTGCACAGAGGGAGGGTTTGGGTTGGGGGAGGGGGGCCAGTGGGAATAACAAGGACCATTTTCTGTTTTTTTTCAGGTTTAAAAAAACATACGTCATGGGACTGTTTTGTTTTTTATAGGTAAACTATTCATAACACAGATTTTAGCATACTGGGGTGGGCTCTCAGTGTGCCAGAGTATTGGAGTGGTCAGTGCTGATCCAGGGATTGGGCACCCTGTGGTAAGCTGAGAACATAGGGGTGTGGAGGGGCACATCCAACACTGGGAGTGGGCATCCCAGTGTCGGAAACACCAGAGGTGTTTTTTTGCACACTGGGTTGGGCTCCCAGTGTGCCACATTTAAAGAGGAGGGGGATATATACTGACACAGGGATTGAGAACTCCGATGTTGGCAGGCAGGGGTGGGAATCCACTAGCGTGATCGTGCATAGAGTGAAAGTGCCTTCAGGGACTGTATACTCCCAGCCTGTACAGAGCTTAGGTTGTGGCCTACTTCACATGGGTGGGAGAAAACAAGCAAAAGGAGTCAGTGGGAAGTGGAGCAGGCAGGCAGGTGAGAAAAGTATCTCCTCCCAACTTCCAGGATGGGACCAGTGGGGTGGCTGAGACATCAGCCGGGCTGATCATGACACAAAAAGCTATTTGCTGCATGGTGACCTGCAGATGAAAGGAAAAAGTCACCACATGATTGGTGCAGCTTTTTCTTTTCAAGTGCAGACCACTTTAGGCAAAACAGCATCACAACCAGCCTGGCTGATGATTGGTGTGATACTGTTGAGCCCCTTGCAGAGTACTCTGCATTGGACAGACAGTGTCACACCCCTCAAAAGTCACTATCCCAAGGAGTTCAATGTGCATGCGCAAACTCAAAAATGGGTGAGGTGTTAGACTCTGTCAATGATTGCTCATCTTTTGTTTGCAAAAATGTGAATTCTTAATCTATACCAGCTAATTACTAATTATGTAACATTTAATAAACAAAAAACTTTCTTTAATCTGGATAATATTTTTCTAAATTTATACCAGATTTATAGACCTGGTCCGGAATAATATTTACAAACTTGGAAACAAACAGATGAACATAGGAAATCTCTTTGTTCTAAGTCCCACAGATTCAAAAAGTTAGCATGGCCCTAACCATGTTAGCTCCACTCCAACTGGAAATAATGCAGCTGGACTGGGTGTGGGTCATATTTAGAGGCTCCCAGTGTACTGCACTAACCCAGTAGTGTGGACTCACCAAATACATCACTGCATCTATGCAAATGAGGGATTCCCCCTTGCATACAAGACGTAGTCATATTTTAAGGGTTTGAAAGTGCTAAACAACCACTGTTGCAGCACAGATTAATGCTTTCAAAACCCTACTCTTATAAATGCACACAGTAGTGGTTAACCCTCCCCCAAGTGAACTTCCAGGTAACATACTGCCAACAGGGGTTGTCAGTCCCTGCCAGAATCCTCCCACCCTAATTACTGTAAATATGCCCTGTATCAGTTATGAAATAACTCCATGGCATCCAGTGGACATCCCACCCATCTTATGAAATATCTGATGCCTCAAAACTTGTATTCCAAACTCTAGTAATATCCCCACCCTCGATTACTGATATGATGCCTCAAGACATGAATTTGCAACATCTTTGGCTGTAGTGGTCTACCACTCTCCCACCCTCAGATCACTGATCTATGTGATCACAAATTCTCTCACTGCAAGCATTACCTGAGCACACCTCCCCATCATCACGGGGGCAAAAACCACACCACTGGGTTTTGTCTTAACGTCGCTTTATTTGTTCAAATCTTTCACATGCATGCGGGAGTTCTACAAAGGAGAAGCTCCCAGATTACAATTTACAGCAGTTTTTATACATTATTGGTGGTTTACTTGATTTTTCTGCTTACAACAGATGCACAGAACTCTATTATTAGCATTTTTCCTTATATGGAGTTGTTTTCTACCTTATTCAGTTCTTTTCTTATCAGACAGCAACTGCCAGTTCTAACTAGTTTTATTCAGCTACACAGCTATATTTTTCACCTAAAGTAACCCTGCTTCAGCAAGCCTGGACATGCGCATTTATTTTAGCTACTTAGTTAAATCATGTGAGACTAAGCATTATTTCATATTCTTTTAAAAATAAAATCCCTCACACTCCCCCCTTTTGAGACTCTGTATCAATTAACCACTCATTTATATTGTAGTCACATCTGGCTCACTATAGAATGGGAATAGTTTGTTAAATTCTATGGGGTCCTTTTGTTCTGATTGCAACAATGGATGTAATTGAGTGACGTCACGTGATGTCATAGCACTGCAGAGATGTCGCAGGAAGAACTTAATTAGGGTTATTAGTAGCCATAGTGCTAATATGACCACTACAAGTTCTGCCATCTAATGGAGAAGAGTAGCACCCCAGTCACCAAATACGCTTGTAAGCCATGACCATGGGTCCCATATTTATGTGTAGCAAGCTTAGAAAAAAAATGTAAGGCTGGAATTTCCCAAAAAACTATGACAGCAGAGCCTGGACACCTGTACATTAATACATTTCCATAATTAAAGTTTTTGATACATTTTGTAGCTACAATTTCTGAGACATCCCGTAATAAAATTTCTTGGTTACGAGATGTACCTGACATTTTGCCAAGACAGAGGAGTTATTCTCACCCTTGGAGGGGAAAACAAATGGTGACAGAATAGTATATTTATCACAAATAACTTTTGTTTTGGGAGCCAGAAAGCATATGAGAGAAGTGACTAGCTTACTACAAATGTCAAAGTAACCTTGTATCAGTAACCAAATGAAGTATCTCATTATTTCTTATCAGTTTTCTGTTAAACATATTTTTTTAACACAAGAGAATTATATGATGAGAAACTTTTAACGGTCAAGACTAAACACAGCTGTGTGCATATCTCGGCCACAGCCTCACCTTATGCTTTCAGCTATTTTCTTTATTGTATAGAATCTTACAATTAACCCTTTTAAAGTCTCACACACACACATATTAAGTGACATGGTGGTATTTAGCCACTTGCAGCCTTTTGCTACTAGATATACTAATTTACATGTTGGTATCATTTTGTCATTTACTAACCATTTTTACATTTTACTAGCCCTTTAGCAATCTACACTAGCCATTTTACACCTTTTTATTTCCTCAATCTTTTGGTTAGCCAACTACATATTGTTGATAAAAGTTTGGTCACTGATTACTAAACCTTGGCCACTAGCCACTTTTAACGATCCCCACCTCAAAGATAAGAGGTCCCTGAGGGACTCAAACCTTCACAAAAATTGAACATAAATGTAAAGATATTAGTTATTAACTGAAGGTTAAAAAAAAATAAATATACAATTTTACTCTTAAACTGTTAGACTAGGTGAATAGGTATATGATTTAAAACTGGTTGCCAGCATACAGATAGTCAAGGCATTTATAAAAAGCATCCTGTTTTGGAGTTGGTACAGGGGTGGTTACAGACGGAACACAAATCGTGAGTTTGTAAAACATAATACAGAATTGAGGGATGTCAACACCACAATTGAAATATGTGAAAAAATGCTAACATGTGACACCACATATAACACAATATAACATAACAATTTTGTTGATGAAAAAGAGTTCATGGAATCCACTTTGAGAGTGAATAAGGTAGATGCTACTTTGTGTTGAGGTGTGGCACACCCTTGGAGCTTGATTGAAGAATCTGTTGATAATGTCTCTTGACAGATAAGTCCTTATAAAACATGTCCATGAAATTAACAGTTCATAAAGTTCATATAAGTAACCACAGGTTGGTGTACTTACAGTACAGGTGAAATGTCATTTGCAGAATTGTGGTAACCCCATAGGGCACGTGGGGCAATGCAGACAGTAATTTAAAAACAAAACACCAGCATAGTAGAAAAGTCAGTGTTCATGTTGCTGGCTGCTGGATGGCTGATTGGCAGACACACTGGCCAGGGGTGCATTAGATTGTGCATTGAGTTCATTGAGTTCTTTTAATGGAGTAGCCACACACACACACTTGCATGGCATTTGTGTTGTGATAGTTGATTACACTCCGGCACAAAGATTAACAGTTCATAAAAAGTAACAGTTCACAATAAACCAGAGTGATAGGTTTGTATAAAGTACCAGCCATGTTTGGAACAAGCAGCAGCGAAGAAAATGGATGTATTGCTTGAAGGTCAATTGAAGAAAATGTTCTTGCTGAAGTTGGGGGACTGCACCTACCCCAGCCTTAACTTCATAGTAAGCAGAAACAATAAGCTTAATTGCAGAGTCTGAACTGACTGGATCTTTTTTCAGTTGATTTAAAGTTCTACAAATAGGTGTAATTTTGCTGAAAACATTACACTTACAGAGGTAATAATAACTTGATTCATGCAATAGTCCTTATATGGAACTAGTCAGGCACAAAGATAGTGATGACATCAAAGCTGTGGCAGTTGTTTTTCTTTTTTAAGGAAAAAGATAAAGGTCTTGGCAACTTAGATGAAAGTATTACTGCTGTTGAACGTGGAGATCTTATGTGTGCCACACCGTGGAAACCTGCAAACTTGCAAAGTGTGTTAGACGCTGAGTTAAAAACACATAAATAACAATCTTTTAAACCATTTACTTTTTGTTTTGTAAAGAGTGATGTGACAGAGCCTAAATTCTGGCAATTAGAAAGAGAAAAAATAAAAATGGGACATCAACCGCACACCTGGGGGTGCAGGCCAAGGTTCAATTATACCATTTGACCATCTATAAATCATGACAATGTTATGGTTACCTCCTGCTTTTAAATCACAGAAGCAGTTATGACAGTGATGGACATTATTTCCTTGTCTGTTGCAAGCAGGCCTGACTGAGACCTGAGTTATAAAATCTTGTAATGTTACAATAACACGCTTTAAACATATAGTTCATAGCAATCAATTAGTGGGACAAATACATATGTTGTTGGCCTATGCCAATTTAATAACAGTGCCTATTGCACCTGTGACAAGTGAAAGGGTCTACCTTCTTTACCCTGTATAGTGAAATACTCCAAAGTACTGAGTGGGGTAAGGCTTGAAGCATAGGTTTGGAGTACAATCTAAATTTTGCATATTATAATTGTTAAAATTTAAAATGACAAAACCTGCATAGAGTGCACTCATTCTTCAGGGGTACCTGTGAGTAATAAGACAAATGGAGCATTAATTTTACTTTTGGTTTTGCTTTGGAACATATTGTAGGGGTGGGTCAGCAATGCTGGCTCCAGTATTTAGGTTTGGTTATGAGCATTAAAAACATTATACATGTGGAGCACTTTTCTGAATACACACATGATACAGTGTAGCAAGATGTATATCAAAACATTATACATAAACATGAAACATTAGTGTTTGCAATAGAACAATTTCAGTATTGCGCATAATGCATAACATACATTTTAAACAACAAATATAGACTGTAAACTTAGCTTAGAGTCCAGAAATGTTAGAGTATTGTGAATTTACTGGTTGAAAAAAATGCATTCATTGCTGTAAGGCTATGACAAAAGTTGTTTTACATTTGTTTTGACAGGATAAGAAAGCTGAAAAGACAATCAAAAGAATGAATATGTGTGGACATACATACACAACTTCACCCTCCAGCGTAACTGATTACTTGCTGAGGGCAGAAGCCCTTGTACCAATAATAGGTGTGAGATTTAACTGTTTGCACTAGAAAAAGCAGAAGGGCTTGGGCTGGGTTATGCTGTTAAAATACCTTGGGTCTTTTTTTTTTTTTAAACCTGTAAATAAGAAACAATTATTGGCAAATACACATTTTCTTTATTTACCCATTTGGGGGACAGTGATATACCTTGCAACCTTTGTGGGTATTACACTGGAAGGGAGGAAGGGTAGCTTACCCCCTTCCCCTGAGCTCCTACTGGTGGAAGAGACAGCTCGAATACCGTAGCAATAAAAAGGTTAGCTGGGGATGGTGACATGATCCCCACCTACTACACTTTAAATTATAACAAGATAATATTACAATTAGTTTAGTAAGTTTCATACCTTACTATAAAGATGGGGAACTTCTTTTTCTCTAGAAGAAAGAGAAGAAACACAGACAAACAACAAAATACTAAATCTACACAAGTTTAAAAATAAAACAAGATTATTTCCATAGGATAAAAGAAGCCAAGCATCCCTGGGTTCCCTTATCCTAAGCATGACAAAATGTCAGCTGAGTTTTTAAGATCCGGATTGATGGTAATACTGTACATACGTATCTCTTAGAATGCATTTTAAAAAGGAAAAAATGATTACACCATGGTCACACATAAAAACAAAAGCCATCGTTTTTAACTGTAGATGGTAAACTCTCAAAAACAGCTGTAATAGTTATTTTTCAAAAGTGTACTGCATAAATATAAAAAAGTAATATAATAAAAAAAGTATGGGGAGGTGATGAATAATTCTCCCCTTCCAGCTGGAGTATTGCCTGTGTTGGCTGCAAGTCAGAAGAAATGAGAAGAGAAAAAAAGTTTGTTCCTTTTTACTTAGAATACTAGTTTTGCAATAAAAATCAAATTACATGGTTCACTCTTGGTGTGCTTTCATGAAAACATACATTTTTTTTGAAAAGTTGTGCTTTAGGTATGGAGTACACATCAAGTTTGAACTGGTAGTAACATAGAATGTTGAAACACAAGAAGGTCAAATAACGTGCAAAAGGTCACAGCGTGCATGCAAGGGTCGTTCAAACCCAGTTATTTTTGTAGTGTCCTTGAACACTACTGATATTAAAATATCTTTAAATAATAATAGAGCACACAATAAAACTGCTGGCCAAGACAGTACACATACACAAAAAGAAATACTTAACAGAAAATAAGACTGACATTATTTGACACCAATTTGCTGAGGTAATGCCCATAGATTCATTAGAAAACTGTACGTGTTTTAGATATATGAGCTGCCTCCTGCCTGTCTTGTAACACTGACAACCTGTTAAACCAACAAATTTATACATATCTCCATGCCAAATCTTTTCAGAACAAAACACTTTTTTTTAAACACCTTCCAACTCCTTTAAAATACAGCACACCATACCATCTGTAAGTGGACACATCTAGTATAACATGGTTACACCTTTTGGCACATACCCAAAATATGGCACTCTGCCATTTTGCAAAAAGTTTCTGGTTATAACTAGAAGTATGATAAAGCCATTCATAGCTGTTAACACATTACATTTTTACCTAGCAGTGGCTTGGCACGTTGCTTGCAAACTACAAATCTTTTTTGCACATTGCAATATATGACGTCATAACTCTTCACCATCAACACTACCTGCTCCAACCAACAACTACATACAAAAGTTCTTCACTGACCCTATCTAGGCAGCACAAATGTTCCATTAAAAATAAAACCAATTAAAACAGTCAGCTATCAGGCAAAGAAGCTTCTTCTCTTTTTTTTTACTGTAACATGTCATGCACCAAAGGCAGTCAATGCTATTTTGCAAATTATACAACAGAACATAATTACAGAACACAGATATATGCTAGAAAATATGCACGAGAGAGACGTAGCATTACCTTGTTTAGTATATGTATCACAGAAATAAAACAGACAGACATAAAACAACTTTAAATAAAAAAAATTAAGACTTACCCGGTGCCAAGGTATTTTCCTTCTTCTTTTCTAATACACTGGTCTGAGTGAGAAACTGATCATGGACCTTCATGATCATTACCAAATACTGCAGCTATTAACCCTTTTAAAGGTTGTCTTTGCCATTATTAGAAAACTGCCAAATCAAGTCTTTTCCCAGAGCTCTGGGTTGCAGTTTAAAACAAAAAAAAAATCTGTAACAGTACTAGGTACTAGGTTGAGATCTATCTGGTGAGGTCCCCAGTACCTGGGTTTGGGATCAAATGTTTCAGCCTCTGTAGGAGGCAAGGGACTTGAAATTGATACAGAAAAACTTGAAACTACACAGATAGGCAACATGGGAGGAGGATTTTCAAATCATCTCGTTCTGTAGTCACCTACTGTGCGTATATCCACAGTAGTTTATTTTTCTTTTCTAAATGTTGCTTATCTAATGTTATTAATCAGCAGCTGCTTTTTCCTAAAGCAGCCTGAACTTGAAAGCCATCATTGGCTCTAACAGTATATACTTGC
Organism: Neoceratodus forsteri; assembly: GCA_016271365.2. Taxonomy (NCBI): domain Eukaryota; kingdom Metazoa; phylum Chordata; order Ceratodontiformes; family Ceratodontidae; genus Neoceratodus; species Neoceratodus forsteri. The sequence continues at coordinate 257,266,560 of CM028132.1, read as the reverse complement.
AGCAAGCACAAATTACAAGGGCAAAGGGCAGTGCAGTTGCCCTTGTAATTTGTTTGGCCAACTGCTCAAACATACACTTTGCCGGGTCCAGATAATACTAACTCTGGACCCAGCTTATTTTTGTTCCTTGTTTCCCATATTATCTAGGCCTGTCCTTTATAGTGCACACTCGCTCCAAGGTATTCTTGTACTTACAGTGATGATGAGTGTCGCTAGCCCCTAGGCGTCACGTCCTGATGGGGTTCCACAAAAATGTCCTTCTTTTTGTCCAAGGGAAAAACCCGATCACGAGGTGACATGGACCGAAGAACTCACCCTGCCAACTACGCCAAAACTGTGATCGCAAATTCTCTCACTGCAAGCATTACCTGAGCACACCTCCCCATCGTCACGGGGGCAAAAACCACACCACTGGGTTTTGTCTTAACGTCGCTTTATTGATCAAATCTTTCACATGCATGCGGAAGTTCTACAAAGGAGAAGCTCCCAGATTACAATTTACAGCAGTTTTTAAACATTATTGGCGTGGCTTCACTTGATTTTTCTGCTTACAACAGATGCACAGAACTCTATTATTAGCATTTTTCCTTATATGGAGTTGTTTTCTACCTTATTCAGTTCTTTCTTATCAGACAGCAACTGCCAGTTCTAACTAGTTTTATTCAGCTACACAGCTATATTTTTCACCTAAAGTAACCCTGCTTCAGCAAGCCTGGACATGCGCATTTATTTTAGCTACTTAGTTAAATCATGTGAGACTAAGCATTATTTCATATTCTTTTAAAAATAAAATCCCTCACATCTGATGCCTCAATACCCATTTTTAATAATTGCTGTCTATAGTGGTCCCCAGATTGCTGATCAGATGCCTCCCATCCCATATTTTGTATGCATGTCTCTAGTGGTCCTTCCTCTTGCCATCTGAATACCCCATCCCAATTAACAGCCATACCCCACCCACTCAGGAACCCCCACCCCCACCATAGCTCCTACTCACCCTATTAATGAAGGCAAATCTGGTGATATCAACCAACACAACACATCCACTCACCACCTTGGCTAACTGTCGCTTGAATGACATGGAGCATTTGTACACCTATAGTAGTGAGTGTTGTCCACATTGTGAGGGGAACTGGAGTGGTGATCAGGGGTGGGGGTTACAAGAGCCATATATATATATATACAAAAAATGGGGTTTGAGACAGAAAATCATCAGTTGGGTGGGATGGGAGCACCACTTGAGCCTGGGATGAATAAAAAATGGGTTTTAAGGCATCAGAAAGGTGATTGGGAGCACTACTTGAGCCAGGGATGCTTAAAATACAGGTTTGATCATCAATATTGGGAGAAGACTACTAGACCCAGTGTGATTTAAAATATGCATTACCAGAAAATTCAGTGACTCCGAGAATGAGCTGGCTTTAGACATACAACAACCTGCATCCAGAATTCTGCAATTAAGTAAACTTTATTAACGTTTTTGCATATGGGCAACTCCATGAAAAGGGGTTACCAAAGTGTGACATGAGTGTCAGTTTTTAAAACCCAAAGTAGATGAATTTTGTTATGTGTTTTATGATACTGCTCCCCACCACTTATTCAGTGAATATATTGGGAGATAACTTCCTATTCAGTACATGAGAAAATGGGTCGTGAAAGTTGCACACATAACAAGGGACTCCGAAGAATTGTGATATGCATGTGTGTTTTTGTAACTCATATTAGCAAACATTTGTAATTAGGCCTAACTTGTGTACTCTACCAATGAATATGGGGTGTGGTATTTGGTAACTCCCTTATATGGGTATGAGGTTAATGCATCTTTAAGGTTGCACACGTAACATGGACACTAAATACCTTTCTGGGGGGGAAATATTTTATTAAAGCTACCATTCATTACATAATACCAACACAATCCATTACAGTACAAAGCATCTTACATCAAGCAATAGAAATGTGAAATATTTACAAGATCTGTTTCAAATAATCCTTCCCTGCCCTGCAGTGCATTTAAGTCCATTGTGCATGGCTGGAAAACAAACTATTCTTGTCCTGCAAGCAAATGAAAATTATTTCAAAGCATTTTAGCTAAGTGTATTTCATTTAATTTGTAAAAGATTGTTAATTGTTCCAGTCAGCAGACATGTCTTTCAGTTCTTGTGATGAGCTCCAATACACTCCTAATCCCATACCTGCCTCAGTCTGGAATACTTTCCACATATTTCTTCCATATTTCAGTGCTAATTTTAAAATTTCTATCTCCCTGTAGCTGTAGTAGCCCATAAAATATTAGGGTACATTTTATATTCTCGTAGTCATAAAGCCGTTGCCATGTAAATGTTGAATCCCCATGCTGGTGTAGGAATTTGAAGGTGTACAGGTGCTTATGTACTGCTGTAACCTAACCAATGTAGAATGCATTTGATTAAATAACAGCATACAGTTTGTTGACTTCAATTATGCGTGAGGTAGTGATTCTTGTTTTGCTGGCTGCACACTATGTGTGGTGGTGTCAGGTAGCAGAACACATGGATACTCAGGAATATCAGTTTGGGTGCTTGTTTTGGGGGCTACATCATTTGAAGCAATGTCATTCTGGTTAGTACAAATGGCCACTTATATAGGGATGTTGAAAGTAGTTTCATCTGAGTGACCACTGGTTTCAGAAGATTCTGGTGTTGGTTCATGCGACTGTTCCATGTGCAGCAGGCAAACAGGGGTCTTTTGTGAAGTGGGCACAGAAGCTGTTAAATGCTTGACTGTCCACTGTCCTACATACCTTCTGTTGTCACATGGTAGCTCTCATTGACATTGTCTACAGAAGCATGTTAACTCTCTGAATGCAACCACTCCTGCGTTCACTGACTTTACACTTTGTACTTGGCAGGTCCCTGGTATCGTTTTCATATTACCAAGCATGTTTTGTTTAATGTCATTGCTGCCAAAACAGAAGAAAGTGTGACTGGAATGGCTACACCCAACACTGGCTGGCTCTTCAATTAGATAGTTCTTGCAGTATGTATACAAGACTTCTGCATTAGCAATGGCAACACACAGTTAAGGAGGAGACTACACTACAATTTGTTAAGAACTGTTACAAGGCGCACATGCAGGAAAGTGGCAATGCTTTTCTACTTAACACAGTTAAGGAGGAAAGAACACAACATTTTGTTAAGAACTACTACAAGACATGCATGCAAGAAAGTGGCAATGGATTCCTACTTGGCAAACACACAGATAAGGAGGAGACTGCATGTTTCTTAAAAGCCATTACAAGATGCACATGCAAGAATGTGGTAAGGGTTTTCCACTTGAAGACACAATGGTAAAGAGCTATTGGAGCCAAAACAGGCAGACAGGAAAACACAAATTTGAACTAGTAGTCCACAGTAACTTTCTATTCTCTGAAGTATATTTATTTTCTCCTAAGAACGTCATGATGTGATAATACTGTGCTGGATGCATTTAACAGATGTTAAACTGGCAGTTGACAACACTACTGCCCGACAATACATCATCAGCATTATGATCTCAGTGATTTCACAGGCAATTGCCCTGGCAGTCATTTACTTGCTGTTCCTAAATAGCACTGATGTCACAGCCAGTGAGGTCATATTTCTAAAGTACTGTGGGGCAGTAGATCATCAGCTACCATGATAACCACTGTTCCACACATTTTGCAATCCAAGTACTCCCCCAGCACCACACCTTGGGCAAAGTGGGGCAAATGTGTGTGGTTACATGTACATCTTGTCACACCTGAAGAAGGGATTTCATGCTATTTCACACATAAAGCATAAACCATTTATAGTAAACCCATGCCCTCCATGCTCAGGGAATATTGTGCCAATTCAATAATGAATGGCACAAAACTACTAACAAGCCCCACCTTGTTCGTATGCAAGACTTGGTATAAATACCACCGGAAAATCATAATCAGTCACAGAAGAAGGATGGTGTTGTGAAACAGCATTAAACAACACTCCCTGTGAGCAGAAAGATGGCAAAATACCACGGCAAGCAACACATTACCAAAATATTGCATGAGGTAGGGGTGCTCTGGGAGTTGTTGGCCTGCTGCCAGCACATGGTGCCTAAAGTAACCAAGATCACAAAAGTAAGGCCAAAATGTAAACTCTGAAAAAAAATAAAATGCATATAATTGCTGAATCAAGCCCCAAATAAACAGAAAGCTGAAATATACAATCCCACCAGCACAGTTTATTTGAAGGGTTCTTTATGTTAATAAAATGCAGAATAAAGTATGGGGTGGTGTGTTTAACGAGGATTTACACACCGAGTTAGATGTATAAACCCGAGGAAAAAGCTCGAAGGGTTTGTGCAAAGCATCTAACCTCAAGGGTGTAAACCTTTGAGTTTAAACACATTACCCGGTATTTTATTTTATATAATTAATGGCTCTCCCTTTTTTGGCCACAGCAATTATATAAAATAAAATCAGCAGTTTCAGTGTGGCTACGAGTATGCGCCAGTTTATTTTACGTACAGCTGGATTTTCATTTTCATCGGCTTCACTTTTTTTTTTAAATGTTCAAAGTCCTCCATCTGTAAAACCAGTGCTAATTTTGATTTTTTTTTTAAATTTACTGACCGCTGTGTTTCTTTGGTGGCTCAGTTGTAGGAAGGAAGCACAAGCCAGGAAGGGAGACGCTGGTGTAGGCACATGCGCAGAGGGAGGAGAACCGTAGGCGTGTTTGCCATTATAAATGTTCCTTTATAATGGCAAATTATGCCACAGTCTCTCAATGGCAAAGGGGAGAGCCATTAATCATATACAGTTTAAGGGTGGCTAACATAACGGGGACCCCAAGCACATGGTACCTAAAGTAACCAAGTCCACAAAAAGCATTCCAAAATGCAAACTCTGAAAAAAATAAAACACAGATAATTGCTGAATCAAGTCCCAAATAAACAGAAAGCTGAAATATACATTCCCACCAGCACAGTTTACTTGAAGGGTTCTTTATGTTAATAAAATACAGTTTATGGGTGGCTAACATAATGGGGACCCCAAGCTCATGGTGTCTAAAGTAACCAAGACCACAAAAGTAAGGCCAAAATGCAAATTCTGAAAAAAATAAAATGCATATAAATGCTGAATCAAGCCCCAAATAAACATAAAGCTGATATATACCATCCCACCAGTACAGTTTACATGAAGGGTTCTTTATTTTAATAAAATACAGTTTATGAGTGGCTAACATAACAGGGACCCCAAGCTTCATGGTGCCTAAAGTAACCAAGACCACAAAAAGCATTCCAAAATGCAAACTCTGAAAAAAATAAAACACAGATAATTGCTGAATCAAGCCCCAAATAAACAGAAAGCTGAAATATACCATCCCACCAGCACAGTTTACTAGAAGGGTTCTTTATGTTAATAAAATACAGTTTGTGGGTGGATAATATAATGGGGATGCCAAGCACATAGTGCTGAAAGGAACAAAGACCAAAGATACTGACAAAAAGCAACATATTTGCCTAAAACACAGTTAGTAATAACACAGAATGCATCTGTAGGTTACATTTCTCATGCAATACAATTATTGTATCATTTTTGTTAGAAAATCACTTCAAATAGTGACTACAACTGCACGATTGGTGCAAGAACAAAGATGTCCAAACTTCAGCCAGATCACACAACCTTATAAATAATGTGAAAAAAATAGTTTACCAAGAACAAAATCACTTCTGTGAACAATAATTTTTTTGTTAAGGCTGCATTTTGAAAACAGACAAACACACACACACACACACACACACACACACCTGGGTGCTTGGCCTTTGGGGCCCATTAAAACTCTACCACCAAATCTCCCTTAAAAAACACAACTTAACTTGCCCAAAAGAAATGTGCCACTGATTAAAACTGCTGTACAATGGTAGACTGCATTTGTACTATATAACTGCCCACTGGAAATTTGTAAAAAAAGAAAGGAGACCGAGTCGCATAATGTTGGGGGTCTCCTTTACTTAAACTGTGCCCCTTTCCAATAACACAATACCTCCAAGCCTCATTTCACAAGAAAAAATATATATTAAAATGTTCACATTTGTTCTGCACAATAAGTGCACAGAAACATATTGTTCCACCAAACTTACATCCTGATACACACAGCAGTACTGAGAATGAGCCCCATTTGGTGGTGAACACACAGATACTACAATTCATTTGTAGTCCGCAAGTACTGAGTTGGGGCTCTAATGCTCATTAAAATCATCAAATCGCTATACTATTTGTTAGAATAAGCCCCCAAAAATGTGTACAGATGTACAATGTACTCTAAGCAACATCCCATTTGTACGAGCTGTTCTGCAGCTGTATTCTTAGCCCTGAAAGTAACAATGCTGTACCTGGGCTCCATGTGGTTGCTCACATAACTGACATGCTGCCGGCTGGACACCGGGATTGTTCTGCAAGCTGGCGAGAGCAGGATTAGGACTCTGATGCAAGTTCTTGTGCTTTTAAGCACTCTGAGAGCCTTCCCCACTCTTGGTGCATGTAAGTGCATTAACATGACTGTTGGGAGTAGGGAGGGGCACCGGGGTGGGAGTGAACAAACATCCAGGACTTCTGGACACCAGGAGACCATGGGGACAAAGGTCAGACACATCACTCCTGCAGTACAGTATTTTCCAGTGAAACATAGTGCTGTGTCTTTTGCAGAAGCTCTCTGATCAAAACAGAAGGCAATTTCTGGAGGATTTATTAATATAAGTATATTTTGGGGGCAAAGGATGAACATAACTGCTGGAGACACAAGTGACTACTTTAGCTACCGCACTTACTGTGCTGTGTAAGTGCTATTCAGGCACATTTAACATTAACTAAATGGTCTGAAAACAAAGTCTGGACACAGGACAATAAGTCAAAGCAGTTTATTGTGGCAAAGAGCATTTTTTTTATTAAAATAATCAATGCTGTTTACAGTGTGTGCCACAATGTCACAAATTAGGCACACAAAATTACAGCTTTTATCACAAATCATGTTTCTTTCTTGAGGAAATTAATAACTGGCAGCACTCATATTATGTAATTTATCTCTCCACGTCACATATTATCCTACAGCAGAGTCATTCACTGGGCACAGGTTTTATGTAGTTTATAGATGGCATGTACATTTTGGGACACCATTGTAACCCATTTTCATGGAGTCACCCATATACATACAGAACATACATAAAAATACTAAATAAATAATAACTACAAATAGCACCAAGAAAAAAGACTACATAGAACAAGACAATACCTATCCCATACACTATTACAAGCCCTGCATCCAGAATTCTGAGCTCTAAATGCTTTCATCACCAGTAAGAAGCACACAAAGAGCACAAGATGCAATTAACAAATATTTATTAAATGTCAAAATGTGAAAAAAAACAGAGTTGTACACACAAGCAGCAGCAAATGGTACAAAAGCCAATGTTGTATGCCCTTGTACACTTTTTAGGGCTTATCTCTGCCCTGGAGGTATTGCTATTATATCCAACCATATTTTTTGAATGGAATTATTTCAAGTCACCATGCTCTTAGTTCATAAATAATGTGCAAACTGCTTTAACCCCAAGTTAATAAAGTACAGAAGTAAAAAATGTTAAAAACAAGTTGTCTCAAATGACACTGAAAAACTGAGTAGTCAAAACACACATATAACATTTAGTTTTAGTCTGATTTGAGAGATGCCCAACCGAACTGAACATCTTTCATATTTTGGAACCAGTATTCCATATTAAGTTCATACATGTCTGTTCCCAGATCAGATGAATATCAATTCCATTAGCTGTTCCCATGTATCGTGGTACCTTCTGGACTTGTAAGGTAAAGGAATCTTATCACAGAAGTTACTTTCAGCTTGACACAGATAATAAGAGCAGGGCAGAAAGCAAAATAAAATCTGTACCAAACAAGCATTTGTCAATGCCGAATGTTTGCTTGCTGATAGTAGCATTGGCAATGCAGGAGTTAGACAGATGCAGAGCAGGAATGGCAGTGAAGTATTAAACTTCATGCCAACCCCACCTCCAACCTGCAGAGATTGACAGGCATTGGGGTATGCATTTGGGTTGTCGCCCATAACATTCATGCCATTTCATCTCACCCTATCCTGCAGACACCAAGTGTTGAGGTGTGCCTTGGGGTATCCGGCTTTATAGTCACCCCACTCCATAAGGACATATACTGAAATGGGTGCCATATAGGAGAATGGGATGAACTCTGGGGCCGAAGAGTCCAAAGCACACCTTGATGCCTGTAACTGGCTGTAGGGTGGGGGTGGGTGGGGGTGGAATGGCATGAGCATTACAGTCGGCAATCCAAAAGCACACCCCTGATGCCTGTCAGTCTGTACAAGGTGGGATGTTAGGGTTAGGAAACCCTAATGCCCCAGGTGTTTGTTGGTATTTGCACTAAAAATTTTCAACATGGCCTTTTTGTGACTCTCACCTCATGAAAGCATTTGGAACCTCTTCTCATGAACAGTGACACTGTGAGTGTGTCAATGTGTCCCGAACTTTGAGTTCTCACAGCGACGGTGCCATTGTGCGCCAGATATACAAAAACACAGATCGGGCAGGATGTGAAGAATGACAGCTACACCATTCCTAGGGAGGTGTGAAGAGATAGCAGTGTTGAAAATCGGTAGTGAAAATATTAAAAATGCTAGAACTTCCCAGCATACGTGGAAACTGTGCAATGCATGCACATAACACCGTCATTTAGTGGAATTATTTCACCAAATTTTCAACATAGGCATTTTGTGACCTCTGCCCATGAACACTGACAGTATGATTTTCTTAATCTGTCCCGAACATTGATTTCCCACAGCAACCACGCTATTCTGTGCCAGATGTGTAAACGCATATTTTGGGCAGGATGTAAAAAATGTCAGCTGTACTGTTCATAAGGAGGTCTGAAACAATGCCAGTGTTGGAAATCTAGAGTGAAAGTACTACAAATTTGCAAATTTACAAGGATGTGTGGAAACTACATAATGCACACTTGCAACACAGTTATTTTATGGATGTTTGTCACCAAATTTTCAGCATAGGCATTTTAGGACCTCTGCTCATGAACAGAGTCACTGTGATTTTACATATGAACATACATACGAACATATAAATCTGCAAGCAGAACAAACCAAGCGGTCTATCTATAACTGCCCAAGTGTGCAGCTAGCACCCTAGATTGCAGCTGCCCCAGCCTCCTCCCCCTCAGTTCCTCTCCCATTTGTCCCAGCCCCTGCCTCCCTGACTCTTCCTCTTGCATTATCCCAGTCCTCCTTAAAGCTATTGACTGTCCTACATGTTACCACCGCCTCTGGCAGTGCATTCCAACTAGTCACCACCCTCTCAGTGAAGTAGTGTCTCCTCATTTCCCTCTTGAAACATCCCCCTTCCAACCTTAGTCCATGCCCCCTGGTCTCTCTTCCACTCCTCAGTTTGAACACCCCCTCAGTGCTAGGTTTATTTACCCCACCTCAGGTATTTAAACTCTTGAATCATATCCCCACATTCCTCCTCTCCTCCAGTGTGTACATGTTCAGCCCATTCAACCTAATTTCATATTCCTTTCCTTCCATCCCCTTTAACATTTTTTTGCCCTCCTTTGCACCCCCTTCAGTATATTTATATCTCTCCTCAAGGATGGCCTCCAGTATTGCACACAGTAATCCAGTTGCAGTCTGACCGATGATCTGTAAAGAGATAGGATCACATCCCTGCATCTGAATGAGAACCCCCTTGCGATGCACCCCAGAATCCTGTTTGCCTTCACTGCTGCTCTCCTACACTGGGCTGAGTTGTTCATGCTCCCAGTTACCAACACCCCTAGGTCCTTCTCCTCCTCTGTGATCCCAAACCTCAAACCCCCAACCAATAGTCCCTCTTCTGGTTCTTAGGCCCGAAGTGCATCACCTTACACTTGTTTGCATTGAATCCTAGTTGACACTCCACCAAACATTTCTCTAGTTTGGTTAGGTCCCACTGCAGTTTTTCCCCTCCATCCTCTTTGTCCACCACTGCCCCCGATTTGGTATCATCTGTGAACAGACTAACCCTGCTCCCCACTCCATGTGCTGTATCGAAGATAAAGAGCCCAAATAGCACTGGGCCCAGCACTGACCCTTGCAGCACCCCGCTTGTCACTGCTTTAGGTGCCGAGAGCTCCCCCACCACCACTCTCTGCACCCTCCCCTGTAACCAGGTCTCTATCCATTTAGTCAGCTTTTTTCCCACCCCCACTGCCATCACCTTCCTCCCAGTCTCCTATGAGACACCGTATCAAAGGCCTTACTGAAGTCCAAGTACAGGACATGTACCGCACGGCCCCTGTCCAACTCCATTGTTGCCCAGTCATAATACTCTATTAAGCTGGTTTGACAAGAATTCCCAGAGATGAACCCATGTTGCCTCCCATCTTGGAGGTCATTACTCTCTAGGAATGCCACCAGCCTCTGTTTCAGTATCACCTCCATAAGCTTACCCACTATGGACGTGAGACTGACCATCCAGTAATTTCCTGGCCCCTCCCTAGGCCCACTCTTGTGTATGGGCACCACATGGGCCACTCTCCAGTCCTGGGGCACACACACCATTTCCAGGGAGGTGTTGAACAGATCTGCCAGTGGCTCAGACAACAGCTCCACCATCTCCCTTAGCACCCTGGGGTGGATGCCATCGGGACCTGGTGCCTTGTCCACTGTTACTGCCCTCAGCTCATCTAGCACCCTAGTCCCTGTGATCATTTTATCTGTCACCTCCTCCTCCCTTTCCCCACCCCCCAGCCCATGCTGGTAGTGGACAATCCCTCTCCTTAGTGAAAACGGAACAGAAGTACTCATTTAGAATTTCCACTTGCTCCACACCCTTTTCCACCCAGTCCGCTCCCCACTTTATCCTCACAATATGTTCCTTGCACTTCCTCTTTTCCCTGACATACCATAAAAAGTCTTTTTCCCCTCATTTTATGCCCTGTGCTAACCTTAATTCCCTGGAGGCCTTAACTTTTTTCACCCTCCTTGCCACCTCCCTTGTCCAACTCCCGTAAGTGTCCTTATTCTCTCCCTTCCCTGTTCTCCTGTACCTCCAGTATGCAGCCCTCTATGCCCTCACAATTTGCAGCTCTTCTTTGTTCAGCCAGCATGGTTTCTTGGCTCTGCTCTTCTTACTCCTGGCCCTGGTGCATGCTACTGTGGCCTCTGTTAGCCCAGTCTTTATGACTCCCCACTTTTGTTCTGCATCCATCCCCGGCCTTATATCCTGGAGTCTCCCTCACAGTATTTCTCCCATCCTCCCAAAGTCAACCTTACTAAAGTCCACCACCTTAGTGCCTGTGCCTCCTGTCTCCCTGCCCAGTGTGAGAACAAGCCACTCTGTTTGGTGGTTGCTACCCGCTAGTGGGTCCTCCACTCTTACCTCCCTCACCACCTCCCCATTTGCCAGTACTAGGTCCAGAGTGCTTCCAAGCCTTGTAGGCCCACTTCCCAATTGCATCAGAAGGCCGTCCTGGAATGCATCAACAAGCACTTGCTCCCTGGTACTGCTAGTGGCCGGGGTGCTCCAGTCAACCCCTGGTAGGTTAAAATTCCCCACGATCACCACACTCCCCTTTCTACAGACCTTTCTTATCTTCTCTGCCAACTCCCCATCCAGTTCCCTAGATTGTGCTGGTGGTCTCTACACCACTCCCAGCCTCAGCTTTCTGCCATTGGAGTCCAGGAGTTGCCTCCAAAGTGCTTCTGTCCTCTCCTCTTCTCCCTTGTCCATTAGGCATTTGATCCCCTCCACCACACAGAGTGCAGCCCCCCTTCCAGCTCCCTGGTCCCTGCTGTATATCCTGTATCCCGGGATTGCCGAGTCACAATCATGGTACTCTGTCACCCACCTCTGAAAGGAGCACCTGAAGCTCTGTAATTTTGTTCCCCAGGCTTCTTACATTGAGAGAGACCACCTTCCACCCATACCCTTCCTTCTCTTCACGCTTCTCCTTGACCTGTGCCCCTCCTCCTGGTAGTCTGCACCCTTTCTCCTCATTATTCTTATTGGGTGGTGGTGCCTTCTGTATTACACTCAGACCACTCTGCCCACCCCCCTCCCAGGGTTAGTACACCTCTGCCTTTACCTATATCTAGGGGGTTGAGCTCATTAGGCTCCCCTGTCCGGACCTTTCTACCAACCTCAGTCTTTTGGCCACCCCCCACTAATTTAAATCCACCTTATTAGAGATATACCCCTCAAATCCTGCCTTTAATACTCCATCCCTTCCCTGCTCAGGTGTAGCCTGTCCACCGTGTAGAAGTCACTATTCCCCCAGATCCTACCCCAGTTAGTCACTAACCCATAATTTGTGGTGTGCCACCAATCCCAATGGCTCTCGTTGAAGTCCTCGATCCTTCCCTTCCTCCCCATGCTTGCACATGGTACCTGGAGTACCTCCGAGAATACCACTGACTCCCTCATACTCTCACACTGCCTGCCGGACTCCTAGAACCTCCCCCTCACTACTTCCACAGTCTCCCCCGCCAAGTCATTTGTACCCACATGCAACAGTAAATGAGGTTTCTTCCTCCCCCTCGCTGCACATTTGAGCAGTGCCTGCCCCTCCTGCAGTCAACCCAGAGATAGCTTCAACCCAAATACGGCTGTGTCTTCCCCACTTCTGCCCCATCTCACCCCTTTCAGTATAGATTCCACCAGGACATGTTCCCCCCATCCCTTACCCCCTTTCCCTTCTAATGACCCTATCACCACCCCAGTATTTGTTCTTCCCTGCCCTTTACCCCACCACCTGCACCCTCTGTGACTTCTGTATCTGCACCCCCTACTTCTGTCTCGCCCCTTTTCTCTGCCTTATTCCTCCCATCCCCATTGAACCCCTTCCCAGCCTGATTACTTCCTACTGGGCTTCCCAGGTTGACCTCCCCTCCTCCTCTGCTAATTTACAACCCCTGTCCTATCACCATTCTAGTCAATTTAGAGCCCCCATTCCCTTCTACTCCAATAGAGATGCCCCTCCCATCCTTCCCCTTCCCATAGCCTTCTCTTCTCCAGTCACCCCCTCCTTCCTTGCTAGCCCCCTTCTACCCTTTTTTCCTCGCTATCTCTTTCCCTATCTGTTGCCATCCCTCTTTTACCCTGCTTGTCCTCCCCCATCAGTATGTTCCTGGTCCCTCTCTCCCTAGCAGAGGCTCAAACTATTCCTAGTCAATACCCTCCAACATCTCTTCCCCCATCGGTTCCCCCTTCTACTTGTTCCCCTCCATGCCACCCCTGGTCCCACCCGTCCCTCCCTACTCACAGCCATCTGTTCTCTCCCCGGTACTCTTCGTGGTCTCTTTCTCCCCATCAGAGGCCCTCCCTCACCTTGGGCATCCCCTCCCTTCTCCTCTCTTTTCTGCTAGTGTCTTTGATACTGGGGTCAGTTTCAGTCCCTATTTGTTTTCCCCCATCCCCCTTGCCATCCCCTATTCCCCCCTAGCCAGGATGCTTACCATACTTATCTGCCCTGCCACTTAAACTCCTCCCTAACTTCCACAGTTCCTCTCTCAAACTAGCCAATTGTCTACAGAGCATACACCCCCCCATCCTCCAAGCCCAGTCCAGGATCATGGCGGACCTACACGCTGTACATCCCACCACTCTTCCAAAGATGCCCACCCTATTGACAAGCGGCATCTGCCCCATTTTGGCCCCTATCTTATGTTACAGGCTATTACTCCTGGTTTCTGTACCCTACTACAACTGTTAGGGCCCTATTAACTCAAATTCCTGTTTCTCCCCACACTAGTCCCCCTACTGCCCCCTTGCCAACTGGGTTAATTCAGTCTCAAATCTCATCCATTAGATACTGTATTACTGTAGCAATCCTAAAGCCTCCTTGCCCATTTTTCACCCCTCAGCTACCATACCTTGTGTTCTCAGCCCTCATAGTTTCACTTAGCCCAGTTGGAAATCGAATTACACTCCAAGTATTTCTCAACTCAGAGAAATAAACAGAACAAAAAATATGTATTATTACAGCAATCCTAGCAGCATAGCTCAGTACTTAGCTCAGTTAGAGAAATAAACAGAACAACTAAATCTGTATTATTACAGCAATTGTAGAAGTTTCCAATCATTGCTTTGTCTCCACCACATAGACCCTGCTGTAATATAGGACCACACAGGGCCCTGGGCAGGTGGGTGGGCAACTCTAAAGTCCCAACAGAGCTCCACTGAGCTCGCTCACTCCCTCTCTCTCACTTTCTCATTCTGTTTCTCCCAGCACTGCAGGTTTCCCTTTTGTACTGGACTCCTGCCTGCATTGGAGACTTTTTCTGCCCACAAAGAAATCTGCAGCAGCCCCAACAGAGCTCTGTTGAGCTCACTCACTCCCCCGCTCTCAATCACTTATTCTGTTTCTCCCAGCGCTGCAGGCTGCCCTTTTGTACTGGGCTACTGCCTGTGTTGGAGCCTTTTTCTGCCCACAAAGAAATCCGCAGCAGTCCCAACAGAGTTCCGTTGAGCTCACTCACTCCCCTTCTCTCACTCACTCATTCTGTTTCTCCTAGTGCTGCAGGCTGCCCTTTTGTACTGGGCTCCTGCCTGCATTGGCAGCTTTTTCTGCCCACAAAGAAATCCCCAGCAGTCCTGACAGAGCTCCTTTGAGCTCGCTCACTCCCCCTTTCTCACTCACTTGTTCTGTTTCTCATGGAGCTGCAGACTGCCCTTTTGTACTGGGCTCCTGCCTGCGTTGGTGCCTTTTTCTACGCACAAAGAAATCCACAGCAGTCCCCACAGAACTCTGTTGAGCTCGCTCACTCACCTTTCTCACTCGCTTGTTGTTAATCTGTCCCAAACATTGATTTCCCACTGCAACCACGCTATTCTGCACCAGAAGTGCAAAAGCACATTTTGGCCAGGATGTGAAAAATGACAGCTGTACTGTTCATAAGGAGATGTGAAAAAATGCCAGTGTTGAAAGTCTGGCATGAAAATATTGCAAATTTGCAAAGTTACAAGCATGCATGGAAACTGCGCAAAGCATTTTATGGACATTCATCACCAAATTTTCACCATAGGCATTTTAGGACCTCTGCTCATGAACAGTGTCACTGTCATTTTCTTATTCTGTCCCTAAAACTGATTTCTCACAGTGACCGTGCTATTCTGCACTGAAAGTGCGAAAACACATTTCGGCCAGGATATGTAAAATGACAGCTGTACTGCTCATAAGGAGGTGTAGAAAAATGCCAATGTTGAAAATCTGGAGTAAAAATATTACAAATTCACTAAGTTACAAGCGTGCATGGAAAGTGCTCAATGCACGCACGCAAAACAGTCATTTTTTGGATTTTTTTCACAAAATTTACAATATAGGCTTTTTGAGAACCCACCTCATGAACAGTGGCACTGTTGTTTCATTAATCAGTCCCAAAAAGTGATTTCATGCAGTGACCGTGAAATCACCTTTCAGGACTGAATAACACCATGACAGTGATTGAATTCATGAGGAGGGGTCCCAAAAACACCATGTTGAGAATTTGGTGCAAACATTCCCCAAAATGCCCAAGATATGCACCAATGTTGAAAAAACCCTGTTTGTGATTGGTTGGCATCCATGGCACTCCAGACATTACCTCATGGGTTATAGCCCACCTGATAGGCTAGTGATGCACTTACCCAGATCAGATTTCTAGCATATCCAGGTCCCAGGAACCCCTGCTCTCCAGTTTGAATCGTGCATCTGATCAGGCAAGAAGCACACCAGGAATCCCTGTCTGCTCCTACAAGGTAAGACCCTGAACCACATCTTAAAATACTTCTCTTACTTGGCACAAAATATCTATCCTCCTGTTGGATACAACTATAGCGATAAAACCTAAAAATGCCTGGTTTCTGAAATGTTCTAACTAACCTGGGCTCTGCCCTAGCTTTCATATGCAGCCCCATTAGTTACCCAGCTAGGCCCTTCCCTCTGGTGGTGAGGGTACAGGGATCTGCTCCGCTTTCTAAATCGCTACAACGTTTTCTTGTGGTTTAAGCATGCTACAGAGATGTTACAGCTATAATCAGAAATTATTGTACCTTCGTTTTTTTCTGTACCTGGCAAGTTTGAGGAATGGCTGGGGCAGCTAGCTCGACATTCTTCCAGCCCCTCACTGCTCCTGGTATCCGGGTCTGTTCCCAATCTGCATGGTGTGATCCCCCTCCCCCGCTTGTTCCGTCCATGGGAGCTCCCAGGGAGAGAGAGGGTGAGTCCTTCCTGGCCCGTGGCCTGGCGTGTTGCGCCCTTCTTCCAGGAGCGGCCTGGTCACACGTTACTAGGCCTCCCGTGGCCTACCCACCTGCGTGGCCTTCAGGCCTCAACTCCTCTGCTCCCCCACCCACCTACAGACCTCCTTCGGCCCGGTCAGAGCTACGCGGCAACAGAACTGCTGAGGGCATCTCCTCCTCTTGTTCGGCGCGCCCCTAGGCCCCGTTTGGGTCTACTCCTGAGAGGTTCCCTCTCGTGTGTCTCCCTCCTCCAACTACAGGCACACAGCCTCGCGAGACTGCGCCTCTGCCTCACGTTTTTTCTGGCGGGGGGGAGCGCAGCCAGTGAGAGAGAGAGAGAGTCTCTCTCACGACAGTTGGCACAGAATTAGCACAGGGAAGGCAATCAGTACAGTCGCTTAAGCTCCCTCTCATCTGGAGATTCATGCTGGATTCAGCCCCTCTAGTTACTAGGACGGTGCAATCACCCTTCCCTGCGCTCTGCCATTTGCTCTGCAGGAGGAAGCATAACGCTCTGGTCAAGGATCTGAGCTGCAAGCTGGTTACCCCAAGCAGATCAGACCTGGGTTTGAATCCCCCCGCTCCTCTTGCATACTGGACGACCCTGAGCAAGTCACTTACCACCCAGGCATTCTAGGAAGGATGTATTTAAAAAAAAAAAAAGGTGGGAAGGGAATCCTTTCATTTAAAGGGGACTCCACAGATGGCCAGTCTCCCCCCCACCTGCAGGGTCCCTCCCACAGCGACCCTTCTGTGACTCCCTCCTTCTCCCCCACCTCTCAGGTCCCTCCCACAGTGACCCATGCAGATAACCACCCCACCGGTCTCCTTGGCTCCCTCCCATAGCGAGCCATGGCCCTGACCTCCATACTCCTTCCACCCTCTCTCCCCCTTCTTCTTGATAACTGTTGTGGGGGTCCTCACACAGCACCCCCACACCTGCACACTTCTTGCCCCAGAGGAAGAAACCCCTCTGGGCTTGGGGGGATAAAGAAGGGCTCACCCATGGGCGGTGTACAGTTTGTGATCTAAGATATGTTTTTCTCTCCTCCCCAGATGGTAAAGGCAAAGAAATGCTCCTCATGCAGCACCACCCTCCTGCCCCAAACTCCAGGCCCCCTCTGCACGGCCTGCCTACTGGACGAGGGTGATTCCTCCTTGGAGCAATCTCCACCCTTAGGCCCCAGCAATCCGGGCCCCAGCAACCCCAAGTGGATGGACCCAAGCTCCCTCCTAATTCAGAATCAGCAGGCCGCGGTCGCCATGATGGAGAGCCAACAGAACTTCATGCTCAAGATCATGGAAAAACTGGAATCCCTTACTCAACATAGGGCAAAACCACCCAACCCAGAACCAGATAAGGCAGGAGGGTAACCAGAAGAACTCCCAATCCCGGAGGACACACCAGATGGCCCTCGCGACAACACACATGAAGACGGGGAGAAGGACGACAGGTGGGAGAAGAACAAACCAGACTCGGACGAGGAGGACATGGACCTCCAAGTGACGTCCTCCCTGACTTCGAAGCTATGCTTCTTCGACACAATCCCAGGGCTCATGAAGATCATCAAGGCCACCATGGGGTTCAACACCGAGGAGAGCAAACCCGAGTCAAAGCTCGACCCCCTGATCCAACTGAGACAGTCCACCACTGAGACCTTCCCGGTGTGCCCCACCATAGAAGATATCTTCAGCAAGGAGTGGCAATCTACCGAACCGGGCAGAATGTCAAATCGTAAGAACCTAGACAGGATGTACCCGGTTCCAGGGGAGAAATCGGATGCCTGTTGCAAGGCTCCCACCATTGACCCCCAGGTGGCGGCCCTTAGCAAGAAGACTGTGCTGCCATGCAGTACGATAGCACTCAGAGACCCGACAGACAAGAAAGTCGAGGACATGCTTAAGAAGGCCTTCGAAATCGAGGGCACCGCCACCAAGGCAACCACCACAGCCGTCTACACGGCCCGAGCACAGATCCGTTGGCTCGAAGAACTTCAAGAGCAAGCCACTCCCAAGTCCAAGGAGGCAGAACTTTTGGATTGTACCTTGGACGCAGCTAAATACCTGGCCAACATGGCGGTGGACACCCTGCGCCTTCATGCCAGGGCAACCGCCATCACCAACCGTGCTCGAAGGGCACTGTGGCTCAAGCTGTGGGATGCAGACAATGAGCCAAAAACTCTGCTACTGAATTTACCTCTGAAGGGAAAACATGTTTTTGGGGAGGGGCTATAAGATTACTTGAAGCAGAAAGAGGAGGGCAGGGATCTCCTCAAGAATAAGTCTAGGTTCTCCTATCTCCCCTCCTCGAAGCAAAGATCTCGGGGGGCATAGGCCCTTTCAACCACGTAGGAATGCACAGCAATCTGGCCACCCCTTTCGAGGCAGAGGCACCTCCTCCAGCTTCCGCAGCCCATACCCTCACAGCTGTCAGTCCCCCTCCTCCAGAAACCGAGGCCAGAGATCCAGAGGACGAGGCAGAGGCTACAGGGGTAAGCAACAGTGACTACCCCACCCTGGCACCTCAGGGCCGGGACCCCTACCCACCAGTAGGTCAAAGGCTAACTCTATTCGCCCACCGCTGGCTCCGCACAACAGCGGACAGGTGGGTCCAGGACGTGGTAACCAAGGGATACTCTATAGAGTTATCCCAGGCCCACATCCCCCACAGATTCGTATCCTCCCCCCATTACCAGGAAAAGAGCTTCCCCACACCAGGTCCAGCAAATCCTGTTAGAACTGGTTCAGAACAGGGACATTCATCCCGTACCAGTGCCGGAACAGAATCAAGGGGTATACTCAATCTTCTTCCTAGTACCCAAGAAATCGGGTGAGCTCTGGCCCATCCTGGACCTCAAACACCTAAACCGCCACGTAGTCACACACTGCTTCAAAATAGAGACTATCCGATCCACCCTCCGATGCATTCAGGGAGGTGACTTTCTGACATCTATATATCTCAAGGATGCCTACCTCCATATCCCCATCATTCGGAAGCACAGACAATTCCTTTGCTTCCACATCCTGGGCCACCACTTCCAGTACCAGGCCTTACCGTTCGGCCTCTCCTCAGCCCCAAGAGTTTTCACCAAGGTCTCCATAACCTTGGTGGCAAGACTCAGGGAACGGGGACTGGATATCATCCCATACCTGGACGACTGGCTCATACGGGCCAGGTCCGAACACCTGGCGTGGATGCACACGGGATCCGCCCTACAGGCACTCAAACACCACGGCTGGGTGGTTAACCTAGAAAAGAGCCACCTCATCCCCACCCAGCAGATCGAGCATCTGGGAGTGCTCATCAACTCAGCCCAGGGGTGGGCAAAACCATCTACCTCGAGAATCCACAACCTGAGGGACCTAGCCCGTCAGATGAAAGCCTGATGCAGCACGATGATGGGGAAGATAGCCCAGTTACTGGGCTGCATGGACTCATGCATAGATCTGGTACCCTGGGCCAGGTGGCGCATGCGCCCACTACAAACCTACGTCATGTCTCGGGGGGACCGAGCGAACTCAACCTCCAGGTGGTGGTTCCTCTACCCAAGGCGTAAGACTGTCACTGGGTTGGTGGATGGTGGAGGAGAACTTATCCAAGGGAGTTCCCCTAGAAGCACCCCACTTGATCGCCATAGAAACAGATGTGAGTCTCTCCGGCTGGGGAGCCTGCCTGGGAGACACAACAGCACAGGGCCTGTGGTCACCCACAGAATCATGGCTCTCCATCAACATACTGGAGATGAGAGCCGTACTACATGCCCTAAAAGCATTCGGACATCTGATACACGGACAATCGGTCCTAATCCGGTCCGACAATCGGGTCACAGTGGCCTACATAGCGAAGCAAGGCGGGACCAGGAGCAGAGCTATGCTAAGGGAGGCAACAGCAGTCCTCGACTGGGCCCAAGCCAACCTCAGTCACCTGACCACGGTTCACCTGGCAGGAAGGCTGAACATCCACGTGGATTGGCTCAGCAGGCAACAGGTACATCCGGGGGAATGGCAGTTACATCTGGACCTGTTCCAGATGATTCAAGTGACATGGGGAACAGTGACCATAGACCTTATGGCAACATGGGAGAAAGCTCAGGTCAGAGACTACTATTCACAGTTCAGGGACAATCTGTTCCAGGGAACGGACGCCCTATCACAACCGTGGAGACGGAGCCATGCCTATGTTTTCCCTCCACTTCCCCTGATCCCTCAGGTTCTGACCAAAATAAGGGAATCACAACACATGATTATTCTGGTGGCCCCCTACTGGCCATGCAGGTCGTGGTTCACAGCGATCCGAGAGATGGCATTCGCCAGCTTCAGGATACCGTACCAGGCGGACATGCTCTCACAAGGGCCAGTGCTCCATCTGACCCCGCAAACCCTCAAGCTCATGGCCTGGCTCCTGAAAGGAAGAGACTGAAGGAGGCAGGGTACCATGATTCCGTCATCAACACCCTACTCCAGTCCAGACGTTCATCTACCACCTCCATGTACAGGAGACAATGGTCCATCTTCTCCCGATGGTGCCGGGAGCCGGGCCGAGTCCCCGAGCAGACCGACATGGCCAACATCCTCCTGTTCCTCCAACAGGGAGTAGACAAGGGGTTAGCACTGTCCTCCCTCAGGGTGCAATTATCAGCCATTGGGGCAGCCATGGGCCTCATCGGGGGATACTCCCCGGGAGCTCACCCCGACGCCACCCACTTCCTAAGGCAGTGGAGATCCTCCACCCAAGGATTCAGCCAGCCGTCGCCCCATGGGACCTACCGCTAGTCCTAGAGTCCCTCAAGTCCCCCCCTTACTAACCCATCCTCCAGGCAGACCTGTTCTGGATCGGCCTCAAGACATGCTTCTTAGTGGCAATCTGTTCGGCTAGGAGGATCGGAGAACTTGGGGCCTTATCCTGCGCGGAACCTTATACGGTCTTCACCCCGTTAGGGGTCCGCCTGAGAACAGTCCCAGCCTTCCAGCCCAAGGTATCCACGGGTTTTCATAGAGAACAACCCATCGAACTCCCCACCTTCCCAGAAGGGTCCCAACAGGACCCCAGCGTGGTCCCGCATTATCTTGACGTCGGATCTGCCTTCTCTGTGTACTTGGCCAGAACCCATCCCATCCGCAAGACAGAGAGACTGTTTGTCATCTCGAAGGGACAGAGGCAGGGTAGAGCCGCCTCCAAGACCACCATTGCTGGGTGGTTAAGGAGAGTCATCCAGAACGCCTACATAACTAACCAAATGACCCCCCCCAAGGGATCAAGGCCCACTCCACCAGAGCGATCGCCACCTCCTGGGTGGAAAGAGCTAGCGTGTCCTCCGAGGACATATGTAAGGCAGCCACGTGGAGCTCCCTCCACACTTCCACCAGGCACTACAGGCTAGAACAGCTGCAGGCTATCCAGCCCACATTCGCCACTCAGGTCCTGTTGGCAGTTTCCTCTACTACTCACTCTTAGCTCACTCTGTTCCCTCCCTTGGGTACTTCACTGCTTTTTATCTACCCATGAGGTAATGTCTGGAGTGCCATGGATGCCAACCAATCACAATGGGTGTTTACTCACCTGGTAAAGGTGATTGTGTTGGTTGGCATCCATGACACTCCAAGGCCCGCCCTCAGAGAGCCCAGAGTGATCGGAATTAGATTTGGGGATCTCAGTCATGACAGGACAAACAGCTAATACTGCTCTCAAATTATTCTTCAGTCAGACCTTCGGAACCGAGTTAGTCTGTAAATAATAGGAAGGAATAAAAACTGGCCCACAGGCCTCTAATACTACGTCGTGGTCCGCATTCTTTTGGCTACAACCATCTTCTTTTTATTGTCATAAATGGCCTGTGCCTAGATTGTATTTTGTCTTTCTCTTATACTAACCAACCTTAATTTCAGCTATGGAAGATTCAAACTGGCGAGCAGGGGTTCCTGGGACCTGGATATGCTACAAATCTGATCTGGGTCAGTGCATCACTAGCCTATCAGGTGGGCTATAACTCATGTGGTAATGTCTGGAGTGCCATGGATGACAACCAACACAATCACCTTTACCAGGTGAGTAAACACCCATTATGCCATTATATGCCATTATACAGCTTACTGGCATTTCTTCAGTTCGTGGTTGGCTTTGAACAGTGCAGACATGTTCCCGGTCCACCACAGATTGGTGCGCCAGGCTCCAGAGGTTAGTATGGGGTGAGGGGGGAGTGGGGAGGCAGGGTATACAGAGTGTGGGTGCAGGTTGGGGAAGGGACAGGAGAGACCATGGGGGAATGTTTTCTTGTTTTACAGGTAAAAAAAAAGACTATGTGGGTCGGTTTTCTTCTTTCACAGGTGTTGTTTGGTACACTGGGGTGGGCTTCCAGTATACCACCTGCATTTGTGGGGAGGGGGACCCAAGCCAATGGGGATTGGGCCCCCCATCAGCACAGAAACGGGTGGGGGCATGATGCCAAGGGGGATTGGGCACCCCCTCTGCAAACAGCAGAAATCGGGGTGGTGGGGACATTATGCTGATAGGAAGTGGGCTCCCCCATTGTCAAATTGAACTGGAAAGGGGGGACTGAAGCCAAAGGAGATTGGGCCCCCCTGTCAGCAAAGAAAGACTGCTGGGGGGGTGCATGATGCTGAGGCATTTGGGCACCCCCTTGGCACACAACATAAACCTGAGGGTGGGGACATTATGCCAACAGGGACTGGGCTCCCCATCAGCAAATGAAGGAGGTCCTGGGCATGCTGACAGGGAGATTGGGCACCCCTTGTCAGCTCTGAGGCAGCCGCATAGAGCTGCCATGTTCCTTGTACTGTCACACCACGCAAGGTACAGCCCTGCACTGATGGGTCACTCCCTCATTGCAGCAGAATTGATGATTCTGCAATGACAAGGCAGCCCCTCATTGCAGTGGCCAAATTGTTTCAGGTTGGTGGCACTTCTGCAGAACCAATGTCATCAGGACACTTGGGCTGCATTGGGTGCACACCACCAAGCCCACACAGGCAGTGCTGGCATTGACCGCCACACTGCCGCACTTCCACAACCCACTTTCCTAAGCTGCCAGTTAAGGGTCAAGTTTCTAAGCACGCATAGTAAACATAAAATGAGGTATGTGTTAACACTGCTCAAGCAGGCAGAAATGTACAAAAAGGCAGGCAGAAATTTACATAAGAAATGGCAATAGCTCCTGTTTATCATTGGTTCCTTTGTGGAACCCAATCTGAACATCCACATCGGTTTTCTGTTTAGGATGCCATTATCCATATTTCCACCACATACTGATGGCTGGATTTTATCAATCCCCATAAAGGCAAAACTGTGTCTCTCCACCATACCCTGAACCTGTCTTGCCAGTGCATTTTCTACCACCTCATTTTAACATCCTTGATGTGTTTCCCTATACAGATTTTAAAATTTCCAAGTCATCTTCCCAATATTTATCACATCAAAGGCACATTTAGCTAAATAAACAATATTATCTGTATCACAGTTAATGAAGTCATTTACCAAGTGTTTAAAATATAGACTTTGAAACATCAGATCAGTGATCTTGGAGAGGCACAGCTCCACACAATGCCTTAACACAGTTGTGTGCGCCAGCATTGTGTGGAATGCTAATAAGCCCATAATGCCACGTGAATGGCATCTCAGCACCTTGGATGCCTTATGGACTTATTAGCATACTGTGGCTAAATATGGCTCACAGAAGCAATGGCACTATTCTGTTTGGAACCTACTAGCTCCATTCCCCCTCTGTGAGCATTATTTCTCTGTGGGGCAACTGTCTAAATATTGACCCAATCCAGCTATGCACTATATCACCTGCACCACTATTGGGTGCGTGTCACAAATGGCCAGCACTGAATATAGATTCCTAAGAATTCTGTTGCTGCAATTTTACTCACTGCATTAAAAAAAAAAAATTAGATGATTTTAATTTTAGTGTTATTTCTTTGTTTAATCAAAAGCAAAACCCAGCCTTTCTCATGCAGTGATTTTGTTTCATTATCATTGGGTCCTATGCGTGAAGGTGCAGAGTGGGTACGCACCACGTAACCCTGGTGCATAGCCCACTCCACACCCATGCTGGCCCACTGCATCCCCTGCATGGCAAGCACAACTGGCCAGATGCACCCCTCCACATTGGATCCCCTGCAGCGTGCAGACCTACACACACAGAGCGGACCGGGGAAGGCACAGGGGCATGCCGGCTCTCCGCAGGATGCATGAACGAGCAGAGTGCCAGGCGCAGGTGTCAGCACCTCCACCAGGTTGTGGCAGCCATAAATGCAGGAGGCCAGTTATGCAGCACCCCCCGGTAGTGACAGTTGTGGGCTGCGGCTGTGAGGCTGGTCCTATGCACCCCCACTGAGGAAGCCCCAGCATATGGGGCACACGGGGGGCCTGCAGGTTGTCATTAAAGGCACTCACCCCCCACACAACATGTGGCACTCTACACGCCGGCTCCCTGCCCACCACACATGGGAGCAGGCGATCCACTGTGGGGTCTAGTCTGGGTAGCTAATTAGCCACCCACCCAGATCTACAGCTCCACACCCGACCATCCCTATGGTCCTGTGTGCCCAGGTCATGGGTCCACATACGGGTGTTGCGAGGCTGCCACTGTTAGTGAATGTGGCCACCGGCAGCTCTTCTGCAGTTGTGGAACTGTGTGGTTGGGGTATGTGCCATAGGTGCTTAGAAAATGGGCTAGACAGTAGGACTTCTCTGATTGGCTGAGCAGCACAGCAGGGGGGTACATTAACTTTCGATAGATGCCCGCTGTGAAAAAAGTGCTAGTCAAAATCTGCCTCATGCCCAGAGAAGTATTCTTGTACCCTGTCTGCTTCCCCATTGGCTGTGGCACTCCACACATAACTTCAAACAGCCGCCATTTGTTTTACTCAGTTAGCAAGTGAGCAGTCACAACCTGACTGTAGGATATGAAAAAAAAAACTCCGGTATTTTGCCACAAAGCACCGTTTCCCCCAACTATTTATTTTTTTTTAATGTAAAAATGTGCTGCACAGTACACCTGCCCTCAGTTAGTGACCAAGACATCCTCAGTCCGTAGCATGTCTTGCACCACCTCCCCCACCTGCCGTACTAGTCTGCACATTCAAAATGAATTAGAAGCATTTCTTACTTATAGCTTCTCTTCCTCACTGTCCCCTGCAGTTTTTTTCTCGCTCTGACTCCCGTGGCTTTGACCCTTGCTTGCTTGTTTCCGACTCTGGTCTTCCATGACCATTGCACTACACTTCCAGTCACCTCGCCAGCTGCCCGCTACCAGCTCTCCACTGCCCGCAAACAAACAAATCCAAAAGTCAAGAAAAAAATGTAAAAATTGCCAATGGTGTGTGTGTGACTGTGTGTGCTGGGGGGGGACTATAACCATGACAACCTAGTGCAAAAGACAGAAGACCACAAAAAAGTAGGCAGAGGGATTACTTTATTAGCATAAAAAATAAATAAAGTAAGAATTGTACCATAAAAACTTAATATTTTCAATACATTTCACACACTCTATGCACATATTCTAAGCGCAATAATACCCTCCAGGATGAGTGATATGGGCAGTACTGGACCTTCAGTGGCTATAAGGCCATCCACCTGTGGCATTGGGCCTCATTACACCCCTGGCGGTCCAGTATTGTCCAATACCGCCCACCCTGTCGGGTATTATTGCTTGCATATTTCCCACCCCTTTGTGCATAGGGGCCATTGTTAGGAAATGCAAATATTCCTGAATTGAGGTATAATCTTGTTGGCATTGATATTTTTCTTTCTGACTATTCAAAAAAAACCTCTGGTCATGTATAGATAATAAGTGTAGTAATGGAAAGTTTAATTATGCAAGCTTTCTAGATTTCAAAAGTCTATTCTTCAAGTATCAGAAAGTTTGTGAGTAGCATCAGGATCACAGCTGCTCATAGTCTGCAAACCTCACAGAATTATGGTTTCTAGACAGCCACTAAAGAGATTTGTAAATACAGCTCATTTTAGTGGTCCTTTACAACGTTAAAATGCAGCAACTGAATATAGCATACTGCTCTGTGTAATACAACCAAGGCTATGTTGAAAATTTGGTGCAACAATATTTAAAAACAACCAAGTTATGAGCCTACGTAAAATGTTATTAACACAGACTTGTAACTTTGGAACTTTTCAATATTTGTACCTTAAATTTACAACATAGCCATATCTTTACAGTACCTCATGAATGTGACAGCTGTCATTTTTCAAATCCTCTCCAATATGTTTTTCTTTTTTACATCCAAAAAGGTGATTTTGTGGTCCCTGCCTGAAATCACCTTTTGGCCAGGAGTTGAAAATGTTCTCAGCCCTTGTATATGAGGTGGGTTATAAGAAGGCTATGTTTGAAATTTGGTGTAAAAATATTACAAAACAACAAAGTTATGAACCTATGTTACATTTTGTGAATGCAGGCTAGCAAGTTTGGTAATATTCAATATTTTTACTTCAAATTTTCAATATAGCCATTTCTTTACAGCACCTCATGAATGTGACAGCTGTCATTTTTCAGCTCCTGCCCAAAATGTGTTTTTGTATCCCAAAAGCTGATTTCTCAGTCCCTGCACAAAATCACCTTTAAGCCAGGAGTTGAACATTTTGTCTGCCTGTCTTCTTGAGGCAGGGTCATAACCAGGCTATGTTGAAAATTTGGCATAAAAATATTACCAAACAACACATTTAGAAGCCTATGTTACAAATGCAGGATTGTAACTTTAGTAATTTACAATATTTTTATTTCAAATTCCTCAGCTACAGCCCTATCAGCTCATTTCAAGTTTTACAGAGTAATTTTTTTAATTATATGGTTCTTACATTATTATTTGAAGTATGGCTAGTCCCCCTTGATTTGTATAAATTTGGAGATTTCTTGAGATTGGTAGCCTAGTCATAGATATGGCAATCCTGAGTCCTTATTGAAGGTACTACTATATTGCCATACATATGCAATTCCTGTAAAGATGGCCTCTTCCCTTACGATGGGGCAGGATTATAGAGTTATGACTCTAACCTTCTGGGAGCCATGGGACAAGCAATGGGGGCTAAATGAGAAAAGGTAAGGGATTAGGCTTGGTCTTCATGACTTTGTGGAGTCCATTATGTGGCTTTCTTTGGATCTGGTAAATTATACTGATTAGGAATAAACTAGGGTTTTGCCTGTATAGGTTTCTTGGCTCATGTGGATAGGTGTTCATAGGTTGATTAGGCTTAATACAGGTCCTGAATTTGCTGTAGGATTGCAGACTTCTTCATGGCCACTTTAATTGACCTACTGTATTTGTCCATAAGACTGAGTGTCTGCTAGGTTACTGTCTGTGTTGGAAGGGTTCTGAATACTGACCCTGGTCCCCCCATGCAGTTCATTAGCAACTACTTCAGTCCCCTCCCCCCGTCAACCCACCAAGGATGTGACTGGATCTGCTTCAGGGAATATTTTACTTTGTAGCTCCAATTTCTCCTTCGGTATCATGGTCTGTTGCTGTTTATGTTTACCTAGATGACATATTCTGCCTTTTTTTATAGATATCCTTTGGAAAAGCCTATAATTTAATGCCTAATGAAATATGTTTTTTTTTTCATTTTGTGATGAATTTTTACTTCCATTTTAGATGTCTGTTTGAGTTTGTTATTTCGTGTATTTTGTTTTAAGCTGTAATGACATATTGCCAAACAATACAGCTTTTTGACTGCCTGACAACACATTTTACCCATCAATAAAATGGACTGGGGATCTTTAAGGAAGACGTAGAATATATATCAAAGAAAATAAATCAAACCCAGCCCTGTATTGCTCTCACAAGCTTCTTCTACAGGCTGATCGAAAGCTATAAACGTCATAAATTCTTTCTTGGACCCCTCACTGCTGGATTTGTCAGAAGGATTAAAGAAGTATACATCAGCAAAGACTGTCACAGGATTGCTGTGCCTACCACTCCCTTCAGGCCACATTTAATCCCTGGAACCACATGCGTGAGCATATAAGTGGTCCAACCCATTTTGAAGATAGTATAGCACTTCACTCACAGTGAGGGTAAGAGCAGTCCACATGTCATTCAACCTCCCAGCCCACCCTTCCCTATCAGAGAAGAACCAGTAATGGAACTTTTCTAATGCAGAGCTGTAAATTTCTGTCAGAATGATGTGCATACCACACCAACACAGAAAAGAAAGCACAGGTAGGATGCAGACTGCATCCACACTGTAATACTTCCCCTGACCATGAGGTTTGTTCATCTATTAATATCTATGGAATCCTGACACCAAGTATTGTGAACTGGCATTCACAAATGTTGCAAATTCAGCAACAGACCATGATAGATGAGGCCACTTGAAAAAGAAATGCTTAAAGCAGGAAGCAGTATTGATATTTCTAAATACCACAGTGTGTCTGTTGGTAAAATGAGGAACTGTTCCTCATGTGGCGAACTTAAGATGTGTTGCTGGGACTTTTCAAACTTAACCATATTATGCATCACAGTCCTTCTTACTTTCTTGAAGTTTGTTGGAGGGATGGATTGTTGTTTAAGAAAGAGAGATTTTATATTTTTGGCTATGTCACTACAGAACCCGCCCACACACCCACACCACTGAGTCAGTGATCTCTGCTAGTAGCACTGCCCACTGCCAAATTGTGTAGCCTGACTCACCTATTGCTTTGGCCTCAACCCATTCTGTAAGTGAAAATGGCTGTGAGAAACATGGGATGGATATTTTATGGAAGCAAGGCTCAGGACTCCATATGTGCCACTATCCCTGTGTCTCTTCCCTTTCTCTTCTGCCATGCTGTGGCACAGTTATATGTAAAGGAGGAAAAAATGGAGGCTAGGAAACACACCACCTTACAAATTACTACAAATAAATAGCCCAGGGAAAACTCCCTGTTAAAAAATTAGTGCCAGTTGTCAGGATAAAACAAGAAACAACAATATAAAAAACAATAACGCACACTATGAAAGCTGGCAAGAAAATAAAAATGGACCTTGTCTTAAATGAAAAAGGGGGAGCTAATTGGACAGCTGAGGCACCTGTGTATAAAAATAGATTCCCAAAGCTAATTTTTCAGGAAGTCAAACTGCTGCATGCACAGTTACTTGTGCAGATTTTAAATCGTAACCCCAAAACACAAGCTTAATATGATTATAGAAAACTGACGGTTTTATTGTTAAGAAGGGCTGCAGAGTACAGACTGTTTTGTGTGTTTTATATTTTGATAGTGGTAGCACACACCTTGAAGACTAGGGAAGGGGGTATGAGAGGGAATACATTGTGAGAAAAGCATGCAATTATTCCGGTTTGATGTTCAAGTGTACAGTTGGTACAGCTATAGCATAATATTAATATCATCATTCCTCCCTTTAACAATGACAGGAACACTTCACATGTATGATACATAAAACACATGGTCTTTTGAAAGAAAAAAGTAGGTAAAAATATTACAAACTAAAAAAGTTATGAGCTACAAATAAAAAGCATTGAAATGAATGGTATCACACTTCCCATTCATTTCAAAGGTTTTTTTTTTTCTTTAGATGATAATTTGTTTCTTTCTTCTGTCAATGTATTTTTTTATTCCTTCTCTGATGAACACTATGGGTGTTAACATTCAAATCCACCACAAATGGTGTGTGTGTACAGTATGCCAGCGTACTCCGCAAACACCCATTTTAAGTGGATTTGAAGGTTGTTACTCATAGTGTTCATTACAGATGGACAAAAAATACTTTGACAGAAATAAAATAGGTAAAACAAAACAGTTACAAACTACAGGGAGACAAATACATTGAAATGAAAGGGCTCACAATTCCCATTCATTTCAATGTGTTTTCCTCTTAGTTGATAACTGTTTATTATCATTTTTTTATATTTCTACCTAGTTTTTCCTGTCTCTTTTAGCCCATTTCTGATGAACTCCATGCATGTTAATAGTCCCATATTTGATGACATCAGTGGATAAGTGGATATTAGTAAGAAAAGTTATGGGTCTCCACTGCACATACTCTCTCCCCATGAATAATGGCTCCTCTGCTACCTCACCTATACACTTTAACATGAATGAACACCTGACAAACCCCACTGAAAAGGAGGTGTTGCATCTAAAATGATCTGCCCTAGAAAAATAAATTATAAAAGCAGTACCACACTAAAAATGACATATTGCATCTCACCTCTACTATCCTGTGTAAATGCAGTACACAGTTGTGTAAAAGCAGGACCCCATTGCAAATGATATATTACAGCTCATCTGGTATCTTGGTTTAATGTATAGTACAAATGTGTAGAAGTGGGACTCAGTATAACAGCAATGCAAGTGGTGAACATTTGGCATTCACAAACGCTTGCTTAAAATTCACACATTCATTAGCCTGTTCCATTCACTTCAAACTATTGTTTCATGTCAACTTAAAATATTTGTTCAACACCTATTCCTTTTCTGTTATGCTTCCCCATACAAATTTCTACAATTGATTCTGATATCTCCATAAATCGAGTTCTATTTTTAGTCTCTGAAGGGATCCCACTTTTAACCCTCTTTTTTTTTTTATTTTATTTTATTTGAATCTAGTATTACAAGTACCTTTGACCCAATGCTCTTTTACAAAGGTTCCACGTCAGTTGAGGTATAATTCAAACAAGACATTGAATAACAGTATAACAGTGGGTTACAGGCAGTTACATATAGTTTTATACATTCAATACAGTGGCAAAAATGCCAGAAGGAGGTCTGGTAACAGGGTTGACAAGGTATGGAGGAGAGACACACTAGCGGGGTGCAGCCATAGGCATTTGTCAAATATCAATTAAAGTGCTACACGGGATAGGGAAGGAGGGTGCTTTAATTTAAATACCCTCCTCCCCTTGGTGCCTCCTTTATATAGCCATTTTTTATAACTTCATTTATCACATGCAGTTTATATCTAAGTTACACTCTCATTTAATCTTTTCTTGAAAAAGGTTTCATTTACCTTTCAGTGTGCTGTTCCTGGCTCCTCACTTTTCTGTCTGTGAGCAAGCCTGGAGCAAAGAGGCCAGTTTGTTTCTTAAAGCTCCCATATTGGGGCAGCTATACCACACCCCTGAATCCAATTAACCCCCCCTCCCATCACACTATCTTAATTTCACAAAATATATCCATTTTGGAAACACTAGGGGGATGAGGGAGTTTTCATTAAAACAAAAGCATCTGCAAAAGAGTGTTAAAACTGAGGTCCCATCATGGACTAAAAGTAGAATTCTGTTTATGGGAACATCGGAATCAATTGAAGAAATGTGTATGGGGAAGCACTATGAAAAAGGAATATGTTTTGAAATTAATATTTTAAATTGACATAAAACTGCAGTTTGAAGTGCAGGGAACAAACTTATGAATGCTTTTACTGTGCACCATATCTGCATATCAGCATCATTGTCTAAGAAACTATGAGCCAGGCCAGGCACCATTAAGTCAAGTGGCACCGAGGGTGGCATTATTATAGAACATAGAAATGTAGAAATTGTCAGCAGATAAGGACCACTGGGCCCATCCATTCTGCCCATAAGCCCTATACATGTATATGGCCACTGACCCTATGTGGTCAATGGCTTTTCATCACTCCCTCCCCCTTCAAGGTTCCCTTGTGCCTGTCCCGGGCATAATTAAAACCTTCCACTGTGCTTGCTCCCACCACCTCTCATGGCAGACTATTCCAAGTGTCCACTACCTTCTCTGTGAAGAAAAACTTTATCACATTTCCTCTTAATCTACCCCCCCCCAATTTCATATCATGTCCCCTCATTCTTGTACTTCTTCTACATTGGAAAAGATTCCCCCTGCACCTTATTTTTGCCCTTGAGGTACTTGAAAGTTTCTATCATGTCCCCCTACTTTTGCCTTTCCTCAAGTACATACAGAGGTCCCTTAGTCTCTCTTCATATATTTTGTAGTACAAGCCATGTACTATCTCTGTCACCCTTCTCTGGACTGCTTCCACCCTGTTTATGTCCTTGCACAGGTGTGGCCTCCAAAACTTCACTCAGTATTCCAGGTGTGGCTTTACAAGTATTTTATACAATGGCATCACCACCTCCCAGTTCCTGCTAGTGATACAGTACCTCTGCAACCCAGCATGCCACTGGCCCTCCCTGCAGCCTTTGTGCTCTGTTTAGATACCTTAAGATCATCAGAAATGATAACCCCTAGATCCCTTTCCTCTTTGGTGACAGTTAGCAGTTATCCTGTACCTCTCCCCAGGTTTCCCTCTACCCAGGTGCATTATCTTGCACTTCTTTACACTGAACCTCAGTTGCCACACCTCTGACCTTTTTTTAAGCTTCTCCAGGTCCCTCCTCATTTTCTGCAACCCTTCTGTAGTATCCACTATGTTGTAGATCTTGGTGTCATCTGCAAATAGGCAGACCTTTCCTTCTAGCCCCTCTGCAATGTCACTAATGAAGACATTGAACAAGAATGGTCCCAGTACTGATCCCTGTGGTATCCCATTGGTCACCTCCCTCTCCCCAGATTGGATCTCATTTACCACCACTCTCTGCCTTCTGTCCACCATCCAGTTATTAACCCAGTGTATCACCTTTTGTCTCATGCACAGACTACCCATCTTGTTAATCAGCTTTCTGCATGGGACAGTGTCAAAGGCTTTGCCGAAATCTAGATAGGTGATGTCCACTGCCCCTTCCTGACTAACTTCCTTAGTTACCTAATCAAAAGAATCTATCAGATTCGTTTGACATGACCTTCCTGCTGTAAATCCACATTGCCTCAGATCCTCAGCACCATTGTATTCCATGTGTGCCATTGTTCTTTCTTTCAGCAGTGTCTCCATGCTCTTCCCCACCACCGAGGTGAGGCTGACTGGTCTATAGTTTCCCACCTCCTCCCTACTGCTGCTTTTGTGCAGTGGGACTACATGTGCCCTCTTCCACTCCTCTGGAACCACCCCTGTGTTGAGTGACTCAGTGAACAAGGCTGTCAGAGGCACTGATAGTTCCATTCAGAGTTCCCTTAATATGCCCGGGTCTATGTCATCTGGCCCCAAGGCTTTATCCACTTTCAGCTTCATGAGCTCATACAGAACTCCCTCCACTGTGAATGGACTGGTGTCCATCCCCCCCCTTTCCTCTGCTACCCAACCATGGTCCATGACCCTCCCTTTCCTTAGTAAATACGGAACAAAAGTATTTGTTCAGTATTTCTGCCTTGTCTAGGTCCCTCTCCTTACACTCCCCCCACTCCTCCCCTTTGAACCTCACCATCCCTCCCCTGGTTTTTCTTCTTTTGCTGATGTACCTATAGAATGTCTTGTCCCCTTTCTTAACAGTCTGTGCTAATCCCTTACAACCAACAGTCTCAGTACTTCCCCAAGTACAAACTGATGCTAACTTTATTCAGTTTGCTATTTACTTTCTTTGCTTTGGGGGAATCAGTACTGGCCCCCATTGCACCCTACAAATTCCCTAAAGATCAATGGATTCTAACTGCTGTATATTGGTGCAGTAGGCAACTCAGCGCTTGGAGCAAGTGGGAACACCATACCTTATCCGAAGTGGAGCAGGAGTGGAGTCGCATTCCATTGCCCTGCTGCTGCTTCTGTTTAGTCTCAATTCCCTGCTCAGTTCTTTTCTATTGTTTGTTTTAAACCAGCACCTCATATCTGTAGCTTGATATCACTGACTTGGCCAAAGACTTCAATAGGGTGCAGTCTTATTAACTGCAGACTACCACTATTTCTCTTATAAACTCAGCTGCCCACACAGGAAGTTTTGGCACTGAGCTTCACGTTTGCCTTCCACGATGGGTACTTTGCTGGCTTAGCAAAGGGATGGATGTTCTCAGAACATAAAGCTAGCTGCACACCCCCAAAGCTGTGTATATTAGTGGACCTGCTGCTACTTCCATGTCTTGAGACTTAATGACAAGGAGTTTCAAACTGTCATGATACTGTATATACTGTAGGTATGTGGAGCCTAAACTGTACAGTACCGCTTTGCCTTGGAGCATCCCAGCAACGGACTCACAAGATATAACTTGGCATCCTGTATCAATTAAAAAAAATTATTTACGTCCATTTATCATTTACTAATATAGCATGTTTTACTCAGAAAGGAAATGCAACAGCAAGTTGGTGTTTGAATGCTGCAATACACTTTGTTACAACTAACCACATTCAGTACAGGAGTAAAGGCATCATACCATCACTTACTTTTCCTGCTTTTTATTTTTTTGATGGAGCCGAAGACAAGCAGAGAGGTCTCTTGTTGCAGCCTGCAGGTTACCAGATGCAGCTAACACTCATCCTGGAGGCAAGCTTTTGTTTGGCACAGCTTGGCCACTTGCTGCTCCAGCTCCTCAGTCTGCTTCTTTTGCTTCTCCAACAGCTCATGCTGCATTTCAATCATTTCGTTTAGCTCCTTGAGGTACTCTGCAGCCTTGCTGGGGTTCTTGGTTGAGTTTTCTATAGCTTTGAGAGCTGCCCCACTTCCAAGTGTGCACTCACCTCTAATAAATATGAATAGGTCTGATCAGCTCACAGAATCAGTGAATGAACAGCTGAAGCAGTGACAGCTGTTATACAATTATCAGTCTACCACTAATATTTCTGAATGTATGAAAGAAACACACACACACACACACACACATATACTCACACACTTGACTACAGTGATTGTTTTATTGTACTGGACACACCAGTTCCATCCAGTGTGAAAAAAAAACAGCTATGCCATTGATCTTTAAGGAGCTTCCTATCCACTATTAGCCAGCACAGCAGCCAGCAAGTCACAAGTCCAGCAAGCACACCCATCAGGAGCTAGATTTTCAAACTATTGGAAGGTGACACCTTGCCATCCAGTTTCTGCCCTTCAGTATTTACAATGGAAAAAAACAATTAGGAAGCAACCACCATCAGCAATACTGTATCTTTCCTCAGACCTTTCAGCTCTGACCAGATTTTGTTATGCTTGCTTGCACGTATGTAGTCTCTGTAGCTTCTTCATCTAAATTCTACATTTGCCAAACCTCCTCACCAGCTCTGCAACCACCCCTCCCAAAAAAATGTACAAAAAATACCTATAAAAGCTTCAAAGTGTCCAATATGAGCAATGTTTCTGTCCATGATAACCAGAGAAAAATGCATGGGATTTGACATATTTGGTTTGGGAAATTAATTTTTGTCCGCTATAACCAATTGTCTGTTATAACAGTGTTCATTATGAGTGGAATGCATTGTATTCTATGTGATGATATGAAAGATGAATAGTTTACAGAATTACACATGTTCAGAAAATACAACAATTACAAAACACCAGCCTGTTTTTCCTCTCACCTGTTCCTGGTTAATCCACTGTAACAAAAACAATCAGGAGACACTGGGCCCGATTTTCAAATGACGACAAAGGGCATGTGGCCAAGCCCTGCGTCCCCACAAAGTTTGCTGCACCTGTGTCCAAGGGTGTGATGCAACTTGCACCCTGTTATACAATCCTGGATGCAGGTTGCAACAATATCCCCAATTTAAGGCAGCTCGCACCAAGGTGCAAGCCCTGTAAACCAACTCCCTCAAACTGTACGCTTGCTCCTTACTGAGGGACTTATGTGGCAAAGGGTTATCTTTCCAAAAATTTCACTGCGGCACAAGTTTGACATAAATTGCCACTTGCTATGTACTCTCAGCAGCACATCCCTTGTGGTGGCAGCAATCCATCTGAAAATCTGGCCCACTGTGTCATTTCCTGAAGTTAGCAACTGGTCTGCTGAGTCACAGGATTATAGAAAATGCCTCACTCTGAGTGTTATGGCAGGAAGATCCTTGGCGCAGTAGTTGAAAAAAATTGTGTATTCTTTCTACTCCTGCACTTCTTAGGATCCTTTCACTTTTGTTTTCTTTTGTGTCTGATTGTTGCACAAAACCATACCACAAGATAGTGACATGCTACGTTTGACCAACCCTGACTTCTTTGATCCTCAGACAGTATTGGTTCTTACAGAGGTCCTGTGTGTTTCTCAGGTTGCAAACAAAATACTTGAGACTGTACGCAGTATGTTTAATTTTCTATTCTGTATATGCTGCACAGAAATTGGAACAGTTCCCTAAATCCATAGCTCTAGAAGAAAGACTTTCCATCTAGTTCACTGGTAAACTACTGCTGCCATACAATTTGCTGCCAGAAACTGAGGTCACCATAGTAACCACCTGCTTTCTGTTACATTAACTAAATCCATTCAGACCAGCAGATGAAAACTCTTTAGAGATGAAAGCTACCAGGGAAACTGAATGCAAAAGATGCTGGATCTCCGAGTACTAGGTTGAAAGCTAGAAATAGATCATTAGGTATACATGAAAAAAATATAAGCATGAACATCATTCACCATTTGCTAATGTTGCCTGTGTAGCTGTTCTTCATATCAGTGAAATAACCTCAACCAGACCTAATGCAAATTATCAGTGTTTGAACACCACTTGTTTGTGTTTATGTTGTTCACAGTATGCCAGTGAAATAACCCCAACCAGAGCTAGTGTAAACTATCAATGTTTGCACTTCACTTGTTTGTGTTTATTTTGTTCACAGTATGCACTGTTTTAGCAACACAAAGGAGGCTTGACTGACCTGGGCAGAAACTTCCAAAATGACATCATAATGACAGTTCTACTGTATATGAAGCTCACTAGGTGCAGTTGGACTACTTAGGAGCAGAAGTAGATTAAGGGCTCTCAAAAATTAACCCAATGATCACATCTCTCAATCTTTTGTTATTGAAATGTGGGACACTAGCCCACAGGATGAGAGAAAATGTTGGACACTGGCCATCAAAACATGGGACACAGTATCATAGATATGCAAACTCAGAGCACTGGGAACTAGTGCCTATGTGTTTCAAACATTTGATTTTAATTTAAATTTGTAGATATTATGAATATCTGATTGAATGTGTGAGGTTACAGCGCCAAGTCGGGGGGGGGGGACATGTTTCCCATGTGTGTCAGATGTGGGACAGAACAAGTCTAAGTGAAAAATGGCTGCTGCCCCTCATAATGTGAGACAGTTGAGAGATATGCCCATGGTTTGGGTGAAAACTGGTAAACTGTGATGTGCAGAAATATGATTTTATTTATTTATTTAGTTTTTGTTTACCGGGTAGGTGCACTAGCCATAGCAATGACTATTTTCAGGCACGACCCTGGAATACTGGAATGTCCTGCACCCCAAGTACCAGAATTATCTCTCTCCACCTTGAATACCACCTCCACAATTTTCTAAGAAATACACCCCCAGTGCCTCTGTGCACCCACATAATGAATAAGATTTCATGAATAATGCACTATTTATTGTTCAGATATGAATAATGAATAGTGGCACTAATCATGCCATTTGTTATTCAGGAAATAGTACAAAATAAAGAAAAAACAGCTCCCCATCTGCCTTCCCAGCCCAATCATATTAAAAACAGCCCCACATCCCCCCACCCTTGGCAATCAGGCCACTCCCTCTCCCTCACAGTATCAATAGTTGAAGCATTAATAAAAAAAATTCCTCTGGCAGGTGACCATCACAACCCACCCACCTCTACAGCTGGTTGCTGTTTCCTCTTCTAGGGTAAAGATGGTGGTGCTTGGGTGCTGCTGCCATGGTTGGGGGTAGCAGATGACTTTTTACATTGATACAATCAGAAGAGAAGATGGCAGCCAGCTGTAGAGGCAGGCAGTTTGTGCTGGTCACTCATAATGAGAGTTTTTTTTTTTCGGTCATCCATCATGAGAGGGATTTGTTTTTTACGCTTCAGTTGTGAGTGCTTTGGGGAAATGTGCTTTTTGCATAGAGTGGGAGGTGGGGGTTGTTTTTAACATGACTGGGTTTGGGATGATGGTGGGTGACTTTTTAACCCCCCCACCACAGGTATATGAATACTAAATTTCTGAATCTTTGAAGTCCCAAATATTCAAAATAAGGTCTTCTCCCACCCCTATGCCTTATGTGCAAATGCATCCCTCAGTTACCAGAATGTATCCCTCACGTGTTGGAATGTATCACAGAAGTACAAGAACTCCTTTCAGTTACCCAGATATGTAGAATTTGATGGCAGAAAAGGACTCCTGTGCACTTAATGAACAGTACTTCCTGAATACCATGAATAATGTGCCACTCATTATTTGGATATGAATAATTAATAATGGCACTATTTGCACCTATTTGTATTCAGGAAATACTAAAAAAAAGGAAAAAAAGCTCCCCACCTTTCTCTCCAGCCCAGTCACATTAAAAATAGCCCTGCTTCCCCCAACTTCTGCAACAAGCCCACTCCTTCTCCCTTCAAGCAGCCTTAATTCAAGCGTTAATCAAAAAAACTCCTATGATGGGCAACTGTCACAACCCACCTGCCTCTATGGCTGGCTACAGTCTCCTCTTCTTGGAGGGGATGATGGTGGAACTTGAATGCTGCTGCCAGGGCAGGTGGGGGATTATCTTCACATTGACAAAATCAAAAAAGGAGATGGCACTCAGGCAGGTTGTTGTGGTTGCCAATCATGAGATTTTTTTTTTAAGCTTCAGTTGTGGGTGCTGTGGTGGGAGGGTAGAATAGGCTTGTTGCAGACGGTGGGGGGATGGGAGCTACTTTAACTATGATTGGTTTTGGGAAGAAGGTAGGGGCTTTTATTTACTCCCCCCCACAGGTACATGAATAGCAAATGTCTATCTGCTCACCCATACCCTTCAAGTGCCATATGCATCCTTCAGTTACCAGAATGTATCCCTCAAGTGTTAGACTGCATCACAGATGTACACACAGACTTCTCCTATTTGCATAGATACATAGAATTTGACAGCAGAAAAGGAATGCTTACTTCACCTAGCCTGCCCAGATGTTCCCTACCTATTCTGTCTTCACAGACCCTATCTGGCCTCTGGTGGCCCACCCCCATCCCTATAGAAACATAGAATTTGTCAGTAGAAAGGACCTCCTGGCCCACCCAGTCTACTCAGTTTTTTCTCTACCAGTTCTGTCCCAGCAGATAATAACTGGCCTCCACTGCCCCCTCCTTTTTATTTACTACTATACTCAAATGTCTATCTTCTGCCTGTTTAAATCCCC
Source organism: Neoceratodus forsteri (assembly GCA_016271365.2). Lineage (NCBI taxonomy): Eukaryota > Metazoa > Chordata > Ceratodontiformes > Ceratodontidae > Neoceratodus > Neoceratodus forsteri. The sequence goes on along the minus strand of CM028132.1, from coordinate 257,227,186 downwards.
CCACAGTTTTTGCCCATATTAACTCTTGTGGCAGGCTGTTCCGGACATTTACCACTCTTTCAATCAAGTAGTGTTTCCTCCCTGTTACAGTTTCCCCCTTCTAGTTTTGTTGCATGCCCTCTTGTTCTTTTGCACATTTTCATTTCAAACAGGCTCCCCACCTGTACCATGTTAATTTGGGATTGTGACTTCTGGCTTCCTCCCATAACTTCAGTATTTTAATGATCCAAGGGCTGCCCTGGAGTAGATCCAATAGTGGACTACTTCATCCTCAACAAAACAGTAAATGCCATGAAAAGGGTGTTGGTTGTTGATTATTTTTTATTTTTTTTAATTAAATATTTGCATGTTCTCCTCTTTAAGACAGAGACAACCACCAACAAATGTGGTTATAAATATGCGCATATCAAGAGATCATCTCTTGGGCTGTTGTTTTAGGTATTTGATTTTGAGGACTTCTTGGAATAGATGACAACATCAGAGTGACCCAGGTTCCTCGTTTAGTAGTCCATGATCCCAATAGATGGTTTACATTACCAGTCCTTAATTTCAATCCTTCATGTCTGTAACAAACTGCCTGATAAAGCACCCTCTGCCATTTTCCAGTGGCTACTCACACAACATTGCAATATTGTCCCTTTGCCCTGCTGCTGTACCACTTACTTATGCAGTTTATAGGTTCAAAAGTTACCTTGTGGAATCCAGATAGTGGAAACATAGAATGAAACATGTACCCAGAATATCTCTTTCAGCTGCCATCCTATGATCCTCCCAACTGGTGTGCACTTTGTCTGGTGGCTTAAATTATAATTTAGCTCCAAACCTCAGAGTCTAGCTGTCTCGCAGCCCCCAGCCTTTCTCAACGTCATATTCTGTTCCACTTCAGATATGTGTATAAGATCCACTTATAGCACCCCCATCCTTTTCTGAAATGCACACTGAATATGCTCTCTTTTTGGAGAGGGTAGATTGTTGACAGTAACATTTTCAGGAAATTGCATGAAAAAATTTCATCTATTTATAACTCAGGCACCTTTGGAGCTAGACATGTGTAAATTAGTATGGATAACCTATTTGCAATGCTTATAGAATGATCTAAATATTGAGTGAATTAGATAAGAGATTTTTAAGTTACAGGGGTTCAAAACATTACTATGTAAATATTTGCAAAACTTTCTGAAAACTATCAAAAATGTGAATGTTTGTAACTTCTGTGCTCTTGCATGCATATAGTTAACATTTGACATGCATATCCATAGTTCATGTATCCTGGTGTCTAACACAACTGGATAAATTGGATAAGCAGTTTTAATTTTGCAGAAGAAAAAAAAATGATTAGTAACTTTTTCTCACATATTTATGATAGCATATTCTATAGATGAAGCATCCAGAATTTTTTTTTGTGTGGAATTTAACATTAACAATGCACATATCATTACTTCATTTGATAAAGCTGGGTTGAGCTTTTTGCAGTCCTGCTGTTCCTCACTGGGTGACTATCCTTCTCTCCTTCTCTTTTGGCCTAGCCAGATTGACTCAGTAAAACTACTGATCCCACTAATATCCTTTTTGTTCTTTATAGTGACAAACTCCCTTAAAACGTGAGTCACCTACTCCTTTTCCTATCAACCTACCCTGTTGGATAGCCAGAATTCTTTCTTTCTGCTGCCCAAGACATTGTCTTCCCCATCTACATGTTTTTGAATACCTCTAAGTCTTGCATGTACACCAGGCTCCCTGGATCATAAATTTGCTGGATATGATCCTTAAATATCCTGCATTCAAGGTGGAATTGCTGACACTCTCTGCTATCTTGCTCCAACTTGGGGATCTACCACTGTTGTGTTTCCCAGCTCAGCTGTCCATTTCTTGGTGAAACTGTGCATCTAACTCCTGAACCTGGTGACCCCCTGCACTACCTGCATCTTATCCCCCTATCATTTAATTAGAACCCCACAGATAAGGCTGAGTGAAATTAGAAAATTCCAGTTTTATGGAATTTTTCATGAAATTCTGCAATTTTCACAAAGACTCATGGGATCTGACTCTAAGTAGAGATGTTATTTTGCAATTTCTCACAGCAAGCAATTAATAAAATTGACACACACAGTCCCCTTGTAAGGTCTATGAACCTGTTAAATGTAATGGTATTTCATTCTCTAGTTTTAAAGTTTCAGGGGTTAATACATTTCTAATTTACATTCTTGCAAAATTAAATTTTTAAATGTTTTGAAAGTTTGACTACTTTTCATTTAACCCCATTTAAAGCAGAAAATATGAACTTTTTCAGGAATGACCATGTGTTATAGTAGTTTAAATGTTTCAACTGTGGTTAAGTTTAGATATGTAGTTTTAAAAATAGAGGTAACTAACCGAAATGTAAATTTTGGCAACATGTTTGGCAGGCTATAATGCAGTTCCATTTAAAGCTAGAAATCTGAAACTATGTGCATATACAGATGTAGTGCTATCCTGTATATCTGGCATTTTTTTATTATTTCAATGAATACTAAGCTATGCTAAAATTACAGAAATCCAAATTTTGGCAAAATATTTGGCTACCTATAACTCAGCTACCATTAACACTTGAGACTTAAAACATGGTGCACTTATGCATTCTGTGTGCTCTAAATCCTGATATAGTGGAGACATTTAGAGTTGAAATTTTAAAATTATCTCAAAATAACTGAAAATTAAATTTTGATTAAATGTTTGACCACCCATAACTCTGCCACTTTCCATTCACAACTCTGAAATGTGCTAAAAATTTGTAAGCAATGGAATACTACTTACACTTCAAATTTGGGGTTATTTGGATATGTACTTTTACATTTATAGTGAAATAACTGAAATTTAAACTTTTTCAAAAATTCTGTGGAATTTTCACAAATAATACCATGGAATTCCACGGAATGGGAATGGTCATTCTGCGGATAGTCCACAGTCATTTTTATATTCCACACAGCTCTAGGTTTTAACTTTTGTTCATAACTTTGTCATTTTTATTTAACATTTTTGCACCAAATTTTCAGCATGGCCTTTTGGGAACCCCATCTCATGAGCAAGGAGCAGTGAAAGTATGGAAATCAAACCCAAAAGGTGATTTCATAGTCATTGTGCAAAATCACCTTTAAGACAAAATTTGAAAACTTTTACCACTCTTGTTCATGAGGTGGGGTCATAAGAAGGCTGTGTTAAAATTTGGAGTAAAAATAGTAAAAAAAAAAAAAAAACAATTAAGTTATGAGTGTATGTTTAAATAAGGCAACACATTCTCACAACTTTGATAATTTTCACTATTTTGACCCCAAATTTTCAACATAGCCATTTTTTCACACCACCTCATGAATAACACAGCTGCCATTTTTGACATCCTGGCTGAAACATGTTTTTTGAAACTGTGGCATAAAATGACATTTCAGGCAACATGTGAAAATTGTCTCCTACCGCATTTATGATGTGGGTTCCAAAGAAGACAGTGTTGAAAATTTGGGGTAAAAATAGTGAAAAACATCAAAGTTAAGAGTGTAAATTTAAATGTTTCAATACATACACACACATGAGTATGGTAATTTTCACTATTTTGACCTCACATTTTTAACATAGCCATTTTTGCACTCCACATCATGAATGCCACAGCTGTCATTTTTCAGATCCTAGTCAACACATGATTTACAAACCACTGACATAACATGACATTTTGGCCAACATGTAAAAATTGTCACCTACTGGGTTCACGTGGTGAGTTCCTAAGAAGGCAATGTAGAAATATGGGGTCAAAATATTAAAAAACAATAAAGTTATGACAGTACATTGAAATTTTTCTACACAATTTCATAACCTGGGTAAGTTTTTGACATCCATCACTGCATGGAATAGCAGGGTCAGCAGGACCATGCAGGTCTGTAGGTGGATGAAATTATGTTGGAAAACAACACAGATGGCCTTGCATGTCTTCATCTCTTCATGCAGAACCTGAATGAGAATATGATTCCACTATCTCAAAAAGGAAGGGAATTCTTTGCAAAAAATTGAATTAATGAACCAGTTAGGGTTCAACTTAATGCAACAAAAGTAGGGAAGTGTAACAGTGGGATTTCCAACCCTAACTCCCCACCCCAGCCCTCAGGCAGCAAAAGTAAAAAGCATTAGGGTTTTGGGTCTCCTGAGTCATGGCGAACCAGTGGTGGGATCTTCCATGGGGTACTCAATAATAATACTCATCCATCCCCCTAGCCCTTCACCTCCTGTCTGAAGCACAAGGTGCAGCTCCAAGCCATCATCTCATAGTGATACACTCTTCAAATGCAGAGAAGTATGTCTTGCCAAATGTGCCAACAACATCTATTATAGCTTTTTTCATGCAGGGTACAAGAAAAGAGATACATCTGACCTGGTTTGCTCAGGGAAGGGGTAAGCATTATGGTTGACAACCCTCAAGAAAGACCCAACCACTGATTTGTCAAGATTTAGGAGACCAAGGGCTCGACTCTCAAAGGGTGGCACAAGCTGCACCCATGGCAGCTTGTGCTGATTGTCAGTGTGGCAAGGACCCTGCACCTGATTCTGTGTTTGGTATGGTCCTGGTGGCAAAGTCCCACAGCTTGTGATAAAGGTGACCTTTTGACATATAGATGGTGTACCTTAGAGGTTTGCCACAGGCTGCAGGGTGATCAACAGCATCTGAGCTGTACAGATATTGTCTTATAAGTATTTGAGTTTTCTGCATATTTGGTGATATACAGTTGCATGTAAACAGATAAAATGAACATACAATACTGGAAACTGTACAATGGCAGATGTAATTACCATTGCAGCACAGAAGTGCCATATAAAGACTGTAATTGCCAAAGGAAATATACTATGCACAATGAAAATCTGAGGAAGTGTATGTTGTATACAAGAGCCTGTAATACAATTTAATGACAGAAAAGTACTGAACCAGTCAGTATGGTGGTGGTATTTCTATAACATCAAAATATGTTGATCGGTTATAAAATACTGTTTCAGATCCACGCAGTACTTCATATATATTCCAGTAAAATGGGACGCTTGTACGAATGTGACGTAGGTTGACATGGTCAAATCTGCAGAGTTCATGAAGACAAATATGAAACATTTTCTGGTGGCTAACAGTTCCCCATCCTCATCCCCAATCCCATATAGATGATATTGCAGTACTGCCTTTGTGTCCAGAGGTCCCACCCGCACTATCCCCAATCCCATATAGATGAAATTGCAATACTGCCCTGGTGCCCAGTGCCCCCCCATCCCTGATCCCATATAGACAAAAATACCAATACTGCCCTGGTATTTAGTGATCCCCCTCCCAAGCCCCAAGCAACCCACCCATTAATAAGAAACAGTCCCTTGTGTGTAGGGGACTCCCCACCACAGCAGGTAGTGCCCCACCACCTCACTCCCCCATCCCATCCAGGAGCTGGTGACTGGCACAGTCCCCTGCTCTCCACCATGGCTGGCTGTTGACTGAGCTATCAAGGAGCATGTACTGTACAATCAGCTGTTACAGTATGTGCTCACTGACAGCTCAGTTGACAGCTGGCCATGGTGGACAGCAGAGGGCTGTGTTCATCACTGACTCCAGGAAGTGATGGGGGAGTGGGGTGGTGGGGCACTCCCTGTTGGTGTGGGGGGCCCCTAGACACCAGAGACTCTTGTGTACTGATGGACAGGATGTTCAGGGTGGAGGAATGGGGATCACTGGATAGCAGGTAGTATTGATATTTTAATCTATATGGGATAAGGGATGGGGGGGCACTGGACACCAGGGCGCTATTGCAATTTTATCTATGTGAGATTGGGGATGGGGGGACCACTGAACATCAGGGTAGTATTGCAATGTTATCTATATGGGCTAGGGGATGGGGAAGGGGGAACATGGCACATGTTCCTTCCTGCCCAGTGAGGTTCCATTTGGTGATGGCAGCTTAGTCCTCCTGAGATTGACACTTCTAAGTACCATTAGAGCAGTCCAGGCTGGTCTAGTGGTACTTAGAAGTGTGCCCTCTGGGAGGATTTTGAGAATCCTGATTAAGGGGAATTTTCAGCTTGCATCTGCCTCAAGCCCCCTAGAACACTGGCACACCCAGCAGCTTGGCGTAGACCTGGTGCAGGGCCAGTCTAGTGCACTGGATCCTGAGTTGGATCAGGGGGCCTTTGAGAATCCCAAAATCTGCAAGTTTTGATTCAAGGTGCCACCTGCACCACTGCTGTGTGATGCAGTCACCTTGTGTCAGATTCATGCTTTTGAGAATCGAGACCCAGAATTCAAATTTTTTTCCCTTTACTGCTTGGAGGGTTGTGGTGGGGAGTTAAGTCTGGAAACCCTAATGTCACATTTCCCTACTTTGCTGCATTAAGTTGAACCCTAACTGGTGCATTAAGTAAGTGTTTAGAGTGATTGCACAATATAACATTTATGTAATTCCAGAACATCCTTTAAAAGGAGTCATTGGACTCAGTGGTACCATTCCTGTACCTCGTATTACATCAGTGTACTACTGCATGCCTGTATAAGCATGTCTTCAAATAAAATATCCATTTTGCAATCACAGTAAGGCACTCCAAGAATCCTGCGCCTCACAATGCACCCTAGTAATAAACAGATTTTACACTGGCACATTGAGGTTTGTCTTATTGCACTTTAAGAAGCAGTGAGACAGAACATATTGTAAATCATAAAAACCTCTTTAAATGCCACCAGGTATTTTGTTTGGGGTAGCCAATTACTGGAAGATGTTCAGGATGTGAGTTGCTCTTGCAGGAAATGTAAGAGAGTGTATCATCAATTTATTTTTTATTTTGTGTGGTTTTTATTGTTTTCCAACAAGATTAAACATTATATATTGTCCATCTTACGGGAGGAGCATGACATACAACTTACACAAGGAGTCAGTCGTCCTGCCTGCATCAATTTATTTTTAAATATATGTAAATATAAATGTGTAACCAGATCACCAGACCAAGTAAATCCAATTTTAATGCTGCATAGGAGGAGCCCTGAAGGCATTTTGCAATCATTGTAGGCTACAAAAGGGACCATGTGCAGAATCTGTCCCTGTCCTCTCCTACAGTGATGCGATGAGTTTTCCAGAGTGTTGACTTCATTGCTGGTGTGTGGTGTCTCTTCTTCTTCTTCCCTCCGTGGATGGAGCTCCCCTCCATGGTGCATTGGACCACCTCGCAGGTGCACTATTTTAATGTAGTACTTAGTTCCATGCATGTGCACTTGTGCACAGAGCTCACTGTAGAAATGGTAGTCGTGCCCAAGATGGCACCATGTCTTCATGCACTTGCACGAAGCAGTGCACATGTACGAAGTACAGTGGCCATCTTGGATACAGCATGCTTCCCTGCTGTGAGCTACATCCTCACAGAGCACTTATTACACTCTGCTGCAGCTGCTTCCATAGAGCACTACACTATCTGCAGCTCCTCTAAAAATGTGGCATTTCCCCCAATAGAATTATCGCTATTAATTCAATGTTCCAAATACTGAGGGGGGATTTCTGGTATTGTAAGTCCCCTCTTCCTGGCAACAGCCAGGTATCTTTCTGGTATGTCTGCCTGGCACCCAGTGAGCTACCTGAGCTGAACCTGAAGCTGTCCTGTTTGGGGCAATTTTGAGAAGTGAGCAGTGACCATGGAGATCGGGGCAGAGATCAGTCACAACATCCAGGTGAGTTCCACTGGATCAGGGCTTGGGACACAGCAGTGAGGAGTGTGGGTGGGGGGAAGCTCTCAGAACAATTAGAACTACCCCTGTACACAGCACTCAAAGATGTTTATGTTCCATGTGATGTGTGTGAAGGATACAGAGTCTAGTGTACCTGGCCCATGAGGAATGAAAGGGTATTTCAAGTCCATTTGGGGTATCTAAAAATGCATCTGTGGACTGGTGTGGTTACAAGGTTTGTTGGTTGGTGGAGGGTTCTAAAGGAATATGTTGGGTCTGGGGCATATATAAAAGTATGGTGGTGAGGTGGGGATACTACTGTTAAGATATCTGTAGTGATCAAAATGGGGGAAGATGGGTTTGGGACAGTCAAAAGGCTGGGGTGAGGGATTAGGGGCTATTACCAGTGGTCCTTTTCTGTTGACAAATTCTGTGTTTGTACAAGCTGTCTTGTGGGTGGTGCTGTACACATTCTTCACCAGTTTGTCTTTTTTAAAATACATTTTCCAGCTGTACAAAGCTGTTCACTGACTAAGACAGTGTCTGTTGAATTTTTTCCCTGTAGTTACTAGACGCTGACCCAAGAGCAGTAGTGTCCCCAGGTGTAACTGTCTTTCTGCTGTTTCAGAGATCTGTGGAAGCAGCATGCACTGACTCCAGGTGGAGGGTGAGGAATATCTGGTTGAAGAAATGACATTGCTGGTTGGTCAAAGAGTGAGATTGATCCTTAAAGTGACCAGTCAACATTCTCCCCTGCACCATCAAATGTCAGTGGTTAAGGGGTCAAACTAGTTCAAGGGAGAACCTATTGAAGTGGGGGAAGGATAGGAGGGAGGGTGAGCAGAATGATGTCTGCAATCTGCCTGCCCAACCATGGTCTGTGAGGGACCCCAGGAAGTCCCCCTCCCCCAAGTCTGGTTCTGGTACAGAACTGGAAGTGCTTAGCTGATAGGATGGGCATTCAGTAAGCCAGAGGATGATCTGGTCACCCTTTGGTGTTGTCAGGATGGCAGTGGTGGGAAAACTTAAAAAAAGGGAAAATAAACTCAAAAATGTTTTGAAGTGCTGCATTACAAAACATTTAAATATACATATGTATTTGGGACCATGCATCCACAGTGGTTTCTTAGGATTTAATTTCTTATCTGTAAGGTTGGGAGTTCTACGATCTGTCCTTTTTATGGCTGCATGGGCAGAGCTCCGAAGACATTATGCCATCATCATCTCTTTAGCAGACCACTGTGGAAGCATGTGACCAGGTCACTGTCCAGTGTGCTTCCATAGTGCTCTGGCACAGTGTCCACTGGTTGTGTTTATGCAGTCTTTCCCCTCCATCAGCCACATAAACACATCCACTTCATGAGGCATTTCTTTTTCTTCTGCAACTGTGGAAATGACAGCTGCTGTGCATAAGATGGCCACTGAGTCAGACTACACATGGGCGAGTATCGTGCATGCATGGTTCTTTTTTTTTTTATTGAAAGTTTATTGAAAGTTTAACAGTATACAATGGACAGGGTCAAAACATCCAGAGCATTTAAGCATATGACAAAACAGGTTAACTGACCCGTCCCCCCCCCCGGCACCCCCGACACAAACCACCCCACCCACACAGTCCCAAGGCATGACAGTCCATGACATCTGGTAGTTTAAAAATTAAATATTAAATGGTATATAGCGTATGTAACGAGGCCCAAATCCGCTCGTATTTGGACTTCTTGTTATTGATACTCGAAATGGTCTTCTCCACTTGAAGATTAAATAATAACTCATTTAGCCATTCAGAATAGGAGATGACCTCAGAACTCTTCCAATGCTTGAGCACCAGTTTTTTAACGGACATAGAAATCAAGGCAATATGAAACTTACACTTATTAACAGAGATCGGTGAGTAATGCCCAAAAATACAAACCTCGGGGATGAACAAGTCCCTCAGCCCAAGGGGTGGATCAACCTTGTCCTTTATAGCCTTCCAAAGGGGTAGTATCTTAGGACATTCCCAGAAAATGTGAAGTAGGGAGCCTTCTGCTTGAGCATACCTAGTACATACATTAGAGGAAGTTATTCTCCATTTAGCCAGTTTCTGAGGATAATGATAGAGGTTGTGGAGGATGCGAAACTGCATTAAACGTAGCCTATCTTGTGTTACAAGATGATGGCAGTTATTCCATATAGTTGTCCAATCCCTATCCCAGTGTGGAAAAAGAGCAGACCAAAACTCTGTAGGTCCAAACGGCACAGGGAAATGCCAATCATACAAAATATTGTACAATTTGGAAATACTCCGGGGGGAGTTAACTAGTGGACCCAGTTCAGACAGGAAAGCAAACTTATAAGATAAAGGGGTACCCTCCACAAACTTTTTAATGAGGGGGTGTCTAAGCTGTAGTACCTTAAAATGGTCAATTTCCTTAAGCCTGAATTTCACCACAATATCTTCAGCTGATAACCAAGTACCATCCTCCTTAAGAAATGAGTAGACCCTACCATCCCCTAAACTGGGTAACCATCTAGGGGATAACACTTTGTTATCTATTTTAAAGGCAGGAGAGTTCCAAATTGATTGCTCCACATTTAACCAATTTTTATATTTTAGGAATCTGCACAACTGTGAGTGGATCCTCATAGAGATTCCAATTGTGGTAGCGCATGCACTGTTCTGTCATTGCCACCATCTTGTACATGGCATACTCTGTTGTTTAGTGCTGTATGGAATGTGGAATTTCACCAGTGAAAATAGCGCAGAATGACCATTCACTGGTTCTTCTGCAGAAGTCTTCCTACTATGATCTGTGGAACAATATTCCGTGGAATATCATTTTTCATGGAAAATCATTCCACAATCATTTCTGCAGAAAATACTGAGATCTGCGGAATAATATACAGCATAACAGCATTTTTTTATTTGCAAATTCCACACAACACTAATGGCACCCATAAAAGCTCTGCACAGCCATATTGTCTCTGACCAGATTTTGTTGGAAATAGCCATCACAACAGGTTGGATGTTTTAACCATTTCCTGAATCCCTTCTATTCATTTCTAATGTTCAATTAGTAATTTTGCCTATCATAGTACCATAGTAATGTTTGGTAGGAATGAACTCTCTGTGTCTATCACATCCCCCTCCTAGTTTCAGAAGCAGGTAAGAACAGGTATGCAGTGCAAACATGCATTATCTTGACAGGATTTCCAACTTTGACCAAGATTTTATGCAGCAACTGTTTACATCTGACATACTTCATACTAAAAAATGATGTCTACCATGCAGTTTAGGTTTAGAAAGGCATGGTATTCCATATGTTCTGCAGAAAACACATTTTACACATATACCTGTACTCTTAATGCAAGGCATCATGAGTAAAATACCATATGCATATTAACTTGCATTTACCTTGTGTTTATTCCATTTTACACATACTGAAGTTTTATAACAACAGTTGAGTATTTGCTCCTTAGATGGCATTGTTAGTTTAAATCATGTCAAAGGGTTACATCATGACTTTAATGTCTGTGTCTGATAGAGGTGGCAAGGAGGAGAAGTTTGGAGTTTTGCTTCTAATATTGTTTCAGTCTGTCTGGCTGAAGATAGTTTCTTGCAAAGCTGCTGCTCAATACATTGATTTGCACAGGAAACACCATGACATTTTACACTATTTGCAGTTCAGGAGCAGACTGACTAGGATGAGGAATGGCTCTTTCAGAATTGTCGGAAGCAGCCTACATTTTCAGAATTACAGATGCGTGACACCTGTGGACTTCTCTCACATTGCCCTCAATATCTATTATCTTCTGTAGCTATAGAAAATAAATATGTATGGAGGACAACATAAAACTAAGATGTCTGCAATTTATTTGATGCACCTGTAGTGGTTTGTTATTGGTCTATGAATTAAGTAAGCTGAAAAAAAGTGAAAACGTATTTATTTGGTCCAAATGTGAACCAAAAATCTAAAAAGTTCTGAAAAGTTATTTCTAAATTAAACAAAAGTAATTTAAAAAAATCAGTAATTAAAATGATAGATAACTGAAAATGATATTGATATTGCTCTTTCATGATGTTTCTCTGAAACTATGCTTTCATTAAAAAATATGTTCTAACCCTATTGTTTTCAATGGTAGACTTTTCTAAAGACAATGGCCCAGATTCTCAAAGTGCCACTTAGATCTACACAAGCTGTGGCAAATAGCAGCTTGCAACAATCAGTGGTGCTACAGGAACCCTACACCTGATTCTTGAATAGTAGGGGTCCCAGTGCCACACTCTTATAGCATGCAGCAAGCACTCCCATGTGTCAAAGGAAAGGTTCATGGAAGGGGAATGCCACAAGGTGTGGGCAGTCCTGTGACAATGCCACCACCAGCAGAAGTGTTGCCCACAGTGCAGAGTCAATGTCTACCACAATATTCTGGTTCTACCCCTGGAACCAATGAATCTGCCTGTGTTGATAGACAACCCTGACTGGCATACCAGCAGATGTCCCTGCCTCCAATGCAGCAAGTACCCTACATCAGGTTTAGGGCTTTGAGAATTAGGTCTAATGTCTTTGGCAAAGGCTAACTATGGATATGTTAGAGCTTTACACACAGGCCGTGATATTCAAAAGAGTTGCACATGGCGCAACAGGGGTGTGCCATGCACAACCCACTGATGTGCCCTGGTGCAATATTCAAATGGGAAAAGTGCCCAGCACAAATCCCAATGTGCCAGGGCACATCAGTAATTTATGCAGCACAAGTGGGGGGGGTGCCCATGCATACCCTGCACATCCCGATATTCAGCCCAGAATATGCTGAGCATAGGCAGGCACAACCCCTATGTGCACTGCACACAGTTGTGCCAAAAGGAAAGGGAGCAACAGTTGACCACCCACAGGTGAGCTGCCGTGTTGCAGGGCACAACATGGCAGTTGCCAGCTGTAGGTGGCCGCTCTGGCGGCACCGTCTGTCACGGTCGCCCCCATGCCCAATAGTGGGCTTTCATTATGTAAACATCCCTGGTGGTCCAGTGGACCCTATCCCTCTGCCCGATCGTGGACTTACAGTAATTGGAATAACCCTAGTGGTCCAGCAGTAGCCCCTTCCCATCTCGCTCACTCAGTCCCGCCACCCCGCTCTCCCCCAGTCAGCGGCGGGTGGCAGCACCCTGCCCACAAGCCGCCCGGCCGGCAGCCGACTGACAGCGTATGGTATGGCCGTACGCCCATTGTTCCACAGCATGGGCCAATAGGAGTGCAGACCGTACTGTACTACAAAGTCCCAAAATGTGAATGAATTCATTTAACTTCTTTTTTTGGTTGTGCAACTGTATCCTTCGGGATCTGTGCAAAATGAAATAAGCAGAATAGTGGAGATAGTTCCAGCCCTGCTTCACCAACTAGCTAACAAGTAAAAGACAGTAGCATCTTAATACTTGTAGCTGCACCATTACATCATACCCTTCCAGCACAGGTATCATAAAGATTTCTTAACTGGGTCCTGGGGATTATGGGATGGGGGTTCCATGGCTTAAGGGAACATACAATCATACCTCTAAAATAAGAACAGCAATGGAGTCACAAAGAATCTGCAGTTGTTTTGTAAATTACTGTGACAAACAAGGCACTATAAACATAAAACAATACTTATTTGATACACATAGTCATGGTCCTCCAATGCTGGGGCTGATGTCCTGTTGTGCAATCCATATCGTTTCACTGGACCTATAAACACAGAGTGGAAAATACAGTAGTATGACCAATAAGAATATTAATAAGCTGTGTTTGGTGGAAAGGGACTGTAGTTTTCTTGTGGTGATTAAAGTGGGTTGGATGGGAGGGTAGATAGCGATACCACAACAGTGATGTGGCTTTGGGAACAGACTTTAGTATCTTGTGGAGGCCAGTGTGGGGGATGTGGACAGGATTCAGTGTTTCTTCACCCACTCTTCTCTTGGGGAGACAAACTGCTTCACTCATCATCCTCCACCAGGATAGGATGAAACCATCACCTTTTGAATGCCCAGTAACACAGACAGGGTGATGGACTGCTAAGCTGGCTGACAATCAAAGGGACAGATGTTCCTCCCCCTTCTATCCCTGTCTTGGGGGGAATCTTTAGGGGGTACCAAAGAGATGAAGGGTGATGGAGCTAGGTGACTGAGAGCAGAAGAAGGCCTGTCCATGGTACAGGGCCTGCAGTGACCCAACCTTCATCTGCTAGGTACTCTTTTCCACATTTTTCTTACTACACCATATCCCTGACACAGTGCATGGACTCATCAGGCCTCAACAAGCACACTCAGCCCCTGTGAGTGGAAGGCTCCATGGTCCACCACAAGATGTCATCTTTGAACCAGTACACTGCTCTATCCCTTTACAAGCCACAGCCAGTGCTGCACGCCACAGCACCTTACCCCCCAGCCTCTGCCCATTTATCCAGCTCACTGAGCTCACACCTGAACTCAGGTCACCAGTAAAGGATGTCAATGTTGTCTCCACTGGGCCAATGGCCATCCCTGCAAACAATATTACTTCATAATTTATTTTGTGACTATTGGCCACAAATTTTCAACATAGTCATTTTATGTCCCCTTTCTGAACATGACAAGTGTCATTTATAAAATACTGTCCAAAGCATAATTCCAGCACCACAAGTGCAAAAATACATTTTGGCAGAGATTTAAAAAATGGTACCTGTCATGTTCATGAGGTGGTGTGAAAAAATTACTACTGTATGTTGAAAATTTGGTGTCAAAGAATTGAAAATTATCAAAGTTATGAGCAAGCAAAATTTCAGCATACCTTCACAACTTTGTTTTTTTTTTAATATTTTGACCTCAAATTTATGATCCCATCTCATGAACCCCAAAGATGACTTTTTAAAATCCTGCCAAAAAACTGATTTTGTGAAGCAACTGTCGAACATACTGACTGCACCCCTGGCGGAGCTCTTCAACAGGTCGCTTGAGACAGGGAGGGTACCTAGGAATTGGCGAGAGGCACATGTGGTGCCAATCCATAAAGTGGGGTTGAGGGAAGTACCAGGTAACTATAGACCCATCAGTTTGACCTCAGTGGTGGGAAAATTAATGGAGATTATTCTAAAGGAATGATTGGGGGTGTACTTAGAGGAGGTGAGAGGTCTGGATAGTCGGCAACATGGGTTTGTGCCAGGTAGATCATGTCAAACCAAACTTGTGGAGTTCTACGAATGGGTAACATCAGAACTGGACAGGGGAAAGCCTGTGGATGTATTATTCTTGGACTTCAGCAAGGTGTTCGACTTTGTCCCCCACAATGGTCTGGTGGAGAAACTGACGGGTTGGGAG
Source organism: Neoceratodus forsteri (assembly GCA_016271365.2). NCBI lineage: Eukaryota > Metazoa > Chordata > Ceratodontiformes > Ceratodontidae > Neoceratodus > Neoceratodus forsteri. The sequence continues at coordinate 257,212,181 of CM028132.1, read as the reverse complement.
TAGGCCCTTTGATGGTCAGATGGATTGAAAACTGGCTAGCTGGACGCATTCAGAGAGTAGTGGTCAGTGGGGAGCTCTTGAACCCTAGAAAGGTCAGTAGTGGGGTACCGCAGGGCTTAGTCCTGGGTCCAGTCCTGTTTAATGCATACATTTCGGACATCAGGGTGGGTATAGGGTGGGAAATGAGTCTCTTTGCTGACAACTCCAAGATGGGAACAGTAGTTGAGGGGGAAGAGGGGAGGTTGGCACTGCAAGGGGACCTGGACACCATGGAAAGGTGGGCTCACACATGGAAATTAAATTTCAATATCCCCAAGTGCAAGGTGTTACATCTTGGGTGGGGAAACCCTTAACACAGGTACACCCTGGGAGGGGAAGCGTTGGAGGCCTCAACAGGGGAAAAAGATCTGGGGATCATGGTGGATGCATGTATGAATAACTCTGAGCAGTGCAGGAGAGTGGCTAGCAAAGCAAACAGGATGTTGGGAGGCACCGTAAGGGGAATCACCTCAAGGAGCAGGGAAGTGATTCTGCGGCTGTACAATGGATTGGTTAGACCACACCTTGAGTACTGTGTATAGTACTGGAGACCACACTTGAAGAGGGACATACAGCTCCTGGAGAGGGTACAGAGGAGGGCAACTAAGGTGATGCAAGGACTAGGGGATTTGATGTATGAGGACAGACTTGAGGAGCTCAGCCTGTTTTCATTGGAGGAGGAGAAGAGAGACCGGGGGACATGATTGAGGTCTTCAAGTACCTCAAGGGAATAAATAGGGTAAACACAGAGGGGATCTTTAGACTAAAGCAGGGAGGTATCACCAGAGGGCATGGTTTGAAGTTGGAAGGTGGAAGGGTGAGGAGGGAAAAGAGGAGGAGGTTTTTCACTGAGAGGGTGGGGGATCCTTGGAACGTGCTGCCTGGCGAGCTGGTTCAGAGATCCACAGTGGAGGGCTTAAGGAGAGGGTGGGACAGACACAGAAAGTGTATGTATCAGATGATGGCCTGGCCCAGGGGAGGTGGGGATGGATGATTGGGGTTTCTGGAACACAAGGGGGGATGGCCTCAGTACCCAACTAGGGATCTGAGGTTTGAGCAGACTCGATAGATTGTAAGGCCTAATCTGCTGGCAATCAGTATGTTAGTAACTGAGAAATCACCTATTGGGCTAAAGGCATTATGTCAAAACATAGAAACATAGATTTTGATGGCAGATAAGGTCCGCTTGGCCCACCCAGTCTGCCCATTTCCCTACCTAATGGATAAGCTGCAGATCCTAGTTAACCAGCAGCCTACTTCTTCCTACCCCCACCCCCTAGAATTGCCTTATGACTGTCCCATGCATGCTTGAATTCCACCACTGTTTTTGACTCCACAACCTCCTCCGTAAGGCTGTTCCATGCATCCACAACCCTCTCTGTGAAAAAATACTTCCTTAAATTACCTCTGAGCCCCCCTTCTATCTTCAAATTGTGCCCTTGTCCGTGCACACCTCTTTTTTTGAAAGATGCTACCCTCTTGGACTTTGTTGATTCCCTTGAGGTACTTGAAAGTTTCTATAATGTCCCCCCTCTCCCTCCTTTCCTCGAGGCTATGCATATTTAGCTCCTTAAGTCTGTCTTCATATGTCTTCCAGTGCAGACCCTGCACCATTTTAGTTGCCCTCCTTTGGACAGCTTCCATCCTGTTTATGTCTTTGCGGAGATTGGGTCTCCAGAACTGCACGCAGTACTCCAGATGGGGTCTCACCAACTGTCTGTACAGAGGGATAATAACTTCTTGTTTTCTACTGGTGATGCCTCACCCTATGCACCCCAGTATCCCCCCAGCCCTCCTTGCTGCTCTCTCACATTGCTTACCCACCTTTAGGTCATCTGATATGACTACCCCCAGGTCCCTTTCCATCTTTGTTGTTGTTAGTATCTCACCCCCCATTGTGTACTCTTCCCCTGGGTTTTTGTTTCCCAGGTGCATTACCTTGCACTTCTTAGCACTGAATCTAAGCTGCCATACATTTGACCATTCTTCTAACCTTGCCAAGTCCCTTCTCATCCTTTCCACCCCACCTTGTGCATCAACTTTGTTGCAGATCTTTGTGTCATCTGCAAAGAGACATACTTTTCCTTCCAGTCCCTCTGCAGTGTCACTTATAAAGACATTGAAGAGGACCGGTCCTAATACTGAACCCTGTGGTACCCCACTAGTATCCCCCCTTTCTTCAGAGTGGACTCCATTTACTCCATGGACAGTGGATTTACAGTGGACTCCATATTACTCTCTGTGTCCTATTCTCCAGCTAATTCTTTACCCAGGCTGTCATCTTGGGACCCACTCCCAGGCTGGCTAACTTGTATATTAATCTATTTTGTTGGACTGTGTCAAATGCCTTGCTAAAGTCTAGGTTGGCCATGTCCGCAGCCCCTCCCTGATCTACTACTTTGGTCACCCAGTCAAAGAAATCTATCAGAATTGTCTGGCATGACCTTCCCACTGTGAATCCATGCTGCCTTGGGTCCTGTGCCCCTCTGGCCTCTAGATACTCAACAATTCTTTCCTTCAGAAGTGATTCCATCATTTTCCCTACCACTGAGGTCAAACTAACAGGTCTGTAGTTTCCTGCTTCTGCCTTGCTCCCACTTTTGTGAAGCGGAATCACATCTGCCCTCCTCCAGTCCTCGGTACACCCATCCTCCCATCATTTGTTAAAGAGGGTAGTCAGTGGTGTCACTAGTTCTACCCTTAGTTCTTTTAGAATTCTGGGATGAATCCCATCAGGCCCCATTGCTTTGTCCACCTTCAGTTTTAAGAGTTCTTTCAGAACCCTTTCTTCTGTAAATGGGCTGGTATCAACTTCTGTATCCAGAGTGTTTCTACTGTTTGTTTTAGGTACCTCCCCCACTTCCTTTGTAAATACTGAGCAAAAGTATTTGTTTACATCACATTCAATTACAGTGTGGTTAAGAACTGTACAGTAAAAAGGCCACCGACAAAATCAGCCCCCAAGCAAATTGCTGTGTATAATAATAATAGCGCTAATGGTAATGGTTCAAAAACACATGGAATTGTGAAGTAACAAAAGAAAATTTGTGTTTTTCACCCCCCTCCCCCAATAGTTATATAATCAACTCTGGGGGGAAGGAGTGTAACTCAGAGATGCAGAGAATCTTGGGGGAGAGAATCAGGTAACACAGCAGTCCAGGAAGAAAAACAAAACTTGGAGGGGAAGGGACGGAAAACACAGACAAAATGAAAAGTCTCCAAATCCAGGACCAGGAACATAACCTAGATCTCTGGGTCTCCTTTACTCTGGGAACTAGTGCCTTGGCCTCTCCATCATGGGAGCAGCTTGAACAGGCACCTCTCTTCCAGCTACTTGACTCCTTCCTGTCTGCCTAGACAGCTACCAGGGTAGCAGTAATTGACTTATGCTATTCTACCCCTGTCACTATCAAGGCAAACACAGTTTTTGAAGCACTGTTTTGACAGCACTAGTCTTGATGCTCTGTTTTAATTGGTTACCTGGCAGGATTAGAAACATTTCACCTAAATTGTTCATGAGATGGGGTCACAAAAAGGCCATGTTGAAAATTTTGTGGTGGGGGATATTAAAAAATTACCAAGTTATGAGTAGAAGTCCAAAACACTTTGAGATATGTTAACCACACTTACCTAATTTCCTCTGTTCATGGTCCAACAATGAAAGAACAGGACATGTCTCTGATCAATAGAGGATAACAGTGTTGGATCCTGGTAGGTAAGTAAGGAGTATTGGGGGTTTATGGGTTGCTGGGTGCTGAGTGGGGAGGATAGGTTGTGGTGGGTTGGGGGAAGGGGCAGTGGCACAATGGATAGTTTACTTTATTATAGGGGAAAAATAGAGACATCAAGGGATTGTTTTTCAGGTACTGACCCTGGAGATTTGGCAACCCAATATCAGCTTAATGTTTTGCAGCACTGTGGGTGGGCACCCCACTGTCACACACTGTTTCGTTGGGGATGGGGATGATCTGATCCAGCACTGGGGATTGGGCTCGCTGGTATCAGTATGTTGGTGTGGTGGGCAATGAGGAATAAATAATAACAGAAATGGAGCAGCTGAACTGATACTGGCTGTGGACATTTAACTGTAGGAGTACAGTATGTTGGAATACTTCTAGCACAGGGTATTGGGCACCTCTGTGTCCAGTTTAAATGAATAAGGCTGCTGGTATGGCTAATAGCCACCAAATGTACACATGGCTCTGTTCAGCAGGGGTAAAGCTATGCAGTGAAGCATAGCACCACTACTGCTGCATGAATGCTGTTAGAAAGAAAAAGGATACTGTATATGGCATAAAAATAACCTTATCCCCACACTCATGTATGCACATTTTGATCAAACAACCATATTTAGAAATGTTGTCATACAGAAAAAATCAGTTATCTGTAGGTTTACTTTTTAATCTAAGCATGTGCATCGTTTTTGCTTAATTTCTAGTTTTAGGTTTGAAATCCTCCTAGTTTTTAAGTTACAAGTGAAAAAAAAAAACAGATCTAAATTTTGGCCAAATTTAAAATCTTTGCAGTTCTATAACTTTACCCCAGGAGAATCGATTATCATCAAATGTTTAAAATTTAGTGATCTCCTCACCAGCTGAATATCTGCCAAATGTCAAATAAATTGATTAAATTAGGCAGAGTCATTAAGCTGTAAGAATTGGGGTTTAACATTAAAGTGTTTACTGAACCCTAATGTATAATCACACCTGCCCCTGAATAGCTAAATAGATAGCTATATAGATATAGATATACTGTAGATATAGATATAGATATAGATATAGATATAGATATAGATATAGATATATATCCATGCTTTGCAAATGTTGCATTAATGTACCTGTTAGGGTTCAACTTATTGCCACAAAAGTAAAGAAATGTGGTGTTAGGGTTTCATACCTTGACCCCTCACCAGCAAAAGGATAAAACATGAGGATGTTGAGTCTCTGGAGACTTGATGAATTACTGGTGGGGTTGTCAACCCTAATGTCTGCCCATCTCCTAAGCAAAGAAAGTCAAATTTGATCTATTTTCTTCACAGAGGGCCTGTAGGGCCCTGCATGAAGAAAGCTACAACAGATTTGATTGCATCATGTAGCAAGATGTACTTCTCTACCATTGAAGAGTGTATCACTATGAGGCACTGACTTGGAGCTGTACCTTTTGTTTTAGACAGGAGGCTATGGGTTGCGATGAAGGGGTGAGCATTAAGTTTGGCAACTCCAAGGAAGACCCCACCACTGATTTGCCAAGACTCTAGAAACCCAAAACCTGAATTGCTTTTCCTTTTGCTGCATGGTGGGTGGGGAGTGGCTGAGGATTTAGAGTTGGAATACATAATGCCACATTTTCAACTTTTACGGCATTAAGATGAATCTTAACTGGTAAATTGATGCAGTTTTTTGCAAAATATTTATTTTCTTTTTAGATAGCTGAATTTTGTCCTCATTCATGCAGGCCCCTTCAAGACCTGTATGAACAGATGCAAATATACAAGGCACTATGGGCCCCACAACAAGGGAAGATTCCCTCCACCAAAGGCCCTGTACTTCTATGCGGTGACAGATATCAGGAATTCATGGGGCTTCCTGGCACCTGCAAAAGTGCAGGGCTCTTGGGGCCTTGTGCTTCATGTGGCTGCAGATACAGATGTAGAGGGCAAAGAGTCCATCTCTCAGCCAATGCACATGGACCTCTGCCACCCATAGGTGCAGAGAAGGAGGCCCCAATGCCAAAAGAAAAGTTCTCTTCACTGTATGATACCTGAGCCCATGCTGGCAACCTTGCGCTTTCCCTTTCTAGCCTGGGGGCTGGAGTCACATAACAGTGCTGTCCCCCCAGCCTTGCCCCATCCAGCTGGCTCGCTGAGCTTGCCCCCAAATTCAGGTCACCAGCACAGCATTGTTAGGAGGTCTAAACCTCACTTGCAGGTTCTTGGCAATACTGGGAATGCAAGTAATCACAGACACGTTACATAAGAGTAATAAATAAGTTTATTACTACCAAAAGGATAAATCACAGTTGCTCTAAGCAGTTCTTACCAATACGAACTGGGAGCCAGTGCTAAGAGTTCCATATACCTCGAGGTTTCTCTGTGTCTCCTGGGATCTCCGAGGTACAAGACTAGTGTATTACATTATATACCTATGATAATTACTATGGTTACTGTAAGATAGAAACATTTCTTGTTAGAGATGAGCCCTATTGGCTAAATTAGAGGTGGCCCCATGGTCCAAGATGACATTGTACAATTTTGTATAGTCATCAGTTTATGAACAAAAGAGTTCTTATACAGAGTCTTACATAACTCAGTGTAGTAGTACAAATCACCAAAAGGTGGCAATGCCGACTTACATATCGTAATTATTCCAAGGACACAGATGCCTTGGCACCTTACAAGTAAGAAATACACAGAAAATACATAGAAGAATATATGTATTAGCAAGCAAAGTGTATTACAACAATATGCACTCATATCCTGACATCTACTCTTGCACGGTAGATGCCCTTAGCCCTATATGTTAGTATTACATATACTTAAGTACTAGCTGTATACGGTGTACCTCTGAGAGTACCAATTAAGGTGCAGGGACCTTGTGTAACATTCCCCCCCTTGTTTCCTCCAAGGACAACACAGGCAAATCTAGGGAAAGGCCACGGAGCAGTGGTTGTTTACAAACCCGACACGTGAGCTTTGTAAATGAACTCGGGCTGCTCACGGTGTTGGCGCAATGTGCGCCATAGGCAGCAGAGCATAATAATCAAAATAAAGGTTAAAAATGCTTGTATAATAACAAAACCTTTAAAGGTAATCTCTAACCAGGTGTTAGTCAATGCGTCATTCATATCACCATCATTAATCAATGATAGGATAGCTTCATTGACCTTGGTCATATTATTGCTGATGTGGATGAGGTGTGTGTCTTTCCTGTCTAAAAGTGATTTAAATGTGAGTGTCAGTGGGTCTATGTGTACATTAAAATATGGTAAGTATTCAGACAGTGTGAGCAGATAATTGGGGTTACCATCAATGATGTCTGCATCGAGGAGGGGGATGGGGGTTATGACAGTATGTCCAATGACAGTCTTCTGGTGAGGGAAAAAACAGAAATTGGGGTAATCAATAACAAATGTAACAGATCCATAAATATAGCTTTTAAAATATGTAACCATACAGTAGTCCCCATCGCAATTATACTGAGAGCAAACAGTAGGGAGTCTCCACTTTTGCAACTGGACAGGGCAGGTGTAGGCCGTCTTCGAAATCCATGTTAACAGGCGATGAACCTCCTCATGATATGATTGGTAGAGCTTATCCGGAGCCAAAGTCGAATCCAAGGTATCAGTGCCATTCTTAGTGATGTCATCATCCATGGTGAAAGTCCAATCAATGCTATCTGGAGAATAACCACAAACAGGTTGAATAACATCAAATACATCACATCGGCACAAGTAAATGTATTGCTTCTTTGCACAGCAGTCCATGTGCGGAGCCACCCAGGCATCCAGGAAAGGATGGAAAACCAGTAGAGGTGGTAGATCCAGGCATTTTCTGTAGATATCTTCGTCCAAATGCCCAATCGAGTGGACCAGTGCAAGCTTGTCGAACAAAGCTGTAGTGGGATCAAAACGTGGTAAAGAGACAGTAAAAGAAACAAACATGGTATCTGTTATGGAACATTTCTTAGCAGCAAAACAAGGACCAGTATTAGGGTGTCTGGTCACAAACCCCAAATTCCTAGCTGTAGAAAGAGGAAAGGTTAAAGCTTGCTGCATACACATAGCAGTACAGCCAGGGGTTTTACATCATGGACAATACCATTTGAAAATGCGTCTGTCATGTATGATGTCAGGGATTCTTCCAGATTCTAGATCATGGAAGAGATTGTTGATGGTAGTGATGATGTAAGAGCCATAAGCAGAGCAAAGATTTCTCTAGCAATGTATTGTTTATCTGCTTCTTTATTGTTTTGTTGTATGAGTGCGTTGATCTTATCTCTTGAATCAGTGAATGCCTTAGCAATGTCATGCATGTTGTATACAGTGTATCTTTCTTCCTGACTAAGGCCATCCACACCATGCAATAATGAGGGTAGTATATTGTTAACCAAACCAGTGGAGAATTTGGCAGAATGAGCTTTGATAGCAGCAATGTCTGCTTTATTCCAAATAGACATAGCTGTACCAAAAAGGCCTGTGACAGTACCTGTTGCACCTGTAACATCAGAACTGTCAACTTCACGTGTCTTTTGTTTACGAATTAGATCATCAGGAGTCGGTTTTCTCCTGAAGTTGTCTCTATGTTCAGTAGAATGGACCCCGGCAATAGGGTCTTGAGTATGAATCTGAAATGCAGCTAAACTATCAAGCAACAATGAACTATAAAATGCTGAAGTGTTAGTATTGTGACACATACCAAATTCTTTCATATTCCAGTAAGTAAGATTAAACAAAATAGGTATATGCATAAACTGTAAGTTGTTAATTAATGAACCTGGGAGGGCAGTGGCTGTTAGACCACTATGGGGACCAGGGGTATGCTTTGGGCATTCCAAAAGCTGTTTATCAGTAGGTGGTAACACAGAGAGGTACATGGTTGCAGAAGCCACTTGGTGTATAGCACAAAATTTCCGAGCAGAATCCCTAGATAAAGAATTACAATATGAAGGATCAGTTAAGGCAGTAATGTTGTACAAACCAGAATGTCTTAATGCAGTTTGTAATAAGGACAGAGAACCATTTGGGTATAATTTAGCATTGGGCCAACCCTGTAAAGTTCCTTTGGAGAGTTTGGCCACAAGGAGAATTTGTCCTTGTGATGTGGTTTGCCACTCAATTTGCAGGGTAGATTTATCAGGAGCAACAACTGAGGCAGAGAGGTAAGCATCGGAACCTTCCTGGACAGTGATCAGACTATCTGGTATATTGATGGATACTCCCTCTGGAGGAGGTACTGGAGGATCGAGGTGTCGTAGGGGGTTCGGTACCGTGCCTTGGATGCAGGGGATAACTCCTGAGATGAGGAAATAATGGAAAAAGATATCCATCTTGCCGGTGTATCTGAAAAGGAAGATCAAAGATTAGTATGTTAGTACTATTCCACCCAATGGGGTAAGGAAAAGTAGATAAGCTCCTTTATACAGTTTCAGATTGTTTGCTTGTAACCATTTGTCAGTCAACTTATTGTTGTGCAGGAGTCTAACTTGATAGACTGCTGGACTGAGCTTGTTGACATTGGGGTATGGGCCTTCCCACTTATTGGAGAAGGAATGGGTGGGATGTGCAAATTGGAGCACCATTACCTAATCTCCATCCTGCCAATCCACTTCTTGTGCATGTTTGTCAAACTGTATTTTGGATTTTTGCTGGACCTTGCCTATGCAGTTGGCAGCATACAAGTGTGTGTGTATGAGGTCTTTTCTAACTTTTTCCAAATATTGGTCTACAGACACACGGTCTGCATTAGGGGTGTGTAGGTCAAACAACAGGTGTCCAGGTAATCTCATCTGTCTGCCAGTCATCACCTCAAAGGGTGTGAGCTGGGTGGTGGCTTAGGCTGTACCCTTAATTGCCATAAGGAGTAATGGCAGTAGGGAATCCCATGTTTTGGGATTGTCCTCAATGAATTTGGAAAGCATTTGCTTAATCAGTCTGTTGGCTCTTTCTACTAGACCTGAGGATTGGGGATGGTAAGGTATGTGGAACTTTTGTTGAACTCCAAGGAGTTCAAGGGATTCTTTCATCAACTCACCTGTAAAACTGGTTCCTTTGTCAGAGTCTACCTTGAGAGGTAGGCCCCACCTGGAGAAAATCTGTTCTGCCAGGATTTTGGCAGCGGTCTTTGCCGTATATGTCTTAGTGGGGAAAGCTTCAACCCACTTGGAGAAGAGGTGAGTTACCACAAGAATGTACTTATTATTTCTGCTGCTGTTGGACAGAGGTCCAATAAAATCAATCTGTATGGTATGGCATGCCAAGGGCCAGAGTGTCGTGGTGGTAAGAGTTTGGCATTTCATTTGGTAGGGATGGGGTTGTTTTGAGCACAGATGAGACAATTGTCTATGTACTGTTTGACATCTTTGGTGACACCAGGCCACCAGGCAGTGGTCTTAAGACTTTAGAGGGTATTTTCCAGTCCCTGGTGTCCACCAGTGGGTGTATCATGCACTTGGTGCAAGAATTCAGATCTCAGGTGTCTGGGGACTACCCACAACTTGGTGGTAGAATCATCTGGTTGGTACCAGATGAGCTTGTCATCTGGTGACAAGTGTAACTTACCTTCATGCCTTCGGTAGGGGTTATGTGTGGGAAGTTTCTCTTCGGTACTCTTGTCAAGGAATCTGAACATTTCTTTGAGTTCAGTATCAGCATGTTGGGCTGCTGAGAGGTCCAGGGGAGAGAAGGGTTCAGATTTCTTCCTGAGTGCTGCAATCTGTACGGCCGCATTGGCCTCTGGATGGTCCATCTTCCAGGTGTCCCCCCTTGGGCCCTTTCCTTGGCAAGGGTGTCTGCTGTGTCATTTAAAGCATGATATGGGTCATGGAGAGAATGAGTTTTGACTTTATGTACATAGAGTTTGTGTGCAAATTTCTGTGCCAGTGAATGTATGTATATTACCAATTCCTTGTACTTCACTGGGCTGCCATCAGAGGAGAGGAAGGAGTTCTTCTGCCAGAAAGGAAGGAATTGTGTAAGAGAACAAAAAACCCAATTAGAGTCTATAAAAATGATAGTATCCTCGTCCCATGCCGGATGAACTCGAGGGCACAGGCCACCGCTGCCATCTCTGCATATTGCGATGATGCTACACTACAGTGCTTAGATGTTTTTGACAGTGTTCCCATAAGGGTAAATCACTAAGATACCCATCCCTGCAATTTGTTCTCCCTGATAGTAGGATGCTGAACCATCTGTAAAGACGCGACACAAAGAGGTGTTATCAAGTATTTGTGGTGTGGTAGGGAGGAAAGGACCTGGATACTGAAGATCAGGTGACTGCAGTGTACAGCCTTGGGGTTCTCCTTGGAAAAGGAGTCCATGAGCCAGCATAGATGGAATTTTTGTTGGTTGTACCTATATGTCTCTATCCTGGAGAAGAAGTGACCAGTGTGTCAGTCTGGTATTAGAGACTGACCCATCCTTTACTCTGTCTGAGAGCAGAAAAGTAGCTGGGGTGTGGTTGGTGTTGATGATCAGTGGTGAGTACCCAATGATATACAGGAAGTGCTTGACAGCCCAGTAGGTGGCCAGAAGGTTCCTTTCACAAAGGCTGTACTTCTGTTTCACTGGGGTCAAGAGCTGTGATGCATATGCAATGGGTCTCAGGGTGCCATGAACCTTCTGGGCCAGCACTGCTGACATGGCAATGTCAGAGGTGGCATATTCCAGATGGAATGGTAGTGCTGGATTGGGGTTAACAGAGCTGAGGTGGAGGCCAAGGCCTGCTTCAGTGACGTCACAGCCTGGATGTGTATGGGGCCCCAAGTCCATGGGATGTCCTTCTTGAGTAGCTCATACAGAGGAGCAGCCTTCTGAGCAAAATCACAAATAAAATCTCTCAAATAATTCACCATACCTAGAAACCTTTGAAGAGCTGCCATGCTGGTGGGCAATGGCAATTCTTGCAATCCCTGTACCTTCTTCCAGGTAGGGCTTCAACCTTGGTCAGTTATTTTCAGACCTATAAAGAGTACTTCTTTCTGACATAGCTGTGCTTTTGCTGGATTACATTTCAGGCCTGCTCTCTGGATGAGAGTCAGTAGGTAGGTAGGTAGGTAACATTTTTATTCATAAGATAATGAATATGGATTACTCCACTGAGCAAAGCTCATTTACAGTGAGATCCAGAGAGTCAAAAACCAGTTACACTTCAGGTCAGCTATACAATTAATCATATCAATAAAATACAACATCCCTTACTATAGACATATAACAAAAAAATAAAATACATATATCTTTACAATAACTTAACATAAACACAAAACAAATAACACATAAAATAAATACACACAGCTTTCTATACTTATTCCTAAACTAGGTCCCCCTCAATACTTATATGCTCAACAAGCCATTCCTTTATTGCATTTATCTGAAATTTTTTATCTGGTGGTCTTAATATCCCAGGTAAGGAATTCCACAGGAGAGGTCCAGCACTTATAAAATGATTATTTCCCCAGACTGTTCTCTTTTTTGGTAAGATGCATTCCAAACTACTTGCAGAGCGCAGTCCCCTTGCAAGAATCTTAATCTCAATACCCCCTGCCAAGTACTCTGGAACTTTCCCGGATAAACATTTAATCATAAATAGAATTAGACTTAAACCTCTCCTTTGGGATAAGGTATACCAACCCAACTCCCTGTACATATCTAGTCTATGTGTCATCCTTGGAGCACCTAATATAAATCTTGCCAATTTATTATACATAATATCTAACTTTTATAGCTGCTCTTTTGATGCATCCAAGTAGATCAAGTTCCCATATTCTAACATGGGTAGTATCACCACAGTGATCACAAGTTTCCTAACATCCAGGGACATGCTATTCCTAATTCTATATAGGGATCCTAAGCACTTTCCTATTTTCATCAAAATGTACTCAAAATGAATATGCCAATCAAGTTTCATATCTAAATAACCCCCCAAATATTTATACTTATCAACTTGTTGCAAAGTACCACCAGTATATGTTGTAATTTGCAATCCATCTTGCTCCAAGTTTACACCCTTCCCCCTATGAAAAACCATTACCTGGGATTTTTTCTCATTTAAAACTAATTTAGATCTCAACAGAAAATCCTGTAAATAATCAAAAGCCTGCTGTAATACTGACTGGATATGTACCACTGATGAATCAGCCAAATATATAATTGTATCATCAGCATAAAGATGATATTGTACCCCCAATTGCTCAAACCTCAAATCATTCATATAAAGATTATACAATATGGGTCCCAGTATAGATCCCTGCAGCACACCCAAAACAATTACCTTTAAGCCCGACCACCATCCTTTAATTGTTACTTGTTGCTGTCTTGAGTTCAGATAATTTCTAAACCAATTCACTACTGACTTAGATAAACCGCAGAGTTTTAATCTGGACAGGAGGATGCCATGGTCCAAGGTATCAAATGCCTTTGATTGATCAACAAAAATGGCCCCTACAGGCATCCCCCTGTCCAGATCCTTCACAATGTCACCTGTAACCTTCAATAGGGCTGTAGTGGTCCCATGTTCTGGTCTAAAGCCTGATTGATATTTATTGAGGACCCCATTATCTTTTAGAAATATCTGTAGTTGTCTTGCTACAATCTTTTCCAATATTTTTGACATTGCTGGCAACAGAGAAATTGGCCTGTAGTTTTCCAAAAGCATCCTAGATCCTGACTTATACACTGGCACAATCTTAGCTGTTTTCCATGTTAGAGGTAAATCTGCAGAAAAAAGAGATATATTAAATAAATTTGCTAAAGGTTGATCTATAATAGGGGCTGCATACTTTAATAAAGTATTAGGGATCCCATCCAAGCCTTCTGCCTTATTAACACTAATTTTAAATAATAATTCCCTAACTTCCTCACTAGTAATAGGAGTAAATTCAACCTCCTCTTTTTCATCTAATTGAATATTTTCTCTGCCTACTTTATCTAACCCAATAAAATCTTGTAAGGCCTGATTGATATTATTCCCTCCAGATCTTAAAACGTCTGTACCCATAGTAGTGAAAAATGCATTAAACTCATTTACTACTTCCTCTCCTAATTCTAATTTAACCCCATTGATCAAAAAATTGATTGGGATAACTCATATTTGGACCCTTATGTAACTTATTTATTGTACTCCAGAATACCCTTGGGTTTTCCATCATTTCTTTGGATAGTCTTTTATTACAATAGTCCTGTCTAGCTTACCTAATTTCTTTAGTGTACAAATTCCTTAATTGTTTATACTTAATCCACTCCTGATTTCTTTTAATTAATTTAGCTCTTTTCCAGGCCTTATCTCTATCTCTTTTAATTTTAAATAATCCAGAATCATATCACGGTGAGTTATTTGATTTAATCAACCTAGTTTTTATCAGAGCGTATTTATCACAAATTTGTAAAAAATCCTTTTGGAACATATCCCATGCATCCTCCACATTGAGAATTAGATCTAGTCTTTCCCAATTATACCCTTCTAAATCCTGCATAAATGCAACATAATCAAAATGTTTATATACCCTAGTATGTATAATATTCTTAGGTACTTTCCTTATTTTTTGATTTCTTATATAGAAGACTATCTGATGTTCAGACATTGAATCTGGCAAAATGCCACTAAGAACATATTTATTAGGATCTGAAGTAAATATGAGGTCCAAGATGGTTGAATTATCAGGATTTTTTACATTTAACCTAGTTACTTCTCTTATAAGTTGTATTAAGTTTAAAGTTATAGCCATATCAAATAAGCTATGGTGAACATCTATTGTACCCCAATCAACATTTAAATCCCCTATTACCATTATTTCATGTGAATTCAAGTAATTCTTCAAGATATTTTGCATTTCATCAAAAACCTCAAAATTACTTTTAGGTGGTCTATAAATACCAATCAATAATATGGGTTTAGAATATGGTAATTTTACTTCCAATTATAGAATTTCTGCTTCAGTCCAATCATTTAGGCTACCTAATGCCTTAATATCAATCCAATTTCTAGCATAAATTACTATTCCACCCCCCTTTTTGGATCTATCCTTTCCCCATACATTAAAGTGTTCCAATGCTATGTCATTATCTTGAATTCTTATATGCAACCATGACTCAGTAATTATTAATATATCAGGTTTATAACACGTTACCCAGTCTCTTAGGTTGTCAATTTTTTTAAACAAACTACAGATGTTAATATGCACAATCTTTAATCCCTTTACATTTAACATTTCTTGAGTACAGTCATTATTCAACTCAAATGCAGGCCCAGGATTTAAATGAACATCCCCACTCATCATTAACCCCATAATTACTACTAATTTACTTAATCTATACATTTTAGGGTTTATTTGTCTTCCCCTTCTTATATTTTTATTTATATTAAAACCAACCAAAAAGATATTTGTCCCCCAGCCACTTAAAACTTTACTAGAGATACATACCCACTTGATCAGAGTGGTTTCTGTATAGCTGTCCAATAAAGTAGCCTGTATTACCCCATACCATCCTACTAAAACATCTAACCTTCCAGGCAAAGTTCTTTTATGAACTGCTATTATATATGACTGTACTACAACATCTTTATCTACCTGAGTAGAGTCTGTGTTTGAACAAAACTGACATCCCACTGATAAGATTACCCACCATAACACTAACATTTTTAATTCCTTTAAATATTAAAATATAATTTTTGATTTAAACTCTGTGGTTAATAGAGCCCCAATTAAAACAAGGACAAACCTCTATGTATAAGGGTTTTTCTAGACAATGCTAATATCAATACTATTACATTTAGACTCTAGAATTTATAAAATTAGAACAAAAACTTAATCATGCACAGTTCAGTAAAATTAACCACTGGAACTAGTCCATAAGCCACACCATATAAAATTAAGCAGTCAACAATTACAAACAACAAGACTCCTATTCAAGCCTCAATGTTTCAAACTGTAAGACATACTATTCCATACATTAATATATCAGGCTTATTAAATCAAGCAATCTAAAACATCCAGTCAGCAATATGTACCATTAAAAGAGTACAGCTTTCCCCATTTAATATATTGGTTTCTCAGAAAATGAGTCTCATTTTCTCAAGCACCAATATTTCCCCAGCACAGATCTTACAATAGTATACAAACCAAAGCCATGTAAGAGATCATAGATAACAGCAGTTAACAAACTCATTCAGATCAAAGTAAATATCTTCACCATTACATACACAGGTAACAAATATAAGTTCACCAACTGCTTACTGAGACCCACAGTTGCTTTCAAATGCTGGGTGGCGCTCACGCCACTCACGCTCGCGCTGCTGTGCTCGCTCTGCTAGCAGCGCGGTTCTTTTGTAGTATGCTGCCCCTCCTCCTTTGATGACGTCTTCACTGTTTTCACCTGCTACCTCTCACTAGAACTCAGGTATCATGGGACAAAGGGGAGCAATGGCACAGAAACAGAATAGTTCACGTTTCAGATCAAACTCACAGTTCAGGCATACAGTTCGTTTTACCACTGACAGCAGCTGCTTTCTCAGGTCTCGATTTCTCACTTCAATGAATGGGGTCAAACGGACAGTTCTCAGTTCCCAAATCTCTCACTTCAACAAATAGGGTCAAACAAACAGTTCAGTATGGACAGCAGAGGTAGATAAGCTGACAAATGAAAGCTGTGCTAGCAGATGGCAAAGAGCTTCAGCGTACCTGTTCCATGGATTTAAACAGCGCAGTTCTTTTGTAGTATGCTGCCCCTCCTCCTTTGATGAAATCTTCACCGTTTTAACCTGGTCCCTCTCACTAGAACTCAGGTATCATGGGACAAAGGGGAGCAATGGCACAGAAACAGAATAGTTTATGTTTCAGATCAAACTCACAGTTCAGGCATACAGTTCGTTTTACCACTGACAGCAGCTGCTTTCTCAGGTCCCGATTTCTCACTTCAATGAATGGGGTCAAACGGACAGTTCTCAGTTCCCAAATCTCTCACTTCAACAAATATGGTCAAACAAACAGTTCAGTGTGGACAGCAGAGGTAGATATGCTGACAAATAAAAGCTGTGCTAGCAGATGGCAAAGAGCTTCAGCGTGCCTGTTCCCAGTAGTTCTTCCAAGAGATCCAAATGTTGTTCCTGTGTGGCTGTTGCCAGCAACAGGTCATCCACATACTGCAAGAGACATTGGGGAGTAGAGAAACTCTTGAGGGTGTACATCATGTGCAGATGGAACAGGGACAGGCTATTATGGAATCCTTGTGGCAAGCAAGTCCACGTGTACTGTCTTCCTTCAAAGGTGAAGGTAAACTTCTATTGACTCTTAAGGGCCAATGGTAATGACCAAAGAACATTGGAAATGTCCAGGGCACTGAACCATTTCAGGTCAGGGTCAAGAGTCATAGCACGTCAGGTGCTGATGCCACAGTTGGGGAACAACTGGGGGTGACCTGATTTACTTTTCTGTAATCAATAGTAAGCCTCCAGGCACCTGTGGATTTTTTCACGGGCCACACTGGGGAGTTGGCAGTGGAAACACAAGTTCTGATTACTCCTTGTTTGAGGAGTGACTTAATCATTTCTCTAAGGGAAGGCAAGGCCTCAGTTGGGAAAGGATATTGCCTTTGCCTCTCATGTGCTGGGCCTGGCACTTCGATGACAGTGTGCATTCTGCCATAGTCATGTTTGTTTAATTGCAAACACTTCCAAATCTCCTTGCAAAATGGGGAGAAGCTTTGGGAACATTTTATGAGTCTTGAACAAATCTGTGATGTCACAATCCTTATCATTGGCAGAGATTGTTGCCACAACATGTGAATCAGGAATCAAAATGGTATGATATTGTCCCTGAATCTGTATCAGTAGCATGTTAGCTAGGTCCACCACACAGCTGTGTGGCATGGGGAAGTCAATCCCTATGATACTAGGATGATCATGCAATACCATTAGTTGGAAAGTGTGTGAGGCCTTTAGATGGCCTAGCTCTACCGGTAGTGGTAGAAAACGATATGAGTAGCCTATTACCATCCACTCCTGACATGTTGGTCCTCCGTCCAGTGGACCAAGGGGATGTGTCTGGATGTTCATCATGTAACATAGATACAGCTGCACCTGTATCAAGCAAGACTACTAGTAGGTGGCCCCTGACCTCAGCCTCGGTGCAGGGCCTTCCATTTGTATCCAAGATTAGCTTGTTTACAATCCAGACTGAGGCCTGTAATTGTCAATCTGTACTACTGGGAGCATGGAGAGGTTGGGCCTGACTTTTGTGAATCACTTCACCATGCTGCACTGACACTATACAGGGAGGAGCTCCTGGGTTCAGGCCTATATGGGCCTGAGGGCCTGTACCACCAGTGTCCCCATGACCCATTGGGGTCTGGGTCACCAGTTGTACCACCACAAGGGCCTGTGCAGGAACAACATCCGCTACAGAGTGCACTTGTCCCAGGAGCTCTCAGAATTTCCAATTCTCTTTGACTATTTCCCTATATGAAGGGCCTGTTCTTTGTTGTTGTGGTTTACTTTTACCCTTATGCTTTTTGTACTTATGCCAGTTCCGGTTCCCACCCCATTGTTATTATTGTTGTTGCGGTTGTTGATGGGCCTGTTGGGGGTGTTGGTTATCAGCTGAAGGGGCTTGCTGATGTTGGGCTTGTTGGTGTTGGGCCTGCCCTTCCACAGTGTAGTGCATCATGGCCTCTGGAATAGGCTCCACGGCAGCTACCTTCTTGGAACCGGAGCCCAGATCATGGATATAGAGTTGGTAAACTCTCTCAGTTTTCTGAAGGATGTTGGAAAACCTAGCCATATTGGGGTAGGTGGTTGGTTCTACCTTTTCTCGTACTGCTGGAATCATGTTCCTAAGGAACAGGGTCTTATATTCAATAAGATCTACATACGCAGCTTCTTGTGCCAAGTGCTTTCCTGATCGGTAGGCCATCCAAAGTCTCTGGTGATAAGTCACTGGACTTTCCTTTGCATTCTGTTTTACAGGGTATGCAAGCATCACTCCTACTACACCTGGGATGTGAGCAGAAATGAGCTCAGCTGCAACCTCATCAAAGGTAGCATTCTCATCCTGGCGGATGACATCGGGGAGTTTGACCCACAAACTAGGATTGATGGTTTGATGTAGTATTTGGACCTGGTATTCTGCAGTGAGGCTAAGCATCTCACATTTAGAACGCACCTTTTCCAAGTGACAGCTGAGGTTGCGGGATGGGTTCATCCGACCGATGCTGTCAGCTATTTGCTGAACAGAGTAGGCCATTTGTAGGGGATTACTGGGTCAATCAGGCAGAGGTAGGTTGTTTCGAGCACCGTCCAGGGGGGCCTGAGCTTTAGCCTCAGCTGCAGTGCAGACAATACCCTCCTGAGTGCCAGCCTCCTGCAGAAGCTGCCTAATCTGGGTTTTAATGGCCTGTTTACTTCTCTCAGGAAGAGGTACATTGCCTATCACAGTTTCAATCATCATTTCTATCTCATGCCTATCTTCCACATTAATAATGGCTATTGGTGGTGCCGTCGGGGCCAGTGCTCCCCCCCATCATGGGGACCACCATGTTGGCATCTCCCATGATGGGCATCATAACGTCAATGACGTATGACATAGTGAGGGTGTAGGGGGACCCGCCATGTTGTGGATGGCTGGGTGGGGTCTCTGGGCCATAGTAGGGGTGTGACTGGGCATTGTATTGAGAGATGTCATCATCTGACAACTCCCCTTCTGATGATGTATGTAAGGAAGGGGCTACACCTCCCATTGCCTTAACATGGCCAGCCAGAACCTCCAGCTGATGGCACAGTTTCACCATCTTGGTTTGACATTCAGTATGACTCACACTTGCAACATCCATATCAACTTCATCTTGCTTTTGCAACACTCTGTATGCGGCGCTCAGTTTGCGATTGTCCCTAACAGCCGTTTCTAAGTCATTATGTACCTGGTTTATCTCGTCCTGTAGCTCACCCATCTCCTCACTCAACTGAGCATTTGCAGCACTTAGGAAATCATTCATTTGCAATGCCTGTCCGTTATCCTATCTCAAACGTTCACACTCCTGCTTCAACATACACAGTTCATGTTTTCCAGCTTGAGCTGAATGATGCAAAAGTGAATCCTTTTCATTCCACAGAGTTTGGAGTTCAGACTCCAAGTTCTGCTGCAGTCTAACACATTCTGTTTCCTGCAAACCCATCTGTTGCTTAAGAGATGAAATTTGCAGATCAAGGGTTCAAAACCTCACTTTGGAGACTTTCAGAGCAGCATAGAGAGCCGTGACCATCAACTCTTTAGCTTGACACTTATTGGCTGATTGTCTCGTCTCCATGTACTGGGTTGAAATCCCCAGTATAGGGTTTTTGGATTGACTTGTATCCCGCACAAAGTCAGCCCATCCTCCATGGGAGGTAAGGAAGTTCGCGACATCGAGTGTCAGTTCTGTGCAAATATTTGATACGGTGGCCATTCTGTGGGAGGGAACGAAAAATCAAACTGTGAAAAAGGCTTCATGCTGTGTATCGATCCACAGCAGGAGCACTTTATACACACCCAGGCTACTTTAAAAGTTGTAGACTTACAATTCAAAGCTGTAATGGAGTGAGTCGAGTAGGCATCGACCACACCTGAAAGGATGACAGCCAGACTTTGTAAGTGACTACAAACTGGTTTAAAATGGGAGAGGTGATACGGGAATGTACACCTACTGTCCCCGTGGGAAAAGGAAAATGTTTTAGCAACAAGTGAAAACTTACAAACACCAAATATTGCCTGGACAGGGTCTTCAATTTGTTAGGAGGTCTAAACCTCACTTTCAGGTTCTTGGCAATATTGGGAATGCAAGTAACCACACACACACTGCATAAGAGTAATAAACAAGTTTATTACTGCCAAAAGGATAAATCACAGTTACCCTAAGCAGTTCTTACCAATACGAACCGGGAGCCAGTGGTAAGCATTCCCTATACCTCGAGGTTTCTCTGTGTGTCCTGTGATCTCTGAGGTACAAGACTAGTGTATTACATTATATACCTATGATAATTACTATGGTTACTGTAAGATAGAAACATTTCTAGTTACAGAGATGAGCCCTATTGGCTAAATTAGAGGTGGCTCCATGGTCCAAGATAACATTATACAATTTTGTATAGTCATCAGCAGGGCCACTGGAAAATTGCAGGCGTAATTTTTCCACAATTTCCGCAATTTTCGCCCTTCTCCACACAAAATCCACAATTTCTTGCAATTTCTTACATTTATGGAATTTTTGACTGAAATTGTATAAAAATATTTAAATTCTCAAGGAAATCTACTCAGATATACTAACAATTTAGCACACAGACTTGGATTTGACCAAAACAGTACAGTGTGAGGTGAGAAGAGGTCAAATGTGACTCTGCTTTCATGTGATTCACTTCCCCGCTTTGGTTTCAGAATCCTCTGATCATGCATATGTAGACTTGAACACTTAAAATCTATATTAAAGCAGACTATCAGAGAACTTTTTGCTGACACAGAGACTGAAGCAATAGGTGTGAGACGAGGTGCAAAGTGCCCCATTCACCTAAATGAAGCATTGACCACAATGCTTGTTTTTGAATGGTAGGGTAGATTTTCCTTGTATAAATACTTTCAATCTGAAAGGATTTTGATTAAAATGTGTCAAGAGTTTGGATGGCCTTGCTAATTATAAACTTGAATGTGCTTCTGAGGGGGTTGGTGACAATGATTCCTTACATGTCAGTCTGCTGCAACTGCATACTCACATACAAAACCTACAAAAGGAAATATTTCTGAAAACATGCTGAACAGGTTAAGTATAGTTAAACAGTTACCTTCAAATAGACAAAGTAATTGCAACCCAAGTAAAATCACTGCAAACCAAGTAGAACAAAAGTATAATGTATTAAAAACTATTGTCTGATGTAATGAAAAGCTATTGGTATGATTTGATACTTTCATCATGTGATTTTAAAATGTAATTACAGTGCTGATTAAGAACAGTAATTATTTTAAAATAAATATTTTTCTTACTAGACCTTTATTAGGCACCCTCTTGTTTATTTTGTTCTTCCACCAAAGCAAGTAGTTTAAACAGGCTTCATTATTTAACATCTAGAAACTGGCAAATTATGTTGTTTCAGGATGTATTCAGTACAGATTAACTGTAAATTACTGAATAAAATCTAGTTAGCACAGCATGACTTAGATGTCTTGATTTTTAGAAGATATGTTACATAATGATTAGTTTACAGTGCATTTCAAAAACACACATCTTTCTTCATATTAAAAGCATTTACAAGTGGCAATACATTTATCTAACAATTTATGTGATCAATACATGCTGCAGCAAACAAAATATTTATTAGGGGGTAGTTGGGATGTATAGTGAACCCCTGCAATTTTCCCGCAATTTTTGCAAGAAAATCCCTGCATTTTTGGGTAAAATTTTCTGCAATTTTCCAGTGGCCCTGGTCATCAGTTTATGAACAAAAGAGCTCTTATACAGAGTCTTACATAACTCAGTGTAGTAGTACAAATCACCAAAAGGTGGCAATGTCGACTTACATATCATATTTATTCCAAAGACACAGATGCCTTTGCATCTTACAAGTAAGAAAAACACAGAAAATACATAGAAGAATATATGTATTAGCAAGCAAAGTGTATTACAACAATATGCATTCATCTCCTGACATCTGCTCTTGTACGGTAGATGCCCTTAGCCCTATATGTTAATATAACATATACTTAAGTGCTAGCTGTCTACAGTGTACCTCTGGGAGTACCAATTAGGGTGCAGGGACATCATGCAACAGCATTAAAAAGCACTACCCACTGGGGTAAAGGCTGGTACTACAAATATTTCTTAATTATTATGATTTTTAATTTCGACCCCAAATTTTCAAAATACTCATTTTATGACTCCCCCATATAAACATGACATGTGCCAATTATAATATACTGGCCAAAATGTCATTTCACACCAAAAGTACAAAAACACATCTTGCTCAAGGTTTAAAACAAAATTTTACTTCTCAAGTTTATCAGGTGGTTTGAACAATTGCTGTTTTGAAAATTTACATTAAAAATATTGAAAATTAGTGAAGTTATGGATGAACATTGAAATATACCTTGGTCATTTGACCATATTTTGACACCAAATTTTCAACATAGACTTCTTATAACACCTTCTGAACATGGTAGGTGACAATTTTCAAATTCCACCTGAAAAGTGATTTCTTGCAGCAACCTTGAAATCACCTTTCGGGATACATTTGAGGCAGGGTCCAAAAAATATTATATAAATTTTTAATTTCAGGTCAAAAACTCTGTATATCAACAGTTGTTCTTTCTCACTGCCATGAATACATGGTTTCAAAAACACATACAAAAACTCATGTAAAATCACTGTTTAGAATGCTAATTTACCGAACCATACTTTACTGTATATCATATTGAGAGCCAAGAATAAACATAATTCTGAGATTTCTCACCAAAATTATGTATTACCTTTTGTACAACTTCATATTGTAGCTTTCTGAGAAAAAAAAATCAATAACCTTACCTTATTTACATGAAATAATCCAAACTGGCAAACATGATCATTATATGGGATAACAACATGCTTTACTAGGATAAATACATAAGCCATGCTATAAATGTTTGATGTTTATTCCATTTATTATTGTTATCATAGCCTGAATAGAATTTCTGATATTGATTGTTGCATTGCAATACCAGTTTCAGACAATCGTGGGATCATACCTCACTATCACCAGTTCAGGCCAGGAGGGTACAACCTATTGCTCTATGGGCTATAGGTCACCATATCTATGAAGGAATGGTAAGAAATAGACAGAATTACTTGTCAAGAGAGTTAAGAAGTAAAACAAGGCCTTGAATGTGCAAATAACTACATGCCTTGGGTCTCATGATCCAAAACAAAATGGCCACCACTTTTCAGTCATTCATTTTATTTTATTTATTTATTTGAGATAATCAGAAAGACTTTTGAGTCAAAGACTCATTTACAAAGGTTCCATGTCATACATAAAGAATAGAGATACAATACAGGTTTTACATGATGTTAGACCCTAACAAGGATCATTCACAGTGATGGAAAACAAATGTTCTTATCAACACATGGTGGTACATTTGTTTGAATGGGTGAGCTACCCTTCTAGGGTAGGGATGTTTTAGTGTCAGAGTCGCACATCCATTATTGGAGCAGAGAGTTTCCTTGGTCGCTGCTTGTCGAAGTGCTATTTGGGCTGTTTCGGCCATTATGCTACCATGGGTCATCGAAATTGGGGGGGGGGTGAGGGTCAGTTGCAGTCACATGGGTTTCAGGCTTGTAGGTAATTCCTTAGTCCAGTTTTGAAGGGGCTAAGCCTGGTTTCTGCTGCGATTGGGCTGGGGAGGGCATTCGTCCAGGTTGGGGCTTTGTAGCAGAAAGTTCACTGGAATTGGGTAGTACAGCCATGTGATACCCTTAGCAGCGGTTTGTCTGAGCTGCGGGTTGTTCTGCCTGGTGATGTTGTGAGGATAAATTGGCTTAGGGTGGGGGGGGTGAGGCCAAGGACAAATTTTTTTTTGTCATTAGGCAGGTGTGATACCAAATTCTATTGTTAAGGTTTAGCCAGTTTGCTGTGCTATAGAGGGAGCATGTGTGTGTGAGCCAGTCACATCCTATGAGGAGCCGGCAGGCTTTATTAAGCACCAGCCAGTGATGATTAAGGTCTATAGAAGCTGCCACACTGCAGCCGAGAATACCGTAGTCCAGCAGGGAGAGGATAGAGGAGTTTATGGTGAGTTGTAGTGCTTCAGTGGTGAGGCAGTGTTTGTACCTGCAGGGAACACCTAGTCTGGAGCTAAGGGCATTAGACAGGTGTTGGATATGGAGGTTAAAGTTGAGGGCAGGGTCTAGTGTGATCCCTAGGTATTTAAAGCTGCTTACTTGTTCTAAGGGTGTCAGTTTAGTGGTGAGAAATTTGGGACAGAGGTTTTTGAGGGATTTCTGAGGATGAGAGAAAATCATGACTTTTGTTTTATTGTAATTAACTATGAGCCATTGGGTAGTCAGCCATTGTTCGATTTCTCAGAATGAATGTTGGAGAGTTTCATGGAGTTTGGAGGGTGCCGGATCCGACGGCGTACAGTACGGCATCATCTGCGTACAGTAGCAGGTTGCCTGTGCAGGCAGATGGGAGGGAGTTAAGGTATAGACTGGTTTATGGTAACAGAACACTCTAGTTACACATTTACTTGAATAAATACAAGAGAAAGGTTGAATATGTGTGGTGTTTATACTATTTTTTAAAGATACAAGGGCATGAATATAATTTCTGATCATGAATGTTACATTGCAACCCCTATTTCTGACAAACAGGGGACCAAATACCGCTACCACTGGTGTGACAAGTTCAGGCCAGGAGGGTACCACCTGTTTATATATGGCATGTAGGTCACCAAATCTATGAAGGAATGGTAAGAAATAGACAGAATTACTTGTCTGGGTAGCTGAGGAGTAAAACAATCCCTAGAATGCGTAACTAATCAGATGCCTTAGGCTAAATGACCCAACACAAAATGGGCACCACTTTTCCATAATGTACAGTGACAAAACACACCACTTACAAATTTTCTTGGATAAATACATGCAAAACGCTGAATATATATGAAGTTTATACTATTTTTTAAAGATACAAGGGCTCGGATATAATTTCTGATCATGAATGTTACATTGCAACTCCAGTTTCTGACAAATACGGGACCATACCTTACTACCACTGGTGTGACAAGTTCAGGCCTGGAGGGTACCAACTATTGCTCTATGGGCTATAGGTTACAAAATCTATCAAGGAATGGTAAGAAATAGACAGACTTACTTGTCAGGGGAATTGAGGAGTAAAGCAAGCCCTTGAATGTGCAAATAACTACATATCTTGGGTCACATGTCCAAAAACAAGATGGACACCACTTTTACGTCATTTACAGTAACAGAACACTCTGGTTACATATTTACTTGGATAAATATATGAGAAATGTTGAATATGTGTGATGTTTATACTATTTTATATAGGGCATGGATATAATTTCTGATCATGAATGTTATATTGCAACTGTTTCTGACATGCAGGGGACCATACCTCACTACCACTGGTGTGACCAGTTCAGGCCATGGTAGTACCACCTATTGCTCTTTGGTCTATAGATCATAAAATCCATGAAATAATGGCATGAAATAGACTTACTTGTCAGTAGAGTTGAGTAGTAAAACAAACCCTTGAATGTGCAAAATAACTTGATGCTTTCGGTCACATGCCACTAAACAATATGGCCAATATTCTTCAGTCATTACAGTAACAAAACACTCCTGTTACATAATAACTTGGATAAAAACATAAGACATGCTGAATATGTGCGCTGCTATACTATTTTTTAAAGATAAAATGGCCTGGATATAATTTCTGATGACGAATGTTACATTGCTACCCCAGTTTCTGACAAGCAGGGAATCATATCTCACTACCACTGGTGTGAGCAAATCAGGGCGGGGGGTACCACCTATTGCTCTATGGGCTATAGGTCACCAAATCCATGAAGGATATTAAGAAATAGACAGAATTACTTGTCAGTGGAGTTGAGTATTAAAATGAGCCATAGAGTGTACAACATACTAGATGCCTTGGGGCACATGACACTAAACAAGATGACTGGCACTTTTCAGTCATTTACAGTAACAAAATACTCCTCTTACACATTTACTTGGATAGATACACGAGAAATTCTGAATATGTGTGCTGTTTATACTATTTTTAAAAGATAGATAAAATAGCCTGGATATAGTTTCTGATAATGAACGTTAAATTGCTACCCCAGTTTCTGACTAGGATAAATACATGAGCCATGCTGTATATGTATGATGTTTATTCCATTTCTTATTGCTATAATAGCCTGAATACAGTTTCTGGTATTGATTATTACATTGCAGTACCAGTTTCAGACAATCATGGGATCATACTTCACTACCACTGGTGTGACCAATTCAGGCAGGAAGGATGCCAGCTATTGCTCTATGGGCTATAGGTCACCAGCTCTATGAAGGAATGGTAAGCAATAGATAGAATTACTTGTCTGTGGAGTTGAGGAGTACAACAATCCCTAGAATGCACAAATAAACAGATGCTTTGGGTCACATTACCCCAAACAATATGTGCACCATTTTTTAGTCATTTTCAGTAACAAAACACTCCTTTTACGCATTTTAACATCAAAGATAGGTTAGGGCTGGGGATGCTATGGAGGGAATGAAGGTACAGGCTGGGTGGTTGGAGGAGGGGAAAGGGCTAGAGGGCTACTAGTGGTGGGACAGGGTGGAGGGGGCATTGGAGTGATAGGGGTAAGATAAGCCATTTTGTTAAAGGGGTTATGTTGACAGCAAAGGATAGAAGGGGCTGAGGATGCTATGGGGTGGGGGGAGGAGATTGGCTACAGACTAAGTCAGTAGCAGAGGGGAAGGAGCTGAAAGAGCCATGGAGGGGGAGGTTTGCAAGGGGATAAAGATGGGTGGGAGCCAGCGTTAGGGTAGAGGAGTACAGTTGGGCAGCCCAGGGTCAGTTCAATTGGTGGCACGTGTGACTATTGTGTGGGCTTCAAGAGCGGGAAGAGTCATGCCTTCAGAAAGCAGTCACATGCAATGCTCGAATAAGGTAATGCCTTAGGCCAGTTTTGAAGTGGGAAAGGCTAGTAGAGTTCTGAATGGACTCAGGGATCTTGTTAAGCTATAGAGGGGGCTCTGTAGGAGAAGGCATGTTTTCCAAGTATGGTTTGATGAAAAGACACAGAGAGAGCCCCCGCATCCTGCCTCTGGTGCCATAAATGGAGTCAGTCAGAGAGAAGATATCAGTTACGCAAGGGGGTGTTTTGCCCACTAATGCTTTCTTGCCAAGAAGGCAGGCTTAGAACTTGATCCTGTCTCTAAGTGGTAGCCAGTTTGTCTGCTCAAACAGTGAGCATGTATATGTAAGGTGATCTGCAGCGAAGGTGAGTCTGCAGCCCTTATTGGCGTGTGATTTGAACTCTCTTTACAGCCACATCCATGGCTGCTCCATAAACAACCAGGCCGTAGTCAGTGGTTGATAAGATAGAGCTTGAAACTGAGAGCTGGAGAGCCTCAGGAGTGAGATGTTTTCTGTGCCTGTACAGTACACCTAGCTAGGAGTTTACTGTCTTGACCACCATATCAATGTGTTGAGTAAAGGTGAGGGTGTCATTGAGGGTGACCCCCAGATATTTGAATAAGTGCACTTGTTCCAGTGGTGTGCTATCTATCTTTATTGGATATGACAAGGGAGGGGAACATTTTTGTGAGCTGGGGACTGGATATAAACGTGGTCTTGGTCTTTTTATAATTTAGTAAAAGTTTATGTACCCAGAACCAATCCTTTAATTTGTTGAAGGAGCTCTGTAGTTCAGATTGTAGAGAGTCAATATGTGTGCTGCTGCTGAGAAGGACCACATTGTCAGCATAAAGCATAAATTTGGTATCACAAGCTTTTGGGAGATTGTACAAAAAAAGGCTGAAGAGTAAGGGTCCCAATATCAACCCCTGAGAGATCTCCAATGAGACTTTTCTGGATCCAGATATGGTTTGCCCAACTTTGACACATTGAGATCTGAGAGCCAGGTAGTCCTGGAACCAGCATGCGGTATTGGCTGCCACACCCAAGTTCTGCAGTTGGGCCAGGAGTAGAGAGTGGTTAATGGTGTTGAAGGTTTTAGTTAAATCAATAAACACCGAACTGACCAATTTGCCTTCATCCAGTGCCTTGAGCACATAGACAGTGTACTCCACCAGGGCAGTGGTAGTACTATGATTCTGCCCAAAACCATGCTGGTTTGAGCATTTCAAGTGCAATATTCAGTGAGTTTCTCTGCAACAATCTTTTCCAGTGCCCTGGATACATACAGTACATGGGAAATGCTGAATATGTGTGATGTTTATATTCTCTTTTAAAGATAAAAGGGCCTGGATATAATTTCTGATCATGAATGTTTGCACTGCAACCCAAGTTTCTCACAAGCAGGGGACCATAACTCACTACCACTGGTGTGACCAGTTCAGGTCAGGCCAGGAGGGTACCACCTATTGCTCTATGGTTATAGGTTACCAAATCCATGAAGACTATTAAGAAATAGGCAGAATAACTTGTCAGTGGAGTTGAACAGTAAAACAAGCCCTAGAATGTGCAACGTAATTAGGTGCCTTGGGTTAGATAGATAGATATCTAGATAGCTAGACAGACAGACAGAGAGACACAGATAGATAGATAGATAGATAGATAGATAGATAGATAGATAGATAGATACTTTATTTCTATAGCACCCCTTTCCAGAGACTTGGAGCACTTCAGAATTATGACACAATACAACAATTTTAAAATATTCATAAAGTACAAAGTTGGAGCAAGCAGCAATATCCAAGCAACATAATATATA
The DNA here is from genome assembly GCA_016271365.2 of Neoceratodus forsteri. Taxonomy (NCBI): domain Eukaryota; kingdom Metazoa; phylum Chordata; order Ceratodontiformes; family Ceratodontidae; genus Neoceratodus; species Neoceratodus forsteri. The sequence continues at coordinate 257,182,959 of CM028132.1, read as the reverse complement.
TAAAACTATCTATTCAATTAATTAAAATCTAATTCATACTATCTACAATTAAAAGCCTGGCTAAATAAAAAAGGTTTTAGTCCTTTTTTGAAGGTATCCACTGAGGGTGCCTCCCGCAGCTGTTTAGGTAATAAGTTCCATACAGTAGGTGCAGCCACTGAAAACACTCTTATCACCAGAGAGATGCAACCTAACCCTAGGAACACTAAGGGGACAACCCTCGGTGGAACGGAGATCCCGAGATGGACAGTGAAACACAAAGAGATCTTGCAGGTAGACTGGTCCCCCTTCGTGTAGGGCTTTACAGGTAAGTAATCCAACCCAGAAGGCAATCCTCCCCCTACCAGGCAGCCAGTGCAGTTTGTGGAGGACAGGCATAATATGATCACACCTACAAGCACCCATCAATAATATTGCTGCCATGTTCTGCACCAGCTGCAGTCAGTGGAGGTTACCTCATGATAGCCCTAGGTACAGGGCATTGCAGTAATCCAGTCTAGATGTTATGAAAGCATGTACTAGTGAGGCTAGTTCCTCAGGGGGTAACAGGTTCTGAATGCGGGCAATGTTCCTCAGATAATAGAATCCACTCTTAACAATGGCCAACACCTAAGCATCAAATGACAAGCCGCTGTCAAGGATTACACCGAGATTCTTCACCCATTTGGATGAGATCAGTCGTACCCTCCCCAGTACAAGACTAGGGGGTTTCCACAGACCCCATCCTCCTGATGATGATCCAGATTTACCATCAGCACCACCGTCTTGTCTGGATTGAGTCACAACCTGTTCTGGAAGATCCAGGTCCAGCTGTCAAACAGACAGTTGTTAAATACAGAGTCTGCCATCTGGTTTCTTGGTGAACAGGACAAGTATAGCTGGGTATCATCTGCATAGCAGTGAAAACCCAGCCCATACCACCTGATAATGTATCCCAATGGCAGCATATACACTGTTAACAATAAGGGTGACAAGACCAACCCCTGTGGAACACCACAGGTTAGAGGCTGTGGGCTAGATGAGACCAACCCCGTCACCACCCTCTGCACTCTACCTGTCAGGTATGACCTGAACCATTTGATGACCTTACTGGGCAGACCACATCAGAACTGCAGTTGGTCAAACACCTCATAGTCCACAGTGTCAAATGCTGCTGAGAGATCCAGGAGGACCAAGATGGAACAATCTCTTCTGTATCTTGCCATTAGGAGAACGTTAAGCATCTTCACTATTGCTGTCTCTGTACTATGCCCAGCCCTAAACCCAGACTGGAAAATCTCACAGGTGGAGGATGAGGCAAGTCACTCCTCAAGCTGACTTACCACCACTTTCTCTATAACCTTCACTAAAAATGGGAGGTTAGAGACCGGCCTGTCGTTGACAAGACAGTCTTGGTCCAATGAGGGTTTCTTTATTAGGGGTCTGACAAAGGCCTCTTTCGAGGCCAGTGGGAAGACCTCACTCCTCAAGAACTCTGGATGATCTCAACAATAACAAGTCCAATCAGGTCCATACATTCGACCAAAAGTCATGTTGGACCTGGGTCCAGATCACAATGTGTTAGCTTCATTCTTGAAACAATCTTCACCGCCTCTTCCACCCCAAATTTAGTAGTATTTAGTAGTGATAGAGTAGGAGGATCCTGTAACCCATACCAGGACCCCTCCCACATGGAAACACATTCAAAGACTCATTGGGACCCACAGGTAGCACTGTGATGCCCCAGATCAGATTTAAAACAAATGGCAGACCCCCCCACCTCTGCGATCCTTCCTCGGGCTGTGTGTCACAGAGTACCGAGCTGACACTGCCGCCTCCAAAATAGAAGCCACATTTTCATCCAACCAGGTTTGCATGATGCAAGCCAGGTCAGTAGCATGAGATATTAGCCCTGGTGATTGGGCACCTACAATAACGGTGACCCAATCCTTGGCGCATGTCTGCAGGGCTACTGTAGGGTAGCATGGCCAGATTGGGGGGGTCGGCGAATATAGAGATGGGATGTTGCTATACATATGCATGCGGGGGGGTGAGCATGCACAGTGAAGGGTAGGAGAAAATGTGAGGGATGGTGCCACTGTGGGTTGCTGAGCTGACCCCATGGCGTGGTGGGTTGGTTAGCAGCATTGGTGGGCAGAGTACTGGGTTTGGGTCCGGGTGCTGGTGCATTTTTGTTGCACCTGGCCCTAACCTTTTTTTTATGTTTTCACACACACCCTGACATACACCCCCTCCCTTGGAGTTGAGAATCTTTAAGCGGGGGGGTGAAGCCTCCCACATAAAACATTAAAATAACAAGTCCACAGTGCTGCTTTGCTGTGCGCCTGGGTGTCAGAGTGCCAAAATAAATTTTCAGCACTCTGACTTTGTTATAATGGCGATTGCTTTTAGGCTTTCTCCATTATTACATAAAACCGCCAGGTCTACCGAGGCAATCAAGTCCACCATTATGGCAGTCTTTGCTCCTCATCGACCAGGCATTGCATAACACAGCCCGACTAGGATGTGGGGAGACTGCTGAATGAGCTACCTTCCCACCAATTTCTGTGAAGCCCTTGGGTATGGGCACCAAACAGGAAGAACCCCTCTCTAGTGGTCATTTCACCCCAGGGCATCTCCTTGACTTCACCACCCATATCCGTGACTCTCTGGCAGTTACCTGGACTGGTTCCCAGCTGGACGAGGGAGGTCCAGAGGGGATCCACATTTACTTCAATTTATATGACCCTAAACAAGATGGTTAACACATTTCAGTCATTTACAGTAACAAAACACTGCTGTTACACATTTACTTGGATAAATACATGGGAAATTTAGAATATGTGTGCTGTTTATACCATTTATTAACCCTGCATGGCCACAGACAGATATATCAGTCAAGAATTCATTTACGTTCTAATTCTGTCAGCAGCCTAATGGTTAAAGATAAAATGGTCTGGATATAATTTCTAATAATGAATGTTACATTGCTACCCCAGTTTCTGACAAACAGGAGACCATACTTCACTACCACTGGTGTGACCAGTTTAGGTCAGGGGAGCTGAGGAGTAAAACAAGCCATGGAATGCACAAATAATTAGATGCCTTGGGTCACATTACCAAAAACAAAATGGCCTCCATTTTTCAGTAATTTACAGTAACAAAACACTCCTGTTACACACTTATTTGGACACATTAGAGATGTAGCAAAATTTAGTTTTGCCAACGAAATTCTGGTGAAATCGAGAATTTTGCAGCAGAAAATATTTTGTGAAATTTCCACATTCTGCAAAATATTTAATGAGGGCGAAATATGGAATTTCACATTTCGCACACATGAAATATTTTATGAAATGCGTGAATTTCGTGAAATATTTATCGGAACAAAATTTGCGGCTTTCACCCATTTCTAGGATATATACATGAGAAATGCTGAATATGTGTGATGTTTATATTCTTTTCTTAAAGATGCAAGGGTTTGGATATCATTTCTGATCATGAATGTTTCATTGCTACCCCCGCTTCTGACAAGCAGGGGACCATACCTCACTACCACTGGCGTGACCAATTTAGGCCAGGAAGGTACCACCTATAGCACTATGGGCTATAGGTCACTAAATCTGTGAATGAATGGCAGGAAATAGACAGAACTACTTGTCAGGGGAGTTAAGGAGTAAAACAAGCTCTTGAATGTGCAAATAACTACATGCCTTGGGTTACATGACCCAAACCAAAATGGGCACCACTTTGTAGTCATTTATGGTAACAGAACACTCCATTTACACATTTACTTGAATAAATACATGAGAAAGGTTGAATATGTGTGATGTTTATACTATTTTTTTAAAGGTATAAGGACATGGATATAATTTCTGATCATGAATGTTACATTACAATCCCTGTTTCTGTCAAGCAGGGGACCATATCACACTACCACTGGTGTGACCAATTCAGGCCGGGGGGTACCATCTGTTTTTATTTGGGCTGTAGGTCACCAAATCTATGAAGGAATGGTAAGAAATAAAATTACTTGTCAATGTCATTGATGACTGAAACAAGCTCTAAAATGTGCAAACAACTAGATGCCTTGGGTCACATGACCCAAAACAAGATAGCCACAACTTTTTAGTCATTTACAGTAACAAAACACTCTGCTTACACATTTACTTGGATAAATACATGAGAAATGCTGAAAATGTGGAAGTTTATACTATTTTTTAAAAATAGAAGGGCCTGTATATAATTTCTGATCTGGAATGCTATATTGCAACCCCAGTTTCTGACAAGTCCAGGACTCTACCTCACCATCACTGGTGTGAACAAAATCAGGCCACGGGGTACCACCTATTGATCAATGGGCTACAGTTCACCAAATCCATGTAGCGATGGTAAGAAATAGACATAATTACTTGTCCGGAGAGTTAAGGAGTAAAACAAGCCCTAGAATGTGCAAATAACTAGAAACCTTGCGTCACCTGATCCAAAACAAGATGGCTGCCACTTTGCAGTAATTTCCAGTAAGAAAACACTCCTTTTACACATTTAGTTGGATAAATACATGTGAAATGCTAAATATGTGTGATGTTTATAATATTTTTTTATATATACAAGGACCTGGATGTAATTTCTGATCATGAATGTTATATTGCAACCCCAGTTTCTGACAAGCAGGGCCCCATACCTCATTACTACTGGTGTGACCAGTTCAGCCTGAGGGGTATCACCTATTGCTCAATTGGCATTAAGTCACCAAATTCATAAAGGAATGGTAAGAAATAGCTAGCACTACCTGTTAGGGTAGTTGATGACTAAAACAAGCCCTAGAATGCGAGAAACAACTAAATGCCTTGGGACACATGACCCAAAACAAGATGACCACACCTTTTCAGTTATATACTGTAACACAACACTCTGGTTACACATGTACATGGATAAATTCATAGGAAATGCTGTATATGTGTGATGTTCATACTATTGTTTAAAGATACAAGGGCCTGGATACAATTTCTATTTATGAATGCTATATTGCATATGAACAGCGCTGATGGGGTCACTTGCATTGTAGCATCTCTACCAATTCATAACAAAAATTCATTCTGCTTTAGTTGCAACATTACTATTGCAGCAGAACATCTTCTTTGTGTCTATGGATCTCCATACACAAGAGCGTTCCACCATATACTGTAAAACCACAGTCTGTGGAAAAAAAAACTTATCCTTTCTCTATTCTAAAACATTATGTTTTTAACTCTGTTTTATATTCAATTCAAGCATACCATTTCAGCTCCTGTTGGAAGTAAAACTGTCTTTCCCTATAACTATGTACTACCTTCATGCCTATGACCTGTGGGGAAAAAAATTGTCTACTAGTTCCCTATACTATTATTTTTTAAATCACTTTACTGGCCCTGTAAATGAAATATTTTTTTTCTAATTTTCCCTGTGCTACTATGCCCGAATTATTGTTTTTCCCTTTTGTTTTCCATACATTATATAGAATAGTCAGTGGATGCTCGTACACAACAATGATATTCCTTCACCCAATGGTTATAATGATGTAATAGACCTCAAAAGAAAAGCAAGAAAGATGTTTTATGAAAAGCGTTGTTGTGTATTTAGGCTACCATCCAGTTGTGGGAAGTTTGATAGGTTGTTTGAGTGGTTGGGTGTGGACAGTGATGGGTGTTTGAGTGGAGTGAGTTTGTATTTTTGTGCTTGTTGTACTATATTGTGGGTGCTTGCGGAGTGTGGCAGAGATGTGTTGGGAAAGTGCAGGGATGGTCAGGCATTATTCCCTCCCCAGGCTTATGGACCTCAGCCCTTTTAGTTGGTCCCCGCTGTCTCCAGAGGTTTATAGATGGTGTCAACCCCTGGGATTGTTAGAAGGAGGAGGGTGGGGGCCAGGCCTGATGGGGGAATGGAAAGGAGTGGGCGGATTGTGGTAGTGGGGACAAGGAGACACCCTGAGGCAAAATGGGTCAAGGAAAGGGGTCCTCCCTGCCTGGTTCCCATAGCCAAGGGCTCTGCCTGCAGCAGGCAGGGAACACAGTCTTCCTTGATTACTCATCCTATTCAAGCAGTGTTATGTAATGACAGGTCCATTAAGAACAAGACTTCTATAATAGCAGATCTTGTTGGGTCATCAGACCTGGCTTGCATCACTGGGACCTGGCTGGATGAGAATGCCAGCCCAGTTCTGGCTTCAGCAATTCCAGCCAGGTACTCGGTAATACACTGCCTGAGGATGTATCATAGGGGCAGGGGAGTTGCCATCTGTTTTAGATTAGAAATGAACCTGGTGCAGGTACCAGTGGGGATCACCAACTCCTTCAAATGTATCATGGGCGAGGGTGTGGGATGCAGGATTCTTCTCATGTACCATCCACCAGGTGATGGGAAAGATTTTCTGTGGGAAGTTGCAGACTTCTTTGTTGACCTGACATTGGGATCCCCCCGATTGCTGATCCTGGTTGATTTCAAAGCCTGGGTCGATGATAAACTCTTGCAATTTGATCAAGATATCCTCCAGCTAATGGGTTCGCTTATCTTCACACAGGTTATTTCCTCCTTGACCCATATTAGAGGTCATTCATTGGACTTGGTGTTCCTCCAGGGGTTGGAGATATCTGACTTGGTGGTGGAACCAGTTGGGTGGTATGACCATCACACAACTGGGTTCAGCTTCGTGGCCCCTCAGTAGGCTGGCAACTATGGAGATGGTCCGGTACTGCCTTTTGAGGGGTGCTCTCTAGTTGACACTCTTTCTGAATACTGTAACCATTGTGAACTTTGATGTCTTATTTGTATTGTACACTGATCTCGAAGCTATCCAGGTCCATCTTGAAAATGAGTTCTGCTCAATAATGATCACCTGGTTAAATAAAGATTTGATTGATTCATTGATTGATTGTTTCTTCAGATGGCCTAATGGCAGTACTGGACCTATTGGGTATACCGAGAGAATGCTTGGATCCTGGGGACCTGGTACTTGTCCATAACAAGGCTGTAGTAGCAGGCCTGGATTCCATTGCTCCTGTTTGTGTTCATCCCCTCACTCTTTGCCCAAGGTCTCCTTGGTTTGATGAGACCTTGAGGGAGTTAAGGAGAGTGGGACGAAGGCTAGCGAGGAGCTGGTGGAAGTCTGGCCTGGAGTGTGACAGGCTCAGATTGATGGACCATTATGGGGTCTATCAATCAGCAATTACCCATAAGAAGGCAGAATTCCTGTCCAGGGAAATCACTGCTGTGCAGAATCAACCAGCCCAGCTCTTCCAGACTGTGGACAGATTGTGCAATCCAATCTGTCTCCAGTCCAGGAATGCCTTTTCACAAGAACAGTGTGAGGAGTTTGCTTGATTTTTCACAGATAAGGTTGCCACAATCAGGTCCAGTGTTCATTTGACCCCTTCTAGTGGGAGTTGTGGTGGTTTGCAGGAGATGCCAGGCACCCAGTTTGCCTGGTGTGACTTTTGCCTGTCCACAATTAATGACACTGTGATGGTCATCCAGTTATTGTGACCAACCAACTGTAGTTTGGATCTGGGCCCTACACGCCTCTTTGTAGGCTGTGTGGATAAAAATCAGCCCAGTGCTTGCTGAAATGGTCTGCAGGTCTTTGGTGAGAGGGATCTTTCCAGATCCCCTGAAGGAGGCCATGGTTTGGCCCCTCCTTAAAAAGCCCTCCTTGAACCCGGACTGCTTGTCAAATTGCAGGCCTCTCTCTAACCTACCCTTTGTGGGTAAGGTTATTGAGAAGGTGATTGCGTAACAGCTGGATGATCATTTGATCAGCCACAATGTCTATGATTCTCCCCAGTCCGAATTTAGGAAGAGACATAGTACCCAGACAGCTCTTGTCTGGGTACTAAATGACCTCCTAATAGTGAGAGATCGAAGGACCTATTCCATCTTGGTCCTTCCAGATCTCTCTGTGGTATTTGACACTGTAGACCATGATGTGCTGTTGGAACACCTGTGGTTCATCTGTGGACTGTCTGGTATTGTCCTCAGGGTGGTTTTGATGATTTCTCGAGGGTAGGACTCAGATAGTGGTGTCTGGGATTTTTTCCTCAGCACCACTCCCCCATCCTGCGGTGTACCGCAGGGCTCCATCTTGTCATCATGTTGTTTGCAGTGTATATGCTGCTGTTGGGAGCAATTATTAGGTAGCACGGCTTGAATTTTTACTGTTATGCAGATGATACTCAGCTGTATTTGTCCTTTGTGCCCGGTCAAGATGACGCAGTCTCAGTTTTTAACAACTGTCTTGCCGAGATCCAGGATTTGATGAATGTGAGTTGGCTGCAGTTAAACCTGGAAAAAACTGCGGTGTTGTTTGTGGACCCAGCTCGTCGGGAGGTGGGTTTGTTGGCTGGACTACCCTCTGGACTATGGCTTGGGGTTGTTCAGCTAACTACCTCAGACCAGGTGTGGAACCTGTGCATTAATATTGATAAATGCCTGACCCTTAAATCTCACACCTCAGCAGTTGTCAAAATGTATTTTTACCATCTGAAGAATATCACCCAGGTGAAGCATCTGGTTCCTCCTGATGGTCTTCCAATATTGGTCCACGCCTTCATTACCACCTGCCTTGACTACTGCAATGCCCCTTATCTAGGGCTACCAGGGCTTGATATCCACCATCTGCAGCTAGTGTAGAATGTGGCAGCTAGGCTATTGACTGGTACCTCTAGATCCAGTCATATAATGCCTGTGCTTCATGGACTGCACTGGCTGCCAGTACAGTGGTGGATCACCATCAAGGTCGGTTTGCTGACCTATAAGGCCCTACACGATCAGGGACCTGGTTACCTGCAAGATCTCCTTCATCCTTACTGTCCCTCCCACTCTCTCTGCTTCACTGATGAGAGATTGCTAGAGATTCCCAGGGTCCATTTAAAGACATCTGGGTCCTGGTCATTTAGTTTTATGGCCCTGACCCTGTGGAATTCTCTACCTCGTCAGGTGTGAGATTGCATGACCATCCAGAGTTTTTAAGCTGCTCTTTAAACCTATTTATTTAGCCTAGCCTATTCTGATTATTAAGCTGCTGTTCTATTTATTGAATTTTAAACCGTTGTATTTATTAATTAGTATGTTTTATTTATTGCATTGTACAAGTGCCTTGATTGTTAGAAAGGGGCCTTTTACAAATAAAGTTTGCTTTGCTTTGCTTGCTATTTAGTACAGTGTACTGCAGGAAAGAAACCAAAATTGCCTCCTTTTGGTGCTTGTCTCAATTAGCATTACCATCAGCCACCTGCATTTCACATCTGGTCAGCTCATGCATGCAACACTTCAACCACTCACTGTCCTATGTAGAGCAGTGGCAGGGTCACTTGCATTGTGGTGTCTTTGCTGAAGCAGAATGAAATGTCATTCTATTTTAGTAGCAACATCACTATTACAGAAGAATGGCTTTTACAAGTGTATGGCTCACCATACACAAGAACGTTCTGTCATATGCTATAAGACCGTGAACCTATGGAGATAAACGCTATCTTTTCCCTATTCTAAAACATATCATGTATTCAACTCTTTGTTTTATAAGCAATTCAAGCACACCATTACAGCTCCTGTTGGGAAAAAAGCTATCTTTCCCTATAACTATCTACTGCCTTCATGCCTGTGACCTGTGGGGAAAAAAACTATCTAATATTACCCTATACTATTATTTTTTGGATCACTTTACTGGTCCTTTAAATGAGAGAATTTTTCCTTTTTTTCCCCCTATACTGATATGCCCTAATTATTTTTTTCCCATTTTTTTGTTTGTTTCCATATACTGTATAGAATAGTCAGTGACTGCCCATACACAGCAACAGTATTCCTCCACTCAACAGTTATAATGATGTCAGAGACCTTGAGAGCAATTCAAGAAAGATGTTGGAATAAAAGTGCTGTTGTGTATTTAGGCTACCATACACTATTTTATACAGTGTACTGTACGAAAGAAACCAAAATTGCTTACTTTTTGTGTTTGTTTCCATTAGTATTGACCATCAGCCACCTGCATTTCACCTCTGGTCAGCTCGCGCACGTGACATTTCAACTGCCTGCTGTCCTATCCCGATGTTCCACCCCTCCTGTTTTGAACTTTCATGCCTCTTTGATTTTTAAGATTCCACAAATTGACCATGGGTGAAATTATTTGCTATACATGGAACATCTAAGAGCTGAACTCACCAGTCAAGAGACAGCAAGTTTTACCTCACCTTAAAAAACTCAAATGTAATTTGGCATGTTTGCAGGATGTCAAATTCCTTGCAGTTTACCAACACCACATGACACAAGGCTGGGTTGGAAATCTTTTCACACATTGGCCCCCTCATCCCAATGACAGTGGCAATTTTACTTCATGAGACTTTCAGGTGGACATCTCATGTAGTGGAAAAGGACCTTCAAGGCCACTGAGTTGTTGGTCTGATGGACATTCCCACTGGCCCTATTGTATTAGCCAATCTATGTCCCAATGAGGGCAACGTTGCATTTTTTCATGCTCTCACACAAAAGCTAGAGAGCCTCATCAACACCAACACCTCACTTTTAATAGGATGAGACTTCAGTCTTACCTTGATGCCCTATATGAACTGGTGTAACTCCAGTTCTGAACCTCAGGTGAAGAGCTCCCTGGCAGTGTCAACGCTAATGAAAGACCTAGGAGTTTCAGGGTAGGAGAAAAGTAGATCGTGGAGATTCCCTTGGCACACTGTGTGCATAACATGACATAGTAATGGTGTGTACTTCTGAGAATAACCAGTAGCACAACAATGCTTTGTAATACCAAAACAAATAAAAAAATGTTTTTGAGATGGTGTGAATATAGGCCGGCTGACAAGGGGGGGCTCATGGCCATCCAGAACCCGCTCTAAGGCATAGAGTTGGAAACCATGCAAAACCTTATATTTGAAGTACCAAATAACAGTAGAAATAGCAATACCTATTCACATGCAGAGAGAGCATCCCCCATTCCTAATCCATACACAGTAATACAACCATGTTTGTGACCAAACTTAGTAATATTGCTCTAGAGGGGAAAGGCAGAGCTGTGAGAAAGCTCCCAAGCAGTGGCTGGGGGATCTAGCCCCTTGAAAGAGATTAGAGATCAGTGATTGTAGTGCTGGAGACCCATGGAAAACAGGGATTTCTGCTGGGTGTCCCAGCTGGAGTTTGAGGTTAGGGGGGCACAGAGAAAGTGAACCCTGAGTAGAAGGCTGAATGGGAATGTGCTACATCACTACTAAGAGAAGGGAAGGAGAGTCTTTCATGCTGAGTTGTTCCTCGGCTGCCTCAGTTGGTGGGTTCCTCAGGAGAATGACTTAGGCGCCAAAGTTGATGGCCATGGCTACAGAGTCTCCTCATTCTTGGGCTCTGTTCATTGGTGGCCCCTGACCTGCTCATCATCCCAAGGGCACTGAGGGGGTGGGAGTCCAGTAGCAAGTGTAACTGACAAGCAGCCCCTTTGCAGAGTAACAGTACTACACAGATCTCCAACCACGCAATTTCTGTTGCCTCAGCATTAAACATGCCATCTGTGACCACCAGTGTGGCAAACTGTGCCCTACCCCTGCCAAAGCACTATTAGTGGAGACACTCAATCTAGGAAGAGAGTACAGTAAACAAAACAAGGCATGGAACAACCTGAAAAGAAACATTGACAGGTTAATATTAAACCTTGAAGACAGATCCTTGGGGCAGTCCAAATGTATGAAAACCACAGACTAGACCCAGTACATAAATTTCCCAGTCTATGTAGCTAAGTCTGAGGTCAATGTGGCACTAAGGGCAGTGGAGAAAACTGAGCCTCAAGGGATCTGCATGGTAAGCTGATCTAGTACCCTCTGAGACAGTTCCTAAGTCCTTTGTGGCCATGCAACTGATGTATTTATTGTCCCATCCAAGAGACAGAAATCAGTGTAATTCCTTACTCGACCTCCATTAATAAAGCCATATAGTTCAGAAAGTGGAAAGAGGGGTTGCTGCAGCTGTGACCTTGTAATAGGAAGCCATGTTTTAGTGGCTAGGAAGATCTGAGATGAGGAAAGGGATGTTCAGGCCACACAGTATGCAATGTTCAGCACTGTTCATGTTTGACAATTACAGAAGCACCTCTGCAAGGCATTTTAAGATCTTAAATGTTATGGGGGGGTGAGGTGGGTAGCAATAAGGAAAACTATCTGCACTGTGTTCAGACCATGGGCTGATCTGCGATATTCTCAAGATTAAATTCACAAATGGGATAGTTCACCAGTGGTTGGGTGAATCTGAGTCTGGCTTTGGGGTAGGGTGGGGTGAAAGTAATGCCAGTTAGCGGGAGCTGTGGGAAGGATGTGTGGAGGACAAGAACATGAGTACTGGTGCAGGTCTGACCTGCAGCCCCTTGTGATGGTCCTTGTAACTCACATAACCAGTCTCCGCAGTTCCCAAAAGTCAATCATTCATATCTCCTGGCTCAAAGATAAGTAGTAAAAGACATAAAAAAGTACTCACAGTTCAGCTAGTGGGCAATGGCTTATCAGAAGCTGGTGGTGCTGGTCAAACATCAATAGTAGCACCATTACTTGAAGGGCAGACCCATTTGACAAATGTGCATGGCAGGGGGACTGCATCTGCTGCAGTCAATGCCCAGGATTTATCTCATGAGGTGTCCAGCACAGGCCAGCCCTGCTCTGAGGTATCTAGTGGTAGAGGAGTGTCACAGGTTTCAGGAAGGACAGTAATAGTGGAGGACAGGCAGGGCGTAGTGGCACATACAGTACTTATGCTTGGCTAGGGCAGGAGCCAGGCCTTCCAAGGAACCCTCTGATTCCTCTTCTCAGCTGTGTCTACAGGAATAGAGTTGTTGGGTGGAGGGATCCTTCTTGTCGTGCAATTAAGTTGGCATTTACGACTTTGGGATAGCTGTATCCAAGGTCCAAAGTTCTCTTGTCTGTCCTGCTGTTTCACAGGCAAGGATGGAGGAGGTGCTAGTGTCCATAGTCTCTAGCATGTGCTCATGACAGTTGGAAGTCCCAGTTGGTGTATGCCTCAGGGCTATCAACTCCTTAGGCCAGTGTTTGCACAAAAAGACCTTCAAGGCTTCAGGTGTGGAGAAGAAAAGTGCCACCTAATCATGTAGGATAAGTATGGTGGCAAGGTAACACAAACAGAACTGTAAGCCAACTTTGTGCATGCAGTGCCTGGCTTCTGTGTATTCCCATCTCTGGGAGTGAAGCTCCTTTGAAAAATCCTCTGGTGGATATGTACCTCATGATCTTGCAATAAAGTCTCCCCAGCAGCTGGTATTGATGGAGGATAGCTTCCTTTATAGCAAAATTGAGACAGTGGGCCAGGATCAGTCTCAGGCTCTCACCATTCTGAGGAGGGGAAGCAAGGAAGTGGTGATGCTGTTTGATGTTAAACCTGTGATCTCCTTTCAGCTGGAGCGCCATAGGGAGGGCATACTGAATAAAGACTGCAGCATCCTTCAGTTTAGCCCCCTCAGGAAGGACCCCAAACTGTAAGTTGTTTCTATGGCTGAAATTCTCCAGGTAATTAGCTTTGTCCTGGAGGCAGTGGATCAGCCTGCTCTGAGCTCTCACTGTGGCCTGAAGTTCTTGAATCACTGCCTCATTAGAAGTAGTCACTAGCTCAATGTGGTGTACCCTCATGTCCAGGTTGGCACAGTTTTACTGTTCTGTAAAAAAGCAGCTATTACTTCCCCCAAGTCTTGTAGTACTGGGAGAACATCACATGGATTGTCCCCACATCTACAGCAGTCTTCCTGTCACCATTTTGAGCTACTAAGTCGGGGGAACCATACGATAGCCTGACTCTCAAAATCCCCAAACCGAATGCCAACTTAGATATCCCACATCATTCATATTCCCAATGCATGTATTCCTGACAGTTGAAATCCCATGTCACAAAACACCAACTGCATGCGCAGTCTTACTGATGGGTCTTGAATAAAATGTAAACCTAGCTAGTTTAACCATAGAGAATAGTTCTTGAATTTGTTGTCTCACTACCTATTGCTCCTCCCTCTCTTTTTCCTTTTCCTTCTAGTCCATTACCTACCTCTATGTGACAGGAAACAACCCTGACACAGATCTAGGACCCTTTTTGTTTAAAACACTCTGCTTGCAACCTTTCTTTGCTATTTCTGTCTCTGTTTTTCTAGTCCAGAAGGTAGGCCACCTTCAGGTGCAACTTTCCCTTCTCTTATGCTATTCCTGTCTCTTTTATTTCTTATATCCTCTTGGGTCCAATGGTATGGGGAAGGTCAAATGCTCATTGACCTCCACAGTAGAAAAGTATTTTCCCCTAGAGTGGGAAGGTATACACAGACTGTGCAGAAAATAACTGTAAGAAAATGGGGAAGCTTGTGAACAGCAAGTGACTGCTAAGGTGGTATATTTAATTTCTCTATGAATACAATTCCCTGATATTATAGTAGTCATGTATTGTAATGTACTTCATGCAATATGTATGCAAGTACAGTGGGCATGACAGGAGCAGCAACCCCTTTCCTTTTTATTTCCTTTTCTCCTGCTGCTCTGTCAAAGAATTATAACATACCGTATATTGCAATAAGCAAAGATAAGAGGGATATCTGCAACAAAAAGAAGAATCAGCCCTGAGCCAAGGGCCAAAATGAAAAGTTTAGCTAATGACTGAGTTTTACAGCCGTTGGCATTCATAGTAAAAGCTTTCCCAAAATTAGAGCATTGAAACAGCTGGTAGCTGCTCTTCTTTCTTCTCAAAACATGTAGTAATGCTCTTCCCAGCTGATTTCCACTCCTGCAAATTACTCACACTAGCATGTAGAAATCAATCAAATAAACACATTTGTTTGTATTTTGCAGGATCACAAAGAATTCTGTGTCCCACAATAAAGCCCAGCATTATCTTGTTGTCTTTGTAAGTTAATACAAACCACAAACCACAAACCATTCATGAGGTAATTTTGGGCCTAGAAATACTGGAGGTCTAATAAGCCTGTCCTACCTGTGTCAGGGAATGAGACAGAATGCCAGTTCAGGGGCCTTTTAGGAAGCCAGCGACCCCTAGTGGCTCATATTTATACACCAGGACCTGTCAATCAAAGGCAAGAGGAAAATGTTACACTGTTCCATCAAGATTTTTATGTTGCTGGGCTGTGTTATTTTGATTTGAACCCCAGGTTTGCCTCTTTATATCATTAGTAAGCCTTCAGATGTCATATAATTTAAAAAGAGGGTAAATTAAAGACTTTTGAAAAGTATGATGCTGTGATCACCTGACCACAGGGGGGTGGGTATATAAAGCCCTCCTGTGAGAGTAAAAGACAGATAGGGAATTAGTTGGTGCTGACTGTGTAGACAATGGCTAGTGGAGCCTCTTGCTACACTGGTGAAGTGGAAACAGTGCTAGTTTGCCACTCAAGTCTTTATGTTTATTTGCTAATTTTGAACCTTTATTTTCTGTGCAAAAGTTGTTGCAATATTTATTTTGATTTATTTGTTCTTTTTAATAAACATCTCATGAAATTAAGTGGGTTGTACCTTATATGCAGCTTGGTGTCCATCTGTTATCCCACCTTCTACAACAAGTGGTGTTAGCCGTGGGATAACTGCTGTTGGTGTGTTGCCATGCAGGGAGACATTGATACAGAGGATGCCGCCGGGTATCCCAGGTGGGCAAACACATGTCTGAGGAACAGACAAAAGGCACAGAAGGTTCATGGATCCTGACCAGGAAGATGGCAGAACAGACAGGAGCAGAGCTGTTAACAGGCCTTGGTGCTCAGCCAAAGATGAAACAGAAGAAGGAAGAGGATGACATTGAAGGACTACCAGGAGAAGAGGAGGAAAACACCGGTTGCCCAGAGTTGGAGAGCTTCTAAAGTGGCTGTGCATCAGACAAGTCCAGCTGGACAGAGAACGGGAGCTAGAGAGACAGCGCCAGGATGCCAAGTGGGCAGACACAATGAGGGTGCTCCAAGCTATAGAATCAGGAGCATCCAGACAGGACAACAACCCAAGAGGCATTAAATTATCAAAATTACAAGATGCGGATGACATCGAAGCCTACCTCACCATGTTTGAGCAGGTGGTACTCACATGTGGGTGGCCTCGGGACCAGTGGGTGGTTCGACTGGCCCCTCAGCTTACCGGAACAGCCCAGATAGTCTATAGCCAGATGGACATGCATGAGGCAGGGAACTATGAGAACATTAACCCTTTTGCTGCCATGGGTATTTTACACTCCTGGACCAGGCAATTTATGTTATTTTTGCACAATATTATATAAAATTAAAAATATCACTATGTTCCCTTCAAGGAAAAGTATGGAAACCATGGATGTTTTTCATTGTTAGGCTCTGAGCTTTTTAAAGGTAGTAAGGTTGTCAATATCAGGTCATTTGGCCATGAAATACTGCCTGAAATGTAAACAAAATGCTATTTTTACTCAAAAATGTTGCAGAAAACATCCCAGAAAACATATTATTTAACTGAGAATTATGGAAAACTATATGGTACTGAACTTCTCAGTATCTGTGCTATATACTCTCCAAAAATCTTTTTTATAGGCAGAAACATATTATAGCGGTAGTACTCTATTTAATTTCTACTTGAAGTGCCTTAAATTCTAATATAATTACTGGTGGCCCCCTTTAATACATGGACTAAAGCCATGTTTCAAATGCCGTAATAACCCGTAGAACGGGTTATTATGGCATTTGCTGTCACTCATTTAAAGCGCGTCACCTCATTGGCCCTATGTCTATTTCTGGGTGGGCCAAATAACTGAAAAAACGCGGCTCCGTTTTATCGTTACGGAGCCCCTGCACCATACTCTTCTGCTCGCTGCCTTGGCAGATACATTTTTAATATATTTATTAGTTTATCTGGTTGATCCTACCTCTCCTGAATTGAAAATTTAGCTGGTTGATCCTGCACTTCCTATTGTTGAAGCGGGGCTTGACGGCAGCTGCATCGCGAATGGAGCATGATGTGGATGGAGGTACACTGCTTAAAAAAAAAAAGAAACTGTCTGTGTGTGTGTGCAGCTTGCCTCTGTGTGTCTGTCCCCGTCTGTGTGTAGAGCTGCTCCAGTAGTGTTGACAGTAATTACCTTGCACCAGCAATTATAAAAAATAAAAGTTATGCACTTGTGTGTTATTGGAATTTTTTTTACACACCCTCAAGGTGTGATGCCCTCATAAGCCTCTTGAGCTTTGCTCTTGAGGTTTATAGGTCATCCCACCTCTCAGGTGTGTAAAAAAATTCCATAATGCACAAGTGCTTAACCATTATTCTCTATATAATTACTGGTCACAATTTTTTCTCATAGAGAAACCGAGTTGTAATTTGCCGTTATAACTACCTCAGCTAGTTATAACGGCAAACACGCGCCACCTCTGTCTAGACTGGTCAGCAATTCTTTCCATAGGCTGAACCAGTTATAATTTCAAACACGCGTCACTTCAATCAAACTAGAGCCATATCCTGATTGGCTCTCCTCTTCCTGGATGAGCTAAACACTCAACAAACATGGCGGCTCATCGTCTCCGCTTACCGAGGAGCTGCCACAGACGCAGCCGCCACACCAGATATCGTCTTTTTTATTTCCAAAAGCTCTTATCTGGTTGATCCTGCTGCCCATAACCTGTACAGCCTGAGCAATTCCTCCAAACAGAGCACCGCACTGGCGGCTCAAGCGCTTAACGAGGTGCCTGTTGTACCAAGTCAAAGTAAAACAAGCAAAGCATGAAGAAACAGTTGTAAAAAAGAAAAAGATGCCTAACAAAGCACAATCTGTTTTTCCTAATAAAGATGCTGTGTGTGTGTGCGTGTGACAGTCTGTGTGACAGTGTGTGTGTGTGTGTGTGTGTGAGTGAATCACAGACAAGCAGCATCAATGTGGGAAAAAATTGCTGACCAGCAATTATAAAAAATAAAGTAATAGGCAGGTGGTTATTTATGAGAATTTTACAAACCTCGGTGTGGATGCCTATAGAAACCCCGGCCGCCCCGGGTTTATGGGCATCCCACACCTCGGGTGTGTAAATTCTCATAATAACCACCTGCCTATACATTATTCTCTATTTAATGCACATCATTGCTTCTTTTGCTTGTAGAGACCAAGAACTTCATGTTATTTTAGGAAAAGTATATATTTTTTGAAACTACACAAAATACTGTTTTTAAACATGGGTAGCATAGCCCACTACCCAAATATATATTACACATTATTATTCTTTATATGTCTTGCAAAAATCAAAAATAATTTAAATTCACAGAATTTTCATGTTCTAACAAAGTAAATGCAAATGTAATATAAGAGGCAGGTATATAAACATCCCATTTTTGGATTCTGTGGAGAGCACTGGTTACATCGGTACCTAATTTATGTACCTTTACCAAAGAAGTCTAGCAGAAATAAACCCTATCTACGCATGTTGCTAAGTGCATTTTAAAGAGGAAATATTTTTGTCCATAACAGTAAATGCCTGCCACTACTTCTCTGACCTATAGACATTCAGGACACCTTGTCACCATAGAAAAAGTATATATTTTATGAATCTGCACAAGATACTGTTTTTAAAAATGTATGACACTGCCTGCTATCCAAATGTTTGCTGTTTGCTACCCATAATCCTCCTTTGCATTTGGTGGATCTAAGCAAAATGACGGAAAGTCACATAGTTTTCACACTTTAACAAACCAATTGTCTATGTTAAATTGGATGGAGGTACACAAACTCCACATTTGTGGATTCCACTAAGAATACTGGTTATAGTGGTACCACATGTATGTACCTTCACCACAAAGATTTGTCTGAAATAGGCTCAAAATCTATAGAGTGCTATGTGTATTTTAAATGGGAAAATATATGCCCACAGTGAAAAATGCGCAACATTGATTCTTTGGCCTGTAGATACTCAGGACACCATGATATCATAGAAAAAGTATATATTTTCTGAAACTGCACAACATACTGTTTCTAAAAATGCATGACATTGCCAAATATTTGCCACCCATAATTGTCCTTTGCATTTGGTCGAACTACACAAAATGATGAACATTCATATAGTTTTCACAATTTAACTAACCAAATGTCTATGTAAAATAGTATGGAGATACACAAAAACCACATTTGTGGATTCTGCTGAAAGTACCGGTTACAATGATACCACATTTATGTACCTTTACCACAAATATTTGGTTTAAATAGTCTTGAAACCTATAGGGTGCTATGTTGTATTTTTAAGGGGGAAAATGTTAGCCCACAGCAAAAAATGCATAGCATTGCTTCTTTGGCCTGTAAACATTCAGGAATCCATGGTATCATAGAAAAAGTATACATTTTCTGAACCTGCTTAATATACTGTTTTTAAAAAATGTATGACATAGCCTGCTATCCAATGTTTGCTACCCATAATCCTCCTTTACATTTGGTAGAACTATGCAAAAGGATAGAAATTCAAAATGTTTTCACCATTTAACAAACCAAATGTCTATGCAAAATAGGATGGAGGTACAAAAATATCACATTTGTGGATTCTGATGGAAGTACCAGTTACAATGATACCACATTTATGTACCTTTACTACAAAGATTTGGGTTAAATAAGCTTGCGACCTATATGATGCTATGCATATTTTAAAGGGGAAAATTTAGGCCCACACTGAAAAAACATAGCATTGCTTCTCTGTGCTGTAGACATTCAGGACACCATAGTACCATAGAAAAAGTATATATTTTCTGAAACTGCAAAAGATACTGTTTTTAAAAACGTATGAAATTGCCCACTATTCAAATGTTTGCTACCCATAATCCTCATTTACATTTGGTAGAACTATCCAAAATGATGGAAATACACAATGTTTTCACAGTTTAACAAGCCAAATGTCTACATAAAATAGGACAGAGGTACATAAATATCACATTTGTGGATTCTGCTGAGAGTGCTGGTTACAATGATGCCACATTTGTGTACCTTTACCACAAAGATTTGGTGGAAATAAGCTCAAAACCTGTATAACGCTAAGACCATTTCAAAGAGGGAACATTTTTGCCCACTGTGGAAAATACACAGCACTGATTCTCTGGCTTGTAGACATTCAGGAAACCATGGTATCATACAAAAAGTATATATTTTCTGAAACTGCATAAGATACTGTTTTTAAAAATGTATGAAAGTGCCCACTATTCAAATGTTTGATACCCATAATCCTCCTTTCCATTTGGTAGAACTATGGAAATTGATGGAAATTCACCTAATGTTCACAATTTAGCAAACCAAATGTCTATGTAAAATAGGATGGAGGTACCCAAATATCACAATTGTGGATTCTGTTGAGAGTACCAGTTACAGTCATGTCACATTTTTGTACCTTTACCACAAAGATTTGGTGGAAATGGGCTCAAAACCTATATAGTGCTAAGAACATTTCAAAGAGGGGAAATTTTGGCCCACTATGGAAAATACGCAACACTGGTTCTCTGGCTTGTAGACATTCAGGACATCATGGTATTATAGAAAATGTATATATTTTCTGAAACTGCACAAGATACTGTTTTTAACAATGTGTGACATTGCCTGCTGTCCAAATGTTTGCTACCCATAATCCTCCTTTACATTTGGTAGACATATGCAAAAGTATTGAAATTTGCATCATTTACACAGTTTAGCAAACCAAATATCTATGTAACATAGGATGGAGGTATACAAACACCACATTTGTGGGTTCTGCTTAGAGTACTGGTTACACTGATGTCACATTTATGTATCCTTACCACAAAAATTTGGTTGAAATAGACTTGAAACCTATAAGGTGCTATGTATATCTTAAAGGAGAAAATGTAGACTCACCATAGAAAATCTACAGCATTGATCTCAGGACACCATGATATCATAAGAAAATTATATATTTTCTGAAACTGCACAAAATGCTAGTTTTAAAAATGTATGACATTGTCTGCTGTCCAAATGTTTGCTATCCATAATCCTCCTTTACATTTGATAGAACTATGCACAATGATGGAAATTCAGATCATTTTCACAGTTTAGCAAACCAAATATCTACGCAACATAGGATGGATGTACACAAACACCACATTTGTGGATTCTGCTTAGAGTACTGGTTACAGTGATACCACATTTATATACCTTCACCACAAAGGTTTGGTTGAAATAGGCTTGAAACCTATAGGGTGCGATGTATATTTTAAAGGAGAAAACTTAGGCCCACAATGGAAAATCCACAGCATTGATCTCGGGACACCAGGATACCATAAGAAAAGTATATATTTTCTGAAACACAATAAAATACTTGTTGTAATCATTGGTAAGACTGCTTGTTACCAAAGTATGTGCTACCCATAATCCTCGTCTACATTTAGTACAACTATAAAAAATAATGAAATGTTGCATAATTCTCTCATTTCAGCAAGTTAAGTAGGATGCTGGTATAGGAAAACTTTTTTTTTTATTCTCAAGAGGGTACTGCTTAATGTGGTATTAAATTTATGTTTCTTTACCAGAGTCTGGCAGATGTAAGCCCAACACACAGGCTGCAAAATGCATTTCAGATCCATTGAATGTACAGTGTTAGCAGGATTGGAGCATTTTGTACCAATGGTCCTTTGGCAAAGGTGTAAGTTTGTGGTACCAACACAGTTAGTACTCCGCAAAGAAGCCCAACGTGGTAGGAGTTTGTACTTTATAAATGAAACAGCCAAATAATTAGGTAGAAAAGGGGCCAAAATATTGCATTTTATTTAGTATTTTTAGCTGTGGAGCTTAATTCACTAGAAGATTATAGACAAGGCCCCTAGAATTCTGCGGCCACAGAATTTTGCGCAGGACTTGCAATCTACCGCAGAACTTCTGCGGTGCCACAGAATTCACTCTTCTTGTTGATTTTTTATTAATGTTTCTGTTTTTCTATAGAATCTGGTTCCCTTCTCCTCTTTTTATATCCTAAACCCTCTATATACTCAGAATGTGATGTTATCATTGCTATAACATCATACATTAGCTAATGAAATGGTTGCAATCTGCAACAGAAATGAACAGTCACTTATGTACCACAGCTCCCACTGCCAGAGACGGTGGCACAGCACATCAGGCATGGTGATATTTGTTCAACCTGCACTACAGCCTAATACATTTTTCAGTCTTACATTGTTGCACTAGGGCCAACTTAAACAAAACCTTGTCAATAGCACAGACCTGTTAAGTCCATACCTCACTTTGTACAGACCTATTTGTGCCTTTAAGGTATAGAGATGCCATCTGAAATGAATAACTGGTAAATGAATTTAACTGTCATTTTAAGAAAATAAAGTAATTATGCCCAGAAAAGTGGAATATAATAATGTAGACCTGTTGAAAGAATAGACCTGTTAAATAAATAATTGCACTGTACGCATTTTTGCCAGGGTTATTGATTACATATTGTCGTTGGTTGATAGAATCACCTAAAAGTTATGGAGAAATGTTGTGTGCAGGGACAGCTGTTGGGCCAGAGGGTAGCACGCTGTGTTTCTGTGCTGGCAACTCAAGTTCAGAGATTAGCTCTGGGAGCTGGCTGGGCAGCACAAGGATTGATGGAACACATCATTGCTTGGAGCCTGGGAAGGTATGGTGCAGTGTTCTATCACATGGTGGACACATTGTGCTGGTCTGGAGAGCTCTATCTCACAATCAGTTCACATGCATGTCATGGCCTGATGGTGTTATGCAGTGTGTCAGGGAAAGCAGGTTGACATCAAAAATGAGTTTTGCAATAACTCCTCTATTCCATTTCTAATGGGACCTGTATGAATGAGGATGCAAGTTCATGGAAAATAAAAAAAATATATATAAACACACACACACACACACACAGTATATCTGTATCTCTTACCACACACACACACACACACACACACACACACACACACACATTTGTATGTATGTTACAGATTGTATATAGATATACAAGTGATACACAGTGGGAACCTCATGAGTGGTGTACAAAGCACATACAAATATATAAGTGATAGACAGTGGAAACCTCATTAGTGGGATAGATAGCATGCATATAGAAATACCTTATTTATCACATAAGATCCCCTCTGCATATGTCATTTATTTAACAGGCTAGAATCGTAAGGGAGAGACATTTGTTTTGCTTTTTTAGGCATAAAATTATTTTTATAATTCTGTTATTTTTTGAACTAGTGTTACTGTGCTTTCCACCATTCTGACTTCTATAACCACTGCCATGAAAGTGAAGTCAGGGTGACAAACTGTCACTGTGATGTGGTAGTTTGTTAGTGCCACAGAACTTCCGCAGAAATTACAAACCACCACCGAAGAAGTTCTGCAGCAAATGGTAGTCTTGCTGCAGAACTTGGTCCCACTGTGCTGCAGAAAAGTAGGGGTCCTGATTATAGATAGTGAACATGTGGGTAGGATACTTTCTCAGACATACTTAAAATCTTTATTTTGTAATCCTTGAAGCAATATATATTGTTCCCTGGGTAATACAATGCATTGAAGTTTTCTGGAGGTGGGAAATGCAGGCAGGGAAGGAGGGAGGGGCTGCATGACAAAGGTTTCTACAAAAGCATATTGTAATAGGCAGGTCTGGAGAGAATACTATGGTAAGACTGCATCTTTTACATTTGCATTATCAAAATACTCTGGCAGAATCAGAAATAAAGTGAGTTTGCCCATACAGTGTAAAATATAATTATATCCTAAAGGCCCTTGAATAAAAGGCTGACAATATATCCTAGTGGTTAGTGTAATGAGCCATAATCAAGTTTGGTACAGCACTGGGTTTGATTCTCACCACCTCCACTTGCATACTATGTGACCCTAAGCAAGTCACTTAACATCCCCAGTGCTTCCAGGTTGTCCCTACAAACAGGCATTGTGCTTTGTGGGCCTTACTTGGTTACCAACACAGTAAAAACAACAGTTTGTGGGTGCTTAGATAAGAAAGTAACTTCTCCCAAAATGTTTTTAACCTAATAACTGCTTTGGCCTCATTGTCCTATTCAAGATGAATTTTTACACCAATCAGTCATTCTAGTAAATGAGCTTGGTGTGGTATTTCTCAAAACAGTTCTCCAGGCACAGCCCTGGCTCTGTGGGACGGTGTGGACAGTAATATCTTGAGTATCTCCTAAAGCCTTTTTTGTAGCAGACTCTACATCTCCTCTGGGGCCTAGCCTTCCTTTCAGTAGGTGGCAATGTTCTGCAGAAATGTCTGTCAGTTAGTCTGGCTACACCCTCATTTCTTTCTATTTCTGGTATTTCTGCTGAATCAAATAGAAGACTTGAAATGACATCTGTTTGGAAATCTAGGAAGGATTTTAAATGACCAGATGACTTTGCCCGGTACAAAATAAAAGCATTATACTTAGCCAGCTGAAACAGGTGAACAGCTAATTTCTTGTACCAAGCCATTGTTTTTCGAGTGGCATCATAAGGCTCAAGCATCTGATCTGTTTTGTCCACACCTCCCATATGTTTGTTATAATCTAGGGCACACTGAGGCTTGCTTATTAATTTGTTCTGATCACGAACTGGAACTGCTGCTGTGGATTCATCATGAGTTGTACTAAGGAGATACACATCTTTTTTATCTGTGAATTTTACAGCCAGTAGTTCATCACAACAACGGAGAGCACTGGTCTCACCACGTTTTTGCTTTCTGGCTACCAACTCTTTGGGAAAACGTTGACTGTAAGGTCTGATGGTGCCACAAGCTACTGTATCAAACTGATACAGAATATTAAACAGAGGAATCCCAGTATAGAAATTATCAACATACAGGTTGTAGCCAGAGCCTAGCAAGGGAAGAATTAAGTCCCACACAATTTTCTCATTTGTGTTTAGACATGGGGGGGCAGCCTGCAACATCCTGTGTGGCATCCTTTCCTGTGTAGATTCTGAAACAGTATGTGTACCCAGTGGAACTTTCACAAAGTTTGTACAATTTAATTCCATATCAGGCATGTTTCAGAGGAAGGTACTGTTTAAATATTATTCTACCTTTGAAAAGCAGAAGAGACTCATCCACTGAAATGTTTTTGGGATGGGGTGTACACCTCAGAAAACATTTTAAACAGATGATCAATAATAGGCCGTAATTTAAAAAGCCTATCATTCTCTGGATGGTCCCTTGGCAAAGCCTTAGTGTTGTCATTGTAGTGCATAATCTCAGCAGAAGCTGAAATCAGTTCCTGTTCATTATAGTTGGAAATAGAGGGGTAGAATGAGCAGGGTGGGTGGACCAGTACATGCTGATGGTGGGCTTTTTCACAATCACCATTAAAAATGTCAAACCCCAGAACATTTTCATTTCCTCTTAAGTTTGTGGAATTCCATTGGCGAGCCCTTGCATGTGGTTTTATCTTGTCCCCATACTGAGCTAAAAAACTGATCTGCATATAAATTTGTTTGAGTCACTATGTGAGAAAGCATTTCATTACTAAAAAATAAGAGAAAATATTCTAGGTGGGTAAATTCCTTTGTGTCAACCTGGACACCTGCATTCCCAGTAAATGGTGGAACACATGGTTTTTTCCATATTTGGGGGATTCCACGGGCAAACTGGAGTATAACCACTGTAGTGCCTGCTATGGCCTGTACCTAGCACTGGGGCAGTAGTTTCAGACTCAGGCATTGCTAAGGGATCAGCTTTTTCTGAGAAAGTGGCACTGCAGGTGTCTGGCTCAAACAGTGCATTATGCTCAAACTGAGTGTCTCCCCTCAGGTAAGATGCAGGACTTGGGCAGAGAGTCAGGCTCAGGCAGTATGTCAGGCTCGGGCAACATGTCAGGCTCTGGCAACATGTCAGGCTCGGGCAACATGTCAGGCTCCGTCAACAAGTCAGGCTCCGGCAACATGTCAGGCTCGGACAGAGTGCCAAGCTCAAGCAATGTGTCAGGCTCGGTCAGAGTGTCAGGCTCAGGTAACATGTCAGGCTCAGGCAATGTGTCAGGTTTAGGCAGGGCATCAGGCTCAAGTGGGGAGTCATATGCAGGCAGAGAATAAGGCTTGTCCAGGGGGTCATGCTCAAGCAGGGTATCTGCTCTGGGCAGAGTTTCAGGCTTGGGTAGTTTGCTAGTGTCAGACAACTGCTTGCACTTTAGCTCATGCCTTTTGGGTTGAGATTCTTGCCTAGGCTGGGGCTTTGATTCTGGCTGAGGCAGATGTTTGCACTTTTTTTTTGTGTTTTTTGCATTTACCCTCATCCTGCATTGTAGGCACCATAACATGAGTAAATGGCAAGTGCTTCTGCTTACATTTATGCTTCTTGTGACTTCCCTCTGCCTGCATCGTGATATCTGGCTCCATCAAAGGCACACATGGGGCCTCTTTCTGTGAAAATATCTCTGGCTCTGGTATCTGCACAGGCTTAGGCAGATCCCCATGCTTCTTCTGCTTTTTATGTTTGGATGCTTGCTTGGGCTGTGAATTCTGCTTTTTCTGTTTATGCTTTGGCTGGTGCTCGCTGGTGGGCACACATGTGTGCTTGTATCCATGTGGGGACTTCAACTTGGTCTTAGGACTGTACAGACCACCCTCATCGGCATCACTCGATATTGTATCATCAGTAGGAGTACTGCTTGGACAGTAGTCACTCCCAGACTGTGGATCAATAAAATCATCCAACTCTGAGTCAGAGCTGATAATATATTTACAATCTCCTCTGCAGTGTATTTATTTGGCATGATTAGCAGCCAGTAAGTCTTAGTGGCAGAGATGCTCTCTCTCTCCCTCCCCCCTCCCTCTCCTGTATTGTAACACACTTTGGGATAGTGCAAGTAAAAGGCACTAAATATTTTTGCCTAGTGCTTGAAGCACACAAGTAAGAACCAGAGGTCAATGTTTGAATCTCACAAGGGACACTTAAATTGTGGCTGGGTATAATTGCTGTATAATATCTGGATTGTTTTCTGAATTTTATTTATTTTTTGCTAACTATGTGAAAACCTAAAGCCCTAGGTTTGTATCCCACTACAGGTACTTCCAGCGTTGCTGTATAATAGCTCTGATTCTTTTATGCTATTTTAGGGGGGGGGGTGTATCTAGAAAGGACAGCAAAAGAAGGGTTGTCTCAGAGTGACAGTGGTGTGTAAGGCCCCAAACAACCAAAACTATGTAAAACAGAAGGCTCACACTCTTCACCAAAAGCAGTAAGCTATATACAACTGTGTCACACTATGAGCACTTACAGCGTCACTATTCACTAATTCAAAACTGATTTATGCTATTGTTTGTAACTAAAAGAAATCCTAGAGCCCTAGGCTTGTAACTTACTATAGACAGAGTGACACTTTTATTTTTTTTTTTACCAGGAAAGACACACTAAGCTGAAAGCCTGTTTACAGGTGCAACCTGGGAGCACAAGAAAGTAGAGTGACTTGCTCAGGGTCACACTTTTACTGCAATGTATACAAAGTATCACATTCTTTATATGTATATATATTTTTTTTATTTATTATTCCTGAGTAACTGGGTAAGACCCACTGGACACAAGGTCCATTTACAGGGTTGACCCTGGAGCACTGGAAATGAATACAAATAAAAATAAAGCAAATGAAAGGCACTTTATAAAACAAAACTTATTTTCAACACACTACAAAACACCAGTTAAAAACTAATAAGTTCTAAAACAGTTGCCTGCAAAAAAAAAAGTCAAAAAAAAAATGTATTGACAAAATACAAGGCAAAGGCTGGTGAAAAAGAGCAATGAACTTTTAACTTATCTTTTCCTACTAAATGAGTCTCTCTAGCACCCACACTAGCTTCAGAAACACAATAAATCTCTTCCAAAACACTGCAAGTCCTTGATTTACAACTTAAAAGCAAGTTATCAAGTAGTTTTATTAGCAGCTGTAGCAACTTCCGTGTGCTCTGATACAACGTTGCTTCTCAGAGTGGAGCCCAAGAGAAACTGAAAGCAGACAAACCCAGACAAGCCACGTGTTTGCATGCTTCTGCAAATACGTGAGGTCTGCTGCATTCCAGAACCCCAGGATCGTGAGACTACTATCTGCTTTCATGACCCCAGGGGTCAAAGCTTGTAAATCTCACCAGATCCCCAGTGTACTGGAGGGATTTATAGCCAGATGTACTAAAAACGTCTTTATGGCCATGTGCAGCTGTGCCCTGTGTTGTACACATTACAACATAGGGCACTAAAGGGGTTAAAAAAGAAATCTTAAAATGTTATGACATAAGTATAGAGAATTACCATCAACGGTTTAGCTTTTTAAAGATGTTAGCAACTAATGCCCCCAGAGAAATATATGCATGCTTGAAGGACTTGTGCCACAAATGATTGCAACCTGACACAAAAACTGTACACCAGCTGTTGGAAATGATCATAATAAATTATTAAAATACTACCTCAGGATGTGCAACTATGGGTGAAGGAGCATAAACCACAGGGGGCTGAAAAAAACATCACGTTAGCCAAAGATTTTTTTGTAGCCAGACCATCGAGGCCCAAGAACTACCCAGTAGGATTGAACAATGCCTCCACACCTCTGGTAAGAAACCCTCCTTCTACTAATGTAATTAATAAAAATGACTGGAGACCTGAAAGAAAGGGATGGTTGACCTGTTGGAAATCACTTGACACAGTTGAAAGAAAAAGGGATATTTAATTAGAAATTGCCTTAGCATTAAGAAAGAGCCTGGACATTTGGCTTTAGCCAGCAGGGCCGGATTAACAATAGGGCAGAAGGGGCAGTTGCCCTGGGCCTCCATGTTTTGAGGGGCCACCTGATTTTCTCCCCCTTCCATTTTTTTCTCATTTTTTTCCCCTGATTTATTATAACTTTTAACTATTCTCAGTTGGGGGTTACACACAGTTGTTTGGTTAGTCACCATCTATGACTCTGTTTTGCTTTGCTGCATAAGGCATTGCTTTTTTTTTATTCCTGTCTCGCTCCTAAATCCAAACAACAACAAGCACCAGTTTCTAGCAAGCCAAGCAAATATTACAGGGCTCTGCTCCACCTCAGGTCCTAGCATGTGTTCACGTCATGATGTGAAGTTGACCCCAACAGTCTGTTGCCACCATCAGTCCACACGGACATATCCCCTCTCTTGAGACTGATGCCAAATCCATCTTGCCGTTGACAAGAAGAGAGACAGTCTGTAGCCAGCATCAGTCCCACTGGTCGACAATGAGAAACGGGATCCAATTCCTACCACCAGTGCAGCGTGGCAGTCGTCGGTGAAAATCTTAAAAAAAAACCAAAAACATAAAGGCTAAGGCTTTAAAGCAGGCAAGGTTAGGCTGCCCTGCCACTGACTGCAGTACATGTGCAGAGAGAGACTGTGTGGGTGGGTTGCAGCCGAGGATTGAGCTGGATTTCTAAAAATTAACTAATTTAATTTTACACAGTCATTCTGAGACTGTCTCCTCATCTGTCGGTGTCAGCAATTGTCGCAGTGTGTTGGAGGAGAAGTGTGGATCGGGCACCAGCCCAGAAGCAACTGTCCAGTCCAGACCACTACAATGCCTTTCTTCTTGCCTTCAGGTAAAAAAAAAAAAAAACAAGACTACATCATAGCCAGAGGTGAACTCAGTCAAGTGATTACTTTTACTTTACTTGATGTTATTTAAAAATAAAAAATATACAAATGTATATACAAAGTAGCCCACAGCAGACCACCACAGTGTCCTGCTTGCTTGTTGCTTTCTTGACTTCATTTCAGGTTAAAAAATTAGACTACTACAGCAGAGCCAGAGGTGAACAACTGAGTGATTACTGTCTGTTACTTTATAGAATGATATTATTTAAAAATAAAAAAATGAATCATGATCATTCATGTGAGAAGATAAGTTTTAGTCTTTACTATTTGTATACATTAATTACCACTGTATATACACTTGTATATAGCCACTATATATACAAGTATATATGCAGTATTATTGCCCACAGCAGGCCACCACAGTGCCTTGCTTGCCTGTTGTCCTCTTGACTTTGACTTCACGAAAAAAAGGAGACTACAGCAGAGCCAGAGGCAGACAACTGAGTGATTACTGCTACTGAATGTTATGTAAGGAATAAGACATGATGACGAGGTGTGGTTTATGGGCTGATAAGAGCACACCCCAGGTGTGTAATAAGGCAAGAGGCATTTGAGCTGAGTGCATTTAGCACCTTGTAAGTACTCTTATTAGACCATAAACCACACCTCGTGGTGTCTTATTCCAAATTAAATATAAAAAACATTAGAAATGTTAAAAGAAATAAAAAAAACTTGGAAAATGAGAAAAGTAGTCCTTTTGTTCCTTATAATTTTGATATGGAATGGCAATGCATGAGTGGTTCCCCACCCCCACCCACTCAGGACCCCATCCACCCACACCCCATGATCATCAGAAGCACAACCTACCCACACACCTCTGCGGCTGCCCACTGAATGACAGGTACAGTAACACTAGCAACCCTATTGGTTGACAGTGTTGACCAATGGGCTTGCAGTGTGCATTGTCCCATTCAGTCACAACTTTGGCAGGGATGGTGGACGTGGCCTATCTGAACTTCAGCAAGGCCTTCGACACCATCCCCCATAGGAGGTTGGTGACCAAGATGAAATGCATAGGACTGGGTAAGAAAATAATGAACAGGGTGGAGGCCTGGCTAATGGGAAGAACTAAGAGGGTGCCACTAAACAGGTTGCACTCCGGGACACCAAGAGTGAAGAGTGAAGTGCAACAGTGGTCAGTTTCGAATCCGCTGCTGTCCAACATCTACATCAGTGATTTTGCGGAGTGCCTAAGGGGGAGGTTGTGCCTATTTGCTGATGGTACTGCACCCATCCAACTTCAAACAATAGCCTTCTAATTCTACTCCAAGAACGGCATTCAGTGTAGCTGGAAAACCCTCAAAATGCATTTTTGAGGCATCAAAACTTGTATAGCTTTCAGGGTCTAGGTGGCCTATTGGTTAAGTCACAGAGGGCCCCAGAATTCAAGATTGCCCAGGGCACCACAAATTGTTAATCTGGCACTGTTAGCCAGTTGGGGACCTTTTGTTGCTACATTGGAGGTGGGGTTGCAACAAGTAATGGGGTTGATTGACTCAGGAAGTCACCAGACATTGGTCAGTACAGACTTGGTGGGACCTACAAGAAGACAGGGCAGAGGGACTGCTGTGACTTGTATTCACATGTACATTCATTGTTATCCCACCACCCCATTATCTTTAACTCTCTAAGAAAAGACCCACAGGCTAGAAGTAGGCCTTGTACCCAATTTGCCCATACCAATAATTATTGGACATGACCACCCGGAGTTTGCAAATTTTATACAGTGCCCTGCAAGACAGGTACTCCTGGTTGCTGTAACCACAAGGGCAGAAGCAAGGCAAAAGACCCAGCTATCTACTGTCTTCTCTTTTTCAGATGAACTTTCCAAGGCTCCAGAAAAAGATCGGAAGGGAAAGACAGAAGAAAAGAAAAGAAAAGAAGGCCTGGCAAGACAAGCAGGCAGAAGAGACACTACCCCATGGTTGTTTAAAAGTAAGATGATCAGAACTGAACAAAATGATGATGTGTCATTAAAACCTTTCTTTTGCAAGCTGGACATGCACAAACCTCTGGGGCCCCAAATATGTATTACAGAATGGTATTTTGTATAGGGAAAGTGTAAATCCCAAAACAAAAGAAGTGGTATCTCAGTTGGTAGTGCAACCAAATATCAAGCTGAGGTAATCCAGCTGATGCATGACATACCCCTATCAGGATATTAAGGAAGGGACAGTACACTCAGTAGAATAATGGGAAGATTCTACTGGTACAGCCTGTATGAACAAGAGGCCACTTATGTAAGCAGCTGTCCTGAGTGCCAGCGGGTAGCCTGAGTGGGGCAAAATAAGAAAGTACCCCTCCAGAACATACCCCTGGTATCAAAACCCTTTTCTTGGATAGCAATGGACATAGTTGATCCCTTGGAAAAAAGTTCCAAAAGAAACCATTTCATCCTGGTTGTTTGTGACTATTCCACATGCTATCCAAAAGTGATATCGAAGAGGACTGTTACAGCTTCTCGGATTGCTGAGGAATTGGCAAAAGTTTTCAGCAGAATGGCGATACCCCAAGTCATATTCACTGACCGAGGCAAGAATTTTACTTCTGTAATGTTAACAGAGCTATACCGATTACTGGGGATCAGTGCTGTGAGAACCTCCCCATACCACCTCCAAATGGATGGTCTGGTGGAGAGGTTCAATCTAACATTGAAAAAAATGTTACAGAAGTTTGGCAATGAAGAAGGGAAGAATTGGGACAGGTATCTTCCATATTTGTTATTTTCTTACGAGAAATACCCTGGCTTCCACAGGGTTTTCCCCTTTTTCTCTCTTATATGGCAGAAACCACAGAGGACCACCAGACATGGTGAGAGAATGCTGGGATGAGGGGGAAACCATTGGACAACAAAATATTTTGAAGTATATGTGCCAACTTACAAAGTGACTGGTACGCTATGTAGGTTTGGCCTATGAGTCCTTAGAGAAGAAGCAGGCCCAACAGGAGGCTTATTATGATCAAGGGGTAGGCAGCAAGAGTTATCAGCTGGGTGACAAAGCTCTGTTACTCCTTCCCACTTCAGAGAACAGGCTGCTCATGAACTGGCAGGTCCCCTTCACCATCACTCACCAGATAGAGCCCGTTACCTATGAGCTACAAATACCAGAAAAGCGCAGTAAGATCTACCATGCCAACTTACTCAAGAGATGGCACAAGAAGGCAGATCCTTCATGTTTTATACAACCTGAGTGTAAGGCATCGGAACTGGAGATAGCCTACCAACAGTTGGACAAACCTGGATGTTTGACAGACATCAAGGCAAATACAGAGCTGACTCCTATCCAGACCAAAGGTCTGAATGATCTTTTGGTGAAATATTTCCCCACCTTCACTAATGTACCCGGGAGAGCTCGAGGGATTGAGTATGAGATAATTATCACACAGGGGCATCCCATACCTCAAAGATCCTACTGCTTACCCATGAGGGTTAGGAAGGAAGTAATACAGGAAGTGAAAAAGATGGAACAGCTGGGGATCATTGTTCCTTCAAAAAGTGCATGGTCTTCCCCAATAGTGGTAGTGGGGAAAAGGAAGGGGGCATCCAGTTATGTTTAAATATCCAGAAGGTACATGCTGTATCCCAGTTTGACAGCTATCCAGTATCAACAATTAATGAGATCATAGACAGACTGGGTCAGGCTAAATACATTTCCACCTTGGATCTAACGAAAGGCCATTGGCAGATTCCTCTGTCATCTGCCTTGAGGGAGAAGACTACCTTTAGCACCCCCATTGAACTATTCCATTTCCTTACCATGCCCTTTGGTTTGCACAGGGCACCTGCCACCTTTCAGAAGTTCATGGACCAGATGCTGAGGCCCCACTCTAAATACTGTGTTGCTTACCTGGATGACGTGGTAGTTTTTAGCCCCAATTGGGACACCCATTTGAAACACCTAGAAAATATTCTAGTGGCTATCCAGAGTACAGGGGTGACCATCTACCTGGCTAAATGCTCATTTGCAAACACAGAAACCAGGTATTTGGGGTTTATAATTAGCAATGGTCAGGTCAAGCCTGAACAGGACAAAATTTTAGCAGTAGTCAATAGCCCTATCCCTAGGACCAAAAAGCAGGTGAGATCCTTTTTAGTGTTAGCCGGTTATTATCAGTGCTTCATCCCCAACTTCTTGGATATAGCATGCCTATTAATGTATGTCACCAAGAAAAGGTGTGCAAACCAGGTTAAGTGACCCCCTGAGTGTGATGAGGCATTCAGAAGTATCAAGGAAATATTGTGTATGTCCCCAGTACTTTAGAGCCCCAATTTCAATGAGAAATTTGAAGTGCATACAGAAGCATTGCGTGCTGGGATTGGGGCTGTACTGACACAAAGAGTGGGAGGGGAGGAACAACCCATAGTCTACATTAGTAGAAAATTCCATGAATGTGAACGTAGATATGCTACGGTCAAAAAAGTGTGTCTCGCTCTGAAGAGGGTGATTGAGTCCTTCAAATACTATTTGTGAGGTACAGAATTTCAGGTGGCAACTGACCAGAATTCCCTATGCTGGTTACAATAGATGAGTGAGAGAAAAACCCTCACCTTATGTGGTGGTACTTGGCATTACAGCCATTTCACTTTACAGAAACACATAGGAAGGGAACAGCTCATTTAAATGCAGACTACCTGTCATGTTATGGGGCAGGTACTGTCAACCCCGATCTAGAGGAAACTGAAATGAAACAGGAAGATGTTTAAGAAATAATGTTTAATGTCTGCACAATGTTGTAGACTGTTGAAATTGTCCCATGGTAAAGTTATGTTTATAATGTGAATGATAGTGCACTTAGGTGTATGCCTTTGTGCCACTGAAAATGTTTGTTAAGGGACCTTGGGATGGAGCTTCACAGAAAGGGTGGGAGGGAGCTCCAACCCCTCCAAGGTTAGGAGGTGGATAAACAGGTACTGACGTTATTGAAAACCTGATTTACTCTTGGGGGGGGAGTGTGACGGAACAACCCTCCCATGGATCTAGGACTCTTTTTTGTTTTAAAACACTCTGCTTGCAACCTTTCTTTGCTATTTCTATCTCTCTTTTTTCTATTGAGGAAGGTAGGCTACCTTTGGGTGCAACTTTTCCCTCTCTTATGCTATCCCTGTCTCTTTTATTTCTTATATCCTCTTGGGTCCAGTGGTATGGGGAAGGTCAAATGCTCATTGACCTCCATAGTAGAAAAATCTTTTCCCCTAGAGTGAGAAGATACACAGACTGTGCAGAAAATAACTGTAAGAAAATGGGGAAGCTTGTAAACAGCAAGTGGATGTTAAGGCGGTATATTTCATTTCTCTAGGAATACACTTCCCCTGATATTATAGTAGTCATGTAATGTAATGTAATTAATGCAATACGTATGCAAGTACAGAGGACAAAACAGGAGTAGCAACCCCTTTCCTTTTTGTTTCCTTTGCCCCTGCTGCTCTGTCAAATAATTATAACATACCGTATATTGCAATAAGCAAAGATAAGAGGGATACCTGCATCAAAAAGAAGAATCAGCCCTGAGCCAAGGGCCAAAATGAAAAGTTTAGCCAACGACTGAGCTTTACAGCCACTGGCATGCATAGTAAACGCTTTCCCAAAATTAGAGCATTGAAACAGCTGGTAGCTGCTCTTATTTCTTCTAAAAACATACAGCAATGCTCTTCACAGGGGATTTCCACTCCTGCAAATTACTCACACTAGCATGTAGACATGTATCAAATAAACACATTTATATGTATTTTGCAGGGTCATAAAGGATTCTGTGTCCCACAATAAAGCCCAGCATTATGTTGTTGTCTTTATAAGTTAATACAAAATCACAAACCATTCATGAGGTAATTTTGGGCCTAGTAATCAATCAATCAAAATCTTTATTTATCCAGGTGAACATCATTGAGCAAGCTCATTTACAAGATGGACCTGGTTGATTCCAGGCTAAAGAATACATTACTTGAGAAGATTATTACAGTCAATAGGGACACATAAAACAACCAGACAACAAATAAATATCAAGTATATACACAATGTAACAACAGTCATATACAGGGCAGCATAAACAGCTCAGAGTGCTACTGGAGGCCTAATAAGCCTGTCCTACCTGTACCAGGGAATGAGAGAGAATGCCAGTTCAGGTGCCTTTTAGGAAGCCAGCGACCCCTAGTGGCTCATATTTATACACCAGGACCTGTCAATCAAAGGCAAGTGGAAAATGTTCCACTTCTCCATCAAGATTATTCTGTTGCTGGGCTGTGTTATTTTGATTTGAACTCCACATTTGCATCTTTATATCATATCATATCATTAGTAAGCCCCTAGATGTTACATAATTTAAAAAGAGGGCTAAATAAGAGACTTTAAAAAAGTATGATGCTGTGTTCACCTGACCATGAGGGGGGTATATAAAGCCCTCCTGTGAGAGTAAAAGACAGATAGGGAGTCAGCTGGTGCTTACTGTGTAGATGAAGTCTAGGGGAGCCTCTTGTTACACTGGTAAAGTGGAAACAGTGCTAGTTTGCCACTCAAGTCTTTATGTTTAGTTGCTAATTTGGAACCTTTATTTTCTGTGCAAAAGTTGTTGCAATATTTATTTTGATTTATTTGTTCCTTTTAATAAACATCTCATAAAGTCAAGTGGGTTGTACCTTATCTGCAGTGTGGTGTTCATCTGTTATCCCACCCACTACAACACTGCAAGAAGACATTCAGTTCAGCGACGCATCTCTCTCTATCTGTCTGTCTCTCCCCCCTGAATGATCGAACCTATGTCCTGTGAAGGAGATTTTTTTAGTAGCAATGATTAGGAAGTTGTCACCAATCCCCTTAACTTAGCCTCACACATTTATTTCTCTCTCCTCAACTTGTTCTTCTCTCTCTGATTGTGGCAGCATTCTGGGGACCAGGAACAACTTTTCCTCCTCAGCTTGCACTTCTCTGGTTGTGACAGCATTCAAGGGCAGCTGCTAGAGCACTTATACCAGAACAGCTCCAGCTGCTCATGGCAGCTTTAAAGCATCCAGTAGCTGTGATCGGATGAGATATAGGGAACATGGAAATAAAAAAATATCTAAGTTCTGACCCCTACACATGTGCAGTTCAGATATGGAGAGCCAAAGAAATACAAGAAAAGGAGAAAAAGACACCCTCATGAAATCGGGATTTTCACAGCACTGGATACATTTCAATTAAACTATCTTGGTTATGGGGGGGGGGGGGCATGTATTTTAAAGTTGCCAGGTTTTATCCCATTTGGCTTTCTGTTTAAAGTGCACTTGGTGCCATTGCCTAGCAATGGCCGGCTCCTCTGAAGGGACGGACATCGTTCCTGCCTCTTTGCCTAGCACTCTATCAGCAGCATTTCTTTTCAGTGTTCAGCACAGTGAACTTTCTCCAGCAACTATCAGCTGTGCATTGAATGCCTCAGTTTCTCCACCCCCCCACCCCAGCAAGAGCCCATGAATTTAGGTTACAGTCTTAGTCACGATAATGTGCTGTGTCACCCTTATGGGACTCACCAAGAGGAGTGCATATCCATGTAAAAAGCTTGCATGTCCTTTTAAAAACCATGCAGAAACTATTGGTTGTTCATCAGTAAGACAGTCAGTATTTTGAGAAATGGGACTTTAATTGTCGAGGATGCATGCATCAGTATTGTGATTGAGGCAGGATTTCAGAGTCAGGCTAATGTCTTTTGGAATATCAAGAGTCAGGAATATGTACCAAACCCATAAGTCAGAGCTGCTGAGAGGGTTACCTGAGGTGATATTTCTTGTAGTAGTACATTGATTCAAAAAAACACCGGACATGTGCTGACATGGCAGATTACTCGGCAGGCTACTTAAGCATCAAAGTAGGTGGCATGTAGGGCGGATTGCTACAGATTGGGAAGTGAGGGGTATGGATGTCTGGAGTTAAGCAGCCATCTTGGATTGGGCCAAGCCACACACCCCCCCTTCTTTTTTTTTTAGTTTATATTTTATTGTATTTATGAATAAATATGGTAAACATTCCCCTGCAAGAGATGTAGTCCTCATTATAACTGATAATACATTATGATAGTGTACTAACATTGAAATATAGATGATGATGGAAGAAATAGGCTGATCATCAATCTAGACTACCCATATTACAGTATCATATCCCAGGATCTACTGTCTCTGTGGGGTCCTCACTTACATTATTCCTCCTTTTGTGATCCATTTTCCTGTCCCCACTTCCTGCTGAGTAGCTAATATCCCCTTAACTCTATCCCAGCTGTGTTACAAGCCATTCATGGTTTTGGCACCCCCCCCCGTAGCTCAGCTGCTCTTTCTGTGAAATAATACTTCCTCACATCCTTTTTAACCTCCCCTTAACTCTTTGACCCTGTGTCTTATCTCCTGTCTCCGTGGTAAATGCACCTCACAGTCCACCTTGTTAATTCCTTTCAGGAACTTGAAGGTCTCTATCATATCCCCTCTTCTTTTTAGGTTTCCAGTGAATATATGTTCAGTACCTCCTCATAGGATCTGCCTTCCTGACCCTGCGTCATCCTGATCATCCTGCATTGTACCTTCTCTAGGCTGTTCCTGTCCATTTTTAGTTGGGGACTCCATATTGGGTACAGTACTCCAGGTGTGGCCTCTCCAGTGACCTATACAATAATAACTAGGCTTGTGCAAATACCTTTTCCTGAATATTTGACTTAATATTCAGTATTCATAAGACACATATTTGAGTATTCAATATTCAAATATTCAGATATCTGTCTCTGCTTAAAAAACTTACAAGAACACACTTCCCCCACTCTTGTTTTGCTCAGTGTCACACCCAGCCATTAAACATTTACCCCATCCCCCGCCCATTGCCTGCACCTGATTCCACCCTCCTTCCCCCCAGCAACCACACAATAATATAAATGTTTAACAACCATTTGCCTCTGTTTTCTAGTGATCCAGGACTCTGGGCTTACTAAAAATGCCCTGAGAATGGCATACAAAAGCCGCCACAATAGGGAATTTGATAATTCACAGCCACTACACTGACAGACAGAAGGCTACATGGTTGTCAAAGAGCTCTGCAGGTTGCCATCAATGCAAATGATGCATATATTGTAAAAGAGTCCAGATAGGCAGCAAATTCGGTAGTGCCAATGCACATAAAAAGTTTGACGTTCATCACCTTATCACTTGCAATTCAGCAGGTGTTATTTATTTAGCTACCAGCAGCTGTGGAACCTTTTATGCTGGAAAAGCTACTAGAAAAGCTAAAGACTCAAATTACTTCCTATTTCTTTCTCTCCATGCATTTAATAAGCCACTGTGAGGCAATTCTGAAAATCCAATTGTAGAAATGAAAGGAAAAGTGTGATTCCTACTGGGATTTGAACCCAGGAACCTTACTATTCCGTGGCATGCTTTTAACTACTTGAGCCATAGGAGCCCTGAGCCATTAAGCTTCCTGAGTTTTCCCTTGAAACACACACATTCCTTTCATGGTGTTGCAAAACAGCAACTAGCCAGTCTCTCAAGACTCAAATTACTTCCTATTTCTTTCTCTCCATGCAGTTAATAAGCCACTGCAAGGCAATGTTGAAAAATCCAATTGTAGAAATGAAAGGAAAAGTGTGACTGCTACCGGGATTTGAACCCAGGGAACTTGCCATTCTGTGGCATGCTATTTACCACTACATACCCAGTTTCCCTATCACTGTGCATGCCCTTGCTCTGTAATGGAGTTCACACACAGTCTCTTCCTCCATCTGTGCAGCACCACCTGGACGTACCTTAGGACAGGTTGGTTGCAGTCTTTGGGTTTTTATTTTGCCATT
The DNA here is from genome assembly GCA_016271365.2 of Neoceratodus forsteri. Taxonomy (NCBI): domain Eukaryota; kingdom Metazoa; phylum Chordata; order Ceratodontiformes; family Ceratodontidae; genus Neoceratodus; species Neoceratodus forsteri. The sequence continues at coordinate 257,143,599 of CM028132.1, read as the reverse complement.
TAAATTTGTGACAGCCCCAGAAGCTTCAAAAGTACTTGTTTTGCTTCATGCTTGGCAGTAAAAAAAAAAAAAAAAAAGTAAAATGGCACTTCCCGCCCCCCCCCACCGCCATACCTCAAGCACAAAACACAAAATGAGAGGTGAAAGGTGGGGACCTGCAGTGCTCTTAAAAAAGCGTGGAACTAAATTTCAGCGGGGGGCTTTAAAACACCACTACCACCACCACAAATGCTGCTAAAAGAATTTCAACAGCAGCACCATCTACTGCTGCAAGTACTGATGTCTATAATTGCTGTGTAGTGTTTTCAAGGTGAGAAAATGCTCCTCAGCAATTATATAAAACAATACATGAACGGCAGTGTAAAACTTGAATTTAATGCACACCCTCGGGGTGGGATGATTTATTATACAATGGCAAAAAAAGTCTTGGACTCTGATTGGTCAGTCCAAGATACCCGTGATGTTATCCCAGTACAACATCACGGGTCTAGTCCCAGCACACAATAGACCGCATCAAATGTAATAAGAATCACGCCACAGCCCATGTCCAAGTTGCCCACACTTGGCATGGCTGCTGAGGCTTTTGCCAGTACTTGCTCATTTTTTTTTTTAAATCACTCCTTCCAACAGCCACTAGAAAGCCCAACACACCCAGCATAAATTACAACTGTCCACATTAACAGTACCACACTATACTCTTACTATGTAGCTTCACATTTTAAACAAAGTAACCTGCCATTACTGCGATCGCCCTCAACACTCCTCACTCATTTTCCGACCCAAACACAGTAAGCGCGTGACACAGCGCTTCGGTAAAACTGAAAACGGATACAACAGTGTGGCAGCACAAAACAAAACATTTTTTTCACTCCCTCACATATCCACTGCATTTCCAACTTCTAACAGCTGTCCTGCCGGAACAAACAGCCGGATCAACTCACTCACTTCAACAACATGACAGCGGAAGCAAGTGTTCACACAGACCGCGTTGCAGTTAGCCTCACTAGCTCACCTTTTTTCCCATTGCTAAATATTTTGAAATTAACCATAAAAGCGCTAAAGGAATGATCTCCCTACCTCCTTTCCTTTGATTTCAGACATCCACACACCACCACGCTATGGGGGGGGCTCCTTCATTTTCAGACATCCACACACCACCACGCTACGGGGGGGTCATGCTATGGGGGCGTCCCGATAATAAAGCACAAGAACTAAATAAAAAAAAAGAAAAGGTCACTGAAAAACTGAGAAAAACCATGAAAAAAAACATAAAGACAACATACATAATGAGGCAATAGGTCATATTAACAAAGACTAGCACAAAGGTTGAAACGTTACTATAGGGACTTCAGAACTGCTCAAAAACACATTCGCTCCACCTGCTGGCTAAATTGGCACTACTTTTCTTTGAAGTAACCCTACCCATTCCAAAAATGACAGAAAAATCTACTTTAAATTTAGTTTTTCATCATTTTTTTGTTACTTTTTACAAACGAGCCATTGTATAATAGCAATAATGCACTCCAGGGTGTGTGTTGTGCTGGGATAACGTCACTTCTGGGATGATTAGTCACACTCGGCCTGTGGCCTCATGCCTAATCACCCCAGGCGTGACATTATCCCAGCACAACACACACCCTGTCGAGCATTATTGCTTAAATAAACCCCTTGGGCTTTGCCCTCAGGGTTTATGTAGCATCCTACCCTTCAGGTGTGCATTAAATTCTCATTATGCACTCGCCCATATATTATTATATATGTTATTTTTCATCCCATGGTGGACAACCGGCACAACCTGCCTACCTCCATGGCTAACCTCCATGTTCTTCAACTAAAAGCACTTGTTTATGCTATAGAGACTAATAATTTACCCATCCACCACCCACAGTATCCTTATGCCATCATTCTACCTTCCATCACCCAAGTAGCAACACTCCAAAAAGGTGACTGGCACAACTGGCCCTCCTCCATGTCTCACCAAATTCTAATGAATGAACACACCAGATATTTCTCTATAGAAACCCAGCTAAACATGTGATCAGCCTGGTTTCTGTAGAGACAGAGTGCATTCATTCATTTGAAGGCAGTTGGCTGTGGAGGAGGGCAGACTGTCACAGTCACCTTTTTGAAGTGCCGTTACTTGGGTGCTGGGGGGTGGAGTGTAGAATAAGGATACTGTCAGGGTGGTGGAGTGGGAGAATACTTAGGTTGTATAGTACAAACAAGTTCTTTTTGTTGAGCAACATGGCAGCCAGCTGTGGAGCTATGTGGGTTCTGCTGGTCATCCACTGTGGGATGGAAAATAACATTTAACATATTGTGTGGGTGTGGGGGGGGAGAGCATGGGATCAGGTGCATACACTGGGTGGTACGATTGGAGTTAATGACTGAAAGAGAAGCAAGGCCAGAGGAAGGGTGTTTTTGTTTATTTGTTTTTTCCATTTTCAATTGGAAACAAACAGTAGTTCTTGAATACAAATAGTGCCCTATCTGGGAAGGGCTCCCCAATATTCAGGAGCCCTACTATTCATGGTATTTGGGAAATACTATTCAGTGCCTGTACAGCCCTAGTGGTAATGGTACCTACTGTGCCTCCTGCATTCTGCTGATGAACTCTCTCCTGATACACCCCAGAATCACAGTAGCCTTGCTGAAGGCATTGTTACATTGGCCAGTTTGTTTAAGGGAGTCACTCATGATGACTCCTTTGTCCCTTTCCTCTAATGGTGTGTTCCGCTTAATCCCCCAATACAATGCAAAACTCTTTTCTGGGATTTTTGCTCCCTAAGTGTACAATGTTTCACTTTTTTGTATTAAATTTCAGTTGCCGAACTTTGGACAAATTTTCCAGCCTTTACAGGTCTCTCTGTAATTTCCTTTTCTCCTCCATGTTGTCAGCCCTACCACAGAGTTTAGTATCATCTGTGAATAGACACAGCCAGCCCTGGATTCCATCTCCCATGTTGATGATGAAGATATTGAAGAGGACTGGGCCCAGAACAGATCCCTGTGGTACTCCAATAGTAACTCCCTTTCCTTTGTTGTTATCCCATTCACCACAACTCACTGCTGCCTCACCTCCAACCAACTCCGTACCCATCTTACTACTTCTTTATCTGTTTCCAGATTTTCCACTTTCTTCAGAAGCCTTTTATGTGGGGCCAAGTCTACTGCTTTGTTGAAGTCAATGTAGAGAAAATTTACATCATGGCCCTTATCAACTACCTTGGTCACCCAGTCAAAGAGTACTACCAGGTTGGTCTATCAAGATCTTGAGTGACAAATCCATGCTGCTTATTAGTTTGAAGTCCATTTTCCTCTAGGTATTCCACAACATGTCCTTTGACTACTGTCTAGTAAACAAAACAGGCTAGATATTCTTTAGCTACTTAATTGTTGCCTCTGTGCTATCTATGCCCAACAACTACTGCAAATACAAACACTGGGACTGACAAATCCTGGTTTCCTATGTGCTACATTCCTTTGATTTTGGCCCCCTCAACATCACCCAGTGTATCACGTCTGACAACTAAACTGCCTTTTCTGTGCACCTGCCCTTTCTCTCTGCAAATGCAGCCCTCCTTCATTTTACCCCCTCTTACCTCTCTCAAATGGTTCCATGTCATAATATTGATCATGAAACAGTGAGTGTATATCACCAAAAAGCAAATTGGAAATATATTCTTACTGGTGACCCAACATCCAGCAAAAACATAAGCTTTGCCCCCTGCAGTAACCTGATTTTAGACTCTTAATTCCAGGGGGTGCATGTCAGGAGGGGGCACAGTTCACATTTAAAAAAAAAAAAAGATGAAGTCCCGAAGCCAGAGGCAGCAGCAAAAGTCCTACCTTCCCGGTCCCCAGACCCAAACTTAGTACCTGCTGAGCCAGAGCTAGCCATCCACCCACACCACCATACCACACAGCTAGCTCAGCTGCAGCAGATACAACACTCCCCTAAAAACCCCTTCCCTATCCCTCCCATTCCCCTCACTATAACCTCCTTTCAGTCACAATTCCCTACGGTCACTTTTGTGTAGGGTCGCTACCCTTGCAGGATAGCCTATGATGAAAGCATTGAATATTCATCGCCATTTTGATGGTCACTCATATTCAGTCACCATCCTCACTTGACACCCTGTCAAACCTTTCCTCAGATCTTACCTCACTTCTTCTAGCACATATCCCTAGGCTTCAGTCTCTGACCCCTTATCTCTTCTGCTCCAGGATAGGGTTGTAAGAATGAGTTCTAAACAGATTGGAACTCTTTTCGAACCCAGCAGTTTGAGTTTTCATTTAGAAATAAGACATCATTGGGTTCTTAGTATTAATGGTTTTAAGTACTAAATAAAATGCTTTTTTGTTCATACATTTCAAAAACAGGAGATACTAGCCTGGGAAACAAACAAATTATTGGAAATTACATCCTAAAATGTTTTAGAGAGAGGCAATATGAGAATGAGCTTCTCATATGCAGCAGGGGTGCCATGGTACCACAGTTATATGGTATACCACGGTATTAGAAGTCACAGTATTAATACAGTGAGCAAATTCTGATAGTATGATAACCATGGTTCACAGTATACCACAGTATTCAGTCATTTCAATTCATTTTTTTTAATTAACTGTCCTTTCCTTGCCAACTGTCCCTGATACAAGAGTTTTAGGAGGCCTTTGTTTTTGTACAAACTTTACATTTTCTCTAATACCGAGGTATAACGGTAACCATGGTATTACATGTGACAATTACCATGGTGCCAGAACTTCATAGCATGATATCCCTAATTATGCAGATATGCCAAACACATGGAGTGGTAATGCATTGCATTTGCATTTTGAAATACACAGTTTGTTTCTCTTTTTTGCACGTGCGGTGAAGCAATATTATTTTGTTGAGATGTGAGGGATGGCCTTTATTTTTCTCCTCTAAGTATCTTTATCTGTTATTTTTATTCAGTCATATACACAAAGCAGTTTGAGTTCTAAAGAGGATTAGAACTCTAGACTATTTTCAAAGTTCTAGACCAGGACCAGAACCCAGAACCTTAGTGGGTTCTGACAACCCTACTCCAGAACCAGGCCCCTGTTCAAACCTTGCATAATTTTGCAACCCTCCCTCTCCATATTTTTGTGGTACTTTAAATACTATTTCCTTCAGTCACATCACTGTTTCGCCATATAATATTCATAACACTTTGCTCTTCTTTTTGATTACAGCTGTCTCATTTGTTCCTACTTCTTGCCAATCGTATGTCATATTTTTTATCACAACTATATTGATGCACTTTCTCTGTCACTCGATGCCCTTCTTGCATATCAGTTAACTATGATGTATGCCTCGCTGCTATTTGCTTGTACTTTTTCAGCATATTTGTTATTGTTTCATTATTTTACATTTTGTTGTATATTGTACTCCCATGGTAATCCACTTCCCCTGGGTCACACCTGAAAATAAGCTAGGGATCAGTGTGCCTCTCCCAGTCACCAATTTTCAAATAAACAAATGCACACTGAGCTACAGTACCCGGAAGAAAACAACACATTAACACTCATGCATACAGTTCATTGAAAATGTCAAATAAACTCAAATCAAAGAAACTTCGTCACCTACAGAATAAAAAAAGAAAAAGAAAGCTGAAATCAGCAAACATCTTTAGTAGGCAAATACATTCTCTCCCCATTTCAAGAAGCAGACTGCTACCAAAACTGCAGGAGGCGTGGAGTGGGAAAAACACTCTGCCCTCGGGGTAATGCTGCCCTGAGGTTAACACTGAGGGCAAAAAAATAACCTCAGGCAGTGTGATATGACCCAAAACAAACATGCTGGAATTGTGTATTAAAGTGGAAGTAGTATTCATGACTTACTGTATATGTGATGACAGCTACTCTTAAGAACTCAAATTACTCCCATAAGTATGGCTGTCTACATTTGTGTTCTGTTACACCACAAAATATATGAAATAGAGTGAGAGTTCTGTTGCTTAAAAGCAAACAATTTCAGTTATTTTTTTTTTCTTTCAGAAAAGCAATTTGAGTATAGCTAGAATCACATATGTGTTTCAAGTAAGGATTTAAATTAATTATTATAATTTAGTTTTTCAATATTTCTCAGCAGAAATCAATATATTGAAAAAAGTAAACTACCATTTTCAAGTGCATCCTTCAGTCAAAAACAGAAACAAGATCACCAACATTAAACTAGATATACAGTATGAAATATTACTATTTTTTTCTGTATTTAAAACTATTTACTTGCAATGGGCTCATTGACATGTGGCATCTAATTTTCAGGGATGTCCTGTTGAAGGCCATTGACAGCCCTTTAAAATATGTTTTGAAAATGTTTAATTTACATATTATGGTTCATAGTTCATTTCTTGGTGTTTCAACATTTTCACATAGCTGTATTTATTGTGGCTGTGAGGAACACATCCTTGCTGACCTTTCTGAGACCTGTTCAAGCACTGTCGTCTGATAAATGATGCTTTGATTTCTCAGCTTTCTATTTCTTTGAATGTATAATGTGACTCTGAAAGAAAGGGTGCAGATTGCTGGTGTTCTTCACTATTTCTGTCCCTTTTTGAATAATGATTATCATTGTTTCTTTAGTTAGTACTGTTTTCAATACTGCATTAAATCTGAAAGAACCCTGACTAGGGCAATAATTTCAAGTCCATGTGCTACATTTTTATCACAGTTTCCAAAAGTTCTTTTTAATCGATTTTAAATTACATCCAGTCCTGGGAGATGTGATTTTATCAGAGTCCAACTGTGTTATAATGTTGCAAAGGATTTCAGTTGTCACTGCTATCCAACATCTCACTTGGCACAAGCAATCACATTTTCATACAAAAAGAACCTCTTCACATCATACCACAAACAAGTAACTTGATACAAGCAGTCCTGCCACAATATTATTGCAATGATTGCACTTATAGGAATAAATAGAGGTGTAGATCGAACAGTGCAATTACTAATTTCACTGAAAATCATTTTCTTTGGTTAAATATTTTGAAGGCTTTGTATCCGGATATTTGAACAACATGCTATACATTTTCAGTCTTTGTAACACATGTGACAAGGATACTTAGTAATGATTTATTTATTTTATCTATTTTTTGTTAAAAAGGTAAGAGCACTAGATAATTGAATGCCTGCTGTGTTTGCAGGTCTGTTAATAAGCTTAGTCATGTGTGGGTGAAAATAATTTCCTAGCACTTTTCATCATATATTCTATCTGTAGTAGATTTTTCTGGAATTAGTTTTTATTTGTTTAGGGGGGCAGTCTGACATTTTCCTACTAATCCATTTTTTGAATGGTAGACAGAATTTTTGTAGGAAGCATGTAGTTCCAAATAAATAGACATTTTGGGGGTACTCATTTACATTCGTTGCACATACAGTATGTCATCCAAGATTTTCCAACAACTACAATGAGGATGGTCAGGCTGAGATGTGATATCTTATTTTCATTGAGGTCTTGCTTTAACCCAAGTTTATATCTGGGATGAATGAATAATGGTCAAGTCACTGGATTATGACATCAGAGTATGTGGATCTGGTGGGGCAAGAACCTTTTATTTCAGAGTCCAGAGCTTTAACTACTATACTACATTGCCTCTGTGAGCATCATGATGTCAAAATTCTGAAAGTTTGGCCCACTGTAGTGGCCCAGCAGCAGCATATTGCACTGCCATGCATCTTGCTAGGGTCCAGGAACAAATGTGATGCACCATGTTGGTGGACAGGCCTAGCCCAGAAAGCTATTTCACAGCACTGCATCTCAGTTGGGGAGGGCTGACAGTGGGTTTCACCACCAGTATGACACCTGTAACTGTGCCAGAGAACTTGCTACTGCTGCAGTGAAACCCTGTTCATTGCTAGGCTGATGTAAGTATCACCCATATATGGAGAGGGGGAAGAAAAATTATGGGAGAAAAACCTGGCTGCAGTCTACTGTACAGTATATATTGTCTGGGTTGCTGGATCTGACTAGTGCGTATCCTCATGTAATGGATATATCCCTGCCTGTGGGCAACCAAATGGGAAATCAAATCTGTATGGGGGAAGATTCTGAACATTTTTAGGTGCCCAAGAGTTCTCATATCAGATGAGGTATTTTGGTTTTAGTATAGAATCCCAGAACACCATTGTAATTGCATGATAGCTCAATGATAATTCCTGCCAACTGCATAGTAAAACATATTTTATTAGTATATATAGCAGTTTTATCCTCCTAGCTCAGTGCCACTGTACATATCATGTTTTTTCTTAATGTGTGAACTCCCATTTCCACCCCTTAGCACTCACAGCTCTAATATTCTCTGTTACTTTCCCTCATGGAGGATTCTTCAGGTAGTCTCTCCTCCCACTCAAAGCCTGACGCAGCATGTGAACAAAGGTGCAGGTGCAAGTGCAGGTCTAGGAGTGCCAAGGCCATTATAAAGGGGGCTACCATCTTTTCTGTTTTTTTCTACCTCATGCTCACACACCACTGGCATCAAATGTGCCTTTGGTGGTCTAACACATCATAATGCTGCTTAACCAGCATGTAACAGGTTCCCTTGACAAACACAAGAAACCACTACATTAATGTGCTATTTATTCATTTAGTTATTTAAAATTGTTGATTCTAGCTCCTGATTCTGTCCTTGGACCTGGAGACCAGCATAACAGCACTAGGTGGTAGGGTGGGAAAAGGTGTCATCTTTTTAAACTCTTGATTTGCCTTCTGCTGTTGGCTGCTGCCCTGTGCTTACCTTCAGTGTTTCTCAAGCCTGGATCACAGCATTCCCCATTTTCAAGGACCACACATTCACTTCTGTCTACTACAGACATTCGACCTCTCTTCAATGGACGCCTCTGAGGTTTGCCACTCTGGCATATGTACAGTAGCCCCTCCCATGTTGAGGGGTGATTAATTATAGGGCAGCATGGAGGAGGGGACAGACAATCATGAGTAGTCTAAATGGGGAGAGATTGTGGGGTATGAAGATGTTATTTACATCTCAAAGATCTTGCTTGAGCATTCACTTCAACAGGTTGCAATCCGTCTGCTCATTCTGCTGTTCATCAAACACTGACTCCTTTTCTCAGAATTTATCTTTTCTCATGGGACATATATACCTGCATTTTGCTCTTACCAGTTTCACCACAGCACCATCAGCAAGATTAACATTATTCTTATTAAGACAGTCTCCCCCCACCCCCATCTACTAAGATCTGTTTATCAAATTCCTGGTCTATAATCAACAATTCAATCAGCATTAAAGATCATTTATTGGACCTCAGCCTTGATCTTCTGTTCCTGATTGGAATATGACTTTCTTGCTTTGACTCCATTATTAATTGCCTGGTTCCCCCTTCTTCGAATCTACTTTTTTCCCCATCATAGTAGTATTGGTGGAAGGCTTACTTTGATTTTGAAACAAAGCCTTCTGGCAAAAAAATGTGGCAGACCAGCTTTCAGCTCCTATGCACACATATGGCCTTGCACTACTTAAAACCTACATTAACCACTTTATCTAATTGCCTTCCATTGTTTTTCAATCACTTTCTGGAGCTGTTGGCTTCCCATTTTTTCCTTTATCTCCTCAATTCTATTTATTAGTGACTTCAATTTCCATCTTGACCCACCCCCATGTTCATATACAAAATGTTCACTGACCTGCTAGACATCGTCAACGTGAATCATCACAGGTGGGTTCATGTACCAAGCATAAAGGTCATTGGATTGACTTAATAATTTATTATGGATCCTTCATTACTGCTATCATGTAGTTCAACAGGGATTGTGTTATGGTGTGGGTTCTACAGATGGACACAGGACTCAGTAATTAAGGTGCAACCCACGTTGGCTTGTGGGATGTTTATTAATCTTCATAAACAAGTTCTTCTTGCACCATCAAAGAATAACATAAAAGTCCAAATGAAAATAACAAAACAAAAAAACAACAAGCAGCTGTGTTGAAGCAAAGTAACACAAGTATAATCCTTACAGTAGGAACTCACTCTCTCTCTCTCTCTCTTCCTTAGTGTTTTGCTCAATATAAACAACCTGTTTTAAGCATTATCTCTTAAAAGTATTCTTTGGTAAAACTTTACCGTTTCAAAGAATGTTCTCCAGGCAATGATTGACAGGATCCTGTTATAAATGTGGGCCACTAGGGGCCACTGATCCCCTAAAGGAACAGTCATACTTCAGCAGGCTTTCTCAAAGAACAGACCTCCTTCTAAGCAAGGGCCCTTTTCCAACTACACAGATCAGAAAAGGAACTTCTTCAGTGAGTCTTATCCTGTTTACTATTGGTTGGGTTTAACTTTAAGAGTGTTGTAAAGTACATTCTATAAGGTATACATTTTATTTTATCTAGAAATACCCAGAGCTGTGTTTAGTAGACAAAACCCAGATATTTAGAAGCTTATAAATGGAAGGAACAAGTCTCAGTGCAGCAGAACTAGAACAAAACAGCATTCTGTACTACAGGGTTAAGCTTGCAGCAGGGAGAGTGCTTACAGCAGGGAAAATGCTTGCACCAGGGAGAGTGCTTAGCACAGAAACCCTGTTCAAACAAAAACAAACTCTCTCTCTCTCTCTCAGTGAGACTCTCAAATGAGAATTCATAACATACAGTCTCCTGTCTATTTTACGGACTGCAAATGAATATTATTCTGTCTTCCTCTTTAGACAGAAACAGTAAATAATGCTGGAATCTAACAAATATTTTATGGGAAATGGAGTCTGTATTTACCCATTACTTCAGGCAGTTAATCTGTTATATCCAAAACTTGATATTTAAGAGTACCCAAGGAAAAAGAAATAAAGCATGAAGAGGGTAACAGAGTTGGGGGGGGGGCTGTGTAAGGAGGTGCCCTGCCTCCATACAGAAAATACAGGGGGGAAGGGGGGAGGAAAGTGGTTGCAACCAGAGAAAGAAATAAAGGATGGGTACTTTTATTTAGTGTCAGGGACTAACCCTGTCACAGCCTGCTTGGACCATCCCCTGCTGTACTTCCAGATAAATGCACCTGCCTCTCCTGAATCTTCCAGCTTCTCAGCTTCTTAGCTTATTAATGGTCATTTGAAACTTTTGACAATGAAGATTTATGTCATCTCTTAATCAGTTCTCTAAAATTGCCATACCATAGTGTGTGCCTTTTCTCCATGGCAGAAAGCTAGAACTCAGTGTTAGCATCTGTTCTTGACCTACTAGTCTTTGTGAAATATATTAATATCTCTTCTGCCCCTGCAAGTCCTTGGTATACGTACCTCTGCTACAGGGCTAAAAATGCACAGGCAGCTGAAATGTCAAGGTCAAAAATATGGAATATCTTTTTCATAGCAATGCCACCATGGCATTACCTCAACTTAGCTAAGGATGTTCTATTTATCTTTACCAGAACAATCATCAACATATCTGCTTTCATCCTCTGAAACATAAAAGGATAGGAAATGAAAGCAGAAAATGACCAAGTGTCCCCATCTAGTCTGCCCACTGTAACTAACTAATTGACTTACATAGGCCTAGTGGCCATCCCTTTTCCTTATTTCTGCCCTCTTTCCCTTAATATGAAAATGTTCCTAGTAAGTAAGCTAGTAAGTAAACATTTATTTGATAGAGAACCACATCCCAGGGGCTCTGAGTGCTGTCTCATCTTACCTTGAAACTATATCACCTTACCTTGAAGTACCTACTGTTTTGGTCATCATCACCTCCTCTGGAACCTGTTTCACTTGTCTAACACTCTTTTGGGGAAAAAATGCTTGTGGACATTCATTTATTAAAATCTGGTAAAAGGCAAAGTCACATTGAGCCAAGGCTCATTCCCAGCTACAACCCAAGAGGGAGATATAGTAATTAAATATACAAAAAATATAGTGAATATACAATTTATGAAAATATACACAATATATAGTAAATATAGTACAGCAAAAGGCAATGGCAGGAATGGGAGCAAAAAAGAAAAACAACCATAATAATACAGTATGTCAGGGTCCCAGCTGTAAAGTCACTTGAAAAGCTAATAAATGGAGCACATTTGAGTAACACATGGTTCACGGGAGAATGAGTATAGCATAGGAGTAGCCAGAAAACCAGTCTAGCCAGGCCAGAGTGGAGCAAGAGTTATTGAAATGGAGTTTAAGCTGGTGTCTGAGGGAGATATATGAAAAGAACTGTCAAATTTGTGTGTGTGTGTGTGGGGGGTGTTCCAGATGGACAAGAGAAGAGAGGAGAAAGATTGCCTAGCATCAGATTTAGAGTGGGGAATAGTGATGATGCCGGACTCCCTAGAACAGAGCAAGTAGGAGGTGAAGAGGACAAGAGATGGGAGAAGGGAAAATCCCTTCCTCCTGAAGCTTCCTTGTGCCTGTTTCACAAAATTCCAGGTATTCTTACTTAGGACAAATCTATCTTTGCAAGACACCCTGTTTACGCTGTGCAGGTATGTGTATGTTTCTGTTATGTACTTCTACTCCCTTCTAGTCTCCAGGGTGAACATGTTGAGGTCTTGCAGCCTCTCCTTGTGCTTCTTTTCCCCTATACTGTAACCTATGAACATATGAACATACAAACATACCAAATTTGCCAGCAGATAAAGGCCTTGAGAACTATCAAGTCTGTTCAAATGTGCAGCTAGCACCCCTTATTCTGCAGCTGCCTCTCCCTTCCACCCTTCCCCTTCATTGACCCTTCCCCTTGTCCTGTTCCATCCCCTTTTGAAGCAGTCCACTGTTCTACTGGATACCACTTCTGTAGGTAACGCATTCCACCCAGCCATCACCCTCTCTGTAAAAAAGTGTCTCCTCATCTCCCTCCTGAACCTTCCTCCCTCCAGTCTCATATCATGGACCCTGGTGTCCCTCTCCTCCCTTACTTTGAACAGCCCCTCTGTACCTGTCTTGTTTATTCCTTTCATGTACTTAAAGGTTTCAGTCATGTCCCCCGTCCCTCCTCTCCTTCAGCGAGTACATGTTCAACTCCCTCAGCCTCCTCTCGTATGATAAGTACCCCAGCCCCTTGATCAATGTTGTTGCCTGTGCTGCACCCCCTCCAGTAACTTAATGTCCCTCTTCAGATACGGGCATCAGTACTGCATGCAGTACTCCAGGTGTGGTCTAACTAATGACCTATACAGTGGCAGAATCACCTCCTCTCTCCTCGAAGATATACCCCTTGAAATACAACCCAGCATTTTGTTGGCCTTTGCAGCTGCCTTCCTACATTGTGCCGAGTTGTTCATTGACCCTGTAATGAGAACTCCCAGATCCTTTTCCTCCTCTGTCTGGGCTAGCTGCATTCCCCCCAGCTGGTAACTCCTCCTTGGGTTCTTTATCCCAAAATGCAGCACCTTGCACTTTTTGGCATTAAACCCCAGTTGCCTGGTGTCTGACCAGGTTTCAAGCTTTGCCAGATCAGTCTGAAACCCCTGCCGCCCCCTAGGTCATCCACCACTGCTCCTACCTTGGTATCATTAGCAAACAGAGTGATCTTGCTCTTGATGTCCAATGATATATCTGCAATGAATATCCCAAACAACACTGGTCCCAACACCAAGCCCTGTGGAACACCGTTCATCACTACCCTTGGGTGTGAGAGCTTCCCACCCTCCACCACCCTCTGCTGCCTTCCCTGAAGCCAGTTCCCTACCCATCTCACCAGCTTTGCACCTACCCCTGTGCCTTCTAATTTACTTCCCAGTCTTCCATGCAGTACAGAGTTGAATGCCTTACTGAAGTCCAGATACAGGGCATCCACTGCAGGGCTCTGCCCAGTTGCCTAGTTACCCAGTCATAGAACTTGACCAGGTTGGTTTGGCAGGATCTGCCACATATGTAGCCATGCTGTCTGCTGTCCTGTAGTCCTTTGGTCTCTAAAAGGGCCACCAGCCTCTCCTTCAGGATAGTCTCCATTAGCTTACCCACGATGGATGTGAGGCTTACTGGTCTGTAGTTTTCCGGTTCATCCTTGGGCCCACTCTTGTGGAGGGGCACCACATGAGCCATCCTCCAGTCCTGAGGTACACACCCTGAATGTAGTGAGGCATTAAACAGGTCTGCCAAAGGTCCTACAAGGACCTCTGCCAGCTCCTTCAGTACCCTGGAGTGGATGCCATCTGGGCCTGGCACCTTGTCCACCCTCAGTACCTTCAAACCCTCCCAAACTCTGCCCTCCATGATTTCCCCATCTGTCACCCCTGGAACCTGGATCATTTTGGTCATCAGTTGCAGTGCTGCTCCACCCTCTTGCAGATATTATGAAGGTGTGGATGCATGACCCTTCTGCAGTACTCCAGATATGGGCACAGTGATGATCTGTATAGTGGAAGGATCACACCAGGGCTACTGTTGCATATTCCCTTCCCTGTGCACCCCAGCATCTTGTTCGTCTTCTTTGCTGACCTGCTGCTCTGAGCTGTGTATTACAGATTTTGTAATATGATTACCCCCAGATCTTTTTATTCTGCTATGTTCTCTCATACTACACCCCATCAGGTATTGTACTCTTGGGCTCTTCTTCCTGATGTGCACTACCATCTTTTTAAAACTTTTTAAAGCTCAGCTGCCAAATCTTGGACCATTTTTCCAGTCTACCCAAGTCTTCTCTTAGTGCCTTACTTCATTCCTCAGTTTCTTCCATTGCATAGATCTGGTTTCATCCACAAAGAGGCATACAGTATATTGCCCTATAGGCCCTCACCACTGGCCTGCTGGCACAGTGGTAGCACTACTGCCTGCGGCACTGACAACCCACGTTTGATAGTGAGCATGGTGTGTCAGAGGATCAGCTTGCAGGAGGTTGGATGAGAGTCCCGTGGACAGCTCTCCTCCTTCGAGAGGGAGGGTTGTGGTTTCCTGACAAACTAGTGACATCCAGTGGAGACTGAATGTCCAGCAGCTGGAACAGTGTGGTATCATGTGGAGACATTGGTGGATGTCTGTGGGACAGGTGTGGGAGTGTGCCCGTCCTGCACTGATGTCATTGCACATCCATGTCTACTAGGGAAAACAAGCAGAAAACCCTTGGTCACTGAGCACTGTGAAGCACCTGGACCACCTCCCAGATAATGACCCAGGCATAAGCCTCAGTTATGGCCCCTGGTGGATTTCTGTCTCTCCCTGTGGGATCCCAGGCATAGGGGGCAAGCTACCTGGCTCCCAGTCCAGGCAGCTTGGGTGGGATGCCGGGAGGCCAAGTCCAGGCACTGATGAGGGAGGTACATCATCTAGGAGATAAAGAAAGTCTATAGGCCTACATCTACAGTATGTCACATATGAATATGTTAAAGAGGACAGGACCCAGGACTGAGCCCTGTAGTGGCCCACTTGTAAAATCCAACAATTCTTCATTTTTCACTACCCTCTGTGTAGTGCTGGGTGGCAACTACATATGCCAAATTCATGAACATTTGACAAAATGTTGTTAATTTTGTGAACCTTTCTGAAATTATAACTTTGGCAAATTCCAAATCCTTATTTTCACTCCATTCCATCACATTTTCTGACTGAACTGTAGAATGATACACATAAACTGTGGAATGACAGTACTGCAGAATTCTATTCTGCAGTTTAATACATCAGTCCACAATACATGCAAACATTCTGCAGAATGTTATAAAAATTGCCAAAATGCATTCAAAAATTTCACAGATGACAGGGAAATTTTATTTTTGCATAACATTATCTCTGTGTCCTTCCCCCCAGTGAACATTGCACCCATGATGATATCCATTCTTCCACCCCCAGGTCCCTTAGTTTTTGACCAGTCTCCAGTGTGGTATTGAGTCAAAAGCCTTACTGAAGTACAGTATGTCGACTGTCTGTTCTTTCTCTGCTGCCATAGTCACCCAGTCTAAAGGTTTGTCTTGCATGTTCTTATCTTTGAGAACTCATGCTGCCTATCATCCTATAACCCATTTACATCAAGAAAGCCTACAAGTCTTTCCCTCAGTATGGCCTTAAGTACCTTTGCCACCATAGACAACAGGCTGACTGGTCTATATTTACTTTGCTCATGTGTTCTCCCACTTTTATGCATAAGAACCATATCAGCAGTCCTCCAATCCCTAGGGACCACTCTTGTGACCAGAGATGAGCTGAAAATATCTGTAAGTGAAGCTACTAGTGCCTCTGCTGCTTCCTTGAGTATCCTAAAATACAACCCATATGGACACATTCGTTTATAATCCCTCAACCCCTTTAGCCTTTCCAAACTTACTCCTTGTGTCATACACCTATGACTGATATAGTTCTCCTCTTCTCCCCCTTTTACCCTTACCCTGTACTCTGGGAGTGGCCCACCTCTTCCTTGAGAAATTCTGAATACAAATATTGACTCAGTGTCTTAGACTTGAGTGTGTCCCCCTTCTTCCACCTATCTCCCTTTGCAGATGCACAATGCCCTTCTAGACCTCACATCCATCCCAGATGTATTAGAAGAGCGAATTGTCCCTCAGCTTCATCCCTTTGACCCTTTTGTTATTTCCAGTCTTCATCTTGGCCTTAGCGTTTTTGACCTTTCTACTCATCTCCTGGCTGACCTTAAATATACTTTCCTGTCTTCTTCCCTTTGGCTGCATTTGTATAGTATTTCTTAATTGTCTTTTTCTTCATTCTCACTTCCTTCTTCATAGCTGATGTGAACCACAGTGCTCCTCTTGCCCACTTCCCCTTGCTTATCCTTCCAGTACTGCTGGCTGCATCCTCTATGGCAGCTAATTTAAACATATCCTACTTCCCCTCTACTCCTGTCTCTGTTATCCTCCTTATTTTTACACAAGCAGCTAATGCATTCTATTGTATGTCTGCTTTCCTGAAGTACCACTCATTCACTGTGCATCTTCCCTTGCCTGCTTCCAGTTCAACCTCCATCCATACCATGTTGTGATCACTTGACCCCTATGGTTCCTTGTACTCGCCATGACCTGCACCTTCCAGTCAACATTCATCATGTTGAAGACCCCTATTGCTAACACTTCCCTGACCCAGCAGTCCTACTGAGAACCTCCACTTTTTCCTTGTCTGCTTACTGGTTTGGGTTGGGTGGTCTGTAAACCATCACAACTCAGATGTGTTTCCCCCACCTTTTGGCTACCTGTACATATGGTGTCTCTAATCTGCATGATACCCCCAGATTATTTATCTTGATGGCCTTGATGCCTACTTTCACATAAAGTGCTATCCCCACATTGCCCCATCTTTCCTAAGCATTGTATACACTGGTACGATCATGTCCCAGTCATGGTTCTGAGTTGTCCATGTCTCTGTGACAGTTTTCTGGTCCAGATTTGGTTCTGTAACCAGTGCATGTTGTTCTGATATTTTGTTTATCAGACTTCTTGCATTGTAGTAGTGGTATTACAGTAGTAGTAGTCTATTTGTACCACACCCATTCCCAGGGACTTCAGGTTCATAACAAAATATACATATCATAGCACATCATTTTTAATTCAGATTACAAAATAATGAATATCCAAAATGTCATAAATAGCTAATATAATAAATAGTATTAAATGGAATTTGCAGGTTAGTATACCAATTTGGAAAACAGTAAAATCCAGAGAGAACAAATGATGTTTCAGCCCCATCTTAAGATTTTCCACAAAGGGGACCTCACTCAGGCCCCGTGACAGTGGATTCCATAAGGTATACTTCTGTTTTCTGGAGGCTGAGTTGCCTGACAAGCAGTACCCTGATCAGCCTTGCCCGATGGACATGGTAACTCAACTCTACTATACCTGACGCTATTACTCCCGACGGGGGTAAGGTAGCAGATGTGACAGAATGCTACATTACCCCATCTGATGCTCAGGAATGGATGGCTGGATGGGGTTGCTGGCTGAGCTGCCCCAGTGGTGTGAAGGGGAATACCAATGGTGGCTCAGTCGGTATGATGTGAGTGAGCCGGGTTCTGGTCAGGGTCACGTCCTTTTACACTCTACACCCCCATAACACTTTGTCATCTTACTCTGGGGTACAATCCCCCTCAGAGTTTGATATTTTAGTTAATGGGGTGTAGTATATCAATGCAGTGTTAAAATAAGCCAAATCGTGATTTTTACACTCTAGTTTCCATAACATGCATAAAATCTGTTTCTTGGGCATAAGAGTGATTTGGGATGGTCCATGTCAGAACATATGATTCAGTATGCTGAGTAACGGCATAATGAGTTTAGGGATATCATAGTATATCCTTCCATAAACTGGGCACAGGAACAGGTACAGTGAATGACCTAGTACTTTCAAATGGGACCTAATGACCGTGAGGAGATCCTCTTTTGAGAAATGGAGAGGGGGTCAGGAGCATATGGATGCAGGAGCCCTTTCAGGTAGCCCTAGCCCAAATCCTTTAAGACTTTGTATGCTGAAAAACGTGTCTTAAATGAAACGTACCACCTCCTGGCAGCTAGTGCAATGTTTGCAAAACTGGAGTGATATGTTTGAAGTGAGACACTCTGGCAAACAATTCAGCCATGGCATTCTGAACCAGCTGCAAGCAGAACATCAGTTCTCCAGATAACCTAAGGTACAGGGCATTGTAATAGTTCAGTCTAGATGTGACATGGGCATGTATCAGTATCTTTAGGTTCTCATATCTTAGACAGTGCTTACTTGGAGTGATATTCCTTAGGTGAAAACATCCACCATGGACCACAGCTGACACCTGATATTCTAATGTCAGCTTATGATCCATAATGACACCTGGATTTTTCACTAATAACTGGTTGTGAGAAAGGTAGCAGTGAGACATAATCCAGGCATCATCAGTCTCAAATGTGTCATACTTCAGAAACCGACATTCACTAGTAGCACTTTCATCTTGTCTGGATTCAGCTTAAGCCAACTGTAGGCCATACAGTCACTGATATCAGAAAATCATCTGTTCAACACCTTAACAGCATTCCTCTCCCAATAGGCAAAATACAGATATAGCTGAGCTGAGACACAGAGTGGGGAGTGGTTTCAATGTGGCAGGGTGGAGTAGGTCTTATGGTCTGTGTGATGGGAGGAGGGCTATTGGGATATGACACAGTGGGTGAAGGCCACACAGTTGTTTAAAAAAAGGTTTTTATAAGGCAGTACCACTTTGCATAGTTCTTTGTAGTAAAGCGCTTCTTCACTATGTGAAAACTATGCATCATAGCACTTTGCCAGCAACTCCGCTGGTGTAGTGCCATTATACATAGTTTTTCTGTAGCAAACTAGACACTTTGCTATATGAAGAACTACATTAAGTGGCACATCACACATCCCAAAATCAGGAAACTGAATAGGTATCCTGAAGAGAGTTTTTAACATAGCACATCCCTAATGGAATGGTGTAATTGATGTCATAGAATGTCTTAGAAATAAAAAAAAATAGATAACAGTAGCTGATGAGGAGAAAGGAACACAATCTAGATTTAAAGGCACTGCAAATCTAGTTAACTAACTTATCAAAAATTGTTCTTGGCATATCAGAATACATGACTGACATGGGAAAAAAGTGAAGATATTTAACAGTGTAAAAATGATTTCCAATCGAGGTCACGTGACGCGCATGGAGTAGAAGCAGCAGCTTTCAGGGTCTCCCTCTTCTGCGCGATTGAATCTGCAGTACTGCACTGTTGTACGAGGCTAATAGCCATCAGGACACCATCCTTAAAAGGCAGAGACTGTTTTTTGGTGAAAATTGGAACAAGCCCGTTTCGGCAGAATGCAGGAAGTGGAAACGGAGCTTGAAGCTAAGCGACGTGACGGGCTCGTCGCCATTACCCAGAGGAAGAAATTATGCCGTCTAAAATCTGGTGATCTGGCAACAATTAAGGATACGTTGTTTAAGTTAATTGACGAAGTATCTGAAATAAAAGCCAGCCCAGACTCAACTTCGTGGCGTGGGGTGACAGATGCAGGCGAATTTCCTCCATCGAGAGAGCCATGGACAAATCAGGGCCTACCATAACTGATTGTAAAAGGAGCATCAATAAGCTTGAAGAGCACCTCGATGATTTAGAGGACCGTAACAGACGAAATACCTTGGTGTTATTGGGTCTCCCAGAAGGGGAAGAAGGACCGAACACTATTTTGTTTCTACAGAAGCTCCTAAAAAAATCGGCGGGGCCCTCACCAAATGGGCCAGAATATATTATAGAGAGGGGTCACCGGGCCCTTAGAGCCAAACCCCCCTCCTCAGAACCATCGAGGCCAATAATTTTTAAACTGCTTAATTATCTTGACCGTGAGCATATTTTAAGAGAGGTCAAGAAGCTAGCAGCTTTCCAGTGGGAGGGCAAGAAACTGAGATTAGTGCCTGATTTAACATGGAAAATGAGACAGGCTCGGGCGAGCTACAGACCGATCACCTCAAAGCTGTGGGCCGCGGGGATCTGATATCGTTTATTATATCCTGCAAAGTTAGAAGTCACAGTTAAAGAGGGTCCCAAGAGGTTCAACTCAGCTGAGGAGGCGCTGACATCTCTGAAATCTCTGCTACCCGACCTGTTTGCCAAGGGGTGAAGCCTCAAGTTTAGCCACCTACCAAGTCTTCAGGGCGGTAGCGTCCTGGACTCTTTTATTTGGTGTTAACAATCTTAATTTACTTTCTTATGGTGGTACTTAACAAGTGGTAAACTTCCTAGTGTGTTATTAGCTTAGTCCTGGTAGGACCGGGAGGGACATAGTGTATTTTCGGTGTGAGCTATATTCAGTCCCTAGACATGTTGTCGGGGAACAGAAAAAGAAGCTCTGTTACATGTTATCCACATACCTGGGTAGGCAATCGGGGATTTATCTATAAGAAGGGGCGTGGGCTTATACTTATAGCTAATGGCTAGTAATATATTCACTAATGAAGATATATGGCCTGAACTGTATGTACTTGATATATTAAGACGGTGCTGGATCCTATTCACTACGCCTATTTGGTTGGGGATTCTAAATTTAAAAATGTTTCTTAATTGAAGGAACTCCATATATAGGAGATTTTAAAAGATTTCTATGTTATACTATCATATGGAAGCTAAAGGGCATATCATTAGGCATGATTTTATGGCATGATTAAACTGTTCCATTTCTGGTTTTATGCTGACATCTTCAGTTGTGGGCAGGTTGGCCCGAGTTTAATTTTTTCAAGTATTGCCTGAGTCTTGCACCTGGGCCAGGTGAACAGGGCGTTATGCAGGAATCCCTTTATTTTTTTTTACACTCAAGGAACTGAGGTATTTACAGGGATGGCCTGTAACCTACCCTTTAATTTGGTTAAAATTATGCTCCTTGGCTTCCACTAAGTTGGGTCTTATTCTCCTACTTATTTTCTAAATATGTGTTCGTTGTAAATGGTCTTTATTAGCCTAGGTTTGGGACTAGATTTAGCAGGTTCATGTATCAATGATTAAGACTGTCTTTTAAAGGGGATGTACCCATCTCTATATACTTCCACGATCCAGTGGAAGAAAGTTGGCTTAGACCAGGAGGGATGGCCTTAAGTTGATTATTGGTGTAGTTTTCTTTTGTTGGGAGGAGACAATTTGGGGTAATGTAGATTTTTTGTTAGGGGGTTAGTATGGGGGCAGCTATCCAATATTTTTATATGATTCTGGCAGTGAAATGGCTAATGGGTTGAATATTGTTTCTTGGAACATTAATGGAGGAAAGGACAATCGTAAAAATTTGTTATTTTAAATCATAGCCCATTTAAAACCAGCGATAGTGTTTTTGCAAGAAACCCACGTCCTTCCTGATCGATTAGCCCACTTCAAGAAGAAATGGGTGAGCCAGGTTTTTGGTGCAGGGTTTTCATCGAGTAGTCGAGGGGTTGCCATCCTAATTACTCATGGGATTCCATTTATTCAATCAGAAATAATCCCCGACCCACAGGGTAGATATATATTTGTCTCAGGCAGTATAAGTGGGTTCAATTTAGTGTTAGGATCAGTGTATGGACCTAATTTGGATTCACCATCCTTTTTTATTCAGTTGGGACTGGTTTTGGCGTCCTTTAAAAATGTGCCAATAATTTTGGGTGGTGACTGGAACTTAGTCCAGTCTAATCGGTTGGACCGTTCTCGGCATAAAGGATCACTTCCTTCCCCAGCACAGAATGCTCTGAGAGAGTTTATCTCATCATCAGGTTTAGTTGACCCTTGGCGTATCTTTAACCCCAATGCTCGTGAATATACCTTTTTTTCTGCGGTACATAAATCATACTCGAGGACTGACTATTTCTTGGTCAGTCAATATAGTTTACCCTGGGTAGTGGAGGCCACAACTTGCCCGTGTAATCTCTGACCATTCTCCTATAAAAATTGTGTGTTCTTTGCCCTCAGAGCCCTCCAGGTCATATTCATGGTCTTTAAATAATAACATTCTAAAGAAACCAAGGCCTTAACTGGATTTAGATCCTTTTGGAAAACTCAATTGACAGTAATTGGTGTTCTATTATAGCTGTGGATCAAACCTGGGCGTATAAATCTGTGTGGAGAGGGAGTTGATACGAATGGCTACGGTGCATAAAGCAAAACCAGGCAGCTCTTAGATAATTGTTTAGGGAGATTAAGGAATTAGAAGATATATATGAAAATCGGAGAGCGGAGGAGCAGGAGCAAAAACTAACAACCTTAAGAGCATGGTATGCAGATAAGCTGAGGGAGAGAGTTATTAACTCAGCTTCCAGAGTTAAGGCCTTATATCTAGGGCAGGGTAGCAAGGCTGGGAAGTTGCTGGCCTGGCAGTTAAAGCAAAAATCTTTGGCCAAGTGGGTGACTGCCCTGAAGCATCCAGAATTGGGACAGTTGGTCACAGATCCAGGGAAGATATTAGAAATCTTTGTAGAATTCTACCGAAAACTTTATTCAAGCCAACAGTCCCCCTCCCAGGTCACGGATAAGATTCAGAAATTCTTAGACAGCATCCCCTACCCCGACTATCAGAGGATGTTGGTCAACACTTAGTAGCTCCTATCTCTGAGGATGAAATAGGGAAAGCTATTGACTCTTTTCACCCGGATAAAGCGCCAGGCCCGGATGGGTTTACGGCCTTTTTTTTTCAGCTGTTTAAAAATAATCTTGTGCCCCTACTGCATAAGCTCTTTTCCTTTTGGTGTGATCAAGGGATTAAGGACAAAACGCCGTTTGAGGCCAAGATTATTTTACTACCGAAACCTGATAAGTCCCCAGATTTAGTGGGTAATTTTAGACCGATTTCCTTATTAAATCTAGATGTAAAGATTATTGCTAAAATACTGGCTAGCAGATTAAAAAGAGTCTGGTGTGATCTATTGAGTCCGGAACAGGCTGGCTTTGTTGAGGGCCATTCCTCGGCCGATCATTTTAGAAAGCTGTTTTACTTAATTTCTGCGTCTGCGGACCCTGGTATGGAGGCATCCCTGGTTTCATTAGACGCAGAAAAAGCTTTCGACCGGGTTGAGTGGACCTTCATGTTTACTACCCTGGCGAAACTTGGTTTTCCTGCCAGATTTATTCATATGATTCGAATACTGTATTTATGTCCCTCAGCAAGGATTCAATGCAATAACTTAATTTCAGATGCTTTTCCCCTATTAAGAGGTACACGACAAGGCTGACCTTTATCACCCTATCTATTTAACTTGTATATTGAACCACTAATTAGATCTATCAAAGTAAACAATGAAGTACAAGGGCTCAAGATAGGTGACTCTGAGTTCAAACTGTCAGCATTCGCTGATGATTTACTGTTACATATTTCTAATACTACTTCTTCCCTCTCTAAAGTACTCGAACTAATTACCAACTTTAGTGCGCTCTCTGGATACAGTTTAAATAAAGGTAAAACATCAGTAAACTCACTTTCTCCATTTCTTCAGAAGGGATGGTGCCTTTCTTTGGGACTCCACTGGCAGACGCAATCATTAACCTATTTGGGCATACAAATAACTAAGAATTTAGAGGCCCTGGCCAACTTAAACCTTAGACCTTTATTTAAATCAATAAAAGAGGACTTGGAAAGATGGTCAAAGCTTCCGTTGACCTTTTCGGGCAGAGCCAATACGCTTAAAATGGTGGTCATGCCCAAACTTTTTTACCCACTATCGAATTTAAACGTTTATCTTCCAAAGTCCTTTTTTAAGCCTCTCTACAAGCATTGATCAGAATTTTTGTGGAATGGTAGACCCTCTAGAAGGTCTTATTATAAACTTGCCCGGCAGTGTAAACTAGGAGGCCTTCAATTACCGGACTTTTATATATACTACTTAGCGATTCACATAGCAAGACTGGCCGTGTGGGCCTGCGAGGAGGAAGTTTCTCTTCCTGGGCTCCTTTTGGACCGGCTATTTATTAAAAGCTTTAAACTTGACCTAGAGTCCCTGTTATATATTCCATGGGCTAAGGTTCTGAAGATGGTTAGATGTACCCCGCTGGGTTGGGATATAAAAGCTCTGCATCAATATTATGCAAAGTTCAAAATCTCGCAATCATATGATTTATCCCAACCCTTATTAAAGAATCCGAACTTTTTAATCGGGAGCCAGCCGATACCCAGTTTTGTAGTAACAACTGCTGTTAAACCACGAGTTAACGATCTTTATTCAGGTAATTCTTTACTTCCATTTCAGGTATTGGTGGAAAAATTTAGAGTGAGAGACCAGTCCTTTCTGAAACTAACCCAAATACTAAGCAGTGTCAAATCTCTTTTCTATAAAGGTCCTGGTTCGGAGAACCTGAGAACTATGTTTAGTAAGCTGAATGAGCTTATACTGTCAGGCAAAGCAATCGCTAAGATCTATAAATATATTATTGCTAGAAGAGATTCTAATGTGTCCCCGATTCCAGCATACTGGGAATTAAACTTATCTTTGGGATGGTCACCAGAGACGTGGGAGAAGGTTTGGGTCGACACCTATAAATATATTAAACAGGATGGGTTGAGACATTCAATTTAGGTTATTACATAATTTATATTTTTCTCCAGCCAAACTCTCTAGACTAAACCGTCGATTTTCTGCAGTATGCATAGATTGTAATGACCCCCTTGCATCCAGTTACCATAAGTTTTGGACTTGCCCTAAAATTTTGGGATTATGGCAATTGGTGAAGCAAGGGATAAACCAATATTACGACCTTGCCATTTTTTTTAACCCCGAGGTTTGCATATTTGGATGTTTGGTAACGTACCTGGCAAGTCATCAAAATACCGAATGGCATTGGTGGCATCTGTTACCAAGTTAATAATTTTACGCCATTGGAGAGACGACTGGACCCCATCATTTAGGGAATGGTGGGACGAATTTTTGAATGCATTAAATGCAGAAAGATCGTTTTTTTCACTCTTTAATGCCTCACTGAAATTTCAACAATGTTGGGGTAGTCTGAGTCAAAGTCTTAGGACGTACGGTTATTAAAGTTGGGTATTTCTTTTGACTTCCCTTTAGTGGTGTAGATCCTTGTTTGTATTTGTTCCGTGCATTGTCCTTTTCTCCTTTGTTTAATATGTACTAGACCAGCTGTTTTCCCTTTTGTATGCTTATGTGCTGTCCTATGATATAACACTATTTATTGTTGTTAAGTACTGGGATAGCTGCCAGGGGGGAGGTTATTTTATCCCTTTTGGGGGGATTTGGTTTTCTCTCTCTTTTTTTATGATTCTCCTGAATTATTAATTTCATGGTTTGGGAATTGTGTCTCCCCTTTTGAGTTATTTAATAATTTTGGTATGTAATTTGTGTTGGAAATTGTCCAATAAAGTACAGTTATTTGCAAAAAAAATGATTTCCAATCACTTTAAATACTTCTCGGGTATTATAAAAGGTTATGGAGGAAACAGGGAGGAATCTAACAACTACAAGCCAGTAAGCCTGGCTTCAGCGGTGGGTAAACTAATGGAAAGTATACTAATGGAAAGACTGGTTGATTACCTAGAAACTAATGGGCTGCAGGACCACAGGCATCAGGGTTCATGGTGGAAAAATTGTGCCAAATGAATCTATTTCTTTGACTGGGTGACCAGAAAAATTAACCAGGGAGGGTAGTTAACATAGTCCATCTAGACATCAGCAAAGAAGTTGACACCATGCTGCACAGAAGGCTGATTAGCAGGCCCATGTACAGGGGACCCACCAAGAAAGTGGATACATTGGCACTTGTGAAATCAGTAGAAAAGGGCCCAGAGTGACACACTCAAATCAGTATTTCACTTCAATCTGGTACACTTTTTCTGTACTTCCTTTACCTACATTGCCATAAAACCCCAGTTTAATTAGAAAAAAGACTGCAAATGCCAAAGTTTATCAGAATTTAGAAGGTCATTGGGTACCCAGCAGAGAGGAAACCACCTAGAACAAACATAAGGACAACATAACTCTGGTATTGTTTGCATCAATCTTACCTGTACCAGCTTTTTGTATCTATGTCTTAAGTTACTGTTATACTATGTTATACTGTTATACTGTGTATTTTCGTTTGTCTTACTGTGACAAGGTACCTTTGTAAATGAGTCTATGGCTCAAAGGTTTTCCAAACTGCTGTCTAAATAAATAAATAAATAAATAAATTTCCAGGCACTCTGGAGGGCCAATCCAACCCTGCTGATTAAGAATCTGACCAATTTAGGGGTGGGGAGCCAACATGGTGAAGTGAATTTGCAACTGGCTACTGAACAGGAAGCAGGAAATAGTGATTAACAGCACACACTCTAAGGATGGAGTGTGTGACAAGTGGGGTACATCAGGGTTCAGTGCTGGGACAAGTCCTGTTCAATATCTTCATAGGAAACACTGCAGAGGAACTGGAGGGGGAAGTCTGTCTTTTTGCAGATGACACCAAGATCTGCAATAGGATGAACACCCAAAAGAGAATGGAAACAAAGTGCAGGGATCTAGGGAAACTAAAGGAGTGGTTAAAGGACTGGCAAATGGGGTTCAATGTCCCAAAGTGGAAAATCATGCACTTAGGCCACAGGAAACCCAATGATGAGTATAGCATGAGAATGTATTGGCAGTCACTAGGCAGGAATGGGACTTTCAGGTTTTTATTTCAGAAGACCTGAAGGCCGCAGTGCAATGTGACAAGGCATGGGCAGGGCTAGTGGGATGTTGGAGTGCATAATAGGAGGCATCTCCAGCAGGAGCTGGGAGGTGGTGCTGTACTGTTATCTGGTATTGTCCACCTGGAAAAACTGTGTACAGTTCTGGAGACTGCACCTCAGGATAGACATAGACAGTGTGGGGACAGTCCAGGGAAGGGCAGCCAAGATAGTGCAGGAGTTGCAAGGGAAGCTCTATCAGAAGAAACTGAGGGATCTCAATATGTACACTCTGGAGTACAGGAGAGTGAGGGGTGACATGAGCAAGACCTTCAAGTACCTCATGGGGTGAATAGAGTGCAGGGATGGAAACTCTTTCATAACAAAAAAAGCTCCAGGACTATGCAATGAAGCTGGATAAGGGAAATTTCAGATAGGATGTGAGAAAAGACTTCTTCAAAAAAACGGTGGTAGAAGCATGGAACAAACTGTCACCCAAAACTGTGGAGGCTAGAATGGTGGAAGATTTCAAACATGCATTGGATAAGCACAGGGACATATTATTGCTGAAACAGGGAGGGGGATGTTCCCAGGAGACCACTTAGTGTATGTATTGGTGTAATGGGCAGGGAGCCCTTGGGCAGACTGGGAGGACCTAGCATGCCCTTTCTCCTGGCAAATTATATGCTTCTATGTAGAGGGAAAATGACAGTGACTACAATGTCTCAATTTAAAAAGGCGGACAAGATTGATAATTAAATCTTGCCTGCCATTATACAAATACATAGTGTTTTTATTCATCTCTGAAATATTACCCAGATTAAATCATTTCTAGTACCCAGTAACTGGGTGACAGTTGTACAGTATATGCCTTTGTTACATCTAGGCTGGATTATTGTAATGCTCTTTACCTAATGTTATATGGGAGTTTGATCCACCACCTGCAGTTGGTATAGAATGCTGCAGCCCGTTTGATCGCTGGGACTTCCTGTAGACATCATATCACTCTGGTGCTGTGCAAACTGCACTGGCTGCCTGTTTGGTGGTGTGTCAGCTTCAATGCATAATTGCTGGTATACAAGGCCCTACATGGTGTGGGTCCTGGTTATCAAAAGGTCTCCTGACCCCACTTACCTTTGTCTGCACTCTCTGTGCCACTGATGGTGACCTACTGTTGGTCCCACAGTGTAGGCTGAAGCTTTCTGGGGACAGATGGTTTAAGGTGGCAGTGCCAATCTTGTGGAATGCTCTGTCTGCCCATATTAGATCTGCCAGCATGGTGCGAGACTTAAAAGGGGCATTGAAATACTGTCTTTTTAATCTTACCTATTGTCTGACCTAATTTATAAACCAGCAAGATACCCGTTGTGTAATATTTGTTGGGAAGATGTTTTATTTATTCAGCACAGGGATTTATTTAAGTTACTTGCTGTGATTTGTGCTTTGCATTATAGGATTCCCTGAGCCTCAGGGAAAGTGTTCCATGAAAAAAAAAATTGTCTGGCTCTTTCTTTGCCTTACCATTGTAGTGACTCAGTGTGTGAATTAAAATGTGTATTGTGTAGGAAAAGCACTTTGAGCCCCCCCCCCTTCTTCTCCACACCTGCCCAACCTTATCCACACTGAAATTACAACTAAAATTATTTACAGGCAGAAAAAAATCTGAAGTCCATAATTTGCCTTCACTGTAGCAGACTGAAAATTAAACTGCATCGGAAGAAAGTTCCATATATAGTAGCTTTGATTTTTCTGTTTTTTGTAAACTCTTCTAAACTGGACTCATTAATCTTATTTCATTGTTCCAACAGCTTGAATTTCTTTGCCAAGCTCCTTATGGGTCCCTCCATTACTCTTTAGCCAGTGGCATACCAGTACATAGGTTAAAGTCTTTACAGTAATGCTTGCTTATTTGCAACAGATCAAAAAGGAAGCTTCAAATCAGTATTCCTATGATTCTTTTTAACATGCACTCCATCCATTTCCAGCTCCTCTGTCATTAGCTTCACTATGGATCAGATTGCATACTGTCCTCATGTCAGCCATAGAAACATAGAATTTGACGGCAGATAAGGACCGCTTGGCCCACCTAGTCTGCCCATTTTCCTACCTAACAGATAAGCTGCAAATCCTAGTGAACCAACAGCTTACTTCCTCCTACCCCCCACTAGGACTGCCTTATGCCTGTCCCATGCATTCTTGAAGTCCCCCACTGTTCTTGACTCCACAACCTCCTCAGGGAGGCTGTTCCATGCATCCACAACCCTCTCAGTGAAAAAATCATACTCACATTACCTCTGAGCCGTCCCCCTCTATCTTTAAATTGTGCCCCCTTGTTCTTGCACATCTCTTTTGAGAGATGCTACCCTCTTAGACTTTGTTAATTTCCTTGAGTACTTGAAAGTTTCTGTTATGTCCCTCTCTCCCTCCTTTCCTCTAGGGTATACATATTAAGCTCCTTTAGTCTTTCTTCATATGTCTTCTGGTGCAGACCCTGCACCATTTTGGTTGCCCTCCTCTGTACAGCTTCCACTCTGTCTATGTCTTTGCGGAGATGGGGTCTCCAGAACTGCACACAGTACTCCAGATGGGGTCTCACCAACTGTCTGTACAGAGGGATAACAACTTCCTGTTTTCTACTATTGATGCCTCTTCCTATGCATCCCAGTATCCCCCCTGCCTTCCTTACTGCCTTCTCACATTGCTTGCCCACCTTTGGGTCATCGGATATAATTACCCCCAGGTCCCTTTCTATTTTTACTGTTGTCAGTATCTCACCCCCCATTGTGTACACTTCCCCTGGGTTTTTGTTTCCCATGTGCATTACCTTGCACTTCTTTGCATTGAATCTGAGCTGCCATACATTTGACCATTCCTCCAACCTTGCCAAGTCCCTTCTCATCCTTTCCACTCCATCTTGTGTATCAACCCTGTTGCAGATCTTTGTGTCATCTGCAAAGAGACATACTTTTCCTTCCAGTTCCTCTGCAATATCACTTATAAAGACATTAAAAGGACCGGTCCAGTACTGAACCCTGCGGTGCCCACTAGTAACCCTCCTTTCTTCACTGTATTCCATTTACTACTACCCTTTGCGTCCTGTTGTCTAGCCAATTTTATCCAGGCTACCACCTTGGGACCCTAAGGCTGGCTATCTTGTGAATTAATCTTGTGTGGGACTGTATCAAATGCCTTGTTAAAATCTAGGTAGGCCATGTCCACAGCCCCTCCCTGGTCTACTACTTTGGTCACCCAGTTAAAGAAATCTACTAGATTCATCTGAAACGACCTTCCCATCATGAATCCATGCTGCCTTGGGTCCTGTGCCCCACTGGCCTCTAGGTACTCAACAATTCTTTCATTCAGAAATGATTCCATCATTTTCCCTACCACTGAGGTCAAACTAACTGGTCATAAGTTTCCTGCCTCTGTCCTGCTCCCACTTTTGTGAAGAGGAATCACATCTGCCCTCCTCCAGTCCTCGAGTACCACCCCATCCTGCCATGATTTGTTAAAGAGAGTAGTCAATGGTGTCACTAGTTCTACCCTTAGTTCTTTTAGAATTCTTGGGTGAATCCCATCAGGCTCCATTGCTTTGTCCACCTTCAATTTTATCAGTTCTTTCAGAACCCTTTCTTCTGTAAATGGACTGGTATCGACCCCCATCTTCAGGGTGTTTCTCTTGTTTGGTTTAGGTAACTCCCCCTCCTCTTCCTTTGTGAATACTGAGCAGAAATATTCGTTCAGTATCCCTGCTTTTTCACTGTCACCCTCTACCCACATTCCCTCCCCTTTATTAAGCTTCAGTATCCCTCCTTTGGTCTTTCTTCGCTCCCTAATGTACCTATAAAAGGTCTTATCCCCCTTCTTAACAGAATTGGCTATCCTTTCCTCAGTTTGGGCCTTTGCTCTTCTGACTGCCTTCCCAGCCTCTTTCTGATTTAATTGATAAAGTTCTCTGTCCTGCTCATTCTGTGTTTCCTTATATTTCCTGAATGCTGTCCTTTTCTCCTTAACCTTCCCTGCCACCTCTTTTGAGAACCATAGCAGTTTTTTCCTTCGTTGTGTTTTATTGATTTGCTTTATACAAAGGCTTGTTGCCTCTGTGATGGCTGTTTTGAACACTCACCATTGTTCCTCCACCCCTCCTTCTTGCCTGTTTGCTAGTGCTTTTCTGAGGCACTCTCTCATTTTCCCAAAGTCGGCCCTCCTAAAGTCCAGTACTCTTGCTTTTGTATGGCTTGATTGTATGGCTGTGTTTATTGTGAACCACACTGTTTGGTGGTCGCTTGTTCCCAGATGGCTACCCACTTCTAAATCTGAGATTCTTTCTCCATCCCCATTTGAGAGTACCAGGTCTAAGATTGCTCCCTCCCGAGTGGGTTTCAATACTAGCTGTCTGAGGCATGCCCCCTGTAGGGCATCAAGAATGACCTTGCTCTTGGATGTGCCTGCAGCAGAGGTGCTCCAGTTAACATCTGGCATATTCAGGTCCCCCATCAACAATATCTCCCCTTTTTCTGCCATTCTAAGAAAGCCTTTAATCATTTCCTTGTCCATTCCCTCCCCCTGAGATGGGGATCTGTATACAACCCCCATACTGATTGTGGTGCCATTTCCTGTCTCCAGGGTGACCCAAAGTGCCTCATCTGCTCCCTGTTTACTCTTTAGTTCTGTTGCTTTGATCCCTTCCTTTACTTAGAGAGCTACCCCTCCTCCTCTTTTACCCTCCCTGTCCCTCCTGTAGATTGTGTATCCTGGTATGTTGACATCCCAGTCATGGTTCTCTGTGTACCATGTTTCTGTGACTGTCACAATATCCAGGCAGCCCTCTTCCATCAAGTTCAGGGAGCTTGTTACACAGACTATGGGCATTGATACTCATCACCCTCCACTTTTTGATAGCCTTACCCCTTTTAGCCCCATTTCTGTCCTTACTGCCTTTGCCTTTTTTTACATTTAAATCTGTTCTGCTCCCTAATGACTTCTGTACCTTGGTGTTTACCTCACTAATTACCATGTTTTGTGGGGGGAGGCTCGGATTTCTCTGCTCCTTTCAGTACCTCCCCTTGGCTGGTTTAAATGCTTGCCAATGAACATTTAAACCTCTCACCTAGGATCCTGGTTCTCCCCAGACAGATGCAGACCATCGCACCAGTATAGGTCTGCATCCCTCCAGGTGGCTCCCCAGTCCCCAATGAAGCCAAAACCCTGAGCTCCACATCAGTTTTTCAACCACTCATTGAATTCCCTGGTGAGAAGTGCCCTAGCATCTCCCTTGCCATAGACAGGCAGCACCTCTGAGAAGGTTACCATATGCGCTACTTGTCTAAGGCCCCTTCCTCAACTCTATAAACTCCTCTTGCACTGCTCTGATCCCATTCCTAGCCAGGTCATTTGTCCCTAGGTGGACAATGACATCCAGCTCCCTCCCTTGTGCAGCTTCTCCCATGATCCTGAGGATTCACTTCCTGTCTCTCCAAGCCGTGGCGCCAGGAAGGCACCTTACCTCCCTCTCCCCTTCCTCCCCCATTTCTATCCCCCTAATGATTGAGTCCCCCACCAGGAGTTGTTTCCTTCCCCTGTGGGGTCCCATGCCACCCTCCTGTGGGTCTCCATTGTGAAGGTTCCCAGCATCCTCCTTGGTCTCCACTGCAGGTGCCTCCATAGAGGAACTACTGTCCACTAGAAGACTGAATGAATTGTGGAGAAGTACAGCTGGAGGGATGCACCTCTGTTCATCACCCTCTCCCTCCTTGAGCCCACTCTGGTCCAGCCTCTCCTTTTTCTTGGGAACCTCTGAGGTAGTGGCATTGGCCCTGGTCATCCCTGGGTGGGAGAGGAGGTTTCACGAATCCTAGCCAGGTCAGCCTGGAGACGGGCAACCTCCTCTCTCAGACCAGAGAGGTGCCTGCAAATAGGGCAGTATTGCAGCCTCAGAATGTCTCCTGGAACACTGCCCCACAGCCATTGCACTGCACCACTCCTATCATGTCTTATTTTGTGTCTCTCTACTGTTTCTCTGGATGCTTACTCTCTCCTGTCCTTACAACTCTGACCCTTCCTGTTCTGGGACAGCAACTTCCTATCTTTTCAGTAGCCTCCTTCTTCCTTGCTCAATATCAGACCACCAGCAGCTGGGGGGAGAGTGAGCTACTTTTTTTTACTTTAGGGTTGACAAAACCAATGTTTCTCTATGATTCTTTCCTTCCTACTGCCAAACAGGAAGTTCCTGTTGACAGTCAAATCCAGTGGCTATAAAAGTAGAACTGGCTTTGGGTGGGTGGGATGGAGGGCAATTAGTAAGAAAAAAAGGCTAGCAACAGGAAGTTGTAATTTGACTCCCCTGCTTTTCTAGTGTCTAAACCACACCCCCAGGTAAGCTCTCTTTCCTTCTACTGGTTTAGCAAAGTCATCTGACACAGTACCTTTCCCTGCACAGAACACACACTGCCTTTCTTTCTTTTCTTTCTTTTTACCCTAAATAAGACCCATTCTACTTCTAATAAAGTTATCTGTCTACTTAATCTTAACTGACACTGACTCCTGCTGAGATATAAGTTTTAAATTAACAAGAAAATGTAGCTTCTTTTAGTTAGCTGCTTTCTGCTCTACAAGCAAGGCTAGCAACAGTAAGTTGTAATTTGACTCACCTGCTTTTCTAGTGTCTAAACCACATCCCCAGGTAAGCTCTCTTTCCTCCTACTGGTTTAGCAAAGTCACCTGATACAGTACCTTTCCCTGCACAGAACACACACTGCCTTTCGTTCTTTTCTTTCTTTTTTTAACCCTAAATAAGACCCCTTCTACTTCTAATAAAGTTATCTGTCTACTTAATCTTAACTGACACTGACTCCTGCTGAGATATAAGTTTTAAATTAACAAAAAAATGTAGCTTCTTTTAGTTAGCTGCTTTCTGCTCTACAAGCAAGGCTAGCAACAGTCACTTTCAGCCACAAGGACTTGAACCTTTTATTTCTGTTGTTTTGAACTAGTGGAGTGGCATTCCAGTGCGCCATTGTGTCCTTAAATACTACTAAAAGAGCAGACACTATATGGTGGTATACTGGTAATCCGAAGCAAAATTAAAAACAGGGCAATTATCCCTGTATCAAATAAAGAGTTTCTCAGTATTGTTTATGCAGTGATACAGACCTCTGTAAAATGGTCAGTTATGCTAATCTGGAACCATGATATTTGAGAAGATTACTGGTGCTGTTTTCTCCCGAGGATTAAGCTACAATGTGCAGTCCCTCTGAGTAGAACCTATGGTGCTACCCAGTAATTTGAACGAAAATTAATATAAGGCAAATTAACCCTCTGATAAATGTAGAATTCTTCTGCATTACTTCTGCAGTAATGTAGAAGTGTGTAGCATTATCTTTTAAGCTAACCTGGAAATGTAATATTTGGGAAGATTGTTGCTAGTACTGCAGTGCCATTAGATTAAGCTACTATGTGCAGTCCACTTCTTCTGCTTCAGTTCAGTGACAGTTTCCAAATTATTGCCACATCATAATTACGCATACATGCCTTGCTTACTTTTCAGGCAACCTAAAACTGCCAAAGGTTACTGTCTGCGTGCACCTCCTAATGAAAGATTTGCTAAAATTGATGTAAGTAGTTTGGGCACACTAGACTGAAGCTCAAATATATCATTTCAAAATGGTATGATGTGGTTTTGCTGATTAAGCAGTACTACTGCTTTTGTTTACTTGCTTGAGATTTGAACCTGGACAAAAAAAAAAACAACAGAAAAGGCTACTGAATTGATAGTATCAAATTAGTGAATCACCTCCGTCAATAAGAAAGTACAATAACTATAGAAATTACCCATAAGTTTGATACTTTATCGCTTGCCAAACATTCTTCCTGTGAAAGGGGTAAAATCTGCTTCTTCTATCTCTTGGTCTTCTGTGGAGGTTTTCTTAAACTGATCTTAGAGGGGAGATGTCTCAAGGGAAAAGTACAAAAGAGAGGCCACTACCATGTGCTCCTGATTTTATCCTCTGACTTTCTCCTCCCATACCTGTCTGTGGTCTGGAAGGCAGGGCTAGGATCTTAGTCTTGCCCCAGAGACCACCCACTGGCTTTCCTTGTTCCTCTACAAGTGGAAAGGATGAGGAACTGCTGAACTCTGGCTCCACCTCATGTCTGAATTCTGAGGGCACTGGAGGGATGGAGAGGAAAAACCAACTCTCCTTCTTCCATCAATTTTTCCTGAAAGGGGCATAGTACTCTGCTGTTTTAAATTAACACAAAACACACACTCCATGCTTTCAGTAACAAAATCTGTTTATTATCTGCCTTACTGGCATAAAGCAGACTTTGCAGTAAAGCAAATGGGTTTCACAACAGTTTGCAGCATTTACTAAGGTTCTTGTAACAACCACCAGTTGGTACTATAACATAGAAACATACAATTTTTTGGCAGAAAAGTACTGCTTGGCCCATCCTGTCTGCCCAGATGTTCCCTGCCTAATCTACATTTGCATACGCTATCTGGTCTCCAGCAATCCTTCTGACTTTCTTCAGATATACCCCTATATTTATCCTACACATGCTTCAAGCCCCCCAACACTGTTTTAGCTTTCACCATTTCCACTTGAAGTCTGTTCTAGGCATCTACCACCCTTTCAGTGAATTAATATTTCCTCACATCTCTCTTGAACGTCCTCTCCTCCAGCTTCAACACATTCCCCTGGTTCTGTTACTCTTTTTCATTTGAAAAAGGCTCCTCTTCACCATTTTTCCCCCTAACATGTACTTGTAGGTCTCTATGATGTCATCTCTCTCTCTGTTTCTCAGTATCTTCTTGTAGGGCTTCTCATTGGAACCCTGCACAGTTTAAGTTACCTTTCTCTGGACTGCCTCCACCCTATGTATTTTCAGAGGTGTGGGGCCCGATTCTCAAACAGCCCTTACCGTGCAACAATTTGCAGTGATTGAGGAATGCGGTGAACTCTGGTGTCATCAGGGACCCTGCACCCAATTCAGTAAAAACAGGGATCCCTGTGCCAAAAATCCTAGAGCTATCACATCCACAGGTTAGTGCCAAACAATAGGCACACCTGAGTGAATTGCTGCAGAGATCCACCTCCCCCTCACCTGATGCAACACAAAATAAGTTTGCTAGGAGGGGTCCAGGGGCAGAAGGGGGACAGGGATGCCATAGGTGGGGTCAGGAAGATGGTGGGCATGTGAGGGGGTGATGTAATACCTGGCTAGGGTGCCTTTCATATAACTATTAAGCCAATGGGATGGTACCAGGGGTGGTCCAGGAACAAACACTGCTGGAGGCTTGGGTTGCTGCCAGGGCTCTGCCCACCTGGGGTCATGGCACTGTTTGTCCATGGACTCCCACCACAGATCCATCCCGTTAGCTTAATAGTCATAGAAACAGCACCTCTGCTGGGTGATACACCACCCTACATGCCCACTGTCACCCCAAATCCCCATGGCACCTCCCTGCCCCTGCAGTACCCAGACCCCAAATTCAGAACCCCCCCATTTTGCCATCTTGTGTGACACTGGTGCAAGGAGCTTGACCACCTCCTAGCTTGTCTAACTTGAGCGCCTTGCTGCACCCATGGCAGGGCTTCCAGACTACCAGTAAAGGGGATGTTGCAGCGTCACTGTGGCACAAGTTCCCTTGCAACCTGGAACACCTGCTTGTGTGAGGCAACCATAGCAGAAGGGGGCTTTGGCACTTCTGCTTCAGGGGTTAATGCAGCTGAGTTACAGAATCCTGATTAATGCAAGTTGTGACACAAGTCACCTCTTGTGTCAGTATCTTCTGACACAAGTGCCTTATGTAGATCTAAGTCTTTTGAGAATTAGGCCTGTGGTCTCCAAAACTGAACACATTACTCCACGTGCGGTCTCACCAGTGAGCAATTTAATAGCAACACCTCCTCCCTCCAGCTGCTGGGGATACCACTCCCTATGCAGCTCAGCATCCCATTAGCTCTATCTACTGCCTTGTCACACTGCTCTTCCATCTTGCCATCCTCAGATGTGACAATCCTGAGATCCCTTTTCTGTTTAGTGACTGTTAGTACCTCCCCTCCCCATCGTATACTCAGCACTGGGGTTCCTGTGGCCTAGATGCTTCCTTTAGCACTTTTTGGCATTGAACCCCTACTGCCATGTTTTTGACCACTCGTTGAGTTTCCCAAGATCCCTGCATATTCTGTCCACCCCTCCTGAGAATCCTCCCTTTTTGCAGATCTTAGTGTCATCTGCAAAAAGGCACACATTTCCTTTCAGTTCTTCTGCAATGCCCTTTATGAAGACATTGAAGAGGACTTGTCCCAGTTCCAATCCCTATGGTACCCTTCACACTACCATTATTTGAGTGAGTGCTTTTAACCACTACCCTCTGTCTCCTATCCAGAAACCATTTTTTTGGTTTTTCTACAAAACATTGGATAGTGGTGGCAATATGGAGACCGGGTGGCAGCTAGAGTGGCAGGTCTTATCCCCTTTTGTGGACCGGGGTCACAGTGGCAGTTTTCCATATTTCAGGGAATGTACTGGTGTGGAGAGACTGAGGACCTCATCAAGTGTAAGTGATAGCAGCTTAAGGTCCAGGGTGTCACTGCTGATTCTGAAAGTGGAGATGACTGAGGCGATGTGGCAGAGAGCTTCATTCATCTTAATCTCCCTGAAGTAAAAATGAGGGTAGTTTGACAGAGTGCAGGGTGTGTTAGAGGGAGTTTGACTGACTGTGAAGAAATCAGGTGGTAGAACAGTACTGAGGTCAGTAAAAGCCATGTTAAAGGTATTTGCAATGACCATGGGATCAAGGGAAGTGGGCCCTTCAACAATTAACATGGCCGGAGGGGACTTTGATTGTTTCCCAGTAATGTCCTTGATTTTGTCCTAGAAAGCATGACCATTTCCCCAGGTGTTGGTGAGGACATCCTTATAATATGAGCTTTTCATGAGACAAATGGATTTTGTGCAGGCATTACGGGCATGTTTGTATTTTTGGATGTCAGATTGTTTGCTGTGGCTTTAGCCACTGCCCACAGGAGGTCCCTAGATTTCAGCTGGGAAAGGAGCTCTGCAGTTTTACAAGGGTTACAGAGGGCTTTTGTTTTCCATTTTTTTGAAGGAGTGAAGAGGTCACAGGCCTTATTGAAGGCGGTGATGAAGTAGCAGAGGGCTAGGTTAACATCCGTTGCCTTGTAGACGGACAGCCAGCCTTGCAAGGATAGGTACTGTTTGAGATAGGTAAGTTGACCATGGTGGAGGACTCTGCTGGTAATGATTATAGGGGGTGGCTTTAGAAATTTATTAGACCATTCACATATAACCGAGGAGTGGTCACTGAGAGAGTCTGGGAGAACGGAGGTACGAGAGATCCTGGTAGGGTGATTGGTGAGAACCCAGTCCAGCAGGGTACTGATGCCAGTTTTGTAATTTATCCGAGTTGGTGTGGTGACCAATTGTGAGAGGCTGGCAGCTGCAAGGGTATCCTTATGAGTGTAGACATCAGATGTGAGCCAGTTTATATTGAAATCACCAAGCATGTTTTCAGAGCCAGGGGGTTGGGAGCTGATGAAGTTAAGAACTTCTTTGATGCCAAGATCTTGATTTTGAGGTGGAATATATACAGAGACAATGGTGAGGGTTTTTGATTGGGACCTAGAAGAATTTTAATGGGTAGAAGCTGGGCCAAGGAGGCAGGGACGGAGGTTGGAACAAGGTGCCCCAGGAGATTATCCTTAATGTAGATGGCACAGCCCCATCCCCTTTTAGAGACACGGTCCAGTCTGAAAACATTGTAGCCCTGTAAGGTAATTGCTAGGTCAGGAACTTTTGGTGTCAGCCATGTTTCAACTACAGCAAGGATGTCAGGATTATCTTGGCTGATAAAGGCTTGGAGTGCATCAAGCTTTGGTAACAGGCTGCAGATGTTAATGTTTGTGATGGTGAGGACCCCTGCCTTTTTCAGAAGGCTTGAACAGTTCGGGCCAGGGTTCAGATGGACGTTGCCCGAGATCAGTAGGAGAAGTAGGAGGAGCGTCATTGAACAGAGGCGCAGGTCTAGTAGTGATAATTTGTGTTTCCTTTTAGCGTATGAGCAGGAAGTAGAGTCCATATGACAGCCCTGATGATATGCAATGTCATACAGTAGGGATAGGCTGGCATTAAGACCAATCTTAGTGGTGTTAAGAAGCAGCCAGATATTTACAAGTGGAGGCCCATGGGGAAGACTGGTCAAGAAGTGGAACGTTCCCAAGGTGCTGCTGGTATTGATTAAGTAGATAGTGGGTACGGGGTGGGGGTAGCAGGGGCCTGGGAGCGAGAACAAGGGAGGAAGGACAAGGAGGGAGAGAAGGGGAAGGAGCAGGTAGGGGAGGGAACTCATAGTTGGTGTAGGGCAAAAGAAATGAAAAAAAGAAACAGGCAGGGAGAGGTAGTGAAAAGAGCTGAAAATGAGCAGGAATGGTATGTAAGCAGCTGGGGAGAGAAAGCAGTGTAGGCCGGAGCTAGGCAGGACAGAAAGGAAGAGAAATGGCAAGCAAGTGTTGTAGAACAATAGGAGGGACCAACGGGCAATCGAGGGTGGAGTGTGAGGAAGAGGGGCAGAGCTAGAGCATATTTAACTAGGGTGGGGGTGGGGGGAGGAAACTTCACAGGAGTTCAGTCAACTTTAAACAGTAAAACATTTCCCCAAGACAAAAACCCCAAATTTCCAAATTAGAAGCAGTACAATATAAGCATTTCCCCAAAACAGAA
The DNA here is from genome assembly GCA_016271365.2 of Neoceratodus forsteri. Lineage (NCBI taxonomy): Eukaryota > Metazoa > Chordata > Ceratodontiformes > Ceratodontidae > Neoceratodus > Neoceratodus forsteri. The sequence goes on along the minus strand of CM028132.1, from coordinate 257,103,878 downwards.
ATTACCAATTTGAATCAGTACAGTAGGCTGAAATAATCCTGGGTGAAAATTTCGGCAAATAGGATTTAGTAGGGAGGCAGTACAAAGAAGGTATATAGCAAGAAAAGCAACTGTGACTTTAAGAGGGTAGACTTTTTCAAATGAAAGAACAAGATCCCTCTAGTGGCAGATCTGTATAACCTGCTACTGGAAAACTAGTCACTCTAGATGCAGCAACAGAGGGCAGTGTCCAATCAGGATGTGGCTGTGGAACGTGCCAAAAATTGAACCTGATGGCTGAGTCCTGTAGTACCTTTGCAAGATAGAGGAGCTTTCTTCCAAGCAGACCAGCTGAGCAGTGCATGTGGAGGCTTAGTTAGAGCAGATCTTGCTTGGTTGGTCGGCTCTAAGGCTTCGGGAGGCAGCAGAGATAGTATTCGTGCTGGAGGCAGCACCAATTTGGGCCTGTACTGAGGGGGAAAGAGGCAAGCAAGAAGTTAAATAGGAGCTAGGGAACTCCGAGTAGGGGTAGGACACAACAGCAGAGACAGAAGAACAACAGGAGGTATGAAATGTATGGGCTTACAGATTAACTTAACAAAGGGGTAGAAATGGCCAAGGTATAAGGAATTAAAATGAATTTGCAGCTGAAAATGGGGTCTTGTTGCCACTCAGCCTGGGAGGGGGCTGCAAGACTATACAGAATTTGATGCTAAACATATGTAACAGCTTTAAAATTACATAGCTACATAGACAGTGTCGGCAGATAAGGGCCTATGGCCCACCCAATCTGCTAATTTGAGCTTGTGAGTTCAGTTTGTTTTCCTAGAAGTCTGTTGCCCCTTACCCCTGACCTCCAGAATTCCTTTATGTCTATCCCATGCATTCTTAAATCCCATGATTGTTTCAGCCCCCACCACTTCCTCTGGCAAGGTGTTCCACTGGTCCACCACCCGCTCTGTGAAGAAATTTCTTCATGTTTCCTCTGAATCATCCTCCTCCAACTTCATCCCATGCCCTCTAGTCCTGGAACATGTTTTCGCTTAGAAATAGTGTTTTCCTGCACCCTGTTCCTCCCTGTAAGATACCTGTATGTCTCTATCATATCCCTCTCTCCTCCTCTCTCCAGGGAGTACATGTTCAGTTCCTTCAACCTGTCTTCATAGGACTTGTGATGCAATCCATGCACCATCTTTGTTGCCCTCCTCTGAACCTTTCTACCCTGTCTATGTCCTTACGAGGTATGGTCTCCAGAACTGTACACTGTACTCCAGGTGGGGCCTCTTCAGTGTCTTGTATAGTGGAATTATGACCTCCTTTTCCTGCTGGTGATGCCCCTGCCTATACATCTCAGCATCCTATTTGCTTTACCTGCTGCCTTGTCACACTGTTCCCTACCTTGAGGTCATCAGAGATGATAACCCCAAGATCCCTTTCCTGCTTGGTGCATGCTATATCCTCATCCCCAACTGATATATTGTGCCAGGGTTTTGTGCCCATATGCATCATCTTGCACTTCTTTGGCATTGAATTCAACTGCCAAACCCCGACCATTCTTCAAGTTTCTGCAGGTCGTGTCTCATTCTGTCTACACCTCTGGTGTGTCTACTCTGTTACAGAGCTTTGTGTCATCAGCGAACAGTGAAATTCTGCCTTCTAGGTCCTGCACAATGTCACTGATGAAGATGTTGAATAGGACGGTCCCAGCACTGATCCCTAGGTACCCCACTGGTCACTCTTCCTCTGTGGAGTGACAGCCATTTACCACCACCCTCTGTGTCCTGCCACCCAGCCAGTTACCTACCCACCACATTACTGTCCTGCCCACACCCATATTTCCCCAGTTTGTGTAATAGTCTTCTATGTGGCACAGTGTCAAAGGCCTTGCTGAAGTCCAGATAGGCCATGTCCACTGCCCTCCCCTGATCCACCTCCCTAGTCACCCAGTCAAAAAATTCAACAAGGTTGGTCTGACATGACCTCCCCCTGGTGAAACCATGCTGCTTTGTGTCCTGAAGTTCATTGACAACCAGATGTTCCACCAGTCTCTCCTTCAGTAGTGCTTCCATGATCTTCCCACCACTATCGAGGTGAGGCTGACTGGTCTGTAGTTCCCTGCTTCCTCTTTGTTCCCACTTTTGTATAAGGGACTACATCTGCTGTCCTCCAGTCTTTGGGTACCTCCCTGTTTCCAGTGATCGGCTAAACAGGATAGCCAGAGGTTCAGCCACCACCTCTTTTAGTTCTTTAAGGACCCTGGGGTGCACCCATCTGGCCCCATTGCTTTATCAACTTTATTACTTCCAGTTCCTTCAGGACCCTTTCTCATGTAAAGGGACTTGTGTCCATTCTGCACCATTCTCACCCTTGTACTCCCTTCAGACCCATTACCCTCCTCTTCCTCAGTAAAGATTGAGCAGAAATACCTGTTCAATATCAGCTTTACTGTTGTCATTCTCCTTGGCCCCCATCCTCCCCTTCAGTCTCACTATCCCTCCCTTTGTCTTTCTTTTTCACTTATGTACCTGTAAAGGTTTTGTCCCTCTACCCACTGATTTTGCAATGTGCTCTTCTGTCTGAGCTTTGGCTTCCTTACTGACCTCCCTGCCTCCCTTTGCTTCTCCTGGTACTTCTCCCTATCCCCTTCTGCCTGTGTCTTTTTGTATTGCCTGAATGCAATCTTTTTGGCTTTCACTTTCTTTGCTACCTCTTTGGAAAACCATAATGGTCTCCTCTTCTTTTTCCTCTTGCTAACCTGCTTAATGCATAATTCTGTTGTTCTTGTAATCCCCATTTTAAATACTGCCCACTGTTCCTCAACCCCTGATTCCTGTCCCATTCCCCTTAATGCCTCTTTCAAGTATCTCCCATTTTCCCAAAGTCTGCCCCCCTAAAATCCAGGATATGTGTTTTTGTGTGGTTTGGTTCTGCTCTTTCTGTGATTTCAAACCACAATGACTGGTGGTCACTGTTCCCCAGGTGCTCCCCCACTGTTACCCCCATCACACTGTCCCTGTTTGTGAGCACAAGGTCCAGTATTGCCTTCTGCGAGTTGGTTCCATGACCAGTTGCTTGAGGAAGGCACCCTGAAGGGAGTCCAGGATAAATCTGCTCCTAGTTGATGCTGCTGCTGGGATGCTCTAGTCCACGTCTGGAATATTGAAGTCTCCAACCAGCACTACCTCACCCTTGTCTGCCATCCTTTGGATGGCTAGCATCAGCTCCCTATCTGTTTCTTCCTCCTGGGCTGGTGGTCTATAGACCACACCTGTGCGGATGGCTTTCCCCATTTTCCTTTCCAGCTTAACCCACAGTATCTCTCCCCCATTTTGTTCCTCCTGGATCTCTGTGGCCCTTATGTCATTTTTCACATACAGTGCCACTCCTCCTCCCTTCCTGCCTGCTCTGTCTCTTCTGAATATGTTGTAGCCAGGTATGGCCATCTCCCAGTCGTGGTTATCATTACACCAGGTTTCAGTGATGGCCACAATGTCCAGGTCTGACTGCACCATGACAGCCTCCAGATCTTCCATCTTGTTGCTAAGGCTCCTGGCATTTGCACACATGGCTTCCATGATTTGACCTCCCTAGACTGTTTCACTGTTCTACTCCAGCCCTTCTTGGTTGTCATTTATCCCTGGTTCTCCTTGCTGTCTGCCCTTCTTCTGAATTTTGCCCCTTTTCTGCTTATCCACCTCTTGGGCACTAATCTCCATCTTTTGCATACTGCTTTGCAGAGATAGCCACTCCTCTGGTTCACTGGTTCCACTGCTAGCTGTGTGGGGTGAGCAAGTAGGTACCCTCCTTGCTGGCCTGCCACCCCTCTTTGCTAGTTTAAATGCTTATCAATAGAGCATTTAAACTTATCATTGAGTGCTTGGATTCCCCTCCAGGATGGATGCAGGCCGTCAGACTTGAACAAACCTTCATCCCTCCAGGTGGGTCCCCAGTCACCAATGAATCCAAACCCTTCCCTCACAGCACCAGTTCTTCAACCATGAGTTAAAGTTCTGGGCATGCACTCCATGCTCTCCTTGCCTTCACAGGTAGTACTTCAGAAAGTGACAGAAGTAGCTACTTGCTTGAGACCCCTCCCCAGTTTCCCAAACTCTTCCTGAACTTCCTTTGGCTCCCCATTTGCTAGGTCATTAGTACCTAGGTGGATAATGACATCCAGCTCACCCTCCTGTCTTGCATTCCCAGTGATCCCCAGGATCTTCCTTCCATCCCTCCATGCCATGGCACCTGGTAGGCACCTCACCTCCCTGTCCTCCCCCTCCTGTGTTCCTAGCTGGATCCCTCTTATGATGGAGTCCTCCACCAGGATTCACTTCCTCCTCCTCTGGGGTCCACTGCTTTCCCCGCTGAGGTCACCTCCTTGGCTAACCTCCACATCCTTTCCTTCCACTTCTCTGGGTACCTCTATTTGGTTGTCCTCATTTGCCAGTGTGGCATATGAGTTCTTGAGTGGAATAGGATCTGGGATGTGCCTCTGCCTGACTGCTCTAACCCTCCCTGAGCCCACTGTTTCCAAGTGCTCCTCGTTCTCGGCATCCTTTGAGGCAGTTGCATTGGACTGGGTGGTCCCTGGATGGGGTGATGGTACTCCTGACCAGTTTACTTCTGCTCTGAGTCTGGCTACCTCCTCCCGCAGTCAGAGAGATGCATGCAGATAGGGCAGCACCTCAGTGATCCGTGGGTTGCGAATATGGCTGCCCCACAGCCACTGCATTGCACCTCTCCCACATTATACTGCAATTCCACTACTAGTCTGCTACTGAAGCTCTCCTAGTTCCCTTTTTATTAATTTACTGTCCTAAAAATCTTGCCACTGATCCTCAGATCATTTTTTTTAAAGAAAAAGAAACCAATAAATAAATAAATAAATCAAAACACTTGTAGTGCTGAGGGTGGGCTTCTTCCTCCTTATGCCCCTCCTACTTTACACCTCTTACTATACCCTGTGTTTAGCTCCTGTCAATCATATTCAACAGGGCATATAATTAAGAGTTGGGGGGGGCGAAAATTTGCAGCAATTAAAGACAGCACAGAATTACACCACCACTATTGTTTTAAATTTTCAACAGCCCAAAAACAATTATAAGTAAAGACAACAAAGAAAGTATAGTGTCACTAAAAGCCCACAATCTAAGTTTAAAAGGAAAATAGCAATTACCAGTTACTCTAAAGCACTGAATTGAATATGTTTCCTTCCTTCCCCTTCTGTCTTCTTCTGAGAAAATAAACTCTACTTGCTACTTCAACTCTGACTAAGCCCCACCTCCAGTTATCACGTAGCTGAGGTCAGAGGCCAGACAATTAACACCCTTCACCCAACTACCGGGCAGTCAGACAAGCCAAGATAAAATTTGCAGCAATTAAAGACAGCACAGAATTACACCACCACTATGTTTTAAATTTTCAACAGCCCAAAAACAATTATAAGTAAAGACAACAAAGAAAGTATAGTGTCACTAAAAGCCCACAATCTAAGTTTAAAAGAAAAATAGCAATTACCAGTTACTCTAAAGCACTGAATTGAATATGTTTCCTTCCTTCCCCTTCTGGCTTTACAAAGTAAAATGCCAAATGTTTTAAAACCTTTACAAAAACAAATAAATTAATCAGTAATTTGGCAACTTTGGCCTGAATATAGTAACATCACCAAGATCAGGAACTTAACAGCCCTTTAAAAACAAAAAAAAAAAATCAGAAGACAGTCATTTTAAGTATAAGAAGCAATTGTTGCATCAGGAAGAATTAGCCAGGGGAAAAGTCACTCGAGATGCAGCAACAGAGGGCAGTGTCCAATCAGGATGTGGCTGTGGAACATGCCAAAAATTGAACCTGATGGCTGAGTCCTGTCATACCTTTGCACGGCAGAGGAGCTTTCTTCCAGGCAGACCAGCTGAGCAGCGCAGGTAGAGGCTTAGTTAGAGCCAACCAACTGGGCTAGGCTTCGGGAGGCAGCAGAGATAGTATTCGTGCTGGAGGCAGCACCCAATATGGGCCTGCACTGATAACTGATAACTCCAAAGTAAGTGAAAGATGACTGAGGGAACTGGAGTACCATCAAGGTAAGCGATGGTTAACTGGCAAGGCATTGCCTCCATTTGTAAGGCATTCCCAACATCACTCACTGCATTTGGTCACATTAAGAGTTAGTTTGTTATGGGTAGCCAGTTATGCACAGACTGGAGATCATAGGTGAGGTGTTGAGTAATACTGTTAATATCCTTAGTGCCATATCTTCTGCATAAAGAATCACAGAGTAGTGGGACAGGCATTGGTTAATCAAATGTATGTGTAAGGCAAATAGAAGCGGGCCCAGTATAGGCCCATATGGGGCCCCCACAAGTGTGGGGGCAGGCTCCAACAGGAAGGATCCAAAGTTATTAATTGTAATTAAAGTTTTTTTTAATTTTTATTGAAACATTTGTTTTTTTATATATACCTACATTACGAGTGTCTATGATCAACAGACACAGAATCAGTGTAATGCCATTGATTAAATTAACTTGTTACTACAATCATTGGACATGCACCTTCATTTAACAACTATTTTCTAGATGTATTGTCCCAATGTTATATTTCAGGTAGTCTCTTGTAGAATATGAATGCCATTTGTTTTATACAGAATACAATTGAAAACTCAATGACAGCAGGTTTCCTCACTTGTGAGGTTGTGTATTTTATACTCCTGATTATGAAACAATCTCACTCAGATGAACAGATATACAGTATAAACTAATTCTAGCATGGCTCCCTAATTATCATAGGTTTTTGAATTGTCTTCTATGTGCTGCTTTTCAGGCAGTTACTGGTGCTCTTCTGGCAAGGCAGATTCCCCCTTGTTATCTGCAGGTGGTGTCCTGTGGACCCCCATTTCAAGCTACAATATTTTGGAGGCCTACATGGAAGCCAATAAAGTTTGTCACATCTAGCTGTCTGTAAACTGAGAAGGGGCAAACAGCAGGTGATGGTGCTTAGGATCTGGTCCTCAAGTTGGATCATCTAGTCCCCCCATCTCCATTCTTTGTGTAGTCTGTCTTTAACTTTTAGGGAATGAACTGCGGGTCATTTGACATTATGTAGTGTATCCATGAGACCTACCTAGACTGGTATTGTTCTTTATAGTCATTAAGGGAATTGGTGATGAGCTCCTTTCTATATATTAGACTTATTATTGCTCTCCAGCCATCTCCTGTGGGTATGTTGGGTGTCAATCATTTTTTGTTATGGCCTCTTTACAGGTCATGATTTATATGCCTAGAATATATTGAGTAAGTTTGTCCTGGCATCCAGCTTGATACTGTAATAAGAGGTATAAGGGACTAGTGAACATTAGGTCTAGTCCCATCGCCTCCCCAATTTCTGATTCAACAGCCCATAAAGGCTGATAGTTTAGGGCACTCCCACATGATATGTGTATGTGTGGCCTTACGTTTGGTGCACTTGCACCAAGATCTGGAGCTTCAGATCGGTGCATAGTGGGCAGCAATAACTGACATTCAGAGATATATAAATAGATGTTTCCATTAATACTCCCACCATACATGTGAGGATGTGACTCTGGCCATTCAGCTGCATGCATCATGAAATGTCTTATCATTCATCTCTAGCCTAATTTCTGCTACCAACTGCTGTGCCACAAGTAGACTATTTACTGGTGGTGTAAGTTATAAAAAGCTGTACATGGAGCATATAACCTGTGCAGTTCCCCTTCCTTGAGAACACATTAAAGATTTTTAAGTACCAAAAAATGTCTGGCTGCAGCAGACCATATTTTTGTTGTAGAGATGCTAATGTGGGGAAAATGTTCTCTTGCAAAAGCTGAAGAACATACTGTATATAACGCCAGCTTATGCCCTTGTCAGTATCTGCGGTCCAGTTTTGCTGGGAGGAAGTGTTTAATTTATTTATTTATTGAGATCTAGAAGATAATACCTTTGAGCTAAAGTTCATTTACAAAGGTTCCATCTCAATAATTAGGCAATACATACAAGGCAAATCACAATATGTTTGACAGATATTGTGAGATTGAGTAATCATTACAGAGATACAAGGAACAATGGGAATCTGGGAGTACATAGTCATGGGTAACAGGCTAATTAAAAAAACAAGGAATTACAGTGAGTTCAGGCTTCAAATACTAGGAGGTAAACAGAGTCAGTAGAGGAAAAGGGAGAGGATTTGACAACAAGTGGAGCAGGATTCAGAAAACATGGAAAAGGCAGAAAGCAGCTAATACAATATGATGTTGGGAAAAAAAGAGGATGAAATACAAACCAGGGCATAGCTCAAGAAAGCCTTGTCGGGAAGGCAGGTAGTGAGAGAGGGAGGGGTGGGAAAGAATGGAGCAGCTCAGAGGAGGAGTGTTCCACCTCAGAGATGGGACACCGAAGAATTATTCATTTTTTGATTGGCATGGAGTGTTGAAGCAAATCTTACTGTATGTGACACCCAGGAATTCGGGTGAGGCCAGTACTCTTGCTCCCTGCACATGTGAAACAAAATGTTTGCCCTAATATGACAAGGTATGATTGATTGTTCCATTTCTATCAATTGTACATTTGGAAGAGAGAGAGATGCCAGAGGAAAATGGCATTTACTTGTGCAGCAGCGTGGCATAAGCACTCTGGATTTGGAGAGAGTCATGGTTTTATGTATGTTTCATGCTTTTATACCCATCTAGATGTAGTATGATATCAGTTGGCACCATCTTTTCTATTCAGCCTAATGTATTGAGTGTGGAATGTTTTGGATAAAATATACCCATGGCTTGATGACCCTATGCACTGAATCTACTCAGTGTATCAAATTGAATGGGAGAGTTCACCATCTGTCTTGTGAGTAGTTGATAATTTATATCATGTACTTCAGACATGTGCTTTGTCTGGTGGATTCCTAGGTATTTCATGGATTGCAGGATTCAGCGGAAAGGGTAACTGCTGGGTCAGGGCTGTTGCGGGTTGCTAGTGAAATGTGAACACCTCAGTCTTCCTCATGTTTATTTTATACCCAGAAAGCATACCAAAATGGGTCAATAAATTCATTACAACCAGGAGTGATCTTTCGGAGTCACTAAAACAGAGTATTATGTCATCCACATATATTGCTAACCAACATTCCCTCCTCTCCACCTCCACCCCTTGAATCCATGGATACTGTCTTATAACTTGAGCCAAGAGCTGTATGTAATGGAAGAAGAGGTGTAGGGTCATGAGGCAGCCCTGGTGCATATTTCTACCCAGTTGAAAGTATGGGGAAATATGGGCATTTGTTTGACCGCTGGCTGAGGGGATATAGTGGGGAAAGCAGTTGCCAAAATGAGGGGAGACTATTTTCTGCAGGACCCAAAACAGAAATGGCCCTGGGAAGCAGTTTAATGCATTGTCTGCCTCAAGGCTAATCAATAGGGAAGGCTGTACGACCACATCCATGTCAGCCATCACATGTAAGGTCTTGAAAATACTCTCTTATGCCTGTCCAGCCCTTATTGCTTATTGGGTAACTGATTGCTCTGGTGTATGTTTTTTATTCTTTGGTAAGTGGATAACTAGTGCCAGCAACCAAAATGTATTTATTTATTTAGCTTTTGTTAACCTGGTAAGCACACTAGACAGTCAAGTACCTGTTTTCAGGTGCGATCCGGGAGGATTACAAGGTACAGGCAATAACAATACAAGTTCATAGCATGGCACAAAGGTACAACATGGTTATAATAACAGACAGCAGCAGGGTGTATAAGTTAGGATACCCAGTTAGTGGCTACATGTCAGAGGGAGAACAGGAATGGAGATACATGTTTAACAAGAGTGGTGGGTAACATTTACAATGAATTACAGCAAGAGCAAGGAGCATAGGGTAGAAAACTTGTAGAAGCTTAACCTGGCAGATGGGTCCTTAGACCCTAACAGAGTAAGCAAAATGAGCATATCAAGTTCATAAACAGTAAACAGTAACATATGGCATAGCGCACACCAACTACAAACAGGAAAGAGTGTCAGCCACTGCATTGTCCATACTGGGGACATGCATTGCCCTAAATTGTATGTTCAGCATCAAACACTTGAGTACAAATACCCTCATGAGGTTCCCATATGACACTTACCTCCCAGTTACCCATTAATGCTATACACCACCACAGTATTGTCCTTTCTGAATATCGCTCACTTGTCACGCAACTGTTCCCCCAAATGGTTAATGCTACTATGATTGGAAAGAACTGGAGGAGCTTGACTTGCCATAACAAGCCCACCTCTTCAAACTCCTGGATCAAAGAGGTGTGCACTAAGCCCCTTGGAAGTAGGTACCAAAGCTAGGCCACCGGACATGTCCGTGTAAAGATCTAATTCCTGACCCATGACCTCCACCGGCCAGAGTGCCACCTCAATAAAGGATGACAGAAACATGAGCCATGCCCAAAGGTCTTCCCTCATGGCCTTTGTAACCCTAAGCTAGTGGTGTGGCTTGCTGCACTCCACTCCACAACTGGCCAGCCACCAGAGAAAGGTTCTCCCCATCAGCATGACTTTGCATGATAAGTTCAAGTGCCCAATGAACTGCTGAAGTTCCTTCAACATAATTTGGATGCCTGAATGGCCTTATGCAACAACACCCTCAATGCATGGATTTTCTCCACCAGGAGGCAAAACTCTGTAGCTAATGTGTTGATTTCTATTACCAAAAACATCAGGCAGGTTCCTCATCCTTCTGTTTTATTGTAGGCTATCTGCATCCTCAAACACCGAGTAGAATACATGCATCAGCTGCTTACAATGATTTGTTCCTGCCTGTCTGGCATGAATCACTGATGTATCCTCATTGTCAATAAAGTGAATAACCAAATCTCCCTCTGGGTAAGACAGGTGATGGGTCAATCAGAACTCCCTTGGAACCTTCTTCAGCACCAAGTGTATCAGTGAACCCCACAAGTGAGAGCAAGGGGGCTGGTCAAAGGGACCACTAACCCTGCCCAGCGCCACCTCCTTCCCCAGTTTTTTACAAACCACTTCTTGTTGGTCCCTGGCAAATTTCAGATTTTGAGCCACACATGCCGTGGTATGGGATTCTGAAGTCTTGTGCAAATCCTTCCACCAGGAACTGGCTGGCTCACCTATCAAGGTAACTGTGAAGCCTGCCTCTCCTAGATGAACCTTTCAACAACCTGGCCATCTGGTGTCATCCACGGAATGCCTCCCATACAAAGTTCTGCCTGCTCCAGTCCCTTGTAGACTCTGTTGCTTTAATACCTAAAGTGATAAATGAGTGTAGGAACATGTTAGAACATATTTTTCTTGCTTTTTACCATGTATGAGCATCCATTAATTTCATCAGATGTGAGCACTGCATCCAGGGTATGCAAATAATATAAGTTGTGCAACATCTCTGCTATTCCCCGAGACATAAAGCCACAAACTGTGTCACAAATGAAAGAAGTAAACAGTAGTGCATTGTCACAGCATGTGGGAGTAAACTTCAGATGAGGCAAATTAACAGATTTAAAACACACCGTGGTGTGATATTTATTTTTCAAAAGTTTGAAAAATAATAAATGAAAACAAAAAAATGACAAAATCACTACTTAACATCAGTAGTTTCTCATATAATACAATCCTGGATCTTAGAGTTCATAAGATCCTTCTCATCTGCATTGAAGAGCTTGCCTATGCAAACAGCAGAACCTCTCCTCCTGTCTCTCAGGGCTGAGCCCCACTGGACTGACTGAAGTGAACTCAGTGAAGGGGTTTTATATCTTTTGGTGGGGTCACCTGACTGAGTCCTTCCTATTTACATGTCTGGAGATGTTGTTTCATGTCTGAACATGTTTCAAAGCCAAGATTTTTTTTTGTTTCAGGGACTTCCTGGTTCAGTTAAAGGTACAGGGTATTTTTCTTTATACATCCACAGATATTGATTCTCTACCTATATCTCTGATCCACAGTGACTAAGCACTTTTATAACCATATACAGTAACAGATTTATAGTGTGAATTTATGAAAATACCTTAAGGATTTCTTATAACTGGCCATCTGTGGTGGTCCAGGTGAAGGTTGCAGGATTCTCCTGATTTACCACCCCCAAAGCAGCAGGAGAGTTCCTGCAGGAAGTTGATGATTTTGTCATCAATGAAACATTGGAGGTCCCCAGGTGTTTGGTTCTGGGGGACTTCAATGTTTGGGCTGACGATGAATCATCTAGGTGGGGTTATCACTTCCTCCAGATGATGTAATCTCTGGGCCTGTCGCAAGAGGTTTCTACCATGAATCACCAGGATGGTCACATGTTGGACTTGATCTTCTCGCTGGGGCTTGAGATTGATAATCTTAAGACTAATTGGGTTGCTTGGTCTGATCATTGCACAGTGGAGTTCTTGCTCAGGCTCCCCCCATGAGCCCTCCCCCTGCAGAGATGATAAGCTACCGCCCTTTGAGGGGTTTGGCCCCGGGGGGGTTTCTGGCAGTGGTTGACCTATCTAGTGTGGGCAGTACATGCATAGGGGGTGTAGGTGAAGCAGTTGCCACCTATAATGAGGTGATGTCTGGGGCACTCGACTCCTGTGTACAACCCAGATCTTCTCACTTGAGGTCCGCTTGATTTGATGGGGAGCTCAAGGAGATGTAGATCAAGGGTCAGAGGTTAGAGCACTGCTGGCGAAGTACCGGACTGGTGACAGACAGACTGGCCCTGCATGCACAATATGTTGTATACCAGGCGGCAATGAACCGTAAGCAGGCAATATTCCTATCCAGGGAGATTGCTGCTGGGAAGAACCAACCAGCTATACTTTTTCAGACTGTGGATAGGCTATTACATCCAGCTTATCTACAGCTGAGTGCTTTATGCAATCAGTTTGCTCGGTTCTTCTTAGACAGAGTGTCCGCCATCAGGCAGGGAATTCCACCAATGAGCTACAGTGTGGCCAACAGTGGTCGCCAGAATTTTTTGAGGTGCTCTTCTCCTGATTGCGGGGAGTTTAAATCAGTGGAGGTGGCTGAGGTCATTAAGATTGTCTCTGGGCTTAAGCACACATATTGTGAACGGGACCCAATGACAACTCATTTCTTAATGAGATGTGTTGATGCTGTAGGCTCAGTTTTCATCTTGATTGTCTGGTGCTCATTGTCAGAGAGGGTCTTCCCAGATGCCTTGAAGGAGGCACTGGTGAGACCCCTTCTGAAGAAACCATCTTTAGACCCTGACATCAAGGTGAATTACCGTCCTGTCTCCAACCTTCAATTTTTTGGAAGGGTTGTAGAGAAGATTGTGGTGCAACAGCTCAGAGAACACCTTGTGGCCTTTGATATCTATGAGCTGCTCCAGTCTGGGTTTCGTGCCTGGCACTGTATGGACACCACATTAGTTCAGGTGCATAATGATCACCTCAGGGCGAGAGATTGAGGAGAGGGGACAATGGGTGTTTACTCACCTGGTAAAGGTGATTGTGTTGGTTGGCATCCATGGCCCTTCCAGACATTACCTCATGGGTTTTAGCCCACCTGATAGGCTAGTGATGCACATGACCCTAGATCAAATTTCTGGTATATCCAGGTCCCAGAAGCCCCTGCCCTCCAGTTCAAATCTTCCATCGCTGAAATCAAGGTTAGTGAAAAAACGAAAGAAACAACAATGCAATGTAGACCAAGATGATGGCCAGAACGAAAAAACAGGCTGGCTACGAAGTAGTCTCAGAGGCCAGAGGCTGTATTTATTATGCCTATTATTTACAATTTAAGAGATCGTGAAACCTTTTACTGCAACTTCCTTCCACCCCCCCTTCCTAATGCTGCCACTTGGTTGAAACAGATTTTTATGTGTCCTGTTTACTCCTGAGCAGTCTGATGGGAGGTCCTTGGAGTGCTATGGATGCCAACCAACACAATCACCTTTACCAGGTGAGTAAACACCCATTGTGATTGGTTGGGCATTCATGGCACTCCAGACATTACCTCATGGGTAGATAAGAAGCAGTGAACCCCCGAGGGAGGGATCAGAGTGGTGTAGGAGTGCACGGATGAAGTTGAAGCTAGGAGTATCTGCGTGGTGAAGGTGGGCTGGGCGGCATGCAGGTGTTTGAGTCTGTAGTGTCTAGTGAACGTGTGCAGGGAACTCCACATAGCTGCCTTGCAGATGTCTTCGGAAGACACGTTGGCCCTTTCTGCCCAGGATGCGGTGACTGCCCTGGTGGAGTGGGCCCTGATACCCTGAGGAGGCAACAACTGCCTCACTAGATAGGCAATCTGAATGGTCCTCCTTAGCAAGCTAGCGATAGTGGACTTGGACGCTGCCCTGCCTTGTCCCTGGCCCTTCGCTACTATGAATAGCCTTTCCGTCTTACGCAGAGGTTGTGTTCTGGCTATGTATACAGAGAGGGTGGATCCAACATCCAGGTGATGTGGGATCAGGGGAGTGCCCTGCTGTGTGTCTGCAGGGAAGGTGGGCAGCTCAATGGGCTGTTCCCTGTCGAACGCCGTGGAGACTTTAGGCTGGAAGGCTGCTACCGTTCTAAGTCGGACTCCTTGTGGGTGAAGATCGTATAGGGTTCAGTGCAGGATAGAGCCCCCAGCTCTCCAATCCACCTGGCTGAGCAGATGGCCACTAGGAAACAAGTCTTGAGGCCCACTCAGAACAGGTCTGCCTCCCGGAGTGGTTCGTAGGGAGCCGTGCTGAGGGAGTCGAGTACCATTGGGAGATCCCAGGGTGCGATCGTGGGTCACGTCCTAGGTCGAAGTATCTCCACTGCTTTTAGAAAATGCAGAGCGTCCGGGTGAGTTCCCGGGCTGTGCACCCCGATGGGTCCCATAACCACTCCTATTGCTGACAGTTGTACCCTGAGGGAGGAGTGAGCCAGGCCCTTATCCACTCCCTGCTGCAGGAATAGTAATATGGTGGCCATGTCCACCTGCTCGGGTACTTTACTTCTTTCTTGGCACCACCTCGAGAAAATAGACCATTGTCTACTGTAGGTGGAGGTGGTGGATGTCCGTCTGGACTGTAACATGGTACTGACGATGGACTCGTGGTAGCCTGCCTCCGTCAATCTCCTCCCTTTAGGAGCCAAGCCGTGAGCTTCAGTGTCCACGGAGCCAGGTGGACTACTGGGCCCTGGGAGAGCATGTCTGCTCGGTATTGTAGTTGAGGCTGGCCATGGCCATCTCATGAACGGAGGTGAACCATGTCCTTTGTGGCCAATACAGGGCTACCAGGATGATTGTGTGATGGGATGCCGTTATCTTGGCTAGGACCTGAGGGATTGGGGGAGAGGCAGGAACACATATGCACAATCCTGATCCCAGGGCTGGGATAGGGCATCAGTTTCCTGTGATTGGCTCTCCCGAAATCATGAGTAGTAATATTTGACTTGGAAGTTCTCCAATGTTGCCATGAGGTCCATGGTTACGGGTCCCCAAGCTCTTTGGATCATCCGAATAGGTTGGGGTGCAATCGTCATTCTCCTGGGTGCACCTGTTGTCTGCCGAGCCAATCCGCACATACATTGAGTTTTTCTGCCAGGTGTATTGCGCCTAGATGGCTGAGGTTTGAATGAGCCCAGTTGAGGACTGATATTGCTTCTCTCAACATGGCTCTGCTCCTGGTTCTGCCCTGCTTTGCGATGTAGGCCACTGTGACCTGATTGTCAGAGCATATCAGGACTGATTGTCTGCGTATGAGGGGTTTGAAAACCTTGAGTGCATGATGCACTGCTCTCATCTCCAGAATGTTGATGGAGAGCCTGGATTCCCTTGGGGACTGTAGGCCCTGGGCCGTTGAGGTCCCCATGCAGGTCCCCCAACCAGACAGGCTTGTGTCTGTCTCTATCGTGGCCATGTAGGAGGCCTCCAGGGGGACCCCCCTGATGAGGTTCGACTCCACTGTCCACCATGCTAGCGAGAGTCTCACTGATGGTGGTAGTGGAACAGAGACCTTTAGGTTGTGCTCGTTTGGTGCTCCCCGCGTAAGGACGTATGTCTGGAGTGGATGCATATGCCATCTGGCCCAGGGTATAAGGTCTATGCATGATGCCATGCATCCTAACAACTGGGCTATGTGACCCATGGTCATCTGGTGGTGGCCCTTCATCTGTCAGGCCAGGGTCATCAGGTTGCTGACCCTCGAGGAGGACGGCTTCACCCAACCATGGGCCGAATTGATCAGTGTGCCCAGATGTTCGATCTGCTACGTGGGAATGAGGTGACTCTTTTCCCGATTGACCACCCAACCGTGCTCCTCGAGCACGGTGTTCTGTAGGGCCTGTTCCCTGGATCGTGCTCGAATGAGCCAGTCATCCAGGTAAGGTATGATATCCAGCCCCTGCTCCCTGAGCCTGGCCACCAGGACTATGGAGACCTTGGTGAAGACTCTCGGGGCTGACGAGAGGCAGGGCTTGATACTGAAAGTGATGACCTAGGATGTGGAAATAGAGAAACCGTCTGTGTCTCTGAATGATAGGGATGTGGAGGTATGCGTCCTTGAGGGCTATGGACGTCAGGAAGTTGCCTACCCGGAGACTGCGTAGGGTTGAATGTATTGTCTCCATTTTGAATCTGTGACACACCACATGTTGGTTTAGGTGCTTTAAGTCTAGAATGGGCCTGAGCTCTCCTGACTTCTTTGGGATGAGGAAGAATATTGAGTAGACCCCTAGGTTTTTCTCGTGTTGGGGCACGGGCTGAATGGCCCTGTTCCGGACCATGTCCAACAAGATGCGTTGAACCTGGTGAGGGGTGACCTTTCTTTTGGCTATAGGGGAGGAGACAAATCTGTAGGGAATGTCTGGGTGGGATAACTCTATGGAGTACCCCCATGTGACCACCTCCCGGACCCACCTGTCTGAGGTCGTGTTGATCCATCAATGCGAGAACAACAACAGTCTTTGACCCACTGGCGGGTAGGGTTTCTGATTGCAAATGGTTGGAGAGGTGTAGTCAGTGCTGCTTCCCCCTGAAACCTCTTCCTTGAACTCCGAGCTTTTGCCCACGGGCTCTGAAGGAGGGTGGATAATAGGTCTGTGGGAAGGAGTTACGGGCACTGTGGGATGTCCCCCTGCCTCAGAAGGAACCATTGTGTTGTGTTGAATCTCTATGGGGTTGGAACGGCCTATTGCCACTCTGAAATCTCAACCTCGATGAGGGGAGGTAATTGAACCTAGTTTTACTCTTGAGTAGATCTCTACCTTCCTCTTTTTGTTTCAGGTAATCCTGCAACCCCTCCCCAACAACATACTTCCCTCTCAGAGGCAAATTCTGCAACAAGTTCTTAGATTCAGTATCAGTGTCCCACAATTTTAGCCATAATGCTCTCCGAGCATGATTGGTAATAGCTGTGGCCCTGGCGTGCAAGCGCAGGGTACCCACGGCCATATCGGCCAGGTACTTTGCCGCATCCAAAGTGTACTCTAAAAGTTCTGCCTCCCTGGATTTTGGGTTGGCTTGTTCCTGCAGTTCTTCGAGCCAACAGATCTGTGCTCGGGCTGTATAGATGGCTGTCGTGGCCGCCTTTGCTGCTGTGCCCTCAACTTCAAATGCCTTCTTTAGCATGTCTTCCACTCTTTTGTCCGTAGGATCTTTTAGGGCTATTGTTCCACATGGGAGCACTGTCCTTTTGCTGAGGGCTGCTACCAGAGGGTTGATGGTGGGGGCTCTACACCAGGCACTAGATGTTTCCTCCTGTACTGGATACATTCTGTCCAGGTTCCTTTTGTTGGGCATTCTGCCTGGATCCTGGGATCGCCATTCCTTATTGAAGACCTCCTCAATAGCTGGGCACACTGGGAATGTCTCGGGGTTCGACACTTTCAGTTGTATCATAGGGTCGAGTTTCGACTCGGGCTTACTCTTTTCAATGTCGAACCCCATGGTGGTTTTGATAGCCCTCATGAGCCCTGGAACTGTATCAAAGGAGCACAACTTTGACATGAGGGATGGAGTGGTGGGAGGTTCCGCTTCCTCTTCGTCCAAATCTACCCCCTCCTTGTACTCTGGGGGGTCCTTATCCTTTTCGGCGTCCTCGCGAGGGTTCTCCAGTAAGGGCTCGTCACGATCCGGGATCTCCTCCGGTTGGCCCCCTGCCATGCCCGGTTCTGGAATCACTGGAACGGCTCTGTGCTGGGTGAGGCATTCGAGCTTTTCCATTATTTTTAAATTAAAGTTTTGTTGGCTTTCCATCATGGTGACCGCGGCCTGCTGATTCTGAATCAGGAGGAAACCAGGGTCCAACCATGTGGGACCGCTGGGACCTGCGTTGCTGGGCCCCATGTGGGACGTTTGTTCCATGGATGAGTCGTCATCATCATGCTGGCAGGTGGCACAGAGGGGTCCCGGGGTTTGGGGTAGGAGGGTGGCGCTGCAAGTGGAACACTTCTTTGCTTTAACCATCTGAGGAAGAGAAGAAGAGAGAAGATGGCCTTAGGTTAGATCTGTACAAGCCCCGTGTTGTCCTCTTTGTTTTGTCCCTTGTGACCCAGCACTGATGG
This sequence comes from Neoceratodus forsteri, assembly GCA_016271365.2. NCBI lineage: Eukaryota > Metazoa > Chordata > Ceratodontiformes > Ceratodontidae > Neoceratodus > Neoceratodus forsteri. The sequence continues at coordinate 257,085,424 of CM028132.1, read as the reverse complement.
CAGGTAAACACCTGGCATCTGTATGGATCCTCTGAGAGATCAGTCAGAGTCAGGAATGTTGGGGGGAGCACTCTGGTCTAGGTTTTGATGCAATTGACGATGCACATGGGTCGCTGTAGGGAGGGACCCATGGCGAAACAGCTTAGGGGCCTGGGTAGCATTTTCTCGTACATCTGGGTCACTGTGGGAGGGACCCAGGTGGAGAAGGGTGGGCCACGAGTGTTTTAGTGACTGTGAACTGGGGGTGGTCGCTTTGGGAGGGACCCCTCCGGGCGGTCACGCGGACGATCCCTGATGTGGTTGCTGTACATAAAACAAACCTTTTTGGAACATCCCCTGCCTCCTGGTGACAAGGGGAAGTGTCAGTTGTAGGGGACAGGCCTTGGGTATGGCGGTCAGACCCAGAAGACTAGGGACTGCAAGGCCCCCCCCTTCTGTGGGGGGAGAGAGCAAAGCTGACACGGTGGCCGGGTTCCCCGCGGAGTGGTATGCCCCCAGAATCACTCGCTCACCTTGAAAGTGGAGCCTCCCGGTGTCCCCACCACGCTTGTTCAGTTCCCTGCAGTCGAGAGCCTCTGTCTAATGAGGCAGGGTCAAGGAGAGCCGGTGGCAGCTCGTAGGGGGGGCTGAAGGGACCACATGGTGGTGGTGGGCCAGAGGCCTACCGTGTGTACCTTGTGGGGCCAGTGAGAGAGCCTGCAATGGGTAGGGTACTGAGCCACACACTACCATGGTGCATACCCAGCAGAGGAGGGTTCAGGTAACCAAAAAGGGAGCCTCTGAGGGAGCGGAGGCCGTGAATCTAACGCCTGCAAGCATGCAGCAAGGGGAAGGAGAAAAAACAATGGCGGAGACCACGTGGGAGCGGGAGGTCAGGGTGGCTGCTGTGGGCCTGAAGGCCAATGCCGAGGCGTCACATCACAGCCCACGAGAGGAAGTAAAACAAAAGCCCAGGGGACTTGACCAGGATTAAACCTGGCGAACACCATTAAACTCAAGGGAACACTCCTGAAGTAGCCTACGAGGCGATACGTGCGTTTTTAACATTCTATTCATACAGCTATACGCTTGAAAGCCTCTATAAACAGAACACAACCAACCAAAAACAAGCTTAGGGGTGAGCAAAACTCCCGATCTGAGTATTTCCTTTTCTCTTTGTACTTGGGATGCATTACGGCTGTGCTAGTGATATATTTGCATGCTTTTCAACAACAGGCAAACAAACAAATGCAAACAATTACCAAACACATAGCTCAGGTACTGAAAGGAGTGAATAGGAAGAACAAGGGCTACAAGATAAGGCTTTTTCTTCTGATTCTGCAGAAAGACAGGGAATCAGATCAGGTAGAGCTAGGAGGAAACTGTTCCTGTTTCAGACCTCTCCAAAAATTACTCTCAATATAGCCCCCAGATGGGCAGTACAGCCCCAATAATTAACAACAATGAAGACTCAGCAGTTTGCTTGCATTTCTTTTCTCTATATTAGTGGCATCTACTTATAAAATCAATTCCTACCTTGTATGGAGCAGACAGGGATTCCTGGTGTGCTTGTTGCCTGATCAGATGCATGATTCGAAACTGGAGAGCAGGGGCTTCTGGGACCTGGATATACCAGAAATTTGATCTAGGGTCATGTGCATCACTAGCCTATCAGGTGGGCTAAAACCCATGAGGTAATGTCTGGAGTGCCATGGATGCCCAACCAATCAACATTCTAATTCTCCTTGCTCTCTCCTAAGCTTTTGTAACTGTGGACCATTGTGTGTTACTCAACTACCTGAGGGAATTTTGTGGACTCACCGGCACTGTCATCTGCTGGTTTGAGTCCTGTCTCACAAACAGGAGGCAAAATGTTGTGATGCAGAATTTCTCCTACTCCTCTTGCCTTCTGTCTTGTGGAGTACCTCAGGGTTTGTCTTGTCACCAATGTTGTTTGCCATGTATATGCTGCCCCTGGGTGGGATCATTAGGAAGTACAGTCTAGATTTTCATTGCTATGCCGATGACACCCAGCTGTATCTATCCTTTGCCCCTGGGACATCCAATGTGGTAGTCATACTGAACAACTGCCTGACCGAGATTAATGACTGGATGGCCTCTAGCTGGTTGCGACTGAACCCTAATAAGACACTGGTACTGATGGTGAAGTTGATCAGGAGGTGTAATATGATGGAATCTTGTGCAGAGACTGGATTGTTTCTGGGATCTGTGCCATTGAAGGCTTCCTCTAGGGTGTGCAAACTTGATGTTATCCTCAACAGTGGACTGACATTTGAATCTCAGGTGTCATCCATTGTCTGGTCCAGCTTTTTCCATCTTAGGATTATTGCTAGGACCAAACACCTGGTTCCACCCCTTGACCTCCCCACCTTAGTACAAGCATTCATGACATCTAGGCTTGACTACTGTAATGCGCTTTACCTCGAGGTCTCTGGAGGTACCCTCCATCAATTGCAGCTAGTGCAGAATGCAGCTGCCAGGCTGTTGATGGGACAACCTAAATACCGTCACATCACCCCGCTGCTGTGTGAATTGCACTGGCTGTCAATTTAGTGGAGGGTTCTTTTTAAGGTGGACTTGCTCACGTTTAAGGCCCTACATGGACTGGGCCCTGGCTACCTGTCAGACTTTCTAACACATGATGCCCCAGTCCGCTCCTCCACTCCTCCTCTAGGGGCCTCCTTGCGATTCCCAGGACAAGATTAAAAACTGCCAGCAACAGAGCTTTTAGTGTTGCCAGCCCCATCCTGTGAAATTCACTTCCTCCATCAGTAAGGGAGGCCCCTTTAGTTGAGGCGTTCAAAGCCCATCTCAAGACTATTTTATTCAGCCAGGCATTCCCAGACACCGTTCTTTAGATAATGTTTCTCAGATACTTTTCATAATGGCATTTTAGAATTATGTTGGTAATTTAGACCCTCATGTTAGTGTTTTGATTTTAAGTATTTAATTAGAATGTTTAGAATGTATTCATAGTGTTTTTTAATTGGTTTTGATGTATTTCATTGTATGGCACCCAGACCCTCTGAGACTGGGCACCTTAAAAATAAAATTTGTCTTGCCTTGCCTTACTAATCACAAAATTATCATTGCTTTATATGGCTTCTGAATCCTTTTTTATTTAAAAAGGCTTTATTAACTGTATGTATTTCTGTTTAAAATAGCCTTCATGCTTTTTGTACTCAAAATGCACTTACGCACTTTACGCAACACCTTTCCAGATGTTTAGCATCATTCCAGGGTCTGGATTGATGGAAATGGAAAAAGAATGAAAAGAGAGAACTAGTAGGAAGTTTAGTAGGGTTAGTAAAGAGCTACACTAGGTGGCCAACCTAGGGTAGGAGGAAAAATAAGAAAAACAAAGAGAAAAGTGTTAACAGAATGAGATTAGAGGGAGGCCGATTAAGGGGTAATGTGAGGAAGTTCTTTTTCACAGAAAGGGTGGTGGATGCATGGGAAGGCCTACTTCATGAAGTGGCAGATATGAATACAGTGCAGGGCTTCAAACAGGCATGGGATGAACATAAGGGAGCAATACAGATGTGTATGAATAAATAAGCCATTGACAGATCAAAGGCCAATGGCACATTCATAAGGTAGAAAAAGAAATGGACAGACTGGATGGGCCTTGAGGTCCTTATCTGCCATCAACTTCTATGTTTCTTGACTGTTGCATAACAGAAGTTTTGGTAGCTAGGAAATAAGGAGATAGAAATGTGGCCCATCAGTCACAGCTGAGGGTGAAGCCTAACTCCACCTCATACATATGTGGAACATAAAGCAGGAGTAAAGTGTCAAGTAGTCAGTAGTCAGAATGAGGAGTTACATGAGAACCTTGCAGCTTACATTTTTCAGCCTTGTGATTGGGCATGGTCTTCAAAGAGAAAAGGACGAGAAAGGCAGATAGTTGGCAGAATGGGAAGGAAAGTTGGTATTCTGAAGCTGTGATACATGGTAGAGGGGTGCACCACTAAAAGCTCTTTAATATCAGACTAATACCAATATGTTTGCATGCTTTGCAAGAGAACATAAAAAGGAATAGAAAATGAATAGAAACAGATTGTACTGGAAATGAACTTAGCATTTCAGATGGGTTGCAGTGCTGATCACAAAAATGCTGTCTTTTAGTGCAGCCTATCTCAGACAAATTGTAAAATAAAATGTATTACGGCTAATTATATTGGGGCTTATTAAGCCTAACAATAGGCTGGTCAGCCTCACCTCAGTAGCTGGTAAAAGCATGAAAGCACTGCTTAAAGAAGGAATAGTGGGGCACTTGGAGTCCAACGGTGCCCAAGACCTGAGGCAGCATGGTTTCACAGCAGGAAGGTTGTGTCAAATGAATCTGATAGTTTTTTGACTAGGTTACGAAAGAGGTGAATCGGGTGGAGTGGTGGATGTTGCCTACCTTGATTTCAGTAAGGCCTTCAACACCAGGTAGTCTGGGAATGGGCCACAAGGTGGTAAACTGAATTAGAAAACTGGATTAGAAACTGGTTAATGGACAGGAGGCAGAGTGTGGTGGAAAATGTGATCCAATCTGGGGGAGGTGACCAATGAGTTACCTCAGGGATCAGTCCTTAGGCCAGTCCTGTTTAATGTCTTCATTAGTAACATAGCGGAAAGGCTGAAGGGAAAGGTCTGCCTGTTTGAGATGATGCCAAGATCTGCAACAGGGTAGATACTTCAGATGGGGTGGAAAAAATAAGATGGGACCTAAGGAAGCCTGAAAAATGGTCCGAGGTGCGACAACTGAGGTTCAGTTCTAAGAAGTGCAAAATAATGGACCCGGGATGCAGGGATCTGGGAAAGAGCTACAGGATTGGGGGAGAGTTGCTAGTGGTCAACAAGGAGGAAAGGGATCTGGGGTTATCATTTCTGGCAACCTAATGGTGTCTAAGCAGAGTACAAAGGCAGCAGGGAGGGCTGGTGGCATGCTGGGGTCCATAGGCAGAGGTATCACTAGCAGGAGGAGGAAGGTTGTGATTCCACTGTATAAAACACTAGTGAGGTCTCACCTGGAGTACTGTGTACAGTTCTGAAGGCTGCATCTTTGGAAGGACATAGACAGGGTGTAGGTGGTCCAAAAAAGGTGACAAAGATGGTACAGGGCTTGCACCAGAAAACATATGATGAGAGATGAAAATACCTCAATATATACTCACTGGAGGAAAGGAGGGAGTGGGGAGACATGATAGAAGTCTTAAAGTCATAAACAAAGTGTGGGGGGGCATCTTTCAATATAGGAGGAGTACAAGAATGAGGAGGCACGATATAAGACTGGAAGAAGGCAGGACAAGTGGAAATGTGAGGAAGTTATTCTTCATGGAAAGGGTGACGGAGGTATGGAACAGTCTGCCACAGGAGGTGGTGGGAACAAACACAGTAGGGGGATTTAAACATGCATGGGACAGGCATAATGGAACCCTAATAATTGGGAGGAAAAGAGAAAGCCATTGAATGAGTAGGATCAAAGGCCACAAACAAGGGTAGGCTTAAGGGCAGATTAGATGAACCTAGTGGTCCTTATCTGCCAACAATTTCTATGTTTCTGTGTTTCTAGTTTGATTGAATAGGGACATACTGACTTTTGCAAACATTGTAATTACTAACAACCAATCAATCAAAAGCATCATTCCTAACTTTTGACTTTCATAGAACATACTGTATATATTGTGTCTTGTGTGCTTGTGCTTTGGACTAACAAATGTTACCAGGTCATACAGATTTCTTTAGAAGCACCTCATCCGGTAATAAAAAAAAATCTCCTGCAATAATTTTGGTTAATTTTATTCCACAGAAAGTACTTAGGCAAGCTTGATTTAAAGTACTGTACAATCCTGTTTCATTTTGTTATAAGTGCATTTAAATTACTGCTGCCTCATTTCTGCCTTTGTGTGTGATAAGATGGCATGGTTTGTTCCTGAGTGTGCCACTTTTACACTTATTTCTTATTATTCAAATGATGTAATAATGTTCCTACTCCTTAAATGAAAGTACTAATCTTATGCTCACGGGGCCTAAAATTGCATTGCAGTTTAGACTAATGGTGGGTTTATTAGCCTATTATTTTTTAAAGTACGATTGCCGAATATGAACCAATACAGCTGCATTATAAAATGTAGATATATGAACAACTCAGTGATTCTTTAATTTTATAGACAATAGTATTGTAACAAGGAAATCTGGGCATGCGGATTTTGATACAGATTTACTGTATTTGATTTTGTATTTGTGTAATCTGACTGTTGTACAGGGCTTTAAATGGCTATATTAATCAATGTATAAAATATATGTACTGTTAAAGAAGAATGGTGTGGTAGATCACTTATACTTTGAATTGAAAGCACATAAATATTTATTTTAAATGAAGTACTGTGTTTTTGTTTATTTTCAAATGTTGTCTAATAGAGACCCACTGAGCTGCAAACAGCTTGTTTCCAGGCATGTCCTAGACGAAGGGTACATGGGATTAACAGTGCAAAATACAAATGTAATTTAACAGACAAGATGGCAAACAGCAAAAATAAGTAACAGCTGTGGTTTTCCACATCAGTAAAGGATATAATAACACACAAATGCAGATACAATAATGGAAATAAACAGTTGGTGAGATACATTTATGAACCAGGGCTGGATGCTGACTATGATGGGAAGAAGCCACAAGAAGGTATTGTCAGTTCCTTGACATGCCCTTTGAAAGACAGCCATGATGCAGATTACAGAAGCCGAGAAACATATAAACACAGAGCTTTTTGGCAAAAGAAGGTTAATGTGTCTATTCACTTTGCCCTGGTCCCTACCTATCCCATGATTCCAAGTTCACTGGTGGTCAGTGGAAGAGAAGGTAGGGAGTTCTACAGGAAAGGGAGTCAACAGAAAAATGCACCTTGTCTAACAGAAAAGTGGCACATAGGAGTAAGGGATGAGTGTGTGTGTGGGGGCGGGGGAAGTAAGAGAGGATGTACTGTAGCAGAGGGAGCAGTCAGTGTGAGAAGGTAGGAGAGGTAGTCAGAGTGTGTATTAGTTCAGAAATTTGAAGATCAGGAGGGTACTATGCATGATCCACAGCTCTACTAGGGAAAGCTACCTCAGGTTTAAGCACGCTTGCAGTGGAGTGTAGGGGGAGAGCAGATGAGGACAAAATGCCAAAAGGCATGGTAAACTGTGTCCAGTCTAGTTTAGGAAGACATTAGTGCTGCACCTCATACAATGTTCCTATAGTCAAAAACATGGAGGATCATTAAATGAACAAACTCTAGGGCTGGACAAAATTGATCAACTTTGATGTCATGGAAATGTCATGAAATTCCATAAAAGTTTGCAAAATTTCACAAAATACTTCAGAAATTTCCAAAATGTTTCAATTGGTCATAGTGCAGTCTGTATTATAGCTTGAGATCTGAGATGTGGCATGCATATTGATTGGAGAGGACCTAAACATTTATCAGGTTTTATTGCATTTGGATGGGGGTGAGGAAGGTATAAGGGCTCACAATTTGGCAATTTATTATTCATGTGAAAATTTCTGAAAACATTTCTATATTTACAAATTACCCATCTTTAGAGCTAGATAATTGAACATGTATATGCATACTTTCTTGGATGAGACAAAGAAACTGCTAAATAGAGAGTTAGTTAGTTATGTAAATTGTAAGTTACAGGAGTTTAAAAATTCACAATTTAAATATTTGTTAAATTGTGTGAACATTTTCAAAACATTTGGATGTTTATACCTCTACTACTATTGCAGGAAAAGACTCATGATCTGGCATGCATACAAAAGAAAATATGTTCGGAATCTAACTAAATGTTGTTTAGTAGGTTAAAATTTATAGTGGATATTTTAGAAATTTCTAATTTGCAAAATGTTCTCACAAATTCATAGATGCATAATACATAATGCAACTAGAATTCCTGTTCTGGAATTTAACCTTCACAAAGTACATATTACCACTGAATCACCTTACCTGCACTAGCATCACAACACTGCAATAGCCCTCCAACACTCCTGCATCAGTGATGATCAGCATCATGCTCCATCATGACTAAAGATATCAGATACTTTTGTCAAAATGGCCTAAGTCACAACTAGTTATAAAGCTTGGTGTCATTTGGCACCACTTTTTTCAAATTGTGAAAATATACTTTGCTATCTCCAGGGTTCTTAAAGAGTCAGCAGGTGGTTTCTATGTGATAACGGCTACCATCAAAGGGTGATTGCTCTTACGGCGAAGTCAGAGCACTGAAAATCAATTTCAGCACTCTGACTCTCCGGCGTACAACAAAACAGTGCTGGGGACTTGCATTTTTTATGTTTATATGGGGGGCTGTTCCCCCGTACCCCATGAGGGACTTCACCCCCCGCCCTCCCCACTTAAGGATTCTCTAGTCCAAGGGGGTGCATGTTGGTGGGGCAAAACATAAAAAAAATTAAATTCAGGCCAGGTGCAACAAAAATAAACCTGCACCTGGACCCGAACCCAATACCCTAGCCATCAAAGCAACAAGATGACCTGCTACACCATGGGGCCAGCTCAGCAGTCTACCATAGAGTCACTTTTAAAATCCCCTCCCACCCCTTGCTGAGCGTGCTCACTCCCACCACCCCACATGCATACCTGTAGTGATTTCCTGTTGCTACAGTCATCAACCCACCCCATCTGGTCTATATAGCTGCCCGGTAGCCTCTGTGCCATGCATCATGATTGAGTCGCCCTTTCGGGGGTCACTCAATCACGGTCACGCAAATCTGAGATTTCAGTATATGGCAAGATGGCGACCATGCTGGGTTGACTGTCAGATCAGGGGAGCAGCAGCAGTATAGTTTTAATATTTTACTTCATTTTTATCTTTTGTTAAGTTATGTTTCCAACATTATTTTATTTTACATAGTGATTAGTGTAGTTAGTGAGGGACAAAAAGTGAGTAAAGCTATTGCAGTGCATTTTCTGGCTTAGTAGCAGCAGTTTATGAGTGACTCCTAAGTTTGTGGGTCTTTTATTTGAGTTCTCTGTCTCATCAGAAATGAACGAGGTGGAGGAGGTGGTAAAATTGGATAAAATTGGATAAATTTAATTACCAGTTCTTGTCCATTTTGTCCATCTGGCTGTTCGATCCTGTGGCCTAACGACTTGTGGTTGGACTTTGCCGAGGAGTCTGTCTTGCCTTATGCCCCACTCCAGAACTGTTGTCGGGGGAGCTGCACTGGATCAGTGCTGGTGCATGGGAGAGTGTGCAACTGGGACTCGTTTTGCCGCTGGACTGTTTGTGGGCCTGGAACTGTTTCGAGGGACTCCAGGTTTGATGTGGATATTGAGGAAATCAAGGAGGCCTGTGGTGGAGTCGGTTGTTGGTTCACTGCCGGCTTTGGTATCTGAGGCCATTTACTCTTCCTTCTCTTGCTGCTGGTGCTCACTCGGGGGTTGGGTTCCGGGTGTTACCTGAAGGCTGACCCTGTGCCTATTATCCCTAAGCTTTTTGTGGATTCAGCTGGTGGGCTGTGTCCAAAGAGAGCTGAAGAGTGGAGTTGCTAGTGGTTGGAGAGGAGGGGGATTGTGGTGGAATATCTTGGTCCCAGTTTTGGAACAACTCTTTTTTTTTTTGATTTTATACAAGGCTGGAGGTTCCTCATATGAACTGTTGGAGATCTGGGAAGCCTAGCAGGATTGGAACTGACAATTGGACTACAATCTGGTTTGACTTTTTTCCTCATTCCTTACTGTTTTGGCCAGAGTAATATTATAATTATTATGGGCAGTGAGAGTGCCTAAAGTTTAGATCTGGACAGTGAAAATGACTAAGACTTATATTATTTAAATGTTTTTTCCCTAACATATGTGAGAGGTAGTGTTTGGGAAATATAATTATTTTATCTTTTGGGGACGTGAGAGCTCACTAAATAGAGATAAATATAGGCCTTGGACTATTTTTCTGCTGCTGCTTTGAAGTTGTTGCATCCTGCTTTAAATAGTTTTGTTTTACTTTAGGGGTTGGGTTTAGTATTTGTTAAATGGTTATATATTACTTTTGGTTTGGGTTATTTATTTTTTAGGAAAATGTGTTAGCTTGGGCTGATGGTTGGGCAGTATTCCCCCTCCAAGCTGAGGGATCTTCACCCTTTTTATTGTTCCCCTCTATCCCCGGAGGTGGACAGATTGTGTAGGGGATTGGGAATAGTTAGGAGGGTTAGGGCAGTAACTCGGCCTGTTGGGGAAAAGGGGAGGAGTGGACGGATTGGGATTGTGGGGACAAGGAGACACCCTGGGGTGAAATGGGTCCAGGAAAGGGGTCCTCCCTGTCTGGTTCCTATACCCAAGGGTTCTGCTTATTGTAGACAAGAAACTCGGTCTCCCTCGGCTGCTCATCGAACTCGGGCAGTGTTATGCAATGCCAGGTCTATTAAAAACAAGACTGCCATAATTGGGGATCTTGTTAACTTGATTGACCTGGCTTGCATCACCGAGACCTGGTTGGATGGAAATGCAGGCCCAATTTTGGCTTCAGCGATTCCACCCGGGTACTCTGTGATACATCACCAGAGGATCGATCGTAGGGGTGGGGGTGTGGCCCTATGTTTTAAATCAGAACTGAACCTGAGGGAAATTCCAGAGGGAGCCACTAACTCCTTTGAATGTATCATGGGTGAGGGTGTGGGGTGCAGGATTCTTCTCATCTTCTGTCCACCAGGAGATGGGAATGTTTTCCTGCGGGAAGTTGTGGACTTCATCGCCGACCTAACATTGGGATCCCGTAGATGACTGATCCTTGGGGATTTCAATGTGTGGGTTGACGATGAACTCTCACAGCTTGGACAGGACTTCCTCCAGCTAATGAGCTCACTGGGCCTCACACAGGTTGTTTCATCCTCGACCCACATTGGTGGTCATTCATTGGACTTGGTGTTTCTCCTGGGGATGGAGATATCTGACGTGATGGTGGGACCAGTCGGATGGTCAGACCAGCATACCATCAGCTTCAGTTTTGAGACCCCCCTAAGAAGCCTGCCCAATGGAGATGGTCCAGTGCCGCTCTTTGAGGGGTGTATCCCCAGATGGTCTGATGGCGGTACTGGACCTATCGGGTATGCAGAGGGAATGTATGAATCCAAGGGATCTGGTATTTGCCTATAATAAGGCAGTGACAGAAGCCCTGGGTTCCATTGCTCCTGTCCATGTTTGTCCACTATGCCTTCTCCCTAGGTTCCCATGTTTTGATGAGGACCTGAGGGAATCGAGGAGAGTGGGATGAAGACTAGAGAAGCAATGGCAGAGATCTGGCCTGGTATGTGACAGGCTTAGTTTGATGGCCCATTATTTGGTCTATCAATCAACAATTTCCCGTAAGAAGGCAGAATTCCTGTCCAGGGAAATTGCTGCCATGCAGAATCGACCAGCTCAGCTTTTCTGGACTGTGGACAGACAGTGCAATCCACTCTGTCTTCAGCCCAGAAATGCCTTTTCACAAGAGCAACGTGAGGAGTTTGCTCGATACTTTGCGGATAAGATTGCCACGATCAGGTCTGATATCCGCCTGACCCTTTGTCTAGGGAATAGCAGTGGTCGGCAGAAGATGTCGGACTCCCGGTTTGAGTGGTGTGACTTTGTCCAGCCTACAATCAATGATATTGTGATGGTTATCCAAACTTTACGTCCTACCAACTGTAGTTTGGATCTAGGCCCCACGCACTTGCTTGTTGGCTGCATCGATATTATCAGCCCGGTCCTTGCTGAGATAGTCTGGTTATCCATGGAGAGGGGAGTTTTTCCGGCTTCCCTTAAGGAGGCCATAGTTTGGCCTTTCCTTAAAAAGCCTTCCTTGGATCCTGACTGTCTAGCAAACTACAGGCCGGTCTCTAACCTTCCCTTTTTGGGTAAGGCTATTGAGAAGGTGGTAGCATTGCAGCTGGAAGACCATTTGACCAGCCACAATATCTATGATTCTCTCCAGTCCAGTTTCAGGAAAAGACATAGCACTGAGATGGCTCTTGTTTGGGTACTAAATGACCTCCTGATAGTGAGATATTGAAGGGCCCATTCCATCTTGGTCCTTCTAGATCTGTCTGCATTATTTAATACTGTGGACCATGGTGTGCTGTTGGATCACCAGCAGTTTATCTGCAGACTCTCAGGAGTTGTCCTCAGATGGTTTCAATCTTACCTCATGGGTAGGACTCAGAGAGTGGTGTCAGGGGTTTGTACCCCGGCTCCATTCTCCCTGCCCTGTGGGGTTCAACAGGGATCCATCTTAGCACCCATGTTGTTTGCAGTGTATATGTTGCCGTTGGGAGCAATTACTAGATGGTATGACTTGAGTTTCCACTGCTACGCAGATGACACTCAGCTATACATGTCTTTTGTCCCAGAAAAAGATGACACTGTCTCAGTGCTCAACAGCTGTCTCACTGAAATTTAGGCCTGGATGAGTGTGAGCTGGGTAAGGCTGAACCCTGAAAAAACCGAGGTGCTGGTTGTGAACCCAGATCGTCATGAGGTGGGTATGTTGGCAGGTTCACCTTCGGGTCTATGGCTCGGAGGTATTCAGCTAGCTACCTCAGACTGGATGTGGAACCTGGGCATTACATTTGATGACTGCTTGACCCTGAAATCACAGGTGTCTGCAGTTGATAAAACTTCTTTTTTCCATCTAAGAAATATCGCCTGGGTGAAACATTTGGTTCCTCCCGATGATCTTCCAACATTGGTTCATGCCTTCATTTCCTCCCGTCTTGACTACTGCAATGCCCTTTACCTAGGGCTGCTGGGAGTTGATATCTGCCTCATGCAGCTGGTACAGAATGAGGCAGCCAGGCTATTGAGTGGTGCATCAAGAGCCAGTCATATAACACCTGTGCTCCATGGTCTGCACTGGCTGCCTATACAGTGGCGGATCACCTTTAAGGTTGCTTTGCTAACCTATAAGGCCCTACACAAACAGGGACCAGGTTACTTGAAAGATCTCCTTTGTCCCTACTGTCCCCTCCATCCTCTCTGATCCTCTGATGAGGGATTGCTAGAGATTCCCGGGGTACGTCTGCAAACATCTGGAGCAAGGGAGTTTAGTTTGGCTGCCCCGTCCCTGTGGAACTCTCTATCTCATCGGGTTCAAGACTGCCTAACCATCCAGAGTTTTAAAATAGCTTTGAAAACCTATCTCTTTAGCCTGGCATTTATTGATTGAGGTTTAGTTTGCTTTCCTATGCTGCTATTATATTGCTGTCTGTTGAATTATGTTTGTTAGAATAATTTATTTTGTTTTATGTATTTTTTGTACAGGCGCCTTGGTTTTAGAAAGATGCCTTTTTATAAATAAGATTTATTTTATTTTATTTGATTTGATCATGGTATACCCAGCAGGTGGCATTGTACAGAAACAGTGCTTCACGTGCATGTACTTCTACAAGTCATAAAGTCAGTGAGTTCTAGCAGTTATCTGACATATTGCAAGAATTCAGGATAGTACACAGTGATGTCCATTGCTGTTCTTCATGGTTCATCATGCAAGATAGTAACCTGACACTTGGCACCCCTATACTTTTACTATGGTGCCTCCTATGAATACTACCTTATTGCCTCTTTACTTTCCTCTACAATGGAAATTCAAGTGTATGACAGGGCATAATATATGGACATGACTTTGACAAAAATATCACAGCATTTCATAATTTCATCAAACCTTGCAACATTCAACTTTAATTACTGATGTTATTTTGCAAACTTTGGCTACTTATAACTTTGCCAGCCTTTGAGCAAGAGATTAGTAAGTTGACATGCACAGCCTCTTTTTAGTCCATATTGTTTTTTTCTCCCAGTTGGCAGCCCTTGTCTCAGGTATATACCCTGTTCAATTGGTTATACCCTAATCAGGCTGAACTCAGCCATTCCAGTTAGCTATCTGTTTTTTCTCAAACATGTTTTCCCTCCCATCTCCCTTGTTTGGGGCAGTGCCTCTGTGAGCCCCACACAGCCACAGCTTCCCCTGTTGTAGGATCAAGCTCCCTGGCCCAGCCACAAGGGTTGTTGTGTTGGTGGAACCAGCTCTCAGCCCTTCTCAAATGAGATGCACTACTGAGGGCAGCTGTCTTGGCCATGGCCTGCCTACTGATGTGACTTTCTGGGCTTGCTTCCAGATCTGGTCATCAGCATGGCAGCATGAAGCTCTGTTGTTGGGACATGAGGGTGGCCTCAATACCAAATATTTAGGGTCAATGAACATACACAATTGGTGATATTCTATTCTCTAGTTTTAAAGTTATAAGGACTTAAAATTCTTCAATTTACATAATTGCAAAATGTAATTTTAAAATGTTTGAATGTTTGGAGGCTTATAACTTATCCACCTTTAAGACAGAGATATGAAACATGGTACTGTGCTTTATGGACCTTAATAAAGGCAGCATATCAAATGTGGTACAATGTAAACAAACACTTTTTAAATTAGATGGAAATAACTGAAATCATAGTTTTGGTGACATTTCATGAAATTTTTATGGACATTTTATGATATTTCACAGAAGTAGAATTTGATTTTTTTCTAGAATTTCACAGGTGGAAGATAAATTTTGCCCAGCCCTTATAAACTCTCATCTGTAAGCAGTGGTGAGGTATTATTTAAATGAAGATTTGCCCTCAGCACAGAGTGTCCCCTAACACTGGAACCTGTCTTACATTTGTCAGTGCTATCCTTGGGAAATGGACCATACACACTCATCCTAATTCAGATGATTTGTTACAGAAAACAATAGGCATCTTACAGCTCAAACTATTGGGGTAAACCACTCCTTAATAAACCATCCTTAGAGCTGGCCCAGTGGTGTGGAGGGCTGAATTATTATGCCTTACCTCCTGACATGCCAGTCACCCATGTTTGCTGTGTGAGTGGGTCACCGGGGACTGGCTTGAGGTGGAGAGGATTGTGTATCCAGAGGACAGATCTCCTTTCCCAGGGAGGGTGACTTGGTAGTCCCTCTGAATGACTTCCCCCTGGTGGAGCCTTGGGGTACAATGGGATGGGGATGCCAATGAAGGGTGGGTGTAGCAGGACTCTGCAGCATGTGTATGCCTCCACATATGTGTGCTGATGTGTCATACACCTGCAATGGGGAGGGACAGGGCAAAAATGGTGGAAAAACACCTCATGGCAGCCAGATGAAGACTGACCCCCCCCAGACTGCACCGGTTGCCATGCAAGCTCAGTCCTGAGGCTAGGATGGCATGAAGGTAAGATGTTGGAGTAGCCTGGTGGTGGGGCTGGGGGGTTCCATTAGATGGGGGCCACCAGAGGAGATAAGGAGTATAAACTGTGAAAAAAAAAAAAAGGGACCCTGATGATCTCTCAAATTCAGACCTGTCTCGAACCTTCCCTTTGTAGGGAAGTTGATTGAGAAGGTGGTGATTGTGCAGCTGGAACAAAACCTGGAAAAATATGGCATCTATGAGATATTCCAGTCTGGTTTCTGGACACATCACAGTACAGAAACAGCCTTGCTCAGGTGCACCATCTCCTGGTTAGAGATAACAGGTGTCATTCCATACTGCAAGACCTGCTGTTGACTTTTGATACGATGGACCATCGGATACTGTTGACCTGTTTGAGCTATTATGTAGGACTCACAGTTACAGTGTTGAGGTGGTTTGAGTCCTACTTATCCATCAGGATGCAGCAGGTGGCACTTGGCTTTCCACCTCGAGCAGTGCTGTGCTCTGCTGTGGTGTGCCTCAGGGGCTATGTCTGGCTCCCTTGCTCTTCATTGTGTATGTGCTGCTATTGGGGGAGATCATTAGATGCTATAGTTTGGTTTTCATTGCTATGCTGATGATAACCAGATACATGTGTCTTGTGTACCTAATGATGATATGGCTGTTCTAGAATTGAAAGAGTGCCTTCAAAAAATTCAGGACTTGATAGCAGCCAGCTGACTCAAACTGAACCAAATGAAGACTGAGTTGTTACTAGTATAGCCAGGTTGGTCTGCTTGGCAATGATGAGTGGTGGGACTGTCATTCCTTCTTTGGCTGGCATAGCGCTTGAAGCCTTAGATAAGGTGACAAATCTGGGAGTCACTGTGGACTCTAAGCTGACTTTAGAATATCAGGTATCAGTTTTTGTCTGCAGTGGTTTTTACCATCTCCAAAACATCTCCCAGATTAAACCCTTTCGGAATCAGCTGATCTGGTGGTTCTGATGCATGCTCTCGTTATGTCTAGATTGGACTACTGCAATGCTCTTTACAATGGGTTATCCACAGGATTGTTGTGTCACTTACAGCTAGTCCAGAATAGGGCAGCTGGGCTGGTTTCTGGGATCTCTTGGTTTGAGCATATCACATCAGTTCTCTGTGTTCTGCACTGGTTCACAGTGTGGTGGTGCATCAACTTCAAGTTGTACTATTAACTTAGAAGTCCCTGCATGGTCTGGGTCCAGGCTACCTGAATGGTCAGCTAATGGGAGTCTCCTACAAATTCCCAAGTCCCATTTGAAGTCCTCAGGTGATAAGACATTCAGCTTTGCTTCACTGTCCCTTCCGAATTCCCTTCCTTGGGAAGTGAGAGACTTGTCATCCCTTAAATTACACATGATGACTTATTTATTTTTGTAGAGCTTTGGATCCAACACTGGTGTATACTTTTATGCTAGTATTTTAATTGTAAACTATTTATAAATGATTTTATTTATTTATTTGTTTGACTGTTAGGCACATAGAGTCCTTGGGAATGGGCAGCTTATAAATAAAATTGCCTTGCTTCCTTCTTTTGTAACCCTTATCCCCAGGCATGGCTGAAAATGTATTATTTTATTTGGTCCAGTCCACCCTTCTGGTAAAATGGAAATAAATAAATAAAAAAATGCATGCAATTTTAGTTGAGCACTTAACCAGAACTTCTGTTGCATTACTGAGAGAATGCACAGAATTCATGATATTGGGCACTGGGCACACTCTGCACTATGTGATGTCATCACAAGGGGACATGCAATGCAGCCTAAGATCTCATACATATGCATGAACAACCACCCAGTGCCAATGGTCTGATGCACAGTCTGCCTAACACTGTAACATCAGAGAGAAAATACCTGTATAGTATTGTAAAATAGCTGTATAGCATGGTAAAATACCTATATAGTACAGTAAAAATATTTGTGTTGCATAGGTAGGCAGTGCTAGTTGTAATTTAAAATACAGAGGCAGGCCAAGCTTATACGAATTCAGCCCACTGTGATCTAATAGTTAGAGCACTGGACTGGGAAAAGGGAGATCACAAATTCATACTCTGCTAGAGGAAAATACACACAATATGAGGTTGGGCAAATCACATAATCTCTCAGTGCTCCTGTTCAGTCAGCTGAGGAAAGGGACACAGAGATACATAGGTGCTGATGGCATAAAAAGGCTGATGGCCCATCCAGTCTACCCATCCCCTTCCTAACTCTTCTGCCTTGCCCTGGTGGCAATCCTCCCTTTTGTTACTGTCCCCCATTTTTCAAACAAAATCCACATGTCTGTCTCATATCTGCTTAAAGCTGCTGATTGATTTGGCCTGTACCACTTCCTCTGGCAGCTTATTCCATGTGTCTACCACCCTTTCTGTGAAGAAGTGATTATGGGTGCCCTTTTTGAATCTCACCCCCTGCCAGCTTTAGTGACTTCCCTTTCATCTCTGTGTTTGAACTCAGGGAGAAGAGTTCCTTGTCATCCACTCTATTTATCCTGTGCAGGTCTTGGTATGTCTCAAGCATGTCACCTCTTTCCTTCCTCTTCTCAAGAGAGTACATGTTTAAGTATTGTAGCCTCTTCTCATATGTATCAGCAAGACTCCACTGGAATCGAGATGTTGCATGTCACTTGGAATATCCAGGATAAATACATTGCAAAACAAAATGATTTACTTTGATGGGGATACTGACTTGGGGAGGACTCTGGTGAAGGGGGAGTTGATATGGGTGGAGAAGCTAAGTGACTAGTCCAACTAAATTCCACATTATTTGAGTGGCATGCCATATGACAGATGTGAGCCCCCACATGTTTTAAAGAAGTTCCCTGGTGTTTCTGTACCCCAAATCAAATGTTAAATTTTCTGCCCAGTATGTGGTGGTTATCTTGCCATTTAAAATCCAGAAACTAAACCACAGGTTGCCAAGCTTGTTTTGAGTTACATGATCAGGCTCAGTACTTCTTGCTGCAAAAAATTAGTAAGTGGTCAGATTATTTTTCATTGTCATAACATTATTATTTTAGATGCCAGAATGAATGTGAATAAAATACTGAAACCAAGACACAACATTTGTGATGAAGTTTTCATTATTATTCTACAAATGCAAAACTAAAGTGTCCATTACCAATACAGTGATGCTCTCTTGAACTAATATTCCAAAACATGTGTTTTTTTTTTGTATATTTTTATGTAGGAAACTATGTAAATACCATCTTATTTTAATAAAACATTTTTAATAGATATAGAATGTGGTAGTGAATATAGCAATAGAAAGAAATATAAGGGAAGCAATGTGACTTGTGTCTGTATCTGCTTTCAAAGCAGCAGATTCAAAGTTGTTTGACTCAAGACAAATGTTATTAAAATACCAATGAAAAATAAGCCATGCCAGTAATCAATTTGAACATTACAACATGAATACAGTCCAGATGGATACTTTGTTATAAAATGGGTAGGGAAAATACTTCCTCCTGAATGGCTAAAACATGCTCATGCCCATTGGATTGTGACAGTACAACCAATGGATATGAAGAGGTTCTGGCAACTGGGACACAACAACACCTAAAAAGAAAACTCCAGCAAGAGCCAATATGGATGCAAAATCTGTTAGTGTGGGTAGCAAGAAACATGTAAGAAAGAGGGTATGATAAATCATTGAGAATGAAATCATACAATTTTATTATGGAAAAGTTAAGTAATGCAGGAGTATTTGTAAGACAAATTATCTTAATACTTCAAAAAAGTGTGCAATTGCTATACTGTTGTAAAATGGTATATTGGTGGGGAGGTTGGACCCCACAAAATAGTCTGCAGGGGGGCCCTAATGTCATTGGTACAGCCCTGCAAGTAAATGCTTTAACTGGAGACGTGAAAGGGAAGAATGGTGCCAAAGGATGTCAGAAACCACTGGATTGAGTCATACTGAGCGAGGGGATGTCATTGAACATTAGGAATTGCTTGCCACTGCAGAAGGGTGAGGAAGTGAGATGTCATCTGATGTTAGGGATTGCTTGGATTAGTGCTGTGGGGTTGCACTGCCAATGAACACCTGGGATCACTTAGATTGTGTGATGGTGATGGTGAGGGGGCTACTGGATGCCAGGGATTCCTAGGCAAAAGGCTGAGGTGAGGAAAGGGATATCATCTGTTCCAGGGGTTGTTAGGCAGAGTGTAGACTGAAGGTACAGAATATCAATGGATACCAGGATCTTCTTTCTGTTTAAAAAAAAATACTGACAATCCCAGCCAAAGACCATCACTGTAAATGCAAACTCCTGTTCATCTGTAATTAAATATCCTTGTTATAACAACGTGAGGAAATTTATTGTAAAAAAAAAATACACATAATCATCAGTTGGGGCTGTAGCACTAAGTCATAAAAGGAGAGAAATATGATGTTACAGTGAAAAATTCTCCTGACTACTTATCAAGAAGAGATGTGGTATTAACTGGGTTTAACTGATTGCTCAATTCAGCATTACTTTGGCACCCTGTCTCAAAGCATAGATGTATGAATACAGTAATTGTTTGTGCAGTGAATGGCAGTGCTGAAGTTATGCTGCCAAAGCTGAATCAAGCAATCATTCAAGCCCCAAGGAACCATGCACCATAAATTCACCAACAGTCAGGGGACTTTTGTACCATCATTTTGTATTTCTTCACTCTTTTTGTCTTAATTTGTGCAGCATCCTTACTGATGCTTAGATGCTGATTTCTGTAACAATTTAAAAGGTGTGATAGCACCTTTATATTAGCATTGACTAAGCATTTTAATGTTCATCTCCTATTGCTGCACTTTAATAAGTCAGCCATCGTTTGACCGATTGACCTGAAATTTGAAAATCAGTGCTAGGAGCACAAGGCATGAAAACTGCAAATACTAATTTCAGACATATATTTAAAGCCATAATAGTTAATGATACTCACTTCTCATAAAATCTAAAGACATGGAAGAACAAACACAGACAACAGATGTGCATTGGAGGAGCTAGAAAAGTGCCACAGTTCGTCCCACAAGAATCAGCAGCAAGCCTCTACTCATAAAACACCCAGTTTCAGCCAAGAGGTAAGGAGCATATTTGTTACACAAATAGTACCTCTGAGAGGTTTTCTTTTACCATAAATGTCAAAGGTTAATGATGAAATACAGAGAACAAAATCAGACTAGAATGGAATCACAATTTAGCTCACAAATGAAAGGTCAAACAAAAAAATTCAACAGTGTAGGCTGGAATTCAACCCTTTCTAAATGTGAACTAACACCAGTAATACACTTACAAAGAATTGAAGTAGTTATTCAGGAAAAAAACAAAACCAAAATTATACAGCATTGACTAGCTTTATAATGTAGCATCTGGTGTCTTTCTGTTAACCATTTTTTTTTGTTCAGTCATGAGCCTCTCCCCTCACAAAATGTACCCTGGACTGCATTGCATAGAAATGGAGTGTTTTATTTCAGAGCTACAAATAGATACTTTGGCAGAGATAGTGTCAGCTACTGAATGACACTCTCAATTGCATTTGATAAGTGAACATGGTGTCACTGTTGTCTGTGCATGTGGGGGGAAGGGACAACTCAGCTGACTGAGGGTAACAAAAAAATGTCTGGACTCAGCAGATTCAAACTGAGTTCTGCACAACTATTGTATAAGGCAGCCAAAATGAATCTAGACAGAGAGGGGGAGAGGGAGAGAAAGAGAAAGGTCAAGAGAGAGAAGATGGAGGGAGGGAGAGAGGGATTCTTATGGTAATTATTTATCACAGGTACAATCTGTGGTTGTCAGAGAGCTTCTGTGAGTAGATACTTTAGCAGAGACAGTGTCATCTATTGAATTACACACTTGATCACCATTTTACAAGTGTGTAGAACATGTGTGTGGGGGACAACTGAATTAGCTGATTGTGGGTTAAAACAAAAAAAAACTAAACTGTCTGGACTCTACCCATTCACACTGAACTCTATGCATCTACATCACAAAGCAGCATAATGAAACTAGAGAGGTAGAGAGAGAGAGAGAGAGAGAGAGAGAGAGAGAGAGAGAGAGTGAGACAGAGACTGGAAGAGAGAGAGAAAGACAAAGGGAGAGAAAGAAGTATTCTTAGAGTTATTGTTTACCATGGGTTATAACCGTGGCTATCAGACAGTTTCTAGAAATAGATATTTTAGTAGACTGTGTCAACTATTGAATGGCACTCTTGATCACCATTTTACAAGTGAGCACACCGTGGGGGTGGGGCAACTGAATCAGCTGATTGTGGGTCAAAAAGTACATTCTCTGGGCTTAGCCCATTTGTGAGGTCCACTAGACTACCAGGCACAATTCAGATTAAATGAAGAATTCAACAAACAGTAGGAAAAAACAATAGATTCAATAAATAAAAGGACAGATGTGAAAATAAATGGTACAACATAATTTCTGACAGATATTATACTGAATAGAATGAAAACAATGGTAAGGAGTACCATTCATTACACAAATAATAGCTCTGATAGTTTTTCTTTTACCATAAGTGTTAAGATTAATGATAATATATATATAGGAAAAAAATTAGACTAGAATGGAATCACAATTTAGCACACAAGACTGGAGGATGGCTCACATGTTGCCCCTCAACAAAAGTGGCACAAAGGATGAACCATGCAATTACAGACCAGTAAGCCCCACATCCATTGTAGGAAAGTGAATGGAGACAATCCTGAAAGAGAGGCTGGTGACCTTTTTGGAAGTCTGTGGACTTCAGGATGGTCAGCAACATGTGTTCATCTCAGAAAGATCCTGCCAGACCAGCCTAGCTGAGTATTGCGACTGGGCAGCAAGAGAACTGGATAAGTGCCATGCAGTGGATGTCCTCTATTTGGACTTGAGTAAGGCATTTGATTCTGTGCTTCATGGGCAGTTGGGGGGAAAACTGGAATATGTGGGAGTGGAGACAAAGCTGGTGAACTGGATCATGAACTCGATGAAGGGGAGGTAGCAATCGGTGGTGGTGGTGGTGGGGAATTTACAATCCCAAGGGCTGTGATAAGTGGGGTTCCACAGGGCTTGGTACTGGGTTCAACGCTGTTTGGGATATTCCTAGCAGATATCTCACACGGCATCAGGAGTAAGATCAGTTTGTTTGCTGATGATTCCAAGATGGGGGCAGTGCTGGATGACATAGTAGTGTGGCAGGGGTTGCAGGATGACCTGACTAAGATGGAGGAGTGATCAGAAACCTGGCAGTTGGGGTACAGTTGGGGGGCCATCTACCTATTGGAAAAATATAATATTTCTATTACCGATGCCTCATCATTGCCGAAAGAATTTGAAAGTCTCACAATCAAAGTCCAACTCTCAACCACCTTGGCCTTTCACATCATAGGATAGTACAGTCCTCCCTCTGCAGGGCTTCAACTGTAAGTCACCTTTCCCACTCTTTTAGTGTGCTGCTGTCAGAAGTCATAATCCTGGGTGACTGTAACCTGTACTGGCTTTCAGACTACCCCAAACCCATAAAAACTCTATGTGACTCATTCAGTCTTACTCAAATTGTCTCAGAAGTTACCCATCCAAATAAAAAGAACCCAAATAAAAGCTCCCTACTAGACATTATTCTAGTAAACAAGCTGCACCTCTTCTCTCATTCTGGAATCTTCTTCACTGATCTCAGTGACCACTGCTTTATTGCTTGCATAAGAGCTGCACCCATGCCTATTTCTAATTCCAGGTTCACAATTAGGAGATGTTTACTTAATTTAGTGCCACAAGCCTTCCTTTTGGACTTACAAAACACTATGCTATGGCAGGACTTCTACCTAGCCAAGACAGTACAGACAGCATCTGAGACCTTCCATATTATTGTCCATGGAGCTATTGACAGACATGCCCCCTTCATGAAAGCACGTAACAAGAAAAAGACACTCTCTTGGCTTACATGTCAACTAAAGTCAGCTTTGCTCAACAGGGACAAGCTCTGGAAAAAAAACACGTGAATCAAAGCTTCAGTTGGACTGGGCTGATTTTAGGGAAGCCTGAAACCTCTGCACAAAGCTTGTCAGAAACATTAAGGCTAACTACTTCCAGTCAACTCTGGACTCCTCAACCAAGGACCCTGCCAAATTCTGGTGAACCCTTAGAGATGCTCGAGGACATGCTTCATCAGGTTAACTCCCTACCAAGATCTTATATGAAGGATCCCTCATTACAGAAAACATAGAAATTCTTGACTGCTTTAATAATCATTTTATTACCGCAGGTATGGCCTTTGACATTTCACCTGCGAATAACCTACTTACCCAGTTCTTATCACAAGGACCAGCAATCCCTCCCGCTGTCCACAGTACTCCTGTCATGGGTTTCTCCTTCCAGCCAGTAACTTACAAGGAAGTGGATGACCTGCTCCTTCAGCTGGATGCCAGAAAAAGTGCAGGAGAGGACCTTACTGGCCCTTTTTCCTAAAGCTTAGTCACCAAGTGCTGGCAGCTCCATTAATGCACCTCTTTAACATGTCCCTCAACTTGGGTAAACTCCCTTCTGCCTGGAAGACTGTCCAAGTTTTACCACTCTTCAAATCAGGTGACCCCAGAGACCCAAATAATTACAGGCCAATCTCCTTACTCCCCACCCTATCAAACTGCTGGAGAAATTAGTGAATTGCCAACTTAGAAACCACATTGATGCCTCAAATCTACTAAACCCTGTGCAATCAGACTTTAGGCCATGCCATAGCAAAATCACAGCTCTGGCTAAAGTCACAAACAACTGGCAGAGAGTCCTTGACTTAAAGAATCATGTATGCACGGTATTCCTCAACTTAAGCAAGGCCTTCGATACCGTCGACTATGCATTGCTCTTAGTTACTCTCTGCAACACTGGTCTGGATGCACCTTCCCTAAAATGGTTCTCTTGCTACCTAGCAGAGTGGATACAGCAAGTAAAAGCAGTAGGAGATCTTTTCACTCTAAAACAGATTAGCAGAGGCGTGCCTCAAGGCTCCATCTCGGGGCGCTTACGTTTCTCACTTCATATCAACGACATCAACCATGGAATCAAACTTTCCAGTGTACATCTCTTTGCAGATGACACAGTCCTTTACACTGCTAGGCCTACTCCTGAAAGTGCCTGCTTGGACTTGCAAGCATATTTCCTTATGCTGCAACAAAACCTCCTGAGTCAAAACTTCTATTGAATGCCAAAAAGACTGAGGCTATGCTGTTATCCCCAATGACCAAGTCCATAAACTCCCTTAAGCACGACAATATTCTCACCCTGCTTGGCAAGTCACTCGACTATGTGACCAAGTTCAAGTACCTAGGTATGTGGATTGACAACAGACTTTGTTTTGCTGGTCATATAGACGAGCTCTCAAAAAAACTTACACAGAGGCTTGGACTTTTTTTTAGAATCAAACATCTGCTTACCCAGGAGGCCAGAAAAAGCTTAGTTCAAACCATGTTTCTAGCTATCTTGGACTATGCAGTCTTCCTGTATGGCCAAGTCCCAAACACTGCCCTATCTAAGCTTCACACCCTTTATCATAGGGCCTTACATTTCATCTCAGGTGTGGCATATAATGCTCATCACTGTATACTCTATTCCATGGCAGGATGGACCTTACTTACGTTCAGGAGGCAAAGGAATGCTATACTATGGACCTATAGATCTATATCCAAGATGCTGCCCTCCTACATTTCTGACTGTCTGCCCTCTTGCACCTTATGAAACTATGCCTTGAGAAGCCATCCGTACATCTCACTAGCTGTGCCTAAAGTCTTTTCCCATTTTGGCAGATCCTCCTTCAGCTACAGTATGTGCTGCCCCAGCTGTGGAACAACATCCAGAAATCCTTAAAATTGGTGCATCCCATTGGTTTTGCAGAGTTAAAGTCACTATATTCGAGATACTTCTCGGAGCATTGTCAATGCCCTCCTTGTCGCTAAACTGTAGCCATACATTACTATTCTTACAGTCAACCCTATACACTTTCTATCCTCTCATTAGAATTACCATAAGCCATGTTCCTGGATTCATCTTTGCTTTCTACTTGCTGCTGAGCCCCCAGCTTGCACTGACACTAGCATTAACTCTGCTCTACTAGAGCTATCAGTGTCTAAAATCACTGATTCAGCACATTGGTGCTGACTTGCTTCCACCTCTCTGATGTACTGTTTACTGGGATGAGGCTTCACCTTACAACCAGGCCTCATTGTTTATCCTTGTATCTTGCTTTTATTGCTATGTATTGTATTACTATGCCCATTTGTGCTTTATGTTCTGTTGCTCTACTGTATTATTTATTCTGTACCTAAAAGGACCTTCTTGAAAATCAGCTTGCTCAATGGAGTTTCACCTGTCTAAATAAAGATTGATTGATTGACAATGCTAAGAAATGCAAGGGAGTGTACTTCAGAGCAAGGAAGACGAGGAGGAGCTACAAGCTGGAAGGGGTTCGGTTATGTATCACTGAGGAGGAAATGGATCTAGGGTGGTTATAATGGGGAATATGAGCAACTCAACTCAGTGCAGGAAGGTGGCAGCTAAAGCCAACAGGATATTGCAGTGCACTGCAAGTGGAATATCTTCCAAAAGTAGGGAGGTGATCCTGCCTCTGTGCAGGGCACTAGTCAGGCCATACCTGGAGTATTGCATACAGCACCGACATCTGTTTCTGAAGAAGGATGTCAGATTACTGGAGGGGGTACAGCACAGGAAAACAAAGATGATCCAGGGACTAGAAGGCAAACCCTACGAGGACAGGCTGAGTGAGTTAAATATGTACTCCCTGGAGGAGAGGAGGGATCGGGGGATATGATCAAGACCTTTAAATACCTGACATGGATAAACAAGACAGGTACAGAAGGGGTATTTAAGTTTAGTAGGGGGAGGAACACGAGAGGGCATGGCCTCAGATTGGAGGGGGGGAAGATATAGAAGAGATACAAGGAGACATTTTTTCATGGAGAGGGTGGTGGCTAATTTAATGCTCCACCTGAGGAGGTGGTATCCTGTAAGACGGTGGGCTGTTTTAAAAGGGATGGGATGGGGTGGGGGGTTACTGGAAGTAGGAGGGGAGGGAAGGGGAAGCTGCAATGTAAGGGTGCTAGCAGTATAATCGAACAGACTTGATAGACCATGAGGCCTGTTTCTGCTGGCAGATTCATATGTTCGTATCTAAAAGAAAGGTCAAACAGTCAATAAAATGCAACAGTGCAGGCTGCAATTCACCCCTTTCTAAATGTGAACTAATACCAGTAATATACTTACATAGAGTTGAATTACTATTTATTCAGGGGAAACAAACTAAAATTAGACAGCATTGAATAGCTTTATAATGTAGAATCTGGTGTCCAGCTGTTAACTGTTATTTTGTGGTTGTGGGCAGAGTCTACAGCTCTTTTGGGATCAATCTGTTGTTCCTAAAATGGCCAATCATGGCACCTTCTGTTGGACTTTTGGAAGTATCTTTATGAAAGTCCAACAGAGCTTGTAACACTCCACCACAATCAGCCACTATGGAGTAACAGCCACACTATTTTGGCTGTCACTTCCATATTCCAGGACAAGGACTACGTATGCTTACATCGTGCACATGAGTGGTTCTGCTGGCATGATCATATTGTAAATGGCAGAAAGCCATTCACCACAACTATGTATGCACGAATGCAGAGTATGCGCAGTTGCATCACCTCCACCATCTTGCTGATGGCAGTCCTCCCACACCCTCCCACTGCTGCTGTCCTCCATGCTCCCTCCATTCCCTCCCAGCACTGGTGGGTAATAAAACCCTACTACTCCCTCCCACTGCTACAGTCCTCCCCGCTTCCTCCATTTCCCATCCCTGCATCAACATCAGGGTGCCTAATCCCCATGTTAGCAGCATGTAACCCCCCCAAACTCATGTGGCACACTGGAAGCCCACTCCAGTGTGCCCAAAGTCATGTTATTTTTTTTCTCCCACACCAACATTGGGGTGCCCAGTCCCCATGTCAACATCATATACCCCCCCCCAACTCATGTGGCACACTGGGAGCCCACTCCAGTGTGCCCAATTTTTTTTCCTGTAAATAAAGAAAACCATCCTTCGACTTTTCTTTTACTGTAAAAAAGAAAACAGTCCCTCATCATCACCCCAGTCCCTCTCCCCATTCCCACCCTCCCACTGAGCACCCACCTCCCCACCCACCCCTTATCCCATACGTATTGTTGGAGGTTGGTGCTGTCATCTTCTCTGGACTGGGACATGTCTGTACTCTTCAAAGCTGAAGTGGGAACTGAAGAATCAAAGGTAAGCACCGTATAATGTCAGTCAAGGGTGTTTCAACTTAGGTTGATATTTAAACCATTTTTAGGAATTTTGGCCCAAATTATTCAACATGGGGTCCTTAGGACCCCACCTCATGAACACTGTCACTGTCATTTTGTTACTCTGTTCCGAAAGGTGATTTTGCGGTCACTGCACCGAATCACCTTTTGGGACCAAATAACAAAATGATAGTGCCACTGTTCATAAGGTGGGGTCCCAAAAAGCCCAAGTTGCAAATTGGTGAAAAAATACCAAAAAATGACTGTGTTACAAGATTGTATTGGCAGTTTCTACACACTCTCTTAAGTTCACCAATTTGTAATATTTTCATTCCAGATTTTCAACATTGCCAGTTTTGCACACCTCCTTATTAACAGTACAGCTGTTATTTTTCAAATCCTGCCCAAAATTTATTTTCACACCTGTGCCACAGAATGGCACAGTTGCTCTGCAAAATCAACTTTCGCAACAAGTGAACAAAATGACAGTGGCACTCTTCATGATGTCAGGTCCCAAAAAGGCCATGTTGAAAATCTGGCCAAGTTACACCTGGTCATTCAAAATTTTCGATGCACACATATAACTTTGGTCATATGGCAGCTCACCAGAGCTGTAACAGCTCCGGCTACAGCTTGTTTTTCAATCTTGAGCCTCTCCCCTCACAAAATGTACCCTGGACTGCATTACATATTAACAGAGTGTCTTATTTCAGAGCTATAAATAGGTACTTTAGCAGAGACTGTCAGCTACTGAATGACACTCTTGATTACATTTGACAAGTGAACGCAGTGTCAGTGCTGTGTGTGCATGAGGGGAGGGGACAACTTAATTAGCTTACTGAGGGTTAAAAAATAGACTGGGCTCAGCTGATTCAAACTGAGCTCTGCACAGCTACAGTATAAGGCAGTCAAAATGAAACTAGACAGAGAGGAGGAGAGGGAGAGAAAGAGAAAGGGAGAGAGAGAGAGAAGACAGAGGGAGAGAGGGATGCTTATGGTAGTGATCTAGCACAGGTACAATCTGTGGCTATCTGAGAGCTTCTATAAATAGATACTTTAGCAGAGATACAGTAGTGTCAGCTACTGAATTACACTCTCAATCACCATTTTACAGGTGTGTGGGATGTGTGTGTGTGTGGGGGGGGCAACTGAATTAGCTGACCGTGGGTTAAAGCAAACAAAAATAATAAACTGTCTGGGCTCTGCCCATTCACACTGAACTCTCTGTATCTACAGCACAAGGTAGCACAACAAAACTAGAGAGATAGAATGAGAGAATGAGAGAGAAGGGAAGAGAGAAAGACAAAGGGCAGGAGAGGGGGATTCTTAGAGTTACTGTTTATCATGGGTAATAACTGTGGCTGCCATACAGTTTCCATAAATAGTTACTTCAGCAGACTGTGTCGGCTACTGAATGGCACTGTCAATTTTGATAAGTCACAGCACTGTGAGGGTGGGGCAACTGAATCAGCTGATTGTGGGTTAAAATGTACATTCTCTGTGCTTAGCCCATTGTGAGGGCCACTAGACTAACAGTGGAAATTAATATTAAATGAAGCATTCAATAAACAGTAGGAAAATAGAACAGTACAGTCAATAAATAAATGGACAGATGTGAAAATAAATGATACAACATTATATCTGACAAATACTATACTGAATACAATGAAAAGCATGTACAAATCTAATTCTATGAGGGGAGTGCAGGGGCAGAAAAAACTAGACCCTCTAACTCTATGAAAAAAGAAACACAAACAGCTTTTGAAATTAGATTGCTGGTGGAACACAGCACTGGCCGCCATGCCCAAGATGGCCGCCGGAGGTCAGTCTGCATGTGCAAGCCTTTGCGCATGTGCCAAGAACTCTGGCAGCTATCTTGGACACAGCAGCCAGTGCCATGTTCCACTGGTGATCAGCGGACAAAATAGTGCAGTGAACGTGCAGTGATTGCCATTCACCTCCACTATTTGCATGAGGGAGGGAGCTGGATGTCATTGTCCACCTAGGGACAAATGATGTAGCTAGGAATCGGATCAGAGCAGTGCAAGAGGAGTTTGTAGAGTTGGGGAGGGGCCTTAGACAAGTTGTACATACAGTAACCTTCTAGGAGGTGCTGCCTGTCTATGGCTAGGGTGATGCTAGGGTACTCCTCACCAGGGAATTCAATGAATGGTTGAAAAACTGGTGCAGAGCTCAGGGTTTTGGCTTCTTTGGGGACTGGGGAGCCACCTGGAGGGATGCAGACCTATACTGGTGCCATGGTCTGCATCTGTCCAGGGGGAAACCAGGATCATAGGTGAGAGGTTTAAATGCTTCATTGGCAAGCATTTAAACTAGCCTAGGGAGGAGGCACTGAAAAGGAGCAGGGAAATCCCAGCCTCCTCCCACAAAACACGGTAATTAGTGAGGTAAACACCAAGGTAGAGAAGTCATTAGGGAGCAGGACAGAGGTAAATGTGAAAAGGCAAATGCGGTAAGGACAGGAATGGGGCTAAAAGGGTAAGGTCATCAAAAAGTGGAGGGTGATGAGTACCAATGCCCGTAGTCTGTGTAACAAGCTCCCTGAACTAGTGGCCTTGATGGAAGAGGGTTGCCTGGATATTGTGGCAGTCACAGAAACATGGTACACAGAGTACCATGACCTGGATGTCAACATACCAGCATACACAATCTACAGGAGGGACAGGGAGGGTAAAAGAGGAGGAGGAGTAGCTCTTTATGTAAAGGAAGGGATTAAAGCAACAGAACTAAAGAGTAAATGGGGAGCAGATGAGACACCTGGGTCACCCTGGAGACAGGAATGGCACTCACAATCTGCATGGGGTGTATACAGACCCCCATCTCAGGGGGAGGGAATGGACAAGGAAATGATAGAAGGCTTCCTTAGAATGGCAGAAAAAGGGGAGATATTGTTGATGGGGGACCTGAATATGCAAGATGTTAACTGGAACACCTTTGCTGCAGTCACATCCAAGAGCAGGGTCATTCTTGATGCCCTACAGGTGGCATGCCTCAGACAGCTAGTATTGGAACCCACTCAGGAGGGAACAGTCTTAGACCTGGTATTCTCAAATGGGGATGGAGAAAGAATCTCAGATTTAGAAGTGGGTAGCCATCTGGGAACAAGCGACCACCAACAGTGTGGTTCACTTATAAACACAGCCATGCAATCAAGCCATACAAAAGCAAGAGTATTGAACTTTAGAGGGCTTACTTTGGGAAATGAGAGAGTGCCTCAAAAAGCACTAGCAAACAGGCAAGAAGGAGGGGTGGAGGAACAATGGGGAGTAATCAAAACAGCCATCACAGAGGCAACAAGCCTTTGTGTAAAGCAAATCATCAAAACACAAAGAAGGAAAAACCGCTATGGTTCTCAAAAGAGGTGGCAGGGAAGGTTAAGGAGAAAAGGACAGCATTCAAGAAATATAAGGAAACACAGAAGGAGCAGGACAGAGAACTTTATCAGTTAAAGTAGAAAGAGGATGGGAAGGCAGGCAGAATAGCAAAGGCCCAAACCTAGGAAAGGATAGCCAACTCTGTTAAGAAGGGGGATAAGACATTTTATAGGTACATTACGGAGTGAAGAAAGACCAAAGGAGGGATACTGAGGCTTAATAAAGGGGAGGGAATGTGGGTAGAGGGTGACAGTGAAAAAGCAGGGATACTGAACAAATATTTCTGCTCAGTATTCACAAAGGAAGAGGAGGGGGTGGTACCTAAACCAAACAAGAGAAACACTCTGAAGATGGGGGTTGCTACCAGTTCATTTACAGAAGAAAGGGTTCTGAAAGAACTAATACAATTGAAGGTGGACAAAGCAATGAGGCCTGATGGAATTCACCCAAGAATTCTAAAAGAATTAAGGGTAGAACTAGTGACACCACTGACTACTCTCTTTAACAAATCATGGGAGGATGGGGTGGTACCTGAGGACTGGAGGAGGGCAGATGTGATTCCTCTTCACAAAAGTGGGAGCAGGACAGAAGCAGGAAACTACAGACCAGTTAGTTTGACCTCAGCAGTAGGGAAAATGATGGAATCACTTCTGAAGGAAAGAATTGTTGAATACCTAGAGGCCAGTGGGGCACAGGACCCAAGGCAGCATGGATTCATGATGGGAAGGTTGTGTCAGACGAATCTAATAGATTTCTTTGACTGGGTGACCAAAGTAGCAGACCAGGGAGGGGCTGTGGACATGGCTTACCTAGATTTTAGCAAGGCATTAGATACAGTCCCACACAAAAGATTAATACACAAGTTAGCCAGCCTTGGAGTGGGTCCCAAGGTGGTAACCTGGATAAAAAATTGGCTAGACAACAGGTCACAAAGGGTAGTAGTAAATGGAGTCCACAGTGAAGAAAGGAGGGTTACTAGTGGGGTACCGCAGGGTTCAGTACTGGGACCAGTCCTTTTTAATGTCTTTATAAGTGACATTACAGAGGAACTGGAAGGAAAAGTATGTCTCTTTGCAGACGACACAAAGATCTTCAACAGGGTTGATACCCCAGATGGAGTGGAAAGGATGAGAAGGAACTTGGCAAGGTTGGAGGAATGATCAAATGTATGACAGCTCAGATTCAATGCAAATAAGTGCAAGGTAATGCACCTGGGAAACAAAAACCCAGGGGAAGACTACACAATGGGGGGTGAGATACTGACAACAGTAAAAATGGAAACGGACCTGGGGGTAATTATATCAGATGACCTAAAGGTGGGCAAGCAATGTGAGAAGGCAGTAAGAAAGGCTGGGGGGATCCTGGGATGCGTAGGGAGAGGCATCAATAGTAGAAAACAGGAAGCTGTTATCCCTCTGTACAGACAGTTGGTGAGACCCCATCTGGAGTACTGTGTGCAGTTCTGGAGACCCCATCTCCACAAAGATATAGACAGAGTGAAGGCTGTCCAGAGGAGGGCAACCAAAATGATGCAGGGTCTGCACCAGAAGACATATGAAGAAAGACTAAAGGAGCTTGATATGTATACCCTTGAGGAAAGGAGGGAGAGAGGGGACATGATAGAAACTTTCAAGTACCTGAAGGGAATCAACAAATTCCAAGAGGGTGGCATCTTTCAGAAAAAGAGATGTGAAAGAACAAGGGAGCACAATTTGAAGATAGAGGGGGGATGGCTCAGAGGTAATGTGAGGAAGTATTTTTTCACAGAGAGGGTTGTGGATGCATGGAACTGCTTCCCTGAGGAGGTCGTGGAGTCAAGAGCAGTGGGAAAATTCAAGAATGCATGGGACAGACATAAGGCAGTCCTAGTGGGGAGGTAGGAGGAAGTAAGCTGTTGGTTAACTAGGATCTGCAGCTTATCTGTTAGGTAGAAAATTGGGCAGACTAGGTGGCCCAGCAGTCCTTATCTGTCGTCAAATTCTATGTTTCTATGTTTCTATGTTACAAGTCTGTCTGGTATCCGGTAAGCTCCTTTTACTCTACTGTGCTTGGAAGATGTTTGCAGGGCTACACCCACTGCAGCTGTACAAATCTCTGTGCCACTGTTTAGAATTTGTTCCTAGCTCCCAAACATGCCAATATTACCAATTGTGCTCTCACTTAAATACATAACAACATTCACAATCCAGGACAAACTCCTAGTCCCAAACATTATTGTTTCCCCCAATAATACTTGTGGGCACTCTGGACAATGGTAACAGACAGACATCACATGGCACATCCTTCACTGAGTGCTGTATGAGTGTTGATGACATTGCATAATTTGTGCCTCCCTGACTTCCAGCTGAGTGCTTTCACTAACCACAGTCTGTCTTTGGCTCTCACACCCAAACTCACAGTTCCAAACAACCCCCACATAAAACTAAAAATCACTAGGACTCTGCATGAAAGGAACCACTGAAAACAAATGAAACAAAGAAAAGGAGTTATACAATGGCAAGAAAAAATCAAGGACTTTGATTGGCTGTTAAGCCCTAGACACAGTGATGTTATTACACAATAACATCACTGTATCGAGGGCAGGCAGTGAAAGAACTGCATGACCAAGCTGGAATCACTCATGCCCACACATCCAAACATTCACGCTTTAGCTCCCCAGTTCCCCACCCCCAACACCAATTCAAAACATAAGGGTACACTTGCACAACTGTTTATTTTCAGAAGTACTGCCTGCAACTTTAAAAAAATTGAAGCTCGTACCTGAAACTGCTACTCCGTATGGCATGGACATTCTCATAATGGACTTTTACTTCTCTGAACCATGCAGACCGTAACTTACTGGTCACATGGTTCACTGAAGCCGTTCAGTTCAGGGAGAAAATGTTAGACGAAAATTAACTCATTAACCCTGCAAGAAAACCTGACTCCCCATTGTGCTCCCAGGTGAAAACAGAAGCCATGACACCTCAAGCTAAACCATAACTCCATCACTTCTCGGTTCCCCCTGGTGGCAGTAGAATCGTGCAAGTGCATGCAGACTTCAAATGCCACGCTCGCTCCTCAATGTGCCCAGCTCTTGGAAAGAATGGCTGCATTTTGCGGAAGTTTAAACCAATTTAAAAAAAATAAAGTCATGCCTCTAATCACTCTTGTCACACAGAACACAGCCGCAGTAGCTACGCTCACCAACTGAGTCACAACGGTGGTTCTTGGGATTGGCTAGGTTGCCACACTCCTCAGGTCACAAAAGAAAAATGATTTAATTTATTATACAAATTAAAAAAAAAAAGCAATAAAGGGACAGACAAGGTCCACCTTGTATAACAGCACTGGGAGACACAAAAAAACATTGACAGGGCTGGCAGTGTGTGGGGGGCAGAGTCAAATACAGTGCTACAGACAGCCTACAGTAAACATTTCCTTGAAGGGACTATTTTTTTGGTCAAATTTACAAGTCATCAGTTTAAAACAAGCAAAATTCATGTAAAACAAAAGAACCTCTGTTTGTATCTTAATTAAAACACCATCTAATAAAATAATACACAACGAGCCATTGTATAATAGAAATAAGGAATTCCAGGGTGTGTGTTACTGTATAATAATATCACTCCTGGGGTGGTGTAAGCACTCAGCTTCACGTTATGCTTCAACCCACCCCAGGAGTGATGTTATGCAAGCAATAATGCCTGACAGGGTGGGCAGTATTGGTCAATACCAGACTGGCCAGGGGCGCACGAGGCCCGACGCTGGGCAGAGGGCCTTATAGCCCTTGGCCGGTCCGGTATTGCCCATACTGCCCACCCTGGAGGTCATTATTGCACTTAGAAAATGGGCACCTGTTGTAAAAAAATAAGCAGAATCTGATTTGTAAGTTTGAACAGTAAATTATTTTTGTTTTATTCAATAAGCAATTTTTACTGTGTAAAAGAAATAAAATAGTCCCCTTTTGAGACATTTAAATAAACTGAAATGCTGTTAACTTTTTAACTGCTGCATGTCCTGGAGACAATAAAGTTTTTTTTGTAAAGTTTCCAGGTGATCGCTGCCTACACTGATGATCGAGAGTCACTTCTTACAAAAAAATAGCTGTTGTGGAGCAATCATGCTGTGATGTCTATGCTGTACAGCTGTGTTTCCCGGTCCTCGCTGTCTACCCTGGGGACTGGGAGTCAGTTCAGTTGTTTTATTGCTTTCTGGTCCTCACTGCCTATCGTGAGGACCGGGAGCATGAAGAGGAGTTCCGTTTTTTTTTTTTCAAAGTGCAGTTTACTTGCCGACAGCTCTGACTACAGCAGCAAAACTACTCTGTTTCTCTCTCTCTCTCTCTCTCTCTCTGCCCCCCCCCGAAGCGCAAAAGTCTAGTTCACTTGCTGACAGCTTGGGCAATGGCTGCTAAACTGCTTAGTCTCTCTCTTGAGGTACGAGACACATCCCAGTCCAAACGGCTGTTTAGGTCTCATAATTGAGGCATAGATTTAAAAAACTACTCAATTATTGATGAGAACAGTTGTGATGAGAAATGAGACCATCACAATGGTGATGTATATTTTATTAGGCTGGCACTGAACTACTGAGAGTTGGGTGGTCGGCATCTTGTTTTCGGGAGCGAATGTGCGATGAGAGAGAGGGGCAAGAGCGAGGTCTGCTGTTAGAGATTTGGGCTATCAGGGCGGCACCAAAAATGGATTATTAGTGTACTGAAAATAAAAAAAATGTGTGGGAAGAAATGAGCCCATCAGGGGGTGATGTGCATTTCCTCAGCAACTGACATTGAACTTTTGAGCAGTGGGTGGCCAGTTCTCTCACTAAGCGGTAGAAAAAAATGGCAGCATTTTCAAATTGAATGCAGTGCTCTCGGCCAGTGGATAAGCAGGGTAGGCACAAAGATATCTGGATGGGTGAAGGGGCACTCCTGTTGGAACTTTTTATTTGATGGGCGTCTATTGAAACTTAATGTACCCCGGTGGCAGGGGGACAAGCCAATTAGAGCCCAGCAAATAAAAAGACCATTTTCTAATACACAATAACACACACCCTGTCGTGCCTTATTGCTTAATTAAACAATGAGGGGTGTGGGGGCCTGACAACACAACAAGAAGCACACAGTACAACTGAAAATCCAAACATATGCCAGTGCCCCTCTGGCATACATTTTTAAAGTAACTGTTTCACTTTACATTATGTTTAATTATTTTGTAATTATTTTATTTCTTCATTACATTTTCAATTTTTTCAACTGCCCCATTTTATAAGTGTAATGATACACTTTAGAGTGTTGGTTGTAGCATCACAGCCACACTTCCAGGGGCTGAAGGCACTCAGCCCTCAGCCTTATGCCTTATTATACCCCAGGTGAGCAGTTGTGACACCATAACCAACACCCTGCTGTGTCCTGTTGCTTACTCATAAAAGAATCAAAGTAACCCAAGATAGACAGACATGTGCCTAAAGTGTTATGAAAGGTGTCAAGGGCTATAACTGTGGGAGCTTATTTCCTCACTGTCATCCTATTTAGATCCTTAGTTGGACATAAAACAATATGGCAAAATATAGAATAAAGTATGGGGTGGTGTGTGTAACAAGAAGTTTCCACACACCTGAGGGTTTTATGAAAAGCCTCTAACCCCATGGGTGTGTGTAAACTTCAAGTTTAAACACCACCCCATATTATCTTTTATTTTATATAATTGCTGGGTTTCCCTTTTCTCATATCAGCAATTTTATAAAATAAAAGGAAGTTGCTGTATGGTTGTGGTTTGCTTAGGTTACAGCGTATGGCCTTGATTACCTTTCTTCATGTTACCTCATACCAAGCATTTTTTGCGGTCCTGTTCTGTTCTAATTGTATCTCTGTATTATATTGATGTTTGTTGTGTTTGCCACCCTGGTGGTCTGGGTTGCAACTGAAAATGGGTCTCTGGATCCGTTTGCTCACCTGGTTATCAAAGACATAAATAAATACAGAAATAAATAAATAAAATAAATACATTTTAAACTTTGTTCATTTTTGGGAACG
This sequence comes from Neoceratodus forsteri, assembly GCA_016271365.2. Taxonomy (NCBI): domain Eukaryota; kingdom Metazoa; phylum Chordata; order Ceratodontiformes; family Ceratodontidae; genus Neoceratodus; species Neoceratodus forsteri. The sequence continues at coordinate 257,048,523 of CM028132.1, read as the reverse complement.
TAGCTGAAAGTTAATTTTAATGCCTGTGGTACAAAAAAGTTTAATTACTTTCTGCCAAATTCAAATGGTGGTTCCATGTCCATTAGTCAGCAGTTTGTCGAGAAGGCAAGCAGAGAGTGGTCGGGAAGTGAGGAACTGCATTGGCCACATGCGCAGAGTGAGGGAAACCATGTGCGTGTTTACCATAATAAACTCTCCTTTATTATGGCAAATAATGCCATGGTTTCCCTATCGTAAAAAAGGGAAAACAGTTATTATTAGTTCATTACATATATGAATGTACTTGTGCCAGTAAACAGCCTTTAAAACTTCTTTGGGTGCATCAGAAAAAAGCAAATTGGAAACACCAGGGAATTTTTTTGGGGCTGTAGAAAGGTACTTTAGCAAGTCATGGTTTGGAGCCAAGCATCATGGCCACTGTTTTATTTGCCTTTATGGTCAATTGGTTAGACCTGAACAGGTACAGAATGGTAGTGAAATTAGTCAGCTGTAATCTCTAAAGTGTGACAGTATCTAAGCTACTGGTAAATTGCTCTGTATCATCCCCTTACATGTGAATGTGGGAGGAGATACAGTACTGGAAGAGTGTAGGAAATTCAGAAAAGTGGAAAGGTACAGGGCTAAAAACTGGGTCTTGGTGGAGTCCCATGCCTATCAGGAGTGGGGAGGGAGAGGACCCACCAATATAAATATACCGAACACAGCTGATAGGAGCTGAACCAAAGCAGGTCTGCTTCGACAATCCAGCTCTAGCTGGTTTGCTTATCAGAAGGGGTGGAGTGTGCGAGATGTGTCAAAAGCACTGGAGAAATCAGTAAACTTGGTCAATATGAGGATACCCTGATCCCCCCCAGAAAGGACAGAATCAGTGAGCCTAAGGAGGTAGCTGATGATGGAGTAATTGGGCATAAATCCAGACTGAAAATGGCTGAGGAGTGGCAATTTAGATAAGGATACTGTGAGCAGGAAATATGCTTCTGAATCTTGCAGAGGGCTGAGAGGAGGGACATGGGAGAATTATTTCCTGAGGTAGAGGTATCAACTCTTTGTGCAGGGCAGTGGCTTTAACTATCTTCCAGGCCTGGGGTACTATCAAGGAAAGGAAGGAGAGGTTCAGGAGGCTAGAGATAGGCCTAGCAATAGCTGGAGCAACAAGGAGTGAAATTGATTTGTCCAGTCCATTAGGCCTGCTAATTTTAGAAGAATCAAGGGCATAGAGGACTTTTAGAGTCTAAGAGGGGATACTTCAAAGAAAAAGAAAGGTTGTCTAGAGCAAGTGGGAAATGAGAGGGAGAGGGAAGGAGTGGGGGGCTAAGTGGAGGGGAAGCTGGTAAAGAGAGACTTGGTACAACTAGTGAAGTATTTGTTGAAAGTAACATCAGCATCTGAGGGAGTCCCTATGCGTGTCAGTATACCACAGATAGAAACTTAAGAACATAAGAACTGTTGGTGGAAAGAGGACAATGTAGTCCAATGAGACTGGCTAGTGATTATTTATAACCATGGATGTTACCCACCCTTATGTAATGTTCCAAGCTATCATTAAACACTTCCACTGTTTCACAACCAGTCAATGATTCTAGCAATCTGTTCTGCCATTCCACCATCCTCTTATCGTCTCAGTGAAAAAAAAAAAAAAACGCCCTTGAAATCTCCTAAATTTTCCTCCATCCTTGGTTTTTTTTTTCTGAACGTCCTTGTATTTTTGTCAAAGAATCCTACATTTTTATCTAAATACTCTCTTGGAGTGATCTGTGTCTAGTTGGTTTGAAAAACAGAATCACATCACCCCTGAGTCTCTGGTTTACCAAGGAAAGCAGGTTAAGATCAGACTGCTTTTACCCTTAATAAATGTCAGACACACCTCTTACCGTTGTTGCCCTCTTCTGGACTCTGTTAACCCTAGCTACATTATATCATCCCTGTTGTGTAAACACAGAACTGGACACAGAACTGACCAATGCACCCCGGATGCAATCTGACTAAAGAATCGTACGGGGTCAACACCAGCTCTATTTTTTGCTTACATTTCTTTCAATAATGGCCATAACCCTACTGCATTACATACCAACCTCCTTGTACTATGCCTTGTGCTTGATGCAGCAGGTAATAAATATTCCCCAATCTGTTTTTACATAGAAACATGGACAATAACGGCAGAAAAAGACTAGCAGTCCATCCACTATGCCCAAATTCCATGTAATCCCTGTAACCTAATGTTCTTAAAGGGCACTAACCCTTCCCATCCTCTCTCTATTCTCCTCCTTGCTCCTGTCTCCCCCAGTACCCACTATTCCTTTGATTATGTCCCAGCCCTGCTTGAATCCCCTGACTGTTTTTGCACCCACCACTTCAGCTGACAGACAGTTCCAGGGTTCCACCACCTTTTCTGTAAAGTAGTACTTCCTCACATTTCTCCTGAACCTACCTCCTGTTAATTTCCATTCATGTCCACGTGACTGAATTGGTATTCAGGCTAAATGATTCCTCGTAATTCACTTTGTTAATTCCTTTAAGGAACTTGAAGGTCTCTATCACATCTTCCCTCTCCCTTTTGGTATCTCGAGTGAGTACATATTTAGTGCCTTGAGGTGCTTCTCATAGGATTTGCCCTGCTGACCCTGAATCATGTTTGTTACTCTGCACTGCACTGTTTACAATCTATCCTTATCCTTTCTGAGGTGAGGACTCCAGAACTGGGTATAGCACTCTAGGTGACGCCTCACCAGGGATCTGTAGAGGGGAAGTATTACCTCCTTTCTTCTGCTATCAAGACCCTTCTGATACATCCCAGCATCCTGTTAGCCTTGCTATAGGCCTTGTCAAAATGACTTGATTGCTTAAGTGAGTAGTTAATGATAAATCCCAGATCCAGTTTCTCAGCTGTAGTGATAAGTCTCTCTCCTCCCATTCAGTACTCTGTCTTGGTGTTCTTTTTTCTTAGTTGCACTACCTTGCACTTTCTAGCATTGAATTGTAACCGCCAAACCTTTGACCACCACTCTAGCTTTTGTAGGTCTCTCTGCATTTCCCTTATTCCCTCATCATTATCCACCCTACCACATAGTTTTGTGTCCTCAGCGAAGAGACACAACCTGCCCTGGATTCCTTCTCCAATGTCACTAATTAACATGTTGAAGAGAACCAGACCCAGGGCTAATCCCTGTGGAACTCCACTCATAACCTCCCTCTCCTCTGACTTCCTACCACATCATAATGTTGCACGCTTAATAGCGTATGACATTATGGCTAAACCGGTGCAGCATAGTATGCAAGCACTAATGGTGCAATACTGTGTATACTGCTGTATGTGATATTGCACTGTTAGCACTCACCCAGGCAGAGGATAAGACCTCTGCTGGGAGTGGGTTCCATCGAGCAGCTGCCATGGCTTACAAAACTGAGCCACAGCAGCAGGAACCCAAGAGCTGCATCTGGGACTGGGTTTGATTCCCGGTCCCAGAAACATTATTTATTTATTTTTTTTACTTGAGCACTCCCCGAGTTGAACTCCCCCCCCCCCGGAGATGAAAATCTTTAGTGGGGGGTTGAGCACAGCACCCCAAATAGGGAGAGTGAGACCCCCCACAGAAAAAAATTTGTGCCTCATGGCAGAAATCGAGCTGTATTGACAGTGCAATTTTGCCATGCAGCATAATGTCTTGTGACATTATGACCCCATGCCTCTGACTTAACCCCATTGACCACCACCCTTTGCTGCCTCCCCTCTAGCCAGTTACCCACCCAATAATCAAATCCAATGATCTGATCCAACTTACATTAATTTAGTAATCTACTGTTTCTTTTTTTTTCAAGAATGGATTACCATGCATTTCTCTGCATTTATTTGAAAGTAATTCTTGAGTCCTCCACCCAGCTAGCCACTCTTTTCAGAACTGTATGGAGCACTAGCCCCTGAAGCTGTGACTCAGCTACTTATCTAATCATTGTGTGGAAAACAAACTTAATAATCCAACCCCATAGCATTTGTTAATGTCTTTTCTAGAAATGTTGAGCAGGAGGGATCCAAGTACGAAACTCTGAGGTACCCCATTGGTCACTGCCCTCATCATAAGCTACAGTAATCCCATTCACTCAAACCCTTTATCAGCTGTCTAAACCTTTCCTAACATAAATCAAGCAAGCAGCAATTTCAGGGAACTTGGAGACAGAAATTAATGTCACTGCTTGGCAAGTTTTATGTTGCTAGCTGTATCCTATCAAACAGTAGCATTGCTCACACTCTAAGTTCCATGAACTGGCTGCTCCCTTGTTTTTGAAAAAGGACATGCAGGCTGGCCCACAGGGGCAACGGTAGCACTACTACTTGCAGCAGGACCGGGAGCAATCTCAGGGAGTTGGAGAGCTGCCTGGGGGGGAAGGGAGGATCAAGAATTCTAGGGACTGCTCTCCTCCTCTGGGGGAGGATGGGGAAGTCACCGGTGTGGTACTGACCTGTTGCAGAAGCAGGGGGTCCAACCGCTAGAGCTGTATTGGACTGGGAGGTGTATCAGATGTCTGATGTTTCCACTGCTATGTCATAGCATGCAACATCTCCCCAAAGAGAAACGGGGAGGCAAACTCATAGCCTGCAGGATGATGACTTCTATTCTTGCAGGCCCCACACCCACCTACTGGGCTCACCAGCCACAACTGAATTAAATCCCTACCAGGATAAGCTGGGTGTCCCGGGTGGCTCTACCATGGGGGGTAAACCATGGGGCACTGTAGAGCAGTCAGTAAGTCCCGGAGATAGAGGGTGATGGGGCTGGAGAAAGCCAGAACACAGCAGCCTGGGCCAGAGGAAAAGCATACTAAATAAAAAAAAAAGGACCTACAGTATTTTTTTATTGTATTTAATTCCTTTCTATTTAAACCTAGTCATCTCTGGACTGCAGTAGGGGTGTGCAAAGTTTTAACTTCATTGGCAATGTTCATGCAAGGAGGTCAACTATGCACGTCATGTAGTGCCAGCGAATTGGCCATATCACTACAGTGTACATCTTAATTCACAACACAACACAACTCTGAAGCAAAACATAGCCATGAAGTGGTGAATTACTGCACTTCATATAGCACTTTGCACTTTATGGGTGCACATAGTGTAAACTTTGTGAAGCAGACTGCTACATGAAGTTGCACACTATGAATAGTGCTATGCAAAGTGGATTTTTTTTAAACTTGGCATGATGCTAGGGTGCTGCCATGTACAGGTAAGTCCAACATCTCTTTCAAGTCAGTCATGAGTTTTGAACTATGAGCTGCCTTGCACACCTACATCCCATTTGATGTTGATCTGACAACCCTGTTAGCTGCTACAGTACTCCATATCAGATTGATGAAAGAATCTAAGCTGACAAACAATCCTATGCAACCGGAAATGTAGTTTTTCTTAATACTGAAATACCCCATTATGCTCTTGCATTGAAGTGAGTCAAATGCAAAGGGTGGAATTGTTGAACATTGACAGTTTCTTCTCTGGGATTTGGACATCAAAGTTTCTGGCAATTCTGCAGAATGATGATGCATTTTTTTTAACAAGGATCCCACTTTTTTTCTTTATAAGGATCACATAGCACAGCAAACTGAGCTTAGTTAAAGTCATTTAACTTGCATCAGCCAGTAAGCAATACTGAAGATCATTATCTGCCTGCTAAGCATGGCTTGCTGCAATTTTCAGTTTGGACCAGGCAGAGGAGGACATGTGTGGGTACATTTTTGTAATTTTTTCAAATGCATTCATTATTATCTTAATCATATTGTGTGTGTCTGTGGCTCTGAGTAGAATTATTTGTGTATTCTATGCTTCCAGATTGCTGCCACAGATAGCCTTTCTGTAACAGCTACAAGAGGGCTAGCAGGATTGGATCAATTTTTGCTGCTTTCATTTTGCAGTTAAATTTTATTTTACTGACTGCGGATTATGACTGAGTGGCCCTGGTTCATCATTCTTGTTTACAAATTGAAAATTCATTCTACTTTTTTTAATCAAAGAAGAGCCTGCTTCATGCATGTCTCACATTTCTTCATTCAGCATTTGTAGCCAGGCAGATGACTACCAGTTTGAGTAGTGAGCAAGTGGGAAAATCAGCACACACAGGAATCAAATTTTCTTAAGTGCTTCATGTGCTAAAACAATGTAAAGAAATACATAATAAAAATAACTCACCAAGACATGCTGAATATTATATTGCATCAGAACACCATTAACACTCATATTTTTATATATATATATATATATATATATATATATATATATATATATATATACACACAGAGCATCTCTACATTAGAAGATTGTCTACATTGTTCCATAAGGGTGAAATCAGTTTTCTGAATGAACGTTTAGTATTCCCTTGTTGAGATTATTTTTACTATGTATGTGTCTACACAGTATTTTGCACATTAAAGCACTGAAGGAAATTTGATCCCTGTCTGCACTGTTTTTTTTCTAGTTGTTGCCTTGTTAATTTTAAACAGCAACACCTTCACAAATACTTTATGGGTGCAGGGGCATTATTTGCTCTTTTACTACAGTCATCACCTGTCACTCATTTGTTTCTCCAGGCAGTCCATTGATTCATTTCATATAACATGCTGTTTGTGTTTCTTGTGCAGTCCATATAATAGACAAGCAGCACTTGCCAGTTATCAGGTTTATCCAATGTGGTGTGGTGTGATGTGATTTAGTGCGAGTGTGTGTGTGTGTGTGTGTGTGTGTGTGTGTGTGTGCGTGCTCCACTTGAATCAGTGCACAATGCATCTTGTGTCTTTCATTGCACATGTGTTTGGCATGGTGTATGTCATTCATCATGTAGAAAACATGAAAAAAATAACTTAAAGTGGTAGCCATTGCTACTTTTTAACATATATGTTATAGTGCACAACAGTGTACTTTCAGTCTGCCAATGTGCCATTTGATATCGGAGAAGGAAATGCTGAATGTGTAATTCTTTAGCCTGTCACTAGGTGTCTTGTGATCCATTTCTCAGTTTGGTGTGGTTGCTTAGCCACTGGCAATGTGGAGTACACATTTAAGATGCAACACCTAATAACCAATATACATTTGTATTTGATAGCAGACCAAGATGGTGGATGTGATAGCTGTGTTGTAACAGCTCCATAAGCTCGCTCCTGGTATGTTCGAGCACGCCTTGGCTACCAGACTGTGAATACTGCCTTTGCTGCAAGATTTTTTAGTCCTGGAATCCAGCAACCATATACGTTTGAAAAAAGTCAGGAAAGCTTCTTTAAAATTCGGCATCATCATGACACCGAAGAAGCACGCCAAGCCACCCAAGAATGCCAACCCTAATAAATGTATAGCCAGATTGATTATACATACGGAGATTCAAACTAGGCTGTTGTCAGCCACTACTATGAAACCAAAGCAACAGAGTATCAAGAAGGATTCTCAGAGCTCTGTTACCCACACACTACCCCCACCAAACCTGGATGAAAATCAACAGCAGCTGCCTCCAGGTAGAAGCCTCTCTCCTCTAAATTGCCTGATTCTTGCACCCATTTTCACAAAAAAAAACTATGGCTCCACAAACAGCAAAAGAACAACAAAGTACAGTCACCTGAAGTTGAGCCAACCCAGCAACATTCCTTTCATTTCTCTCCAGGGATAAGTACCAGAATGGGAATGCCTGCTTTATCCAGTGATTCTCTATTCTCATTATCACCATGGAATTTCAAATCAGAGGTGAGCCAGAATGCAGCAAGGGAACTGCCACACTTCATGGATTTCCAGGAGGTAGAAAATTAACAAAATCAAAGCCAAAAACAGACCCAGAGGGTTAACCTGGAGTACAAGGAATGTACTGAGAATGTTACTACTACAAATGTTCGGTCCTTGTTACAGTTTACTAAATTAGCAGGGTCAGAATTTGTAACAAGCATTATATCTTCAGCAAGTATGACAGAAAAGGATAAAGCTAATGAACTGGAAGGAGCCATATGAGCTATAAACATAGTGAAAAAACAAAATGCAGAGGTAGTGGTAAAACATTCAGTGGCTTTTGCGCCACATGATAGTGGTGCAGAGATAACCTTACAACAACCTATGAGAAATAATTCAGCCACTATTCTAACAGCTAAATCTCTGGATATGAATAATACAGCACACATTGCTAGAAAGGCTCAAGCTTTTAGCAAACAAAATTGAGATTTCCTACCTCATGGTATCAGTTGTGGATTCTGAAAATTTAGGCTCCTCTGACAGCTTCAATATGGGGAAAAGCAAAGATGCCCCCTCCCCCCGGGGAAAACAAATAATTGCTAAGTTGGCAAAACTAACTGAAACAATGAATAAGTTGCAAGTGGTGGAGGTTAAGATTGATTCTTTCCAAAATACAGTTATTTATTGGCCAAAAACCAGCAATAAGAATGGACTTGGTGACAACACAGCAAAGGATCTCTGCATGGGAGGATGAGGTTATCCTGACAAAAAAATGTAGCTTAAAGATCTGGATCAATCAATGAAGGATTTTGAAACCAAGTTGATGGACACTGAATCCAGAGCCAGACAAAAAATTATAATGATTCTAATTATCCCAGAGGTCTGGGACAAGGAAAGACCACTATCAGAGTCAGCAAAACAAATAATGGCTGCATACTTGGATACAGACACAGCTAATGTCCATGTGGACTCAAAATAATCCACAGAGTCTTTAGACCAGATATAAAGCCAGAAGGCCCACCTAAGCTGATAGATGCCAATTTTTTTCTCTCAGAAGACAAAGAAAATTTAATGGCAACAGTATACTAAAAAAAAGAGACTGTCTCTTATGGGGGCTATCACATCAATTTTCAGTGATTTGCCACCTGATTTACTTCAGGAAAGGAAAAAATATGATCAGTTGAGAAACCGGCTATGGGCCAAAGGACTGAAGGCTACTATGATTTACTTAGATAAAAAAGAAAGGTGTAGTACACTCAGAATTTGTAAAAACATATGCTGTGCGGAGTGTTTTGATTTGTGTGTGAAGTCCTAGTGTGTCCCTCCCTCTGTCTGCTTTTAGTTTTTCCTAAATTAGCCTGCTAGCTTTATGGTAGTTTTATTACCCCTGGGGATCTCCATATCAGCAAGATTTATGGCTTTTCTTTTCCTACAATGCATCCTGTCTCATGTGACAGTGATGTAGCCGGGGGACCATGGATTCAGTAGCAACCACTGCTTTCAAATCGGTTCACAACAGCAGAGATTGCTATATTTTAAAAACTGTGTAGAGTTCAACTTGATTACCTTCATTGTATTTTTGTTGTGATCAACTGTGACACTGGTTGTGTATGTGTAACTGGTTTTCAAGATATTTACATTTGTTTGGCATGTCTACTAGAGTGTTCACTCAGAGAAAAAGAAAGTGTTCCTCTGTTTGCAAGTACATCTGCACACGTGCCAAACAAATCTAAATATTTTGAAAACTATACAAGCTACACAAAAATAACAAGCAGCAAAGTTGTGCAGGACAAAATGATTTTTACAATGCAGGTAGTCACAAAGCTGAATTCCTTATAGTTTTTAAAATATTTTTCATCCCAAGTGGGAAATTTGGTAAAATAACATGGAAATTTGGTTAATTAGATGGCTATATTTTAAAAACTATACAGAGTTCAGCTTAGTGACTACCCTCATTGTAGAGGTCTTTTTGTCATGAACAACTTTGCTGCTGGTCATTTTTGTGTAGCTTGTAAAGTTTTTATGATTTTTTAGATTTGTTTGGAATGTGTACAAATGTGCATAGAATTCTGCAGTGTCTTCAGAATGTCATAGCAAAGCTGCCAGGAGTCCTATCACAAACATTCTGAATGCAGAATAGAATAGAATTAAGCAGTATGGCATAGCAAGGTGTGTGTTATTTAAATAATAAGGCATGATGGGGGGGGGTGTTATGGTGGGATTACAGCCAGCATCTTTGGGTTGAAGCACAAGATGAAGCCAAGGGTTTCCACCACTCAAGAAGTACATTAAGTCCACCAACCCCCCCCCCGACTGCCTTATTGCAATAATGAAATGTGTCCTGGTACTGTTAAGAAATTATAAAAAAACAACCCTCTGTGTTTGTTTCACAGCTGCAAAACATGGAATTCAGAAAGAATTGCTTAAAAAAAGAAAAAGTAGTGCCTGCGTGAGTATAGGCAGCAGTCACAAGAGTGAGGGCAGTGGTGGCTTTACAATAGGTGACAGAAAGACACGATCTATGGCAGATTTCCGGCAGCTGCAGTTCGCCAAAAATCAGGTTGTTTGCTGAAACATGCAACAAATGGGGAACCTTATGTGGCTTTTTTTTTAAATGTCTGACTAGTGACTAGATGGGAGCTACCAGTGTAACTGGAAGTGCTAGCATGTCACAGCTAGGAATCAGTGTGGTCTGTGAGACCGAGCCACGTACCAGTGGCTGTAAATTGAAAAGTTGTTTTAAAAAATTAAGGAAGCTATGCCAATGGGAGAATTGTTTAGGGAGCAGATGCAGGATGGTTTCCCAGGCTGGAGCTGTGCCACTGCATGTTATCAGCACTAAGGTAGGTAGGCAGGCAGTACTGAAGAGCTGTTCTTAAGAGTGGGACCAGAATGAGTGTGTATGTTTGTGTATGTGCAGCTGGCAGTTCAGCATATGGGTATCTGCCATGTGCACAATCCATTTCAATAGGAGATACTTTTTATTTTGTACTTGCCCTGGGCACTTGGCCCCTCCATGGGGGCTTCATACCCCCTCCGGCTCCTCCATCCGGTCCCATAATATCGGGATCCCGGCATCATAGTGCACAATGCGCTGTTCGTGTTTTGCATTTTTCTCCTATTTTTTGTAGGTTCCATCCCTTGAGGGTGCCGGCATGATGGACTTGACTTCCAGACTGATGGCGTGCTAATGCATGCCATAGTCAAGCATCCATCAATGTCCTCCCCGCCCCATCTTTGAAGAGTCATGCACCCCATTGCCCATGCTTCCACCGGCGGTAATGCTGCGGGTGCATCTGCTGCCTGGTAACACACCCCACCCTGGAGGAGAAGAGCATCCATTGGGTGTTCAATATTCCTCCCCCTCTGCCAATCCCTGATGGCCCAGGCTTGTTACCAAACCCAGGTAACCAGCATTGCATGAGGTGTGGCATCCAGCATCTCAACCCTCAGTACCATCATGCTGGCTTGACAGGAGCTACTTTACCAGGGCCATTGTGCTGGGATAATGGCCTGTCTGAAAGCAGCTCTGAACCAGTCAGGAGTGGTCATTGTTCATATCCATTTCATAATGTGTAATAACATCACTACTGAGGTGGGCTGAAGCACAAGGCAAAGCTGAGTGCTTCCACCATACCAGGAGTAACTTTATTACACAACAACACACACCCTGCCATGCCTTATTGCTATTATACAAAGGCTCTTTTCTTTTTTTAAAGAACATGAGAAAATAAGTTTACAATACTTTAACAATTTTTTGTTGGGGCAGGTATACATATTTGAAAAAGAGTCCATAGTTTCTGTTTTGGTCAGCAGCATGGTTGCCATGTAATCCAATTTAGGTTTCACTTTATCTGTCTCTTTGTGTGTCTGTCACCTACCCTGCATTTTTTTTGTTGCTGTGTGCCTGCACTGGGACTGGGAGAAATTTACATACTGTGCCACTCTTTTTGTTTTCTTTCTTGTTTAACCTGGTCATAAGCAGCCCTGCTCTTTCTTTCCAGATGGAGCTGAGGAGTGGTGTGTGGAGCTTTTTTGGAACCAGTGGTGATACAGCTGAGATGGAGGTGACAAGATGCCATTTGAAGTTATGGCTTTATTTTACTGAACACTTTTTATGACTGTGGGCAGAGCCTACAGGAGTATTGCATGTACAAAATGAGTGATGTCATGTTTTCTGTTCGTGGAACTGACTGAAGGTGTAAATAGTCTCTTCCACCTTACCCTCCTCCAAGAAATGTTTTCCACCCTCAAATAAATATGCTTTCATGTTAGTCAGTGGTTGCAGGGTACTATTTTCTTTCTTAAATGGGTGGTACAGGAACTGGAATCTGAGTAGTGGGAGGCAGCATTGTTGTTAAGGGGGAAGTAAGGTCCACCCCACCCCCACCCAATAAGCTACAAAAGGTCCATCCCACCTTTTTTTGTATCCATGTGGGAGGGGCATGAGGTGGATCTATCATCCTGAAAGAAGACTCACATGTTTGGGATGTGGACCAAGGAACAGAACAACAAGTCTGTGCAGTCCCTGCATTTTGTTAATGACTATAACAGAAGATACTTAAAATGCCTTCAGACTGACTTAAAAACCCTTGGAACAAATGATTATCATACTTACCAGGTGTCTTAAAAGGAAAGAATAAGAAGTGTCTAAGAATTAAGGAAATAGACAGCTTTCAGGTATTTCTTAAACATTTATATTCTAAAAACAAAGTTCAGCTTTTGGGATTAACAATATTTGTTTACCATATTCTATCTATCTATATATATATAGTTTATCTCTTTAGTAGTTTCAAAATCTTGAAAGCATTGGTGTTACTAATACATTTAGAAATACATTTTTTTAATCGTCTTTACAGATAAACTTGAAAGCACTGGTGTTACTAATACATTTAGAAATATGTTTTTTAATGGTCTTTACAGATAAATCATGCATGTTCCTGTGAGGGCAGTTTTTTGCGGATGGGGTTCAAATTATTTTAATCATGGGCACAGTACTTGGTAAACACAGTCTGTGATGAAGTGTATTTTCTTTTTAAAGGAGTCGTCCACCCAGAATGTGCAAAAAACATATGTTATGTAGAGTGTTTAGATAAGTATGTTAAATCCTAGTGTGCCCATCCCTTTGTCTGCTATTAGGATTTTTTCCTAAATTAGCTTGCTAGCTGTATTTTACGACCCCTGGGGATCTCTATAACAAACAGTTTTATTGGCTTTCTTTCTCATATGATGCACCCTGTCTCATGTGACAGTGAAGTAGCCATGACCTTAGATTTAGCATGTGTACTGCTTTAACATTAGTTTAGCAACAGCATAGCCTTGAAACTGTTCTTATCCAGGGGGGCACAAATGTTAACAGTTAGTTTAGCAGATACCTGAGAGCAAGCTAACTGGGGTTTCTTTAAGACAACAGCTACTAAATAGCTCTAATTCACTATTTTTGTTTTCTCTGTGCATCAAGCCTATCTAGCACGGGTGTTTTAACATCAAAAACACAAATAATGAATTAAAGCTATTAGCAGCTATTTTCTTACAGAAACCCCAGGTAGATAGCTTTCAGGTATCTGCTAAACTAACTGTTGAAATTTGTGCTCCCTGGATAAGAACAGTTACAAGGCTCTGCTGTTGCTAAACTAATTTTAAAGCAGTACACATGCTAAATCTAAGGGCATGGCTACATCATTGTCACATGAGACAGGGGGCATTGTAGGAGAAAGAAAGCCAATAAAACTACTTGTTATGGAGATCCCCAGGGGTCGTAAAAGTACCACACAGCTAGCAGACAATTTAGAAAAAAACTCCAAATAGCAGACAGAAGGAAGGACACACTAGGACTTAATGTACATATCAAAACACTCTACATAACATATGGTTTTTGCACAATCTGGGTGGACTACTCCTTTTTAAGTTTGAGAAGTGGAGTTGACTTGCAGAAATGGATAGTACAGATGGCATAGAAAGCTATTAGAAGTAGAATGGGTTAAACACCTCCTGGAACTTTCTGAAAAACAAGTTCCCCATGGCACCTCACAACATTTGACACCACCATCCAAAGAGCAGTCAGTGTGTTACTTTACAGGACATTGCATAGCAAGAGACCTAGCCTTCCCTTTTTCCCAATAATATATCAACTTCATTCTCAGGCAGGCAGTTCTAGGCTACTGTTTATATTCTACTGAAACTTCTTAAAGGAAAACTGCAGGTTAAAATCAAGAATATATGTATTACTACCAGTTTTCAGTTCTCACTTCAATCTAGTGTTTTGTTTCTGCCTAGGCTGTTAGAGGAGTTTTTCTATTTTTCCCTGGGTGTTTTATGATGTTTGTGGGCTGTCATTCAAGTTTGTTTTATTGCATCTTCTCCACGATAGTCTTCACAGCATACCCTTTGGTTTGATGTCTAATAGCTCCAACAGCAGGCCAGTGTCTTGCTTAGCCACTGCAGAGAAAAAACACTGCAGCCAGGATACACAGTGCTATACAATATACTATAGAAAGTTACATGTTTACACACACACACACACTAAGCAGAACACAGCTGGATAAAGTACTAGTATTTAGGAAACTTGTCATACTTACCCAGAGTCTAGCAATGTGAATCCTGGCTGTGGCAATAGGTGTTTACAACTGAATGATAATAACCATATTTGCCTCACTTGCAAATAGGTAGGCATTTGTGTCTAATTTCTGTTTGACTTATTGTAGGTTACACATAGAATCTGAAAAATTCATAACATGCTGTATTGTGACTCGATGAACTGATAAATGGGGATTTTGCTTTCTTTTAGAAATTCATTTTTCCTGACCACTGATATACTAAAACAAAAATTTCTCAACAAAATGTTTTTAAATAAAGAGTTTAACTCACATCAGCAGAAGAAGCATGTTGGCATTAAAAGCTTAGTGGTGTGGATGTAGAAGCACCAGTATTTAAGCATGACTTTGGTAGAGGATTCATTGTGACTGGGGTGAGGGAGGGAGTAAGTCTTGATATTTGTAGCATAATGGTTTTCTAAAACTTCAGCCTGCAGTGGGTTAGACTCTGCAGCCATCTGTACAGTATATCACTAAGCCATATGCAGTGTGGTATAGGTAAAACCCAAATCACCAGAACAGGACCAGTGCTGTAAAATCTGCACTGGACACAGCTTGTGCCAATATTGCTGATCCAGTGGATCAAATAAATACATGTAAATGAATAAATACTCAGCTTTGCCTCATGCTTCAACCCACCCCAGGAGTGATGTTATTACATGATAACACACACCCTGCCATGCCTTACTGCTTAAATATGCCCTTTCTCAATGTACTATACTTTGATTCAGTTAGTGCATACAACAGCCTTCATGTGAACACTCTGGGCTTCTCTTTGACTCCTGATGTCTATTTGCTTTAGCTATTGTTTGAACTGCTTTGGTCTTCTAGATATGGTGCCTGTGTGCCTAAATTATATAATCTGTTTATCTACTGCTACCCATGTATCTCCAGTGAATGATGATTATAACTGTCTGCTCTCTGAGCCATTGTTTTTGGACTTGTTAAATGTGCTGTCTTTATATTAGTTTTGATAAGTTGCCTTTGTAAATGAGTCTCTGACTCAAAGGTTTGTAAATCTGATATTTTTTAAATAAATAGATAAATGTTTATGTTTAAGCTCATGAAACATCCTTATCTAGTTAATGCATTCACAGTTGTAGTGGCTCTGCCAGAACTTGTTCTGTTTAGGGAATCCAGTAGAGTAGAAGATTATTGACAGAGTTTTGTTTCTGTGTAAGACAGGGATGTGCGTCCACCAAGTCCTGCAATGAACAAGGTGCTGTACTACACAGGCACTACAACAGCCAAAATTGAAGCTGGAATTCAGGGACATTAGGGGACTATCACAGAGAAGGTGCTATTACTGTTTTCTCTAACTTTTGTTTTAGATGGGAAAATATAAAGTTAAGAAGTGCTTTCCTTTCTCCACCAAATTGACTGGTGTCAATGACTCACTCAACTGGCAGTTATGGTCTGCATAGTCCAGTGAAGCCACTCGTCTTGGGAGGAAAACACTGGGGATGAAATGGCCATGTCATGATTTCTGTCTCTGTTACGTGGTCACCTGTGTTTCTGGACTTCATACAGTGATGTTATTGTCTAATAACATCACTGTTGCATGCACCCACTGACCAATCAGAGTGCACCTGATTTTCAGCTGAGCTGAAACACTGGTCTACCACAGTGTAAAAGTGATGGAATGCTGTTCAACCTTTGTGTGGTAGAACAGCATTCCAGGTCAGTGGAAAATCACATAAGCAACACTTACAAAAAGCAGGATCTAACAAATTAGATGACCCAACCCTGCAACAGTATGGACAGAAACTTGACCAGACCCACAAATGCAGGATCAACCAGATACCTTAGCAAATATGCAGAATAAACCAGATATAACCCTCCAATGTACAAAAAAAACTAAATGCAGGATCAACCAGATATTTATAAAAACTTATGAAAATAGACACTGATCCTCAACTCACCAATGAAGACTTACAGCCACCATTTTTTGTGTGTGAAAACCCTGCCCAAACTCGATAGATAACCAGTGGGAGTGTGAGCTACTAATGTAGGGACATCTAGTCCCTAGCAGCCACACAATTAACCATAGCAACTATCCTTAAGTCCTGAAATAAGATGAGGCATTGAACAATTTATTTTCTATATATAAAAAGTATAAAAACTGCTAAAAGAAAATCAAGTAATTCAGGCACCATACACTATGAAAATACTGGAAGGGCAATGCCTAACCAGTGTGTTTGCCACCTTGGAGCTCTGATTCCCAAGGATATCTTGAGCTTCGCTCTCAAGGTTACAGAGAATCAGAACCCCTCTGTGGCAGAACACACAGATTCAGCAGGGTTGCCCATCCAGTATTCTCTGTGTTACAAAATGTTGTAAGCTTCCTATGATTTTGAGACTCCTGCTGCATTATATTCAACTCTGTTCTGCATTTAGAATGTTGGAGATGGAATGCCTGGCAGCTTTGCTATGACATTCCCAAGACACTGTGCAGAACACTATGCACATTTGTATACATTCGAAACAAATCTAAATATCTTGAAAACTTTACAAGCTACACAAAACTGACCAGTAGCAAAGTTGTTCACAACAAGAAATACCTTTACAATGAGGGTAGACACTTAGCTGAACCCTGTATAGTTTTTTAAAATATAGTCATCTAATTAATCAAATTTCCATGTTTTTTTTTACAAAATGCCCCAATTCTGATGGCAAATATTTTAAAAACTGCAAGGAGTTCAGGTTAGTGACTACCCTCATTTTAAAAATCTTTTTGTCCTGAACAACTTTGCTGCTTGTTGTTTGTGTGTACCTTCTATAGTTTTCAAAATATTTAGATTTGTTTTGCATATGTGCCGATGAGCTGGCAAACAGCTGATGCTTTTTTTCCCTCTGAGTGAACATTCTAGTAGACATGTTAAACATATGTAAATATCTTGAAAACCATACAAGTTATGCATACACAATCAATGTCACAATTTTTCACAACAAAAATACCTTTACAATGAGGGTAGTCACCAAGCTGAACCCTGAATAGTTTTTAAAATGCAGCCATCTCTGCTGTTGTGAACTGATTTTAAAGCAATGCTTGCTATTGAATCTGTGGTCCCAGCTACATCACTGTCACATGAGACAGGATGCATTTTAGAAACAAGAACAGCAATAAATCTTGTTGAGATGGAGATTCACAGCAGACATAAAATTACCATAAAACTAGCAGGCTAATTTAGGGACACTGCTTAATAGCAGACAGAGGAAAGGACACACTAGGACTTCACACACAAATTGAAACACTCTGCACAACATATGTTTTTACAAATTCTGGGTGTACTACTCCTTGAAGGTAGTCCTAAATGGTGTGAGACTCATTTATGACTCTCCTGCTGAGGCTGAAAAGGATCTGAAAAACCAACTGGGGGACACATTTTAATATTATAACCCTTCTCTTGGGTTAGATTTTTGTCCTTCTAGAAATAGAAGGAAATTAACTATAAGCTAGCTGGACAAATGTCCTTTTGGGGAGGACTTATATGAACTTGTTGCTCTTTTTCTGGAAGTTTATTAAATCTGGAGCATATGGTTTTGGCCAGGTGAGATAGCTTGGTATAGTCAGAGATAGGTTTAGGGCAGGGAGAAATAAAATTTGTACTGTAATCTATATCCTCCTTCTGAACATAAGCCAGGTCTTCACACACTCTGTCATGCAGATCAGAGCTCAGGATTGGGCCACACTGGTTCTGTGCAAAACCTCATGTGCCTCAGATCCTGTTTTAGCAGACCTTTTTGGATTAGAGGGCAAGCAGTGGCAGGCAGCAACCATAATTGTTTACATTTCCTATTAGCTGTATTGCTAGCACACCATCAGTTTCTTTTACCTGCCAGAGTTCGTGGATGTCATGTGAATTTTCCAGAATATGCACCCTACATGCTGTAGTTTGGATCCAGGTCCAACCTCCCTGACTATGGGATGTTGTGATATTATCGGCCCAGTCCTGGTTCAGATAGTCCAGTGCTTCCTTGATTCGGGTGAGTTACCAAGCTCCCTGAAGGAAGTGGTGGTAACACCTCTCCTGGAGAAAGCTTCTTTGGACCCTGACTCTGGCTAACTACAGACCAATCTCTAACCTCCCCTTTATAGGGAAGGTTATTGAGAAAGTAGCGGTGGTTCAATTGGAGAACCACCTGACCATCCATAACATTTATGAACCTCTCCAGTCCAGTTTTCAAAAGAGGCATAGTACTGAGACTCTGCTGGTTCGGGTGCTCAATGATCTCCTGATGGTGAGAGATCGGAGAAGCCATTCCATTTTGGTGCTCCTTGATCTCTTCAGTTTTTGACACTGTGCACCATGGGGTACTGCTTGGGTACCTGAGGTCCATCTGTGGCCTGACACATACAGTCCTTAGGTGGTTTACATCTTTTCTCACTGGCAGAACTTTGAGATTGGTGTCTGGGGACTTTTCCTCAGACCCATTCTCTGTCATGTGGGGTACCTCAGGGCTCAGTGCTTTACCCCATGTTGTTTGCAGTGCATATGGTGCCCCTCTGAGACATTGTAAGATGGTATGGGCTGAGGTTTCACTGTTATGCTGATGATACCCAGCCCTACCTGTCTTTCGCAGCCGACCGGCATAGTGCTTTCTTGGTATTTAACAACTGCCTTGCTGAAATCCAGGACTGGATGAATTCGAGCTGGCTAAAGTTGAACGCAGGAAAGACTGAGGTGATGGTTGTGGAGCTGGGTCACTGGATAGAGGGGCTGAGGACTTTTCAGCCCTCTGGAATTTATCTAGGGGGTGCCCAAATCCATACCTCTGAACAGGTGCAGGACGTGGGGGGTGGTACTTGATGATGGGCTGACCTTATGATTTCAAGTGCTGGCAGTCATCAAGTCTTCCTTTTACCATCATAAGAAAATCACCAGGATCAAGCATCTTGTTCCATCCAGAGATCTTCCTACACTGGTTCACGCCTCTGTGACCTCTTACCTTGATTACTGCAATTCCCTGTACTTAGGGCTTCCTAGGGTTGATATCCGCTGCTTGCAGCTAGTGCAGAATGTGTCACCACAATTGTTGACGGGGACTTCTCAAACATCTCATATTATCCCTGTGCTGCGCAGTCTGCACTGGCTCCAATTCAGTGGTGGATCATCCTTAAAGTCAGTTTACTGACATATAAAGCCCTGCATGGATTTGGCCCTGACCACTTGAAAGAGCTTCTGGTTCTCTATCACCCAGAGTGACAGCTCTGTTCAGCCAACAAGGGGTTGCTAGTGATCCCGAGGGTGTCTTTGAAATCTTCTGGGGCCCATGCTTTTATGTACGTTGCCCCTACCCTCTGGAATTTTCTACCCCATTGGCTGTTGGAGTGCTCAACAGTGGGAGGCTTTAAACAAGCACTAAAAACCTTTTTATGGTGCCAGGCCTTCAATAGCATTGAGTGAATGAACACTGTCAGACCATCATTATTGTTTTATACTGTATTTATTGATTTCATCATTCTTATTTTAATCTTGTGCAAAGTGCCTTGATATTTGAAAGGCACTTGTGTGAAATAAAGTTATTATTATTATTATTACAGCCCATTACCTGTTTCTCCTTTTGCTGCTCATGTGTGACTCCTTGTTGCTGAGATGGTAAAACAGCAGGGAAACATACATGAGAGTGTCTGTTCTTTCCTTTTAGTCCCTGCCTCAGAATTTAGACCATTAATAAGTCTTTTCCCACCTTCTAGGAACCATGCAGATTTGGAGTGGCCAGGAGTGGGGGGGGGGGGCAAAGAGAACATTAAGTAGGGTGTTGCAACAGTTAATTTGTGCAACCTCCTATGCTGTTGATTACCCTGTCTTATTTTTTTTGAACGGGAGGGAGGGAGATGGAGGGAAAATCTTCTGTATGGACATGAGAGTAAGATGGATATCTTGATATTACATAAAAGAAAGACTTGAATGACTCATTCCTATGGTTACTAAAAAAGGCTTACATTTTTGTTTGTATGATATTGTGGAAAGGGGGAAGGAAGGAGGGCCTACTAAGGAGACAGGAGCATACAGAGATACATAGAAATTGTCATCAGATAAGGACCTCTAGGCCCATCTTGTCTTCCCATAAGCCTTAAGCTTGTATGCAGTCATTGATCCTAAGTGATCAAATAGCGTTTCATCACTCCCTCCCCACCCAATGTTCCTTGTGCCTGTCCCAGGCATGTTTAAACCCCTTCACTGTGCTTGCCCCCACCATAGAAACATATACTTTGATGGCAGATAAGGACTGCTTGGCCCACATAATCTGCCCATTTCCCTAACTACTGTATAAGCTGCAGATCCTAGTTAACCAACAGCCTATTTCTTCCTAACCCCCACAAGAATTGCTTTATGTCTGTCCCATGTAATCTTGAATTCCCCCACTGTTTTTGACCCCACAACCTCCTCAGGAAGGCTGGTCCATGCATCCACCACCCTATCTGCGAAAAAAATACTTCCTCACATTACCCCTGAACTGTCCCACCTCAGTCTTCAAATTGTGTCCCCTTGTTCTTGCACATCTCTTTTTCTGAAAGATGCTACCCTCTTGGACTTTGTTGATTCCTTTGAGGTACTTAAAAGTTTCTATCATGTCCCCCCTTTTCCCTCCTTTCCTCAAGGATATAAATATTAAGCTCCTTCAGTCTCTCCTCATATGATTTCTGTTGCAGACCCTGCACCATTTTAGTTGCCCTCCTCTGGACTGCCTCTATCCTGTCTATGTCCTTGTGGAGATGTGGTCTCCAGAACTGGATGCACTACTCCATATGGGGTCTCATCAACTGTCTGTACAGAGGGATAACAACTTCCTGTTTTCTACTGGTGATGTCTCTCCCTATACACCCCAGTATCAGCCCAGACATCCATACTGCCTTCTCACATTGCTTGCAAACCTTCAGGTCATCTGATATGGTTACCCCAAGGTACCTTTCCATTTTTATTGTTGTTACTACCCCCATCCCATTGTGTACTCTTCCCCTGGGTTTTTGTTTCCCAGGTGGATTACTTTGCACTTCTTTGCATTGAATCCAAGCTGCCATACTTCTGACCATTCCTCCAACCTTGCCAAGTCCTTTCTCACCCTTTCCACTCCCCCTTTTGTATCAACCCCGTTGCAAATCTTTGTGCCACCTGCAAAGAGGCGTAATTTTCCTTCCAGTCCCTCTGCAATGTCACCTATAAAGACATTAAAAAATACCAGACCCAGTACTGAATCCTGTGGTACCCCACTAGAAACCTCCTCTTTCTTCAGATTGGACTCTGTTTACTATTACCTTCTGTGTCCTGTTGTCCAGCCAATGTTTTACCCTGGCTACCACCCCGGGACCCACTCCCAGGCTGGCTAATTTGTTTATTAATCTTTTGTGTGGGACTGTGTCAAATGCCTTGCTGAAATCTAAGTAGGCCATGTTCACAGCCACTCCCTGGTCTACTACTTTGGTCATCCAGTCAAAGAAATCAATTAGATTCATCTGACATGACCTTCCCGCTGTAAATCCCTGCTGCCTTGGGTCCTGTGCCCCACTGGCCTCTAGGTACTCAACAGTTCTTTCCTTCAGAAGGGATTCCATCATTTTCCTTACCACTGATGTCAAACTGACAGGACTGTAGTTTCCTGTCTCTGTCTTGCTCCCACTTTTGTAAAGGGGAATCATATCCACCCTCCTCCAGTCCTCAGGTATGACACCATCCTCCAATGACTTGTTAAAAAGGCTAGTCAGTGGTGTCACTAGTTCTCCCTTTAATTCTTTCAGAATTCTGGGGTGGATCCCATCAGGCCCCATTGCTTTGTCCACCTTCAGTTTTAGGAGTTCTTTCAGAACCCTTTCTTCTGTGAAAGGACTGGGATCGACTCCCCTATCCAGAGTGCTTCTATCGATTGGATTAGGTACCTTCCCCTCCTCTTATTTTGCGAATACAGAGCAGAAGTATTAGTTCAGTATCCCTGCTTTTTCACTGTCCCTCTCTGCCCACCCACCGTCCCCTTTATTCAGCCTCACTATCACTGCCTTTGTCTTTCTATGCTCCCAAATGTGCCTATAAAAAGGTTTATCCCCCTTCTTAACTGAGTTGGCTATCTTTTCCTCAGTTTGGGCCTTTGCTTTTCTGACTGCCTTCCCCACTTCCTTCTGCTTTAACTGGTACAGTTCTCTGCCCTGCTTCTTCTGTGTTTCCTTATACTTCCTCAATGCTATCTTTTTCTCCCTAACCTTCCCCGCCACCTTTTCTGTGAACCATAATGGTTTTTACTTTCATTTTGATTTGCTTATTTGCTTCACACAAAGGCTTGTTGCGTCTGTGGTGGCAGTTTTGATGTTTCCCCATTGTTGCTCCACCCCTCCTTCTTGCCTGTTTGCTAGTGCTTTTCTAGGGCACTCTCCCATTTTGACAAAGTCAGCCCTCCTGAAGTCCAGTACCCTCACTTTTGTATGGCTTGACTCTGCAGCTGAGTTTATTGTGAACCATACTATTTGGTGGTCACTTGTTCCCAGATGGCTACCCACTTCTAGATCTGAGATCCTCTCTCTGTCCCCATTTGAGATTACCAGGTCTAAGATTGCTCCCTCCTGAGTGGGTTCCAACACTAGCTGTCTGAGGCATGTCCCCTGTAGGGCATTGAGAATGGCCCTGCTCTTGGATGTGGCTGCAGCAAAGGTGCTCCAGTTAACATCTGGCATATCCAGGTCCCCCATCAACAATATCTCCCCTTTCTCTGCCATCCTAAGGATGCCTTTTATCATTTCCTTATCCATTTCCTCCCCTGAGATGGGGATCTGTATACAACCCCTGTGCAGACTGTGGTGTCATTTCCAGTCTCCAGGGTGACCCACAGTGCCTCCATTCCTCCCTGTTTACACTTTTGTTCTGTTGCTTTGATCCCCTCCCTTACATAGAGAGCTACTCCTCATCCTCTTCTACCCTCCCTGTCTCTCCTGTAGATTGCGTACCCTGGTATGTTGACATCCCAGTCATGGTTCTCTGTGTACCATGTTTCTATGACTGCCACAATATCAAGACATCCCTCTTCCCATCCCTGTCCTTACTGCCTTTGCCTGTTTCTCCATTTACACTGGCCTTCTCCCTATCAACATCTCTACCTCAGTGTTTAACTCACTAACTACCCTGATTTGTTTAGGGTGTGGCTAGGATTTCCCTGCTCTTTTTCAGTGCCTCCCTCCTTGGCTAGTTAGTTTTTGGCTGACTGTTCCAAGCATCCACCAGCATCTGTGTGTGGAAAAACATCCTCACATTACCTCTTAATCTACTCACCTCCATTTTCATATTGCATCCCCCACCTGCACATTGTTTATGCCCTTGAGGTACTTGAAAGTTTCTATCATGTCCCCCTTTCTCTCCTCTCCTCCAGTGAGTACATATTGAGGACTCTTAGTCTCTCCTCATATGTTTTGTGATGCAAGCTATACACCATCTTTGTTGCCCTTCTCTGTATAGCCTCTACTTTGTCTGTGCCCTTACGCATGTGTGGTCTGCATATTTATGTATGGTATGCATATTTAGGATATTAAGAAGGTTGGCACCATATGTAAATCTCCTCTTTCATGCAATAATGGTTGAGACAAAAGTATTCAGATGAGCTTCTGTCAAAATGAATGATATTATTCACCAATAAATAGGTCTAGATTCTTGAACTATATAAGTAAATCATGTGCTCGCTGTATAATCTTACAGGAAACACACCTTGACAAAACAGAAATTTTGCAGCTCTCATACAATTTTTCAGAAGGTAGGAAGAGTTCAGGGGTAGCCATTCTTTTATGGAAATTCCCATATTGTTCTTTAGTTGATTCATTTGAGGACTCAAAAGGCAGTATTCTGTTGCTAAAAATCAAGTTCTTTAATCTTTAAGCTACAGTTGGTTCCATATATGCCACATTTACTGAATACACAGATTTTTTAGCAACAATACCTGGGCTTGATGAAACTTTAAGCCCAAAGTATAGTCCTTTTAGTTGACTTTAGCATTGTATTATGTCCAGATTTGGAAAAAAACTCAAAATCCTCAAATCCCAACTTCCAGTAATACATATCATGCTAAATTAATGTTAAAGATCAAATGCCAGTGTTTTACAGATTTACAGTAAACACAGGAATTCAAGTCCCTGTGTCATGATTAGTGTTTCCTGAAAATATCATGCTTTTTGATTTTGTGGTTTTCTTTAAATCAGCATCTGTTAATGTGCTCTGCAGTAACTGAAAACAGTGAAGAAACAGTGAAGATTTTTCTGTCCTTATCAGTGAGTGATGACAATGTTCCTGTCCAGCCTGTTGCTGCAGCAATGAAGTCCTTAATTGCCTGTAGTAGCTGCTGAACTTCCTAGTCAGAGCAATCTGTAGGGCTAATTGTCTTTATTCCAAATGAGCTACTAACCCATCTGGTTTGTGTTTAGATAGATTAGGTTACAATCTATCATTCTGTTCTCATAAAGAGTTGGTCATTTGTGTTTCAGTGGGTAACTGAAGTGGTATAAATGAATGTTTGTGAGAAATTTCCTGTTTGTATCACAGCTGAGTTCTGTTACATAAAACTGTGCATTGGTTTTTGCCTATATAAACGCAGGGTTGTTTAATGGATATAAAATAAATCTGTAACCCGGGCAGCCACAACTACCTGGTGGGAGTCTCCATGGGTCGGGTTGGTGGTATTTTTTGTGTTATTAGCAGTGTGCGGTGCCTCCATTATGTAACCCCCAACCTGGGACCTGGGCTTGGGGAGAAAAATGTCACTCAGCATGTTGGCTAGGTTTGGCTACTCTGCACAGGGGCACCCAAGTATTCCGGACACAGGAAGCAATAACTGAATGTCCATACAAGGAGTTGGGATTCTAAAGTGTGGGTTTTATTCACAACAAAAAGGAACAATAAAGCACAGACGGACCCCCACAGGGCTACATTCCTGGTAATGCAGATTTCTCTTGAACAGACACACATCTTCTTAAATCTTAAACCCTTAGGTTTTGAAAACACACAGAGCACTCAGCCTGAACTTGACTCTTCTCTGGTTTCCCTGGCTTGGCTCCCTTGCCAACTCTTGGACTACCATCTTTCCTTGGTTCGGCTCCCTTGCCAGCCCTTGGACTACCTTCTTTCCTTGGCTCAGCTCCATTGCCAGCCCTTGGACTACTTTCCATTTATCATGGAGATTTATTTGTGGCTCCCTGTACCACCCATGAGCACTTCTGGCTCCATCAGGGACTCTTCTTCAAAGAATCCCACATCTGGTTACTTTCATCAAGCACTAACCAAGTACCTGAGTGAAAGCAACAGGTGTCCTAAAACAAACTCATAGAGGTGACTCTGGTCATGCCAGATGGGGGATCTCCCACCTGTTGCTCCATAAATCATAACTGGCCATTCCTCTGGACTGTAACACCTCATCTCTGAAAACACTTTACTTTGTAGATTCTCTTTAAATGCATGTCACATTTAATCTACTGTTTCATCCCACATGTGCTGAACTTGAAACATACTTAATTAGTGGCTATGTCCATTTCTGTTAACCCCCACAGAGTTAAGCAGTTCAATTCCCACAATTTTTAAAACTGTACTTGGCTGTCTTTTGCTAACCTCACTATAGCAGTCGCTTACATTCATCTTGTCCAGGTGAAAACACGTTGGCCCTTTAGCAGAGCAAACTAACACCTTGGTTGCAGGTGCCCCACAGGCTTTTTCTCTTCTGAAACATAATGAAACTTCCAGGTGCCTCAGCAGAAATCCTTACAGGCAGCTTCTTTTTCCACTAGCTGGACCAGGGGAATTGTCCCTGGAAGCAGGATGATTCCTTTCCCCCATCCCTGCAGGGATGGGGCCCTGAAAGTTTGGAAAGCAGTCTCCACCACTTCAAACAGGCACTGTTGTGTTCCTCTTGAGGTGAGAACACACACCTAAACTGAAAAATATAGCTCTATGGCAGAGCTAAGGGCTGTGAGGGCCTGCAGCTGCAGCACATCTCTTCTCTCTACTGAGCCCACATACAGACTACTAGTGACTCACTTCAAATCCTCCCAACATTCTATCCTAACTTCCCTAGCTGCAACATTCCAAAGTGGCTTATGCAGCTGCAACAGTTCTAAAATGATGTCATCCCTCAGTCTGAGACTGAGAACAGAGTAAGACACTGTGAAATCCATTTAACTGGAATTTCACAAGCTGCCTTCCCTGCCTGTCACTAGGTCTAACTGGGATTCTTGTAACCCCGGGTAACAGCGGGGTTACAAATCTAAGGTTTGTTAAGTCATAGAAATAGTGTATCCTTGATGTAGCCTCCAAACATATATTCATGTGAGAACAATATTGCTGTTATGTCAGACTTGACAAACAGGTGTCTGCCACACTTTGCTATTTCGGGAACATGTACTGTATGAACTCACAAAATTCACTGTTGGGGCTACTGTCCTCAATCATGCTTTCCACACTTGCTTGCTGCATGCATGCCATATGCATGGAATTGGTTATTTACAATTTTAATCATGCTTGCAGCATGCATATCACATGGGTAGTTTTATGTGCATAGCATTAAAATATTTCATATAATTATCTTTGTAATGGTATACTGATTCATCAATATTATAAAATAAATAGAAAAAAAGGAATTAAATCTCCTTGAGAGTTTTATGTGCTAAAACAATGTAGAGAAATTCATAATAAAAATACTCTCTCCAAGGCATGAATATTTCCAGCCAGGAACATTGTGAGAAAAAACATTGTAGCACAAAACACCGCAAACAATCACATCACACACTGGACATCACACTAGGGATTGCTACTATTACTTTTATTGAGGCTGATGATTGGCAGTTGGGATGGGGGACCACTTATCACCAGGCATGTAATCATATTGTACTGCCTGGATAGTATGGGCCAGCAATGTTATTGTTTGCTGACATTGCAGGCAGCAGTGTTTTGCCTGTGGTGTTTTGTGCCGCAATGTTTGTTCCTGCTATGTTCCTGGCTGGAAAATATTGCTTCAGAAAATCAATCAAACCCTTACATATCAAAGCAGACCATTTCTACAGTTGAAGATGGTCTACGTCAATATGTAACGGTGACATTTTATGAAAGAATTTTTAGCACTGCCTTGTTGAGAGAACATGGAGGAGGAAGTGCTAAATTTGTAATTCTTTAGCCTGTCGCTAGGTGTCTTGTGATCCATTACTTAGTTTGGTGTGGTTGTATAGCCACTGGTGATGCAGAGTACACATTTAAGATGCATCACCTAATAACAATACACATGTGTGTTTGATAGCCCTCATTTTTGTATTTTGTGAAAGATTACCCTTGTAGCCTTCCTTCTTTCCCCCTTCCCCGCATTTAGTCACAGGTAGAACACCAAGCCAAAAATCAACAGCTACATAAAAGAGCAAGTAATTAATAAGAATTCTTTTTAAGCATGATTTAAAGCAAAGATGAAAATCCCCTTGTTTTAGTGCACTATGAAATATTGTATTATAAAATGTGTAAAACAAATAACTACAAACACATCAAAATTCAATAAATAAAATAACCAGTTCTATATTTATTAGAAGTAAACACCTAGGGCTGGATTTTCAAAGGGTGGTGCAGGGCTTGCCTCTAGCCCTGTGCCTCGACACTTTGAACTCGATGTTATGCAAATCCCTTTTGCCACAGCTGCACCCAGTTCTCAAAGGTTGGATGCAGTTGCAACAGTTTTCCTGATTTACAGCAGCTTGCACAACATTTGTGGTGCAAGTGCCATAAAAACGGTCCCCAAGATTGATGCAAGCTAGACAACAAAAAGATGTTCTAACTTGCATCTATTACAACACAGGATAGAACATCCTTTTAGATTGCTGCAAGCCCCATGAGCCTTATCTTTGATGCACCTCAGCTTTGTGGCAATCTAGCCACTTTAAAAATCTAGCCTCTGGTCTTTAACTAACATTAGCCCATGTAATCCCATCCCTGTTCCTGCTATTGCTATATTTCTAACCCCCCCCCACACACACACACTTTAAGTCATGGTGTGTCCAAGCATTATTATCTTAAAAAATGCTGTTTTTTCACAGAGTAACTGAGAAGTCTGATTCCTTCAATGACATTTATTTTCAAACAAACATTATTTTGCAAGCAAAAATTAAAAATATGCAAATGCCACACAAAAATACCCACAGAATACCCCTATCAGGATATTACACAGCATATGACAGCACTTTTTACATACACACATTTCAGAAACAAACAAAACTAGAAAAAATATATTTAGAAGTCAGTATTATAAGTCATTTGATGGGCAGATGGTGCAGTACTATGTCAGTGGGTGTGTTTCACCTTTCTGCACCATTCATAGCTGTTCATTTATTCTGTTCCTTATTTTCACAAGAATTGGCTAGTTAAATCAATGCTGCCACGCATTAGTCAAGATAACATTTATCAGGTTTCTGGGCAGCCTTTTGTTGCCCCTTGTGCCACCATAGTTTACTTTATTTGCCCATTGTACATACATGTTGTATGGCACAAGAGCAATAAAACTCAGTGCTGCAAAGCATTCAGGTTTGTTTGAGCTTCAGCACCTGAGATCTCTTTCTTTTTTACTTGTGAGAGTCACAATGTCCACATCCAGCAGAATGTTAATTGAACCCAGGATGAGAATCATAGACTGTTCTCAGTGGAACTGACACAGGCACCCTTTCTTCTGTCATTGCATCCGGCACTGTTTTGCAGTGAATCTCTCATTTCCTCTACGTCCATATTGTTAGTGTCTTCTAAAAGACTAGCTGCACTGAGCCTCTCCACTGGTGTTGATGTCCTTGGTTTTGACATTTGCTGCTGTATCTCCCTCATTCCCCTTTTCAGGTCTTGAATCATTGCCTGCAGGTGGAGTTGCCCTGCCTTTAAATGTTCCATGGTCTCCTTCACCTGTTGCATTCCTGCTTCCATTCTTGCATGCTCCTCTGCATAAAACACTCAAATTTGGCTGTCTTTCCCACTTAGATCTGCTTTCTGCATGTAGCTGTTTTCACATCATCCCCTGTTCCTTGGTGCTCTCTAACTGCCCTCTCCTTTCGTGTACCCTCCACATGCTGATCTGTTGATTCCTGGTTCTCTGAGCCAGTCTGCTGCTCTGGAGATTCATTGTCCTCTGGAAGAGCCAGTTGCTCTGGTGCATCTGTGTCTTCCAAATGGGCCAGCTGCTCAGGTACTTCTGTATCCCTCTAGATGGGCCAGCTGCTGTGGTGCCTCTGTGTCCCCTGAGTGAGCCTGCTGCTCAGGTGGTACACTAACCTCAGCTGTTGCCTCCTCCTGAAACTCTGACATGAGGTTTTCTTCCCACTCTTTATAAAAGGATGATTCATTGTGCCTGGTAATTATATCACACTTCTGAAACAAAAAAAAATGCAGTTAGAGTCTAAATACATAAAACAGGGTATTGTCTCTCCGTGAGCTTCATTTATCAGAGTCTGACTGAGATGCAGGGTGTCCATCTGGAAAATAGGACTGGACATACCTCTCAACAGTCCCTAATTTTCACAGATATTGCTCTAAAAATGTGTGTCTCTGTGACTAAACAGTGGAGATTGTAAGCAAAAAAAATATCCTGAATGGATATCACCAATGTTTAATAATTTTATAAAGTGTGGTCAACCAGTTTAGAGATGATTGGTTAACACCATGACATCATGGTTATGTTATGCCTTCAAGATCCTCAACATCTGGTTTGTCTGTTCCTTAATCTAAAGCTTGCAATTCATCACAATTCCTTGCCATGCCGACTGTAGCAGTCCCTCTACTGTATATTGTGCATTTTTGTGGTATTTACCCATATATTTTGAAGGAGATTTGCAGACCAAGAAAACACCACCTTTACACTACTGTTATGATCAAGAAGCTGGATGCAAGACATACCAATGCTGCCCATGAAATGCACAACAATGGGACTCCCAATGCTGGATATGCAGACCTACCTTGCCCCAGTAGTCACATGATTTCTGTCTCCACCCTCTACAAACACATTCAGCCATGTGAAAAGCATTCACTCAAGTAAACAATGTGAACTAGGTGGGCATCTCTGAGCAAGCCATGGCACACTACAAGGCAGTGACATTTTTCAGGAATGCCTCTGTGACCTTGAGCAAGCCATAGTACACTACAAGGCAATGAAATGTTCCAGGACTACTTCTGAGATCTTGAACAAGCCTCAGTACACTACAAGTCAGTGAAATGTTAAAGGGCTGCCCCTGTGGCCCTGGGCAAGCCACAGCACAGTACAAGGTAGTGAACTGTTCCAGGACTGCCTCTGTGGCCTTGAGTAACCCACAGTACACCACACAGCAGTAAAATATTCTGGGGCTGCCTTTGTGCCTTAAGTAAACCTACATACTGCATCAATTAATGTCAAACGTTCATGATATCATTGATAGGAAACGTTTGGGACATGAAGGTGGTCATTAACTAACATGTATTATTGTATCTTTGCAATGTGGATTCCCAAATTAAGGATCAGCTAACAGTGGAGGATGGTGAGAGTAG
The DNA here is from genome assembly GCA_016271365.2 of Neoceratodus forsteri. NCBI lineage: Eukaryota > Metazoa > Chordata > Ceratodontiformes > Ceratodontidae > Neoceratodus > Neoceratodus forsteri. Next base: position 257,017,753 of record CM028132.1, on the reverse strand, counting down.
CGCAGCAGAGGTTCATCAAACATACTCAGAATGGGGGTACTAAGTAACCAAATCATCAGTAAGATGAATGTGATGCCAAAATTGATGGAGTCATGGCAGAACATGGTAAGTACAGTGCTATGGTCACTACGTATACATATGTAATTGATTTTTCTGGGCAGTGTATGCCAACAATGTAATTTAAAGCCTGTTCATTTCTGTAAGCTTTTCATCATTTACATATGTACTGATTGACTGTGTAAGAATCTAGAAACATAGAAACAGAAAAACGATGGCAGAAGACCCAGGGTCAATCAGGTTTACCCATGAGAAGCCCAGGACAAAGCAATTATCCTGAGGGAGCTACCCCCTATGCTAAATTACTATATACTTGCTTTAATGTCTCAAAGTTGTGCTCTAGTTCTGTCCCACCTATGCTTGAAACTTGTCACAGTCTCTGCCCCCACCACCTCCACCAGCAGACTATTCTATGGCTCCCCTACTCTTTCCATGAAGTAGTATTTCCTTAGATCCCTCCTGAATCCCCCACAGCTTTCATTCATGCCTGCTAGATGTTGTGTTGGTGATCCAATAGAACAACTCCTCAGGGTCTGGCACATTGTTTATGCTTTTTATGAATTTGAATGTTTCTATCATGTCGCCCCTCTCCCTTCTTGTTTCCAGTGAGTACATATTCAGTGCTGCTAACTGTTCCTCATAGGAGAGTTCCTGCAGACCCTGTATCATTTTTTCCCCCTTCTCTGCACTGATTCCAACCTTCCCCTATCCTTGTTCAAGTGCAGCCTCCAAAATTGAACACAGTACTCTAGATGTGGTCTAACCAGGGATCTGTTGAGGGGAATGATCACTTCACTCTTCCTGCTATCAATCCACCGTCTATACACCCAAACATTTTGTTTGCCCTGCTGTATGTTTTATTACATTGGCTCGTCTGTTTCATGGTGTCCATAATAATGACTCCCAGGTCCCTCTCTTCCTGCAATGTGCTCAGTTTAACCCCATTGAGCCAATATTCCATTCTTGGGTTCCATTTCCTGAGATACATCACTTTGCACTTTTTTGCATTGAATTTCTGCTGCCTCAGATTTTACCACCTTTCCAAATTTTGGTGGTCTTCTTGTAAGGCCCTAACACTTTCAAGAGTGTCCACCCACCCTCTGAGCATGGTGTCATCTGCGATCATTGCTAGCTTACCCTGGATACCATTGCTGATGTCACTGATGAATGTGAAAGAGAACAGAGCCCAACACAGATCACTGTGGAACCCCACTTATAACTGCACCCCCATTTGACCTTATCCTGTTTATTTCCAACCTTTGACTCCTGTCTGTGAACCAGTTGCCTCCAAGAGTTTCAAGTTCAAGTTTATTGCAGGAAAACTCCATTGAGCGAGCTCATTCACAAGGAGGTCCTGAGACAGACATACAGTTAAAAAATTTAAGAGAGTTAGATGATATTACACAATATATGTAAAGAGCTCCCCAGGTACACAAAATTCATGATGGGAGGTGACACTGATTATAAGACAATACATTACATACATTAGGATTTCACCAGAGAAAATTAAAGTTCCTGGAGAAAGTAACAATAATTACATAACTGTAACTAATATGTTAACAGAAATTCCAACTGATTCACTGATAATGGTTTGAGACAGAGCTAATGGCATGGAGAGATGGAGCCTGAGATGCTGTAAGGTCGATAAATTAGTGTCCCAAGGACAATTTTCACTTTAATAACAGTTACAGGTATCTTTTAGTTTGACCATGGCTAACCTTTTAAAAAGGTTAACAGGGACAATACTGGGTAATTTCAGTGAGGATTGTAATCAATTCCAAATAGTTGGCAGCGAACATGATATAGTGTATTTTCCAAAGGAAGTACGGGTCCTAGGTACATCAAGGAGGAGAAAATCTGACTTCCTAAGGACATAAACACTGTGCAATATGTGTATTAAGGAGGTTAGGTATTGTGGTAGTTTGTTCAGGAGAAGTTTTAAAGTCCAGATGCTGGTGTGGACTGACCATCTAATGGTGAGTGAGGGCCAGACAACTATGGCTTATAGATCACACTGATGAGTTAGGGGAAGGGAGTTAGTAATAAATCGGAGGGAGCGGTGGTAGAGAACATCTAGCTTATGAAGACTGGTAGGAGCTGAAGAGTTGTAGATTATATCGCCGTAATCAAGAAGGGGGAAGAATGTGGCCTGAACCAATCTGGTTCTAATCTCTGTGGGAAAGAAGGACCTATTGCGGAAGAAAAAGTCTAACCTGTCTTTTAGCCTTTTGGCCAAGTCATCAAGATGATCATTGAAGGAAAGCTTATTGTTGAGCCAGAAACCGAGATATTTGAACTTTGAAACTATTTCCAAATGCTCACCTAGGGAAGTATTTATAAAGTTGTTAGGTAGAACGAGAGTAGTAGAGTGGGAGGTGCATGGGCGGAGGATCATGGCTTTTGTTTTCTTGGCATTAAGGAGCAACTTTGCATTAATTAGGTTATTTTCTAGTTGTGCAAAGTCAGCTTGAAGGGTGCCCCTAACTCCTTCCAGTAAGGCCCAGATGTGTACAGCACTGTATCATCTGCAAAAAAATGTAAATGGGACTTGGTAATCTGGTGGTCAAGGTTGTTTATATATAAGGAAAAGAGGACGGGGCCTAAGATAGATCCCTGTGGGACTCCCCTAGCAGTAGGAAAGGAGGATGAAATCAAATCTCCTGATTTAGCTTTCTGAGTCCTGCCCATCAGGTAACCATTGAACCACTGGGTTGTGGATGGAGTAAAGCCAAGGTTAGTAAGGCTGTGAACTAATAAACTGTGGTCTACTGTATCAAAAGCTTTACTAAGATCTAAGAATACTACATCAGTAGTTTTCTTAGAGTCCATTGCAGAAACCCAGTCATTAGTAACCTTGGCCAAAGCTGTTGTGGTGCTATGATTTGGGTGAAAGCCATATTGGAGAGGGTTTAAGAGAGACTGAATTTCAATATGGTGTTTCAGTTGGACATAGATCAGTTTTTCAAAGGCTTTTGAGAGTATGGGCAGTATTGAAATGGGTCTATAATTATTGAGATCACAGGGATCACCTGACTTGAATAGAGGGAGAATATGAGCAGATTTCCAACATGAGGGAACTGTTGCAGTAGAGATAGAAAGGTTGAATATATGAAGTATTGGGGCGGTAAGGTAGGAGTAGCCATGTTTTAGGAATAGTGGTTCTATGCTATCCTGCCCTGCACTTTTTTTGGTATCCAGGTTAATAAGTGACTCCTCAACTTCCTTAAAGCTAAGAGGGAGCAACTGAAATGAACAGGCTGGGGTATGTGGCGATGCATATGTGCTATTGATGTTCTTTACTTGGGTGGCATATGGAGAGGAATCAAATGCTAGGCTGGCAGCGACGAAGTGGGAATTAAGTTCTTCCAGTATTTAATGGGTACTTTCAATAGCTGTTCCATTAATGTGGATCTTTGCTGGAACAGATGGGGTAGTTGAGCGACCCTCAATTGACTTAAGAGTCCTCCAGATTTTGTAAGAGTTCCCTTTAGCCTGCTCTAGAGTAGAAACAGTAGCTTGATTTGGTTACATGAATACGTTTGATGGAGGCATTCCTGGCTGCCCTAAATGTGTGCCAATCTAAAGGGCTCTTGGTGCGCCTTGCCTGGGCCCATAGTTTGTTGCGGTTTGACAATGCAACCTTGAGTTCTGGTGTAAACCAAGGGTGTGACTTTTTGCACGTCAGAACCTTAATAGCGGGAGCATGTCTATTAACTAGTGAGGTAATGTTGCAGTTGAGAACATAAACAGCCTCATCTACTGATTTTGCAAGGAAGAGGTCTTGCCATCTGACCTTGCTTAGATCAGTCAAATAGTTATCGGTATTAAACTTATGGAATGACCGTTTGGTTATAAATTTAGGGGGGAGGTTGACTTTGGCTTGTGATCTAGTGCAGACTACAATATTGTGATCACTCATATCATTATGAAACACTGCTGTTAATAGAATTTTATGTGGGTGGGTAGTCAGTATAATGTCTAAAAGTGAGCTATTGGCTGCATTTAGGGTAATAATCAAAGTTGGTTGACTAGTTAGTTGGGCAAGTCGAAGTTCGTCACAAAGTGACTTCAGGCTGAGGGATTTTGATGATTACCAATCCAGGTTGAAGTCATCAAGGATTAGTGTTTCTGTGTTAGCATTAATGATTAAAGTTTTGAGGGTGCTAAGGATATCAGTTTCGGCAGTAAGTGTTCTGTATCCACCTATGATAGTAATGTTGTCAGAGGAAGGGAGATGGAGCTTCAGTGAAACAATTTCATATTCCTTATGTTTAGATTTGGTAATAATATTACTAATTGTATACTTTGATTTGGCATAGACAACTACTCCGCCCCCTCATGATTCCCTGTCTGCCCTAAACAGAGTATAATCCGCTATGTTAATTTGCTGATCGGTAATATTTTTATTAAGCCATGACTCAGTGACAATGATAATGTCAGGCTCAGTATGGGCAGCCCAGGCTTGTAACTGGGATAGTTTTTTGATCAGACTCAGTATGTTAACCATCATTATTTTTAAACCGGATGCATCTGCAAATTCTGTTGGGGAGGAGAGCAGTGAAGGAGGGCCTGGATTTATCTCAACATTACCTGAGCAGAGAAGGAGAAGGAGTAACAATTTCTTTAGGGAGATCAAATGCGACCTAAGGACTTTGTTCCTTTCTGACTGCCTATTATTTATTTTTGAGGGTAGCAACTGTATATTAATTATGATTGTGCTTGTGTTGCAGTGTGGGGCTAGGAGAAGGAGCACTTTAAGGGACATTGGGGAAGGAAGGAGGGAAAGTAAAAAAGAAGAGGGTGGAGAGTGGGTAAAGTTGGGGGGCATGATTAATAGTGAGTGGTATAATGGCTGGAGGCATAGTAGGTATCATTTTTCATGGCAGTGCTCACATGTTGTGTTATGTTAGTGTAGCATATGCCATGAACAAAGGTTATTAGTAACAGGCATACTACAGTGTAATGTGCCATGACTCTCTGAAGACTGAATGAATATGTAAGAGAGAGTTTTTTTTTTTTTTTCCAACTAGGTAGTAACCTATAGGATGGCTAGATAGACAGAGAGGGTGTGGCAACAGTGTATTTAAAAGAGGCCTGGGAGGGGGTGGGTCAAAAAACAACAGTAGAAATCCCTCGGGCGAACTGCCTGCATCAAGGTGAAGGACTGGACCAATTGGCGGCTTTTCTAAAAAGGCGCCTGGAGTCTGATTGGCTGGCTTGTATGCCATACTTTCTACAGAGCTGAATCCGCTTTTTGGAAGGCTGCCGTTGGCTGCATGGTCACCGTTGGGTTGGTGACCGGGAGTCCTGGGGCTCACTTGGTTCAGGGGCTGCGAATAAGGGAGAGAAAGACAATAATTTATAGGGAATCCAATAATGTGGAGGGTTAAGGAGCCAGAGATCAGTGGAATTTGCAGAACAAAGGGACACTTTAGAAAGGCGCCAAGGGTGGCGGGGGGGTAAATGGCTTCTGTCTAATGAATCTTTACCAGAGCTTGAAATCACTTAGCATACATACATACATTTACTAAATCTTTAGTTTCAACAAGCAGGCTTCACTAACATTTGTAGGCAAACTTAATATTTGGCTGAAAAACAACAGTAGAAATCCCTCGGGGGAACAGCCTGCACCAAGGTGAAGGACTGGACCAGTCGGTGGCTTTTCTAAAAAGGCGCCTGGAGTCTGATTGGCTAGCTTGTATGCCGTACCTTCTACAGAGCTGAATCCGCTTTTTTGAAGGCTGCTGTTGGCTGCGTGGTCGCCGTTGGGCCAGTGACAGGGAGTCCTGGGGCTCGCCCTGTTCAGGGGCTGCAAATAAGGGTGAGAAAGGCAATAGTTTATAGGGAATCCAATAATGTGGAGGGTTAAGGAGCCAGAAATCAGTGGAATTTACAGAACAAAGGAACACTTTAGAAAGGCGCCAAGGGTGGCAGGGGGTAAATGGCTTCTGTCTAATGAATCTTTAACAGGGCTTGAAATCACTTAGCATACATACATTTACTAAATCTTTAGTTTCAACAAGCAGGCTTCACTAACATTTGTGGGCAAACTTAACATTTGGCTGAAAAACAACAGTAGAAATCCCTCGGGGGAACAGCCAGCACAAAGGTGAAGGACTGGACCAATCAGCAGCTTTTCTAAAAAGGCACCTGGAGTCCGATTGGCTGGCTTGTATGCCGTACCTTCTACGGAGCTGAATCCACTTTTCAGTAGGCTGCCATCGGCTGCTTGGTCGCCGTTGGGCCAATGACCGGGAGTCCTGGGTCTGCGCCCTGTTCAGGAGCTTCTATGGAGCTGAATCCACTTTTTGGAAAGCTGCTGTCAGCTGCGTGGTCGCCTTTGGGCCAGGGACTGGGAGTCCTGGGGCCCATTTGACTATACCTTTTGTGGCCACTATGTCATTAAGCTTCCTCAGCAAACGCTCGTCTGGTACGGAATCAAATGCCTTGCTGTAATCAAAATAGAGAAGGTCCACTGCTTGCCTTCTAACCAATTCCCTTGTTGCCCCATTGAAAAAGGTGATTAGATATCAGCGATATAGCAGAGGGACTTAAAGGGGAAAGTGTTCCTATTTGCGGATGATAACAAAGATCTGTAATAAGGTGGACACCCCGGGGGGGGAGGGGGAGAAGCCATGAGGAGGGACCTGCAGATTCTGGAAGGGTGGTCGGACACATGACAGCTAAAATTCAATGTAAAAAAATTTGCAGTAATGCACGTGGGGCATAAAAACCTGCAAGTCAGATATCCATCTTTGGGAGAAGGGAGATAATTAATCACTTGAAGCAGGAGAGAGGTCTGGGGATTATAGTGTCAGACAACCTGAAGGTGGTTGACCAATGCAAATAGAATGCTAGTGTGCATAGGTAGGGGCATAACAAGCATAAGGAGGGAGGTGCTGATACCTTTGTATAAAACCATGGTCAGACCTCACCTGGAGTACTGGGTCCAGTTCTGGAGGCCTCATCTAAGCAAAGACATAGATGGAATAGAAAGGTTTCAAAGCAGGGCAACAAAGATGGTGCAGGGTATGCAAAGGAAGCTCTATGAGATAAGATGGACAGAACTAGATCAATACCCACTGGAGACTAGAAGGGAGAACGGGGGACATGATGGAAACTTTTAAGTACATGAAGGGGATAAATAAGGTGAAGGAAGGGAGCTTATTTAAAAGGAAGGTGGGGGCCAAAACAAGATGTCATAATCTAAGATTGGAGGGAGGAAGATACAAGGGCAATGTTAGGGGGTGTCCCTTCACTGACAGGGTGGTGGATCCCCAGAACAAACTACCTGAACAGGTGGTGGAGGTTACAATAGTGGAGGGATTCAAGAGGGCATGGGACAGACATAAAGGGCTGAGGAGTGGGCGGAGGAGAATATCACCTGAAAGAGGTGACAAGTAGAGGGGAAAAGGGGCAGACTAGATGGGCCAGAGTGGTCCTTTTCTGCTGCCACATTTCTATAATTTTTATGATTTTATGATCCTATGATTTGCCTGGCATGATCTTCTTGCCATGAATCCATGTTGTTTGGTATCCTGAAGCCAGATCTGTCGCCTCTAGGTGTTGCATGAGGTCTTGCATAATCAAGGTTTTCCTACTACAGAAGTGAGGCTAACCATTCTGTAATTCCACACCTTTTCCCTTCTCCCCCCCCTTTGTGAAGTGGCATTATGTTCACTACCCTCCAGTCCCTTAGACCTACTCCTGTACCGAGTAATCTGTTGAATAGGTGTGTCAGAGGACTGGCTAACTCTTCTGCTAGTTCTTTTAGTACTCTCAGATCCCATCCATCTGGTCCCTGTGCTTTCTCTGGCTTGAGGGCTGCCAGTCCATCTCTGACTCTATCTGTGGTAATGATGGATTTTCCATTACCTGTATCCCTCTATTTGCAGCTCTTATACCACTCTCCAGCCTAGGACCAGTATTCTCCCTTGTAAATACAAAGCAAAAGAAGTTTTTTAGAACATTTGCCTTTTGACCATTTTCTCCACCAGTCCATTCCCATCCAGCACTTTCACAATCTCAGCCCTCCCTTCTTTTTTTCCTGAGTGTAACAAAAAAACTGTTTTACTCCCATCTTTATCCCCTCTGTGATCCCAAACTCTGTCTCTCCCTTTCCCTCCCTCACCACCATGCTTGCTTCCTTATTCTTTTTGATACAATCCATCCATTTGTCTACCCCTTGGTATTTTTTGAACATATGGAAGGCCTCCCTTTTGCCCCTGATTTCTGCTTAGAACTGATCAGTGAATCATGGGTTTCCTCTGTCTATTTCTTTACTTTACTGTTCTGACACAAAGCTTCATTGCATCTAGGATTGAGTCTTTTATTGCCCCCACATGTCTTTGACTTTGGATTTTTCAGTGATGTTTGACAGTTTATTCCTAACTGTATCTCTTAACCTTTCAAAATGTACTCCTCTGAAGCTCAGGACCTCTGTCTGGGATTTGGATTTTTCAGTCCCAATGGAGATCTCAAACCATACTGTGTTATGTTCACTATTGGCTAGAAGGTCCTGGACTCAAACTGCCCTGACTGTTTTGGTGTTGGTGAGAACCACATTGAGGATTGCATCCTGCCTAGTTGGAACCATAACCAGCTGATTGAGCATACAGTCCTGTAGTGCATCCAGGATTGTCTGACGTCTGGAGAACTTTGCCACTGGAACATTCCAGGTCACATCTGTCAAGTTCAGGTCACCAAGAACCACGATGGTTTCCCTTCCCAAGATCTTATTAATTTCTTGTGTGAGTTTCCAGTCCTTCTCATCTCTCAGACCTGGGGGTCTATATATAACCACCAAGTGGAATTTCTTTACTTTGATGGCAAAATTACAGTAGCTGAATCTACAAGGATTCGACATCCAAGTGACTATCATTTTCATTGACTGTGGCCCCTATGTCTTCTCAAACATAGAGTGCTACCCCAACTTTGGCTCATTTCCTGTCCTTTCTGTAGAGCACGTATCTTGGGACCGCAAGGTCCCATTCATTGTGCTCCGAGGCCCAAGTCTCAGTGACTGCTACCAGGTCAACTTTGGTGTTTGCTATTAATATCTGTAAGTCACTTATCTTATTTCCCAAGCTTCTGGTGTTGAGACAGACTACCTTCAATGAACTTCCAAGAATTCTAGACTAGAAATCTTGCATGAATTCTAGACTAAAAATCTAGGTGTTGTACCTTATGTACTGCAGGTAATGTACTATACAGTACATCCAAAGAGCATGATACTGAGGGCCCTTTTCCCCCCAACATATGTGCACTCTCATTTGTGAAGCCAAGAAACATAAGTAGCTGGAGCAGGTTAAGGTGTAGATGGAATAAAATGAACAATTTGCAGAGGTTCCTTTGACTGATGAACCTGCCTTAGCATTTGCAGTCTTTTTGTGCCATGGTTTTTTGGAAAAAAGGATTTCTTTTACTGAAACCACAGCTCAAACACCCCCTGAAAATACACATCTGGGGTGCCATCTCACATCACACAGATACTACTATTCAGTGGCATCATGAAGGGTGATTTCTTCAGAGGAGATGGTGCCAAATACACCGATGCCCTTTATCGAGTGAGTTTTAATAGATGGTTGTTGTTTTTTTCAAGGTTTGAGGCTGAGAACTTTGTAATTATAGTTTCTTTGTGTTCATGGTGGAGATATACAGCACAGTGTTCTATGTATATACTTATGCATGTTCTTTCTCTTGTACAGATAAGGACCCAAAGCATGTAGCATCTGGGGTGTATATAAAAGACCAGGGAGTGATTTGGTCAGGATGCCACCAGTATAACCAGACCTGAATCCAGTAGAGATGGTGTGGCATCAGATGATGTACTACATGTGGAGGCATGTTAAGCCAAGGAACCATGCTCAGATAATACAGGACATACTACACTTTTGGAGGTGAGTGCTGACAGTTGAAGACTAATAAATATATCGATCATATGAAAGAAGTGATGCCAATCATTGTATTAGTAGTAGTAGTAAAAGTTTATTGCTCCTGCCAACAGTTGCACCACTACAATGTAAGAATAATGATAACAAAATAGAACTTTATTTTCCAGCAGTATGTGGTTTGTGCTTTCTTTATGTATCCCACATCTATGACAGTGTGACAAGGCAGTGGGTAGAGCTAGTGGGATGCTAGGGTGCATAAGGAGGGGTATCACCAGCAGAAAGAGAGATGATGTTATAGCTGTATGAAACACTAGTGAGACCTTATCTAGAATACTGTGTCCAGTTCTGGTGACCACATCTTTAGAAGGACTTAGACAAAGTAGAGGCGGTCCACAGAAGGCTGACTAAAATGGTGCAGCGTCTGCATCAAAATCCATATGAGGAGAGACTATATGACCTCAATATGTACACACTGAAGGAAAGGAGGGAGAGGGGTGATATGATAGGGACTTTCAAATACCTCGTGGGTATTAATAATGTTGAAGAGGGAAGCATTGTTCAGAAAAAAAATTCTCAAAAACAAGTGGCCATGCTATGAACCTGGAGGTGGTAGACTCAGGGGAGATGTGAGAAAGTACTTTTTCACAGAAAGAGTAGTGGATGCCTGGAACAGCCTCCCAGCAGAGGTGGTGGGGGAAAAATTAGTAATGGAATTCAAGCATGGACAGGATAGGCATAAGGGAACCCCAGTGGTGGGGGGGGTAAAGTTGGAGATCAAGTAGGTAGGGAAAATGGGCAGACTAAGTAGGCCAAGCATTCATTATCTGTCATCAAATTCTGTTTCTTTAATGCCGGCCCATCAGCGCAGCGGTGGGATTTCCGCTTGCGACGCCGGCGACCCGGGTTCAAGGAACGGATCCAGGTCATCGGAGGCGGCCGGGAGTGGGAATGAGCGCCCGCTGAACTCTCTCTTCTCTGGGGAGGTGTGGGCAGCACTGCACTGGGGACCTTGCTGGAGGCCGGAGTTCCCACGCAGCCGACGCTTCAAGAATTCCTTGGAGGCAGGGCGGATGGTGACGTGGTGGTGCGGCCCCGCCTCCACAGAAAGGTGGAAAATGGAGCAGCCTGCCGCCATGAATGAAGCTCGCCGCGGCTTCCGATATGCCCCCAGGCCAAGCCCCGACCAGACTACAGTGCCCGTGGCATCTGCCTCCTGTCGCGGGCCCCCACCTGGGGGTGTTTGGGGAATCGGGGTGGTTGATTTGGGGGCAGAAGCCGGCGAGCCATGATCGAGCTGAGGATAAGGCGGCAGGCAGCTCAGGAGGGGAGTAAAGAGCATAATGAAAAAAAAAAATTCTGTTTCTTTGTTTCTATGACATTGTTGATAAACAGACTGAATATCAAGCGGCTGAGGATTTAACCTTGTGGGACTCCAGTGGTTAGAGGTTACAAGCTAGAGAACACCTGTCCATAGCAAGTCTGTTGTGGTCTTGGGATAAGTAGTTAGAGAACCACACTTTGGCCTCATCTGACACTCTCAACTCTTGGAGTCTTATGATTATGAGGTCATGGCAGACTAAGTCAAAGGCCTTGTAGAGATCAAAAAAGGGTGCACTGACTTATTCACCTTTGTGTAGGGTTTTGTGAAGTTTTTCAGATGGCTCAGTCAGGGTGGTTCTCATGTTGTGTAGCTTTACAAAGCCATTTTGTTCAGTAGTGAGGGGGTTGTGATCCATGATGTAGAACACCATTTGGTTGCTGACAATCTTTATTTCTATAATCTATTAGAAACAAGGCCACTGCTTTTCATTTTTTACTGGAAAACCCAGTAGAATTCTGGAATTTAGACTGCCTGCATGGTACGGCTGTATAAATTATGCACTCCAGGAGGTCTCAGTCAGTTGCCATCCATGGCGGTGTGAGGAGGGCTTTGCTGGTTGCTGACTGCTGATTGGAAAGTGGGGAGCGGGGTTGTGGAGCACACTAGACAGGGTGGGGAGTCCACTAGACTGCCAAGGAGAATTATTGCTGTGACAGGACTGTCAATCATTGGTGGGGTGCAGGGAAGGACCCTAGCATTACAAGGGAATAGGTGTACATTATTTGGGGACAGCGATCAATGACCGAGGGGGGAACTACACTATGGAAAATGATTTTTCCTATGGAGTTGGTGATTGGGAAGGGTCCCTAGACTACCAGGAATACTTATTGTATTTGGGGATGGCAATCAGACACCGGGGGGGGACCACTACACTGCAGAAAATGCTTTTTCATACGGGGTCAGTTATTGGGGAGGGGGGATGGACCTAGACTACCAGGGAATTAATGTATTTTTTCAGGTAGGGGATTGGAGACCGGGGAAGGAGCACTACACTATGAAAACATTACATTGTAATATAAGTTGGCGATCAGGGAAGGGGATGGACCCTAGACTACCATGGAATTAATGTATTTATTTGAAGGGGATCAAAGACCAAGGAGGGACCACTACACTATGGAAACATTAATGTTTTATATGAGTCAGTGATCAGGGAGGGGGGAAGGACCCTAGACTACCTGGGAATAGTTTATTACTTTGAGGACATTGATCAGAGACCAGGGAGGGAGGTTGGGGGGCACCACCAGGTTTTGTTTGACAGTAATTTATTCATGCAAGGACCATCGTAAAAGACCCTTGCATGGGGAACAAAGATTGTGAATTGTGCTGTGGGGATATGCAGGTCCCCTTCCCCTCATTTACACAGCAGCCCCCCTTACAACATTGCCCAGGGGCAAACTGGGCTTCGTGAATACCAACTCCTGGCAAAATCCAGTTTGCTACGGGCAAACTGGGTTTGTGCCTGGGCAACATTCTGTGAATATGCCCCCTGATGATTAACAGAATGAAGAAGCTTCTTTTGCTTAAGTGAAGCAACCTTTATTGCATAAACTGCAAGCTTTGTTAGCTATTTGAATTAATAAGATAGCTAACAGTCCATTCAAGTGGCAGAAATGCATCTTAAAAAATTTTACCAAGGTCCAGGTTGCTTACTTCTTTATTTAGCAAGGGTATCTGAGAAGCACATGCTTACTATCCTCAATTTCCATTAATTCAAAAGAACAAGGTGGTAAGTTAACCAATTGTTTCTTTTTTTTTGCTGAAGTAGTTGTAGTGAATGATTCAAATATTTAACTATGGTAGGAACTGCAGCAATTCAATGTAGTAAAAGTATAAGAATAAATGAAAAAATGGCTAATTCTACATCATCCACATGCTTGACTTTTGATTAGCAACTCTACTTATAATCATTTTGGAATCAATTTCTTTTTGAAAATGTTTTGGATTTGTATTGAGATTGAAGGGTATATACTGAATTCAGTAGTTGACTTAGCAAAATTTGTAAAAAAGTAATTATATATGCATAATAAGAATAAGAAATGTGTGTACTTTAAGAACACATGTTCATATAAAGTCATACTGTATTTTTCAAATGTATACAGTTGTGGTCTGCCTTGGCACAAACCTGATTTATCTTAGCCTTACGGTTGGTTACTACTTGGTAATTTCTAAAAAATATAACCTGGTATACTTAAATATAGTTAAAACTGCCCTGTATCTATAACAACCAACACTGGCTTCCAAATTAGAGTGTAGATGTTAAAGGTGAGAGAAGTGGGCCAGCGTCATCTTCAGATTTGCTTTGATTTGTGACTTGAAATTGTCTTTATCAATTTGGGCAGTTTGCCTCCAAATGCAGTGACTGGAATACTGTAATTCAGATTACAAATGAAGGTACTGTATGTTTGCAAGACAAGAAGATTCTAGTAATCTCAAGATAGAAAGGTAACTGAGGAGATCCATTGATCTTCTACATTGAATACAGCCCCATAACATTACTGTTATACAGTACATAGATTCTGGCCTACACATCAAAATGATCCAGTTTTAACATAAGTAGTAGGGAGCAGACCATGAATTACATACTGCAGACCCATTAAACTCTGGGCTAAATCAGTTCGATGTCAATTGAAAAGAAACCATAGCACTAGACCAGCTGTTTGGTGGCTGCCCCCTCCTGTTGCCTTTCATACTTGTAACATTTGCAAATATGGGCTCCAATGCAGTGTACTATATTTAAACATCCAATCACCACAACATTTTTTCAGATAGAAGACCTCATCACCCATGACCATTCATTTGTTGTATATTGACTCATACTCCTGCGACAAAGTTTATGTAGGAAGCACTGTTCACCTAATAAAAACAAAAATCCCAGAGCATCTGAGAAATACCATCAACAAAAATGAACATATCTTATTGGCTTACACTTTAAACTGTGTCATGGCAGTGACCTGAAGAAACTTAAATTCATGGGCATCAAGCATATTAAAATGCATCTAAGAGGAGGAGACTATGTTAAACAGCTACTACAAAGAGAATAATTTTGGATCTGGCAATTAAGTAACTTGAAACTGGAGGGCTTAGATGATTATATTGAATATCAACTTTTTTTTTTTGTGAACTGTGGGTTGTCTGGTTTGGTGAACTGGTAATGGAGCATTGATTATCTACCAGTATTTTGTATTCTTGTACAGTCCATATAATCTGATGTTGTATAAGTTATTACATATATATTTAGAGATAATTTGTTAATATACTGTAGTTGGGATAGTCTGTCACCACCTCTCTTTGTTTTTAATTATATATGAATCAATATTTTTTCAAGCTGGATTTTCTAATGATCATTCATTTATATTTTTTTTTATTGGCAGTTCCACCTTTCAAATAGCTGTAGTATTTGGTATTCTACATGATGTGCAAGTTAACATCAACATTATGCTCTTCTGAAGGACACAGATGTAAATCATGATCCGATGTCATCTCTGCATGAAGGATCTAATTTCTCTGTAAATCCTTTATCTGTTTATGAAGGAGTAAGCTCAAAACCGTTGACGCTGGGCTTGTTACAGGAATACTGTCACATATTGCAAGTTCTTGTGTCTACCACTTTGATAATCCAGTACAGAATGTTGAAAGAAAAACACATGCATGTCTAATTATAGACTTTAAAATACTAATACAACTTTTACCACCTGGCAAGGCAGTAAACTGCTTTTGACTATAGCTTGCTATGTCATGTTTCATACATCTGTTTTGAAGTCAACTTTATGAGACATAATGAGTTAAATGAAGTTGTCATGTTCAAGTAAATTTCCATATTTAATTTATGTTTCTGCATTTCTCTTTAGATATTTATCCAAGTATGAGATTGTGTTACCCATGGGTCGTACCTGGTTCTTATGTTGTACTGCATGTGTGTCAAGATATAGAATCATAATGAATTAGATTTTCTAATAACTGGCACTTTAAATCACACAAGTCAGTTTAATTTAGTGACAGGTGTGTGTGTGGGGGGGTACTAAAACAGGATGCCAATCTGTTAACCATGCCCCTGGCAAAGCTCTTTGAGCTGAGCACTTGGGTAGTGGTCTAGCCATCCGTATGATGGGTAAGGTAACTTTTTTTTTATGTGCACATTTGAAGAGATGTTGACTCAGCTGTCAGTGGGACTTCTATATACTTTCTGAAATATTCAGTGGCCACTGACCATCAATGCAGATTTTTTTATCCTACCCCAATTGCTCATCTTCTACAGTCTCACTATGTTAGTGGGAATGTTGTACTTTGGTAAAAATGGGGGTATCCTTGAGGTTAGCAATAAATCCCTCAACAAGTCACTTAACCTTCCCTGTGTTCTCAAGTCACCCCTGAAAACAGGCTTTGTGCTTAGTGGGCATTACCTGGTTACCAAAGGATGAAAGAGAATTAGTGTAGCTTATTTTTGGCAGCTGGTGTTTGCATGCCACTACTCAGGATTGGTGTGTTTGTGGCAGTGTGACAGTCAGCAAGAAGTACAACAGCTGGATTTCAGTTCTGAGTCATAATAACTGTAAGTATTCATTGCTTAGCTCAAGTCTTACCACCTGTAGTCTCTGTTATACCTCTGTGCCAATTACAGTTGTATCACTGGTACCATCTATTTTCAAAATGTATAAAAAAAACTACCCCAAACAAAATGTTATGCATCAAATAACATAAAAGAAAATTAAAAGGCAATAACATTAGGTAATTACTTTTACCTTCCTAATGTTTTACTATGCAAAGGATGAAGTGTTTTATTTTATTTTTTGACTTTTAATACTTTAAGTTTTTTTTATTCGGATTGAATTAAAGTAAAAATTAAGGCAGCTACTGGCAGTCAAACTCGTTGTTGTAGTCAGTGAACTACTTGAGGTCATGAGACCAAGGAAATTGTGCACTTGTACGTGGCCATCACTGTTGACTCATTTGCTATTGGGCATCAGAGTACATGAGCGAGGCTTACCTAGCAGAGTCATTATCTACCCAAAGTAGTCATCCCATAAAATTCTGGCAAGACAAGAATATCATTTGACCTGCTTTGGTTAAATTGGCTGCTTATTATCTAGGATGCCCTCCAACATTGATGCTTCAGCACAACTAGTGATATTGCCGCACCATATCACTCCAGACTATATAATGACAATACTGAATTCATAGCATTTCTGAAACTCAACTCATGACAGTGCAACTTCAACTATTTGAATATTCCCATGTCCAACAAGTCATGTGTACTTATATTCCCCCCTTTATACCTCACGCTGGAGCATCTCCCACTGGTACTGGCAACACTACCGTCTGAGTAACCATTGCCATCCGTGCCGGCTGAACAATGACTATGGCACCCACCTCCACCTCAAGCCCTCCTGAAGACAGCATAACTTTCACAATGTCATCACCTGCAAGCTTGATGACATCAGGTGGGAAGCACAGCTCACAAGTCATTATTAGTTAAATAATCCTGTCAGGTAACCCAAACTACTGTCAAGTAACAGTGATGCCACAATGGTAACATCACAGAAAATGAGTCATCAGTGATGGACCCTCAAATGCTCAGTTTCCTTGACCTTGAAACCCCATATGCTGTAGTACATTGACAACAAGTTTGACTGCCAGTGGGCAGCAGCTGTCTTAAATGTTACTTTAGTTAAATCAATATAAATAACTTAAAAAAAAATCTAAAGTATGAAAAACAAAAAACAAACAAAAAAACAAACAAAAAGGAAGGCTTTACATCCATGGTGAAACATTGGGAAGATTAATGCAATACCCTAAGCTTACTGGCCTTTAATTTAGTTATCTTCTTGGATGCATCATTTTTCTTTTGGTGGTGGTGGTGGTAAATTTTGAATATCTATGGGTTCAGAAAGAAGGCAGTAATTGTCACAGAGGTCAAACACAGAGACTACATGGGGTAAGCCTTGAGCTAAGCAATGAATATTAACAGTGACTGCAGCTCAGAACTTGGAACACAGTAGTTGTACTGTTTCAGAATTGTGTCACACTGCCTCAAACACACCAATCCCTAGAAGTGGCATGCAGACACTACCTGCTGCAGATAAGCCACACTAATTAATATTCATTGTCAAACTGAAGGTCCTCCCTCCCCCCATTTGTAGCCTGTAGGATTCTCTAACAGTTATTACATTTGGAGCTAATGTAGTTTGGCCAAATTGCTGAAGCTAAACTGCTTTTTTAAGCCCCAATCTAAAACCAAACTGAAGATGACTTTGGCCCACGTCTGTCACTCTTCACTCAGAGATAATCACCAATTTGCATAAAAGTGAATCAATATCTTGTAAACAAGATCAGATTTAATTTTTATCAATTGAAAGTCAGAAATAGTTGAAGAAATCCAGAAGGTACCAAGGCCTATTTTTCAAACATTTCCTGAAATATAAGATAACCATTCAAACTGTAACCCTTAGATGAAATAATGTAAGCATTTCTCAGGCATTGTCTAGTCAACATATAAATAATCCATCTATAAATGTATGACCAAGCACTTCCCCATGTATCTTGTGTGAACGTGATAGCTGCAACAGGTGCCAGTATGATCATGGTGATAATTACCAGGTTCATATTGAAACACTCTATGATGTTCACATCATGAAGCAAAACACAGACTACTGTTGCTTACTCAGCATCTATGAAAATTTGGCAGACTCCCATCCCATCTTCTGAGATCCACTATGGTACTCAAAAATCATCCAGATATGAAACAAGAACATGAGGAAGGTAACACTCATTTCTGCTCTGACATGGCACATGCTGCAATCCTATCAGCAGATGAGAAAGTAATTGATGGAAGCAGATGTATAGGATCACTACAGTTACACAAAACAAAAGGGAAACAACAAAGTCATTTTTTGAGGAGATTGCCATGGAAGATAAGGAAGTAGATGTGGTAGTGGAAGTGAAAATGTTAATGGAGCAGGGGAGAGAAAAAGGGAAGAGGGATATTAGAGGATGTGAAAGTATAACAGAAGTTTGGGTAGAGGGAGCACATGCATGAGAGAAGTAGTAGTTGTAGCGGTAAGAAGGCGAAAAGGAGGAGCAAGAGAAACTTAAAGAAATTCTAAGTGAGTTATCAATTACAGCACCAGTTACTCATGATGATGACTCTGACTGTGACACTGATTAGTGGAGGACATCAATGGACATGGCAAAATTAAGCAAGAGTTGGCTACAGCCAATAACATCTGCTTTATCTTGGCATTCACCTAATGTTTATGGAATTAGTGCATTTGTGGTTCATTGTAATACAATATAACCTTACACATTAAGGTTATATAAAAGTATGGTGGTAGTCAAGGCCATCCATAACATTAACCAGCCATATCTAGCCATGGCCTATACTCTATAATTAAGCTAAATGACTAGCCTTAACTAAGGATATTATTATTGGAGCCACTCGCTACCACTGTAGCTGTTGTCATCTATAGCAGACTCCAGAAATATCAACAGTCATGTATGTTCCACACCCCCCAACAAGAACACACACACACACACACTACACCTTTTGAATATCTGTCAATAGAAATGGATGGTGACTGGCAAAGTCCCTCCTCTCACTACTTTGGCTGGACACCATCTGAATGACTGAGAGACAGCACATGCTCATGGTAATTAGTTGATTACTATGCATACATGTTCACATTTATTCATATGGCAACTAACTAAGGTGGAGATAGAAGGGACTGCACCAATTTCCATCCCTTAATTCTGAAAAATATATTTTTCTCTTGATGTCAAGGGGTGGAGGGTGGATTAGAGTTATAGTGGGTTTGTGGGAGTGGGTGACTAGTAGCCACAGACATTGCCAGCTATTTCCCAAAATTTCTGTGATATTTCTAGAGATATCTCCTGTTTCTGCATTTCCACAGTAGGGGCAGCAGAGAGAAACTCTTTAGAAATTTCACAGAATATGTGGAAATAGCTGGCAATGTCTGCAGCTACTACTGTACATTTGTTAGCAGAAGTCAGTGGAGATTTAAACCAAATACTGCATGTTTTAGAGTTGGCCCTTTAATGGACATTTAAAATCCACAACATCCACTGCCTGCATGAGGTGTGCCTTGTCACACCAGGGGAGGAGTTAATGAGAAACATCTGCACCCCATTAAAAAATGGGCAAGGAAGGGTGGGGGATAGAGAGGCAGAGAGAGAGAGAGAAAAAGAGAAGTGGAACTTGGGAAAACTGCTGACTAGAGATAAACAGAACTGGCCTTGAGATCTCTGTTAAGCTGTTTATCAGCTATTTTAGTTTGTATGAAGTAAAGCTTGTTTGTGTTTCATTTAAGCTGGGGTTCCTGTTTTTCTGTCTATGAGTGTGGACCCAAGAAGTTGCCTGATTGGCTGCCCTGTCACACGCAGTTGGATATAGCAGTGGGATAGAACTCCCTCTTGTTCTAATGCTGGTAAAATGGAAATGGACCAATTGATGAAATGATTGGTGGAGCAGCAAACCCACCAATCTCATATCTGAAAAGCGTGTATGACCTAGCTGCAACTGCAAGCTTAGAGAAACTAAAAGCTTGCACAACAAGATGAAGTAGAGAGGTTGGATGGCACAAAAGGCACAGCAGTAGGCTCAGAGGGACAAATTGCAGGCATAGCTGCAAGCCAGAGAGATCAACAGTGACAACAAACACAGTACTAACAAAAACACGTTTATGAAACAGATGCAATAAATGCAGAAAGAACAACAAAGGCCCCAGATCTGGGGAAACCCTTCAATTGTTAGATCACAGCTGCTTTTAACAAAAATGGGTCCTGGGGACAATCCAGAGTGTTATCTTGTTACTTTCAATTAAGTCACAAGTACAGCTGCAAGTTCATGGGATTGTTCGGTGACTCACTTTGCACTTTACCAGACTGGAGCAGCCCAGGCCACCTTCAGGATCCATGATGACAATGTCATCAAAGACTATGAAGAGATGAAACTGGCTATCCTTGACAGAGTTAGAGTGACAGAAGAGAACCACCAGCAGAAGTCTTCTAAATTGAAATTCAAGGTAGGGAAGAAGCCGTGAGTGGTGGCACAAAATACGAGTGATTTGGCTTCTCTGTCACTAAAGCCAGAGATACATTCCACAAATGGTATTCTGAACTTAATTGCACTGAAACAGTACCAAAAAAACTTCTCTTGATCAGGAGCTTGACTTGGTAAGCAACAATGAACAGACCAGTCTGGCCACCACACTCAGAATTACAGAGAACTACCTGGAGGGTGAAAGACTGAGGATTACAAATAAGGGCACACAGCCATGAGGGAAATATGGGGGTGCACTGAGTCAATCTAGGTACAGATCTAATCAGGGTCTGCAAGAAAAATGTGGGTGGAAGTGGTGTATAGGCCATCAAATCAGCATACAATCTCTGACTCATGGTTAAGTGGTGAGATCAGAAAGGCTTCAGAGCAGGGGGTTGTGATGGTGGGTGACTCTGGCCTACTGGATATTGATAGGCGCATCACACATGCCAGCATCAGCAGAAACCACATACTCCTACATGCAGTCCAAGCTGGCTTATTTTTCAATAGATCAGGTTGTGATTCACCATCTTCTACAAACAGATTAATGTAGTATTATTCAATCATTATTCTTTATCCGGTGATATATGCCCATCATCATTTCTCTCCATTAGTACCCTGTCTGATCCTGTCTCTCATAAAATGGCTGCTGCCCTGGAGCTGAGTGCAAGAGCATATTGTGATTATGGTTTAAATTTTCTATAAGAGTGTTCCATAATTGCTCAGGGATACATATCAGGGAGCTATCAGCTGTAGCAAAAAGAGAAGGGAGTCTCATTGAACAGGGTGAAAGAAGCATGGGAGAGGGAGGCAGCCTGGTCTGGAAGGAATTCTTCTGGAAAGTGTTCCTTTATTTAGAATGCCGGTCACTACAAAACATTATAATTTCACAAATTTGACTCTGTGCTGGAGGCTGTGCAGAGAGGAAGGCAACCACTGACATATTTTTTTGAGATGTGCCAAGTTAAAAGCATTTTAGGAGCAGATGCTTAGGGTAACCCAACAGATCATAGCAGAGCAGATACCATTAGAATTCATGGGATGGTTGCTGGGATTCCTGAAAGTGACAAAGATAAGAGCAGACAAGCATAAACTCACACTATGGCAGCCTGCTGGTGTAGCATTAGAGCTACTGCTTATGGTGCCAATGACCTAGGTTTGGGAATGAGCCTAGGATATTGGAGGGTTGGCTGGGGGGGCATGGCCTGAGTATCCCTTGGACACTCTCCACATCTGCGGGGTGTAATGTGCCTCTGGTGCCGTGCCACTGCCTGGGAGACCACAGTTAACACTAAGGCCAGGAAAGGACTTGATTGGGAGTAGGACAGTATACAGTAGGAAAGGCAGAAGTGGCGAATGAATACTTCTGCTCAGTATTTCATAAGGGAAAGGATAAACAAATTCCACAGAGGAAGGCAGGACTAGGGAGAAGGGGGAGAGTGAGGTTATTTAAGAGAATGATTCTGGAGGATCATCCTCAAGAGACTCATGGCCCTAAAGGTGGCTAAGTCACCTGGGCATGATGTCATGCACCCTAGGGTGCTGAGATATAGGAGGCAGTTCTAGCAACTCCATTCACACAGGTGTTTAGCCATGAGCATGGTGACCCACTGATGTAGTGCCCCCGCAAACAGTGGAGCAAGGGACAAGCTGGGGAACTACAGACCAGTCAGCCATACAGTGACAGTTAGCAAGATGATGGAAACCATTCTCAAGGAAAGGTTGGTTGAGTTCTTGAAGTCAACAGGCTCTAGGATAACAGGCAACATGAGTTTATGGCAAGGAGGTCATGCCAAATGAACCTGATCAATGTTTTTAACTGGGTTACAAGCATGGTGGAGGGGGGGTTGGGCCAGGGACACAATGTACCTGGACTTCAGTAAGGTCTTTGATTTGGTTTCACATCAAATATTGATGAGGAAGATGGAGGGCCTCTGATGGGAGATAAATTTACCAGATGGGTAGCAAACTAGCTGGGGCTGAGCCCAAAGGATGATGGTATAAGAGAGTACTCAAGGATGAGGGAGGTTACCAGTGGGACTCTTCAAGGGTTGGTGCTTGGTACAGTGCTTATCAACATGTTCATAAAAGACATTTGGGGCAGCATAAAGTGCAAAATCTGCCTCTCTGCAGATGACACCAAGCTCTGTGGGAACAAGGACATGGTTGAGGGGGTCAGGAAACTGAGAGATGATCTAGCAAGCAGGAAAAATGGTCCATAATCTGACAACTGAGGTTCAATGCAAAAAAGTGCAAGGTCATGCACACAAGGAGCAAGAGCACAAGGATTAGTATATACTAGAGGGAGTGACTGTCATGGTGTCTGAGGAAGACAACAACCTAGGTATTGCAATTATGAGCAATCTGAAACCCTCTATGTAGTGCAGCAAGGGAGCAGTGAGGGCAAATAGGATGCTGGATTGTATAAGAAGAGGGTTTACCAGCAGAAGGAATGAGGTCATACTATCACTATACAAATCCATGGTCAGTCCACACGTGGAGTACTGTGTGTAGTACTGGGGTCTCTACCAAAAAACAACTTCAACCTGCTGAATGCTGTGCAGTGAAGAGCCAGAACATAATTTGGGGTAGTCAGAGCTCTTAAATGGGTAGAGACTGCAGAACCTTAAAAAGTATTCAAGGAGGGAAGGGAATGTATGGGTATTATTGAGACCTTCGAGTATTTAAAAGACATAAACAAGGTCAACTCTAGTGAACTTTTTAGGATCAGTGATATCAGGAACATGAGCAGGTATTGCTACAAACTGGTAGGGAAGGTTCCAAAATGAGGCCTGAAGCACTTCTTCATGGAGAAAGTGGTGGCAATGTGCAGTGGGGTATCAACGGAGGTGGGGAACCACAAGCGTCTTGGATAATTTAAGAAGGGGTAGGATGCAATAAAGGGGAGGTTCAAAGTGTCAGTGGAGGAGGGTGGAGCACCATGTAGGAAATGATGCATGGCTCCACATCGGGTAGATATGATAGACCAAAAGGCCTTCTTCTGCTGGCATATTCATATGTTAATATATTCATATGTTCATAAGAGAAGTAACAAGGATAATCCTTTGGTGATGATCTTATAAGATCCCTTGAGAAAAATGGAGAGGGGACATGAGGAGAATGAAGCTATACATACTGGAATGAGTATGTGGTCAAGTAATGACACTATGTCTAACATCCACCTTCATGCCCCAGAGCAATAAATATAACACCCCCAATTAAAAGACCCTAATGTCCAGTTACTCAAATGGAGGGGGTACAGATCATAGACCTAACACTACTGTCATGTACTTTCATTGTAGTAGGACTGGGCAGATCCATACATTTTGTGACATTATGGACTGTGACTTTACAGAATGCTCCTATTCTCTAGCCATAAGCCCATATACTGTACATACCAAATATAAGTGATGGATCAACCGGTGATGGCTGAGGTAGCTTCAGGCTGAAGGCAAACATTGGTTAAGGAATCTGTGGTTGGACCCAACCTGGGTCATTAGGAGAGCCTATAAATATTGCCTGTGCCCATGGAGAAACTGGTTTATACCAGACAGCCAAATTATGGTCAAAGTGAATAACTAAGCAGAAAGAGTTAAGGTTGGAAGTTCATACACCTTGTCTTGGTGAGTGGTTTTAGGCCATGATTGGGAGGGTTTTCATACCCTCTTGAAGAACAATACTAATAGCATGTGACCCCAGGAGAACCTGAAGTAGGAGCAATTAGAAAAATATTTCCTTCTGTGATTCTCAACTATATGACCCAGAAGGGAACCCTAAAATATCCTGAGGGCTGAAATGGAGGGAGAAAACATTTGGCACCCCTCCTTTCAAAACTGTAGTGGTTGAGAAGTGCAATGACCCAGGTTCAATGAAGGCCTGAGGTGATGCAGGTAAGAGGCATCCAACTCCGCAGGACATCACAAGACTCTAGTAGAGGTCAGCCCAGATCATTTTCAGAACCATCCAACATAATTTCTGAACAAACAAAGGTGTTAGTCAGTTTCCCAAGATGGCCAATACATACAGAAGCAAGTAAAACTGCTTCTCAGTGAACCTTGTTACAGCATTCTTCTGATTGTAACCTTGGACTTTTGACCCTGTCATTCCTTTAAGAATAAAAAATCTACTGCAGCCATTCTTATTAATTTAATCTTTATGTGATGGAACCAAAAGATGTAACTGCTTCAAATGACTCAATTGGTCTATTTCCAAGAACACTGATGAAATAATAACTTTCTAAAAAGGAGCATATATGAACATTGCTGCATGAGCTTAAAGCCCAGTAAAGAACTGATGTGGGGTTCTTACAGACAGATACAAAGAACCCCTTAAAAAATCCTTCAATGGTCCCATTGTAAAATGTCTTACTACAGTTGCAGCCATTGCCATGGTCAGATATTTCCTGAAATGTCTGTGATATCTCTAGAGAAATTCTTGCCTGTCTGCACTTCTGCTTTAGGGCCACCAGAGAGAATCTCTTCAGGAATATTGCTAAATATCTGGAAATATCAGACCATGTCAATGATTGCACCCCTACTGACCCTGTGGGTATTCCTGTCACAAAAATGCCACCTTCCATTCTTTAATGGAGGTAGTTAAAAAAACATAAGGTCTGCTAAGAGGGATACAGAAGCCTGCACTCAAGTTGGCACAGGCAGCCAAACTGAGTCTTTGAAGATGTGAATTTGTATGTTTAAGGATGTAAGCAGATTATTCCAAAAACTAATACATGTACATATAAACAGTAGTTCCTTTTGAGAAAAACAAACTAAAAAAAAAACTTGATTTAACTATATTAAAGAGTGAAAAGATGGATGATAAACTGCATGTGACAGAGAAATCTGTGAAAGCTGTGCAAAAGGAGGTACAATACCCTAATTAATGTGTAGAGACACAAAAAGCCCCCTTTGACTCATTACTCGGTGGTAAATTGCTGCAGGCATGAAAGCGTGAGAACCTGCAGAATCATGCCAAATACAATCATCTGCAATTCAATGGTGTTCCCTTACTCAAGGTGGCTGGCAAAATATCTGCTTTGGATATAATTAAAGAAACTGTATCTCAACAGATAAACATTACTCCCAGAAATGTAAAGGCATATAGAATTCCTGTGAGAGACACTCAAAGTTTGAAAGAGCAGACCATCGTTCTAGTACTTTTGCTTTTGGAAATTGACAAAAAATGTATTATCATGTAGGCTACAATGAAAGCAGTTGTAACATACAAAAGAACACAAAACAATATATATATCCTTGTTTCCATGCAGATGCAGAGATGTTGATGAAGGTTCCTGCAATTTTGGGAGGAGGTAATGGAAATTGGAAGAAACTATGCCATTATGTATCCAGGAAAAGCATGGATTTTAATATCAATCAATCAATCAAAGTCTTTATTTAACCAGGAGATCACCGTTGAGCAAGCTCATTTTTGAGGTGGACCTGGGCCAATACATACATGAGATGAGGCATATATTTTCTGACAATGACCAACCAAAAGAGTTCTTACACAATCAAAGCAAAGAGTGGGAAAAGACAAGTTCAGCAATTCAGATTCTGAGATGGATATATTGGATACATCCATGATTACTATGACTGAAAAGAAATGGCAGTTTACTCACATGGTAGAGGTAATTATGGAAGCCTGGAGAGATGCACATGGGGAAAGAGTCAGCAGGAAGAGGAGGAAACAGATTGGATTTCAATCTTTGAATATTTTGTGCATCAGCCTAAGGGAAGATGCCACTATGGCCCAGTTGTGATGATTGGAGTGCTGTGAAAAATGTGCAATGGATGATCATCTTTTCCCCCTTCTCCGGAAAACTTGAGTCTAGCCACAATGGAAACTGTGCTTTCTTTCTCCCTCAAAAAGGAATCATGCAATCTCCATAAAAAAAAAAGAAAGACATGTGGAAGAAGTATTTAGAGAGACTTGCTGAAGAATCTTTACTGACTGCTGAGATACCAGAAATTGAAGGCACTTCTGTGGATATCTTGAAGAATGAGGTTTGCCTGGGTAATGGGTAAATACTGTTGTCCCAGTGTCCCAGCCAATGGGGGTTTGCTCAGAGGAATAGAAGGGAGGAGAATAAAGGAGGGAAAAGGGAGGGGGGGATAGGCTGACTCAGTGGTGTGAGGGGCCCACAGGGAATGATGAGGTAGGCACGACCTCACAAAAGGGGAGGGGTTGCCACTGGAAGAGCTAAGCAGCCCATTGGCCAAATGAGAGAAAGAGAGAGAGGGGGAAATAGTGGGGCCAGTGGGTTTAAAAGGTGCCATCTGGCCTTGAGGAGCTCTCTTTTTTCTCTGCTGCTTGGAGTTTTTGATCTCTGAGCAGCACATCAGATTGGCAGACATTTTGCTGATTAAATGCAAAAATAAAAATATTTTACAGTAACTTTGTAGCAGTTTAAAAGTTTGAAGATTTGCTTCAGGATTTCTAGGTAAAACTATATATATATATATATATATATATTATGGTCGCACGGTAGCGCTACCATAGTTAGGGTTGAGGAGCCATTTCTATGTTAAACCCCAAAACTTTGCACCTTAATAACTTTGCAACTGTTTGATGGATTTGCCTGAAATTTGGAATTTATGATCAAGAACCATAGGCCTTGGGATATGACAAGTTTCGTACTGGTTGGATATACGGCTGCGGAGTTATTAAGTGTGATCTGTGCGCGTGTTTACGCTTTTCTGGAATTCTGTGGTCACGCCTACAGGTCGTACGGTTTGCGTGACTGGCCCGAAATCTTCAGGGAACATGCAGCCGGGGTCCCCGATGTGCCTTTTGAAGATTTCATGAAAAAATATTAAACGGTTCAAAAGTTATTCAAAAAACAGTTTCCCATTATAAGTCAATGGGAAAAGTTAACAAAAAGTTCAACACTTTCGCAAATGCATTTTTACTTTCGCAAATGGGCCTGTTACTTTCACAAATCGGCCATTTTGTTTTCAGTTGGTGATCAGTAAAATGGTTGGCATTTAAATTTGGGACCCTCTAGCAACCTAATTTTTTTGTATTCACCTAGTCGGGCCCTGAGGATGCTTGCCATGTCTTTATTTTGTGGTAAAACACCCCAGAAATATGTTTTCAAATTTCTGGAAAAATACTTCATAAATTACTTCGTGCTCAGCGAAAGTGTCTCAAATTTTTGCGAAAGCTTTCGCAAATTGCGACAGTAATTTTCTAGTCTGTGAGAAAATGACAGCAATTCTTTGGCACTGCACTGCAAAATAACAGTTGGGAGTTTTGGGCTGAAATTTGGAGGAACACAGCCGGCATCTCACAGATGTGCCTTTCAGTGTTGTATTGAAAAAATATTACACGGCGGCAAAGTTATGGCACTCCAAAGTTGACAGTTTTTCCCATAGGATAACATTACAGCACCCGAAGCATTACAGGAATCCTTTGGCACCCTGCTGCAAAATAACGGTTTGGTCTTTTTTCCTGAAATTTGGAGGAAAGACAGCCAACAGTACACAGATGTGTCTTTCAGTAGTTTGGTGAAAAAATATCACATGGCGGCAAAGTTACGGCACTCCAAAATTGACAGTTTTCCCCATAGGATAACATTACGGCGCCCGAAGCATTACAGGAATCCTTTGACACCCTGCTGCAAAATAACCGTTTGGTCTTTTTCCTGAAATTTGGAGGGAAGACAGCCAACAGCCCACAGATGTGCCTTTCAGTAGTTTGGTGAAAAAACATTACAGGGAGGCAAAGTTATGGCGCTCCGAACTTTTCTTTTTTTCCCATAGGATAACATTACGGCGTTCACCGCACCTTTCAGGGCCCGTATCTCGGAAACGGTGCGAGATACGGACTTTTCGTCAGAAAATTTCTTAGCCCCACAGTGGGGCTAAGATTCAGATTAGCCAGGACAGTTGTAAATAATATGACTTTTAAATTTTTTTTCTACGTCGTACGGTTCCTGAGATATAATGTATTTAGTATTCCAAGATCTCATTTTCTGCGCCGATACTCATTATTTTGCATACATTACTTGTACTCACTGTCTTTCTCAATGCAGGTTTTGGGGAAAACCAGCCTGTGTGCTTACATAACTGTTACTGTTGCCCTTTTCGCTTGCGGATCCGTACCCGTTTCACTTACCATTGACGTCTGCGCCACCATGTGCGTTATCCTTTGCGTTTTCATTTGCGCTTGCGTTTCTGTTATTTTTTGCCATTTCTGTCTACAGTACTGTTTATCTTACTGTTTCACTTTACATCACCATGCCCATTGACATTTCTGTTTGCAGGCACCATGTTACTATGTGACAACACATCACGTGGCAGACCATTCCCATCTACTCCACCATGTGCGTTACCCTTTCTGTTCTCATTCGTGCTTGTGTTACCATGTGCGCCACTGTTAGCATTTCTGTTTGCGTTGCTGTCCCTGTTAGTATGCCACAACACATCATGTAGCGGGGCCCCGTGCTGCTCCTGCCGCTGCATTACATTCACTATTTCTCGTAATCATTGTCAAAAAGAAGGGAAATTAGAGGCAAAAAACTCTGTTTAATGCATTAGTTAGGGTTGTTCCCAGAGACAAAGTGAGGAAATTCGCTGTTGGGTTGAAAACCCCTTGGACCCCGCCCACCCCCAACTGGCATTGGGTGGCACTGGGATTGGGTCCTAACTCTCACCCCATTCTCCTATACTTCTGCTGCTTTACACATGTCATGGGGTGAGAGTTAGGGGCTGATTATCCCAATGCTGCACCCAATGCCGGTTGGGGTGGGCGGGTCCAATGGGGTTTTCAACCTAACAGCGAATTTCTACTTTTGTCGCTGTGGAACAACCCTAACTAATGCATTAAATGGAGTTTTTGCTCCTCATATATATATATATATATATATATATATTTATATGTATTATAGGGGCTCGGTCGTACCCCTATAGTTAGGGTTGAGTAGGCACTGTAATATTAAACCTCAATTTTGGTGTTAATAACTTTGCAATCATTCAATGGATTTGCACAAAATTTGGAATATGCAGTCTGGTATTGTAGCTATCTCGATTTGCCAAGTTGCATTTTGGTCAGCCTTATGGTTTCTGTGCACCAAAACTCTAAAAAATGCATTTTTCACCACTTTTGACATGTTTTTTACCCATGGCGCTGTGACTACACTGTGTAGTCTTTTCATCTGAAATTTGGAATGTTGAAAGAGTTTGGGTCAATGAATAATCCAGCATTGTGGTTTAGTAAAAAATCCATTCAAAAGTTATTTCATTTTTAATTTACAAGTTCTGAGCATGCTCAGTTCACACCAAAATGTATATGTATTTTGGAGGAAATAGGATTGGTCTCATGGTCAAGTATTTTATCAGCTCATGGACTAGGATTTAAAAAAATCCTAGTCTATCAGAAAAATTTCTTGTCTGCTAGCCGCCATCTTGTTTTCAGTTTTTCCCCCACACAAAATATTGTAGCTTTCTCCATGGGTGACTTTTGGGTCAAATGAGCCATGGAGTTTGTTCAGGGTGACACCCTCTACAAAGCCATGCTGTTGGTTTGGCTTGTTTTGGTCAAAAAACAGCTTTTTCAAATTTGAAAATTCTCTGACTGCAACTTGCTAATGATCCTAGTCCATGAACTGTCAAAATCCTAGCCCGTGAGATTATCCTCTTTCGCAAGCCTACAAAATCCTTGTCCATCAGTTTGTGACGAGATGTCCCTTCTCATGGTCCAGGAGCAAACTAATGGTCAAGGATTTTGTTACCTCACACAAGATGATCAGCTGACAGACTAGGATTTTGTCAGCTCATGGACCAGGATTGGTTTATTGAATCCTCTTTCGCGAGATGATAAAATCGCGATCCGTGAGCTGTCAAAATCCAAGTCCACCAACCAATCCTCTTTCATGAGGCTGCAAAATCCTTGACCATCACTTTTTGACCAGATGGCTCTTCTCATGGACCAGGATTAAGCTGACAGACTAGGATTTTGCTACCTCTCGAATTAGGATCGGCTGGCGGGCTTGGATTTTATCAGCTCCCAGACCAGGATAGGTTTCTTTGAATCCTCTTTCAACAGTTGATAAAACTGCAGTCAGAGCTGTCAGAATCCTAGTCCGACAGCCAATCCTCTTTCGTGAGGCTACAAAATCCTTGTCCATCACTTTGTGACCAGATGGACAAAATCTGACGGTCGAGGATGTCTTGTAGACTGGGATTTTGCAACCTCACTGATGGGGATTGATCTGACAGCCAAGGATTTTGAAACCTTGTAGACTAGGAATTTTTAAAGATGTAAAAATGTTACCATTGCATTGCTAATCAATGGTTTAATCTTTTTACTTGCAATTTTCAGGGTATTGTGAGGATGCCTTGCAGGTGTGAATTATACTTTTAGGTATTGGGAAATTAAGTGGTTCCATAGATATGCCATCACGAATTTAAATTTTTCCCATAGGATTACACTGCAGCACCCGTCACTCCCTTTAGCACCTGTATCTTGAAAACTTTTTGAGATACGGAGATTTTGTCACCACAGTTCTTAGTCCCCCTACAGAAGTAGGTTTGAAAGCCATGAATACCATGAATTTTGAATTGTTTTCTACCTTGTATGGTGACTGAGATATTTGGAAAATAGTATTCCAATTGCTCATTTTCTGGTCTTTGGGCCAGTATTACGCTCTCAAATTGAGCACCCACAATGCTTTTTGGTGCCCATATCTCATAAACAATGTGAAATATGGATTTGGCTGATGTATGTCTCATGAAGTGTTTGTTGTCACGATTATGACACTTGAATTTATTTCTAGCTGCTACGGTTCCCAAGATAGCAGCAATTTGGTGTTACAAGGGTTTCTTACCCTGTAGGGCTGCTGTATGGCTCCTTAGCTATGTTCAAGTGGGAGCGCAGGGCCCAGAGGGCCCACACTCCCACACATCATATCGTCATGCACAAATGGGCAGCTTAGTGGCAGCATGGGGCCTGAAGGGTGACAAGTTCCCAGCAACACATACCATTTACTATTTATATTACACTTTTTCAAAAAGTAAGGAAATTTATGGCAAAAAGAGCATTTAATGCATCTGTTAGGGTTAAAGCAACAAAAGTGAGAAAATGAGACATTAGGGTTGAGCCCCTAACCCCCCACAGCCCACACCCCTCCTCCACAGACTGACAGGCACCAGGCTGTGCCATGGGGTCATGAGGCCTAACTCTCACCCCATTCTCTTTTACTGTAACATGTCCTCATGTTTACAAATGGAATGGGGTGAGAGTTGGGCCACATGACCCCATGGCACACCCTGGCACCTCTCATTCTATGGAGGAGGGTGTTGGGGTGTTGGGGGGGGTAAGGGCTCAACTATAACATCTGATTTCCTCACTTTTGTTACTTTAACCATAACTGATGTATTAAACACAGTTTTTTGCCATGAATATGCATATATATTTATACAATGGGGGTGAGAGCTATTCCAATGCAGTAAATTAACATATTCTCACTGCAGTGAGATAAATGCTTACTGGGGTGAGATAAATGCTCACTGCAGTGAGATAAATGCTCATGACATCAGTGGAGTGAGATATATCCATTTATTCTCACTCCACTGACGTCACCTAGTTAACCCCACAATAAAACTCCTACAACCAATAAACAAATAAACATAACATCAATAAAACTCACCTAAACCTCAATACCACAATCTCAAACTCCTCCATGTTCTCATGCTCTTATTCGCAACCTGAACATAAAACCTCTGGCAAAACGACTGTACTATCCCTGTAGAAATAAAAAAAAGCCTGCTACCAAATTCATATACAAAAATGAAGAGAACTTGAAAAACAAACAACATTCCTCGAACAGAACCAAAAGCCTGCCAAATGAAACAAAGTATGACAAAATATACAAAAAAGCCATTGATGTAGAATGAAATTGTAGATCTATGTACCAAGTTTGAATGGGACACGGAGCCCCTGCTTGACCCTACGGAACACCACCTTATACCAGAAACCCAAGAACAACAAATACCACAGGAAAAACTCATATTTCCTAGATCCAGACTACATCAAAAAATACATTCATAGCACTAAAAATCAAAACACAACAAAGAAAACAGAAATGGATCCGAAACATCTGCAACAGTTTCTACTACGGGACTTGGAGCTCACAACTCCCATTACTAAAATTGAACCAGAAGAACTGGACAGCCTTTTATGCCAGTATTTTATAACGGCACAAATAAAGGGTGACACTGATTATGAACCCTTCACCATTTGCTCCTGTTTCCACATTATAGAGAGACATTTAAAAGAAAATCAATACTCAGAATCTCTCTCATCATCCCTGAAATTCGAAAAAACGTGACAAGTCATATTATCTAAGCAAAAACGTTTAAAAGAAAAAGGAATGGGAAAACAAGCCATTTGCTGCAGATGACATCACAGATGAAATACTAACAAAATTATATCACAGGAATCTACTAAGGCCTGACAACCAACAATCGCTCATCAATTCAATGTGGTTAATTGTCAATTTATACTTGGGAATTAGAGGAAACTCTGAAGCTCAAAACATAAAATTGGGAGATGTAACTATAAAAAAAGACAACTAAAACATAAATTACTCGGAATTCTAAACTGAAAGACAAAAAAACCTGCAGTAGCTCAAACCCCAAAGACACCAGGCTAATAAAACCACAAGCCAATGAAACCAGAGACCCTAAATGATGTCCTATAAAAATATACCAAATATACAGAGACAAACGACCTTACAGATGTAACACCACAGATGCACCGCTATTTCTATCAGTACATTACCCCATTAAAATACAATCCCCATGTTGGTACAAAAACCAACCTCTGGGGATCAATACCATCGGAAAGATTGTTAAAACCATGATCCAGTGGGGCTAGAAACCGACCGAAGACTCACAAAGCATTCCATTTGGAAGCACTTGGTGCAAAAGCTGACGGATTCTAACAATGCCCCCACAGAAATTATGCAAGTTTCTGGACACAACAAGCTTGAATCTCTCAATGCATACTCCAAATTAAATGACAAAAAGCAAATAAAAATATCAGGCTTACTTAGCAACTTAGTGAATAACGAGGAACAACCCTCTACTTCCAAACCTGCCTCTCACAGCACTCTGAACCTGAAACCTGGAACACCTGCTGCCTGTTACATGGACACACTTCCAGCCTGCTTCAACAATCCAGTCATTAACGCATCACATATAACATTTAACATAATACAAGGTAACTATACCAAAGTAAAAGCTATCACTTACTACTATGTACTTAAACAACACTAAACATTCTTTTTTCTCTCCACAGGACACCAACATCAACAGACAGCCAGAAAAAGACACAGAGACTTAACATCGGACTCAGATACGAACTAAACCCCAAACTGCAAAATGAAACAGTGGGACACTACAATCACCACTCCCCACATTATTAAAGATTGATTTCCTGATTTGCTGACTTGAAAATGTTTTCTTTCAAATAAAAGTGTAAATGAGTTATTGACATGGAGTTCCACAAAATAAACCCTATATCCTTATCAGGACATCGCGGTGAATAAAACTGCAAAAAACTCATTATGTCTGCACAAAGCATTTGCCCACAATAAATAAATAACCTAAATACACAATCTCACAAATTACCCCAACTCTCCAGCTAACTTCTACCCCTCAAACACAGCAACCAAACAAAATATGCAAAGGACAACCATAAACAATGATAAACCTATAGCAACATTATTTCAAAGACGCTCTCACCCCATTTGTATAAATAGCACGCATGATGTGCATGTCATGAGATATGGTAAATATTCTCACTCCTGCAGAGTGAGCTGTGCATTCTCACTCGTGCCTGTGGCACTCATAAGAATACAGAGCTCACTCTGCAGGAGTGAGAATATTTACCATATCTTACTCCTGCCCATTATGTAACCTACATATATATTGCATGGATGCAAAGTTACAGTACTCCGAAGTTGACACTTTTTCCCATAGACTAACATTGTGGTCTGCTGCATGACAGGAATCATTTGCCACCCTGTTGCAAAATAACGGTTTGGTCTTTTAGACTGCAATTTGGAGGAAAGAAAGCCAACATCTCACAGATGTGCCTTTTCATGGTTTGGTGAAAAAATATTACATGGAGGCAAAGTTATGGCACTCCAAACTTCTCTTTTTTCCCATAGGATAACATTACGGCATTTGCCGCGACTTTCAGGGCCCGTATCTCGGAAATGGTGCAAGATATGGACTTTTCGTCAGAAAAACATTTAGCCCCCTACTGGGGAATAAATACAAAACTGGCCAGGAAAGTCATAAATCATATGACTTTTAATTTTTTTTTCTATGTCATACGGTTCCTGAGATATAAGCACTTTAGTATTCCAACTCCTCATTTTCTGCTCTGAGACCCATTATTATGCATACATTCTTTGTGTTAGGGTTCAAATGCACAACTGTGCATTCATCCTCCACCCCCCCAGCACCACAGACACACAGAGACACACACAGATGGAAGTAGGGGGGAGAACCAAGGCAACAGGCCCAATCACAGACAACCAGCAGGAGGTGTCAGAAATATAATAGAACTATCTAAATGTACTACAAGAGATCCCCAGTCCTTGAGAGTACATACTGCATGTTCAGCGCACATTCTCAACAAAATTGAGGCCATGCACAGCAACGGTACACGTTCCTGATTCAAGGTGCGCACAAGTTACCACAGTTTGGAGTTGTATGGCCTTAGGTAGCGATGTCCCACACCTTGCTACACCAGCTAATACACCCTGACTGGACAGCCACAGGAAAACTAACAGTGGTACACACTAGTTAACACAGTTAGGAATTACAGGACCTCTGTCAGGTAATGCCTCACCCCCTAGCCCACATACTGCACACTGAGAGGAGATCCACAGCAAAAATACGCCTATGGACATGAATAGTGTAACTCCGTCTCTGCAGCTGTAGAGAAGTTAGCACACTTAGGAGTTGCACGGTCTAATGGGTGGGGGGACTGCACCTCCAGAGACCCACAGCATAGCTGAGGATGTGGACATCAATAGTACAGCTTAGTGATTGTAGTCACAGTGAAGTTAGCACAGTTAGGATTTGCATGCTATGATACAGGCAATGCCCCCCCAATACATACTGCATCCTGAGTGTTGAGCCACAGTAAAAGTGAGGTGA
The DNA here is from genome assembly GCA_016271365.2 of Neoceratodus forsteri. Lineage (NCBI taxonomy): Eukaryota > Metazoa > Chordata > Ceratodontiformes > Ceratodontidae > Neoceratodus > Neoceratodus forsteri. The sequence goes on along the minus strand of CM028132.1, from coordinate 256,982,197 downwards.
TGGACATCAGTGGTACTCCTGCGTAATTGTAGGTACACTCCAGTTAGCATAGTTAGGAGTTGCATGGACTTAGCCATGCAGTTCCATCACATATAGCAGTTACTGCATCCTGACTGTACAACCACAACTGTGTTGCTTTAGGTAGCGATGTTGCACAGTTCAGCACAGCAGCTACTACACCCTGACTGCAGAGTCACAGGGAAAGTAAGGGTGGTACATAGTAGTTAACACAGTTAGGAATTAGATGACCTCTGTCAGTTAATGAACCAGCCCCTAGCCCACATATCTATGCTGAGTGGAGAGCCACAGCAAAAATAAGCCCATGGACATGAACAGTGTAGCTCTGTCATTGCAGGTGTGCAAACGTTAGCACACTTTACAGTTCAGTGATTGTAGTCACAGTCAAGTTAGCACAGTTAGGATTTGTATGCTATGATACAGCCAATGCCCCCGAATACATACTGCATCCTGAGTGCTGAGTCACAGCAAGAGTGAGGTGATGGACATCAATGGTACACCTGCATAATTGTAGGTACACTCCAGTTAGCACAGTTAGGAGTTGCATGGACTTAGCCAGGCAATTCCATCACATATAGCAGTTACTGCATCCTGATTGTACAACCATAGCTGTATTGCTTTAGGTAGCGATGTTGCACAGTTCAGCATGGCAGCTACTGCACTCTGACTGCAGTGTCACTGGGAAAGTAAGGGTGGTACAGTTATGAATGAGATGTTCTCTTTACGAGACAACCATCCACTCCATTCACCTTGTAAATGTGCCATGTTGAGTCAGGTGATATACCTGCATTGTAGTCATACCACTTAGCCACCTGAAAGAGACACATATCATCCATGTCATCATGTCTATGGGGGTAGTATGTATCTAACAGGTTGTTCTTCAAGATATGTTTTGAAGAAGGTCTATTGGCAGTGAGCTCCTCAATCTCAGCATGGGGAATCAGTACACGTTTGCATTTCTCTCTGTAGTTCACACTGAGAAACCGGATAGCATCAGACTTCCCATACAGATGTGTACCCATTAAACAGTCACTTGCTTCATAGGCGCCACATTCTCTGTGTGAAAGGGTCTTCAAGCCCAGTGACCACAGCTGAGATGTCAGGCTCTTGCTTGAACTGGCAATATCTTCCCACAGATCTTGCAAGCTAGTCTGTTTATGCTTGGTTATGTGTAAAGTCACGTACTGCACCAGGGTCAATGAGTTGTCAGCCACAAACTGAACATCTATGTTTGCTTGCCACATTAGGAGAAAAGTTGAGTTGTAGTAATTGATGTACACCTCTTTCTCATCTCTTGGTAACTCGTATAGCCTCTTGGTTGATTTTGCCTTCGAGTGGTGTTGCATTGCTGAAAAAAGTTCATTCATGGAACCATCCTGACAAACTCGTCTAGGGAATCCGAAGCAACATCGTGTGTACCAATCAGGTTTATTCTTTACTACTCACCAGCAGTATTTTGCACAAATATGTCGCTGGAACTTTTGTACTGAATTCCATAGTGTAGGACTGTCATATTGTCCAGAATGTGACAAGTGATATATTGCTTGATGAATGCTAGCACATGTGCTGCTTCACGTTCACCTATGCATGGTGCATCCTTGATCCACAATAACATATGAATATGAGGGGTACCCTGTGCTTGATATTCTGTCCTCCAAAAGCAATGCTCCATAGTACGAAGAGGTGGATTGTCCTTTGACAAAATGAAAGTCAGCATGTCATGGAACCGCTTGTGAAAATGTCTTGTGACAGACACAGGATCAAGTGAGCACATTTCTCCTACAGTCATTGATGAAATGCCGTCAATCACAGAATTTGACCACTTCAACAGTTCACTGAGCTTGTCCCAGGCATATTCAGCACAACTAAGTGTGACAAACCATGTGGCTCCACCATACTCTTGCAGCATTGTCATCACCTTGGAGTGTCTGCAATACCAATATTCTTTGGTGCCACGTAGACTTGACAGTATGGAAGACAGATTCATTTGCACATTTTCATCTTTCTGCTTTAATTTCTCCAGAAATTGAGCAGCTGTTATTTCATCTAGTGGACTTGTGAGATGAATAGTGTGTGCAATAGACACAGACAGAATGCTAAGTTCACTCTCCCAGAGGAGATGAAACAGGTACTGTATGTTACATCTGAATTTGCCATCTTTACTGAGCACACGGCTAGTGCGGTACTCAGCACCCTGTACACGCACTTCTCTTTCATCTAGCCGTCCACCTGACCCTTTCGGGAATACGTCTGGGAAACAGCTTGCTTCTAGTGTTGCCTCCCAAATGCTGACAGGCTCACCTTCCACCTGTTTCATTTGGTAGAGATCAATGTTGTCCCCTACTGGATCTCGGCCACATAGTGGGTGAATTGTGTACTGTTCATACACATTATCACTTGTCTGTCCACTGACCTTCTCAATCTTTGGCTTAGTTGTTTCTAAGACATCATGTTGAACAGAGAGACTACTCGTGATCAATATCAAGGTCTGCATAAAATGGATTGGTGCTCTTTAAATAAGTAAGAGCAAGCTTTACCTTCTGCACATTGACAACATCTTTGCCAGATGACCTTGGACTTAGTTGGAACACCATTTACAAGAATCACCAAACTATTTTCGATAGAGATTGACTCCACATATTCCTGTAGAGGAAGTGGGAGATATGTCATGGAACCCTTTAGAGATCTAATGAGTTCTTTCTGTAGAATGTTCCGTGTCTTTGTGTTCAGATGTAGAATGGTTTGAAATGGTTTCATTGTCTGAATTAGAATGCGCTCAAACATATTGAATGTCGCAATCTCACTTGGTGTAACATGTGTCTCCATATTATTCAACAGTGACCTTGGAGGTAGATTGTTGGACTTTAGTTTGGAGAAACAGTGTTTGCACAGCACAATGATGGTCTGTAACTGAAAGTCTGATTTCATCAGCAAAAATGCTGAGAGACGGAACCAAATATTGTATGGTGACAAGGTTTCAAGGTTCACTGTGACCGTTTGTTTGCTGTAGCACAGACGGTCACATGACACATATACAGAGTCAAACTTCTGAGCCTTTGCCAGCTCAAATTTTGCAATGTCTTTGCTGTACTGTTTCAGCATGTCACTTTCTAACACAGAAACAGATGTTTCACCAGAACTTGGTGACTGATAAATACTTGCGTCTGGTACAGAAATCACACGTTGCAGCTGTTTGAGAAATATGATGGCACTCTGCATGTCACCAGACTGCAATAAATCATTTAAGCAAGTGTGCTGATTGACAACTTGTCGGACTTCATATACCCTGTATACAAGGTTCTGCATGCCTGTTTGATTCACTCCCAGCATCCACATGTTGTGAAAGACACTGTCACAAACACCACGATCAAGGCATGCTAGTGAGTGACCCATAATTCCAGTAAGTGGACGGATTTCACAAAGGTCAATCTTGTTAAACAGCTTATGTCTTTCTTTGTGATCTGTTATCACAAATAGGTTGACAAACTGTTCAACTTTTTCAAATGACGATTGCCTACAGTTGCAGGTTGCATCACATGACCATGAGAGACAGTGCTGTTTATGAGACACAGTGGTTGCATCACAGTCATCATTTGCCTCCATTGCTGTGTCATCACAGACACTAAGCACATTGACCAGCTTACGGGACTCATCAATGGTGAACTTGCTCTCTTTTTTCTGTGAATAATAAGATTCTTCCCAGAAATATGCATCTGAGTGCTGTGTGTGCATCCAGTGACCTGTGAATACATCACAGAAATTGTGCACAGTCAAAGCAGGATAGCATTGTAGCCTTTTCTTGATGTTGTATACAACTTTTCTGAATAGTTCAAGCACATGAGACATCTTATGCCATAAACGTTGAAGAACAAATACTGCTCTATTAACAAATGTGTGTACTTTGAGACACAATTTCATCAAAGTCAGATGACTGTTTGTCTTTTTGCGCTCATGTCTCATCACAGCAGTAATAAGCCTGTCGATCTTAGCTTTACTTGCTAGTGATTGGAAATACTTTTGCTTTCTCAGATGAAAATCACCAGCTGTGAGCTTATGATGCTGTTTAGAATGTCTGGTTATGCTTGCTGTAGCAATAGTTGTGTTCCATCTGAGAGATCTACACAACTGTTGCTCAGGTAAACATTTTTTCCTTGCTGTTGAGCAAGTATGTGGTTTTGTTGTGGAGTGAGTTACTGTAGATCTCACTATTCCAATAGAACTCTGTATTGTTTTATGTCTTGAACTCACATCACTGTTTTTTTATCATTCTTAAGCAACAGTGAAGTACTATGATACCTTTTACATCTTTCTATACATGCACATCTGTGTTTACTAGGCATCTTTCAATGTGTTACTTCACAGTAGCAGTCTGCAATGTTACAGAAGTATCAGACACCTGCATAAAAGACACAGAAAAATAAAATATTAGTATAAGCTTGTGTTGATCACTTCTAACATTGTGTATTGACACAGAAGATTTATGTATACAATATTACAAATAAAATGACTCAGAAAATGCTGTAATCAGATTGGTTGCTCAAATTTTGACAGTTTTATTTTAATTCATGTTACACTGTCCTGTATAGTGTTATCACCATGGCACATGGATTCTAGAGGCACGTCATCCCATCAAACGGGTACACTCCTAGACTGGGTGATGGTTAACCGTGTGGAACATGTGTCAAAAGCAGGAATCCTTGCAGATGCACTAACAGACCACTCACCCACTTTTTGTATCCTATCTATGGTTGCGCCTCCATCTCCTCCATCAAGACTAATCACGTTTACAAATCTAGCTCATATTGACCAGGATGCATTTCTCTATGATGTCTCCAATATCAACTAGGCAGGTATCTATCAAACAAAGGATGTGGAGGCTGCTCTACAGATATTCATAAATAAATTTCTTACCATTCAATATAAACATGCCCCCAAGACTACTATGAGGGTCAGAGGAAAACAGACGAGGTGGCTGCATAAAGACCTCCTTGCTAATCTGTGCCAGAGGGACAAGCTTTGGATTCGCTACAAACAAACTGGCCTACAATCAGATCTTATTGTCTATCGTGAACTAAGGAACAGATGTAAGAGACAAGTTAGAGTTTCTAAAATCAAAGGACCTTCTACAAAGTTCAGCCTGCGACCTGCGGAAATTTTGGGCCCATGTCAAAACATTTCTCGGTACCTCGCAGTCGGTCACTCCTGATGAAATTATCATAAATGGGGCACACTGTAATGACCCTAGGACCATCTCAAACAGTTTTAACAATCTTTTCTCTGATCTTTCATACTATACCTTGGCTTTACAACCTAGTGGATCACACTCCAATCTACCTACCACACTACCATCAGACAACCATACTGCCCTATTGTATGATGCTCCTCCAGCGTCACCATTCTATTTCAAGGCTATATCAAGAGCGGAAGTTCTGAAATTACTGAGATCCATATCTGCCAATACCAGCTCTGGTTCTGACTCACTGGAACCTCATCTTCTTAAGCTGGCTGCTCCACTCATTGCCTCTCCAATTGCCAGAATCTACACTTTATCCCTTATCCATAGCACTGTGCCAGACCTATGGAAATCTGCAAGAGTAATGCCTGTCTTTAAAAAGGCTGACCCAAAGGACATGGTCAATTACAGACCTATAGCAATTCTCTCTGTCCTTAACAAGATCCTAGAAAATAGTTACATCACAGACCATTGACTACCTTACACTACAATCTCCTCTCAGACACTCAGCATGGTTTCAGAAAAGGTCATAGCACCACCACGGCTCTTCTTCAACTAACTACTGATATTCTGTCCAACATGAACTCTGGAAAACTCACATGCCATCTTCATTGACCTCACTAAGGCTTTTGACCTTGTTGACCATCCGTGCTTCTCCCACTCCATAAATTCCATTTCTCCACCCTGTTGTGGACTGGTTCTGTAGCTACCTGTCAAACAGGTGTAAGCTAATCAAATTTAACTTATCCCTGTCCAACATGTCTACTATCAACCTTGGGGTCCCCCAGGGCTCTATCCTTTGGCCCCTTCTGTTCTCAATTTTTATCAACAATGCAGCTGAGGTCCTGGAATCCTGCTCAGCTATTCTCTACACTGATGACCTGATCATCTACACTAGTTCTTCTAGTATTGCCTGCATAAACACATCACTTACTTCAGACTTCAATAAGGTCTTAGACTGGCTACTAGACTGTAAGCTTGTACTAAATGAAAAGAAAAGAAAGCCATGCTCCTAGGTTCTGCACCGAAGATTAAGACCTGTTCTAGTTTGCTGGAGGTTCTTCACCCTGGAGGATTTCCACTTGAAAATGTTACTTCCTTCAAGTACCTTGGGATCCTCCTGGACCAGTCCCTGGATCTTAATCTTCACATTCAGTCCTCGTGCAAAGCTGTAAACTCGAAAGTAGGAGTAGCTTACAAAATGAGCTACATGCTTACACCCTCGGCCAAATTAGCAATTGCCTGAGGTATTCTGTTCCCAACCCTTACTTATGGTATGTCTATTCTTACCTTTGCCCATAAAACCTCCCTACTAAAATAGGACGCAACTTATAACAATATATGCCAATTCGCCTCTTCGTCACCTCGACTCAAACATCACTGCCTTCTTTATAAGGATCTGAATCGGCTCTCACCCTCTGCCAGTAGACAATACTACCTTGGATCACTAATGGACTTGATCATCCGGGAAGAAAACCTATCCCAGCTGGCGGCGTTGCTGGTTCCTCAACCATCCTCCCATGGCCTGCGATCAGCTGACAAATCCTTGCTCTATGTTCTGAGATGTCGGATGACTAAAGGCACAGGGGCCTTCCAATTCTCTGCTCCCAGGCTATGGAATGCTCTTCCACTCAACCTCCGGCTGTCTCAGTCTCACTTTGGATTTAAAAGTGAATATCGTTGTTATCTATCCTTAGCTGATGCTTGTACATGTTTGACCAACCTGAAGCTCCTGAGACTTACCAGTAATGTCACCCTGCTCCTAATCCAGCTCCAAGACTGTCTCTCTTCCCCTCCCATATTTTTCCTTCTCTTTGTAAATAACTTCTGACTACTAGCTCTCTTCCTTCTTGAACCTTGTTGCTGACCATCCACTGTTGTTTGCCAATTACCACCCCTGACCTTCCTTCTGTCAGTCTTTCTTGTTATGTTTGAACATTCCTCACATTTCTCTCTATATAACCTTACTATCTTATTAATCCTTTCACTCCACAGGTCGGGTCCATGGTTTCTGTACTTATTATATATCTTACTACCATTATCTGTATAATGCTTGCCATTATTTTTTGTTGTTTCTACCCATTGTATTTTTGTAGCACTGCTGTACTGTTCCTCTATTTGTATTATTGTACCCATGTTGCTGTTGTTCAACTGTTCTCCTTTTGTTGTACTCTCCCGGGTCGTGCCAGAAAATAGTCATTTTATGGCTAATGCACCTACCCGGTTAACAAAAACTAGATAAATAAATAAATACATTATTTTTCGTACTATTTCATTATTGAGCAATGCAGAATTACTGCAATTCTGTATAGTGATTTTGACCTAGTATTGTTAAACTGCTGGTGAAAGAACTACTTTGTTTAAAATCTTTCTCTAAATGAGGAACAGATTAATAAAGTCGACTTTAAACACTTAACTTTTGAATATTAATTCTCATGATAGCCATAAAGCATTCACGAGAGTCACATTGACAGTTACTTAATGACATCTTCAGGGCAATATGACACTTGGCTCTACCTTGTGCCACATTACACCCCTAGGGAGTGCTTCAGATATTGTTAAGCCAAGCTGTGTTCATCCATTATTGGTAAGACAAATAATCACAATTATTGATTAGAAATGACTATCCAGGTGACTCGTGCAGTGACAGAAAACGCAATGAGAAAATTTAGCTTCAGCAATTACATAGTTGTGCAGGTAGAGTTACAGTTTCAGAATAAGTATGTGAAATTGTATGAACTTATGTATTTGTACATTAGGTAAAAAGCAGGAAACTTTTTCCTTCAGTAATCATCATTTTTGGGAAAAAATCATCAAATAATGTTGTACATTCAAAGTGTCACAAAAACAGTGTCGTGGGCACGCAGTATCATAAAATATAGTGTTGTACTTTGAAAGTGTCCATAAAAATGATGGTGCATGTGAAAGTGTCATAAAAGTAATGTATGGTGTAATGTGAGTGTCACAAATTTAAACTTGTGAGTGACAACTGTAATCATAATCCAATCATATCTGATTGCTATTATAGTGACAGGTACTTCTACCAGTTGTGAGCTAGATTTATCAGGCCATGTAAGACAACCAAACACAGATGGAGAAGAATGAAGAAGAAGGACATGGCAGCCATCTTAGACTCAACCGAGACAGTGCACATTTCTCACTGTAAGTACATCACATTTTATAAATAGTTTTTCTATTGTCATGAAAAGTGTTAGAAACAGTTAAATAGTATTAATCAAAATGTTTTTTAGTGCTCTATTTGACTATGTAGATTGAAATAAGCTATGATGTTTCATTATTTAGCTAAAAGAGTTTAACGTCAGACAGTAACTTGGTACTTACTTGCACAGATACAGCTGCAAATGGAGGGAGATAGCAAGGTGCACATGTACCACAATAGAAGACAGAACCAATCAGACATGTATCTGCAATTGTAGTTGTTTAAAACTGCCTATCAAAAGGATACATTTTTGCCACCTTTACATTTTTGCACATTTTAGCTGGAGCAGAAGTGCAGTGATAGTCAGTGCATACACTACATTGGTTAATGAAGGCACAGTAGTAGCCAATGATTTGCTTTATTTGTGTGTCATGGATCAGCCCACTGAAGCTGAGTTGAACTTAGGAGGGAAAATAGCAGTTTTACTTTCACTACTGCTTAGGTATTGCAGGGTGAACACTGACTTTTTTGGTAGCTCTCTGTCCTCTTCTCAGTTGAAAAGGTGAGAATGGCAGAAAACAGCAAAAGGACTTTGTGGATTGTTGGCAGCAGTATAGTGAGGCGAGTGTCTGAGTATGCTCAGAACAATGATTTTGGGAGAAACCTTCAGCTCCCAAATTGCTGTGTTAAGTGGTTCAGCAGGGGTGGAATGAGGTGGGAGCACCTCATGATGACCATGCAGAGACTTTTGAGTACTCAGGCTCATCTGGACATATTGCTGATACATCTTGGAGGCAATGATTTGGGAACCAAATGCTGGGTAGATTTAGTAACAGAAGCAAAATTAGACCTCGCTTCAATTATGAGTATGTTGCCTGACTGTAAAATTATTTTTTCAGATATTACAGAGTGTAGGGTCTGGCAAGCAGAACATCATATGTACCTGATTGACAGAGCCCGAAGAAAAGTCAACATACAAATATCTGCATTTCTATGCATGGCTGGAATGTACACCATACGTCACCCGAAAATTAAGTATTCTTATGATTGGCTATACCTACCAGACGGTGTACACTTATCGCATGCTGGCAAATGCAATTTCATGGGAGACCTTCGAGATGCAATCCTCAAAGTCCTCTAAGAATGTCAGACTGGTTACACAAATAGAAAGTACAAAAAAAGGTTATTTTCAGAACCATAAACTGTTGGTCAAAAAATAGAGCTACTACATACATCAGTTACACAAGTGTTAATATGATATGGGAATATTCAGACAACACCAGGCTGAGGTGCAGGCTTGGGAACACTGCAAGTAGGATACACCACGGTGTTGTGAGGTTGATATTTAGTGGTGATGTGGCATGGCTTTGCAGCATTTAATATTTCACTGTTGGCAGCCATATTGTGCATAGTGAGATGGCACTGGACCACCACAAGTGGCTACAGAGGAGCAGGGGGGATGCAGCAGTGCAAATACGCTAGTGGTAGGTGCTACTACTGTGCTATTCAGCAGTGAATGAGCAAATGGGCCCATGCTGCAAGCAAGGTGTAAATATGGCCATCTGCATATATTTATGGCCCCATTTGAATGCAGGTGGACCAATCACCAGCAACTTGCATCTGCTGCTGTGCCAGGCAACAGCAGCTGTGAACAACATCCTCTCTGTCCGTTAGCAGCAACATGTCTGAACTCCTGATCATAGGTTTCCCATATTTTAAAAATATCCCTGGTGGTCCACTTGATGCTACCCTCTGTCCTGATCTCAGCTTTACTGTATTAAAAATATCCCTGGTGGTGCAGTGGACCCTACCCCCTCACCTGATCAGCTGGGGGGCAGCTGCAGTGAACTGCCCAGGTAATTTTTAATATAAAAGTCCATGACTGGGAAAGGGTGTGGGGTCCACTGCACCACCACCGATATTTTTACAATAGAAACCACACGATTGGGCATGGGGGGTCAAGTCAGAGGTGCTGGCTAACGTGTTGTGACATGCAATACAACGGCTCACCTATGCGTGCCATCGCTTGTTCTTCTTTGTTGTGTTCAACAGTGTGTAGTGCAAGTAGGGATTGTGCTTGCATATGCTGACATATACCAGGCTGAATATTGGGATGTGCAAACTATCCATGGGTACAGTAGCCTCAGTTGCGTGACATACATTACTGATGAACTATGGTACATTGGTATTTGTACAGTACACAATCCCCTTCTGATTATCTAGCTGGGCTGTATCAGTGGGTTATTAACATACTGCTGTTTGATTTTTTTTTTGTGTAAAATTTAACATAAGAGAAAGTCACACATTTGTAACAAAACATGCAGTAATGTGTTGTTTTCTGTGTTTTTATTGCAGATTGTTAAAAAAAACAGAAAGTATGAGGGTCTGAACTCTGAGAGATGTGTGTCCGCTGGTCGAGGCAGTTCAGGCACGGGGTAGTGCCTGCATTTTAATGCAGAGCACCAATCATAAATTGGACACTATGTGGAGGCGCAGTAATGGCTACCTGCATATGATTCTTAAAGTCAAAAAATAAGACAGCTGTGCAGTGTAAGTGAAAGTGGAAGTGGAAGCTGTTGCGCCAGTGGTTTTATCAACTAAAAGAGATGCAGGAGATACCAGAAAATGACAAATACTGGTACTACCTCAGCTATGAGCTCTGGGAGGTGGCCAGAAAGCCAGTTGCAGGGGAGCATCTCACATACCGTAAGTAAAGCAATGATATAAGCATACTAATGCAAGTGTGATATTCAGTACTGTGTATGCAAATGTAGTCATCATCTTTGTTTGGTGCAAATGGGTCATTACCATATGTTAATGACATCATTTAAATATGCGCTTGTTGATTGCCAGCAAACTAGAGCTGGTGGACTGTCATTTTATAGATGTGAGACACTGATAACCAGTGTTCTTTGGTTGCAAGCTGCCCCAATGTCACATTGTGAACAGTCTGAAATTACAATATTGTCATGGTAACATACTTGACACCCCTCCTTCCAATTGTAGGTTTGTTGAATGGTATGAATCCATTCTGGTCTAGTGAAGCATACCCTCCAGACTGACTGGGGGCCTGTTAAGGTATATACATGTCTGCTGGTACAGTATACTGTGTCTCTCAGTCTAATTGTGGGCTTTGTAAAAAGCATATAGATCCCTATTGTTACAGTGGTGTGTACAGCACCTCAATTGTGAGCACTACAAAATAGTATGAGACTGGGTACTACAATGGGGACATCCACAGCAATCACCAGTTGAGTAAGCAGTTGCACAATAGTGTTAGAGTACCCTCCACTTATTAGTGTACAACAATTATATACCTGTATGACACCTCAATGCACAATTGTCATTGTTCAGTATGGCTGCAAAGCTACAGTTACACGGTGTGTGGCAATGAACATGCAAACTGTACTGTAAAACAGAGCAACAATATACAAATAAGTGAATCCTTGTATACAGAGATTGGAACCTTCTACTATGGTATACTGTGCAGACCATTTGCCCAATGCTGTGCACGTATGAGTGTACATCTATTCTGTACATTGTCACCTGTGATACACCTGCATGCATTGCAGGTGTTCAGCTGCTGCCTGGTGCTGATTGGGTGGTTACGGTCATGTGTTAGCAGTCACTAGCTGCATTGTAGATCAAACCTTGTGTTACTGGAACTATATGTGTCTTTCTGAGTGAAAGAGCAGCTTCTGACTAATCATACTAACCCCTTACTCTCAAAAATATGATGACTGACCTGGTCAGAAGTTCAAATGTGCATAGTTGTCCTTTTTTTCATGTCTATTTAAAAGTTATCCCCTTTTAATTTTAGTCCCAGACCCACCGGCAAAAAACAGAGCCAGTTCCTGATCATACAGCCGCGCCCCCATGCCGGCACATGCAGCCATGTTTTGTGATGTCAGTAAATGAAGGCTGCATATGCAGACTGCATTGACTTGAATGGGGGTGATTTTTTCAAAGATTTTATACCCATTCAACAATGGAATTTGAACAAATAAAAGTGATCGCTCAACTAAAAAGGTGCCTGTTAGTTGAGCGATCACTTTGATTTGTTAAAATACCGTTGAATGGTGTCATCTTTGAAAAAATCACCCATTCAGTAAATAGAATAGTGCACCAGAGCCTTCATTTACTGACATCACGAAATGAGCTCGTGTGCTAACATAGAGTATAACTACTAGGATCCAGTGGGTCTGGGAATAAGGATTTTGAGAGGCATAAGTTTTAAATAGCCATTAAAAAAAAAAAGGAAAACTCAGACTTCTGGTTCTGCCATGGACCTGTAGAGACTTGAGAAAAATGGCTCTCCACCACCCAACTTGATAAACTACATAAATCCCCTTGTAAAACGCTTAAATGAAGATTGAAACAGAGAAAATGTCAAACAGAGGATCTAAAGGCAGGAGAGGTTTGAAAATAACCCCCTGAAAAAAATTGTTGTTCAGAGATGCAGGCCATGCAAATAGGGCCCGAGGGCCTCAAGATAGAAGTAGATCTCCATCCAGTACCAGAGGCTCAGAACAGGAAACAGATGGGGAGTTAGAACAGTTATCGCATAACCGATTTGAAACTCTTCTAAATGAGATACAGGGATCCAGAAAGGAAAATTGTAAAGAATTCAAAAACATATCTGATAAACTCACTAAAGTAGAAGCTTGAATGGATACACTAGAGGAACAAGTTGCAACTACAGAAGACCACACTCAGCAGTTAAGCAAAGTGATAGATTGGCTTCTCCACCAAACTGCTGAATTGCATGCCAAAACATTGGACCTAGAAAGCAGATCTCAGAGAGATAATTTGAGAGTTTACGGGCTGAAAGAAGGAGCGGAGACATATCCAATGGCAGAATTTATGGAGAATTTCCTCACTGATGTACTGAATCTTCCTACCAGATATACTTTAAGAATTGAGAGGGCTCACAAATCCTTGGTGAAAAAAACAACTGATCCAGAGGCTCATCCCAGATCCATAGTAATCAAATGTGCTAGTTACAAAGTGAAAGAGGACATACTGCATCAATCCTGGTCTCAAAAAAACCTGAAGTACTTAGATTCTAAACTTATACTCGATCATGACTATCCACCAGAGATACAGGACGCTAGACAAAGCTTTACACCGATCTTAAAAGTGCTCAGAGAACAAAATGTCAAATTTCAGACCCCATTCTCTGCCCGTCTTAGAGTTATGTGGGACACTGGAGCTGTTTTATATGGGTCTGCTCAGGAGGCGAAGCAAGAATTGGCAAAAAGAGGAATGTGAATCCCAGACCTTTCACAGGAAAGAAAATCCATAGGACAGCATTTCTATCCAGACTGGTAAGTAGGGACATACCAGTGCAACAAGAACAGCACGTGACTGAATGCAAGGGAGGTGGTAAGATGTGTAGCAGTGCTGCTTCACCATGCAGAAAAGAAAGATGAATCTTCTATTCCCATGGAGGAAGAAGGGTGACTGTAATTAAGAGACCTCAGGTATTAAGTAAAATCGCCCCCAGAGATGGGCCTCATATTGAGCTTATGCTCGAGCTGATGTGCAAGGTTTCTGATCTCGGGGGGAGAAAGAAGTGCAAAGACTCATAAACCCTGAAATGACAGACATGCAAGCTGAAATAAAAATACATCACAAGTGGTTAAATTCTGAAGACTTATGAGACTTTCTGCCAGGAGATGGTGTAAAAAAAACTAACTACTTAAACATAAGGAGGAACAAAGCGCTCTTTCAAATAACAGATATAAGGGAGAACACAGGTCTATGGACTGTCAATTTCATCTACCCAGAGCATGATCTTATTGATCATAGAGACAATTGGGAAAAGAAAAATGGGATGAAATGTGGGAAATATGCCTATGTACGTTGAGGAAACTGTACATGGAATTTATTTAACCAAATAATAAGGTCAGGGGGAGTGGGGAGCTCAAAAGAAGAGAGTGATAGTTTTAAAAGCAATATAAGGTCAGTGACAGAATATCATTTACACAAGCCAATTAAGAATGAGTGGCTTGGGGGAGAGAACCTCGGTTAGAGGGAAGAATACTCATACCCCTACTTAGTGACATCCCCTGGAGGTAAAGAAGAGGAGGGCTATCACTAAGCACAGAAACCCAGAATGCAGGGTTTCCTATCTTGGGAGTTACTAAATAGTTTAGAATTCTAAATGATCCAGTTGGCTACTAGAATCATATACGATTGTTCTGTTAAAGCTTTGTTGGTTTATATGTTATTAGCCACCAGATGTGAAAAGGATATGATTATCCGACCATTAATAGAAATTAATAGATCAGATATGGGAAAGTGGATCACTCAGAAAATGGAACGCTTCTCTTAATATGTCAAAATGAATAACAAGAACACATTAATCTGCTCTTATAATGTTCATGGGCTAACTAACACAGTTAAGAGAAGCAAAATTCTGACATATATTAAAAAGACAAAAGCAGATTTTACGCTTATGCAGGAGACACATCTCTCGAAAGATGAGCATGAGAAGTTGTCCAGGATGGGGTTTGAGGGGTATATGTCTCCACATATGGGAAGGGAAGGATGAGAGGAATGGCAATATTGATCTCAAAGGGGACTTAATTCCTAAAGGAAGATGTTTGGATAGACAAAGAGGGAAAGTTTGTAGCACTGAATGGACTATATAGAGGACAGAGGATTACCTTGATTTCAGTGTACTTCCCCCCAGGTTTTGAATATAAAATTTATAAAGATGTTTTCTTACAGCTACAGACCTGGACAGAGGGGACAATGATATGGGGGAGAGATTTTAACCTCGCTCTCAACCCTATACTGGACACTATTTCTAAGGCCTTGAGACAATCAAACATAATTGTTAAACAGCTAAATAAGCTTTTGATGGAAATGGGGATAATAGATATAGGGCGCCAGATTAACAAGGCTAAGAGGAAGTATACTTTTTTCAAATCCTCATAGGACATATTCAAGATCAGATTATTTTTTTTTATACAAAGAAGAGATGCAAAGAGTGCACTCAACTTGGTTCGGAGACATGGTTTTATCAGACCACGCTCCTGTGTTTCTTTCTTTCTTTAGACATAGGCGATTTTCACAAAAACACAATTTGGAGGCTTAATGTATCGCTTCTCAAAGATGAGAAGGCACAGAAGGACATAAAAGATGAGTATGAGAAATACCTAGAGGAGAATAATATCCCAGACATTACAGCAAACATATTATGGGATATGGCAAAGGTGGTTTTGAGAGGAAAGCTTATGGAAATATCAGCTAAAAAAAAAAAAAGAGAGGGAAAATACCAGAGTATATCTTCAGAAGAAAATAAAAGTACTAGAAGATGAACAAAAACAACAATATAAAAAAGATAGACATAAAGAATTACTAGGTTTTAAAAAACAGCTGGGAAATCTCCTGAATTACCAGGTGGAACAGAAACTGATCTTTCTAAGGCAGAAATTTTACGAAGGAGACCCCTGTTCATTGAAATTATTAGCAACCAGACTGAGAGTACAAAGAGCGAAGGCAGTAATTAGTCAACTGCAACATCCACGTATGGGACAGAGAGCGACAAAAATTAAAGATATATCAGAAACCTTTAGAGAATATTATGCAGAGTTATATAGAGCCAGCCCCCCTGCTCCAGATAATCTCACAGAAGAATTTATGGGAAAAATAACACTTCCTAAAATTGCTGAGCAACAAAAAATACAACTCATTAAACTCTTAACATACCAAGAACTTAAAATAGAGATAGGGAGATTAAAGACTGGAAAATGTCCTCAACATGATGGCTTAGCAGCTGAATTTTATAAAATATATGCAGAAATGATACAGCCCCTTTTGTTTCAGACTATGCAGGCAGTGTTTACTGGAAAGGGAGAACCACACCATCGTGGGCACAGGCAGTCATCTCGGTGATTCCCAAGCCCGGAAAGGACCCCTCAAAATGCATTGCTTACTGACCCATTTCCTTATTGAACAATGACTACAAACTATAAACTATATACATCTATGATTTCTTGTAGATTTCAAGAAGTCCTGCCCACATTGATCCATTTGGATCAGACAGGATTTGTCCCAGGCAGACAGGATCAGGACAACCTGAGAAGAACTGTACATATAGTAGACCACATACATCATTATAAATTTCCATCGTTATTAATGAGTCTCGATGCTGAAAAGGCTTTTGATAAAGTCTCATGGTCTTTTCTGAAGAGGGTCCTTTCTGGGTTTAGGATCCCAGAAGACTTCATCAAAAATGTATTTAAACTTTATAAAAGCCCCATGGGATATGTAAGAGAAAATGGTCATATTTCTACAGGATTTGTCCTTGGGAAAGGGACAAGACAAGGGTGCCCCCTCTCCCCATTACTTTTTGCCCTATACATTAAGCCTCTGACAGAAAGTATAAGGCAGAATGATCAAATACATGGGATACAGATGAGAGACAGGGAGAATAAAGTGGCATTGTATGCCAATGATATTCTAGTATACATGTCCAGACCGTAAGAATCTATGCCTCAGCTGATGAAGCAGTTGGACAGATTCTCGATAATTTCAGGATATATTCTAAATAAGGATAAGAAGGAGACACTGAGCCTTCATCATATACCTACTTTAACAATAAGGGAACAATACCCCATGAAGTGGAAGCTTTTCAGCATGAAGTATTTGGGGATTGTCATAGGTAGGACTTCAGGAGAATTACATAATTAAGAATACCCAACCTTAATTACTCAATTAAAGGCAGATATCCTACATTGGAAACTCTTACCTTTATCATTTGGAGACAAGGTACAGGCCTTAAAAATGAATGCACTACCATGATTCGTATATTTATTTCAATGCGTCCCCTGTGAGGTCTCACAACTCAGGCTGGCAAACTGGCAACAATTATTACTCTCTTTTGCATGTGGAAAAACACATCCCAGAAGTAAGAGAAAAATATTATATTACCAAAACTGGAAGGAGGGCTGGCTTTTCCAGACATAGCAGGGTATTAGATAGCATCTCAAATGAGAATAGCTCTGCTTTGGGGAAACAAAAACTATGACGCGCTATGGAAAAAAAATAGACACCATGGATCAAACTGACCCCCCATTAAGAGCCATGATTTTCCAACCCAAAATTACATTTTCCTGCCAAACATACTTCACAGGTATTAGGACAGATTTGGAGAGATGGGGAAGGGGTATTAGAGGTGGAAAAATACAAAAAGCTATGTGGCTATTTCATTGGTGGATATATGATCCAAGGTTTCCTCCTACAACACAGTGGTTCCTAAAACAAGCTGACAGAGGAATTACTTCCCCATATCAATTAATGCAGGGTACACAGATTATATCTTTTGAACAGGCACAAAGTATGTATGGGTGGACACACCTAGACAGATTGAGGTTCTATCAACTTAGACACTACATTAGAGAACTACAGGAACAGGGATCTAAGTAGAGGGACTGGGAATTATACAAATACCATTTAGGGAAATATGGAATTCATTATATGGCAGAAAAGCAATTACCCTATTATACAATGCATATAATACAAGAAATTCTGTTTCCACTAAACCTATTATGAAAAAGTGGGAGAAAGAATTAGATATCACCCTTACAGAGACGGAATGGGTGAGACTATGGAGACATATGTGGTCCACCACCTCCTCACCCTCTTGGAGACAATTTTGCTCGAAAGTGAGAATTAGGTACTTTTCAACTGCTATTCAAATGACCCACTGGGATAGGCAATTTAGCTCAGCCTGCTGGAGGAGATGTGGAGAAGATAGATCTACATTGGCACATGTCTTTTGGCACTGCCTCAAGTTGAGATCTTTTTGGGATCATGTGAGAGCCAAATTAAAGATATTATTCATGTTTCATACAGAATTAAGTTCTGAACACCTAGTAATGGGACTGTGCCCCAGAGAAATGAAGGGGCGAGACAAAATAAACTTCTGGAATATACTGATAGCAGCAGCACTGAAAGCCATAACAAGAAAATGGCTGCAAGAAGCTCCTCCAGAGGGAACAGGCTGGCTAGAGATTGTATAACAAATACAATTAATAGAGAAGATAACCTAGGCAATTAATCAAAGAAAAGAAGAATTTAATAACATATGGAACAGATGGGAACTGCTTATCCTCCCAGATAACTAAAAGATAGAGAAAAATAATAAGGGGACATAAGAGAGATGTTTATTTAGAATAAAATAAAGATCATTGACATGAAGTAAAGTGAGCACCGAATTAGCTGAAGGTATTGTAAATAAGAGATGAACCACTTATATTAACTGAAACAAAAAGAATGCAATATAAACTAATGATAGGCCACTGACAGATCAAAGGCCGATGGCACATTTATAAGGTAGAAAAAAGAAATGGGCAGACTGGATGGGCCTTGCGGTCCTTATCTGCTGTCAACTTCTATGTTTCTATGTAATGTTGTAAATAGAAACACAGATTTAAAACAAAAAGGTAAAAGAGTACTGGTAGCTGAGAGTTGGCTTAAATAACTTTACTTTTCTTTTCTTTTTCTTTTTGTTTTACTGTTTTTTTTTCTCTGTTCCCTGGATAATAACAGCTCATCTAAAGGACTTACATAGATGTAATGTGAACTTGAACGATCAGATGATATGTTTATTTTATAAGAGTGAGATTGTGCTATAAGTGTATAAAAAACAAGAGAAATTGTCAATTGATGTAAGACATAGAGGTTGTAATGGTATGCATAATCTATGATATACATCTAAAAAACAATAAAGAAGTATAAAAAAAGGAAAACTTTGCAAATTTGGACTCCTGGCCAGGTCAGTCATTGTTTGGTTTTCAGTAAGGGGCTAGTTGAAAGTTGCTTTTGAAGTTGTTTAGCGGTACAACAAGATAAGTACATCAGCAATGGTTATTTTGATTGTAACCAAAAAATGTTCTAATAATCATAATACACAATTGCTCATTCTGTTACATATTATTGCACTGGTAGAATTGATGTTAACTGTTCTTCAAGGGGAAGGGGTGAGGTGGAATAGTGCATTCATAATGTGAAAACATTTTTACTTGTCAGTCTTTAAATACCATGTTAATGCATTTTAACAGTCTGTAACTTGTGAACATACATTCTCTTTCTGTGCAAATTACCACTCAATATATGCCACTTAAGTTTGTGTGTGACAGACATCTGAGCATACATGTATTTATCACATCTTCAGTATTACTATGAGGTTCTAACTGTGATACTGTAGTTGTACTGGTAATATTTTGCAGTGTTGTGATGTTCAACTGACAGTGAGTTCACAGTAGTATTCATTTCAAGACCAATACCTATTATGTAACTAGCAGTGTGCAAGTGATAACAATTAACATAGTGTGTAATTTATTGTTAGCTTGTAATATTTATAATTATACATTATTCACTTTACATGGGTGTGCAGTAAGTGCACAATACTTGATGAAGGATCATGTTAGGTTACAGATACATGTCAATTATGAATACAGAGTGGTGCTAAAAAAAGTTACCATGGAAATTATGCAGTTACTTCATCTGTTTTTTACTTTTATTTAACAGATCACCAGAGGTGCTCCCCACCAGCAGCTGAGGTAGTGCCAGCACAAAAAGAAGCTGTGGAGACTGTGGAGTCTGACTCGGACTCAGTCATTATTGTGGAGTCAGACGGTAAGAAGATGCTTGTTATTATGTTGATTACCTGCTGTCAGTAGTTGTCATGCATTGCATTAGTGAACCTCTGTAAACAGTGAGGAACACATATTTAAAACTTTGCCCGGGGTGTAAAATGAGCACTGCCTAGCTGTCAAGCTTAGCCTGCATCACAAAGGAAGCTATATTCAAAAAGGAATAGCCCAGGGCAAACAGTTTTTGAATATAGCATGTTAATGATACAAAGCAAGCTCAGCTAAGAGTGCAGGGCAACCTTAGTCTTGGGATAAGACAGGTCTGACTATGTTATGCAGACAGTTTAACTCACAATACCAAAACTGTGGATAGTGATGTGAACGTAGTTATAGGCGCAGTATGTGACCAACACTGCAACAGGCAACAGCATATGTGAAAGTACACTATTACAAACTGTAAAATATTCCACAAACTATTTGCACAGTGCTAACATGTTTACATGAGTTTAGCACAGGGTTAACTATTAGTACGGTGCAAAGATGTTTGTTCGACATCAAACATTTCCATCTTCAAAAGTGACATGCAAATAAGTATGCTTAGGTAGTGTCTGCCCAAACATACATATTCATATCTTATTGTGCACTACTTTCCATGCAGTTGGCACTGGAGTAACTGTATAGTACTGTACTACACCTGTACAAACATGTTGACACTGCACAAGTACTTAGGGCTTATATCAGACAGTTTTCAATACTGTTCTTTCACATACGCTGCTGCCTGCTACCATAGTGGTTCAACACAGTATTGGCACAGATGGTGATGCTGTTGTATGCAACTCTCATACTACAGCTCATGCCACAGTACACAGCAGGCAGTACAGTAGTAAAGGGGCTAGTGGTGTGTGGACACAGCACTGTCTTTAGTGAGTAGGGCACTGCTTATGACTGCACTATATACTGTGACTGGGTAAACATACTGGGATTTACTGACAGTGCATATTACTGTTACGCTGTTTTCTAACCCACAGCTGTTGTACCTCTGAGATGGGATGTTCACAGTTACATATTCATGTCCAACTTTGTGTGCTGTGGCAGTTGTACTGCTGTGGCTGGGGGGGGGCTATATATTACAAGAAAGGCACACTGTTGTTTGGGTATAACAAATGCTGACTGATGTGTATTCTGTGATGTGTCCTATGGTTGTGGACAGACCTGTTCTGTTCCACAGTCTGTCCACCCATGAACTGTTCCCTCAAGATCCTCCATGTGTACAGTGGTGCATGTACAGTATATGCTGGCATCTATTGTTCTACAGAGAACAGTGGTCTGCATTTCACAGCATGAACTGCCTTTTAGTAACACTGAGTACCTTATAAATTACGACACCAAAGTATCACTAATAAAGAGCATTAGTTTATTTTAGAATAGGGTATGGAAATCATGTAACCTTATTGGTCAAAACAGATCACATAACTGTGGTCAGTCTTCCACTATACCCACTGTTTCACTTTTCTGTTCATAATAAAAACAAAATAACAAAGTTGAACATTGTATAACAGCAACATAACATGACAGGGAATGGGTATATGGCAGTATATATCACTTCTAGCATGGTTAAGTTACTCGGCTGTGCATCATGGGCGAAGCACACCAGGCATGATAAATCTGACAATATACCCAGAACCTGTAATGGAATATTGCTTGATTATATAATTTGACAAAAACGGTAAAGTGATATTACATACAGGATTATTTTAAGATATTGGTTGATAGCCATGGTATGATCATCTCAAGTTGTTGCTAGGGTAACATGTAAAACTTCAAGTAACCAAATGTTCATGTAAATACACTGCTTTTAATACTTGTACATATGCAATTCTCAACAACCTTTACTAAGGAAAAAGTGTAGCACTGTACTGTTTATGCTGAATTGTTGTTTTTAAGAGTTTTGTTGGCTAAGCAGGACTGCAACTCAGCAAAGATACAGGAATCATTAAACAACACTATTACAAAATATTATGATTGTTGTTTGTTCCTTGTTTACACCTCTGTTATTGTAATTGGGTAGAAATATGTTGGAGACACATTGTGCTATGCTGTTTAAATTCAGGACCTGTGCTCTCTATATGGGATTATTTGCCTGTATTCTCACATGGTATGTAATTAAAGCTCTTGTCTGCATTGTTACAAAACTTTATGTATAATGTCAATTGTATAGCATTACTTTAAACATGTTATAGACAGCCACATACAATAACTATAGTATATACTTGGATGATAGTATTACTGAATATGATCTGTATGACAGACAGTAAAAGTTGTGTTACTTATTGGATTTTTCAATCACGATAATTAAATAATGTGCTCGTATTCTTTACAGTGGACAAGGAGGCTGTGCCCATCCCAGTGGTGCAGGTGAAGCAGGAGCCAGGCACTAATGCTAGAAGTAAGTATGACATAAAAAGTATACAAATGGCACGTGCTGCAAACTGGATTATTAGAGCAAGTGATATCCTACAGTATGCTAACTGAATCAACAAACATCATAACTTATTGTGTATGCTTCAGGAACAATATTATTTGACTGCTACAGCACAGTATGTAGTCGTTGCTGCAGAGGACAAATTGTTTACTGAATTTGCTACCCCTCAGTGTCTAAGATGTACCTGATGCATTGTTCATAGTAAAACAAAAGTCACATGTTGAGAAATGCAGAGTTTGTACATTTATTTCACTAGTACTTATAACATGAACTGTTGTTTTGACATCGTACAGTTTAATGCTATATAAGATAACAGAAGAATGTCTTTTATTGCATTTATTGTTTTGATATCGTGTCCCTTGCTATAATATGGAGAAGTGATGACTTATTAAAACAGTGACAGATACCGTTGTGAATTTTGATAATGAAATGGTAAACATTAGGAATAACATATGATATTAACATCAATATTACATGCTTCTTTAATCTTTGTAATAAACAGGTACAGCATAAAAGACAGTGATAGGTAGCTATGTTCCAGAAAATATTGTAAACAACATTAACTAACATGTCATGACTGAGATAGCAGTGTCAGGGTGTACAACAGACATGGGGCCAGATATTCAAATCATTGAGCCTAGTGGAAAACGATAGCAATGGATTAGTGCAGGATTTGAGCGAGGCTGCAATATTCAAAAGCCTTATTAGCGCTGGTGCTGTGTGGTAGCGCCAACGCTAATAGATAATAGTATGCAGGGGTGGGGTTAGAAGCGTGCCCATGAATGCAAGCAGCACGGCATATTCAAAGGTCTAGAGCCACACTACTGGCATTAGTGCAACCTGTAGTGCAGCACTAGATACCACCGAAAAAAGCTGGCGGTAATGCAGGTGGTACCCTCCCCCATCATGGACTCCTGTAGAAGTGATATAGCATGAAAAGCCCTGGTAGTCTAGTGGTCCGCCAAGCATGAATCCTGACCCCCGGTACCTGTCAATAAGGTACTTGTTCCTGGTAGTGTAGTGGTCCCCCCACCCTCAGCACAAATCCTGACCCCCAATAAATGTAAAATAAAGACTTTTCCCTGGTAGTGTAGTGGTCCCCCCACTCCTCTGCATGAATTCCAACCCCTGATAAATGTAAAATAAAGACTTTTCCCTGGTAGTCTAGTGGTCCCTCCACCCCCTTGTATGAATTCCAACCCCCGGTACACATAAATAACATAGTTTTACCTGGTAATCTAGTGGTCCCCCCAACCCCCCAGCATGAATCCTGGTCCCTGACAAATGTAAAATAAAGTATTTTTCCTGGTAGTTTAGTGGTCCTCCCACCCCCAAGCATGAATCCAACCCCGGTACATGTACATATCATAGCTTTCCCTGGTAGTCTAGTGGTCCCCCCATCCCCTGCATGAATTCCAACACCCCCAATACACATAAATAACATAGTTTACCCTGGTAGTCTAGTGGTCCCTCCACCCCCCAGTATGAATACCAACCCCCAGTAAATGTAAAATAAAGTATTTTCCCTGGTAGTCTAGTGGTCACCCCACCCTTAAGTACAAATCCTGACCCTGGTACATGTACATATCGTAGCTTTCCCTGGTAGTCTAGTGGTCCCCCCCCCCCACTGCATGAATTCCAACCCCTGGTATACATAAATAACATAGTTTTCCCTAGTAGACTAGTGGTTCCCCTACCACCCAGCATGAATCGAGCTCCGATAAATGTAATATAAAGTATTTTCCCTGGTAGTCTACTGGTCCCCCCTACCCCAAGCATGAATCCCGACCCCCAGTACACATGCATATTGTAGCTTTTCCTGGTAGTCTAATGGTCCCCCCACCCAGCAGTGATGCCTCTCTCAGTCCACTTATAGTCTGCAAAGTGAGCCAGTGACTGGCTCTGCCCTTCTCTCACCACCACGGCCAGCCGCTTACTGCGGTATGCATGAGCTCTACTGAAATGAATCAGGGCACTCGCTCATTCATTTCCATAGTGTTCATGGCATATTGCAATTGGCGGCCGGCCGTGGTAGTGAGAGAAACGGAGAGCCAGTGCTGGTCACTGCAGAAGTATCGTGGGCTGAGTGAGCATCAATGCCAGGTGGAGGTACTACTAGACTGCCGAGGAAACTGCTAATATTACATATACCAGGGGTGGTATTCATGCTGGTGATGGTGACCACTAGGCTACTAGGGACAATACTGTATTTTACATTATTGGGAGTCGAGATTCATGCTGAAATAGAGGGACCACTAAACTTCTAAGAAAAACTATTGTTATGTGTACCAGGGTTGGAATTCGTGCGAGAAGTGAAGACCACTTTCAGAAGCGATTCTGCTATACCAAAATAGAAAGGGCACTGTGAAAAAGATAACAGGCTGCACTCTATGGGTGAGAAACCTGTTGAGATATTCCTGCATACTGGGCAATAGGGAGCCTCTTACAATGTTTCTGCCTCCACCATATTGTCCCAGATGAATACTATATATTCACTTTGTGTACTGCGACCATCCCATATAATGGGCAGAATGTGCTTGCATGTATGTGCCTGTTACAGGCAGTGGGGACTGTATATAGACAGATAGATAGATAGATAGATAGATAGATAGATAGATAGATAGATAGATATACAGGTCCTGCATGCACAGATGCATGGATGTGTTATATGCACTGACTGTGCCTGCCAGCACACAGTTGTTGCTGCTTCCAGCCTGTGCTTTTATTCCAACCAACAGGGGATGCTGTGGGCATGCCGTGGTCTGCAGCATCCAGCCTGTGCTTCCATTCCGACCAAAAGGGGGAGGTTTGTGCTCCATGCAGTAGCACTGGGCAAACTGTATGGTAATGTATGCTAAGCAGCACTTAATAAGATGCAAATATACCTGTTTGCCCACGGATTACCTAAGTAGGCTCATTTACATGGCAGCTTTGAATATAGGTCCTGTTTGCCCCGGGCTAACCAGTTTGAACCGGGCTAATGTGTTAGCACTGTGCAATCAGGTTAGCCCCGAGCAAACCTCACTTTAGCATAGCACAGTTCTACCGTGTGTGGTTTACATTGTTGTTTGAAATCAAATCTCTCAGGTGTCCCTGATTTTCAGGGATGTCTCTGATTCCACCTCAAAATGTTACTCTGTCCCTCCTAAAAATTGTGTTTCCATGACCAAACAGTGGGGAGTTGTGAGAATTAAATAATGTCAGACATTGATGTTACAGACGTGTTCTTCCTTAGAAAATGCATTTTACACTACACCAGTTATTCTACTAGCTTCCTGAGTGGATATCACCAATTGTTAAGATGTGTCCCTGACTTGAAACCTTTGCCCCTGATATTTTTAAGTCTTGGCCCTCATTTATGAGGCAGGAGGTTGAGAGGTGTGTTTGCAGTAGATGTGAGACAGCTCTATGCAATCATACACAATGTTCTCCACCTGCAACACTGGCTTGCTACAGAGTCTAATAAGCTACAGTTGCAGTTTGCACTTCCCTGTTGCTATATTCAGTGCTGTCTTATTCCTGGGATATTTTTGCCCTGCACTGCTAGACCAGTTTGCCCGGCTTCTTTAGACTGCTATATTCGGCAGGATTAGCACAGGGCTATTTCCTTTTGAATATAGCTTGCTTTGTGCTCCGTGCTAAGTTTGCCCACCGGGCAGTGCTAATTTAGCCGCGGGGCAAAGTTTTGAATATCTAGCCCATGGACTGTTCACAACATGTGCACAAATACAGTAGCTGTACATGTTGCAGTTGCTCTGGCCTTACGGAATGAAGCTCTTTCATTTGTTGTATATCTTACTGTGGTAGCCATAGTATAGAAACATTGCATATATCAAGAATGTGAAACACAATGCTGTAAAAAATATAAATGTAGCAATTGCGCAACTCATGAAAATTCATGGAAGTGATGTATTCACAATACATTACAGGTCAGACAGACTATAAGAAGAGTAGCAACAACCATTTTCATGATTAGCTCCTTACTGTATGTACGTAAGACTATAGATCTATGTGTACTAAAAATATATGCAGAAAAAGACAGTTTGTTCTCAGGTTCTACACAAGCAATAAAGTTATATTTTTACAATTATATATTCATGGATACTTTTTTGTCTCTTTACAGATGTATCTTGGAAGAAGACCTGCACTGTTCACTGCTGCTGTGTGCGCAGGCTCGAGCTTAAGATTGATGGGTTAAAGGAGGAAACTGCTGCACTGAGAGAGGGACAAGATAAGTTATTGTCCCTTTTACAGCCAGCAGGCTACCATCAATCTTGTGCTCGAGCCTGTGAGCACAGTGGTAAGGTGCTAGGTGAACTGAAAGAAGACTAGTTCACTCAAGGCCACCAATAACAATTGCTTCTGAGACACAATGAGCAGCCTCCACAGCTTATCTGGTATCTCCCCCCTCCCCCACAGCGCAACAGCTTCCACTTTCTATGCGCCTCTACATAGTGTCCAGTTTATGGACTGGACTGCCTTGACCAGCAGCACACCTCTTCTTTTAGTGCACAGTGTTGCACATTTTTTTTTATGTTAATGATATGTCAGTTGTTTTATTTAAATTGTTCATTTCAGTAATGCATCTTTTTATTTATAACATTTTTAACATACTGTTGAAACGTTTTCTTTATGTTGTTCTTAGCTTCATTTCTTATGAAAGTATTATATACTTTTTTATAAAAGAAAATATTTTATATGTTTAATAACTCGTACTACTTTATATGTTTCGGTAAAAATCTACAATGTACATATTTTCTTAAGAAAAACATTTGTTGTGTTTTATTGTTACTTTTGGGGGAACATCTACGAAAATAGCTAGCACTACAAAATATTGCTTCAACTGATATGTTAACAAGGGTCTAACAAATGAAGCTGTCTAGTTGAGTACTAACATTATAACAGCCTTAAGGTGATCTCTTACTTACATACTTGTAGAGGTTATCAATATGTTGAACAATATATTGCAGGGTTTCAAAAGATGTTGTTATAATAATAGCAATAAGGAAGCACCAGAAATTATGTTGATGGTCAGTAAATCAACCTGTAAGAGTATGTGGCACTTGGCTATGCTTTGTGCCATAGTACAACCCTACTAGGTCAGGACCAGATCTTCAACATAAATGTTGACTGTGTGTTTCTGTCTAATTAGCAAACAATGGCATTGATAGTACAGTACAAGATAACGAGGACATCACAGTTGAGCAAAGTTAAAGTGTAAATAAATTCTGTTTATTATCACTGCTTTAAAAAAGGTGCATTTACAGTATATGTATGAACTTCATTGAACAATATGTATCAAGTGAAGGTAGAGAACCACAGTATGCAATGGTATGGACATACATAAGTGTGCATGACACAAACAGCAAGCCACATGCTCTGTTTTGTCACAATATTATCAGTAATTGCAAAAATGAGAGTATGTGAAAGACCAGCACAATATGATTTGTTGTGTGGCATACCAATGGTAACTTGAAAAAAAATGAAAAAGCAATAATTCCGTATCTCACACCGTTTCTGAGATACAAGCCCCAAAAGGAGCGACGGACACCACCATGTTAGTCTATGGGAAAATTCAACTTTGGAGTACCGTAACTTGGCACCTGTGCAATATTTTGTCACTAAACCACCAAAAGGCACATCTGTGAGATGTTGGCTACCTTCCTTCCAAATTTCAGCTCAATAGACCAAGCTGTTCTTTTGCAGCAGGGTGGCAAAGAACTCCTGTCATTTTGGCCATAGTCTGGAAAAGTAGTGTCACAAAAATTTGCAAAAGTGTCGCGTGTGTGACACTACTTTTTCCAGAAATTTGACAAACATATTTCTGGGCTGTTTAACCTCAAAATAAAGACATGGCTAGCATCCTGAGGGTCTGACTATGTGAACACAAAAAGAATTGTGTTCCTATAGGGTTCCAATTTTAAATGGCAAGCATTTTTCTGATCAGTAACTAAATAAATTGCAGATTTGCAACAATTTGCAACAATTTCCTTACGTGCTTGCATCTCCTTTTGCGTCACTGTTCACTTTGGCGTCACTTTCTGCTTGCATTTCTAGCAATGTTTGCTTTTCCATTTATATTTCGGTCACCATGTGCACAACCATTAGCGGTTGCATTTCCCTTGCACTTACCATTACTATGTCACAAAAAATCATTTGGTGGAAGCCTTCCACCACCACATTCCATTCGCTATTTATACTGCACATTCCCAAAAAGGAGTGAAATTAGAGGCAAAAAACTCCATTTAATGCATCAGTTAGGGTTGTTCCACAGCAACAAAAGCAAGGAAATTTGGTGTTAGGGTTGAAAGCCCCCCTGGCAGCCCCCAGCCTGCCACCCCAACCACCAATGGGTTGTGCATTGGGGTCGTCGGTCCTAACTCTCACCCCATTCTCCTATACCTCAGCTTGTTTACACATGTGATGGGGTGAGAGTTAGGGCCGGCAAACCCAATGCACACCCCATTGGCAGATGAGAGTGGCGGGCTGTGGTGGCTACGAGGGGGCTTCAACCCCACACCGACCCCTCGCATTTGTCACTGTGGAACAACCCTAACTGATGCATTAAATGGAGTTTTTTGCCTCTAATAAATATTTATATATATATATATATATATATATATATATACATATACATATTATATATTATAGTGGCATGGTAGTGCCACTATAGTTAGGGTTGAGTATCCCATTTAAGGTTAAAGTGTGAAATTTTGTCTCTTAATAACTTTGCCACCATATAATGGATTTGCCTGAAATTGGGCAGGCAAGGAGCGGTACCTTAGATCTCTGGATCTGACAAGTTTCTTAATGGTCAGATATACAATTGTGGAGTTATAGAGCAACATGCTGTAGCGCATTTATGCTTTTTTGCGCATTCTTTGCTTACACCTACAGGTCACATGGTTTGCAATACCAGACTGAACACTTGAGAAAACATGCAGCCAGGGTCCCTGATGTGCCTTTCAAAGATTTTGTGAAAAAATATTAAACGGTTCAAACATTATTCAAAAAACAAGTTTCCCATTAAAGTCAATGGGAAAAGTTAAAAAGTTCAACAGTATTGCAAATGCAGTTTTTAGTGTTGCAAATGACCCCTGTAGTGTCGTGAGACAGCCATTTTTTTTTAGTTAGTGATCACAGAAATGCTTGTCATTTAAATTTGGGACCCTCTAGGGACACAATTCTTTTTCTGTTCACCTAGTCGGACCCTGAGGATGCTAGCCATGTCTTTTTTGGGGAGTTAAACACCCCAGAAAATGTATTTTTGAAAATTTTGTAAAAAGTAGTGTCATACTCATGACACTTTCTTGATTTCTTTTGAGAAGGTGTTGTGATCTGCGACACTATTAAGCGACACTATGCCCAAAATAACAGGAATTATTTGCCACCCTGCTGCAAAACAATGGTTTGGTCTTTTGGGCTGAAATGTGGAGGGAAGAAAGCCAGCATTCCACAGATGTGCCTTTTGGTGGTTTGGTGACAAACAATTGCATAGATGGAAAGTTACAGTACTCAGAAGTTGACACTTGTTCCCATAGACAAACATTGTGGCGTCCGCCGCGCCTTTCAGGGCCCCTTATCTCGGAAACGCTTTGAGATACAAACTTTTCATTGAGAAAATGCTTAGCCCCCCACTAGGTAGCTAAGTGCAAAACTAGCCAGGAAAGTCATAATTTATATGCCATTAAAAAATATTTTCTACTTTTTACAGTTCCTGAGATATAAGCAATTCAATATTCGAAGCACTCATTTTCTGCTCCGAGGCCCATTATTATGCATACATTCTTTGTATTCACTGTGTTTCTCTATGCAGCTGTTGGTGAAAAAAGGGTGTGTGCTTTTGTTACTCTCACAGTTTCCCTAACCGTTTGTGTTAGCGTTCCCGTCTACGCCACCGTGTGCGTTACCCTTTACCTTTTTGTTTGTGCTTGCATTTGTGTTACTGTTATCATTTTCATTTCCTTTACTGTTTCTGTTTGCTTTTTGTTTTGCATCACCATTTGCATTTGCACATGCGCTACCATTTGTATTTTCTTTGGCGACATTGTTGCTGTTACCGTTAGCATTTGCGTTTCCCATTGTGGTACCATGACCATGCACATTACCATTTGAGTTTCTGTATGTGCTTACATTTGCATTTCTGTTTGCATTACCATTTCCGTGTACGCCACCATGTGCGTTACCCTTTGCATTTTCATTCGCTCTTCCGTTTGTGTTACTGTTAACATTTGCGTTCCCATTACTGTTTTTGTTTGCATTTTGTTTTACGTCACCGTGTGCATTACCATTTGCAATTGGGTATCTACTTCCATTTGTGTTTCCTTTGGCGTCATCGTTGCTGTTACCATTAGCATTTGCATTTCCTATTGTGGTACCATGACCGTGCATGTTACCAGGTGCATTTCCATACGTGCTTGCATTTCTCTTAGCGTTACCATTCCCGTCGATGCCACCGTGTGCATTACCCTTTGCGTTTTTGTTTGTGCTTGTGTTTGCATTACTGTTAACATTTGTATTTCCATTACTGGTTTTGTTTGCATTTTGTTTTGCATCACTGTGTGCATTACCATTTACGTTTGCATACGTGCTTCCATTTCTGTTTCCTTTAGTGTCATCATTGCTGTTACCATTAGCATTTGTGTTTCCTATTGCAGTACTGTGACTGTGCACGTTACCATTTGTGTTTCCGTATGCACTTGCATTTCTGTTTGCATTACTGTTCCCATCTATGCCACCGTGTGCTTTACCCTTTGAGTTTTTGTTTGTGCTTGCATTTGCAAAACTGTTAACATTTGCATTTCCATTACTGTTTTTGTTTGCATTTCCTTTTGTGTCATCGTGTGCATTTCCATTTGCATTTGCATCAGCACTTCTATTTGCATTTGTGTTTCTGTTTGTGTTTCCTATGGTGTCATTGTTGCTGTTACTGTAACTATCTGCATTTCCAATGACCTTACCATGCCCGTGTGCATTATGGTTCGCATTTCCATATGCGCTCGGTTTGTGTTTCCATTTTGTAACACAAGGGGGGGTTGTGTTACCCTGGGATCTTGTAGGTGGGGATATAAACACTTTTTATCACAGTCCAGGATGTGCAGCTTAACACAGCAGACTGACTGTGCATTTATTGGTAAGATTACTGTGAGAGGTGCATTCAAACATAACACAGGTTGAAAATAAAACAATAGAAAAGAACACCTAGCTCTTTGTTGAGCGCTAACTACACAGTGAACTTTTGTTCCCTCTCTATAACCCAGGTAGCTAAGCTGTTTCCTGGGACATACAAACAAAATTAGCACAGAGTCTCTTGTTCTAAGTTTCAAAGGAAAATTATTTACCAGTCTCAGGTTTTCAGCCAGTCCAAAGTCAGAATTCAATTCATTCTTGCAGGCTAAACAAAAGGTTCCAAACCAGGCAGTCAGTTGATTCAGAGTTCTCTCTTTCCAAAGTAAAAATCCTATTTGTTGTTGAAGGCCAAACAAAAGTTCCAAACCAGGCAGTCAGTTGATTCAGAGTTCTCTCTTTCCAAAGCAAAATCCTTCTGCAAATGTTCTCCAGCCAGGCTCCAGGTCTGTTCCTAATCAGGTACTGAGACACAAGCAATTGTTTGAGCCCTCTTTTATGCAGGCAATCACTCTCCTGCACCTGCCCTTAATCAAGTACTTAGCTCTGTGAAGTTGTGGTGCAATGCCTTCTGGGACTTGTAGTGTTTGCACCACACTTTGTAGTCCTGGCAGAGAAAAAATGGAACATACATGCTGGGAGGTAACGCCCTTCCACAACTTTACCCAATGCCATGTTACATACCTCCCCCCTCAGCTTAGCCCCCTCAGGCTGAGCGGCTGCAGAAAAGAAGGAGTGGATGCAGGAAAGAGATTCCGCATTCCCATGTTTAGCACCGGCACAGTGCATGATCTGAAAATCAAAGGCTGTAAACTCAAAACCATCGGTAACCTGGCATTCTTTCCTTAGTCTGTCTCATCCATGTGAGAGAGTGATCAGTCACAAGAAAAACTTACATCCCAGCAAGTAATATTTCAGAGACTCAAGTGCCATTTGATTGCTGAACATTCCCTCTCCACCGTGTAAGCGCCTTTCATGTAGCAACAGCTTTGCTGGCTCAAGTATATTATCGGTGTTCTTCACCCTCAATGTCCTAGGACAGGACTGCCCCCGACCGTGTCAGATACATCAGTTTGTACTATCATGGGTTTGGAGAAGTCTAGAATTCAGGACAGGAGGCACACAGTGCCTGTTTCAACTTACAGAATACTTTATCGGCTTTGAGTCCATTTCACCATATTAGGTTGACTGTTACATGTGAGGTCACTGAGGGGCTACATGTAGCAAAGTTTTGAATAAACCTCGGTAATAGCTCGTGAGTCCCAAAATGTCCTTACTTGTTTATTGACCAGTCATGTCAGTCTTGAATAGCAGCAATTTTTTTTCTTGTGGCTTTATAAGGCCTCTTCCTATCGTGATAACCCAAGTACTGTGCTTCACTCACCCCTAAGGTACATTCCTTTGGGTTGGCTGTGAGTCCTGCATTTCAAAGTGACTCTGTCATGGCTTTTAGTTTCTCCAAGTGACTGTCCCAGGTGTGGCTGTGGATGATGACATCATCTACATACGCAGCAGCATACTCCTGGTGGGGTCACAGCACATGGTCCATCAGGCATTTAAATGTGGCAGAAGCTCCATGTAAACCAAAAGGAAGCATTGTATATTGATATAAGCCATCGGGGTGGCAAACACCGTTTTCTCTCTGGCGGCTTTTGTCAAGGGGACTTGCCAGTAGCCTTTCATCAGGTCAAGAGTGCTGATGAAGTGGGCGGTTCCCAGTCTTTCGATGAGCTCATCTACTCGTGGCATTGGATAGGCATCAAAGGCTGAAATCTCATTCACTTTTCTGAAATCGTTGTAGAACCTGACTGATACATCAGGTTTTGGGACAAGTACTATAGGGCTAGACCAGGCCCTGTTAGATTCTTCAATTATTCCCATCTCTAACATCTTTTTAACCTCTTCTTTTATGGCAATTTGGCGTGCTTCTGGTACACAATATGGCTTGAGGTGTACCACTTTCCCTGGAGGGGTCACAATATCATGAGTGACAAGTTGAGTGTTGCCGGGCCGGTCGGAGAACACATCTTTATTTCTGTCAAGGAACTCGAAGAGGTCTTGCTTCTGACTTGGTGTCAGGTCTCCAACTGTCACTGCGTCCCTAAGATTTTCCTCTGCTGGATGGGTTTCTGTTTCACTCCAGCAGACATCATGGTCCGCCCACTTTTTCAACAAATTGATGTGGTATATTTGTTCAGGCTTCCACCTACCCAGTTGTTTTACCTTATAGTTGACTTGGTTTACTTTTTCAAGTACTTCATAGGGTCCCTTCCAGGTAGCCAGGAATTTACACTCAGAGGTGGGGACAAGTACCAACACTCTGTCACCAGGCTGAAACTCTCTAGGCACTGTGGAATGGTTGTAGGCTCTACTTTGAGCTTCTTGGGCCTTTTGCATGTGTTCCTTTACAATGGGCATTACAGCATTAATGTGATTTCTCATTCCTTCCACATGCTTAATGATGTTTTGGTGGGGGCAGGGTTGATGCTCCCATGTCTCTTTTGCTATGTCTAGGAGACCTTGTGGGCGGTGGGCATACAGCAATTCAAACGTGGAAAATCCGGTGGATGCTTGGGGCACTTCACGGATGGCAAACATTAAATACGGCAATAACTGATCCCAATTCCGTCCATCTGTCTCCGTGGTTTTCTTTATCATACTCTTTAATGTCTTATTGAAACTCTCAACGAGCCCATCTGTCTGCGGATGATACACGGATGTGCGCAGCTGTTTGATCTGAAGGAGCCTGCAGAAGTCCTTCATTACTTTGGACATGAAGGGTGTTCCTTGATCAGTAAGGATCTCTTTAGGGATCCCAACTCGGGAAAACATCTGTACTAGTTTTCGGGCGATGTTTTTGGTGGCCGAGTTCTGCAGGGGAATGGCTTCCGGTTATCTGGTAGCATAATCCACTGTTACCAGAATGTACTGATAACCTTTCGGAGACTTCACCAAGGATCCTACCAGGTCCATGGCAATACGTTCAAATGGTGTTTTGATGACTGGCAGGGGAACTAGTGGTTCTTGAAAAGAGGGTTGCGGAGCTCTCTGTTGGCACTCCAGACAGGAGCGACAATATCGTCCCACCTCAGCATGGACCCCCGGCCAAAAGAAATGACTCAACAGTCTCTCTTTTGTCTTATCCATTCCCAGGTGTCCTCCCAAGAGGTGGCTATGGGCCAAATGCAATACAGTGTGCCGGAAGGGCTGGGGCACAAATAGCTGCTCTGTCAGTTTGTTGGCTGTTTTGTGTACTCGATACAACAAGTTATTGTTCATAGCAAAGTGTGGGTAGGGGAGGGTTTGGTCAGGGTTGAGGGCCTCCCATCCACCACTTTCACATCTCCTCTGGCATACTGGAGTGTGGGGTCTTTGAGTTGTGCTGTCCCAAATTGTCCTCTATGCGTTGCGCCTTCTGGTGTGAAGAGATTGTCCTCTTCTAGGTCCTCTGGAGTGTCTTCTATGACATCTGCTCCTCTGTCCTCTTCTAGGTCCTCTGGAGTGTCTTCTATGACATCTGCTCATCTGTCCTCTTCATCATTGTCTTCTCCCACGAAGACTTGTGTCGTTGACGGAACATTTTTTCCTTCAAGTTTATTGGACACTGCATACGCCTTATCATCCTCATTGTCTTTGCCTTCCTCTTTATCTTTATCTTTACTTATGGCATCATGGCCTTTATCCTCCTCTTTGTCTTCGTCTTTTCCTCAGTCCCAGAGTCTTTGGAAGAACGGACAGTCACGTCCTAACAACACGGGGAAAGGCAACTCTTCACCACTCCCACTGCTCCAGAAAATACACCTTCCTTTGTTTTTATTTCAAGGTGGACTGTGGGCTACATCTTGGTGTCCCCATGGATGCACGTGATGGAAATAGAGTTGTTGTCACTCACTTGGCTGAGCGGTACTAAAGAGGGTTTGACTAGTGTCACCATACTGCCGGAGTCCAACAAGGCATCCACTTCCTGGTTCTGGACTTGTACTGGACTGATACGAGGAGGCTGACTATGATTCCCAGGAGGTCAGTAATGATATTACACTGTTTGGACAGATTTGCCTCTATTTGCATTGGCTTATTTTTCTTAGGACAGTTCCAAGAAATGTGTCCTGGTTCTCCACATGTGAAACAGGTTCTGGTATCTCGGTTCATCACTCCTTTTCTTACTTTAAATGAGGTCTGATGCCCTCCGCTGGTACTGTGGTCATCTGGTCCCCTGGCTGCTTCTCGCCCTTCCATCTGGGTTGAGCGATGGACGACTCTCTTATCTTGTTTTTGGTGAGCTCTCTTATCCAGACTGATCTTTTCAGGTCTGGTAGTTTTTAAAAGTTCGGCAGTAGCATAATATCATTCCACAAGGTCTACCAGCCCCTCTGCAGTACTAGGGTTACCTTGACTGAAGATTCTTTTTAAATCATAGGGTAGGACTCTGATAAAGTGATCCAGTACCACTCTTTCCACTACTGTAGTAGACATCAGGACTTCAGGTTGTAGCCATTTTCGAGCTAAGTGGATCAGATCAAACATCTGTGAGCGGGAAGGTTTTTCTGGTTGAAATGACCAGGAATGAAATCGCTGAGCTCTCACTGTGGTTGTTACCCCTAGGTGTGCAAGGATTTCTTTTTTTAGCTTATCATAGTCTTCAGCATCCCCTGGTTCAAGGTCATAATATGCCTTCTGTGCATCACCACTGAGGAAGGGGGCCAGAATGCCAGCCCACTTATTTTGAGGCCATCCTTCTTGGCTTGCAGTCCTTTCAAAAGTTTTCAGATAGGCTTCTACATCATCACTGGCTGTCATCTTCTGCAGGAAGTACCTGCTGTTCGGGCTTCCTTCCCTTTGGCCATCTCTGCAGCAAGCCGCTGTAGCTCTTAGCTCAACATTTGCTGTCCCCTCCACTGCTCTTCCAGCAGCAGTCTATTGGTCTCTGCCTGCTGCTGGTTTGTGGTTTGCTGGGCCAGATTCACTTGTACAAGCTGCTGCAATAGACTCTCCATAGCTGCTTCAGTGTTTTAATGTTGGTGTTATCCCCACAACCTCTGCCTGTATTCTCCACCACTGTAACACAAGGGGAGGGGGTTGTGTTACCCTGGGATCTTGTAGGTGGGGATATAAACACTTTTTATCACAGTCCAGGATGTGCAGCTTAACACAGCAGACTGATTGTGCATTTATTGGTAAGATTACTGTGAGAGGTGCATTCAAACATAACACAGGTTGAAAATAAAACAACAGAAAATAACACCCAGCTCTTTGTTGAGCGCCAACTACACAGTGAACTTTTGTTCCCTCTCTATAACCCAGGTAGCTAAGCTGTTTCCTGGGACATACAAACAAAATTAGCACAGAGTCTCTTGTTCTAAGTTTCAAAGGAAAATTATTTACCAGTCTCAGGTTTTCAGCCAGTCCAAAGTCAGAATTCAATTCATTCTTGCAGGCTAAACAAAAGGTTCCAAACCAGGCAGTCAATTGATTCAGAGTTCTCTCTTTCCAAAGTAAAATCCTTCTGCAAATGTTCTCCAGCCAGGCTCCAGGTCTGTTCCTAATCAGGTACTGAGACACAAGCAATTGTTTGAGCCCTCTTTTATGCAGGCAATCACTCTCCTGCACCTGCTCTTAATCAAGTACTTAGCTCTGTGAAGTTGTGGTGCAATGCCTTCTGGGACTTGTAGTGTATGCACCACACTTTGTAGTCCTGGCAGAGAAAAAATGGAACATACGTGCTGGGAGGTAACGCCCTTCCACAACTTTACTCAGTGCCATGTTACAGTTTTCATTAACATTTGCACTTGCGTTTGTATTACTATTTGCATTAACATTTAAGTTTGCCTCACCATGTGCATTAGTGTTTGTGCTTGCGTTTGTGTTGTTGTTACTTCACTATTTATAGTGCACATTCTCAAAAAGAAGGGAAATTCAGGGCAAAAATAAATCCATTTAATGCATCAGTTAGGGTTGTTCCACAGCGACAAATGTGAGGAAATTCGATGTTAGAGTTCCCACTTTCCTTACAACCCACCCCCCACCCCCACTCAGGCATCTGGGTGTGCATTGGGGATCAGTCATAACTCTCACCCTATTCTCCTATACTGCACCACCTCAGCTTGTTTGCACATGGGATGGGGTGAAAGTTAGGACAGATGATTCTAACGCACACCCCGATGGAAATGAAATAATAATTCAAAAGAGTTTTTGGCACAGCCATGCCTGTTTGGCTACCGACATGTGGAAAAGAGCTGTGTGTGTGTTGGGGGGTCCTTTTCAGGGAGGATCACAACTTACCTCCACCTTTGAAAACAAAAAAAAAGAAAAGAAAATATATAGACATATATATATATAAAAATGCAGAAATAAGGGGACTTTAAGAAGGTCTTTGTACAACCTGGGCATGGTCACTGGTTTCATGGTAACAAAAGACATGTGGGTATTTAGTAATACAGGACCAGCAGCTACAGGGGATACAGTTGCCAATAGGGCTATGGTACCAAGGATATGGTGACAAATAACAAAGAATAAGTAAATGACATCAAATATGTAACAGGCCAAAAGACTAATCATATGAGGAATTACAGGCTGCACCCAAAGGCTACATGTGGGATGGGGGGCATTAAAAAGGGGGTAAGAGGTTATTTACCATAAAATGAAGAGACTAATAATTTTATTCTACTTGCAGCTGGTGATTATACTGTGAAGTTAGTAATCATTGTACCCAGAAAGAGCCGTTTTTCAAAGGAAGATGCATATAAGGCCATAATGGAGTGCTCAGACACGGCCAATAAGATTTGGGAGCTGGCAGAGGGCAAGGAGCCAGGTAAGGGAGAGAAGCTGAAGCCTGGTGTGGGAAAATGGGGCCAAGTGGGAAAGAGGCCACCACCATGGTTGGCCAGCCCAGCACTGTCAGAGCCAGAATTGCCCCTGCCTTCTCTCCCACAGTCAGCACTGCTCCCATTACTGGCTCCAGAGCCCTCTCTGGTGCCCCGCCTCCTCCTGGTCCATCATGCACACCAGGCCTATTAGCGCCCCTGCCGCCACCACCTCCACCTCCACCTGTGAACTCACAGGCACCAGCCAATGGTGGTATCCCAAGCCACAGGCCAGCTCCCACACTGGATCCAGTCCCAAGACAGGCAATGATGATTTGACCCTGGGTAGTAGCATAAAGGAATACATAGAGCAAATGATTGGGTGCTTAGGTGACGACAGCTTAGGACAATTAGAGAAGACACTGGCAGTCATAAAAAAGGGAAAAAGTGAGGAAGTGTGGACTGAGAAGGCTATAGGGCCAGGAGAGGGTATA
Organism: Neoceratodus forsteri; assembly: GCA_016271365.2. Classification (NCBI taxonomy): domain Eukaryota; kingdom Metazoa; phylum Chordata; order Ceratodontiformes; family Ceratodontidae; genus Neoceratodus; species Neoceratodus forsteri. Next base: position 256,943,275 of record CM028132.1, on the reverse strand, counting down.
GAAATTAGGGAGGTGGGGACACCAGAGACGAGCATAAGTGAGCATGTCCCCTTAGCGACATAAGAAGAAGATTTGGAAAAGGGAGTATGTGGATATTTTTTCTTTAGTGAGTAAGGAGTCAGTGATGAAATATGATGAGAGAGAGAGTATAAGCTATAAAGACATGGCAGCTGCCATTGTATTTTTGGGAAAGGGGGATGAGGACAAGTCCTCCAAAGGGAAGACATGGGATGCATGGTTCATTGGCTTCACCATCTATTTGGCCATAGTCATAGAGAAAAAGCCAGAGTTGATGATACCCCTGCTCACTTATTCACTAATAATATGAAAGGCCAAAATGAGGTGAGGGAATAACTGGCTACAGTATGACAAGTTGTTTCATCAGAGGATGGCCACTTTTGGGGACATGAGATGGGACACAAAGCAATCAGACCTGTGGCTGGACTGCATGACAGACACAGCCAACAGTGAAGGGGATGGAGGGAAAGAAAGTTACCTTATTTCAATAATGCTGTTGGGGCTACAATAGGGCCTTTTGCTCATGGCCACAATGCAGGTTTAAACACACCTGTTAAAAGTGCGGGGGGGGGGTTATCCAGCCTCCAAGTGTAGGACAACTTGAGTAAATAGAGGACAGGTGAGTTCCATCCACAACTAGTCCAGTCAGCCCTTTCATGGGGAGCATTCAGTTTTCAGGGGACAACAATGGGGAAGGCATTTAGGGAGAAGGGTTACAATGGAGGGATGGAACAGAGTCAGTAAAGAAGGGAGGTAAGACAACTCTAAAAGTGGTACTGGCACCTTCAGTCAGGCAATTGCCCTGATTAAGGTGAATATTTTAGAACAATGGCTTCAAGGATACCCCGACAGGGTAGCATCCAAAAAGCTGGTTTTATGAGGGATTTTAATTTGCACTTTAAGGAGCCGTGGACAGCAAAAGTGGCAAAGAACTTATGATCAATAAGGGGCAAGGAAGGGCGACTAATACAAAAAATTGAAAAGGAGAAGAAAGCTGGGAGAGTAGAAGGGCCATTTGATAAGCCGCCATTTTCTAATCTGAGGGTATCTCCCTTGGGGCTAGTTCCCACAAAACAGCCAGGGGAATACTGGTAATGCACCACTTTTCCTTTCTGGATGGTGATTCAGTAAATGACTATATTTGTGAGGAAGACAGCAAGGTAAAATATGCCACCTTGGAGGAGGCCGTTCATATCATCAGGGCCACCCCAGGTGCATGGTTGGCCAAGACCGACACTGAGGCAGCCTTTAGGTTGTCGCCAGTGCTGCAGTAGGACTGGGACCAACTGGGATCCAAGGTGGGGAATCAATATTATTTTGACAAGGCTGTGCCTATGGGGTGCTCCACAGCCTGCACCACATTTGAGCTCTTTAGCAGCAATCTTCAGTGGATATTTCAACAGAGGTCAAGCTACAGGGCAGTGATGCATTACCTGGGGGATTTCTTGTTAATTGGCAATCGAAAAGAGGAAACAGAGCACATGCTGGCCTGTTTCCAACAAATTTGCCAGGAACTCGGGGTACCCTTAGCGCTGAAAAAGACTGAAGGGTCCAGTCAGGTAATAGAGTTCCTAGGCATTGAGATAGCTGTAGAGGCAGAGGCTTTCTGCTTACTGGAAAAGAAAGTAAAGAGGCTCAAGGAACTATTAGGGGAACATAGAAGGTGGAGGGGGGTCTGGTTGCATCAGGTAAAGCAGCTGATCAGGCACTTGAACTTTGCCTGTAGAGTGACTGGCCCAGGGTGGGCATTCACAAGATACCTGGCAAGAGCCACAAAAGGGGTGACCAGACCACTCCATTGGGTTGACATCTCAAAGGGCACCAGGGATTATTCATATATATATGGGAAACTTTTCTGTTGGATTTTAATGGTAGATCCTTTTGGCAGGATGAGTGGGTGTTCAACATAGACTTGGAATTATATACTGATGCATCAAAGAGCCTAGGCATGGGAGTTTATTTCAAGGGCAAGTGGTTTTCGGTGGCCTGGCCCCCAGAATGGAGGGAGAGGGCACTGACTAGGGACATTACACCATTGGAGATCTTGCCCATTTGGGTGTATACTTTAGTGCGGGGAGAAGAACTGCACAATCAGAAGGTCACTTTCTGGTGTGATAATACAGCGGTAGTCAAGGTTCTTAACAAAAGGGGTCGATGTTGGAATCAGTCATGCAGGTGTTACGACAGCTAGTCTTACAGGGTTTGAAGTTAAATATGTCTTTTAGAGCTGGACATATTGATGGGATACAGAATACAATAACTGACAGCCTCCCCTGTCTGCAGCCGGACAGGTTCCTGGCCATCACATCAAGGGCAGAGGTAGAAAATCTCCAGTACCATCAGGCATTTGGAAGATTGGCTGAAAAGAGATGAACTGCTGTTTTGTAACTACTGGTTGTGCAGGACCCTAAGAGCATACAAAGGGGCCTGGTGGACATTCCCGACATTCAGGGAGGGACAGCACATGGAGGTAATTGGGCCAGTCACTGATGAACAAGTCGATAAATACATAGCCTACAACTGGGAAAGAGGGGTGGTGCACATGACCATGGGTGTACACCTGGCAGTGAGCAGTGTGGTGTGTAACCTAAGAGAATGTGGGGACCCAACTAAAACCCTGTTAGTGAGGAGAATGATGCAAGGATGGAGGTGCATTAGGAGTAGATCTGAGGGCAACAGGTGGCCTGTGTTGGGGTCACTGTTGTAGGGATTATGGAGAGCACTGGCCAGGATCTGTCAGTCAGTGGCTGAGGCCATACTGTTTATAGCCATATATTCAGTGATGTTAAATGGGGCATTTAGAATCAGCTAAGTTGCAGGGCATGGAAAAGGGGAAGGGATGGGGGGACTGGAATGGGAAGATATGGCCTGGGACTTAGGGGAGATAACTTTGACAATCAGATGATCAAAGACAGACCAGACAAGCACAGGGGCCATGGTAAAGTTTGTCCTACGAGAAAATAAAGACATATGCCCAGTGGGTGTATGTCACAGTGCAAAGGACCAGAACGGGCTGGCTATTCAGGCACAGAGATGGGAAACTGGTGACAGGCTACCAGATAGTGGCCATTTTAAAAAAGGGGATGGAATTCCTGGAGAGGACCCAAACTGTTTTCATCACATTCATTCCGGACTACAGTGGCTTCACAGGCTGCAGCGAATGGGTGGTCTAGTAGAGACTTACAGGAATTGGGGCATTGGGCATCTGGAAGCTATGTGAGACCTTTAGAATCTTGATTACTAACAATTTCTCCTTTTCTCTTGCTGGAACACATGATTCAGGAATATAAAAAAATTGGGAGCAATGAAGGTACATTACTGTATAGAAGGGGGGTATAAGGGGAAGTCAGAATGAATATCATTTTTTTTTATTTTCTATAATCAATAGGGCCCAGAAAATTATTAGAAGTTTGGATTTGTGGGCACTCATTTATTTATTGGGCAGCGAAGAAAGCATCAAAGAAGCCTGGGGGAAAGCAACAAAATCAGGACCTAAGGCAATGTAGAATTACATGGAGAGGATTCAGGGGGATGTGGTGGCTGCAGGTATTACCTGCACATCAGGAGATGGGGGAGACACAGCCATCAGCAGACATGATCATTATTCATTTAGGAACCAATGACATTGGCACTAGACCCTGGTTGGACATTTATTTTCATATAAGAGGCGATATTGAGAAAATCAAAAAATGGCAGCCAGCAGTAACTCTAGTCTGGTCAGACATGGTACCAAGGAAGGTTTAGTGGCATACTTTCAGTCACAAAGCTATCGAGAGAGCCAGGAGGTGTATGAACTAGAGGGTAGGGGTATTGTTTAGAACCATGGGGGGAATAGTAGTAAGGAGAGGTATGGAAGAACACGACAACAAATTTTACAGAGGGATGGGGTCCATTTGTTGGGTATGGGCACCAACATGTTTAATTCTGAGATCACAGATTGTGTAAAAGCCTGGAGAAAACAGATAGGCCACTAAGGGAGGGGGGACGGTCTGTTTTCCATTGCAAGCTGGAGACAGGCTAGTAGAAAGAGAGAAGTAAGCAAGGGGGAGGGACTGGGGGAAGACAGGCTGCCTCAGAAGGCTGCAGAATTACAGAAAAATCAAGATCAGTACAGGTGTATACCAGTACTGGGAGAAGAAATGGAAAATAGCAGAGTAGCCCCCAGGTGTACACCTTGGGGGAGAGAAGAAAGAAGGAACATATTTAAAATGTAATTGCATAATGCTGTTTATAAAAGTGTGTGGAATATAACATTGGAATTGATGTAATATGATAATGATGATATGGGCATGGGATGTTGGACCATGAGGATGATGTTAACTGTAAATCTGTAGACTAAAATTAAATAAATTTATTGCTGATCTGAGCACCCACTAACAGCATGTCTGTGTCTCCATTGGTGTGGGAATCTGGGGACAATGAGGTTTGCCAGCGTAAGGGGCAAACACTGTCGTCCCAGTGCCCCGGCAAATGGGGATTTGCTCAGAGGAATAGAAGGGAGGAGAATAAAGGAGGGAAATGGGGAGGGGGAAGGGAGATAGGCTAACTCAGTGGTGGGAGGGGCCCACAAGGAATGATAAGGTAGGCACAACCTCACAAAAGTGAAGGGGCTGCCACTGGAAGAACTAAGTAGCCCATTGGCCAAATGAGACAGAGAGAGAGAGAGAGAGAGAGAGTGGGGCCAGGGGGTTTAAAATGTGCTGCCTGGCTTTAAGGAGCTCTCTTTTTTCCTCTGCTACTTGGAATTTTTCCTCCCTCCCACCCTACATGGGAGTCACTGATCAAGCAGGCATCTAGAGTTATATTGGACTGCCGAAAGTGGATGGCAGTAAGCATGCTGAGTATCTCACAGAGATAAAAAAAGGGGAATATATATTTAAGCCACATGATAAAAAGGATGATCAAGGGACAGCCAAGGTAGATGACTGATGTATGGAAGAGTAGATGGAGAGAAGTAAGCAAGGGGGGGAGAGAAGGGAGGGAGGGGGAGACAGACAGACTTAGAAGGCCGCAGAACTACAGAAAATTCAAGACCAATATCAGTGTACACCAGTACCGGGAGAAGAAAAATTGGAAAAGAGCAGAACAGCCCCCAGGTGTACACCTTGGGGGAGAAGAAAGAAGGAACATATTTAAAATGTAATTACATAATGCTGTTTATAAAAGTGTGTGGAATGTAAAATTTGAATTGATGTAATATGATAATGATGATATGGGCATGGGATGTTGGACCACAAGGATGATGTCAGTGTCAGTGGCTCAGTAGGTAGCACACTCGCCTCTGAGGCTGGGAGATCAGAGGGCTGTGGGTTCAGTTCCCACATCTGGCACTTGGGTTAATATCCCAGTATTGACACTGTAGTGCAGCATGAGAGGGGTGCTGCACTTCTGAGGTGCCGTCTTTCGGATGAGACGTTAAACCGAGGTCCCATCTGCCTGGATTGGTGGTAGTTCAGGTGGATGTTAAAGATCCCATGGCACTTATCGAAAAAGAGTAGGGGAATTTCCCCGGTGTCCTGGCCAAATTTCCCTCATTCACTATAAATACCACCAACAGCTTAATCTGGTTTCAAAGTCAGTTGGCATTCATCTGTATCCCCCTCACCCGGGTCGTGCCTGAAAATAGGCAGGATTTGTCTGGTGCACTTACCAGGTCAACAAAAGCTAAATAAATAAATAAAATAAAATAAAACTGTAAATCTGTACCTTAAAATTAAGTAAATTTACTGCCATCTGAGCACCCACTAGCAATGTGTCTGTGTCTTCATTGGCTAGGGAATCTGGAGACAAAGAGACTTATATTGTCTTTTGAACTTTTCAATCCTATCTCAGATCAGATCTTTACATCTATTGTCATTATCTGCTAATGACTATAATCTACAAAATCAAATGCATTAGGTAGGGAAAGGGGCAGACTAGGTGGGCCACACGATCCTCATCTGCTGTCACATTCTGCGTATCTATAAATCTGTGTAAACCTTGATATAACAATAAAGTTGGGGGTCATGTGATGCAGCTGATTGAGTAAGCTGTGCTTCATCTGACCTCCGCTCACCCGACTGATGATTTATAGCTTTACTATTAATATTTCTTAAACTACCTTAGATTTTGTGCCACTAGTGAGCATTGGAACCCTTGCTGATCTGAACTGAGTGGTCTGGTATCAAAAATGGAAGCAGAGATGAGGCAGGCAGCCCCCCGACACACGCCGTCTGTAACTCCTGAGAAGGTGCCAAAAAAACTCAGGGCACAACCTCCAAATACAGACCATATGCAGACAATGGCTCCTACAGCCACGGCAGCACCTGAATCGACTCCTCTAACTTTGGAGCAATTTCTCCTCGAATTCTGTCCTTTCAAAGAAGAGGTTCGGCCACTAGCTACTGAAGTAAGAGTTTTATCTGATAATCTGGACAAAATTTCACTGAAAGCCAAGGATAATGAGGCCTGGATAATTTCAGTGTAAAAAAGGGTGGACAAAATTGATTTTTTGATCACAGTGAACCACCAAGCCCTTAAAAAGCTTGAATCTAAGATCAAAGACTTAGAAGAGAGAAGCAAGCACAATAATGTGGTAGTGATTGGATTGCCAGAAAAAGAAGAAGGCAATTACGTCATTCTCTTTGTTCAAAAACTGCTTGTAAAATTGGCGGGCCTATCCCATATGGATCAACCTATGTTATAGAAAGGGCACACCATGATCTGTGGCCTATTCCACCTCCCAACGCACAACATAGACCCCTGATTCTCTGCTTCCTAAATTTCCAGGAGAAACAGCATGTTCACATGAAGTTGAGGGAAATACAAGAAGTGTTATTTTATTTTATTTATTTTTTATTTATTTAAGAATCAGTTTACAACCTTTGAGCCAGAGGCTCGTTTCCAAAGGTACTTTGTCACATAAAGACATACATTGTGTTTTGGTTACATAGCAAAGATTTGCAAAACAATAGGCGTTCAACAGAGGCGCCACGTCACATTGTGGACAGACAAATACAAATTGGGTGCAGGGTACATGTAATTGATAACAGGTGTTCCACAAATTGGTATCAAGTGAGCATTCTGGTAGGTAAACACTGAAACAGCTGGCACTGGCCAGGTTAAACATAGGCATGGTGTCCAGGGAAGTGGTGGAGGGGACGGTTAGGTGGAGAGCTGCCCGTGGGGCATTGTCAAGAGAAGCAGAGGTGGGGCTATGTTCAGAGACAGGAGCAGTTACGAGTGCTGAAGATGTGGTCCTGAAGTGTGGTTTTGAACTTGGAGATGGTGATGGCATTGGTGATGGTGGTAGGGAGAGTTAAACCAGGTTGGGGCTCTATAGCAGAAGGACCTCTGGCCACGGCTGGTTCTAGATCTGGGGACCTTTAGAGTGGTCTTGTGGGAAGACCGTGTTGCAACAGTGGGAGGGCTCTGGTGGATGGATGCTGTTACCCCAGGGGGGGGAGAGCCCGAGTAGGTGTTTTTTGGTGAGGAGACAGGTTTGGTATTGGAGCCGTTCATCCAGGGTAAGCAGGTTAGCATCGACAGGTGTGTGTGAGCCTGGGGGCACCAGTAATCAATCTGCACACTTTATTCAGGGTTAGGTGAATTTTGTTGAGTGCAGTGGTGTCGGCAGCACCATATACTGGTAGACCATAGTCTACAAGGGACAGCACGGATGATGTAACAGCTAGCCGGAGAGCATTTGGGGGAAGGCAGGTTTTATGGCAGAATAGGATGCCAAGCCGTGTGTTGGTGGTGGATGTTAGGTAGTCGATGTGGTTGTGAAATGTGAGGGCTGAATTGAAGGTAACCCCAAGGTATTTGTAGGAGCAGACTTGTTCCAGTGGCTGGTTGGTACTCGGAAGGATATAGAGTGGGTGGTTGTTAGCTTTGTTTTGGGGGTGGGAAAAGAGCATAGTTTTGGTTTTCTTAAGATTGATGACGAGTCTGCGCTCCTTAAACCAAGCCTCAGCACTGTTGAAAGACTGCTGTAGGGAGTCCTGTAGGGAGATGGGATTGCGGTGGGTGGCAAAAAGGACAGCGTCGTCTGCATACAGAAGAATTTTGCCAGGGCATGCACTGGGCAGGGTGTTCAGATACAGCGAGAAGAGAAGGGGCCCAGGATGGAGCCTTGGGGACCCTAGAGAGAATGGGATGGTATCGAGAGTGTGTTATTAATTTTGACACACTGAGATCGGGTGTCAAGATACTAGCACATCATGCCAGGGGCCAGCCGAGAGACCAGTGTGGCAGAGTGCATTCAGCTGAAGTGGATGGGAGACAGTGTCAAAGCCTTTGAGAGGTCAATGAACACTGCATCAGCTAGGAGCTGGTATCCAAGGAGGTGTGAAAGTTGGAGAATTCAATAAGGGCAGTGCTGGTACTGTGACCGCATGGAAGCCATGTTGCTCAGGGCATAAAATGTTATGCTTAGCCAGATAATCAGTGATTTGAATGGCCACCACTTTCTCAGGGCTTTAGAGAGGAGGGAGGATGGAGATTGGCAGTGATTGTTGGCCAATGACCTGTCGCCCCCTTTATGAATAGGTGTGATAATGGCTGTTTTCCAGGCTGTGGGGAATTGTCCCAGGCAGAGTGACTGGTTAATTAGGCTTTTGAGTGGTGCAAGGACTTCATCTAGCACCAGCCTGAGGATGCTGGGATCCAGTGAGTCACTGCCGGGATTGTTGCCATTGAGAGCTTTGATTAGGATGGGTCTGGCTTCCCGGGTGGAAATCTTTCCCAGGAGGAAGCTGGGGTGCTGGAGGACAGGGGGAGGTTGGCTGGGGGGAGGGTCAAAGAAATTACTAGGGAGGACTGAGCTAAGGTCAGTGAAAGTGGTGTTGAACCAGTTAGCTATGGTGGCAGGCTCGGTGGAGGTGGTTCCATTTCTGGTGAGCTGGGATGGGGCAGGGGAGCAAGCTTTACCATTGAGTTGCTTAATATTATCCCAGAAGGTCCGGGCTGAGCCCCAGGAGGAGGTAAGGGAGGCCTGGTAATGGTCTGCCTTGGCCTTCCTGATGGCCCATGAGCACTTATTCTGGGCTGCATTGTATGCTTGCCTATCAGACAGATGACCTGTTTCAGTGGCAAGGTGCCAGAGGTTATCCCAGTTCTAAGTAATTGTAGGAGGGCTGGCCACCCAGGGTGCGCTCCTTTTGTGGACCGGATTTTGGTTAAGGGTGCAAAGAGATCACAGGCCATGTTGAAGGTGTGAGTGAAGAAGGTGAGGGCAGTGTCAATGTTGATTGCCTGCTGAATGGGGGACCAGTCTATCTGGGTGAGGAGTGCTTTAAGTTTCTTCAGCCCACCAGGGCGGAGGCGCCTGCGGAGGGTGGTCTGGGCTTTGGGTTTGGGATTGGGGGCTACCCAGTGGAATAGGATAGGGGAGTGGTCACTCAGGGAGTCTGGGAGGACCTGGATGTTTTGGATTTTATGGGGTCGGTTAGTTATAATAACATCCAGAAGGGTGCTGGTACCACTCTTAGGGTTAAGTCTCGTGGGCTGGGTGACGAGTTGTGTCAGATCTTGGGCAGCAAATGAGTCTCTGGTGGTGGATGAGGAGCTGCTGAGCCAATTTACATTAAGGTCCCCCACTAGGATTTGTTCTGCCTTATGGTGGAGGGTGGCCAGGTAGTCCGTTAAAGATACCAGGGCTGGGTGCTGGTTCTTTGGGGGAACGTAGGCTGTGGTGAGATAGAGGGCTCCTAGGGGTCTGGGGTGAGTCTGAGGGTAAGGGCCTGGGCCCCATTTATGAGGGCAGGGGTGGGGAGTGCGTGTCCAGGTATTGTGTCCCTGGTGTAGATTGCACAGCCTCCCCCTCGTTTGCCTACTCGGTCCTCCCGGTATAAGGTATAGCCTGGGAGGGAGACAAATGAGTCAGGAGTTGATTTGGACAGCCAGGTTTCAACCAGGGCTATGATGTCTGGTTGGTGAGCCAAGGCCCAGCACTGTAGGGCATCAAATTTCTTCAGCAGGCTGCATATGTTCATGGAGGCTACTTGAAGACCAGTGGGCTGAGTGGGTGGATGGGAGGGGGCAGGGCCTGGGTTGGGATGTATGTTCCCTGTTAGGAGTAGAAGGAGGAGAAGTGCTCTGGTCAGAGGGGGGCAGATGGAGAGTTTACACCGGGAGCGATAGAATGAGGAAGGGGGTTTAGTTGCACAAGTTATGGGAAGGCCAGAGGATAAGGGTTACTCAAGATTTTCCAGCCACTGTACGGCAACAGTGAGCAACTTTCCACCCAATTGTCTCCAAATGTATCACCTCAGGAATCAAGTTTCAGATGACATATCCAGCAAAATTACAGTTATTCATAGATAGTACATGGTCATCCTTTAAGGAGGCAACAATTTCTGCAAGCAAAAACAGTCTGTTCAGTTTTCTGACCGCAGAGAGCTCCAAGGAAGAAGCTGATTTATTTGAAGGGGAAGACCCGCTAACTACGAGTCAATTGATGGGACTTGAGATAAAAGTGACTGATCAGAAGGCTCAACAGGACTATGAGGGAATAGTCTTTTGATAAGAGAGTCTACTCAGCTTTATCTTAGAAGAGCGATCGGTCCCTTCCAGACTGTTATATAAAATTGTTACAATAATCACTAGCAGTTTGCAAAACTTGGTAATTTTACATCATTTACATTTATTTTTCTCACTAAAGTTTGCTCCCCAAGTATATTGGTAAGGTATGTAATGTTTTCTAAGGAAGGATTCAAATGACGCAACACTCTGATAATTTATTATTTTCGATCTGAGGCCACATATGTTTAATGTTGCTGAGCGGACATACAGACACTATATTATTAATAAATAAAGCGGACACCCTCCAAGCAGAGGTTACTAGATTATTACCTTAATGCTCCGAATTTGTATTGGGGGCAGGGGAACTCCCAAATCTTTTGGCTAGTGTGCTGTGAGAGGATTTGGGGAAGGGAAACAAGTTAGAGAAAGACGAAGTACGGAATATGTGATGTGAATATGTTTTCTGGGGCACACATCAGGTTGCTCAATAATACAGTTTGATTTGGTAAGGCATTGGGGACCAGTGGGATAGGGGATGTTTCCTTCTCTTGCAGGACTAATAGGATTTGTTCCTCTTGTTGAAGATGTTAGTCGGGTTGGGAGGTTGTGTTCTCGCTAAGCTGATCATCATGGGTCAATACAAAGGGGGGAGGGTAGTTCATGTTACTGCTATATAATCCAACATGCTGGGACTGAAAAGTCAGACAGTGGATTTACTTATCATGAGTATGAGGTTGCTATTCCATCTGGGGGGGACTTGGGATAGATAAGGGCTTGTGAGAAGGTGAGGGACAGAGATTGTTTAAGGGTAAGGGAGGGACAGGGAGCCAATATCAGACAAACATTTTAAAGTGCATGCAAGCTGAGTCTATTCTATGGACATGTGATAACTTTAGGGTGTTGAAAAGAGATGATGGTGCAGATATTTAAGTTTGGTTCATGGAATGTGGGGTGAGACATCCTCTTAAACATATGAAAGTAATGAAGCATTTGGGGATTTTACAAAAAAATGTTATTATGTTGCAAGAAACCCATTTATTGGAAGTTGATGGTACTTTGCTGAGGAGACAGCAGGTGGAACAAGTTTTTACTGCACAAGATAGTAGGTCTAGTAAAGGAGTAGCAATTCTGTTTGCTAGATCTTTCCCATTCTCCTGTGAACACTGTATCAGGGATAAAAATGGTCAGTACATTTTTGTCTGGGGTAAAATCTCATTTGAAATAGTTTTTGGATCCATCTATGGCCCCAACACAGACACCCCTGCCTTCTTCATGGAGCTATTTTCCACATTATCGCCTTTCCTAGATATTCCCATCTTCTTAGGAGGAGATTGGAATTTACCATTTGATCCTTATCTGGATAAATCCAATGGGTCCCATTTAAAAGGGCACAGAAAGCCAATAGAGATTTAATGGATCATATGGGCCTGTGTGACCCTTGGAGAATTCTCCATTCGACAGATAGAGAATTTACATTTCACTCAGTGATCCACGGGTCAGCCTCCAGAATCGATTATTTCTGGATCAGTAAATCTCTTTTGCAAGGATTACTAGAGAGCAGAATGGAAGTAGGTACTGGGTCTGACCACTCCTTAATATCCTGCCAGCTTTCTCTTTCTCTTAATTGGGGACCGGATAAACTATGGAGATTAAACAGCCAATTATTAAAAGATAAAAAAATAACTGATAGTATTAATATATCACTCAACCAATTTAAAAAAGACAATTGGGGTTCCACTAACTCGCCATCCTGGGAATGGAGTGTATTAAGATGTTTTATTAGAGCAGAATTTATAAAATTATCTTCAACCAAAAAACGGAAGGAGGAACAAGAATGCAAGAATTTATTAAACCAAATCAGAGAGAGGGAGAGAAATTTATCACCCCAAACTACGGAATCGACACCGAAAGAGCTAATCACCATAAGAGATAAATATTCCAACTTACTGAGGGAGAGAGCTGAATGTGCAATAATAAAAACTAATGGTCAATACACAGAACAAGGAGAGAAAGTGGGAAGATTATTGGCCCTTAAGCTTAAAAAACAAGAAACCTCAAGATGTATCCCAGCAATTAAAAGGGGTTCTCAACGACCCCTTTTAAGTCAAGCTAATGAAATTAACGCTGAATTTGAACAGTATTATAAGGATTTATATGCCCAAATGCCGATTCAACTGCTCCAACTGCCCCAAGACCAAGTAAATCATTATTTAGCTAGCCTCCCTCTCCCAACACTTACTGCAGGCCAAAGTGAGGGCCTCTCCTCCCTTTTCACAGAGGAGGAAATTCTTGGAGTTATTAGAGCACTGTCTCTTGATAAGGCTCCTGGAGCAGAAGGCTATTCGGCTAATTTCTACAAGCAATTTGCTGAACAACTAACTCCATGGTTGAAGGAGGTATACTCCTCCATGTTACAAGGTGAGGATTTTTATCCTAGATTACTAGAAGCAATCATTGTAGTAGTACCTAAATTAGATAGAGATTCAACATGAGTCTCGAATTATAGACCTATATCCCTTCTCAACTGTGACATGAAAATCATCACAAAGCTTTTGGCTCTTAGGATGAACAAAGTGCTCCGTTATCTTATAGGCCCTGATCAGGTAGGATTTATGGGGGAGAGGTCCTCTGTTGACCATCTTCGAAGATTGTCACATGTCTTCTCCGCATCCCGGGATGCCAGTCAAGCTATGGTATTGGTCTCCCTAGACACGTAGAAGGCATTTGATCAAGTTAATAGGCAGTTCCTATTCAGGATAATTCATAGATATGGTTTCCCCTGTATTTTTATATCCTGGATACAAATACTTTACTCCAACCCTACTGCCCAGGTTATTTGTAATGAAACTCTCTCTTCTCAGTTTCCCCTGATGGCAGGAACTAGACAAGGATGACCCCTGTCACCACTTTTGTTTAATCTATATCTAGAACCTCTTACTATGGCCATCAGGACCTCACTGGGCATTAAAGGTAGCCACTTGGGTTCTAAGAAGGAAAAAGGTGCAGCCTATGCAGATTACATTTTGCTCCACATCACCAATATTTCCTTTTCAATCCAAAATCTTTTGGTCTTAATACAGGAATATGGTTCTCTTTCAAATTACAAGCTTAATACAGATAAAATGGCTGTTTTTCCCCCTAAATAGTAAAGTGTGTAAACAGGACATTTTAAATTTAGGTTCTGCCTGGTCTCCCAAAACCGTAAAATACTTAGGTTTATACCTTGCCACAAGTGAGTCCCAAATATGACAGAGGAACTTAGATGTTCTGCTCAATACTATTCAACAAGATCTAAAGTGATGGCAGGATATCCCGCTAACCTTATGGGGCAAGGTGAACATTATTAAAATTAACATACTGCCTCAACTGCTTTACCCCTTAAACCTACTGAACCTTTGGATTCCTAAATCCTGGTTCAAAAAGATTCACTCCTATCTAACTGATTTTCCATGGAAAGGAAAACAGCCTAGGAGAGCCTTTCACAAGTTGGCCACCCCTAAGACTTTAGGAGGTTTGAGATTACCACATTTTGGCTTATATCACTGGGCTAGCCATATCAGTAAATATGTCAGATGGGAGGAAACTATTAGAGTATCAAAAAGAAATGGTTATGTTCCTACCTTGCTCAGAGTGGAGCAGGAATTGATAGCTTCAGATAATATAAACCCAACTGCATTGCCCTTCATTAAAAAAGGGAAACTCCCACTAAGTTTGCGTCATACAGTAACATGTAACTCACTCCATATGCACTTCCAAATATGCAACTCTATGGGATATACAAACACATATGATGTAACACAACCCATATTCCAGAACCCCAATCTCCTCATAGGTGGATGTATGATTCCCTATAACTGGATCCCATTAAGGCAGAACTGTTCTGTTAATGATTTCTACAAGCGAGAAATTGGATGGCTGACCACACCGGATATCCTCTCTAACTTTGAAATGACTTCAAAATGGTCTCTCAAAATTTACCAATTATGTCATGTGCTTATATTTTACTTTAGGTCCAAAATGGTCTCTGGAGACCAAGGAGAATGGGTTCAAAATTGTATAATTATGGCTAGGAACCCACATGCTGTCTCCTCGATATATGCCTCTCTCTGTATTCGGGTCTTCCCAAATAAAAATGGTATCCCTAAGTACTGGTGTGACATATTCCCCAATACAGTTGATAAATGGCCAAAAATTTGGGAAAAGTGCCACAAATTTATCACCCAAGATAGATTGCGTCTTATGCAACTACAATCCCTAAATGATATGTACCTGACTCCTTATCGAATATATAAAATGGGTGGGGCAGAAACCCTGACATGTAACAGATGTAATTCTGATACAGGTACTTTATACCACATGTTTTGTGAATGCCCAAAAATTGTCCCTTTATGGGAACTTATTAAAACAAAACTCAACCCTTTGTTAGGCTTACAGGAATATTTTACTCCGGAGGTATGCTTGTTAGGTGACTTTACAGATTGCTCGCAAATGGACCATCATTACCATATTACTTTGATTGTAATGTTCATCAAGAAGATTGTATTAAGACACTGGAAAGATTCTTTGCTGCCTACATATATGGAGTGGTTACAAGAACTTTTGTATAACTTACGAATGGAAAAAACTATGTCTAGCATCTTTAATCGGTTAGGATCGTACAAAAAGAAATGGGAAAAGTTACATGTCCTGTATACTACATAATGTAAATCATAGATGCTACTTCTATAATTTGTATCTCTACACTGTTTCTGGTATATTGGCACCTGTGGGGGGAGGGAGAGGAGGAAGAAGGAGGGGAAATCACTTTCTGTATCATGTCAAGAACCTGTAATAGTGTGTGTGATTGTGTAGGTTTATATGTAAAATTGTGAAAATTGATAAACTTTAATTTAAAAAAAAATAACAATAGAGTTTGGAGAAGTCATCAAAATTTGCTAGGTGAAGCAAGTTGTGCATTTCGTCAGTGATTTCAATTAATTTAGTTTTCCGATGCCAATGTGCTGAAATTTGGACAGCAAACCAATGTGACTTGCCAGTTCACAGTGAATTAGGCAATTTGCAGAATTTTCAGCAGACAAAGTAATCACTATAGCAGCAAAAACAATGTGAATTGCTGTCCTCTAGCTTCATTTGGCAGTGGGAAAAAAAGTCATAAACTCCCTCCCCCCACCCACTGTTCTGTTAGTTCCAACCACACTCCAACTTCACATCTTCATGGTTTCATCCTCCTCTCCCCCTTTACCCTGCCAAAATGTTATTTATATTATTGTGTTTTACCTTCCGCCCCCACCTGCACTCCAAGACTAACTCCCAATTTCCCCTCATCGGACCAGATCCCAATGTTTTAGAAAACTATTCCCACCCAACCATACTCTGGCTCCCAGCACCCTCTTCTCCCCACCAGTGCCCCCCAAAATCCATTTTTTATGACCTATAAAAGAAAAAAAGTCCCACAATGAAGAATGTCTGCTGAATTCAGTATCCGTATTGGTAATGGCATGAATGAATAGTAAGGTCTTTGCTCATAGCAAAATCTGATTGGGTGAGCACAAAGAGTGGTTATGGACAGGAACAAGTTCCTGGAGGAGGTAATCACTGCTGAATCAGTGGGGGAGGGGTTCAAAAGGGGATGGACCAAATGGGAATATTGTGTAAGGGTATAGACAGGGGGGCACAGAGGACTGACAGGGGCAGAGTTCCAAAATTAGTCAGTCTAATGCAGATCACCAGGCCTTTTTCTGTCACTGTTTTCTATGTTTCTATGGTTTTGGTCCCAAAACTGGGCTGGTCCACCCAGTTTTGTATAGATTTCAGGAAAGTCAATACCATGTCAAAGTTCAATGCATACCATATGCCAAGGGTGGATCAACTGGGAAAAGCCCAATACTTCAGTACCCTGAAACTGATAAAGGGGTATTGGTAAATCCAATGAACTAATGAGCCCCATGAAAAGTCTAACAAACAGACAACAACACAATTAAACTCACCCTCAGGTTCCATCACTGAATCTGGTGCAATTATGGACACTTTCAACAAAATCTTTATGGACCTTTCTCCCTATCTTAGCAAGCTCCCTGCTCAGTCTCCCTCTGACCTATATGGCAAACCTCAATGCTCCCAGCCCTCTCCTAGTACTGCACATGCTCCTCCATTTAACTTTAGGGTCATTGGCATAAAAAACACTGCCAAACTCTTAAAGACACTTCCTACCCGAGGTAGCCCAGGTAGTGATGGACTATACCCCACCTTCCTGAAACTGCTCTCACCATGTTATTGTAAAGCCCCTAACCTACATTTTCAGCCTCTCCCTTTCATCTGCAACAGCTCCTGACTCTTGGAAGCATGCTCATGTCGTACCTGTATTTAAGACTGGGGATCCTCTTGCCTCCAAGAATTATAGGCCCATCTCCCTCCTTACTCATCTGAGTAAATTACTTGAGAAAATCCATCATCACCAACTATCCAATCATCTAGAAAAATACCACCTTCTGTGTCTTCTCCATCACGGCTTCTGTAAACACCATAGTACCTCCTCCACCTTGGCACTTTTCTCAAACCATATCCTTAGAAATATGGACAAGGAAAGGGCCACAGGTGCAGTGTTTGTGGATCTGTTGAAGGCTTTTGACCTCATAGACCACCATCTCCTCTACTCTACCCTGCTAAACTTTGGCTGCTCACCAGACACGGCAACATGGTTCAGTAGTTACCTCTCAGGCAGGTCCCAGTCTGTCTTGATTGGTAAAAATTCTTCTGCTCCACTACCTACCCATACCGGTGTACTGCAGGGCTCAATACTGGAGTCTCTACTTTTTTCAATGTTTATTAATGACCTCCCTGCTGAAAGAATCAATTGCAAGGCCCTCCTTTATGTGGATAATCTACAGTAGTCATATACCACAGCAATAATTCCATAGAGTCCTTGTCCATCACTCTCCAAGGCAAACTTTGGGGCCTCACAGAACCGGTTCCTCTCCAGAAAATGTCTTGTTAATGAGAAAAAGATAAAGGCCATGCTCAGTGATTCTAAGTCATTCCTAGTAATGGTAGCCAAGTCAAAAACCCCACTCTTGATTGCTACCCCCTACCGGCCCTCCACTTGAAACTGTCCCTGCCTTTAAATATCTAGGTGTCACCCTAGACCCCTTCCCTACTTTCAATGAACACATCAGTGATGCTGTGATGAAAATCCACCAAAGATTAGGTGCTGTCTACCATCAAATTCAATTTCTGACCCTCGAAGCTCACCTAGCCATTGCTCAAGGAAACCTCCTGCCGCTCCTTGACTACTGCTCCCCCGTATATTCTACTATGTCTTCTTCCCTATGGACCCACTCATATACCACATACAACTCCATCTGCTGCTTTGTCCCTCAAGCCCTTTTACCACCCATCACTGCTTGCTATGTCAGTCCCTAGGGTGTCTCTCTGCAGGGTCATTTTGACTTCACTATGGGCAGCTTCATTGACAGTGCACTCAGAAACCATAAGCTGTCCCCCACCCCTCCCTACTCACTGACAGAGTGGTATCTCGGAGTCTCCGGGCCTCCTCCATTCCCCCACTGGAAGTCCCTCGCACTTCTACTACAATGGGTAGTAAAGCTTTCTCTGCTTCTGCCCTTTCCCTCTGTAATAGTCTTTCTTTGTCCATATGATCATCCCCCTCCCACCAGTCTTTCAAGGCAAGCCTAAAGGTGTGGCTCCCACCCAAGACTGCTTGTACCTGCAGCTGTTCCCCAGGTGGGACTAGGGCCCATATCCTGGCATAGCACCTATTCATGCCTTCACCCTACCTCCAGTGCCCCTGCTGTCTTGCACTGCTCTGCTCCCATGTTCAATCTGTATATGACTGAACTGTTAGCAGGTTCTGCAACTTAACTTTAGTTGCATTTCTGCCTATGACTTGTACCTATACCACTCCTGGTGACAGACTGAATCTTCGTTTTAAAAGTATTTGTTTCCTTGGCTCCCCAGTGACTGTATGTACATTGCTTGTAATCCTTTACCATAATCACCATGTTAAGCCTATTATATTGCATAGCCACTTAATGTATGTCACTACACTAGTATGTACTGATTTCTCTGAAATATTTGTACTATGTAATTTGACCTCATACTAAGTGTTTTCAGCAGCCCTGTTTTGTTCTAATTGTATCTCTGTATTGCATTGATGTTTTCTGTGTTTGCCACCCTGGTGGCCCAGGTCATGACTGAAAGCAGTCCTCTGGATAATTTTGCTCACCCGGTTATCAAAGACAATTAAATGAATACATAAATAAAACAATGGCCTTTGTCATACTATTTGGCTTATATTCACTGTGATCCCTTTTGGGTTGCATGAAATGCCAGCCACATTCCAGTAGATGGTGAATTGCATATCTTGTCCATTATGGGTTGTATGTGGTGATGTACCTTGATGACATTATCATATTTAGCCCTGATTGGTGACCATCACCTGCGGAATGTGGCATCAATTCTTCAAACTCTCAGGGAAACAGGTGTCCTGGTCAGTGCTGTGAAATGTATACTTGGGTGGCAGGAAACAAAATACAGTACCTTTGGTATATGGTTGGGAATGGCCATAGATGCCCAGTTATTGATAAATTGCAGGCCCTAGGAGACTGTCCTGTCCCAACTATACAAATAAATTGCAGGCCCTAGGAGACTGTCCTGTCCCAACTATACAAACTCAGATTGCCCTCTATTGGCCTTGTGGGCAATTATGACTATTTCATGCTATCATTCTTGACTCATGCTGCCCACTACTGACTGACCTGACTAAGAAGGTTGACCCAAATAAGGTCCAGTGATCTCTGGATTGTTAAACTGCCTTTAAGTCATTATAAATGTATTGTGTGGCTGTGCCAGTGGCCTGGAGTGCTGAGGCACTTGCACCTTATCTCCAGGGTAGGGATCAGATTTGGGCTGCTCTGGTGCCATTAGGGAGAGGAGGACTGAGCATCCCAAGACAGCTCTCCTTCCTCAGGGAAGGGGGGGTTATTGTAGTGCGCTGTTTGCCTGCCACCCAGTGATGGCTGAATGGCAGCACATGTGCATCATGACACAAGGGAAGGGGAACCTGCATTCAGGACACTGGGGCCATCTCTGCAGAAGTGGAGCTCAGAGATCATGTCCATTGCACATCGTCGTGTCCCAGGGGAGAAAATACTGGTTAAGCACAAAGGCTGGGCTTAATGAAATCCTCCCCAAGTGGTCATATGGCCCACCCCATCCTGGGAAGTGAAAAGGGGATCTGCCAGGGCTCAGTAAAAACCTCAATAGAAAAAAAAGGTATTGTGTGGAAGCATGTTATACAGACTCTGGATTTCATCTATCCCTTCATTTTCTACACAGATGCCTCTGAAGTGGGGTTGGGGGCTGTCTTTTCACAGGGCATTGAGGATAGAATTCACCCCATCCTCTATCTCTCCAACAAACTTTTTTCTATGCCATGCCAGAGAAGAAATACCTGGAAGTGAAGTGGGCAGCAGTGGCTGTACACTACTATTTATTTAGGAGACAGTTTATCTTAGTCATGGATCATGCACATCTCAGGTAGTTGCCTGCCATGTGGGATGCTAATTCTCAGGCCATCCAGTGGTATCTTGCTCTGAAGCCCTTCTGCTTAGATGTGTGTCACTGGGTGGTGTTCCGAGAGAGCAATGCTGTTTTTTTCCACAGGAAGTGTGGGTTTCTGATGACTGTTATTGAGCATGGCTCAGGCAAGACTCTGAAGGAGCGTATACTGTATGTGATGGGTGCATGTTCCCTACACCCATAAACCCCCCACTGTACAGGGGTTGACAAGAGCCAAGGGGGTTTTAAACAAAATACTGCATATTTAGGATTGGCCCTATAAGACTCAGAATGTGCACTGACAGCAGGAGGTGTGTCTTTTCACTCTAGGTGAGGTGTTAATACAATGCTAAACAATGTGATGAAATACGATCAGACTTGATAGGACAAAGGGCCTTCTTCTGCTGGCTTCTTCATATGTCATATGTTAATGCAGCACACCTGAGCCCCATTAAACCAAGGGGCCAGGAATGAGAAAGAGAGAGAGAGATCAAGTAAGCAAGTGAACGCTGGAACTGGGAGACTAAAGATTGCAGCTTAACGGACATTTTCAGTAAGAGACTATTGTAAAGCTGATTGTATGGTAATTTTGTTTGGCTGCAGTGCTGTAAAGTTCTTTGTATTTTCATTTAAACTAGTGTCCCTGTTTTTCTATCTGTGAGTGCACTCTCAAAAAGTTGCTCATTCTGCTGCCCATTGAAGGAAACCTTTTTTTGTGTATGTAAAATACAAAACTAAAAACAATAAAAGGAACCACACACTTTGTAAAATCAACAACTAAAAAAACAATAAAAGGAATTACACATTGGATTGCCAACAACTGAAGTTACTGTATGTGCAGTGTGAAGTTTGGCTCCTCATCTGAAATTTCTCAATTTCTAAGTAAAATAAAACTTCTCTTCAGTCTCCTCAGTATCCCCAGTTTCACTAGCTCACCCATAGCAACCACATACAGTGTGATCTATTCTTACATGCAATCTATAGGCAAGGCCCCTAGAATTCTGTGGTTCTGCGGTTGTGGAATTTGCTGCAGAATTTGCATCATGCTGCAGAATATATATAGTGCCACAGAATTCATTGTTTTTGGTGAATTTTCATATAAATATACTGTTTTTCCATAGTGTCAGGCTTTCTTTCCCACCTGTTTTATCCTGAAGCCTCTCCTCTATGCTCAGCAAATGAAGTCATCGATGACATCATATCATATTTAGCCAATGACAGGACTGCATTCTGCCAGAGAAATGAAAAAAATCATGCCGCAGAAATCAGAAAATGCTGCCACAGAAGTTAAAGAGCCCTGCCACAGAAATCAAAAAATTCTGCCGCAGAACACCAGGGGCCCTGTCTATAGTGATATCCTTGGGCAGGCAGGCAGGCAGTAATTGGACTTCCTGTAAGAAGCATGCTTGTCTTATCCAGAGGAGCTGTCAACCACTTCCCTCGCTCCCCAGGCTTCCTCACAGACTGATGACAATTGCGGTCACCAGTATCCTATTTGTTGCAACTGGTTGACATGTTTTTCCCCTCCATCAGTATGTACCACTCCCAATGGTACCAACAGCCACCATTACCAGGGAACATCTTCAGCTATTCGCTGGCTCCCTGCAGTTTTAATGTGCTATTCTTAATTTACACAAATGTACAGTGATAGCCATCACCATCCATAATAATGTCAGTTTTTCATGGAGCAATATAGACCTTTGAAAGGTGGTCCACAGTTAGATCAGCAAATGCTGAAGTAATAAATCTTAAGTCACCCAATTGGTGGCTGGCCACATGCTGCATTTCAGTCCTCAAGGTGGGCTATCTGCAAACCTTGATGGGGTTGATAATGTAATGCTAATGTCATCAGCATTCCAAACACTCACCTCCACTCACTGGTTTATATCTCAATCCTTTTTGATGTAATCATGGGGCAGTAATGCTCAAAATTTTGGAAATATGCAACACAGGTCCTTAAAATGTGGGACACATCAAATATTGTATGTAGATACAAGGTCATGACACTTGCAATCACAGTTGTGCAGTCATTACTGCACAGTATTATATAGAGAATAATGGATTGGTAGGTGGTTATGATGAGGATTTTATACACCCCTTAGGGGTGGGATGTCACATAAACCCCGAGAACAAAGCTCAAGGGGTTTATTAAGGCATCCCACCATGAAGGTGTGTGTAAAAACTGAGTTTTACACACCTACCCATCCTTTATTTTGAATAATTGCTGGGTATCATTTTTTCGCTACAGCAATTATACAAAATAAGTGCATTTCTCTATGGAGTCGAGCCGTGGACCCTTGGTGTTTTAATGCAGTCCATTGTGGCTGGCTCCTAAACTGAAGCATTTTTTTTTCTTGAGTTCGATTAGGTAGTGTTCATTGTGCCCAGTAGTAATTTTTGTTTTAAAAAAAGAGCTTCATGCTAACTTCTGTCAGGGAAGTTTGCAGCACTGAAGAGTGGGGACAAATGGCACAGAGAACAGGAAGTTCACAGTAGGTGCATGTGCTGAAGGAGGAAAACTGGGCGCTTGTTCGTCGTTATAGCTGGCTGGTTATAATGACAAAATTATGACTCGGTTTCCCAATGAGGAAAAATGGTTGCCAGTTATTATATAGACAATAATGTTATGGTGGTGCGCAATAAGAATTTTTTATACAACGAAAGTGTGTGTAAGGCCTCAAGCACAAGCCATAAGCATCACATACCTTTACTTTATACTAACTATATACCTTTATTTTAACACTGCATGCTTGTCTACAATTCTTTTCTATGAGCCATGGTGGTGTTTACCTGATTATCATTTTATGTTTGCACCTGTAAGTTGTCGATGCAACTGCACCCTGATGTGTGCTGTAATTGTTCTTCCTGTACTCCCCTTCCCCTCTCCCCGGGTCACATCTGGAAACAAGCCTCATCTCAGTGTGCCTTTCCCGGCTACCAGTTTTTAAATCAATAAATAAGTAAGTAACTAAAATAAATACATTAATTCATTAATTAAATACTTAATTTAATACTTGGAGTGTGCAGAAAAATCAAATGTGTTTCTGTGGTACAGAACTCTCAAGAAGCAAGCTACAGGTATGATGCAGTGAACATCACTATACAGACAAGGCATACTGATGAGTCCTGGTAGGACGAAATGCGTGTCTATGTCATCTGTTAGCACCCTTTGCAAACTGTGTGAGAGGCCTTTCGGCACCATGCAATTCTGCTTAAAGTTGAACCAGCATAACATTCTGTGGTGATTTGCATATGCGGCCCATGATGCTTTGCATTGTGTGGGCATGTGTGATTTTGCATTTTCTTGAAACTTAGCTTCCCAGCCAAATGCCCTTTGGGGTGAACCTTGCCTCAGTGTTTGTGCACAGAGGTTCTTTGTCTTTATCACTATGTAGTGTTCACCATGTGGTGCAAGAAAGGCAAAAGTTAATGGTGTCAGTTGTATATTTGTTGTTCAAAAAGTGAGGAAAAAGTTTAGAAAACTATGTTTAGGCATCTCTTAGTTTTGAGGAATGAAGTATACCACACAGGGAAATTACATATTAGGGTAAAAAGACCATGGAACCTTAAAAAATTAAGATTTGTTCTTGAGGTTTGAATGACTATGTAACACAGCTTTGGTGCTACCTAGCATAGGTTTTGTCTTCTCAACAAAGTAACATAGTGACACAGCAATACTTTGCTTTCATAGAGGCTGCCAATATTGGGGTAAACCCAACAATATGGTACAAGATCTTTCAAATTGTGAGGAACATCACAACACTGATTTGACAAGGTTCTGGGGACTTTCTAATTTTTTAATCCCCCTACTTTACATGCATGCATGCATGTTTCAATCCAAATAGGTGAACTCATACTGTAGTTTTATCCAGTTAATATATTTGTATAGTAATGTGTTCAGTTTTTTTTACAATCTTGGTGTGATGCTTATGGCTTATGATGTGCTGTGATGTTTTTGGCTTTGAAAACCACAGTACTGTAGGTGTTTAGATTCATTTTTTTAATATAGCTTTGCGCATTACCATAAAAACAAGATCACTGTTTCCTAGATATGAACAGCTCTGGTAGCCCATCTACACTCGACATCATAATCCTCTGTGTGTGACATTACACTCTGTTGTGGTGGAAACAATTATGATATAACAATTGTTATTAGGGTGTTAGATGTATACACGCAAACAGAACAGATCCCCAGTACACTAAGATACATTTATCCCAGAATGGAATTTTATTAGAAGTCTTAAATTTCATAGAGGTGCTGCAGGATGGTGGCCATATCAAAGATCCCCCTGCCCCGACCCCCAGAAAAAAGTACTAACAAAAGAGCCTGAAATTCATTCAAATATTTTTCTTATGTATGTTTCCAGTTTTCTCCATAGTTAAAACAGGACCATTTTGTTCCAGATTTCAGTCAAGTTATGGTTATGCCCAAAAACCAATTCACAGTAACCCCATGTCAGCCAAATCCTTCAGCATCCAATTTTTAAGGCTGCTTGACATAGTCAGGACAGACTTTTTTGAATAGTTATTAATAAGTCAATAGAAACTGGATGAGGCATTTTACTTTGTTACTACCACAATTCCTGTGTTAGGACTACTTTCATGCCTCATCACAGGACTTGTGATAGTAACATGCAGATAGCAGGCTTAATTCTTAAAGGTCAGTGCAAGCTGTGCCAACTGCAACTTGTACTGATTGCAGGTGTGTCATGGACTCTGCACCAAGTTCTCTATCGGGTAGGGTCCTGGCAGCAAAATCCCCTAACTTGTGGCAACTGTGGCCATGCAACAAACAAATAGCACAACTGGATGGGATGATGCAAGTTGTGGGGTGTCTGTTCACCACTCTAGGACATTATGGTGGTTAGCAACACCCCCTCCTCAGCACCAATCCCTGTTGTATTGGTGATATTCCTGATTTTTGGAAAGGGGTGAGATGGAAGACAAGGGACTTATCTAAGACACCAATTTCTGAGTCACCATTACTGTGTGTACTTGGAGGTGCATCCATTCTGCAGGGATCTGTGCTACATTTGCATCCCTTGATATACAGAATGGTGATGGAAGCAAAGAGACAGTTATTGATGAAATGTCAGCAGCTGGCCCCTCCCACTGTCATGCAATAGGAGGCAGGGGTTACACACACTGTATCTTTCATATGGGTATAATATAAAATGAGGGTCAACTAGTTAAATTCAACATGTCATGGTCTTCCTGGTTATTGGGTACTGGAGTACGAGTAGGGTAAGTCAAAGGTCCAAGACGGGATTGTGTGTGGACTGAGGTACCATATGAGTCCTGCTCTGCAGAGGGCATGCCATTTCTTATGAAGGTGCTTCACTCCTTTTCTTTCCCTTCTGTCCCCCGCTTTCCTCCCAAGTGATCTTTGTAGTAGGAAAATACAACTGTCATATACAGTGGTTCTCTCACAGATATCTGTCTGACTTTTGCACATAATATAGTTCAGATAATAGATTTGTGACCAGGTTTTATTTACTCAGTCCTTTCATTTTGCTCTTTCCTTGAAGTAGATACCAGCCCAATAGACAATATATTCTCACACCAAAGGAACTTCCAGCAACATCTAACAGTGATTATAATTGTTATAATTAAAAGTGATTGTTAATGGTTCTCACTTCATTTTACTTCTGTTTGTCTATTGCCTAGGTATAAATGTATTGATATGTTATGCCTTGTTATCTCATTGCTACTTACCTAAAATAAACAATGAATTTCCGTTCTTTGCCTGCCATAGTAAAGAGCACATAGAATCATTCATCTTTTGTTACTGGCTCAGATTGTACTCATATATTGTTGTAAATTAGACAGTTCACTTCCATTTTCAGATGAACCTAAAATTAATATTCCCTTTGATATTCATATTGCCTTTGTAGAGGTTTTAGTGTTGTAATTCCATGGGACTTGACCCCGGCCAGGATGTGAAGTACATAAATGTTATACCACAGTTTGATCTGAGAAAAGCCAAAAAATAATAAAAGCATTCTTTTATGAAAAGCTAAATACAGCCATGCCTCCTGCCCCCAGTAGAGTACATTTGCTAGCATGTCTTCCTATATAGCTATAGTAGTTAGAGTGCAAATGGAAGAGAGTATAGTATCCCACAGATGCTTTGAAGGGAACATAAACAATATTATTCACATTTTGAAATTTGTAAGTGTAAATTAGGGCATATGTGAACTTTGTTTTATTATCCCAATTTATAAGTTTACATTAAGGCATATGTGAAGTCTGTTTTATTACCCCCATAGTTGCAGCTTACTGGGACTGCATTTGATATTGAAACCTGTGTCACACCCTATATTTGTTGGATGACAACATGTGTTATATGTGGGGTTAGAAGCAGTAATGCATGTTGCGGTGACAGCTTTTTAAAATCAAGCCTTTTCTCATCCCGAATCTCACTCCATATCACCCCATGTCCCATCACCAGTTTTCTCATGGATTTATATTGGTTGGCATGTCTTGTAATTGAGTTTTGATAGGCGCCATCTGTAATTTTATGTTTCAACTGATGACTGAACCCTTCTTTAACAGTGGCAAAATGTCTGTTTGAACTCTTTCCTTGTTCCCTTTCCTTGATTGAAGTAGATGAACAACTTTGACAAAGAAAACAATCTCCAGTTACTTTGTTTTTTTGGTTTTTTGTTGTCAGCTGTTCTACTTGTCCATAGGTTTAGTAAGTAATTATCTTTCAGTTTCCAGGTCAGAATAATAACAGGATCCAGACATCACACAGGGATTTATTTTGATCCCAGTACTGTGCACACTGATTTTGGCTTACTAGTTACACACAGTTTATAACTGGTCTGTCTTAATGGGCTGCTTGCCAGCCTACAGTGTTTGACTTCCAGAAAATAATCACTGGGTCCCAGTAAACATCAGATAGAATGTTTTGCCCAATGCATCTTTCTTGGTTTGGAGGGAAAATGTTGACATTACATAGGAAAGCAAATATTTTCACATCTGGATGTGGGGAAAAGCCTTCTGTTGAACTAAATTATCAGTGGGATCTTCAGATCAAGAGTACATGGAGGTGAAATGTCATTTATAAACTATCTCAACACTGCTGTCTCTTAATATAGGCTGATGTAGGACCTCAAAGACTGAAGTGATGAGGTTAGGTCCTGCAGGCAGCATATGATTCATTCACCCTTTTTCGAGAACTGAAGTGAAATCTCACAGATTGTCCACTTGTCAAACTGCATTTCTTCTCACATTTTAGCAGAAAAGCCAAGAATCTTGCCCATGAGTTGTCAGAAGCCAAGCTGACCTTCTGCTGGCATCACACTATGCTACACTACAGAGCTTAAATGTTGACATCACACAATGCTTTTCCATTGGGGTTGGCAGTATAGGCTAGAGGTTAGAATAACAAGCTGTGAATGAGCTTAGTACCTTCAGCAGACATGTATTTCATGCTCACAACTTTCACTTACATACTGTATGATTTTGAACAAGTCATTTACTCTCCTCAATGCTCCTGGGTCACCCCTTAATAACAGGCATTGGGCCTATTGCATCTTACCTGGTTACCAAACAGTAACATAAAATAAACACAATATAGTTTATATGTGACTGATATGTGCCACAAAATGACAACCAGGTATTTTAGAAAACCTGTAAAAAATTACTTTAGTTTACATATTTGTTCAGGCTGATGCAGGTTTCCATGCATAACGGCATTTGATTTTTTTAAGTATACATTACTGTTCTTTAAAAAAAATATCAATCTCGGTTATCACTGAATGCCAACAACATCTAAACTGCATTGATAAACATTCATTTTTATGTTACTGACACTCACTGACAACTACAACTAAAGTACCCCCCCCAAAAAAAAAGAATGATTCTTTTTATTTGAAAACCTACATCTATATGAACATAAAATGAGAAGCAAAGCTAATTTCTAAAGATGTTACTTTTACTCTGTTTATTTTATGGCAGTCAGTTACAGGTAAACTGCAGTGTAGCATGCTGTACAGTAGTGTCACCTGTTGTAAATGTAATTATCCTTATTGTAGGTATCTGTTTTTAAGAGATGTTAGGTTGATATGATTAGAAATGTTTTTTTGTAAATTGTTTTATTTATTATATTCAGTCCCACAGTCATACAGTATTTAAAGGTTTCACTTAAGGTATAAAATCACACATACCCCCAAAATGCAAAGCATGACAGGATGTATAAGTAAATCACCATGACATTTAAGGCTGGTACAGCTTTAAGCAGGAATGCAAGGTGCCAAAGGGCCTCTCACACAATCTGAAAAGGGTGCAAACAGAAGACCTAGACACATGTTTTGTTCTCGCCAGCAGTCATTAGTGTGCCTCATCTGTATGACACCTTAGGGGAAATTAACCAACCCCTCCGTTGGTTTTACAGGTTTGGGTCATGCTGAGCCCCAATTGCAAGCTAAAAGACAAAGAACCTCAGCGCAAAAGCATTGAGGCAAGGGTTACCCCAAAGGACATTGGCCATAAAGCCACAAACTCACACATAACCCCGTAATGCAAAACATCGTGGGATGTAAATGCAAATCACCATGACATTGTAGGCTGGTTCAGCTTTAAGCAGGAATGCATGGTGCCAAAGGGCCTCTCATACAATCTGCAAAGGGTGCAAACAGAAGACACAGACACATGTTTGGTCCTACCCAGGACTCATCAGTGTGCTTTTTCTGTATGACACCCCGGGGCAGTGAACCAACCCCTAAGTTGGTTGTGGAAGGAACCTCTTGCGGCAGGTCCAGTGATGACATAGTCTGGAGGAAGTTATGGCCAAGGCTAGATGATTCATCACCAGTCCAAATGTTGAAATCCCCCAGAATTAAGCATCTGGGGACATCCAAGGTTTCACAGACGACAATATCTGCCACCTCCTGCAGGAATTCCATGGTTCAGGAGGTGGTAAATCAGAGGAATCCTACCACCTGAGCCCAGACCCCCTTGGACAGCCACACATTTAAAGGAACCCATCCTTCCTGCTTGGTGCATGGTGAAGCCTAGTTCAGATCTATAGCAGAGAGCCTAACCACCACTCCTACAATCCACTCTGGGGCAGTGCACTACAGAGTATCCAGGTGGGATGGCAGCCTCTAGAACTGGGCCTGCATCATCACTCACCCAGATCTCTGTGATACATGCCAGACCAACCATAGAAATCAAGTCTGCTATAACTGTGGTCTTGTTTCTGGTCAATCTGGCATTACACAGCACTGCCCTCAGGGGATTGGTGGGCTTTGAAGCCCCTCTGACTAGCTGCCCACGTGATCTGGTGGGAACCTTGGGGACAGGCACCAAACATGTCTGGCCTCTCTCTTGGGCATGACATACCCCAGGTAACCTTATACACCTGACCACCTCAATCCTGCCCCCCACAATTGTGCTTGAGGCACCCTGCCATGCCTGATCAATGCCACTTCTCCTAATTCCGACCTCTTGACAACAATGAGTAGTCATGATGGACACTGGGAGGTCAGTAAAGGGCCACAAATTGAGCAGATGGGATGCCTCGTACACTACCTTGGCCTGCCCCAGGCCTCCACAGACACATCCTGGCCAGTAGCAGTAAACTACAGCAACACCAACCTTACTATGTTAAACAAACACCCTTAGACTCACACTAATACAAAAAATACCTAACCAGTCACACAACAAACACATTACCTAACCTCCCCTCCAAATCCACCCAAACCCACTAACAGTCCACTAAGATGAAAACAGCCAGGTATGTAGCAGCTTATTTAATTTCCAGTGTAGCAGCCTGCAGGACTTTGAAAATGTGACCCTACAAAACAGGGTAAAAATATAGCAATTAGATGAGTAATTTGTCCAATAAACTTTTCCCCCAAAAAACTCAGATCATGGAGATTTCTAGGGCTCTCTCACAGCCCACAGTTTCTCCAATGGGCAGGAGGCCAAGTACACCAGTTTGACCCCATGAGGAAGCAATATCCCAGGGACAAGCAGATGCCCAACTTCAGACTCCTGACATGCACGATATCAACAATTACAAAAGCCAGACAAACAACCAGCCAGACAAAAGGCACACCAAAAATCCCTCAAGACTTCCACAAAACCCAAGACACCTCCCCCCTATATAAATTAACAGCAACACACCTCACACCTAAAACAAAGAAATGGAACACATATACACAAAGAAATGGCAAATGAACAAGATAACGAACAACTGAACTAAAACTCACAATTGACTGAGACATGCCAATTAGTACTCGGTAGAAATAAAAAAGTGCAAATAACTGCTAAAACTGAACTGTTCAATAAACAAAATGCATGCCTTTTCTCACCTCACTCCCACATAACAACCTGCAAAAAGCCACACGTACTTCAACACACATACACACCTCACCCACACCCACATCACAATACAAGCCACGTAGCATAACAATTAAAACACTCACACATTAATTTATTGGCACATACCCATACATAGATTTGAACCCCTGACAGCACATACTAAATGCACGAAAGATGAATTCGCATGGACTGAGCCACAATGACAGACAGCCACTGCAGCAGCAACCCCACCTTCTAACAGCCCTACTACTCTTATGCATACTAAAACACAAGCTACATGAAGGGGGCTCCACCCACCACACCCCCTGTACTTAATATATCTAACTCCAGGTCACAGACATAATGACATACTGACTGTCAGGTAATCCAATGTCAGGGTTATACACCTGTCAGGCATCGGCATCTCAGGATTATGCACCTGTCAGGCAAGTGTATGTCAGTTAAGTGGTGTCAGTTCATTGCCTGTCAGGCAAGTGTAAGTTAGGCAACTGTAGGTCTCTCATGCTGGCCAGGGCTGGGGGAGGGCAACTTCTTAAACATGAAAACTTTGATTACCTTCTAGAGCTTCTGTGCTGATGTTGGATTAATTTTTGGTACCCATCTTCACAAAAGGACATTTGCACAGCTGCTTATAGACAGTGCCTCAGGCTGGGAAGGAAGGACCCAACATGGGACAAGCAACACAGCAAAAGAATGCAGCAGTACCCCATTTCCCTTCCTCTGTAAAGGAGGTGTTGCATCACAGTTTTACCTGTGTGGAGGCACCATGGCTGTAGGCAGTGTGTGTGCCATGTGCTGTCACTGCCTGCTGCTCAAATATACTGTGTATGAGGGTGAAGTAGGCACAGATAGACTGCAGTATAATTGCGGCTTGCATATATTTCCCATGATTCCCAACATGGAGCCCTGCCAAACAAATGCTAGTTTAACATTTTAAAGGGAACATAAACATTGTTGTTTACATTTCTTAACATAATTGTAAATTTAGGCATGTGTGAAGCTTATTTAATCACACCAGTGTATTATGTTGTGTGTTTGTTTTGAAATCATTTTTTTCCTTATTTTGGAGCCTGATATTAATGCAGCCTTTCCCTGCAAAATATTCATTTTGGTTTGATTTATTTTTTAGACATGTTAGCAGAAATCGGATCATGCCCATTTTCACATGCAATACAAAAGTCAAAACCAGACACCATAGAAGCTCGAAAACACCAGGAATACACAAAAAAAATTGTATTCCATGAAGAAACTGGACCACCCATGGCTCTGGGCAGCTCCGCTTGACCAACTTCTCACACTGTGCATCACCAGGAGGTGGCTCTGGGCAGCTCCCCTCGACCAGTTTTTCACCCTGTGCATCATCAAGAGGGGCTCTCCTTGACCAGTTTTGTACTCTGCTTGTCCGTTTTCACATGTGACAGCTGTTCAGCTCAGATGATATCACTGTTTTCCACTTCATTGTAGTCTTGGCGGGACATATTCAGAGCTGGATAGTTGTGCGCATGCAAAGATGATTAGCACAGAATAGATGCGCTGGCCAGCACTGAGGACATATTCAAACAGTATGCATGATTGTGGCCGATCACACATACTGTCTGAATATCCAACCCTGGATGTGCCACCCATAGCAGTCTGCCACCAGAATCAGCACAGTGCAGCCAGGGACAGGGCTGACTACTGCCAATGGGAACTGCATGGTGCATACCTGGATGCACTCAGACTCCAGCAACGATATTCAACCAGCATATGCAAATGAGCTCATTGGGCATGCATGGTGCAAATGGACACCATGCATGCTCATTGTGAGAACATTAGCAAAACTGCACTCAGCAAAGTGTGCCTGTCCAGCCAATCCCTGCCCAAAAGGTGCTGTGGGACATAATCCAGCAACATACATTACAAATGTGATATGGCAGACTCACAAGGCAGAATACAGTCACCCCCAGCACATATTGGACACCTGATACCCTTGTCAGTGTTTTGCAGGTCTGGCACTCTAAGAACATGTACAGATATATTGTCATAAGAGACCTACATGTTGCCATAACAATGTGTCGCACATGTTAGTCACAGAAGGCGCACTGAGTGTTGCCCTCATATACTGTGGCATTTGCGCATTGATCAACTGACAGGTATAATCCTGGGAACAATAAATATCCTGCATGTATCTTGAGCAGTCACAGAGGGAACAGCAGTGTAACATCCTAGCTCCAGACCCAGCCTGACAGGTAACCTCATTAACCATCTTCACCGAAACAGGTTTCTACTGCAATGTATGCCAGTTAAAGCAAACCTCAATGGCACTCTTGTGTGAACAGTACAATTTGATGAGCTCCGTACATCTCAGACAGCAAACACGATCACTGCGAGGTAAAGCCCTGTCACCAGCATCCTCATGCAAGCCTGATCAAGATACATTTGACTGCTCAATCCACCCTGACCTCTTGGCTGAGTGTAAGACATTCACAGGAACAGTCATTACCATTGACTCTGTGTTAGGAAAAGTATTAAAAGATGTGACCTAGCTGGGAATAAGACCATGGAGCTCAATAACCAGGTGCAGACTCTCACTACTACAGCTGAGCAGTGGGATAGAGATGCTATTGTGGCTACTATTGCATGAAAAATGACTGGGCAGCTAAATCAGATGATCTAGAAGGGAGAGGGCAGAAAAATATCATTCAGGTTTTCAGCATACCAGAAGTGGATGAATCAAATGCCCTATACATTATTTTCTTCCAAACAATGTTCATAGACACTGTACAATTCCCACTACCTACCACACTATCTTACTGTTATGCCATTTGAATTGTGCTGTCCCAATTGCTACATGGAGGCTTGCCCAGTGCCTGTCAGTCAGCAGTTGGCCGTGGACAGGAGCGGTGGGCTTTGCCCGTCACCGGCATGGGTAAGGGTGTGGGGGCTACTACAGCTTGGAACACAGATATGCCTTCTTGTAGCAACTGGTGGGGATTGAGATCAATGCTGGTGGTCCACTAGACTACAGGGCAGAGGGTGGCCATACTGTGTGGGACATGTGTTTGGGGCTGGGGCGGAGGTCTGTCTGTCTACCCAGGCATATTCAGCATTTTCATATGGTACACAGGCTGTGTTCAGACTATGGGTTGTGCAGGGGGTTGCCACATGCCTGCCAGGGCTGGCAGGCTGCAGAAAACCTGAGTGCACTTTTGTGGCCTCCCTGTTGGTGGCTGACCATGTTAGGCCAGCTTTCCATGGCCTATCTGTGTAACATGCATTACCAGCCTGTGAGAGGCACATTCTTTCCGAATATGCCAGGAATGCCCCCTCCACTTGCACGGCATACATTATACTGTGCCCTGGCCCATTCCCTTGAAGCCAGTGCATCATACACTATTGAATATCGCACCATGGCACATTGATGGGGATACAGAGCACATCTCCCTTTTCCGTCGGGATGTGCCGCGCATCTCCTTTGAATATGGTGGCCTTCATCTCCATTGATATTACCAGATTCTGAAACTGTTAAGTAATTAAAACATGAATATTGTTAAAGGAAATGGCTGCATTAATATGAGGCTTAAATAAGAAAAAAAAATACCTTTTCAAAACAAATATTAAATAATACACTGACGTGATTACACAGACTTCACACATGGCTAAATTTACAATTATATTAAAAGATATAAACAAAGCAACAACATTGTTTACATTCCCTTCAAGGCTGTTTGGCGTAGTCAGCACAGACTTCATGGGATTAGTGCAACATGTCCACTGGACCAGATGAGGCCATTTACACATGTTATTGTCACAGTTACTGTATAGATTACTTGCAGGACTGTTCACAACAACTGTGGTAGTAATACAGTATGTGCATACCTCCACCTCTGGATCATCACTAACACCACGTTATGTGGACCCAACAGGGTCATTTAATAATGCTGCTGGGAGCACCATATTATTCTGGCCACAGTCTAGCTGCTCACATTTGACAATAGTGGAACAGTATATTAGACTTGATAGGACTATTAATATCAGATCTCTCTCCCCAAACACACAGTGCTGTCCATGCCCTCTTCCCTCCCTCATTATGTGGTCAGCTGTGCCCCACCACTCACCTCCCATGCTGGCCAATGGGCTTCCCCCGACAGGACTTGTATTGCTATAGATGATTGTCTCTAGTCTTTATTGTTGCATGTCCATAAGAATACAGT
The DNA here is from genome assembly GCA_016271365.2 of Neoceratodus forsteri. Lineage (NCBI taxonomy): Eukaryota > Metazoa > Chordata > Ceratodontiformes > Ceratodontidae > Neoceratodus > Neoceratodus forsteri. Next base: position 256,908,650 of record CM028132.1, on the reverse strand, counting down.
GATAGACTCTTTTTTTCATCCTTTGTTTTCTTTCTGTCTTCCCCAGTCCTAGTGACACTACCACAGCCCCATAAACAACCTTCTCATGGACTTACTGGTTAATTACTACTTACACAGGACCGTGTAGGTAGGTTATCTGCTATGTCAATCATGTGCAATCTGGAGTGTGTATGGGGCATTTTCATCCATAGGTATCCTCCCACAGGCATTGCTGTGCAATGACATGCATGTGTCTGCATGCCAGCATTTGACAATAGCCCTGCCCCATGTTGCTGATCTCAGGTGCTACCACCTGATCTCCACCAGGAGGTAAAAAGCAGGATCTCCCAACCTGTGAGAGGAGAACTGTCCATGGACTGATCAATCCATCCTCCCTGGCTAGCCCCTGATGAACCATGCTTATTCCCAAAAACAGGTTGATCGGGTCACCAGCGGCAGTGCTAGCACTGCATCGACAGGTTGGTTGATTAGTTTTTCAATTTTTTATCAGTATCATCACATGGCTGACTCTAGTTGCTGCAGTTTCAAGATTCTATTCAGAGGGCATTTATTTATTGTAGTCATTCATTCATTCATTCATTCACGTTTCTGTATTTTCGTTTTGTACAACTCTAAAACTGAATTAAAATAAAGTTGAAAAAAATACACCTTCTGCACTAACTAAATGTGTGATATTATATTATTTGTTTTGTTGTGATATAAGTGTGGTAGGGATATCTTGTAGAAAAGAATGAGGTAGCATTAATGCTGGTTATGATGATCATATTACCTCTAAATTCTCTATGGCATATGGCACTTTCATCACAATAATATAACAAAATAAATGAAACTTTATATATCAAAACAATTCTAAGGCAGCCATTGTTGACTCTAGCCAGCTGTTGTTTTAATTAAATTTATTCATACAAAATGTTTTAATGCTGCTGTTTTTTAGTTACTAATTAAACCCTGAGATCTCTTATGTTACTTAGCTTAGCTAACAGAAATCATCTGGGATAACAATTAGTAAACAGATTACAGGGAGAGAGCCAGATCTTGTCTTAATTGTACAGTAGATACAATCACTGGGCAGAATTTTCAAATTCCAGTGGAAAGAATTACTAAGAATCATGCTAAGGTTAGGTGCAAGAGCAAGAAGGCAGAAGCCCATGAAGCTCTTATACTAATCCAGTACATAATAGGAGAGGTCATACCCATTACATATAAGACTATCCAATCTATTTTTAAAAAATTCTTTTAGTTTCACTGATAACAACATTTAGTGGTAGCCTATTCCAAGGGCCAACAACTCTGACAGTAAAAAAATATTTATGGCTAGACTTAACAAAGGTTTTTCTTACCAATTATAGCGATGGCCTGATGTTATGACACAGTTTTTAAATTCAGACCCAGTTCACACAATAAATAGGGTCTTGAATAATATCATACAATAACATAAGATCATCATGAAGTCGATGTGTAGATAAGGGCATAAGTTTTAAAATGTCTAATCTGTTCTCATAAGGAACTGCGAATAGCCCAGAAACTTGTTTTGTATATTTTCTTTGAACTCTTTCCAGTAACAGGCATTCAGATTTTTTATAAGGATTCCAAAGCTGTGAGGCATATTCTAAATGTGGTCTAACATATGGACAAAACAAGGGCAACAATACTTCCTGTTTTCTAGATCTAATAATCTAATCTGGGGAACTGTGATGAAAATCCCTCACCAAGGACTTCAAATTCACTGCCACCGCCATGGGTGTTTACCAACAGGACCCAGGAAAATCTGTTTCTTACCTCCTCCTTTGCACAATGTCAGGAAGGTCAGACACAATAACTGTGTGTAGAGTGACCGTTCAGAGACAGACTGCAAACAGAGTCCAGCAAAAATAGTAGAATTACCCTTTTAAATAAAATAAGCAGTCATGGATTCTATAAAAATAGAAGCTTTAGTAAAAGACTACAATTATTTACAAAACAATTTATGTACAGTCAGACAAAAGGACTACAGTTTACTAGAAATTAAAATAAATGAAATATATACAAGGCAGGTTGCAGATAGAAGATTCTGACCTATTCTTACTTTAAAAACCTATTCATTTACTTGCTGCTGTCTGAAAAAAACACCGTTCCCTAAACTATCTTTCTTACCAGACCTCTAGCTGCAGGGATCTGGTGTTTAAGATGTTCCAAGGCCAGGAGAAAGAGCTTTCCTACAGCCCCTCAACTTATTTCCTACTCCTGTGGGACGGGATCTCATTCCCTTTGAGTGATAGTTCCATTATGTCCCAGCACCCTTTGAGAGAGTGTGTGTGTGTGTGTCCATCCTTCAGCAGTTCCTTGCTAACAATGCACCTGGGTCTTTTGTCCAACATGTGAAAATCTCCAGGAAGGCCTTCACTCTGGGATTTTTGCTTTATTCCAGCCTCCCTAGCCTTCCTTTTTGCTTTTCCATGAGAGCATCAGTCCCTCCACCCAGGCTGACATAAGCTGTCATACACTTCTTGATCATGTGATCAGGTAGCCATCTTATACCTGAAGCAGATGCATATTCAGAAAATAGTAAATGGCTCGAAACAATTCATGGTTCTGGTCCCCTTTCCCATCACATCCCCCCCAAGAAATTAATGTGTCTCTTTTGGGCAACCCCCAAGAGACACTGACATTCATGAAGGGCCTGGGGAGTACCTTATGGAATATGCCATGCACTTAGCCCTGCCTTGACAGTCCATCTCCACTGGCATTCTGTGCCCCATTTCAGTGCTGAATGATATATATATATATATATATATATATATATATATATAACTGTAGTACCATATTCCAGCACAATAACTTTATGTTTTTCCCACTAGTCCTATAGAGCCTGTCAAGCAGTTATGATCTGTGACCACAGTGAACTTCCTCCTGTACAAATATGGCTGCAGCTTCTGAAGGACCTACACTATCCCAAGCCAGTCCCTCTCCAGTGTGGCATATGCATCTTCCCTGGCAGAAGCTTCCAGCTCAGATACAATATGGGGTGCTCCTCCCCCTGCTGAGTAATCTTGTTCAGGATGGCACCCAACCCATGGTGTGAGGCATCCACATGTACTATGAACTTTAAGTCATAACCCACATAATGCCTACTTTAACTGTCAGAAGGCAGATTCCCTTTCCTCTGTCCAGAGAACTTCAGGCATTCTCTTTTTCATCGGGGTCTGTCAGGGGTTTAGCCACATCACTGTAGTGAGGGATGAACCTTCTGTAGTACCCAGCTGTTCCCAGAAATGCCCTTACTTGTTTCTTTGTGCAAGGGTGGGCCAGGACTAGGTAGCATCAACCTTTGCTAGTTCTGGACATATGCTTCCACTGCCCACCCAGTGTCCTAGGTAGGACACTTCAGCCATTCCTACTTGGTATTTTTACACCTTAAGAGTTGGCTCTGAGGTCTTCAATCTGCAGAACACCTCCCTCACATGTCTGACATGATCCTCCCATGTCTGGCTGTAAATGGCGATGTCATTCATGTAAGCTACTTCATATTCACTTGCCCCAGCCCAGATGTGATCCTTAAGCCTCTGGAAGGTTGCAGGAATATTCTTCATCCCAAATGGCATTACTCTGAATTCAAATAAGCCATATGTGGTTATGAAAGCAGACCTCTCCCTGGCTACAGGAGTTAATGGCAACTGCCAGTAGCCCTTTTCATACAGTCTATTGTGGTCATAAACTGGGCTCCCCCCAGCCATTCCAAGGTCTCATCCATTCTGGGCATGGGGGTAGGCATCAGACTCCATACAGCTGTTGAGCCTCCAGTAGTTAACACAGAATCATGTGGTACATTCTTCTTGGGGATCAGGCCCACAGGTGAAGCCCAGGGGCTACTGGACTCCTGGATCACTCCAAGTGCCAGCATTGCCCTGAGTTCCTCCAGCATGGTCTTCTTAATCTCCTCAGGTACCCTGTAGGGGGGACTAGCTCAGCAGAACTTGGTCCCCACTGTCCATGTGGTGTTCAGCCATTTTGGTATACCCCAGATTCCCCATGAACATGTCCCCAAATTCTCACAGCAACCCCCTCTCATCTCCTTGGCCCAGACCAGTGTCAGCTGCACTGAGAGGTTGAGGTTATTCACTGATGATCCCTTCCAGGCTTCCCCAAGCAGGTCCAATAAGGAATCAGCCTTGTTACCCTCCTCTGGTGTGCCGCACACAGTGAGGATCATTTCCTCCCTCTCATAGGAGGGCTTCATCATGTTCACATGGGATACCCTCTGCCTGCACCTTCTGTCAAGCAGCTCTACTAAGTAGTTATCACTCATTTTCCTGATTATGGAGAATGGGCCCTCCCATGCTGCCTGCAGTTTATTGTGTCAGGCTGGGACAAGTACCATCACTTGCAGTCCGACTTCATACTCCTGGGCTCTGGCCCCATGGCTGTACCAGGTTTTCTGTTGCTGTTTTGCAATAGTTAAGTACTCTTGGGTGAGTCCCGTGAGCTCCTTAAGCCAGGCCCTGAAATTTAGGACATACTTCACAACAGACTCCTCTTGGGAGGCATGTTTACCTTCCCATTCATCCCTGACTAAATCTCGGGGCCCCCTCACCCTGTGACCAAGCAGAAGCTTAAAGGGTGAGAACCCCATGGTCTCCGGTGGGACTTTCCTGTATACAAACAAGAGGTGGGGCAGATATTTGTCCCACTCCCTTTTGTGCTGGTCAGCAAATGCCCTGAGCATAGTTTTAAGGGTCCAATTGAACTGCTTAACCAGGCCATTTGTATCAGGTTGATAGGGTAAAGCACAGAGCTGTTTCACTCCACACTTCTCTCACAAACTGGTTATTAAGGATGACATGAAATTCATCCCTGGTCTGAAAAAGTCTCCTGAAGAAACCCTACTCAGCTAAAGATTCCCAGGAGCTGATCAATCACCTTTTCTGCCTCAGTGGAGGATGTGACCACTGCCTATGGGCACCTGGTTGTGTAATCCACAGCAACCAGTATGTATTGTTTGCCCATGCAATTTGGGGTCCTTAGGGGCCTAACTATGTCTATGGCTACCCTCTTAAAGGGTTCATCAATAATAGGTAGGTACATCAAAGCTGCTTTAGCCTTGTCCCTGACCTTCCCAACCCGCTGGCACGCTGGAGAAGTCTGACAGTAATTTTTCCAGATCTGTGTACATGCTTGTCCAAAAGAGATTGTCGTCAAGCTCCTTTTTTGTGTGGTTAGTACCCAGGTGACCTAAAAAAGAAATGTCATGTGCCAGAAACTGCTTTTGGTAGTCCTGGGGGACTACCAGCTGCTGGAGTACCTCTCCGTCTAGCTCTTTCTGTGGTGTACATTCCCTGTACAACAGCCTATTTTCCAAATAAACTGATGTTTTACTCCCTTGAGAGATCTCAGCACTATCTGCTATCTCTTTCAGTTTTTGGAGGGTAGAATCAGCTCACTGTGCCCTGCCCAGCTCCCCTGTCTGACCCTTCCCAGTTCCCCTTCAAGAGGAAAGCTGCCCATGGTGGTGACTTCCTTTGTTTGCAGCTGGGGCTCAGGGCTGCCACTCCTAGCTGGGGTTATTGCTTTATTCCCTCCTTCCTAGCCTTCCTGTTAGCTTTCCCATGAGAACATCAGTCCCTCCATCTAGTTTGACATAAGCTGTCATATACTACTTGATCATATGATCTGGTAGCCATCCTGTATCTAAAGCAGATGCATATTCAGAAAAGAATAAATGAATCAAAAGAATACATGGTTCTGGTCCCCTTTCCTGTCACAGGAGCATAGGAAAACCTAGTGTATTCTGCAGAATTCATTTGGAAGTGGAATGACAACTATACTGAAATTCCATAGTTGCAACCCAAAAATTCCACAGTTCTGCTTCATTCTCCATTGGACATATTCTTGTGCCCAGTATATGTGAATTCCATTGAATCAAGTGATTGAATTTCTTAAACAAATGCACCAATTGGCTTCTTGTTGGCCCTTAGACACTACCAGAGGGTCCCATCTGATGTTTTTATGACCTGCAGTCTGATGGAAACTGTCCCCAAATTCCACACTTTACATTGATTCTGTTGTGTAAACTTCAGAAAACTATTCATTCATTAAAAATTAATTAACAAAAACTTCATTTAAGACAAAGTCAGGGTTCTAGACATAGGACTTCAACCAAAGTGATACAGGTCTGGAAATTGGATGTTAGGGTTTACAACTGTTACATCCCTCCCTCAATAAACTCTACCATTGTGACTGCACCCCCCCACCCTCCACACATAAACAAGCGTCAGGGTGTGCCTTAGGGTCATGGGCCCCACCCGCCCAACCCTACCATCATAACACACCCCACCCTCCACACACACCGACAAGTGTTGGGGTATGCCTTTAGGTCATGGACATGCTCACCCCATTTTCCTATACTGTACCATGTCAGGTTCCTTACAGATGGAATGGGGTGAGCATTAAGGTCCATGACCCTAAGGCACACCCTGACACTTGTTGGTGTGTGGAGGGTGGGGGATGGTGTTATGATGCTAGAGTTGGGTGGGATGGGTCCCATGACATTAAGGCACACTCTGACACTTGTTTGTGTGTGAAGGGTGGGGGTGCAGTTACAATGGTAGGGTTTGGTGGGGGAGGGGTATAACAGTTGTAAACCCTAACATCCAGTTTCCTGACCTGTATCATTTTGGTTGAAGAATTATGTCTAGAACGCTAACTTTGTTTTAAACAAAGTTTTTGTTATCTAATTTCCTTACTTTTTGAAATAGTGTAATGGTATCCCAGTTTTGTGGGAGTTTGTTTGGTATTTTTGCTGCAAATTTTCAACACGACCATTTTGGGACCCCACCTCATGAACACTGACACTTTCATTTCATTACTCAGTCCCAAAAGGCGATTTTGAGCAGCAACTGTGCCGTTTCATGCCACTGCTGTGTAAACACATTTTGGGCAGGATGTGAGAAATGACAGGTGTATTGTTCATGAGGTGGTGTGAAAAAATCCTAATGTTGAGAATCTGGAGTGAAAATATGAAAAATTGGCGAAGTTAAGAAATATGTGAAGAAACTGCTCAATGCACACTCACAACACAGTCATTTTGGGGAATTGTTGCACCACATTTTCAACATGGCCTTTTTGGGACCCCAACTAATGAACAGTGGCACTGTGATTTCATGAGTATATCCCAAAAGCTGATTTCACACAGCAACTATGCCATTCTGTGCCACAGCTGTGAAAACACATTTTGGGCAGGATGTGAAAAATGACAGCTGCAATGTTCATGAGGAGGTGTGAAAAAATCTCAATGTTGAAAATCTGGAGTGTAAATATTAAAAATTCGTGAAGTTACGAATATGTATAGAAACTGACAATGCACCCTCGTAACACAGTAATTTGGGGAATTTTTGTACCACATTTTCAACATGGGCTTTTGGGGACCTCCCCTCATAAATGCTGGCACTGTCATTTCATTAACTGGGCCAGAAAGGAGATTCCACATAGTGACCAAGAAATCACCTTTCAGGATCGAGAAATGAAATGGCAGTGACAGTGTTCATGAGGTGGGGTCCCAAGAACCCCATGTTGAAAATTTGGCATAAGAATTCTTAAAAATGGCTGCAATATCAATATAAGTTGGAAACCCCATTGAGAGCTGTAATTCAAGCCTACCTTGATTCCTCAGTTTGCGGTTGGACTTTGAAGGGTGTGGACATGTCTCAGTCCAGAGAAGATGACAGCCACCTACCTCCAGAGGTAAGTATAGGGTGAGAGGGGGTGTGGGGAGGTGGGTGCTCAGTGGGAGGGTCAGGATGGGGAGGGGGACAGGGGAGATGACAAGGGACCATTTTATTTTTTTTTTAATTTAAAAAGAAAGACATTGGGGACAGTTTTATTTTTTTACAGCAGGGATAACTTTATTTTTGGACACTGGGAGTGGGGTCCCTAGTGTCCCATTATTTGGGGGGGTTTATAATGTCAGCACAGGGATTGGGCACCCTGATGTTGGTGAACACTATTAATATTAGATCGGGAAGGGGGGATTTGACTCCTGGTGTGGGCTTCCCAGTGTCAGAAACAACACTGAAAAAAAGTAAAGATTTTTGGCACACTGGGAGTGGTCTTCCCAGTGTGCCACAGTAATAGAGGGAGAAGTAAATCCTGTCATGGGGATTGGGCACCCTGATGTCAGCAAAGAATAATAAGAATAGGCTGTGGGGTGGCGGGGGGCATCCAACACCGGGGGTGGGCATCCCAGTGTCGGAAACAACAGAAAGTTATCAGAAAGTTAATGTTTTCAGTGCACTAGAGGTGGTCTCCACAGTGTGCCACAGCAGTGGAGGGTTAAAGAAATGTCAACATGGGGACTGGCCACCCTGATGTCGGGAAACAATAATTACAAAGGGGTAAGTCTGTAAAAATGATAGTTCAATGCAGGATTCTACATTGCAACATGGCAGTTTGATGCAGGACTCTGCATCATAAAATGCCATTTTGGTGCAGGATTAGTTATTTATTTGTTTGTTTATTTAAGAGTTTTATCAGGAAGACATGCTGAGCAGGCTACTGCTCGATTCTAGATACATCCTAGGGGTGGGGGGCATGGTAAAATACATATAGCGTACAGTGTAGAATAACAGCTGGCAAGACAATTCAAGAGACAATATTCCATTACAGAGGCAATATAAGAGCAAAATAACCATCATCATTCTGAATCTAACATGGCAGTTCATTGCAGGAATCTGCATCGAACTAGAATCCTATGCCGGTGCAGGATTCTGTATCCAACTAGAATCCTTTGTCTCCAAGGACATCTACCTTATATACTCACGTATAAGCCAACCCATGTATAACCCAACATCCCAAAATGCTGCATTGATTTCATAAAAAAATCAGTAATCTGCATATAAGCCAATGTCAAGTTTTACAACTGAATATCTACATCAAGCTCAGGCAAGGAAGTGTTGTTTCAGTAAGTGTGGTGTCTTGGTGTGGTGTCTCGGCTCATTTTTTTTTGTTTTGTTCACCACCAGTCACTCAACAACTCACCAACCCTGTTCCCTTTTCACCAACCACCTCCCTCTAGGGCCCCATGTCCCCTATTTGCTGTGCTTCCCTTCATCCAGGTGACTTGCTGGTGATGTCAAATGCCAAAGCCCCTCGCGGTTTGTAATGCCAGCAGGCACCTGCAATATCCCAGCTACTGCCCCACTCTGTTACTTACTCCTGCTGAGCAATTTGTTACCTTCTATGCCTAATCCCCTTTCCATTCCCTTTCCGTTCCCTTCTCTCTCACTTTTTGATCGGCTCCATCTTTGGGGCACTCTGCACTGCTGTTCACTGCCACGGTCCTCCTGGCATCCGTTCCACTCGGCATCCATTCCCTTTCCCATTTCTTTTTTTAAAGAAGACTCCTCTCCCAGCTGGCTATGCTGACCCATCACGCCAAACCCTTAATATTACTGTGCTGTAATGACTGCCCCGCGTATAAGCTGAGAGCCCCTAAACTGAAATGATGACTTGGTACAAAAAAATCTTGGCTTATACAAGAGTATATACTTCATTTTTTTTCCATTAGGAAATAATGAGAAAAAGAACATTTCATAACTTTGGAAGAGATTACTATTTTTTACCAAACCTTCAAAAGGCACATCTGTGTGGCCACAGTTTTCTACTCTGAAAATTTTAGCCCTGTAGCTAGTCATTTTTGAGATACAGTTTGACAAATAAACCAGCAAAAAAACATAAAAATCTCTTCTTTTACAACACTCTGTATCTCAGAAACCACACAAGGGATTCAAACCAACTTTGGCATATCGATAGACCTGTAATTTCCAAAGGCGCTTACAAAATTTCAAGCAGATCTGTTGAACCTGCAGAAATTGGACTTTAACATTAAATGTTCACACTAACCCTAACTATAGCTGCACTACCATGCAGTTATAATAACTCATGGAATATAAATCTGTAGTTGATACAGAAAACACAATGCACTTTTGGAAATCCACAGAATTTACTAAATACTCCCCAAAGCATTCCAAAGTACCCACTTAAACTAAAGCAACTCATTCATTTAGAGACATATGAAATGGACAGAGAAGGCAGATTGATCAGCGGGGTATTAGTAATGGGGCATGAAGAAAATACATGTATCGTAAGTGCAGAGTATGAGCATGGAATAGAAGAGGTGAGGAATGCAGAAAGTTAGGATGGGAGGGAAGAGAGCAAGAATTTTTCTGGAAATGAGGAGCAGTTCAAGTGGTGGCATGACGGGGGATGGGAGAGTGAGATTTAGGTAGAGTAGTCAAAGATGAGTGAGGGAGCATCAAGAACAAATCAGCAGAAAGAGTTGAATGGATGTTGTCTTTAGCAAGAGGGATGTGGGGGCAGCACATTAGATCACATTCACATAGTTAAGGAGGCCTTGAAAACCTACCTTTTTAGCCTAGCATTTCCTGATTTTTAATGCCCCTACCGTATTTATTTATTATTAGTTTTAATATTTTTTTGTATTGTTTATTTATTGATGTGTTTTTATTAGATGTTGTACAGGCGCCTTGGTTCTAGAAAGGCACATTTTTATAAATAAAGAATGATTTGATTTGATTTGAATCAGCGGCAAGATAATAATGATGATGGTCTCATGGTGGATTGAGAGTGGCAAGGAGGATTTTTAGCACTATGCACCATGCTTTCAGAAGAGTTTTTATGGATGTTAATATGGGTGGAGAATAGGAGATGCTGATCCAGCCACACACGAAGATATTTGAAGTGGGGAACTTCTTAAAATTGGATGGAATCAAGAGTCATAAAGACTGGAGTGGACTGGGGCATTGCTAGCCACTGCTTAGTGCCAGTAGATGTGGCAACAGACTTTTTGGCATTTAGCAAGTAGTAAGAGCTGGTCTGAGGGGAACCAGCATTGGACATTGTCGAAGTACCACTGAAGTGTTGAGTCCAGCACAGGGTCTGAGGCTCATGAGGCAAAGCATGCTTTGTTATTCACATATATATGGAAGAGTGAGGGACAACAGAATGATGGTAGAGTTTCAGAAACATGGGAAGGGGACTGAGCTGAGTATAGTGTCTTGAGTGACCCTGGATCAGATGCAGAAGGGAAGGATAGGATATTGCTGACCTGGACCAACTAATGCAGTACAAAAGGTAGGAGTGAAACCAACTTGCCAACAAATCAGACAATCCTAACACCCCCTTACATATTGAGGAGGAGAGGGTGGACCACAGTACTAAAACTTTTACCAAGTACATAAAAATCCCCACCTTAAATTGGCCTGTAGTTATCCCTTTTGAAATGGAGCCAGTGACCCAGAGAAGAGAATGAAGTGTAATTTATAAGAATCAGACTGGAAAGGTGAGAGGAAGTATGAGAATTGGGAAAGAACAAACTTTTTCTGTACCATTCCAGTACAAGGAGGCAAGAGATAGGAAAGTAGATTCTGGGGAAGGATAGTCAGCTCCTTTGTGGAGAGGGAGATCATTGGCCTGCTTCCATGGCCTTGGGACTGTCCCAAGCTGGATAGAGAGGTTTAGCATGGTTGAGACAGGAGACCAGAGCTGCAGAAGATTGACATCTAGACCATCAGGTCTGCTCCATTTGAAGGTGTGTAGATCAGCTAATGTAGAAACTGGAGATACAGGGAATAAAGAGTGTGAAAAAGGTTTGAATGGAACCAGCACTGGACATTGTGAAAATGGCAACGGTGACAATTTCAACCCAGGACTGAGACCCAAGTGACAAAGAGTACCATGCGATCTGCATACATATGTATGCTAGAGCGGAAACAGACGAAGGGGAGGTTAAGAAAAGGAAAAGGAGGATTAGTTTAAGAATGGAGACATTGGAAACCAGATCTGATGGGCAGAAGAGAGGATAAGGTATCTACAGTAACTGTGCACGATGTTAAAAAACTCCACAGTTTGCGGAATTCACTGCAAATCGGATCCATTCGTGCTTTCCAATTTACCACAACTGCATGAGTTTTACTACTTGCAGCAAATTTTTGGTTTGAACTGACAAACTTCACATCAGTAATTCACCACAAAGTGGCAATTTTATCAGTCCACATAGGAAAATTTGCACAATTGACGCAAATTGCAAAGTACAGAGTTTACAAATACACCACATAGTGTTTAGCATGCAGATTGGCCACAATACACATAGGGCCAGATATTCAAAGGGTAGCGCTGGGCGCAAATCCGTTGTGCTGGATTAGCACCGAATTTGCCCCTGACAGCAATATTCAAAAGGACATTTAGCGTCGGCGCTAGGTGTTAGCACCAACGCTAAATCATAATGTATCCAGGGGAGGGACTGAGGGTACGGGACCTGAATGCCTGCGCAACATCATATTGAAAGGTATAGCGCCACGCTACAGGCATTAGCGCAACCTGTAGTGCGGCACTAACTACCGCCCAAAAAAGGCTGGCGGTAATGTGGAGGTGCCCCCCCCATGAATCACAACCCCCCTGACCACACCATAATGGATGTATCCCTGGTAGTCTAGTGGTCCCCCCAAAGCATCACTCCTGACCCCATTGTAATTATAAAACTTACTTTTCTCTGGTAGTCTAGGTTACCTCAGCCTCCCGACACGGTTGAATATTAGTTTCTGGTAGTTCATGTCTCCCCTCAGTTCACACCCACCCATCCACAGAAGCCACCAGCCCAGATCGCTCGTCTCCACCACCATTGCCGTCACGACTGAGGCAGGAAGGAGAGCCTTACCTCAGACGGGCGCGGCCGTGGTGGTGAGAGGAGGGCTGATGCCGGCCGCCGCATTCTGGGTAACTATATGATGGGCGGTTGTCACTGCGGTGTACTAGACCAGGAAATAGGCTAATATATTATTTAACCGCGGTCAGAGCGGTGCTTGGGGGAATTTCAGACTACCAGGGAATTACGTAACTTTTATTCAACTGCGGGTCGGGAGCGGTGCTTACGGGGTACTAGACCACCAGGGAAATAGGCTAATATATTATTCAACCGTGGTAGGATCAGTGCTTGGGGGACCACTAGACTACCAGGGAATTATGCAACTTTTATTCAACCGTGGTCGGAACGGTGCTTGGGGGGACCACTAGACTACCAGGAAAATGAATATTGTTTTCTCACACCAGGGTCAGGAGCGGTGCTTGGGGGAGGGGGGGACCACTGGACTACCAGGGAGTGGAAACAACACAGGTGGACACAGGGACCATGATGGCTGTGAAGGGCTACCTGGCCCAGCCTGTCTTCCCAGGTCCCTATATGTTGGCTGGCTGTGCTGCACAGTCCAGTGACCCTACAGCTGACAACCCACCCCCATCCCCAGCAGGTTTGCCTAATGCCTGCCCCATGCATACTTGTGTTCCTCCCACACCTGCTGTGGGCTGCCTCTGTTGGTGTGGGAGTGGGGCATCATCCAGGGCATGTGTGGCCACTGGTAGTGTGTGTGTGTATATAGCTATATATATATATATATATATATATATATATATATATATGTATATGCATGTTCTCTGTATTGATCTTTAGTTATAGATCACTACGGATCTATATATCTCATTATGTACTGCTTGCAGTGCTACATAACTATGTTGTATGCACTGCTCGTACCTGCCAGTACACAGTTCCTGCTGCGCAGCTTGTACATCCATTCCGACCAACAGGGGATGCTGTGGGCATGCCTTGGCCTGCAGCATCCAGCCTGTACTTCCATTCGGACCAAAAGGGGAGCTTTCGCTCATGCACTAGCACCGGCAAACTGCATGGTAATGTATGCTACAAGCACTTAATGAGATGCAAATGTACTTGTTTGCCCACGGATTACCTAAGTAGGCTCATTTGCATGGGAGCTTTGAATATAGCTCCCATTTGCCCTGGGCTAACCAGTTTGCGCTGGGCTAATGTGTTAGCACTGTGCAATAAGGTTAGCCCCGGGCAAACAACCCCACTTCAGCATAGCACAGTTCTGCAGTGTGTGGCTTACATTGTTGTTTGCAGTCATACCTCTCAACTGTCCCTGGTTTTCAGGGACATCCCTGATTTTACCTCAAACGTTTACTCTGTCCATCCTACAACTTGTGTTTCCATGACCAAACAGTGGGGGTTTAAGCATAACTTAATGTCAGGCATTACTGTTACAGATGTGTTCTTCCCTAGCAAATGCATTTTATACTACACCACTTATTCTACCAGCTTCCTGAGTAGATACCTCCAATTTATAAGGTGTGTCCCTGATTTTAAACCTTTGTCCCTGATTGTTTTAAGCCTTGTCCCTGAGTTATGAGGGAGGAGGTTGAGAGGTGTGTTTGCAGTAGCTGTGTGACATCTCTGTGCAATCACACACAATGTTCTCCACCTGCAACACCTGCTTGCTACAGAGCCTAATATGCAGCTGCAGTTTGCACTTCCCTGTTGCTATATTCAGTGCTGTCTTAATCCTGGGCAATGTTCGCCCTGCACTCCTGGGCCTGTTTGCCCGGCTTCCTTCGCTTGCAATATTCAGCTGGTTTTGCACCGGGCTATTCATTTTGAATATAGCTATGTTTTTGCTCTGGGCACAGTTTGCCTGCCGGGCAGTGCTAACTTAGCCTCGGGGCAAAGTTTTGAATATCTGGCCCATAAAGTTTTAAATTCACAACAATGGTAACCTGCAGGAATTTAAGGACAACCCACAGCAGGGTTCACATTTTCATAAGTGAAAAATTATCCACATGCAGAAAGAAAAAGGTATTTTCATTACATGTGCACAATTTTCAAAAATGTTACCTTTTGGAGACGTTGTCCACATTTTATGGCAGCACAAAGCATAGCATCTGTGCAAAAGGAAAACAGAGAATGCCATCCATGCGCCGCATCCACAAGTTGTATATGATAAATAAGTCCATTCTGTGTCCAGCTTAACCCCTCCCATTCAATAATTTTTTTCTGGTGGTTCATGTTCCCTATGTACATCACTTTGCACTTTTTGGCATTAAATTTCAATTGCCAGCCTACAACCATACGACCCTGAAAGTGTCCAATCTTGTCTGAAGTTCAACTGCCAGGTTGTGCACCACCTCTCTAACCTATGCAGGTCCCTCTGCAACTCCCAAACTCCTTTCTTGCTAGATACCCTACCACAGAGCTTAGTGTCATCTGTGAGGAGGTACATCTCACCCTGTATTCCATCTCCTGTTTCACTGATGACCATACTGAAAAGGACCCTTCCTTGTACTAAATCCTATGGACCCTACTCATGACCATTCTCCCCTGATATGACTCTGTTTACCACCCCCACTCTGTTGCTTCCTAGCCAGCTTCTCACCCATCTACCTAGTTCCTTCACTGCACTCAGATTCTCTAACTTCTTTAGCAACCTTTTGTGTGACACAGAGTTGAATGCCTTGCTGAAGTCAAAGTAGAGTAAATCCACTGCTTGTCCATTATCCACTGCCCTAGTTATCGAGTCAAAGAACACTATCAGGTTGGTCTGACAAGACTTCACTGCCATAATCCCATGATGCTTGCTATCCTGGAGCCGATTTCTCTCCAGGTAGTCCACTGGGTCATTTTTGACTAATGTCTCAGTTAGTGTACATGCTACAGAGGTAAGACTAATGGGTTTTTAGTTTCCTGGATGCTCCTTGTCTCCTTCCTTGTGGAGGGGAACTATGTCTGCTACCTTCCAATCTTTCCAAACTACCCTTGACTGTAGTGACCTATTGTTAGCCCTTCCAGGGGTTCAGCTAGCTCCGATGCCAGTTTCCTGAGCACCTTCAGGTTAATTTCATCTGGCCCTGGATCTCTATCTATTTTCAGGGCTTCAAGCCCTTTTCTGATCCTTTCTCCCATAATTACCAGCTTTCTCATTTCTGGGATAACTCCTGCAGCAGCCTTTATGCTGCTTTCAGACAAGGGCCTGCTATCCTCCACTGTGAACACTGAGCAAAATTAGGAAATATTATCCATTGTGATGGCCTTGAAATGTATATACAATGATTAATAACATACAATAATCTTTTGGTATCTAGCCCACTATTTTAAATAAACATAGAAACATAGAAGTTGATGGCAGATAAGGACCGCAAAGCCCATCCATTCTGCCCATTTCTTTTTTTGCCTTATAAATGTGCCATCAGCCTTTGCTCTGTCAATGGTCTATCTATTCATAATCATCTATATTTCACCCTTATGCCTATCCCATTCCTGTTTGAAGACCTGTACTGTATTCATATCCACCACTTCCTGAGGTAGGCCATTCCATGCATCCACCACCATTTCTGTGAAAAAGAACTTCCTCACGTTCCGCCTTAATCAGCCTTCCTTTAATCTCATGCCGTGTCCTCTTGTCCTGCTATTTTTCTTGTATTTAAATGTTAGACTCTTTCACCCTGTTAATGCCCTTAAGGTGTTTGAATGTTTTGATCATATCACCTCTCTCTCCCTCCTTTGCTCTAGGGTATACATATTGAGCTCTGTTAATCTGTCCTTATGTGTTTTCTGATGCAGTCCCTGCACCATTTTGGTTGCCCTTCTATGGACTGCCTCAATTTTGTTAATGTCCTTGTGAAGATGTGACCTCCAGTACTGCACACAGTACTCCAGATGGGGCCTAATCAGTGTCTTGTAAAGAGAGATTATTACCTCCCTCTTCCGATTTATGATACCCCTACTAATACACCCTAACATCCCCCTAGCCTTACCTACTGCTTTAGTGGTCTGCTTGGATGATTTCAGGTCATCTGTGATGATGATGCCCAAGTCTGTGTCTCCCCTTGTGACTGCCAGCAACTCCCCTCCAAGCCTATAGGTGGCTTCAGGGTTTCTCTTCCCTATGTGCATGATCTTGCAATTATTTGTATTAAACCCCAGTTGCCACTCTCCTCACCATTTTTCTAGTTTATTCAGATCTCTTCTCATTCTGCCAAGTCCATCTGGATCATCTACTCTGTTGCAACTCTTGGTGTCATCTGCAAACAGACAAACCTTACCATCCAGTCCATCTGTAATGTCACTGATGAAGATATTGAAGAGGACTGGTCCCAGGACTGATCCTTGAGGTACCCCACTTGTGGCCTGCATCTCTTCTGACTGCATACCGTTTACCACCACTCTCTGTTTTCTGCCCGTCAACCAGTTTGCCACCCTGTTGACCAACTTCTGACCCACCCTGAACTTACCCAGCTTATTAATCAATCTTCTACGTGGAACAGTATTGAAAGCTTTGCTGAAGTCAAGGTAGGCGACATCAACTGCTCCCCCTTGGTGCACCACTCTGGTTACCCAGTCAAAGAAATCTATGAGATTAGTTTGACTGGACCTTCCTTTTGTAAAACCATGCTGTCTTGGATCCTGTGCTCCTATGGATTCCAGGTGTTGCACTATCCTTTCCTTAAGGAGTGCCTCCATAATCTTGCCCACTACTGAGGTAAAACTGACTGGTCTATAGTTCACTGCCTCCTCCATGCTACCACTCTTGTGGAGTGGGATCACATGAGCCCTTCTCCAGTCTTCTGGGACCTTGCCTGTGCTCAGAGATGCTGTAAACAGTTCTGATAATGGCTCTGCAAGTTCTACCCTTAGGTCCTTTAGTACCCTGGGCTGTATGCCATCAGGTACCATTGCTTTATCCACCATGAGCTTATCGAGCTGTTGTAGAACCCCTTCTTTTGTGAAGGGACTAGTGCTCACCTCCCTCCCCCCTGTGTCCATGGTGCTGAGCTGTGGGCCGTGCCCTACTGTCAATTTAGTAAATACTGAGTAGAAGTATCTATTTAGGATAGATGCTTTTACATGGTCCTCGTCCTCACACGTCCCCTTATCTCCTTTGATCTTAGCAATATCCCCTCTGGACGTTCTCCTTTCACTAATGAATCTATATAAAGTCTTGTCACCTTCTTTTACTGTCTGTGCTAGTGTTTCCTTGGTTTGGGCCTTTGCCTGTCTTACTGCCTTCCCTGTTTCCTTTAGAGAAGTTTGGTATGCCTCCATATCTTCATCATGCTGTGTTCCTTTATATTTCCTGAAGGCCAGCCTTTTGGCTGTGACCTTTTCTGCTACTGTTTTTGAGAACCAAAGTGGGTTCCTTCTTATTTTGTACTTCCTTTTCTCTCTAACACAATGGGATGATGCTTCAAGTATTGCATCCTTAATTCTTGCCCACTTTGCCTGTACCCCCTCACCTGTATTTCTTTTTGCTAGGGCTAGCTTAACTCTGTTGGCCATCTTATCAAGGTCAGCTCCTCTGAAGTCCCACATTTTTGCCTTGGAATGGGATGATTTAGTTGTAGTGACCAAATTAAACCATACCATGTGATGGTCACTGGCCCCCAGGTGACCTTCTACCTGGAGATCTTTTATCCTTTCCCTGTTAGTCAAAACTAGATCTAGGATAGCCCTGTCTCTTGTGGGTTTTTATACCAGTTGTTTGAGGCCTTCCCCCTGCAGGGAATCCACCATGTGTCTAGTTCTGGCAGATGTTCCTGCTGGTATTGACCAATCTGTAGCTGGCATGTTGAAGTCTCCTATTATCAGAACCTCCCCTTTAGCTGTTATGTTTTGTATGTCTTTTAATAGTAATGTGTCTATGTCCTCCCCCTGGTCTGGGGGCCTGTAGACAACCCCAGTTCTTATGGCTGTCCCATTTCCTGTTTCCAGGGTGACCCACAGTTCTTCTAGCTCCTTATGTGTATTCTGAATTTCTGTAGCTTTGATATATTCATAGACATACAAGGCCACTCCACCCACCCCTTTTTGCACCTCAGTCTCTTCTGAACAGTAGATAGCCAGGTACTGAAGTCTCCCAAGTGTGCTTACTGGTAAACCATGTCTTGCTAATTGCTACTATGTCCAGTTTAGCCTCTGTCATTATTGCCTGCAGGTCTGGGACCTTGTTTCCCAGACTGTGAGCATTTGCGTACATGATTTTCCATTGGCCAGATTTCAGTGTGTTAGTTGTTGGATGAGGTCTGGCATTTCCCTGTGCATCATATGGGGTGCTGGATCTTTTTTCTTACCTGGTGATGCAAATGAATTGCAAACATTCTGAACTCCTGTTTGACTACTAGCTGAGGGGGGAGGGGTGTTCTTCCTATTCGACGTATGGGGTGCTGCACCCCTCTCCCCATTTGCTAGTTTAAATATTCTGCAAAGACGTCAAACTTCTGCCCAATGCACTGACTCCCTCCTTAGTCAGATGCAGTCCATCCAATTTAAAGAACTTTCGCTCCCAAAATTGTTGCCAGTTCCCTACAAATGTGTGTCCTTTTTCCTGGCACCAGCCATTGAGCCACATGTTTAACTCCCCATCTCTCCTTCTCTGACTTTCCGTCCATCTGCCCCCCTCTCCCAGACTGGCAGGATCTCAGAGAAGGAGATGCTGGATGAAATGGATGATAGTTTGTCACCCAGTCTGGTCAGGTGTTCCTTGATCTTCACAACTGCGAGATCATTAGTCCCTATGTGTACCAGGATGTCAATGTTTTCTCCTGCTTCCTGAACAATTTTAGCAATGCAGTCAGTTTCTTTCCATGCTGATGTACCTGGGAAACATCTGACCATTACCCCTGGCTGGAGATAGGTATCAACTCCCCGAATCATGGAGTCTCCTATGATCAGAAGTTTTTTGGATTTCCTTTTTGCTTTTTTTGTTTTGGTTCCTGTTTTGGGAAAGTTTTGTTGTGCTGGATCCTGTGCTGCAGTGTCCTGCTCTGCAGTGTCCTCTGCCCCTTTGTTTGATTTTGGAGATAGAGGCAGGTACCTGTTCACAGTTTTTATATGGTATATGGAGGTAATATGTTGGAGAGCACCAAGTGATGGGGCACCCGATTTACCCCTCCTGACCATCTGCCAACCTCCCGGACCAACTACCCTCTGCAGTTGAGGTGCTGCTGTTGGATTTTGGGGAAATGGTGGGTGGTTCTTATAATGTATTTCCTCTTGAATATGGAATTTTAGGTGTGCAATCTCTGTCCATGCTGCCTGGAGCTGAGCCCTAAGATCTCCAATGGCCCAGCATGTAGGACAGTGTCCTAAATCCTGTAAAACTGCCCTTCTGAAAAGTGTTCCGCAGTACCTGCAGTTAATGATATCCATTCCAGATAAGTTGCTGGGTTTATAACCTGGTCAGAGTAATGAGAAGGAAGAAAATTAAAGCAAAAGTTTGATTTTGTGTTTTGTTTGTTTGTTTTTTGTATAACTTGGTATAAAAAGTTAAATTACTAGTGCCCCTGTAAATGAGGTCACTGTGTGGATACCCCACTGATCTGCCTTTTCCTGCTTTGCCACAGGAAATGTCACAACTGTGCTACCCTATAAAAGGAGTGTAGTGTGGGGTGGTTGGGGATAGGGGTGGGAGGCTGGGCCCTTCCCCTGCCAAAAAAAGAACTACAGATGAAAGAAACAAGGAGGTAAGAGCAGAAACAATCAGTCAGCCACAAATGTAGTAACCCTGAAAGCTTATCCTAATGATAGATAAAACTATAAAACTTGTAAAGCACCACCTGTAATAATTTCTCATAAGATATACCCTATAAGAAACACTTTGCTACAGAGGAAAATAAAGCAGTAACAGAAGATATACCTTGCAAAAGACAATTTGAATCAGAAGATTACAGCAGTAATCTATTAGCACACACCTGTAGGCACACCTTGTAATAATGCAGCAGAAGGTATACCCAGCAACAACAATTTGAATCAGAGAAAAATAAAGCAATAAAATGTTAGCAACAAACAGTAACAACACCTGTGAGTACAAAATAAAAATAACAACACACAGTAAATCTGCCTAGCCAAAAGAAGTCTTAATCATTTCCCTTGCTGTGGTAAGGTTCTTTGCTCTGTCCTTTCAAGCAACCTAGAAGGAAAGAGATCAGGTGAAGCTAGGTGTCTTGGCCTGCAAGCCTAGTCTACCACCAAAATAAATTAACTAAATAGGGGCACATAGGTCATAAAGTGTGTGTCTTGCTTTCTGTCAGTTAACTTTATGTTTTTTTTAAGAATAAACAGTGAATAAATTATTTTTGTGCAAGAACTGTAAAATCTTGGTATGCTGGCTTTGTCTGAGTTACCCATGCTTACACACATACCTACCTCAAAGTATAATCATAGCTCTATGGCACACTCCCTGTGTCAGCATATTAAACAATATCTAACAAAACTGTAGTGAACCATGGTTGGCAATAGTCAGCTCTTGTTTTACTTGTCACTGGAGTCCCTCTTTAAACACACATTTATTAACTCACTGATTAGTACTGTAATGCTCTTATGGCAGTTTTGCTGGATTACTCCCTTGGACATCTATAATTGCTGATGAATGCTGCAGGGAGAGTTATTTACCACATAGGACTTTCAGCTCAAATCACAAAAGTGGTTCAGTCATTACATAGTGTTCCAGTCTAGTCACAGATTAAATTTAGAGTATTGCTCCTTACCTATTAATCTGTATGCGGTCTTTGTCCAGTTCACCTCACAGACTTATTTTCTCCTTATAAGCCCCCATACCTGATTTTAATCTTAATTAAACCTGTCAGAGCCAGAACATTTAGCAGAGTAGTTTGCTGGTTCAGAAACAAAATTGCCCAGTTCAGTTAGAGCAGCTGATTTATTTTCTCACTTTCAAAACATAGTTATGGCTTTTAAGAGTTATGTTTTAAAAGTGTTTATTCTTGGTCATTTATCAGGGGTACTTGCATGCCAGTTGATTAGCACCACCCTTCTTTCCCACACAGTAGACATTTCATTTTTATGAGGACCCAGTTGGAAGCCAGAAGTACAAACAAATGTTACACAGTCATACTGTACACAATACAGACAGACTACGAAAGAGATTAAAAAATACCACAAACAGCCACAATACAGGGCTAGTAACACTGGCAGGTATTGTTTATGCAGTCAAAAACAAAATCCTCCAGAATCCAGAGTCAAGGAACCAATCTGAAATGGACTTGTAGAATGTTATACGTTTCAGAGCAAAGAAGCTGAAGGCAGAGTTTTCAAAGCCTTTTGTTACTCTTGAAAATGGGATGTTAGGGAATGATGAAAGCAGGGAATAAAAGCACATTAGGAATCACTCAGCAGTGAGTGAGAGGAGATAATCTGAAGTATTATTGTAAACACATTTGAAAAAAAATTATCACAGTGAAGCTTCATAAGACTAACCGGAGGCAAGCGGTTCAAATGTCTATAAGGCAGGCAGTGGTGAATACTGAGACGACATGCCAGAATAAATTTGCAAAGTCAGTTGCATGCAGGACAGTACAAGGTGTACTCAGAAACAAAATATCTTGGTAGCTGACAATAGGAGAAAATGATAAACAACAGCTTTAGTCCAGTTTACCATATAGTATTCAGTCTAGGCTGAACACAGGATGTTACACACTAGGGGGAGAGAGAGAATTTCAAATCACATGCCTAGATGCAACATTCTGCTGTACAACTTTTGACATATACCAAATTGCCCCTATGTCCAGTTTTCAAAGCCGGGACATATCTAAGTCCAATTTTCAAATTGCTGAGTTAGTTATGTCCAGTTTGCAAAGTCCAGACATAAATGTGACTGGACACAATTTTCAGAGTGAGTGTTTCCTGGTCTACCATTAACATCTAGATCTAGCATTTAATTAGGAGTTGTGTCCATTTTATGACTTTTGAAAATCCCACCTGATGAAACTAGGGGTCTTTGCCCATTTTCACAGGAACTACATTTTACATTTGCATCAAGTTTTGTCTCTTGCATGAGAAGATACATTGTTACAACAATTTTCCATTTAAAACATATATACAGGAACTAGTTATTTACAGATCTCAGTCACCTGATACCTGCCTGGGTAGTGGGCAGTCTTGTCTATTCAGAGAACAGGATTTCTCTAACTCATTTTCTAAAGGCATTTAAAGCTCACAACCTGCTCAAGACTACAAATCTGTATTCATTATGGTGTGGTATGCCCATACTTTATATAGAACCCAAACAAACAGAGGAGAGAAAGAAGTAAGTACTGTACCTTAGCTGGAATCTGAACCCAGGTCACCTGGAATACCATTTTAATTTTGCTATCAGCTGCACCACCAAGGCAGCTGAAAGCCTGGGGCTCCTAAAAGCACCTTTTTCTTTCTTTAATGCACAACTTGATGCTGCACAGATAACTAACATAGAAACATAGAAGTTAACGGCAGGTAAGGACTGCAAGGCCCATCCAGTCTGCCTATTTTCTACCTTATGAATGTGCCATAGGCCTTTACTCTGTCAATTGCCTATCTATTCATACTCATCTGTGTGGTTCCCTTATGCCTATCCCATGCCTGTGTGAAGCCCTGCAATGTTTTCATATCCACCACTTTCTGAAGAAGGCTGTTCCATGCATCCACCACCATTTCTGTGAAAAATAACTTCCTCACCTTACCCCTTAATCAGCCTCCCTCTAATCTCATGCTGTGTCCTCTTATTCTTCTTTTTTTCTTATATTGAAACATGTTAGACTCTTTCACTTTGTTAATGCCCTTAAGATGTTTGAATGTTTCTATCATATCACCTCTCTCCCTCCTTTGCTCTAGGATATACATATTGAGCTCCGTTAGTCTGTCCTAATATGTTTTCTGATGCAGTCCCTGCACCATTTTGGTTGCCCTTCTCTGGACAGCCTCCATTTTGTTAATGTCCTTATGCAGATGTGGCCTCCAGTGCCACACACAGTACTCCAGATGGGGCCTAACCAGTGTCTTGTAAAGAGGGATTATTACCTCCCACTTGTGACTTGTGATACCCCTACTAATACACCCCAACACCCCTCTAGCCTTACCTATTGCTTTAGTGGTCTACTTGGATGATTTCAGTTCATCTGTGATGATAATACCTAACTCTCTTTCTTCCCTTCTGATTGTCAACAACTCCTCTCCCAACCTATAGGTAGTTTCAGGGTTTCTCTTCCCTATGTGCATGATCTTGCACTTCTTTGTGTTAAACCCCAGTTGCCACTCTTCCGAACATTTTGTCAGTTTATCCAGAGCTCTTCTCATTTTCATTCAGAACGATGCTGTGTGCACATATATGAAACCCAAACAGAAGAGAGAAAGAAATAAGTGCCTTAGCAGGGATTTAAAGTCAGGCCACCTGAAATAATTTTCTGGTTGGAATACCAGCTACACCGCCACAGCAACTGGAAACCTGGGACTCCCAGAAGCACCTTATTCTTTTTCTAATGCATTTCATCCACAGTGGTATAGTGTTGACATATATTTGGATAAGAATAGTTATGCAATCAGAGGTAGATCTACAGCACAGACACCAATATTTCCTGCTAGGAGAGTAAAAATATATTTTTTTTGTATCACAATGTATTAGCTTATTTAGGGAGAACTAGGCATCAAGTCTGTCAAAGATACTTTCAGTAGCTTACCATTAGCATTTATATAGCTTCTTTCATGCAGACATTTCAAAGTGCTTTACAATAAATATACAACCAAACTCACCACTGAAAAATCTGTGACGTGCATCTACTCCTGAAATAGAACATGGCAGCTGTTCTGTGCCAGCATACTGCACAGTAGCTTTCCATTATCTGTGCCCAGATAAAAACTGACATAAAAACAGGTTAATCTGCAAGTTATCTCCACATCTTCCTGAAGGGATGAGTTACTATACAGTATAGTGTCATCTACCTACATGTGCACCAAGCAAGGTACATAGTCAAGGGGAAGCTCACTGACAATGGTTATTTCTTTCTTAGTACAGTTTGTGATCTAAATTGCTTAGCAGTGGCTAATACTGCACCCGAAAAATTCTAATTGGCATCTTGGTTATTTCTAGTTGCAGGATATGCAATACCAGAGAAAAGAGGTGTGTCCAAGAACCCCAGGTCTAACCATGTGAGCCTGTAACTCAGTGATTAGAGCCCTGTGAAAGTATTCCATGGGCCTGGGTTCAAGTCCTTGTAGGTCATATTATTTCTGTCTCAGTGCAATTTGTGATCTAAATTGCTTAACGGTAGCTAACATGGCATAAAGAATCTGTCATTGTAACAAACATTAAGAAATGAGGGAGGCCAAGTACTGTATGGATGATTGTGGTACTCCCTGTGAGAATTTTCTAATGTCTCATTCTACATTGTTTATTGTGACCAACTTAATTCAAACAGAGAGGCAGTGTGCAAACTAGTCAACTGCAGGAGCACTGAAACATGACCTGTGAAGTTTCCCACACAAGAGTTCGTGGTTGACAAAGTCAGATATAAACATGTGATTGTAAGAATGAAGCAGGTACATATGTATGAAGTGCCAAAAATTGACTTCACAGAAAATTTGTGAAGTTTTCTGCAATTCACAAACTTATTTTGCTTTGATAAGCTGGCATGAGAAACAGTTTGTGTTCTACAGAATAATTTTTCTGCAGGAAGGTTATCCTGTAGGAAAAAAATTCAGTTGAATGCAAAAATTGACACTTCACTGGAACACGTTTGCATTCTGTGAAATATTTTCTCAGCAGAAAGCACATCAGAAAAATATTCTGCAGAATGTAAATGTTTCTATGAAGTGCAAAGAGCTCACTTCATGGAACAATCGCTAAGTGGAAGTATAGCACTTCACAGGAACTTTGTCGGCAAAGTTTAAATCCGCTGTTTCTCCAGAAGCAAATCTATTAAGGCATCTGGATCGTTCCCAGCTCTTCTGTGTTTTGTTATCCCATCCCCCTCCCTCATGTATCTATTCAGTTTGGACTTGAAAGTGCCCCTGACTGGAAGCCTGCTGCAGACATTTACTACAGTAATAGAGGTTACAGTATTTCATTCTTACTCCCTTCAAGTTGCCAGTACTTAATCTGTTTATTGAGATCATTGGTAAATACATTTCCCTTCCCCATGGCGTTATCTACAAGGCCTCCTTCAGTTTAATATCCTGCATAATTTTGTATATATGGATAATGTCCACCATTATGCTTTAACTTTCCAGGCCGATTAACTGGAACTCATTTAATTTCTCCTCATAAGTCATATATTTTATCCTCAAATCTCCTTAGTCAGCATTCTCTGCCCCCTCTCAATGAAATGTATATTTATTTAAAGTATGGAGCCCAGAATTGACAGTAGTACTCCAAGTGTGGCCCAACCAGGGGTTTCATGTGATAATAGCGATTACCGAACGATGATTGCTATTACAGAGATTGCATTGTCGCTGAAAAGCAATTTGGAGATATGCACTTGCAGGTGACTGGGCACAGACAGTACTGCAAGTGTGTGTGAAGGGGAGTTTTGTCCTCCGCACCCCCCTGATTATGGATTCTCAACTTCAGGTGTGTGAATGTCAGGAAAGGAGCACAGTCCAGTTTAAAAAAAAATTAATTAAGTCCCACAGCTGCAGAAACAAGCAAATTTTCATGGCCCCCTGTCCCAAGCCCAAGACCTGCTCTGTCAGAGCCAGCCTCCCTACCCACCACACCACATGCTTGGCTCAGCAGAGCAGGCACACTAGAAGGTAATAACGCTCTTCTCTATACCTCCTCTTCCCCTCGATATATTCCTTTTCTGCTTGCCCCTCCCTCCCCTCGCAATTGCACTCCTGGGTATTCCAGCAGGTTGCTCATGATAATAGCACCCTCATAAGGGTTGCTATTTTGACAGTCAGCCATATGCTAGCACTATTATCATGGGATACTGCAACCAGGGACCTGTATGATGGTATGATAGTTTCCCACACAGTATACTTCCTTCGCACCATAACATCTGATTTCCATTTAATGCTGCTTGCTAACATTATGGCTCTTATTTTAGTGTCCTAGTAAAAATGACCTATTCCTGGTCAACTGCCCTACACTTTCTTCCCTGAGCCATCTGGATAGGGTGTCAAACAAAAGTTGCCTTACTTATTTAGCTCATTCCCTGTTTTTTGTTTGTTTCTTTTCCAGATGCATCACTGCACACTTAAAATTGCATCCCCTCATCTTTTGGCCCATCTAGGCAGTCAACATGTCAGTCTTTTCTTAGGTGTCCATCCATCTCTTATTTTTTAGTGCCAACCACAATCTTGCAAATCCAACTTGCAGACTCTTTATCCATGACCCTGACAAACAGACTGAAGAGAATTAGTCCCTACACATACCTCTGTGGTACCTCACTTTTAATATATGTGTAACATATTTTTGGGGTACTCATATACCTTGCCTTGGTGAAGAATTACGCTTGATGCTTTCAATAGTGCAAGGGTGGAAAAGGACAGGGGTCTGCAGCGGAGCTGAAAGTGTAAGAATAAATTATACCAGTTTAGGAAGCCAGGAACACATAAATAAACACATCTTGTTGAGGAGGTTGAGGAGGAGAAAGAGAACAGAGAAAGGTCTATGCTTATTCAGGTGGGATCTACTGCCATCTTTATATAGTGTTGTCACAGTAACTCTGACATGTTTCTGGATGGTTTAGTAGGAAGCTAACCATAAGAATGGATCAATTGAATAGCATGTCCAGAAGAGCAATCATTGATGGTGCTATCAGCCTCAGAAACATACTGCCACCTACAGTACATCTCACAATAAACTTATTGTGCAACCACTTTGCAGCTATTTAGCAATGTATTGAGCTGTTAAGGTTTGAATAGGAAATTTCTTCCTCACTGATATCTGGTTGTCAACTGGTTCCTGTTATGCTCTGGATGAAGAATATACATTACATTCAGAAAAACTTATTTTTGGCTAGCGGTTGCAAACGGGTGGCAGGGAGTTTTCTCCTCAGCTCCCCTTCCCCTGCATTGTGGTGTATGGCAGGGCTCTGTGCTTTCCCCCATGTTGTTTGTGGTGTACATGCTGCCATTGGGGGAGATTATTTGGTGGTATGGATTGAGTTTTTAGTGCTATGCTGATGATACTCAACTGCACATGCCTTTTGTGACTGAACAAAATTATGTTGTCTCAGTCTTTAAAACTGCCTTTCTGAGACTCTGGACTGGATGAGTGCCAACTGGTTGAGACTAAATAAAGGTAAGACTGAGGTGCTGGTTATGGACCCAATTCATTGGGTAGAGAGATTACCAACTGAGCAGTCATCTGGACTATGGCTGGGTTGTAACCAGCTGGTGTCCTCTGACCTGGTGCTGATATCTGGTTGTCAACTGGTTCCTGTTATGCTCTGGATGAAGAATATACATTACATTCAGAAAAACTTATTTTTGGCAAGCGGTTGCAAACGGGTGGCAGGGAGTTTTCTCCTCAGCTCCCCTCCCCCCCCCCCGCATTGTGGTGTATGGTGGTGGGTTTGTGCTTCCCCATGTTGTTTGTGGTGTACATGCTGCCATTGGGGGAGATTATTTGGTGGTATGGATTGAGTTTTTGAAAGGCTGATGATACTCAACTGCACATGTCTTTGTGACTGAACAAAATTATGTTGTCTCAGTCTTTAAAACTGCCTTTCTGAGACTCTGGACTGGATGAGTGCCAACTGGTTGAGACTAAATAAAGGTAAGACTGAGGTGCTGGTTATGGATCCAATTCATTGGGTAGAGAGATTACCAACTGAGCAGTCATCTGGACTATGGCTGGGTTGTAACCAGCTGGTGTCCTCTGACCTGGTGCGGAATCTGGGTGTTATGATTGATGATGAGCTGACGCTTAAGTTTCAGGTGTTGGCCATTGTCAAGAGCTCATTTTACCATCTGAGGAATATCACCCTGATAAAGCACCTGGTCCCACCTGATGACCTCCCTACATTGGTTCATGCCTTTGTGACCACGTGCCTTGATTACTGCAATGCCCTATACCTAGGGTTACCAGGGGTGGACCTCTGCCGCCTGCAGCTGGTACAGAATGTAGCTCCTAGGTTGTTGACTGGCTTATCAAGATTTTGCCATGTCACACCTGCACTCTGCAGACTGCACTGTCTGAAAGTACAGTGGAGGATCACCTTCAAGGTCAGATTACTGACCTATAAAGCCCTACATGGACAGGGACTGTGTTATCTGCAAGATCTCCTTTGTCCTTACCGCCCCCTTCATCCTCTCCACTCTGCCTATGAGGGATTGCTGGAGATTCCCAAGGTCAGTTTAACATCTTCAGGTGCTAGATCATTTGCCGTTGCAGGTGTGACCCTGTGGAATTCTCTACCTTGCCAAGTTAGGGAGTGCCCGTCCTTTGAGGCCTTTAAAGCTGCCTTAAAAATGTATCTATTTGAACTGGCATTTTGTGATACTTAATCCTGTTGTTTATATATGTTTTTAATGTTCTGATCTGTTGAATTGAATGTTTTTATGATCTGTGATTTTTGTAAAATGCTATGATCTTCTGGAATAGTGTTTCATAAATTATTTCGCTTGCTTGCTTGCACAGTAAGTCTAATAGGAACTGTACAGTACTGCACACCAGTGATTTTGTTTGGATTTATTTGCATACGTGCAATAATTATCTCACCACAATGTAATGTTTGGAGCTAGAATGTTGGGGAGCCAGAAACATAGTGAAATGGGGGTTATGTATAAAGGCTTTGATGAGTGATGCGTAAGAATAACTCAATGCCAAATTTGTATTTGGTGAATATTCTATAATATGACATTTTCAACACTGGCAATGCTAGTCTGAAGGAACTTGGTTACCATTCATAGAAACACAGACACATAAAATCTGTGCGCAGAGAAGGACTTGTTTGTCCCACCCAATCTGCCCAGATAGTCCCTGCCTAGTCTATCTTTAGTGACCCTCCCATCCCCGTGACTATTTAAAAATATTCCCCCATGTCTATCCCACACACGCTTGAAGCCCACTACAGTTTTTCCCTCCACCACTTCCAGTGGCAGTCTATTCTAGGCATCTACTACTCTTTCCATGAAGTAGTGCTTCCTCACATCCCAATAAAATTCCATCCTTCCAGCTTCATCACATGCCCTCTGATCCTGGTGCTCTTCCTCATTTGCAAAAGACTCCTCTTTTGCTCCCTTTTCATGCCCCATGAGGCACATGTAGGTCTCCATCATTTTGCTTCTTGCTCTCTTCTCTCTTCTCCTCTCCTCTCTCCTCTCCTCTCCTCTCCTCTCCTCCTCCTCTCCTCCCTCTCCTCTCCTCTCTTCTCTTCTCCTCTTCTCTTCTCTTCCAGGGTGTATATATTGAGATCCCTCTGTCTCTCCTCATGGGGCTTTTGCTGCAACCCCTGCACCATTTTTGTTGTCCCCCTCTGTCTACATCCTTCCTGAGGTTGAAAACAAAAATATTATGTGCACAAGGATAGTTAGGTGCTTTGCAACAATAAGTCCATACATACCAAAGAATTCCAAGCATACTAAAAACCTCAAAAGAGGGATGCCAAGCCATTGCCAAAATTAATCTATCATTCATTAAGGAACAAATATGCAAGGAACCAATCCTTCCTGAGGTGTGGCCTCTGAAACTGGACACAATACTCCAGGTGGGGGCTCACCAGCGAGCAATATAGTGGCAACATTACCTCTCTCCTACTGCTGCTTATGCATCCAAACAACCCACTGACCCTAACCACTGCTTTGTCACATTACCTTGACACTTTGAAGTAATCAGATATGATAATCCCAAGGTCTCTTTCTTGATTAGCAACTGCCAGTACTCCCTTGTTTATTTTGGCAAAGCATCATAATACCGCATTTCTTTACAGTAAACACATACTGTGCATGCTCAAGTTGTTAGCAAGCCACATGACTGGCAGTAACCAATAAGTGATGATGGAGATTGAGAACTCTGAACCCTGCACACTTCTAAGTGTCCTTTCCAGCTCTCTCTCTCTCTCTCTCTCTCTCTTTCCATCTTACACACACACACACACAGACACAGACACAAACACAGACAGACACACACTCACACACACAAACACATGAAGGAGCTGTGGCAGGGAATAAATCTTTTAATGTCAAAAAGAGTGTTTTTTGATTAGAAGACTTTAGAAATCAGTGGAGCATGTTGCATTATCATTCCAGTAAACTTAATCTCACTATACTTAATGGTAGGTTCAGTCAGACAGGTAAGTGAAATCATGCTGAAAAGAAGATGAAAAGTGCACAGACTGAGCTTGCAATGGAACCTCCTAGCCCTGCTTCCAGCAGGGACAGGGCACAGCAAAGTGTATTTAACAGATTGGACAAAGGTGCACGGGAACCTTGAAAGATTTTACATTTTTTTTGTTACTGAATGCTGGTGGTGTAGAGGGCACAGAAATATATACTTTTTTCCTGCAACAGGAGCAGTACAGATGGTGGAAGTACAGCATATAGGTTAAAGCAAGAAGCTGCAAACAAGCTTGATATATGTAGCAAACTTCATACTTTATTACCCTGAGTAAGTCACTTAATGACCTCAGCACACCCCTGTAACTGGTTGATAAAAATAAATAAATAAATACATGCATACATATTATACATACATAATTATAAGCATACATGGATGGCTAGATAGTTAGATAGATAGATAGATAGATAGATAGATAGATAGATAGATAGATAGATAGATAGATAGATAGATAGATAGATAAGTAACTGAATAAATAAATAAATAGCAAACTGGGATAGTTGCAAGTGGGATTGTGAAGGATTTATTTAACAAATAATTTTTCTAATGACTTCTGGTTATGCAACAAGGCACAGAAATCCATCTTTTTTATGTTGTTGCCTGTCTATGTAAGCCCATCTGCCAGTCAGTGACTGAAAAGTAATGTAGACTGCTTTGTGAAATACAAGGTCACATTTTCTGTTAGTGGGATGATGTGTAGTCTGTCAGTGGTAGGCGGTTTCCTGGTTGTGTTGCATTTCCCTATAACTTGTGAGTTGTACTGCACTGCGATGTGTCCATGCACTGTGCATGCATGTCACATGGGCATCTAAGAATCATCAATGACTATTGTGAGTTATCATTGTTAACATCTGGTGGTGGCTTCAGTGTGTCATTTGTTGTGCATGTATGTTTGATGCATGTAAAAAACATTAGGAGAAAAACATGAGTAGAAACTGATGCCATGGAGAGGAAAGGAGTAGATATTATTGTAGTAGTCAACACATCCCTTCCCCTGCAGAATACAAGCACACAGGGCTTGAAGAAATGTCTGCTGCTATATGTTTACTTATTGTACTTGCACATTTTGGAGTGACATGTGCAGGAGGAAGATCTCTACAGGCACCTCAGATCCCAGCACCCGTTCCAGTGAAGGGCCAAATCTTTTGTGCAGGCCAAAGGAATGACATACCTTCTGAGTGCATACCCAAGCCCCAAGAGTGAGAAAGTTATAGGGCTGGGTGGCGAGTGACTGCCCATGACTGGCATAGCCTCACCCACTGGCAAGTCCAATGAGACTGGACCATGACCACTCCTACCAGAGTCCAGGTCTTGCAGTCCCCCATACCTCATGCCACCCAGGAAAGATGAGCCCTTGAGAAGAATTTGACACCTCCCGCTTTTCCACTAGTACCTTTGGTCTGTGAGACTCCCAAGTCACCTTGTTACAAGACTGTGACAGTTTTAAATCTAAGCTACTTTACCTCTTTTATCCCATTGGAAGAGGTAAGAAACCTGGAAAAACTCTCTGAGGGGAAAATTGGGAAAACTCATTCCCTGACCTTACCCCAATTGGGTCAACAGATTCCCTGTACTAACCTGACTGACCCAACCTGGATTTTATGAAGGTGGATTGAATAGGCAATATGAAGATGGAGGCCAAAGTGAGGGGGAGCTGCTGGCTCAATCTCTTTTTGACCCTCGATCTTCACCTTCTCCAGGTAATCCACAGCCTGTGGGTGCCCAAGTTGATCCTCCCCCAGGGGTGGGGTAGAGGCTAAGCCCCCTGTCCCAGAAGTGGAACCCCACCTCCCTACCTACATACAGGTTATGGGGAGAGAGGACACAGACAAGGGAACATCTGCTGTGATGCTTTGGCAGACTATGTATTGTCTTAGAAGACACCATGCCCCTTCTTCTGAAGAAATCATTCACACAGATCTTGGAGAAATGGCTGCAACCATATGTTTATTCATTGTAGTTACACATTTTGGAGTGATATGTGCAGCTAGAAGATCTCTGCAGACATCTCAGCCCCAACACATCTTCCAGTGAAAGGACAAACACCTTGTGTGGTCTGAGGGACTGATGTACCTCCTGATTTAGTACCCACGCCCCAACAGTGGGGTGGTCATATGGCTGAGTGGTGAGTGACTGCTCACATCTGGCATCACTACTCCTGCAGGCAAACCCAATGAGGTTAGATTGTGCCACTTCTTAACGGAGTCCAGGTCATGCAGTCTTCCAGACCTCATGCTGACTGGGGTAGACAAGCCCCTTGGAAGAATTTGACTAATCCCCCCTTTTTCTCTCTGTACTGTGGGCCTATGAGACTCCCAAGCCACCACAAGATGGATGTAGTCTGACCCCTGCACAAGCAGCTAACTCCAACTGTTACAATGAGACCTGATAGAATAAGTCCAACAACAAGATCCAGCCTTCATCAAACACATGCACACCATCCCTGGCATAGAGTCCCTTGCAGGAGGTGTTAATGTCCTTGTGCCAAATAACAGTTGCCCGATAGACTCCATGAATGGCTGCATTTCTCTATTAATGCATATGCATACTTTGTCCATTGCTTTAGAGTCAATTGCATGCTGCCAGTAAAGCCACTGAATGTGATGAGACCAAATGATCTTGGTCTTTGGCCATTGTTCTTTAATGGACTGCAAGTCTTCCTTCATCCTTAGGAGCAAATCCATGATCTTCTGGAGTCCCAGGTCACTCCCGCTCAGATGGATCATGAGGATGTCTGATGAACTCTCTTGCTGGGTCTCCAACACCAGCCCAGGGAAATGTTCCACCAGCTGCATGCCTCTCTTGCCCATCTAGTGAATCTGTACCTTCTGATGAGGTATTGATAGGTTCTTTTCTCCAGGTCAAATAACCACTCTTCCCATGGCCTAGTAGATGAAGGAATGTCCACAGATCCCCACTTGCTTAGAGCTACAGTATCAAGGGGACCTGGAACACAGCAAGACAAAATGTTAAAGGAAATTCAGATGAACATAGTGTAAAAACACTTCGGTCCTTCACCACCATATGGCATGGATCTCACTGTCTGAAAGCCCCTGGGTCCTGGCAGTCATTGACACCCAAACCAAAAGGAATAGGTATTGTGCTGTTTAGTATTCAGGCTGGTCTACTGAACAGCCAACCCCAACATGTGTCTGAACTGATCATCTGTCATGGGCTTGCCATCCACATGCCATAAGAAATTCTCACCTCCTGCTGGGTGGAGGGCCAAGTAGGTAGCCACCTATGCTTTTATGTCCCATGCTAACCTGGGCAGGGCCTTCACTGCACACCAGTAGCCAGTCCTCTTCTGGTCTGTTTTGCTCTGTTGCAGCCAGACAAAACCCCACTCCAGGGTCGCTGTGACATCTGAGTCTGCCAGACTCACACTGTTTCCAGTCTGCATCATTTGCACCAAGTCAGAGACCAGAATGCCCCACTGAATTCCAGGGCAACTACAGTCTTAAATAAGGTGGTTTCATTTGCATTCCAGCAAACTATTGGGAGGGCATCCCACACTTGTTTGAGAATCGCCTGTGTGATTGGATGCTGGAGATCTGACTACTTGGTATAGCCCTTACCCCAAAAAACCATTTTGGCCCACTGTTGAGTAGCCCACAGTGGTATGTTGGATGGCCAGCCCCCCGGGATTAACTATATATAAAGGAAACAAAGACATGCCCTCACCAGAATTCCTGCAAGTCCCAGGACAGCAAACTGTCACTGATTTCCTTATAATGACTGTACACACAACTAGTAATCCTAGGACTGGAAATCCTATTTTTAACAGTGTAGTGCAGTGCAGTGGAAAAAAACACCAGGTAATCAACACCATTGAACAAAACACCAACACCAAATGCTGCATAGTCTCAGATGCCCCAGAGCTTTGCTTGGAGAGCTTCATCATGGAGCAGTGTCTGTTGACCATGGCATACTCTACCTTTTCAAGCCCACAGTGGCTTTCAGTTTAAAATTTGCAGTCTAAGTGATAGTGTTATCAGAACTAGTTCGAGAAAGATTCAAACCCTCCTCAAACCCTGGTGTTCGAGTTCTAATTTAGAACTCAAACACTGCAGGGCTCGCAAAAGGGTTCGAATCATCCATGAATCTTCTCACTTCTGTGTGCTTTTGCTTTGCATCCTTCCCATTCCCATTGTTCCTGATTTTGGCACCAGCTGAATAATGCAGCTCAGTTCACTCCCCCTCCAATCAGTGTTATTGTTGCGGGTGCAGCTGTTGTCGGTTTGTCACGCTATTGTAACTGTACCACCTGACCATCTGCTATGCAGTCAGGTGGTGGTGGTAATGCAACTCAACTCAGTCTCACGAGTTGAGTGATCCTGCTGAAGTCATCTGCGCAGCTGTGGCTTCATTGCCATTCAGTCTTGCAGTGGAGAAGGAGGAGGCACAGCGTCTGTGTGCTGTCAGTTCAATTGTGCATGTGATGACAATAGTGACTGTTTTTGTTATTAAACCTGGTCCTGTATGAGTGTGTATATGCCTGAAAATTAAAAAAAAAAGTTAATGGGCAGGTGTGGAAAAGGAAGGGGGGAGGCGGGAATCTCAGGATCGGGAACGGAGGAAAGAAACTAGGACGGGAACTGAGAAAGGAGCTAAACGGTTGGGACTCAGTACTGTCGGGAGGACTCAGGGTCAGGAATTAGTTAACTTGCAGACTGCTGTCTGGAGACTGCCTGTGTGCTAGTGCTCAATCACACACACTTCAAGTTGCTTGCTGAATTAAACACATTTTCTTTGCAAATCACAATTGAGACTCGTGGGCCATGGCACTCTTGGGAGAGCTCCCTGGCTGGGGGAGGGGTGTTTTATTTTGGGGAAAAAAGAGGTTAAATTAAAACTTTTTACTGATTCTGTGAAACTTGATGTTCTAATCCCACAAAAAGGAAAAAAATAATTTGGTCCCAGTCCCACCCAAAAATTGTCTGGAAGGAAGACACAGTTCTCTCAGCCAGGACTGTGCTGGGGGGGGGGCTTCAGTAAATTTTCTCCCTAAAAAAATCTCCATTGCATCTTCTGTGAGGTGGCCAGCAAGTCACCCTCTTGCTGTCCGTGCCATTTGACTGCACTTACCTGGCTATTACCCAGTGTATGTTACCGTGTGAAGCCCAGCGGCCAGTTTTGTGGTGGCATCCCTTTCTTCGGTTTGTGTGTATAACTCTGTCTCTTGTGGTCAGACCATCACCCTGCTGGTGTGCGCCCCTTGACTGCACAGTACCTTACCCAGTATGTGTTACCATGTGAAGCCCAGTGGCCAGTTGTGTTGTGGCATTATCCTTAAATACATGACAGAAGCCTAAAAATATATTTCCCCGTTGGGAGGAGAGACAGAAAAATCTCTTTCCTCGGTTTGTGTGTGTAACTCCATCTCTTGTGGACAGCCCCTCACCCTGCTGCTGTGCGCCGCTTGACTGCACTGTACCTTATCCAGTGTGTGTGTTACTGTGTGAAGCCCAGTGGCCAGTTGTGTGATGGAATTATCCTTAAATACGTGACAGAAGCCTAAAAATATATTTCCCTGTTGGGAGGAGAGACAGAAAAATCTCTTTCCTCGATTTGTGTGTGTAACTCTGTCTCTTGTGGTCAGCCCATCACCTTGCTGCTGTGCACCCCTTAACTGCTATGTGTATGCCTATGCCCAGCAGCCCAACCATTCTGTAAGCCTTGAACCCGGGATCCTTTAGTTGCAAACCATCAAATTCTTCAATTACTTTCAGTCCACTGCATCACAGTGTCACCCAACCAAAATAACATTTTGGAGTTGTAGCCAGCAATTGCAGATCACATTGCTTTCTTACACAGGAATTGTGTGTGTGTGTGTGTGTGTGTGTGTGTGTTCACTGCAGTATACTGGTACTGTTAGGGCTGACACCAACATAGATGAAGCATCTGGTGCTGCTGTTGGAGCAGGTGTTGGTGGTAGTGGTATTCCTGGTGCTAGCAGAAATAACCAAAATGTTTCATGTGATAAAAATTCAACAAACAGCAAAAGAGCAACACTGAAGTGTGGTAAAGGGGGACCTTTTAAGAAAAATTGTGCAGCTGCTGGGGTCACACGGAGAGGCACCATATGGTATGCCGTTCATGCTGTTAAAATCCCTGTGACTAGCAGTAATAATGCAAGTGACAGTGAGTCCCTCTCTGACTCAGACTCAGACAGTAGATCTTTGTCTCAGTC
Organism: Neoceratodus forsteri; assembly: GCA_016271365.2. NCBI lineage: Eukaryota > Metazoa > Chordata > Ceratodontiformes > Ceratodontidae > Neoceratodus > Neoceratodus forsteri. Next base: position 256,871,516 of record CM028132.1, on the reverse strand, counting down.
TGACACTGTTGTGCCTTGCAAAGTATCATTGCTTCCTCAACAAAGTGAAATGAGCAAGTCTGCTCACAATGAATCAGGCAGTGCACTTGCAAATACATCCAGCACTGCTGGCAATGAAAAAGACATATCCATTGAATCCACCACTTCTGTGTCGGCCAGCAATGAAAATCCATCAGAGTCTTCGGCCCACTAGGAGCATGTCCCGGGTTCTGTTAGGACAGGTGAAAAGACACAAACAGTATTTAGCTATCTTCCTAGCACTCAAACAAAATCTGTCACATCTGAGGTGTGGAATTAATTCTCTGCCAGTAAAACTGATCCATACAGAGCAATTTGTTCCCTGTATAAACAAAGTGTAAGCCGTAGTAAAGTTGTGTCATGCCTTGGCACTACAGCTCTTAAATGCCATCTGAAATAGCATTCAGTTTTGCTTGATCATCCAAAACACATGTCCTCCATCTTCCAGACCGCACAATTGAAGGATCAGGAATCTGAAATGGATACTGAATTGTCTGAACTTGATGTGGACAGTACCATTGCCAGCCCTTGGATCACTGTTACCACCAATGCCAGCACCATTAGTACCAGCTGCACATCCAGTGATGGCACTGAATGTATAAGTCCTAGTCCACCATCCCAGCATCCATCTGCCCATCGAAGCACAGTGCATAATAAACCAGCAGGGACATGTTGTAAACAGCTAACACTGTCTCAGGCATTTGAAAGGAAGAATAACTTTACTAAAAATCATCCAAAGACCCTTCATCTTAATCACAGAATTGGTGAACTGTTAGCTGGATCCTTCTCCCATACTCTTTGGTAGATCATAAGGATTTTAGAGAGCTCTTGTAACTAGCAGAGCCTCATTACAATGTTCCTCATCAATGGTACTTTTCCTATGTTGAAATACCAAACATTTATCAGGCTTTAAAAGCAACAGTGATGCTTGCACTTAAAACTGCAGAGGGTGGGGTTATTCATGTCACAACAGATATGTGGACCAGCACTCAAAACATAGATTACATGTCCCTTACCACTTATTGGGTCACGTTTTCTTGTGGTTCTTCAAAAACAAAGACACCCTAGAAGATGGCGCTGCTGCATATAAAGAAGTTTGGGCAAAGTCATACAGCTGCAAACATTTTGCAGGAACTAAATGACCTCCTTGTTGAATGGGTTTATTCTCACGGTCTAAAATGTGGCTTCATAGTAAGTGACAATGGAGCCAACATCTTGAAAGCAGTACAGGATGGAGGATTTATGCATGCTTCTCGCTTTGCACATTGCTTACATTTAATTGTCATGGGATTTCTCTGCAATGAAACACAAGTGGATGGTATGATTGCTGTTTGCAAAAAAATTGTGACTCACTTTTCACATTCAACCAAGGCTATACGGACATTGTCCTAACTGCAAAACACAAGTTGCCCCAGCAAAGCTGATTCAAAATGTTTCACTGTTGAACTCAACGCTTATGTGCTGCAGTGCCTCTTGGAGCAAAAGCAAGCTGTACATGAGTATTGCTCCAGTTACATTATTGGAGATGGCATTATGCTGTCTGTGCTGCAGTGGAAATTAATGGAGACAGTGTGCTGCATCCTAGCTCCTTTTGAGACAGCCACAAGGGACATGTCTTCTGAAGGCGCATCTGTGAGTCAGGCTATCCCACTCATAATGCTGATTTTACATCATCTTAGTGTTCTAAATCTACAAATAGAAAAAGACAGATCTGAAGCTCAGACAACATGTCCCCTGTATCATGGGAATATCGTAAAGAGAATGAGCGAGCGCATCTAAACCAATGACAAATTAGTTACAATGATGAACTCAAAACACTACATCCTTGCATCTCTCTTAGATCCCAGGTTCAAGGCTATACATCTTCCAAAAACAGGTGATATAGAGCAGTACAAATGTCTGTTGCTAGATGAGTTGCAGCACTCACAGGATTCAAACACAGACATGCACAGTACCCGCAGGTTGTCATCACCACAACATGCAGGTTCATCTTCACAAAGGGATACAGAACTGGAAAAGTTACCAAACATTAACAGCAGTTGTTCCACAACTGCCACTTCTTCAACCCTTAGTAGCAAGCTAAATCTGTGGCAAAACCTTTCCCAAATTGCTGCCATACCAGCTCATGCTGATTCCTCTTCTGAGCGGTCTCTGTCCATCATGGTAGACAGTTACCTGCAATAACTGCCTATTCCTATTGATGCATGCCCTTTTGAACACTGGAGATCAAAAAAGTTGATTTGGACAGAGATGTATGATGAAGCCTTTAAATATCTTGGTTGTCCTGCAATGTGTCTCTTCAGAACACATGTTTAGTACAGCTGGCAATATTGTGACAGACACCAGAAATAGGTTGTTGCCAGAAAATGTACACACATTAACTTTTATCAAAGTTAATAAGTCAACATTTTTGTATCCCTACAAGAGTATACAAACTGATCCTGAAGTGATTGATGTTGCGGATGTTGATGGTGATGACAACTCAGATGGTGGTGGCTGGTAAATATTGTTTGGGACAGAGTCTCTCTGCACCAAAAAAGGAAACTTTTATAGACTGTGATGACTTTGGTTGTCTCTCTCCTTTCTTGATCTACTACCTTGGACTATATACCCCACAAAACTTTCATAATTTCATGGGAAACTGCTTTGTAGCTAGGGTCTAAAGTCAACAAGTTTTATATACAGGGCAATTTTAACATCAGTGGGAACAGGCCCAAATTTGGCATAAAAGGGACACTGTCATGTCAATCATTTCTGTATCATATTATTTATAGTTAAAGTGCAAACATGTATTTTTGGATTTACCTTCTGTGACTTTGTGGTGCATCAGTATGGGCTGGGACCGGGGGTGGTCCATTTGACAATTTTAAAGAGGACAAAACAATGAGTTCTAATTAGTAGCTGTTTATTATTTTTTCAATTACAGAAATGTTAGCCATAAACCAAAATTATCCATATGTAACTTATCTTACTGAATAAAAAATGATGGGAAAAACTGTATTTTGTATTGTTATGTTTCTGTGGGCAGCATCCTGTTACAAGTCTCTTCCAGGAAACAGAGTCATCTAGAGTTTTACTTATGTCATGGTTGAGCACATATTCTGTAAGCATAGGTCTCATAACACAATAGCTCGTGTTTAACATTCTGTTGCACACAGACCAGGGCATAATAGCAACAACTCTCAAATTACTGGTTAAATGAAGAAGACTGTACAGAATGTTGTCCATAAGAAGAAAGCAATTGAAAAGACAGTTTTTCACATAAGTGTTGTTTATTAAGGAACAATTAAGTATGGCTCATTTGGAGACAAGAGTTTCATTTTTCTTGAGTAAGCATGTGGTAGTTTTAGCATTTGAGAGGGGGAGGATGGTAGAATGGGTGCTGGAGGGTGGGAAAGGGCTGGAGGTTGGTTTAACATGGATGCAAGAGGGAGAAAGATGGCATGGTTGCTAGTGCATGGGTGCGGGTTGGGGGTTGGTTTTAACATGGATGCAGAAACATGGCATAGCTGTTAGTACATGGGTGATGGTTGGGGGAGTGGGTTCTAACATGGGTGAGGGACAGAGAAGGGTGACATGAATAGTAGTTCATGACTAAGTGTGGGGGTAGTTTAAACATTTGGGTAAGGAAGGAGGGTATAATACGTGCTTGAGGGGGGTGAGGGTTGAGAGTTGGTTTTAACACGGGGGTGTAAGGGTGGTATGGGTGCTACTGCATAGATGAGGGTAGTGGGAGAAAAGTGGAATGGGTGCTGGGGTGAAAGGTTGGTGTTGGTTTAGTCCTTTCATTTACAGATTCATCATTGGCTGGGGATGGTGAGGAAAAAGATGATGACAGACTGATGGTATGGGAGGGCTACACCGATTGCCCACTGTGGAACCTACTATATATATATATATTTTTTTTTTTTTCTTATTTAATACATTGCAAACTGCTGCCACCTACCACAAGTGTCCTGTCCCCTTTAAAAAAATGAATGAAGGATTCAGAAATAAAAGAAAATCTGCATCAGCAGCTTTCACAGAATGTGACCAATCATAAAGTGTTTTTGCTTTACAAGTAGTGATAATTTGATACATAATGGGGTTGACAAACACTGTCCCTTAAACGTCACATGCCAACTGCTGCAGCTACATTAAATGTTTCTTAAGCTAGTATGTGGTGAGGAAACCACTTTTTTTATTTATGTGACTGAAATACAGATTTTATTGACGTATAGGGTGGAAAAATGCATCACCTTAGAAAGTTGTATTTATTACTTCAATTTGCCAACAAGAATGTTGGTATATGTATGCATTATCTTAGAAAATTGCATGCTACTTTTGCCAGCAACAATGACTGGCATAGTTTTTATTCAAATATCTTGACTGACTACGTTATGACATAATATGTTTTGCAACAGTTCCATGTGCTGCGGCTGCAGTACCTTGGCTTGACTTTGTTATGAAAGCTTTCTTTTAAACATAGCAACTTTTGATTTTCTCATTTAAAACACAAAGCAGCAAATAGCTGAAATTAGGTAATATCAGTTATGTTTTCTAATAATTCATGACAATGAGTATATATAACATAAATGGGTAATGTGCCTCTTTCTTTCATCAAGGAACTATGATGCAGCTGCAGCAGGAAAACTTTTAACATATGGGTGGGTGGGCCTGTTACGTATTAAGTTGCTGGCTTTAGCAAACAGAAGAAACCATATATAAACCTAGTTGTATTGCTATCAATGTTACACATGATCATTTCTCTCCCCCTTATATTAAACAGTTTTTCCTTTACATGTATTTCATTACTATCTTCATTACTGGCAGCACGATTAAAAAATAGGGTTTGAATTCTAAAAAGTTCTAAAAAAGATTAGAACCCTAGAACTTTTTCAAAAGTTCTAGACTAGAACTAGAACCCAGAACTTCAGAGGGTTCTGACAACCCTTCCAAGCAGTGCTAGTGTAAGCAATGAGTAAGGTTCCAGGAAGGTTTAAACCCTTAGCAAGTGTGGTGTGGAGTGCACATATTGATAATTATGGCCATAGTAAAATAGTATATGCAAGCAATATAACAAACATTATACACAAAATAACAAATAGAGAAAAAAGCAATGTTTTTCCATATATCAAGTATGAGTCATCACCCAAAAAATCCAAATACTGATTCAAAGTGAATTTATAAACTCATAATCAAGGTCATAACATATGATAGTAGGAAATTGCTGGTACCCCTTGTAGGGGAGGGTATGGGGTTAAGATGGGGGCTGTGAGGAAGGGATGGGTAAATACAGTAGCTCTAAGAAGAGAGTGTAAGGAAACAAGAAGAGAAGAGGGTCGAAGAGAAAAGTTTAGCAAGGGGTGTGGCCCTTACCCCACCCTTTGAGGACCTTCTGGACCTAGGGGGCACAAGTGTTATTTAGGAACCCCCAGACTCATGAGAACAATGACAGGCCCACCAGGTTCTATCCCACAACCCCTGGCATCAGGTCTAGCATTTGACTTCCATTACATAACTGCTTAGTTGATAAACCAGAAGCGGCTAGATGTTTGACCAGACCACCTCTGCTCGGACCACATAATAATGCTCCATGCTGTGCAGGTAGACTGCTCTGGTCCTAGGAGAAATAACAATATCTATGCCCTCCCAGGTCTCAAGGTCACCACCTACTACAGAAATTATGGATCTGGTCTTGGATGCTGCTCCACTGCTGCAGCCAGTTCACTGAATTTCTGTCACTGTAAATGAAATAAAGCATCAGCAATACCAATTTCAATGCCAGGGACATGTACTGCTTTAAGCTGGATATTCAGCAACATGCATTTTAGTGCAAATATAGTCTTAAAGTCACCCAATGGGTCCTTAGTCCCCAACTGCCCATTTATGGTGTGGACCACACCCATATTGCCAGACCAAAAAGATGACCTTCTTGTCTCAGTCTGGGTCGCATATACATAGAGCCACCATGATTGGTAAGAACTACAACAGTGTTTTCTGCCTGTGGAGACTGGCAGCCGTCCATGTTGAAAGCCGTTCAACAGCACACAATCACCTTGAAAGTATACCCAGAACTCTAGCCCCTTGAAGCATCTCTGTATAGTTCCAGTTCTTTGCTGTCTACTGCCTCTGGCCACATAGGTACACCATTGATATGGGCAATAAATATCTGCCAATCCTGCAAGTCCACTCAGAAAACTGGGAAGCAGTATAGCGCAGTGGTTTAAGACTCTAAGATGTAAATCTGGAGACATGGGTTTGAATCTCACAGCCCCCACTTGCATACTGTGTGACCCTGAGCAAGCCACTTAACTTCCCTGTGCTCCCTGGTTGCACCTGTAAACAGGTTTTCAGCTTAGTGTGCTATTCCTGATTAAACAATTGAAAAAAAAAACTTCCATCACCTGAATCCAGCGATGAAGCTTCTGGACACTTGTCCCCATCTTCACCACATGCCTCAAGAAGGTCCTTTCCGGGGGATGACCCAACAGGTGAAGCAGAGGTGCCCCATTATCTGCTGTAACTCCCACAGGGTTATATTTTTAGCTGCTATGGATTTGCTGAAAAGACCCTGCAAGGTGCCAATCTTCTCACAAGGTAAATGACACCCCGTCCTCGCAGCATCAGTCTCTATGCTCAAGAACATCATCACAGAGTTTGGCACTTTGACTTTCTTGTGAGCCAGGGGAATGCCAAAGAGACCACACAACTCAATCAAAGTGGCCAGCATTTGCCCACAGAACAGTGAGTGCTCTGGTCCCAGGAACAAAAAGTCATTAAGGTAGTTGATGATGCCCTGATTCTTGGAGTCCTGGACTGTTACCAAGTGAAGAAAAGTACTGAAACCTCCAAGCACTGCTAAGGCTACCAAGCAGCCAATGGGCATGCAGTTGTACACATAGTATTGGCCCTCAGATTTCATCCCCAGCAAGCCCCAGTCAGCTGGATGAACCGACAATAGTCAAAAGGCTGACTATGTTTGCTTTGCCCATCAGGACATGTGAGTCTGCTACTCATACAGCCTCAACTGCTCTGTCAAATTATGTGCAGTATACTGAACCACTGTGATGCATGGATCAATGTGGTCAATGACTGAGTCCCCTTCAGGATGTGATGGGTGGTTGATCATGTGGAAGTAGCCCAGGGCTTTCTTGGGAACTGGATCAGTCAGAGAAATCTTGAAGTGCAACAGGGGAAGGGATGGATAAGAACCACTCACCCCCCAACCACATGTCCTTTTCCCATTTGTCATGGATCACTTCATTTGGTCTCTAGCAGATTTCAAGTTCTCTACCTTGTACCCTTCATGGGGACTGTTGTACATGATTCTGAATCCCACTGTGAAAACTTTCACCAGCATTTGGGCTACATTTTGGTCTGTGTATTGGTCCATACATGCTTTAAGCCTGTCCGCCCTTACTGGTGTAGGTAGGCTTACCTCCGTGGGACTTTATGAATTGTTTGCAAAAGGGGAGGTTGCCCTTCTGAGGCTTAGGGGAAAGGTACCGTACAAGGTGATGGCAGTGATCACAAGTGACACACTCATACTGAGACCTGCAGTGGCTTTTCTAACAACTCTCTTTACTGAAGTTAAAGCATATCTAAGGGTAGGGCCCAGTTGTGTCTGACAGATGTAGCTGGGGGTTCCTGATGGACAAACCACTATCTATGTAGATGACACCTCTTCATGCATAACTTTGACTAGGAGTGGCATGTCTTTGACACTCCAATCGAGTGACAAATCATACTGCATCCATTGCCTGAATTCCTCACCATATTCTAACCAGGCCATCACACCCTTACGTCTGTGTGCCAACATACTATTCAGATAGTTTGTTTTTCTTCTATAAAAGTTTTTATTGATTTTTCAGATTTGGTTAACAATCAATGGCACTGAATAAGCATACAGGGTACCCAAAATAGAATGTTAAATTATATAAACAAGTAGTGGAAAGATGAGGTAATTGGCAAAATCAATAAACATCTTGCTACTTAGACCAAGCAAAAAAAGTCAAGGGTACAAGTATTCAAGTATTTACAGAAATAATTTAACCTGAGTGTACCACTAGTGCATCTGCTGTGTAGACTAATCAAGGGTTATCAGTCATTCAACAGGTCCTAATAGCAACTAGCCAAACATGCCACTTAACAAAGATGGGTGCATAGACAAATTCTGTTTAGGGGAAGTGATAATGGGACCAATGCATTATTGGTGGGAAATATACACCGGAGGCATGTATCCCACCCGCATAGCTCCACAATGGCGGACAGGTGCATCCGGCCTTTATTCACCATCAGCCGCTGCCTTTCCGCTGCTCTGCCCCCCAGCATGCAGTACTCTGCTGAGTGGCCGGGGGTGGAGTCACTGTCCTGGGTGGGCATCCAATGGAATGAAAGTTGATCCCTCACACAGCAAGGTGTGGGTCTAGGGTAGTGAATGCTTACTGCAGGCACCCAGATTCATGTGCCCATGCCCCAGTGTCCAGCCATCAGATGGAAGGCCCCACCCACCACAAAGTGGAGCCCCATCCCCAAAGCCAGAATCCCCCTTGGCCCCACACATGACTGCCTGACTCTGTAGTGGCACAACAGACCCACCCCCAACACCAAACTGCCCCATCCTGGAATGCCAGAGACAGACGCCTACCCTGACCCATCATAGCTCCAACCCCGGTGCTGCTCAGGACACCGCCCTCACACACAGGTGCCCTGTAATGTGCAACCATGACCCCCACCCAGCACCCTGCTAAAAACTGTACAGGCCAGTGGCCGGTGGTACCCCCATCCACCCATGGCACCTACCATCCCCCCATAGTGATATACCTGCCTGGTGGTGCCGCAGAAATGGACAGCCAGCAGCACAGCCCTTACCACACGACCTCAGCCATTGGCCATCTAACTGCTGCATGCTCCTATCAGCAGTTAGATTGCTGTCAGCCATGGCATTGTGTTGAGGGCTGTGCCACTGGCTGCCCAGACCTGTCGGCATCACCAGGCAGGTATGTTATGTGGTGCCATGGGTGGTGGGTGGGGGACACCAGCCACTGGCTGCTACAGTGTCGAAGCGTACCGGGTCGGAGGTGCATGGTTGCGAGCTTCATGGCACCTGTGTGTGGTTGAGGGGGCATCCAGGACAACAACATGGGGTTGGGACTGTGCTGGTTCAGGGGTGTTGATCAGCCTAGGGCAACAGAGGACAGGGCAGTGTGGTGTTGGGGGGCAGTGGTTCCCTGCTACTCCATGGATGGGGTTGACCTGAGTTGGGGAAGTATGGCACTATGGGACACAAGGGCACCTGCCCTATTGGCAACATCAGCCCTCCTGTTCTGCACAGTAGGCTGGGGCAGCATGGGGGGGTCAATATCAGCTCCCACCATGCATGGCGGGTGATGTCCATGGGGGTACACAGTGGGTTATAGCAGGGTCTACCCTGGTGCAACCTGCACCGTACTGCACCCCTCTTTACACAGCACATTGTGGCTTTGTGCATGCTGTGTAGTGGTGCCATGACCCTGGCATGTCCCTGCCCACCCCAATGAGTTACTGTCCATGAGGCTTGGGGTTTGGGCCCATAACAGGTGTGTGCCCCCTTGGTGAATGCCATGCAGACACCACTCTGTGGCATTCATGCTTAACGATGCCTACACACCAGGTTTCTGCTTCACATAGGCCTCATGCATATGGCCCATTATAAGTAACTTCACATGCCAGTAGCCCACAAGGTACATCTTCTATTGAGTGACTGGGGAGAACTATATCCCTATAACTGAATAATAGTACTATGTACTAGGTATGGAAGGGGAGAGAAGATGAGGTGCACTATTGAATAACACTAAAATCCAGAAAAGATCAGGGGAGCATTGTGGGGGTGTGGAGGTCATTAGTTCACATAACTTGGACCCAGGAAGAAAGAGAGAGAGAGAGAGAGAGAGAGAGAGAAAGAGAGGGAGAGATAGGGGGTATGTAGTCAGTTACAAAACAGATCCATCCCTGGAGTCAGGAGAAAGCATCTCACTCAAACAGTATGGCAGCTGAAAACACTGAGAGCAAAATATTTAGTTGGAAACTGAGCCATTGGGTTGTTTTGCAGCACCTTTTGCCTCAAGAAAGTAAAACAGGGGTTCCAGATTGTCTGATAGTCAGAATGTTTACCCACAATTTGATGCAAGGTTCTTTCGTATCTTGCCGATAATGCAGTGATATTCACACCACATCTCGCGAGTCACATGCTACTCTTCACAGTAAAACTTGTATCTCATTAACACCCAATCACCTTTGTATTTATTTGTGGCTCTTAAACATGGGAAACCATGAATTTGTGTACCACTGTATAGCTATGACCGAGTCTCACTGATCAAATTATTAATCACCACCTTATCACCTGTGCTTCTTCAAAGTAAAACAAAAAAGTTTGAGGTTATCTGAACACTGATCACACTGAACTGCTGTTGGGCTGTGCTGTCAGTGCTGTGAACAGAGATAAAAAAGAACTGATTTTTTCAGTTGTTTAAGGCAAATAAACATTAAGATAATTGATGATACTAGTTCAGCTTGTTTTGTAAGGATGTTTGCACAGAAATTATGGATAAGGATCACTGATAATGCCAACCGTTGTTAAGCTGTGCTGTCTGAGCTGTGCACCTACCGTTGGGCTGTGCAGTGAAATGAGATAATAGATTGCAGCTTTATTTCAGTTGTTTCAGGCAAATAAATAGCAGTGCCATTGATCATTTTAGTGCAGCTCGTTTTGTAAGGATATTTACACAGAAATTACTGTTAGGGATCACTGATAATGCTGAACTGCAGTTAGGCTGTGTTTTATAGAATGGCAACCTATAAAACACATGTTATTATCACCTTAATTACCTCCTCACACATCTAATCACCACCTTATCACATTTTCACCTGTGCCTTATCAAAGTATAAATAAATGGTTACATGAACTGATCACACTGCACCTCTGTCGGGCTGTGCAGTGAAAAGAGATCAAATATCAAATTTAATAGAAAGGCAACCTGTAAAAAAAGAAAGTATGAGAATGAATATCAATGATTCCATCAAGAATGGGAAATTGAGTTTTTATTTTTGGAGAGTGGTGGTGGTGATGAAAGTCTCTGTTATGTGATACTATTGTATCTGTGCTCACTTCTAGAGATCTAATCGAGAGACATCACTGCACAACTCTCATAACATTTGATCATGACTTCCCACCTGGCAGTGAATGGAGAGAGCATAAACTGTAGAAACTGAAACAGCAGTTTGAATCAAAAATGTATGTGTCAAAAGGCGTGTAACACAAGCCAACAAGTTACACTTGCTTCTTACAAAATAACCCACTCAATAATAAAAAAGATGAAACCATACTCAGGTGGTGAGATGATTAAAGACTGCATTTTAGTTGCTTGTTCAACACTGTTACTGGATAAGACAGTTAGAAAAAGAATTTAGAAGAATACAACTGTCTACTTCTACTGTGGCAAGGAGGGCTTCTGATATTGCAGAGAACACTGAACATGTGTTGAAAGATGAGTTGTCAACTTCTGAATTTGTCAGCATTGTAATGAACGAAAGCCTGGATATTAATGATATCCTGCAGTTATTGATTTTTGTCAGAGCAACTACTCGGGACATTGATGTGACTGAAGACCTGTAGGATATGATACTACTGCTAGCAGGTACAGTACTAAAGGAGAGGACATAAAAAATGCTGTAATGAATGTGCTGAAAAGATTTGATATGGCACCGTAGAAATTAACAACCATAATAATAGATGGGTCACCAGCCATGCTAGGCAAGAGAAGCAGTGCTGTCACTTTGCTTAAACAGGAGCTGCTGTCTGAGAAGTCAGTGTCTGGTATTTTGTCTTATCATTGCATTATACACCAGCAAGCATTGTTTGGCAAATTCATTGTTCTTTGCCAAATAATGAGAGGTGTTATAGAAGTGGTCAATTTTATCAGGGCAAGAGCCAGTATCCACCAACAATTCAAGATTCTGTGCGAGGAATTTGATACTCAGTATGGTGACTTAGTTTTGCACACTGAAGTGAGTTCGCTTTCTTGCGGCCCAATACTAGCCCATGTATTGGATTTAATGGTGTGCAAAAATAAAATTCCACAGGTGGAATTTCCACAGAATGCGGATTTTCGCTTTGACAGAAGTTTGGAAGGCATTTTCCCAGCTTCCACGGAATTTCTGCCATACATGCCTTTTTTTGTGTGTAATGATGCTGCTTTTTTAATTTTTTGTGGAAAAATAGTTGTAAAGCCCAGTGTGTTTGATTTTTTTAGATGCGGAATAATCAGTAGTCATGCAGAATTTTTCTCCAATAATCCGCGGATTGGGCACTTCTTCCGCATTTAATGTATTCCATGTTATTGTGCTCTGCGGAAAAATAATTCCACATCTGAAATAGCATTCATGTAACTTGCTGCATTTCTTAAAGACAGTCACCAAGATTATGTCCTGCACCCTATCTATTGGTGCCTTACCTACATACTGTCGGATCCCAATAATGTTTGGTTTTCCAATAATCTGTAATTTTGCATGTATAAAAAAGTTTCATCCCACGTAAATTTGCATTTACAGGGTCCCAAGGACTTCCCAGTTGTTTGCAAGCACACACACTGTGCCCATTATAATCAATGGGTGGCAGCTCTTTTATATGTTTTTTAAACAATATTGGCCGTTTGGCAATGAAACATGGCTTGGGCACCGGTCGACTAACAAGGCCGATCATGGAGTAAAGACAACACAGTGTACAGTTTCTCCCTCACCACAAGCAGGTAAATGAAGACTCGAGTGTTACATAGGACACTGAAGGAAACGCAGGTGTGAGGGATCGACAGCAGAGTTGCGGGGTGTCATTGTTTTGTTCAGATTTTTTGTAACCAGCTATCATCTTGCTGCATGCGGTCTCTCTCAGTCATCACTGAATACTTGCAGAGTCACTTCCAGTATTGGATGAGTTCAGCTCTTTGGTATGCATTCCCTCTCTGTCTCCTGCCCTGTCCATGATGTCATTATCAAGTAGGCAGAAGGACTATTTTATCATCATAAATTTCCATATTCAAATAATTTTTTTTGTACAAAAAGCTTATGTTTTTCTTACTTTAATACACAAAAAAATGTAGTCAATTTTATAAGTGCAATAAGACACTCCAGGTGTGTGCATGGAACATATTTTACTGCACGACTGGGGCTAAAGGCACTCACCCAAGGCCTTGTGCCTTATTACGCCCCTGGCCATGTGGTAAAATGTGTTCCATGCACATCCTGTCATGTTCTGTCTTACTGCTTATGTATTACTTCTGTATGGCTACATCAAAGATTCTGAACATCATATCAATTCACTACACAGCAGCACCTATTTGCCCAACTGTCATTATCTAATGTGCAACAAAGTATGTATTTCTACCACTTTCTTAGTGCTCTCTGTCCCCTCTTTTGCCCACCCCACCCCATACCTGGCCTTATTTGTGTAACTGTAAAGAAATGCATCCAATTCCAATGTATTTGTGCCTAGTTGTGGAAAAAGAAGGTTAAAGTAAAGCAAGCACCAAAGACACTTACCTGTGTACTTGTGATTGTCAACAAACCATGATGCAGCAGTCTTGGCTGTTGGGTAAATTCAGGTTCATGTCATCTGTGGCTACATCTGCATCTGCATCTATAAAGCATTACAGTGTCAAAAATCTGAAACAGCAATCACACCCTTAGTTAGAGAGACACAATGGAATGAATTACAATCAGTATGTGTTAAAAATACCTTCTTCGTCTGAAAAAAAAACCTGACTCAGAACATAGTGTCACTTTACATGGTGCACAGGCATCCGAACTTGAGCCGGTAATCCTCCACCATTACTGCTATCACTGTCCACACACCCCCACCATCCTCCTCCCCACCATCGGTCTGTCTCAAAGACCATCAGCACCTCCCCCTATCTCATTATGATACACATATTTGTTATTTAAAAAAATATTGAGGACTTACCTACGCATTTGTGTGATAAACACATCAAGAAGCCACAGGCCTGTCAGAGTAAGGGAGGTTCACAGCAACAGTAGAAGCAATGGCAGCAGCAGTCAGAAAACCATAGTGAGGCAAACCTGAAAGGGAAGCACATGTACAGTCACAGAAACACAAGACAAGCATGGATTGATAATACTTAGCTTATAAACAACACCTGCTCTGTCAAGGAAAAAAAACACAAACAAGAAACTACTTTACTTTACTTTACCTAATAAACCTTCAGCATCAGCAGAAATGGTCTGCTGCACCTACTAGTGCAGTCAGTATAACTACTGCCACTATACTGCCCCCCCCCACCCCCACTGGAAACTGAACTTAAAATGCCTGTCTCAAAGATGGTCAGAATCAACCCTTAATAGAACAAATAAATCAATTGCATGCTGTCATTAAAAGTTAAAATAAATATTACATGCTTACCTGGAAAGTTGGCATGGCAATGCCATGATGAAGCTACGGTGCAGGGTCAACAGCAGGAGTCAGAAAGCCTTAGAGATTTCCGAGGCATGCCTGAAAGGGGAAAAAAAACACACAACAGTTAAAGACATACATCAGAGAACCATAACTGTGAGTATTTTGTTTAGACACAATAGTAGCACGCAGCAGTTATTCCAGACTACCTACTGAGAATATACTGTCAATTTGTGTAATGTAAAGTTAGGATAAGTCATCTGTGCCAGCAGAAGTTAATCCGCCACCCCACCCCCACAATGCCCACCCACCTGCTTTCAATTGAACTTAATCATAATCTATCCTCAGCTATTACACTACCAGGGAATAAACATTCTGTAAATGGCAAGAATAAATGCATGTTTCTCAGTAATCAATGTTTGTGTGAAGGCTTGAAGTACGTATCTTTGCACTTTTCATTGCCAGCCTATACAGCTACTGGCATGGCGGTCCCTGGCATGGGAACATTTGGAGCCAGGACAGCATGAGCAGAAGTATCACCAACAACCATTAGTGACTCAGACCTGAGAAGTGAAAAAATCATATAGTTGAGGAAACCGAAGGGGAACAACACATTAGTAACAAGTAACAACAGTGTGGGCGTGGCACACATGCTGCTGGACCAAGAGTTGTGTACATCCTCCTACTATGTAGTATGCCATCACTCCCTACCTAATGTGCAAACAACCTGTTCAGAACTTTTGTAACAACTAGCCTGTTCACTCACATGCCCCTTCCCCGGGCCTCCCCTGACCATCTAATCTTTAATATGATAAAAAACATCTCTTCCACCCTGCATGAACATTAACAGTAACATATCATGGCCCCCTTCTGAACAAGTTCTGTGTTTTTAAAAAGTATGTTACTCAAAAATTTTAAATAACACTATACCTCATTTAAGCAATAACACCTGATGAGGGGTTATGTTAATGGCCTGGTAATCATGCTCTAGGGGTGAAATGTGGCACAAGGCATAGCTTAGTGCTACCTGCTCCTACAGGGTGATTAACGGTCCCTGACCATTACCATAACCCCTGGTAGCGTCTTATTGCTATTATAATACAACAGTTTTTTGTACTGTTCAACCTTGTTCAGCAAGTGATTAGGCTATACATGTATGTTGATAATGAAACATTAACATAGGGTTAATAGACTGTTTGCAGCCAATCAGAAACCTCAATTCCTCAGACCCTTTTAATTAGAAGCAAAATGTCCTAACCTCTACACAGCATTTGTGGAAAACAGTTTTGCATAATTAGTTGTAATCGCGGATAGTTTCTCGATTCTGCGATGTATGTAAGGGAAAGGCATTTCCGCATATCAGAACTGAAATACCGCACTTATGGTGACCTTTCTCACATGTATGTATTAATCGCAGAGACAAAGTTCTGCAGTGTACACTGTGTTCCAATTATAAGTGCATGATTACCCTTCAAATGCGAAAAAAAAGGTTGCGATAATAAAGGCGGAACTGGAAATGGAACATTTCGCCTTTTCCTGTGTTGCGAATCCACAATTGTGAAAAATACAGGAAAAGTCGCAGAGTCAGACTGAGAAATAGGACAGCTACTTTAGTTCAGTTGAGACTGAGACTGAGAAATATGTCTGCAACTATAGAATCAGGATTGGGGGAGCAGCAGGCATGTGGAAGAGGAGGAAGGTGACCAGCAGCAGCAGCAGCAGAATGTGGGGGAAGGGGGAGTTGAAGTTGCTGAAAACACCAACAATGTTCAGCAGCAGGAGCAAGGCCAGCAAGATTAGCCTCATGCTCAGCCCTCAACCAGTGCTGATGCTGGCACTGCTAAAAAACTTGCACCAGCCTTCGTGCCTGAGAGACTCCCCATAAAACACAGGGGGGAACTCTGGGAGGCCATTCAGGCAAGTATTGTCAAAGAGGGAGATGGTGTCCAACCTCGCTCTGTGAAGCAAATTAAACATAAGTGGGATGACATCCATAGGTGTGACAGGCAGCTACTGGAGGCACTAGGGGGATATGTGACCCTAAAAGGGAATGGTGGTAGTAGGAAGAGGAAGAGGACACAGCGGAAGAAGCCAGCAGCTGAGCCCAACACCGGAGCCACAGTGGAAGATGACAGAACAAGTGAGTATATTACTTTTATTATTCTAACTTTTACTACCATCAGTTGTCAGTTGCCATGACATAATATTGGAGGGTGGTAGATCCAGGGGGGATATGAGGAGGCATTTCTTTACGGAGATGGTAGTGGAAAAGTTGAACGCACTACCGGCTGAGTTGGAGTGGCATGTAACATAATAGAATGCTTTAAGAATATTGCCACAACTGCACTTCATTTCAGTATTCTTCTCTTTATTGTTAACAGATGCTGCCAAGAGCAGCTCTACCACTGCTTCTAGTGCCGTGGAGTCCAGCATCACAGTTACAGCAGATGGAGTGCAGGAAGGAGCAAGCAGCAGCGTTATGTAGACCCCCAACCCTTATGATGGTAAGATGATAATTTTTTTCATTCAGATAAGGATTAAATAGGGTCAGTAGACTTTGCACAAATTGTTATTTATATATAAGTACTGTTGGTCACTTTTTCCCTAAGGAAAATGTCAAACAAGGTTGCTATGTGCCATAATAATAACCAGCTTCTTATTACATGAAACATGCATGGTGTTCCATGACTCCCTGCATGTGCTAGTTGCCCTCTCCCTTTATTCGTCTTCGACACCTGCCAGTCCTACAACCATCGCTGTGTGGTAACTAATACCAACAATTGCTTTCTTTTATGTCACATAATTGCTGTAGCAAAAAAGCACCCGCCAGAAATTATATAAAAAAAGGTGCTGTACTCTGTAAAACTCAATTTTAATTTACACACACACCCTCTGTGTGGGATGCTTCTCATAAACCCCTCAGGCTTGCATTCAGGGTTTATTATGAAGCATGTCACACCTGCAGTGTGTATAAAAAGCAGAGCTGTAGGAAGACATTTTGGTGCCCTGAGCAAGTGACTAATTTTGTGCCCCCCCTCCAGAAAAGAGCCAGGGGTCTGGGGGCTGCAAGGCCCCAGAAGCTCTGAGGGGTTTACATGCTCTGTGGTGAGTTTTGGGGCTTTTCTTGAAGAAAAACATACTTTTACTACATGTTTCCTACCCCTGAAGTTGCACAGTTTGATTATATTTTTCCTGAACCCCTCCCCAACCTCTTAAATCTTTCCTTTTGTACCATGGCATCTCATAAATATCACCATAAATTATAAAATCTATATATTTCTTAGGTGTGCTCATAACTGTAATTGTGCTTTTCAAAAGAATCATGCATGTACCTTTTTCCGGATTTCAGTTTATTACAGTATGTTATAATGCATCTATGACAGTCTGGTGTGGACAGACTCTGGATAGACCAGAAGGCAGAAGCAAGATGGTTCAAATTAAATCACAACATAATACTGTATATGGTGTCATTTATTTGAACCACCTTGCTTCTGCCCTTTCCAGAATCCAGACAGACTCCACAACAGACTGCAGACTACTAATTTATAAATAGATACATTAAAATATAACATAATAAGCTGGTAAATCGGGAGGAAACAGTACATTCACACTGCATAATTGCTGTGAAGACTAGAGCAGTTCTAAGAAACATATATTATTTATTGTGTATTGTACTAATCGGAATCACTATTGTAATGCGTATATATATGCTTAAATACAACCAGTGCCAGTGCTGCTTCTGCACAGTGCATGTCTGGCTGTCCTGAGTGCTGCAGCTGATTCTTCATGAAGTAGCAGCCAGTCTGGTACTGAGTACTAGTATTAGGAGACGGGATCTAGACTGGCAACAACACCAAAGCAATAAATCACTGCCCCTACTCTCAAACACATGAACAGGAATTAAAATCCCTAATTGCTGCATGCTGTATATTGGGGGGGGGGGGCAAGGCCCCAGTCTCAGTCCTACTTGATACAGCCAAGTAGTTAGTGTCACCCTTTTAGCACAAGCAGCAAACATGTAACCCTCTTGGCCCAAGCCTTGGCTAAATTCATCTAGAATCTGGACCCCTTCCTGAATGACTGAGACACTTCGGGATAGTGGGTGGGGCTACCACACAAATGGGCCACAGTACCTTTCACAGAAATGTGACAGCCCTTCCACAATCGGTCACAGCTTCTTGTACCTAGGGATTGACATTGGGTCACCAGGGAGTCAAGCCACTGGGCCATGAATGATCTGGAATCAGTGACACACAAGGGCCCTATATTCGAGGATTATAGGTTTAGGAGGGGGTATGCTTTTCAGGCTGGATGCCCCTGCACTGACCATTTCACCCAATTCACAGAATGGCATTCACTGAGATTAGTGCAATTCCAGTTTGTGACTTGGCCCCAAGTGCAATTCAGCCTGTGTTTATACCCTCTAACAACTAGATGAATAATTCACTCAGCATTATGTATTGCATGGCACAATCATGGAAGCACAATGGTGTAGCCAGTTTCCACCCATGAAGTGCTGCTACCCACCATAGTTACTAACAAGCATTTGTCAATGCCGAATGTTGTCGCGCTGGCATTGGCTTTGGTAGTGCAGTGCGGAAACACATTTTGGGCAGGATGTGAAAAATGACAGCTGTACTGTTCATAAGGAGGTGTAAAAAAATTGCAGTACTGAAAATGTGGCATGTAAATATTGGAAATTTGCGAAGTTACAAGGGTGCATGGGAAATGCGCAACGCACGCTTGTAACAGTCATTTTATGGACTTTCGGTTCCAAATTTTCAACATAGGCATTTTAACACCTCTGCTCATGTACAGTGTCACTGCCATTTCCTCAAACTGTCCCAAAAAGTGATTTTGCACATTGACCGCGCTATTCTGCGCCAGACGTGCGAAAACACATTTCGGGCAGAATGTGTAAAATGACAGCTGTACTGTTCATCAAGAGGTGTGGAAAAATGCCAATGGAGAAAATCTAGAGTGAAAATATTACAAATGCACATTATGAGCGTGCATGCAAACTGCGCAACGCACGCTCGTAACAAAGTCATTTTATGGAGTATCGTCACCAAATTTTCAACATAGGCATTTTAGGACCTCTGCTCATGAACAGTGTCACTGTCATTTTTGTAATCTTCCCCGAAAACTGATTTCCCACAGCCACCGTGCTATTGTGCACTGGAAGTGCGGAAACACATTTTGGCCAGTATGTGAAAAATGACAGCTGTACTGTTCAGAAGGAGGTGTAGAAAAATGACAATGTTGAAAATTTGGCATGAAAATATTGCAAATTTGTGAAGTTACGAGCATGCGTAGCAACCGCGCAACGCACACTCGTAACACAGTCATTTTATGGAGTATCATCACCAAATTGTCAACATAGGCATTTTAGGACCTCTACTCATGAACAGTGTCACTGTCATTTTCATAATCTGCTCGAACACTGATTTCCCACAGTGACTGCGCTATTGTGTGCCAGAAGTGCGGAAACACATTTCGGCCAGGATGTGAAAATTGAGAGCTGTACTGTTCACAAGGAGGTGTAGAAAAATGACAATGTTGAAAATCTGGTGTGAAAATATTGCGAATTCGCGAAGTTATGAGCGTGCATAGCAACTGCTCAATGCACACTCGCAAAACAGCCATGTTTTGGATTTCTTACACCAGATTTGCAACATAGGCTTTTTGAGAGCCCACCTCATGAACACTGCCACTGTCCTTGCGTTAATCAGTCCCAAAAGATGATTCCTTGCAGTGACTGCGAAATCACCTTTTGGGACTGAATAATATCATAACAGTGACAGAATTCATGAGGAGGGGTCCCAAAAACCCCATGTTGAAAATTTGGTGCAGAAATTCCAAAAAATGCCCAAGATATGCATCAAAGTTGAAAAAAACCCTATTTATTCCATTATACAGCTTACCGGCATTTCCTCAGTTCGCTGTCGGCTTTGAAGAGTGCAGACATGTTCCAGGTCCACCAAAGATCATCACACTGGATTCTGGAGGTAAGTATGGGGTGAGGAGGAGGCAGGGTGTGCAGTGGGTGGGTGCGGGTGGTAGGGAGACTACGAGGGACCGTTTTCTGTTTACAGGTGTTTAAAAAAAGACATCGCGGACAGCTTTCTTTTTTTACAGGTGTTTTGGAAGGAGTACAGTAGCGACGAGTTGGGCACCCCGTCGGCACAAAAGTGGGGGACAGATGCCGACGAGATGGAGGCACCCATTGGCAACAAAAAGGAGAGGGGGACACATTATGCCAATGAGGTGGGCTCCCTCATCGGCACATGAGAGGGTAGGGTAAACCCGACCGGTAGGATTGGGCACCCCGAGTCGGCAGTTTAGCGGCCACTGTGCAGCCATGTTTGATGCTGGGGAAGCACGTAGGAAGGTCCACTGCATGTGATGAGCTTTGCTCGCATTGCAGTGGACCTTTCCTTAGATGTGCTCACCCGAGTGGTGTGGCACCGGAATGCAGGCTGATTGGGGAATGAGGGACGCACCTACTGGTGCGCGCCCTGCATTCACCTAACAGCGACCGTGCCTCCAAATCTCCACTGCCGCAAGATGTTGGCTGTGCAAGCGCACCAACATAAAAATTGGGACCCTGTGGTTAAAAAAAAACAAAAAAAACAGACTGCTGTGATGAACCGAAAGACTGAATAATGAGGAGTGAGGTTGATTTACTTGTTTGGACAATTTGTACTCCTTCATAGTGAAGTAGTGCACTGCAAATTGCACAAACAAGTAAATCTATTACCTCTACCCCACTGCCCCAGCAGTTAATTTTGCCTTTCTGTAGCTAGATAGTTCATTTCAATCAGTGGAGATACAGATAACTACCTCACCACTAAACCACCCACAAAGCTCTTATCTACCACAAGGAATCTACACCTGTGTAAAGTTATCACTAAGTAGCCTCACATCTTTTGTGGAATGGATTTCTGCTTTTCTAATTACCCTTACCCTGAAGAAAATTCATACTTGTATGGTACAGGAAAAGCCTAATTAATCAATCATTTTATTCAGGAGTGGAACAATTTAAATATTCAGAAGTTTCCAAACTTTCCATGTCTTGTCTTTTACTCTTTTTCTTTCTCTGCTTTGAAATTATTTTAAAGCAGAGAAAGAATGTGTTATCTTCAGAGCTGAAGGGTCCTGACTAATTATAAAAGCAAGTAAGCAACATCTCATTCTCGAGTCTCAGTCTACTCTGATATTCTTGCCTCAACACAAAAAACAGAATTGATTTTACAATGATAGCTTGAGTTGCTTGAGCTTTTTTTGAATAGTGTTGTGTTTATGTTGTGCACTGATACTGAGAGACAGAGGAAATTAAATATGCTGACTCCCCGAGGACAGCAGCGCCACTCGCCTGGAGTATTAGGATGGGGAAAAGCAGTGCAGGGGAGCCTGTATGATGTGGAATTCATCACTGGGGTGTGCAAGGGACCCGGGGCAAGAGAAGGCAAGAAAATGACGGGGATGGTGCCGCTTGGCCTGCTTGCACCATGGCAGTCAGTCAGCCAAACTTGGCAGAAAAGCTGAAGAGGGGACAGGCAGTGGCAACTTCCTTACTCCCATCCCACCATCTCAACTGTAGTCCCCTGAACTACTACCAGCAGCTGGTCACTACACCGCCCACCAAGCCGGGCTGTGGGCCCAATCAGATTGCCCGGCTTGGGCCTGGCAGTCGGCTGGCTTGGCTGTGAGCCAGCAACTGGCTAGATTTCTTTCTCATTCCTCCTCCTCCTCCTGATGAGGAGATCAGTGCAGTATCTGGATCAGTGCATGATTTCCAATTCCATTTTTTTCAAATCAAGGAAATTCCCCCCCCCAATGCACTCATCTCATTTCAGAAATCAGACTACAGTTCAGATTCACTAACGCAGTCCACACAAAACTAAACAGCAAGCAGGACACAAATTAGATTTTTAAACAATATGGAATTTGGCATTCGAGGGATCACACACAGGAGACAGAATGATGGACTTATTGTGCCTCAGCTTTACTAATATGCTTATACTTGCAATTACAAAAATCCAATATGGTCTGGTCAGGATCTCACTAATGGATCGCTCGTCTTTCTCACACCTCTTTCTTTCTACTCTCACAAGTATGACAAATAATAATGACTGGCTGGCTGTACTCTCACACTGTCTCCTCTCACAGTCTCAGTGTTAAGTGCTCACCTGTACCTTTTATAATGGGCGTTGCTGACCCGCCTACAGTTTCTCTTTCTTTCTCACTCGCTGTCGCTGTACTAAACAGACACCACCACCCCATGATTTGCCTGCAGCTGATGTACACCCCCACTGACTTGCTGATCTTTGGCAGATGCACCCCTGCTGGTAGACAGTTATAATTACAGTCTGAGTGAGCAAAAAAAAAAAAAATTTAAAGTGGTACCGAAAGTGAATAAAAACACGCACTTCCATTGAAAATTGTGCCCCTTGGAGGCTTGCGCCCAGTGCGGGTGCACTGCCCGTCCCACCCTTTCTACGGTACTGATAGAAAGTCATAACACACACCACCCCATCCTTTATTATGAACATACTAAAGTGCCAGCAGAAGTAGGCCTCATTGCCTTGTGAGTCTGCTACAGTGTGCAGCTAGCACCGTATATTGCTGCTGCCCCTCCCTCACCTTCCACCACATTGCCCCTTCACCTCACCCTTTCACCCCCTTCTTGAAACTGTCTATCATCTTGGATGCCACCACCTTTCCCAGTTTGGTGTTCCACTTGTCCATCACGCTGAAGAAATGTCTCCTCATCTCTCTATTAAACCTACCCCCAATGTAATATGGAGACCTCTAGTATCTCTCCCTTTTTTGAAGCTTGAAAATCACATCAGTTTTACTCTTATTTATACCTTTCAGCTATGTAAAGGTATCATTCATGTCACCCCACCATGTCCCTTCTCTCCTCCAGGGAGTACATATATACCTACCCAAACATTTCCTTATATGTGTTACCCATAGTTTCCAGAATCATCTCTGTAGCTGTCCACTGTACCCCCTCCAGCAATCTGATATTCTTATTCAGAAATGGCTGCAAGCCCAGTACCGCATTCAGTATTGCAGGTGGTGTCTGACCAGCGACCTATACAGGAGCAGGATGTCCTCCTGACTCCTTCAGGAGATCCCTCTAGCTATATACCCCAGCTCTTGTTGGCTCTTGCTGTCACCTTACTGCACTGACTGAGCATAGTTATTCATGCTCCTTGTTATGATCACCCCAGGTCCTTCTCTTCAGTGGAACATTACAACTGTATGAAACTTAGAGTCTCTCCCCGGTTCCAGGCTCAGAACTTAGGGCAGAGCCTTGCACTTCTTGGCATTGAACTCCAGCTGCCATTTGGCCACACACTCCTGCAGTTTATTCAGGTCCTCCTGCACTGCAACCCCATCACCCCCTCCATGTCATGTACAAACACAGCTCACAGCTTTGTAACGTGAATGAACAGACTGATTTTACCCCGGATCACATTTGAGATATATGCAATGCAGATCTCAAATATTAGTGGTCCCAGGGCCATAACTGATCCCTGTGGTACCCCGCTTATCACCGGCACAGTGCTCTTGATGATGACAGACCCCCCCCTTACCAATACTCTCTGTTCTATTACCATCAGCCGGTTTTTAATCCATGTCACCATTTTTTGTATGGACCCTACATTTTACAGCTTCCCCCGAATGTCCCATGCACCACTGAATCAAATACCTCACTGAAGTCCAAGTCCAGAACATCCACAGCATGGCCCTTGTCCATTCCTCGCATCACCCACACTGTCATAGAATTATATCAGGTTTGTCTGACATGATCTTCCCACAAGAAACCTGTGTTGCTATTCATCAAGAATACCATTTTCCTCCAATAAACTCATAAGCTTCTCATTTTGGACGGTCTCCATTATTTTGCCCATGATGAAGGTGAGGCTCACTTGCATGTAGGTCCCTGTATCATCCCTCAGACCATTCTTATGGATGGGCAATGCATGGGACATCCCAACATCATGAAGTACACATCCTGTGTACAGGGAACAGGGAAGTATTGAACTGGTCATGCAGTGGCCTTGCCAGTACCTCTGCCAGCACCCCCTGTCCCCTAGGGTGGATGCCATCCTGTTTAGGCACTTTGTCCAGTCTTATAGCCATCCAGCACCCTCTGTAATCCCTCTGTAATCCCCACATCTGTTGTTATCTCCCACCCTTGCCACCCCGAGTTGCCTGAGGTATTTGTACCCACTTCTCCTGCGTAAACACAGAGCAGAAGCACTCATGCAGTGCATCAGCTTGCTCCAACCCCCTTTCCTCCCAGCACCCCATCTGTCTTACTCCCCACTATTTGTTCCCTGCTTTTCCTTTTTTGTCTTATGTAGTGGAAGAAGTATTTCTCTCCTCTTTTAATCCCCTGAGGTAGCCTTAGCTACCATGACCATTTTTCCACCCTAACCAGTCTGTATACTGGACTGGTGCTAGTGAACCTTGAAAACGTATGGCTAAAATTTTCAATTTTCTCACCCACACTGCGATGATGGTTATTATATTATTCATTAATAGCATCTGATACTATAAAAGGCATTTTACTGTTGTGTTAATGAACCTCACTAAAATTGCTTCTGTGGGTTATTACGATAACCCAAAAAATGCCCTGCTTCATTGTCAAGGTAACCACTGGAACTGATCACAAGATTCATATGAGCGAGTACAATCATACATTATGTAAGCAATAACACATGACAGATGTGTGTTGGTAGTACTGAGATACCTGTACACCCCGAGGCATGGCTATGCATGACACAGCAGGCCGAGTGCCTTCCTGTCACTATCTGGCTGTGCCGGTATCTCAGCACTGATGACACACAGATTTGTCTTAGTGGCAGTGCCTAATGCTTATATATTAAATTACCCCACGGACAATGTTGCAGAACAAAAAGTTATTGTAAAAATGTTATAAGTCCACCCTTAATATGAAACCTTGCTAAAAAATGTATAATCTTTGACTCCTCCTCCTTAGATGTTTCTCACTTGTCAGTCTGTCATATGAATGTCTTCTTTCAAGTGTACACTCAATACATTGTGTTTGATTGTTTAACATGGAATAGGACATTGCAAAGCTCCTCATTATTCTGGTAGTAGATCAATCCCCCCCCCACACACACACACAGAATGATAACATGGAATACATGTATTCTGCTGGCTTCAGAGCTCTCAGCTCAACTGGTTTGCGAGCACAGAAGATGCGCACTCATACATGCCTGGAGTGTAGCCAGAAATGCGATGAGTGTCTGTCCTTACCTTCACCAGCCTATCTTTCTTTACTGCAGCTTTGATGACCGCCTCAACAACAGCAATGGAAGACCAGATGGCAGCCAAGGAACAGTGTACTAGAAGGAAAAACAGGATCATGAAGATCCAGTGTGAACTGGCCAGGCTTGCATCAAGGGACACTGAACAGCAGCCATCAAGTACAGGGAGAGCCGGCACAGCAGCTGAAGACCAGCAAGCACCCCAGGAAGTACAGCACAGTGAAACAAGCACCAACCAGAGGAGGGACTGGGATAGCAAAAGTTTAAAAAGGATGAAAGTACTGGAGGCCAACTTGGCAAAATTAATGGAGAACCAGGACAAAATATTGTCTATGCTTAGGAAGGTGACTGCAAGACAACACACTCCAAAGTATAAGCGCTGCCACCGGTCAGCACTCCCCCTTCCCCAGCATCGCCGGATTCTGAAACATAGAGTTTCCTGTGCTGCCGTGCAGGCCAAAACATAATTGCCAGTTGACAGTTACTTAAACATAGTTTTACACCTGTTGTTTGATACTTGTTCAGTTTTATAAATAACCCTGTTTTATTGTAAATAGTTACTGTTTTATTGTATTGTTGTTGTTCATCATTATCACTTTTAACTTTTTCCTGTTGTGTTTTGAAATATACAAATAATCTGCTCACAGTTGTGTACTCTTCCTTGTCTTGGGATGGGATGACATGGGATGGGATTATTGAGTTACTGTATCTCAAGGTTCAGTGAAGGGTCTCACAAATGCTGCAGTAGGCCTACTGGCTTTTAGGATTCCAATAGCCTTACATTAATCCATGTTATAGTTAAGCAATAAGGCATGACAGGGTATGTGTTGTGGTTGGAGAGTGGCACAGCTTGGGTGTGGCATGAGGCAGTGCCGAGTGCCTTCACTTCAGGCACCTAAGACGTGCTGTTAACCCACCACAATGAACACCCTGGAGTTCCTTACTGTGATTATAAAATGGGTCCAAGATGTTGGGGGGAAGGGAGAAATGCACCAAATCAAAAAAGACAAATGTTTATTATGACTGTAAAAAAAAAAAAAAAAAACAGCACATCCCTGCACTGACATGCAATCTCAGGTTTAAATACTATGTACAGCAAAATTAATGTATTTGTTATTAGCTCCTGGCTAAACTCTCTAGTTTCCCCCAACCCACTCCCTTTTACCCATTTCCCTCACCTTTCTTTCTTCTTCTTTATAATATTCCCTCCCTTTTCTCTATCTTGTTTATTTTCTGTGTTGCCAAAATTCAAGAGATGGAATGTTTACTACAGATAGAATGCACAAATTCAAACCTCTGCTCAGTTCTTCTGAGTGCTGACAGAATGTTTACTCCCACTAGCACACAACAGAACGCCTCATATGGAACCAGTGCTTCTGTTTTATCTGTAACAGCTTATACAAGACTGATTTACCTAGCAAGCAGGTTATGATAGGAGGGGGATTTTTCATGGTCCGCAAAGAAACACCATTTATCACAATTCTAAGTACTGTAGTACATCATTTTTTCAGTTATGAATGTGTGTGTAACATGACTGGAATGCTGTAGTCTGATTTTAAACCAGCATTCTTACACTGCTTTTGGAAGAACTATTTTAATAAAAATCTCCCTCTAAATAAAGAAAATATAATCATTCAAAAAGTATACCTTTAACACTTTTGTTGTAGAATAATTTTTTATAATAGTAATAAAGCACTCCCAGGACTTAGATTACCAGTCAATTAAAAATCCCTGAGGTGCAATATGGCACTCGGTAGCACCTCATACCACATTACACCCCTATGGGTGATTAACAGAGTGTTAGTCTATCCCCCCATTGCTTAATTAAATAGCACAATTTCTTTTCTAAGAATAATAGGTTTATTAAACTAAATTTCACTTACAAAAGATTACTTACCTGTGCAGGTGGGATGAACACATATGAAGAAACCGTGATAGTGGCATCAGGTGTGATCTTGGCAGTAACAGCAGCAGCAGTGTGTGACCAGCCTAGAAAGGAAATAACTCAGTTTGAGATAGACAAATATCGGACTTCTGGCTAGGCAAGACTATGACCTTTTATCAGGATTTGTGAACATTTTCTTAGATACGGTGCTATCTTTCAGAGTCGACTGTCAACTGTGCTGGCTTAACCAACCTACTATTCTAAAATTTTCAGACAACCTGTCCTCAACCTTGTGTGTGCCCCTCCCCCAAACAACTACTCACTTAATACCCCTACGGTACCCTCTACATCTTGATGAATGACATTAGGCATACCACCACTACAGTACTTATCTGAATCTCTGGCTAGCATTGACAGAAAGAGATCAAAGAAACTATGAAATAGAAAGGTTTTCAGCAACTACTTACCTTGTCAGGTGTGATGATGAAGACATGATAAGGAAAAAACACAATAGTAGAGCATCAGGTACGATCCTGGCATCAACAGCAGCAAAAACATGTGACATGTCTGGAAAGGAAAGGAAATAACCGAGTGTTACATTAAGAAAAAAAGGCAATTTTGATAGCAAAAACTGGGTGTTACCTCTTGTCTTATCAGACTTTATGAACAGCACAGTGTCTTATACACACGGTAATGTCGTACCATGCATTGCCTACCATGCCTACCCTAACACTTGACTATCCTAATAATCATCCTAAAACCTCCATCTTGTGTGTGGCCCCCTCCTACAAACAACCACTGACTTGCTACCCTTATGGCACCCTCTACATCTTGATGAATGACAGTAGGAATATCACTGCAATACTTACCTGCCTTAATAGTGGGTGACATAGAGAGAAAAATATCAAGGGTATCAAATAGAATGGTGTCCCTACAATATATCTTACCTGGTTAGTTGTGATCATGACACATCATGAAGAAACAGTCAAAGGTAGCATCAGGTATTATCCAGGCAGCAGCTGCATTGTGTGACAGACTGGGGAAGGCAATAAGTCAGGGTGACATGATATTAGTTACAGAAACAGAATTAATGTTGATATCCAAGACCATGGGAAATTGCCATGTTGTCAGATTCAATAAACGTTTCTGACATATGTCACCATCATGGTCAACTCCTGCCATTCTGGCCTAGTACTATGACTGCCTACCACACTGACTATCATGAAACGACCTAAACCTTGTGTAATCCCATCATCCTTTGCTATCCATAATAACACATTCCTGTAGTATGGCAGAATTTGGATAATAATAATGCAAAGCAATATCTACCTGATTAACTCCTGTTTTTCATTACTGAAAAAAAAAGCATAATACCACCATGCA
Organism: Neoceratodus forsteri; assembly: GCA_016271365.2. Taxonomy (NCBI): domain Eukaryota; kingdom Metazoa; phylum Chordata; order Ceratodontiformes; family Ceratodontidae; genus Neoceratodus; species Neoceratodus forsteri. Next base: position 256,842,496 of record CM028132.1, on the reverse strand, counting down.
AGACTTAACTGTCAATGGACAGTTCCACAGAACACATTCAGTGGAAACAAAAAGCCTGAAACTGAATGTTGGTCTAATCATCAAATGAAATGGGAGCAGTGTGGCAGAAGCGGCATCAATCATCATCATATCATGACCTACGATATATATAAGTTATGAAAAATAACTTTATTGGAGCAGTGACTTTATTGAATACAGCACTTGTTAACAGCAGTTTGAACAGTATATGTAACTAGATTGCTGCACATGCACACATCTCTCTGCAAAGACAGTTTTATAATGACATAATATGCATACAGAAAAAAATTACTAACACCCTCCCCGGCCCAAGGGTAACTTAATGTCTGCAGACCAACACCGCACTACAACAACCATGCACTTTTCTATAGGATAACCTCTTAGATGACTTGACTAACAGTAACAATGCAGTTGCAGTATTTACCGTTGCTAACAATACTTAAGTAATGCATATCATGATGTGAGAAGAATGAACTGTCAAAGTAACAATACACACCTGTGGTATTGTTGTAGATTCAGAATCAGCAGTAGCATCTGGAATCAGCAGCAGCTTTACTGGCATACATTGGGCAATGGCAGTTCCTCCGTCTCTTTTTCTTTTTATCAGAATAACAAGATCAACACTGGTAGGTAGAGTTAATGATTGTGAAGGACTGTCTGTGACGGTGTAAGATGAATTAGTTCTCATATCATATGCATACTGTTTACTCTTTCTGTGGTTCTGTGTGAAGAGTACTCATAACGCACATCATGGCGGAGGTGGTGATGGCTTCTGGAAATTGTTCATCATCATCAGCCAGCGTGCAGTGGCACGGCACATTACTCCCTTCGGATGTTATTATTTGGTACAAGAAACATGATCCAATGGTATTTTGTTGGTAGAAAATGGGTCTGCAGTACAGTTATAGGTAATGTACAGTAATTCCAGAGGATGTAGTTTAGTTATTTGTTATGGGCCTGGCAGGAATCTCAGGGGTTGCAGATTTGGTTAATATGGCAGAATCAGCTACAGCCTGCAGTGCCATTCATTGTCTAGCATCAGGACTTAGTCAATTTGTTAAGTTTTTCCTGGCTGTCAGTCACTTAAAGTTTGCAGTATTTCTATTTGTCTATTATTCCAATGCAACCATAGTACTGGTGGAAGCAGCCATGGCAGAAAAGTGTAATTAGCTTGCAACATACAGTACATCTGACAGTATTGTCAACATACATAGATCTGCAGTTTCATAACATAATAATATGCAGCCAATCACTTCAAACACTGTTAAAAAAATTATTTTGGGAAAAATTATAGTCATTTTGGTTTATATTTATTTTGTTTTTTGAGTGAGGATTGCTGGAAACCTTGAAAAAATGCTTGAGGTGCACCACTTTACTAAACATGATGAGTAGTTATGAAAAAACAATAAGGGATGACAAGGAAAGATGTGTCTGGTTAGGTAAATATTGTTGGCATTTCTAGTTATCTTTTTTGGGGAAGGGACTCAGGGAGGGCCAGGAACCTCAGCCAACTGGGAGAGTATCTGCAACCATCTGACTGCTGAGTGTTAACGCCAGCAAGTGGTGCACCACAGAACACAGAAATCAGTATTAAACAGGAGGGATAAGCAAACATGTGTCCTCAAAATGTTTTTTTATTTATGTTATTTTTTTGGGGGGGCAGGAACATCGGACAACTGGGAGAGTAACTGCAACCATCTCACTGCTGATGAGTGTTAACCCCAGCAAGTGGTCCACCACAGAACACATGAATCATTATTAAACAGGAGGAACAAGCAAATGTGTCCGCAACATTTTTTTGTTATTTATGTTTTTTTTTGAGGGGGTTGGGAGGTGCCAGGAACATCGGCAAACTTGGACAGTAATAACCAGTTGCAACAGGTGAAAGCTGGACTCAATAAACTTCAGCGCCATAAGCATTCGATCCATTCACTCATAATACAGCTGCAGTCAGCACATCCCTGCAGGTTACTGCAGACACATAAACTATATATCTCTCCTACTTAGGGGAACTCAAATCCCTCAGCTGTGTCTTCATCGGAGGACACTGCAAAACTATCTTCATCTTCTGATGACTCCTGCTGCTCAACGCCTTCTTCACCAGGATCATGAAATCTTAGGGTTGTTGACAACATGTACTGCTTTGGGAAGAAATGGAAGTTCATTTTAACAAATGGTAGGTACTCCACACTACATTCTGACAGGTGACTTCGATGGTCAGTCACAATTGAGCCAGTAGCACTAAAAACTCTTTCTGAATGGTTATCTGAAGTGTTATCTAGGTGTAAATCTCAGGGGATTGAAAGAACTTAATAGCTGTGAGGTTTAAATTACTTGTAGAAATATCTAGTAAGTAGGGGGAGTGGCTTAGCTAGAAGGAAGCTACATTTAAAGACTGCCTTAGAAAGATTCTGCTAATAGCTTGGCAGAAGACACCAGGAGAAAGGACTGCTGTGTGACTGGACTTCTCTACTGGGACTATATTGCCCTCCTTCCTGCCCTCCACCCTCCCACCCAAAGCTAGTTCTACTTTTATAGGCACGGATTTGACTGACAAGGAACTTCCTGTTTGGGAGCAGGAAGTGAGTGATCACAGATCCACCAAAGACCCACCATCCTAGAAGGACAAGAGTAGCTCTCTAGCCCCCTCTAGCTGCTGGAGGTCTGCCTCTGAGCAAGTAAGGGGTCTACTGAGAAATATAGGATATTCCTGTCTCAGAACAGGACAATCAAGAGCTTAAAGGGCACACAGGCAGAAAGTATGGAGAGAGAAAAAAAAAACAGAGGAAAGAGTAAAGATTGCAAACAGTTAAGGGGCCAGAAATAAGACATGATTGGAGTGGTGCAGTGCAGTAGCTGTGGAGCAGCAGTCTTCCAGGAGACGTTCTAGAGGATATGGTGTTGTCCCATTTGCAGGCACCTCACTGGGCTGAGGGAGGAAGTTGCTCATCTCCAGGCTGAGTTGGTCAGGATTTGTGGGACCTCCTCTTCCATCCAGGGACCACCAGTGCCACTGCCGTTGCCTCAGCGGTTGCCAAGAAATAGGAGCGGTTGGACCACAGTGGGCTCAGGGAGGGTGAGGGTGGTGGAACAGAGGCACATCCCTTCCAGTTGTACCTCTCCACAATTCCTATGCCATTCTGGCAAAGTGTGGTTCCTCTATGGAGGCACCCGCAGTGGAGACCAAGGAGGATGCTGTGAACCTCCACAAAGGAGACCCACAGGAGGGTGTCAGGGGACCCTGCATGGGGAAGGAAACAACTCCTGGTGGGGGACTCCATTGTTAGGAAGGTAGAACTGGAGGAGGAAGGGGAGAGGGAGGTAAGATGCTTGCCTGGTGCCATGGCTTGGAGGGACAGGGAGCGAATCCTCAGGATTGCCGGAGCAGCTGCACAGGGGAGGGAGCTGGATGTCATTGTCCACCTAGGGACAAATGACCTGGCTAAGAAAGGGATTAGAGAAGTGCAGGAAGAGTTTGGGGAATTGGGGAGGGGCCTTAGACAAGTAGCACGCACGGTAACCTTCTCAGAGGTGCTGCCCATCTATGGCATAGGAGAGGCTATGGTGTTCCGCACCATGGGATTCAATCAGTGGTTGAAAAACTGGTGTGGAGCTCAGGGATTTGACTTCATTGGGGACTGGGGGTCCACCTGGAGTGATGCAAGCCTATACTGGCATGATGGGCTGCATCTGTCTAGAAGAGGAGCCAGGATCCTAGGTGATAGGTTTAAATGCTTCATTGGCAAGCATTTAAACTTGCCAATGAGAGGAGGCACTGGAAAGGAGCAGGGAAATCTTAGCCCCCCAAAAAATCATGGTAGTAAGTGCAGCAAACACCAACATAGAGGTGTTGATAGGGAGAAGGGCAGGGGTAAATGGAGAAAGTGACAAAGGCAAGAAGGACAGGGATGGGGCAGAAAGGAGTAAGGCCATCAGGAAATGGAGGGTAATGAGTACCAATGCCTGTAGTCTGGGCAACAAGCTCCCTGAGCTGGTGGCCTTGATGGAAGACGGATGCCTGGACATCATAGCAGTCACAGAAACATGGTACACGGAGAACCATGACTGGGATGTTAACATACCAGGGTACATAACCTACAGGAGAGACAAGCAGGGAAGAAGAGGGGGAGGAGTAGCTCTCTATGTAAAGAAAGGGATAAAAGCAACTGAACAAAAGAGTAAACAGGGAGAAGAGGAGGCACTGTGGGTCACCTTGGAGACTGGAAAGGGCACCACAATCTGCACAGGGGTTGTGTACAGACCCCCATATCAGGAGGAGGGAATGGACAAGGATTTGATAGAAGGCATTCTTAGAATGGCAGAGAAAGGGGAGATATTGTTGATGAGAGACCTGAATATGTCAGATGTTAACTGGAGCACATTTGCTGCAGCCACATCCACGAGCAGGGCCATTCTTGATGCCCTACAGGTGGCAGGCCTCAGACAGCTAGTTTTGGAACCCACTTGTGAGGAAGCAATCTTAGACCTCATACTCTCAAACAGGGGCAGTGAGAGGATCTCAGATCTAGAAGTGGGTTGCCATCTGGGAACAAGTGACCATCAAACAGTGTGGTTCACGTTAAACTCAGCTACAGAGTCAAGCCATTCAAAAATGAGGGTACTGGACTTTAGGAGGGCTGACTTTGACAAGATGGGAGAGTGCCTCAGAAAAGCACTAGCAAACTGGCTAGGAGGTGTGGAGCAACAATGGGGAATCATCAAAACTGCCATCACAGAGGCAACAAGCTTTTGTGTGAAGCAAATAAACAAATCAAAATGAAAGAAAAAGCCACTATGGTTCTCAAAAGAGCTGGCTGTGAAAGTCAGGAAGAAAAAGATAGCATTCCAGAAGTATAAGGAAACACAGAAGGAGCAGGACAGAGAGCTGTACCAGTTAAGGCAGAAGGAAGCAGGGAGGGAAGTCTGAATAGCAAAGGCCCAAACTGAGGAAAAGCTAGCCAACTCAGTTAGAAGGGATAAAACCTTTTATAGGTACATCAGCGTAGAAAAGACAAAGGGAGGGATAGTGAAGCTGAATAGAATGAACAGTGGGTGGGCAGAGGGGACAGTGAAAAACAGGGATACTGAATGAATATTTCTGCTCAGTATTCACAAAAGAGGAGGGGGAAGTGCCTAATCCAATTAACAGAAGCACTCTTGATAGAGGGGTCGATCCCAGTCCTTTCACAGAAGAAAGGGTTCCGAAAGAACTCCTAAAACTGAAGGTGGACAGAGCAATGGGTCCTGATGGAATTCACCCCAGAATTCTAAAAGAATTAATGGAGGAACTAGTGAAACCACTGGCTACTCTTTTTAATAAATCATGGGAGGATGGTGTGGTACCGAGGACTGGAGGAAGGTGGATTTGATTCCCCTTCACAAAAGTGGGACCAAGACAGAGGCAGGAAACTACAGACCTGTCAGTCTGATCTCTGTGGTAGGGAAAGTGATGGAGTCACTTCTGATTGAAAGAATAGTTGAGTACCTAGAGGCCAGTGGGGCACAGGACCCAAGGCAGCATGGGTTCACAGCAGGAAGGTCATGTTAGATGAATCTAATAGATTTCTTTGACTGGGTGACCAAAGTAGTAGACCAAGGAGGGCTGTGGACATGGCCTACCTAGACTTTAGCAAGGCATTTGACACAGTCCCACAAAAGATTAATAGTCAAATTAACTAGCCTGGGAGTGGGTCCCAGGGTGGTAGCCTGGTAAAACATTGTCTGCACAACAGGACACAGAAGGTGATTGTAAATGGAGTCCTCTGAAGAAGAGGGGTTACTAGTGAGGCCGCAGGGTTCAGTATTGGGTCCAGTCCTTTTAATGTCTTTATAAGTGACATTGCAGAGGGACTGGAAGGAAAAGTATGCCTCTTTGCAGATGACACAAAGATCTGCAACAGGGTTGATACACAAGGAGGTGTGGAAAGGATGAGAAGGGACTTGGCAGAGTTGGAGGAATGGTCAAGAGTATGGCAGCTAGGATTCAATGCAAAGAAGTGCAAAATAATGCACCTGGGAAACAAGAACCAGGGAAGAATACATAATGGGGAAGGTAGTAGCAACAACAAAAAGGAAAGGGACCTGGGGGTAATCATATCAGATGACCTTAAGGTTAGCAAGCAATGTGGAGAAGGCAATAGAGAGGCTGGGGGTATACTGGGATGCATGGGAGGCATCAGCAGCAGAAAACAGGAAGTTGTTATCCCTCTGTACAGACAGTTGGTGATACCCCATCTGGAGCACTGCATCCAGTTCTGGAGATCCCATCTCCACAAGGACATAGACAGGATAGAGGCAGTCCAGAGGAGGGCAACTAAAATGGTGCAGGGTCTGCAAGGCGCTATATGAGGAGAGACTAAAGGAGCTAATATGTATACCCTTGAGGAAAGAAGGGGGGACATGATAGAAACTTTTAAGTACCTCAGTGGAATCAACAAAGTCCAAGAGGGTAGCATCTTTCAGAAAAGAGGCGTGCAAGAACAAGGGACACAATTTAAAGATAGAAGAGGGCAGTTCAGGGGCAATGTGAGGAAGTATTATTTCACAAAGAGGGTAGTGGATGCATGGAACAGCCTTCCTGAGGAGGTTGTAGGGTCTAAAACTGTGGGAGAATTCAAGAATGCATGGGACAGACATAAGGCAATTCTTGTGGGTGGTAGGAAGAAATAGGCTGTTGGTTAACTAGGATCTGCGGCTTATCCTGTAGGTAGGGAAATGGGCAGACTAGATGGGCCAAGCGGTCCTTATCTGCCGTCAAAGTCTATGTTTCTATGTTTCTATGAACTTACACTGGCACAGGGACAGCCGAGGTACTCAGTGGCAATAGCAGCAAGTGCAGACCAGATTTTTAGCTTGCTAAGCCAATATTCAAGAGGTTCAGCCTCAATACTTAGCACCTGCCGGGTCATCAAGATAAGACTGCACCATATGGCATGCAGACAACTGAAGCTCTGTGCTTTCCTCAGGTGGCTGTCATGTGGAGACACCAATGTCCTTTAGCATGGACCAGAGAGGGTTTGTGCCACCACTACTAACTCTGGATAATGAAGGTGAAGGAGCAGACACTGTACTGGTGGAGGAGAAGGATACTGGGTGAAAGATGGTTGAAGCTTGGTGTTTGTCCCCTACAATTGTTTTTTCCTACCCTTACCTCCTACTTATTCATCCAGTTTTAAACCTTGCCATGAAGGATGACCACATAATGATCCTGATCATTCTTCCCACCTGGAAGAAGTGCAGTCATGTCCTTTTCGTACCTGGAATCCAGCAGAGTTGCCAAGATGTATGCCTCGGAGTTGTTAATATGAATGATACGGGGATCATTATCACACAGATGCATGATGAGATCAGCAAGCTGAACTCCAACTGTGTCTGCAGCCACTTTGAATTCCCCCGTTACAGTGCACAGTGCATGGTGTACAACGTGCAGCAATAGTATCACCTGGCTCAAGCATGCATTGTCTACACTCACCACCTGTGTCACCTGTTCCAGTGGTCATAGTACATGGATAACACTATCCATCAAATACTATTGTGATGGAGTCAGTGACATAGCTGACTGTGCTTCCCGATCCATCATGTGCATGATATACTCGTGGAGTGGCTTGTATTGTTCATACAGCTGCTCAAGCATATAGAGAATGGCATTTCAGTGAGTTGGCACATTGAGCTTCAAACGGTGCTGTGGTACATTGTTTGCCTTCTGTAGAGCAGAAAGGTCTGCTCTAGCCAGTGCCGAACGATTACAATGGCTGAAGATTTTATGGCTGACAACCAACATGGCACTAACTGCTTCATGCTCCAGAAAGGACGTCACTATTAGATTCAGCACATGTGCAAAACAGGGTACATGATAAAAGCAGCCATCAGTGATGCCTTTGATGGCATTACGGGCATTGTCACTGGCAATATATGCTGCATTGAATCCATGGGGCTTTAGCCAGTGTGTAATGGCCTTATTAATGTGGGTTAGAATGCTGTCTGATGTATGTGACCCATGCATACTCTCCATGATTAATGTGGCATGCTGTCGACAACCAGTAGTACTGATGCCAGTACTCAGGGGACAAGTAGATGAGGGAAAGGGGTGCAGAGTATATACATGAGGAAAGAAAGCCCAGTGTGCAGTTATGCACATATAACTAACAGTCGATGATGGGCCACTGGTCCAAATGTCCATGGTGAGATGAATGCTGGTGGCTGCTGAGTGTGACGGGGCATTGGACACCATGCATGCAAGGTCATTGTACATAGCTGGAACAGCCTTAGTGCTAAAATACATTCTGCTAGGAAGTTTATATTTAAGCACAGCCTTCTCCATGTAACCCTTGCCTCAATGCTTGCACACAGAGGTTCTTTGTCTTTTAAATTGTTTTTTGTTTTAATTGGGTTCACCACAACATAACCCAGATAGACCATCTTAGGGTAGCTGGTTCATTCCACTGGGGTATCAGACAGACAAGGCATACTGATGAGTCCTGGTAGGACAAAACACGTGTCTATGTCTTCTGTTGGCACCCTTTGCAAACTGTGTGAGAGGCCTTTCGGCACCATGCATTTCTGCTTAAAGTTGAACCAGCATAATATTCTGTGGTGATTTGCATATGTAGCCCATGATGTTTTGCATTGTGGGGGCATGTGTGAGTTTCTATTTCTTCTCCATCAGTTCTCTAAATCCCTCATTCTCAACAAATGAAAATGGAAAAAAGGTCTTTTGCCAGCATCTTGGCCACAGCCGTATTGAGCTCCTTTGTCACTGGGTGTTTACAATGATATTTTGTATTCTTGCTTAATGCTGATTTTATATCTGGCTGCTTAAGCCTCTAAGTATGCTGAACTGTGGGTTGCAGTTTAGCTTTACCAAGTATGGTCGTGTGGCTTTGGCTGACTTCAGTGGTATCAGGGACATGCTGGCACTGCAGAAACCTCTGTAGGGGTACAAATGGATCAACTTGACTAATACCTTCCCGTGTATCTGCACATGTAGGGGTAGAACACAATAAGGGGTCAAAAAGTTACATCATCTACTGGCTATGGACCCTCACTTTCAGTAGTAGAAGTAGACGAACTGGGCTTGGATGCCAACCCCTTATGTTGGGTCCACTTAATGGGGTGCTTGCTCTGCATGTGACTATGCATGCTAGTCATGCCATAGTGTGAACCTGGTTTGCCATGGCTAACTTTGGAACAACAGATGTTGCACACTGCAACTCTGTCATCAGAATCATCAATCACAAAAAATGCCACACCAATGAATGTTCCCCCACAAGCCGGATTTTTGTGGGTGGTGTGGCAGATTGCGATGCTAACATAGACATAGGGGTGGACAAAGTTGTTTTCTTGTCATGCTCCTAATTTCCCACAGATCTCATTTTAGTTACTTCCTGACCCTTGAGCATGACAGCTTGCTGCTTTGGGACTGATGGAAGAGGGATTACTTTCCCTTTGCCAATAACTGTTTTGGCTGCTGCTTGTGGACATGGTGGCTGCCAACTAGGGTCTAATACTGGATCATCACCCTCACAACCATAATCAATACTACCCTCCATGATTTCTGTAATTTCCATTGGAGACGGTAAAGGCTGGCTATATACATCTGCTTCCTCGGTGACATTCTCTTCAACATGAACACTGCCACTAACAGTGTGTTCACTACAAGAATCTTTCTGCTCCTCAAACACATTTGAAAGTGCTATCTGCTGTTGTTCATTATCTACTCCCCCAACAGTAACTGGTCCTGCAACACGCTTACTGTCATCTTCTGTCATACTGCCTGCTACTGTACCAAAACTCTCCTTGCACTTACTCACTACCAGCTCCAGAGTTAAATCATGGTGGGTCTCCTGGGCCTGAGACAGTTGACTACTTTCAGGCTCATCCTGAGACCCCTGGGACTCACACAATAGTGTGGCAACATCAAATGCAGTCTTTTTAAGCTTCTGTTTAGAGCAATGAACTACACCAGCATTGGGAGTAGGAGTAGCAGTACTGCGCTGAGTGCTAAAGAAGCTTGAGGGTTTGATTCCCTGTGAAGCCAACACTGGCACAGCATGCAATCTGGATGGCATTGTAGTACCAGTAGAACTGGCAGTGCAGCTAACTGTAGCCCCTTCCAAAGAACCCTCTCCATGCCCTAGTTCTGACACCCTTTTGACTAATGCAGTACCTATGACACTTAAGCAATAAGGCACGACAAGGTGTGTGTTATTGTGTAATAACGTCACTCCTGGGGTGGGTGCGGAAGCCGAGGCGAAGCGTTCTTCCTACGGTAACGTTATTACAATAACACTGGAAATGTATACTATTCTCTAATGGCTCGTTTTAAAATAATATTAAAAAGTAAAAAAAAAAAAAAAAAAAAAAAAACATTATATTTGTGTTATTTTTGTATGACAGGCATACTTTGTAAATAAAAGAAAAAGTAGTCCAGTAGGTGGTGCTGCTGGCAATTTTGTGTGTTTTTTGTGCTTGGTTCCTGGTTTGGTAAACCCCCAACATAGTTGTCGTTACATGGCAGCTTTTAATGAGTGTGTTGCCACTGTTTATCCTGGAAGCACTTGAAAATTATTGTTTTATTTCCCCCGTGAAGGATAGATGGACACAACAGATGAGCACGGAGCCGAGAGGTAACTTCCGGTTTCCTGAAACGCTCGGTAACTGAATATCGGTCAGAACCTGTGAGTTATAGGTTTTTATTTTGATTTTGGGAAACAGGTTTTTGAAAATAGGGAAACTGTGGGGTTTGCCGAGAAAGAAAGTATTTGAAATGGGACTGTATGGAAACGGCTGTGTGCGTGAGGTTCACAGACCGAGGCAGCTATAGTAAAAGCTGTCATTTCTTTTGAATTTTGCAGTTTTGTTTAATACCTGAAGGACCAAGGCAGTTAGGCAGGAACATGTGTGTTTTGGGGGAGGGCGAGTGTGGCTATGCTGTGGCTTCAGGAACTGTTGGCTTCCAGTGGCTTGCATGGACAGGGAGGTTTTGTTTCAGTGTTCTCCGGTCACTTCTGTGCCTGCACTTCATACAGTGATGTTATTGTTCAATAACATCACTGTGGCAGACGCACAGTGACCAATCAGGATTGGGGAAATTTTCTTGCCATTGTATAATTTTACTTTTTTCACATCCTCCACGCTTACCACTGTCTTTGCCTGACATCTTTATGCCTGTACTTTGCTGGACCCTAAAATACCAGAAAGTATTACAGAAATTAAAGAGACACTAATAAACAGACAGACTGCAGAAGACAGAATAACACAAGATATTGTGTTATCCAAAAAATTATAAACTATCTGTGAGACTGTGACACAGCAGTTAAGTACAGATAACAGGAAGCAAATTATATTTCTTCCACTGAAGAAACTGGTGGATTTAATCACTCAAAAGACTGTTCTGTGCTGCACAACTAACACAGCTCTTCCCTCTTCAGAAATCAACTTAATAGTGAGTAGCTATGAAGTAAGGAATGTGTGCTGCCTCCTCACCCCTTCCCCTGAACCTCATGTGGCTGCAGAGTTGAAAAGCATGAGATCAGAGGTTGTTGTGGTGTAATTTGATCTTTCCGTGGATTTTCAGTGCATAGTTGTGGAATTTGCATTGAACTGCAGACTTTTAATTAAGGCTACACATTAAGTGACTGCAGAACTGAAAGCAATGTGATCATCACTAGTTGCAGAAAACAATAGCCTTACCCATGAGATTTCTGACATAACAGCGGAATTCAAGGCTGTACACCATGTGACTGCAGAACTGAAAATCACATACTCAGAGCTACATGTGGAAACAATTGAACTTTTTATGACATTTAGGTGCTAACTGCAGATGTTTTTTGATACCACAGAATTCTAAGAAGCACAATATACAACATATCAGCATAACAAATTAGAAATATAAAAAAAATTACTTTAGGATGACACAGTTAAGGTGCTCAACAGACAAAGAGATTGCATTCAGTATGTGGCCATTGCAATTAAGATACCACCTTCAGAAAATGAAATATAGAAACACATTGATGGTGGGGCAAAACATTCCACATTTTACATTCAAATAGCGGGAAAAAAACCTGCTTTTGTGAAATTATTAACCAGAAGCATTAGTTCTGCAGTTTTAACAAAACATACGCGTGTATAAGTGACTTTTTCGCAGAACTAGGTGGAAATCCACATGTCTCCGGCAAAAGTTCAGAATTCCGCCACAGGAGGAAGAGCAGAAAATTCTGATAAATTTTCAATATTTTGCGGAACTTCTGCTATGGTGGAAAGCTGCACTTTCACCCATTCCTATTGGATTTGTTTGAACCACACAAGATATTCATTACTGGATGTGGTGAAAATGCACACTTTTAATTCCTTGATGACACAGACTGGTTGCTGTCTGTTGCCTTTCTGTGTGACATTACTCAGCACTTAAATGACTTAAATGTGACTTTGAAGGACAACAATAAAATGGTATATGAATTATATTCAGCTGTCACATCATTTTCTTGTACACTGCAAGTTTTGTACAACAATGTTATGAAGGGTAAATTATGCATTTTCCTTGTGTGCAAAGAATCCTTGTGCATAATCCATCCTTCGTGAAAGTGACTGAAATGGAAGACATTTTTTAAGAAATGCCTGATTAAGCTGACCTGCTTATGGAATTTGTGAAGCTGAAGAACTCTGGTGAAATGAACAGAGAATTCTGGCAAAACAACAAAGTCCTCTTTTGGAAATTAGTGAGCCATCTTCCTCATATTGCAAAATTAGCCAGGCAATTTATTTCAACGTTCCCATCAGCCTACAGATGTGAAGCATCCTAGGCTGTGCTATCTCAGATTAAAATTAACAGGTGAAATTGAGTCAGTCGCCAACACACAGAAGAATGCCTTTGAATTGCAGTGACCACGACAGAGCCTGACTTCTCAGCACTTGTTTCAAAAACGGAGTGCCATATATAAAGCTGACAGTCATGCTATTAAATCATTGTGTTATTTAAGCAATAAGGCATGACACAGTGTGTGCTAATAGTATCGTCCACTCCTGGGCGGGTTGAACCGACGAGGCAAAACACGAGTCGCCATCCCCCATGAGTGGCGTTATTGATATAAAATGGGTCAAAAATGCTGCAAACTGATTGGCTGAAAGGACCTTCCAGCCGTGTCCTTATCAGCTGATATCTATGCCAACGGCACTTTTCTTCCCTGGCGACCTCACAACAAGGAAATATCAGTAACCTCCCTGATGTTTAAACTGCTTTTACAGACAAGCACACACAGTGCCCGTTGCTCCTGCCATTCCTCAACGCAATGTCCGTTACTTGTGCCACCATTTACAGTGCGCATCACCACAAGAAAACAATTTCTTTTAATTGGTTTGCTTTCCCTGCTAAAAAAAATAACAATTACTGACCCCAGCAGCAAGACAAGTTTATCTGGTAAGCATTGCGAGTCCCGCGTGGCACGGCTTTCAAACTGTCATACTTGCTCCTCCAGAACTCACCAGACCAGATGCTATACTGCTCCTCTACCATATCCCACAAAACCGTTAGTTATTTATATTAATTTATTTAAATCTCACACTTCAGACCGAGCTGCTGAAACGCGGAAACCAGAAGCGCTATCACAGCAGTCCCAGAAAGCTATCACGGCAGTCTAAATACAGCGGTAGCAGGGACATGCTGCTCCCAGTCTCATGGAGTCATAATTTACACTGCACATTATTACCACAAAAACACTTTTTAATCCTTTGCTTGCCCTCATAAAAATAACGTTTTATGCCACATTTGAATTAAAAAACTGTCACCTGTCTGTTGAAAAGCCATCCCGATCCAGTGGGCATTCAGCGTATGCTGCCAAACAGCGACTTTCAAATCATAGCGAAAACCTGCTCCTCAGTCAGTTCTTATAAAATAAAACATATGTTCATGAAAGAAATATTATAATGTCTAAAACACAGTACCATAGGTTTAAGTGTAGTGAGGAACCAAAACTGCGACCATCTTCTGAGTCTCTGTTTTGTGTGCGGGGGGGGGGGGGTCACAGACTATCACAGAACTGCTTATGCAGTAGCTGTCGAGAAACATCACACGCTCCCTGTAACTGACTGGGCAATCGTTCACTCCATAAAAATGTAGACAAAGAAAAAAAATGTTAATAAAAAACTAAATTAACCCTGCTATACAAGAGCTTCAGTGCATGCCTATATAGTATACCGACAGACAAGCACAAAAGCCCTGTACTTACTTTTAAGGAAGTAGCTATATTCCAATACAATAAGGACTACTTTTCTCTTTCTACTAATATGCTCACATGTTTTTACTCTATATTTATGCACTCTTTTCTGTGCATTTTAATTGGTTTCTTTTACTATGGGACCCATTTTATAAGCGCAATAACACCTCCGAGGTGTAGTTTATCGCCTGATAAGAGCACGGCCAGTGGCATAAGGCACTCGGCGCAAGTGCCTCGTGCCTTAGTACACCCCTGGGCATGCTCTTATCAGGCTATAAACCACACCTCATCATGTGTTATTGCTTACATAGCACACACCCTGGAGTGCCTTATTGCTATTATACAATGGCTTGTTGTGAAAAAATAAAAAATATTTTTAAGAAGTGTGTTTTTATTACATTTCTATTGGTTTTTTTTCACCTGTGGAAGGCATATATGGTGAAACAAGGAAAGTAGTCCCCACTAGGTGGTGCTGGTTCTGCATGCTTCCCAGCCCCTGTATGTTCCTCGTAGGTGCTGAGTGTTTATTTTGGTATAGGTGTCTCTGTCACATACCCCCCCGATACTCACACAATTATTGTGGCCATATAGTTTAGTTGTGCTGCTTTCGGTGACAGTTCTGTTAGCGAGCAAAGAAAGGTGCGCGTGCTGAGGCAGTCACGAACAGTGAACGGCATTTTGAAAGTAAAGCCGTGTCACCAGTCATCTCTTCCATTTAGAAGCAGCAGTTGTTTGTTTCTCCTTCTGGTTCTCCCAGTACTACTGGCATATACTGGGAGAAGATCCATGACAGTTCTGATAGCGAGGGAAGAAGGCAGCATGCGCTGAGACAGTCACGAACAGTGAACGGCATTTTGAAAGTAAAGCCGTGTCACTGCTCGTACTGGTCATCGCTTCCATTTAGAAGCAGCAGTTGTTTGTTTGTCCTTCTGGTTTTCCTGGTACTACTGACATGTACTGGGAAAAGAAAACAATAGTAAAATAAGCTTGATATGTGGGCATGTGAATCCATGTCATCGCCAGGGTAGTGCAGCAGGGAGGAGTATCTTTAACTGTGCTGCGGTCACATTTGTGTTTGCCCTAGATGCAGTGATGTTATTGTCTAATATCATCACTGTCTCTATGGGTCAGTAGCCTATCAGAATCATATGATTTTTCTTTCCATTGTATAATTAAGCAATAAGGCATGACAGGGTGTTGTATATCATGGGATATCATCATGCCTCGGGTGGTTGGGCATGAGGCCACAGGCCTAGTGCATCCAATGACCCGAGAAGTGATGATATCCCATGATATACCACACCCTGGAGTGACTTATTGCTATTATGAACTGAGTTAGACTTTTCATAAATAAAAAAATTAAACAAACAGGTTTTTAAACATTTTATGAACAAGTTTTTGGGTGATGTAGGAGTACATTTTGAAATAATAGTTCTCAGACAGAACAGAGCAAGGAGGCTGGTGGCACCAGAACTTTTTTGAAGCCGTGATGATGTAGCCTGATATCATCATGGCTTCAAAGAGCTCTCTGCCAATCAGATTCCTCTATTTACGTTCCTCAGTTCATAATAATAATAAACAGTGTGTCATTGATAGTTAGCTGTCAGACTGTACAAATGTTTTAGTAAATGCAATAAACGTTTATCAAATTATTGTTTATTATACCTTTGAAGTGCATGTGTCAGTTTGGTGTATGTTGTGGCTCTTTGGTTAATGCTGACCACTTATGTGGCTCCAGTGCCAGTCAAGACTGAGTATCACTGCATTAACATCACTAGGTTAAACTTTTCTTGGTAGGATGGGGGGTCAGGGTCTTTCCAATGATGAAGCAGCACTCTTTTGGCTGCTACAAGGGCCCAAGTTTCCTGTAAAAGTTGACATTTAGTCGGGACAGTATCCAGCTGGTGAAGCCCTATGAGTGTGAGTTGTGAATCATGAACCTCTAAATCAGGAATCACTTTGGTTCAAGTAGCCCAAACTTTGGCCCAATATTAATCTAAAGCTAGTCATGTTCATAGGACATGAGTCAGCGTGGCCTGAGGGAAAGCACATTTCCAGCAATCACTTTGATCAAGTAGACTGACTCTATATAGCCAGTGGGGAGGGGATCCTGCAGGCCCAGTAAACGATTTTTTATTGCAGTATCTTTGCTTGTAGTTCACAGGTGGTTATGTAGGAATTATGCCACACTGGTGCCCACAACTGAGAAGGAATTGTTAGATCAAGCTCTAATTCCTATTTCCCTCTAGGGCCGCTGGCTGGGAGTGGAGGGAGAGTTCTTGCCCTAAAGGTCTTGAATTTGGCTGTGAGATATTGTGCAGATTTCAAATGGGCAATCCAGCCATCAAGTGGAGTAGGCTGCAGTAAACTATGATCAGGGGCTACATAACTTTTTAGCATACTGCACAATTATAATTATCTCCAAAATTGAGAATAAGGTAGGTGATATGTAGTCCAGAGATCCTCAAAGGAATACAAAAGACCCGAGTCAGGATGATAGGGGTCCTTTAGATCTGGGACACCCCTGTCCTCCCATTCTTTCCAGTAAATTGGTTGACCATCAATTGTCAGGCATGGGTTCCACCAGATGGTCCAAATAGGTGCGTTTTGTAGATTCCAGCCCAGTTGTTTACTATATTCATCTCAAATATGATTAATATAACAAGAGCAGGGTGAGATAGCTGCTCAAACAGACCAGTCTGGAGATATCAAGACATAGACTACTGGTATCTGGCCCTGGGTAAATTCCAAGGACACCCAGCCCTGAATGGGGGTGGTCAACTATGGAGCATAACAAACTATGGCCTGTCAAAATATTGTGAGGTCATGGTAGTGTTTCAGATCTGGAATCCCAAAACGTCCATCCCTCAAGTGACTTTGAAGGGTTTTGAGTTTTATTTTGTGGGGGTTTCCCTGCCCAGATAAAAGTGGTCAGTTTAGCAGAAGGGCATTGAAAACGTTACCTGGTAGGGGGATAGGCAACTTGGCTAATATATACTGGAGTTTGTGGAGTGCTATGAACTTCAAAACATTGACCTTACATAGAAACATAGAATTTGATGGCAGATAAGGACCGCTTGGCCCACCTGGTCTGCCCATTTCCCCTATCTAACGGATAAGCTGTAGATCCTAGTTAACTAACAGCCTTCTTCCTCCTACCCCCCCACTAGAATTGCCTTATGTCTGTCCCATGCATTCTTGAATTCCCTGACTATTTTTGACACTATGACCTCTTCAGGAAGTCTGTTCCATGCATCTACAACCCTCTCTGTTAAGAAATACTTCCTCACATTACCTCTGAGCCATCCCCCCATAATCTTCAAATTGTGTCCCCTTGTTCTTGCACATCTCTATTTCTGAAAGATGCTACCCTCTTGGACTTTGCTGATTCCCTTGAGGTATTTGAAAGTTTCTATCATGACCCCCCCCTCATTTCCTCAAGGCTATATATCTTAAGCTCCTTTAGTCTTTCTTCATATGTCTTCTGGTGCAGACCCTGCACTATTTTGGTTGCCCTCCTCTGGACAGCCTCCACCCTGTCTATGTCTTTGTGGAGATGGGGTCTCCAGAACTGTACGCAGTACTTCAGATGTGGTCTTACCAACTATCTATAAAGAGGGCCAACAACTTCCAGTTTTCTACTGGTGATGCCTCTCCCTATGCATCCTAGTATCCTCCCAGCCCTCCTTACTGCCTTCTCATATTGCTGGCCCACCTTTAGGTCATCTGATATGACTACCCGCAGGTCCCTTTCCATTTTTCTGTTGTCAGTATCTCAGCCCTCATTGTTTACTCTTCCTCTGGGTTTTTGTTTCCCAGGTGCATTACTTTGCACTTCTTTGTGTTGATTCTAAGCTGCCATACATTTGACCATTCCTTCAACCTTTCCAAGTCCCATTTCATCCTTTTCGTCCCACCTTGCATATCAATCCTGTTGCAGATCTTTGTGTCATCTGCAAAGAGACATACTTTCCCTTCCTGTCCTTCTGCAATGTCACTTTTAAAGACAATAAAAAGGACCGGCCCCAACACTGAACCCTGCGGTACCCCACTAGTAACCCCCCTTTCTTCACTGTGGACTCCATTTACTATTACCCACTGTGTCCTGATGTCCAGCCAGTGTGTTACCCAGGCCACCACCCTGGGAACCACTCCCAGGCTGGCTACTTTGTTTATTCATCTTTTGTGTGGGACTGTGTTAAATGCCTTGCTAAAGTCTAGGTAGGCCATGTCCACAGCCCCTCCCTGGTCTACTACTTTGGTCACCCAGTCAAAGAAATCAATTAGATTTGTCTGACATGACCTTCCTGTTGTGAATCCATGCTGCCTTGGGTCCTGTGCCCCACTGGCCTCTAGGTACTCAACAGTTCTTTCCTTCAGAAGTGATTTCATCATTTTCCCTACCACTGAGGTCAAACTGACAGGTCTGTAGTTTCCTGCCTCTGTCTTGCTCCCACTTTTGTGAAGGGGAATCACATCTATCCTCCTCCAGTCCTCAGGTAACAAACCATCCTCCCATGATTTATTAAAAATGGTAGTCAGTGGTGTTAATAGTTCTTCCCTTAGTTCTCTTAGAATTCTGGGGTGAATCCCATCAGGCCCCATTGCTTCATCCACCTTCCTTTTTAAGAGTTCTTTTCTTCTGTGAAAGGACTAATATCAACCCCCCATCCAGAGTGCTTCTATTGACTGGATTAGGTATCTCCCCTCTTCTCCATTGTGAATACTGAGCAGAAGTATTCATTCAGTATCCCTACTTTTTCACTGTCACTCTCTGCAAAACCACCTTCCTCTTTATTAAGCCTCAGTATCCCTACCTTAGTCTTTCTTTGCTCCCTAATGTACCTATAAAAGGTTTTATCCCCCTTCTTAACCGAGTTGGCTATCTTTTCCTCAGTTTTGGCCTTTGCTATTCTGACTGCCTTCCCTGCTTCCTTCTGCTTTAACTGGTACAGTTCTCTGTCCTGCTCCTTCTGTGAGTCCTTATACTTCCTGAATGCTATCTTTTTCTCCCTTACCTTCCCTGTCATTTCTTTTGAGAACCATAGTGTTTTTTTTCTTTCATTTTGATTTGTTTATTTGCTTCACACAAAGGCTTGTTGCCTCTGTGATGGCGGTTTTGATGTTTCTCCATTGTTGCTCCACTCCACCTTCTTGCCTGTTTGCTAGTGCTTTTCTGAGTCACACTCCCATTCTGACAAAATCAGCCCTCCTGAAGTCCAGTACTTTCACTTTTGTATGACTTGACTCTACAGCTAAGTTTAACATGAACCACACTGTTTGGTGGTCACTTGTTCCCAGATGGCTACCCACTTCAAGATTGGAGATCTTCTCTCCGTCCCCATTTGAGAGTACCAGGTCTAAGATTGCTCCCTCCTGAGTGGGTTCCAAAACTAGCTGTCTGAGACATGCCCCCTGTAGGGCATCGAGAATGGTCCTGCTCTTGGATGTGGCTGCAGCAAAGGTGCTCCAGTTAACAACTGGCATGTTCAGATCTCCCATCAGCAATATCTCCCCTTTCTCTGCCATCCCAAGGATGCCTTTTATCATTTCCTTGTCCATTTCCTCCCCCTGAGATGGGGGTCTGTATACAACCCCTGTGCAGATTGTGGTGCCATTTCCAGTCTCCCGGGTGACCCACAGTGCCCCCGCTCCTCCCTGTTTACCCTTTAGTTCTATTGCTTTGATCCTTTCCCTTACATAGAGAGCTTCTCCTCCTCCTCCTCTTCTTCCCTTCCTGTCCCTCCTGTAGATTGTGTACCCTGATATGTTGACATCCCAGTCATGGTTCTTTGTGTACCATGTTTCTGTGACTGCCACACTATCCAAGCATCCCTCTTCCATTAAGGCCACCATTTTGTGGAGCTTTTTTCCTAGACTATGAGCACTGGTACTCATTGCGCTCAATTTTATATGGCTTTATTTCTTTTTGCCCCATCCCTCTACTTACTGCCTTTGTCTTTTTCTCCATTTACCCCAGCCCTTATTTCTATAGACTGCTCTACCTTGGTGTTTACCTCACTAACTATCCTTATTTCTTTGGCAGAGCTAGGATTTCCCTTCTCCTTTTCAGTGCCTCCCCCCTTGGCTAGTTTCAATGCTTGCCAATGAAGCATTTAAATGTATCACTTAGGATCCTAGTTCCCCTCCTGGATAGGTGCAGACCATCAAACCTGTATATGCCTGCATCCCTCCAGGTGGAGCCCCAGTCCCCAAAGAAGCCAAATCCCTGAGCTATGCACCAGTTTTTCAACCAGTCATTGAATCCCATAGTGCAGAGTACCCTAGTCTCATCCATGCCATGGAAAGGTAGCACTTCTGTGAATGTTACCATGTGTGCTACTTGTCTAAGGCCCCTCCCCACTTCCACAAACTCCTGTTGCACTGCTCTGATCCCATTCTCAGCCAAGTCATTTATCCCTAGGTGGATAATTACATCCAACTCACTCCCCCTTGCAGCTGCTCCCATGATCCTGAGGATTTGTTTCTTGTCCTTCCAAGCCATGGTGCCAGACAGGCACCTTACCTCCTTTCCCCTCTTGCCCCCAGTTCTGCTCCCCTAACAATTGAGTCTCCCACCAGGAGTTATTTCCTTCCCTTGTGGGGTCCTGTGCAACCATTCTGTTAGTCTCCATTGTGGAGGTTCCCAGCATCCTCCTTGGTCTCCACTGTGGGTGCCTCCATAGAGGAACCATGCTCCACCAGGCTGGTGAATGAATTGTAGAGAGGCACAACCAGAGGGATGGACCTCTGTTCCACCATGCTCACCCCCCCTAAGCCCACCGTGGTCCAACCACTCCTCTTTCTTGGCAACCTCTGAGGTAGTGGTGGTGGCCTGGGTGGTCCCTGAGTGGGGGAGCAGGTTTCCCAAATCCTTGCCAGGTCAGCATGGAGATGAACAACCTCCTCCCTCAGACCAGAGAGGTGCCTGTAAATAGGGCAGCAATGCAGTCTGCAGAATGTCTCCCAGAAGACTGCTGCACCACAGCCAGTGCATCGCACTACTCCCCGCATGTCTGTTTCACTTCCTGTTACAGATGCATTTTTTTTTGTTCTTGTTTTAGTGTTTGCAAGCTTGTGAGTGCCTCTATTCCCTATTCAGTGTGCTGTGCCTTTAAGGATATGAAAAGGTGTATGTTGTTAGCAGTTTTGTGGAAGTGATGTCAGAACTCCTGCTATAAAGGAAGTTATGCATTTGGGGTCGGTGGGGTGAGAGGCAGAGTGGGTGGTAGTAAACCTATGCTTTCCAGAAACAATCAACTACATCTCTGACCCTCCAACCCAGAGAGTGCCTTCCTTCCTTTCAGATACTAATTTCACAGAAGTTAAGTAACAAGTTTTGTTACAAATGACTGCAAATATCTCCCAGCTACAGTTCCTCCATGGCAAATTAAAGTTAATCTAAGAAAAGTCAACCCCAAAAACACAATCAATACTAGCTACTTACATAGGTCCAAAAAGTAATAATTCAATTCAGTGCAGTCTAGAAAATAACCTCCTTGATTTAAGGAAGCTTTGACTGCCTTCTCTCTCACTCTGTCTCACCAAGAGAGAAATCATATGGGCCATTCACCACAATAAGTCATAGTCCAAAGTGTCTAGCATAAGTTCAGCTTTTGCAGTGGCTATTGCTGGAATAGTGGCCTTAAGGTTAATGACCTGACAAACTACTCCAGCTGGAGACCACTGGTAGGGATAAGATGTAAACAGAGCAGAAACGACTCATTAAGGGCAAAATCTGTAATTTTGAAACATAGAAACATAGTGAGACCTTCAGCTTCTATCCAGACAACGCAAAGTAGACTGATATAACATCTTGCACAGCTGGCAAAGAGGTGGGGTGATTTGACAGAAATAAAGTAATGTCATCTGCAAATAATGAGACCTTGTGGTGAACTCCTTTTACCACAAGTCCTGCAAATGATTTATCTGCTTGGATTTTAAAAGTCAAAGATTCTATAGCCAAAAAAAGAAGGAAGGTGATAGGGGACAGGGGACAGCCTTGTCTAATCCCTATAGGGAGAGGGAAAAAGGGTGCTGTCACTGTGTTAGGACAACTACTGATGGGGAAGTGTAAAGGAGTCATACCAGGGAGACAAAGAAGGATGGGAAGCCAAATCTGGCTAGTTCATTAAGCATGTACTCCCATTCCACCCAGTCAAAGGCCTTTTCAGCATCAAGTGACAGGGTGGCCACAAGCTGAGACAGGTTGTAAGCTTCCCAAATAACGTCCAGGGCTCTGTGATTTCTGTCAGATCTCAATCTCCCCAGGAGAAAAGTCAACTTGATCTGGGTGTATTAGGGAGGTTATAAAGGTTCCATTCTTTTAAACAGTACTTCTGCAAAATGTTTTCATCTGCACTGATCAGAGAGATTGATCAGAATTGGGAACAGAGGATGCTGTCTTGTCCCTTCTTAGGCATAAGTGTAATAATGGCCTGTGAAAAGGAGGGGGGTAGGACACCTCTGTCCCAAGCCTCATTGAAAACCAGTGTGAGTTTTGGGGCTACTAGGTCTACAAAAGTAAGATAAAATTCAGAGGGGTAGCTGTCAGGCCTCAATGACTTGCCCTGTGCCATACCCCTGATGGCCTCAGTGACTTCCTCTGTCCTGATGTGGGCCTTAAAAGTAGAAAGGCAATGCTAAGGTATTTGTAACAGAAGAATCTTAGTATAGAAGGCTGACAGGGGATAGTGAGACTTAAAGGGAAGGGTGTTCTGGTAAAGGGTGACTTAGAGAAAGTGGACTTGCTGAACATGTACTTCTGTTCAGCATTTATGGTAGAAAATTAGGGTAAGGGGCAAGAGTTGTATGGGAAAGGCACTGGGGGCAAAGGGTGGACTCTAGCCTGTTCAGGAAGGACAGGGTATGGGAGGAATTGGGTAGGTTAAAGGTGGATAAGGCAATGGGTTTTGACTCCTTACATCCTGGAGTGCTTCAGGAGCTAAGGGAGGAACTGGCAACACCATTGACTAGACTGTTTAATCTGGCACTGGAAATGGGGAAGGTTCCAGATGACTGGAGAAGGGTGAATGTGGTGCCAATACACAACAGCGGCAGCAGGGAGGAGGTGGGAAATTATCATCCAGTCAGCCTTACAACAGCAGTGGGAAAGACGATGGAGGGACTCCTTAAGGAAAGTGACAGACGGCAGAGGGTGATGGTAAATGGAGAGCAAATCAAGGATTAAAGACTGACAAGTGGGGTGCCCCAGGGGTCAGTATTGGGGTCCCATCCTCTTTAACATCTACATCAGTGATATTGCAGATGGACTGATTGGGAAGTTGTTCCCATTTGCAAATGATACGAAGATTTGCAATTCAGTGGACATACCAGAGGGAGTTAAAACTATGATGGAGGACCTGATAAAACTTGAGGTATGGTCTGAAAGCTGGCAACCGATGTTTAATGCAAATAAATGCAGAATGATGCACATAGGGTGCAAGAACACACAGGCCAAGTACACACTGGGGGGAGAAGAAGTTATGGAAACAGAATAGGAGCGGGATCTGGGGATCATCATTTCAGGCAACCTAAAGGTGGTCAATCAATGCAATAAAGTGGTGGAAAAGGCAGCTTGAATACTGGCATGTATAGGGAGGGGTATATCAAGCAGAAGGAGGGAGGTACTAATGCCCATTTACAGGTCCATGGTGAGACCCCCACTAAGAGTATTGGGTCCAGTTCTGGAGACCATACCAATGTAGGGATATAGATAGGGTGGAGGAGGAGGGTGACCAAAATGGTAATTATTATTTTGACTCCAGATTTTCAACATAGCCTTCTTATTACCCCACCTCATGTATGTAATAGCTGTTATTTTTCAAATCCTGCCGAAAAGGTGTTTTCACACCTGTGGTATGGAATGGCATTACAGATGCGCAGAATTACTTTTTGCAAGAATTTGAAACATTTCTGAACTGGGTACATGAGGTGGGGTAATAAGCTAGCTATGCTGACAGTTTGTGCTCAAAATATGTAAAAAATAACAAAGTTATGAGAATTCATTGCAATTTCACTACACACGCTCATTAATTTGGAAATTGTTCAATATGTTACTCCAGATTTATAGCCATCTTATTACCACACCTCATATATGTCACAGCTATCATGTTTTAGATCCTAGCCAAAAAGTGTTTTTGCACCTGTGCTGCGGAATGGTGTTACAGTTGCTCAGAATTATGTTTTCGTGGGGATTTCACAGTTTTCTGCACTCCCATCCCTCCATAGATACGTATATGTATGTAGCCATGGATGCACAGGGCCATCAGGGTCCTGAGCTTCCATTAATAGGACAATAGTGACCAAATTGTCAGAAAAGCCATCTTATTACCACAACTCATGTACCCTGGTACAGAAAATTTCGAATCCACTCCAAATCATAATTCTATGCAACTGCAACACCATTCCGTACCACAGGTGTGAAAACACATCTTGGGTAGGATTTGAAATATGACAGCTTTGACATACATGAGGTTGGGTAATAAGAAGGCTATGTTGAAAACCTGGGATCAAAATATTTAACATTTCTGAGGTTATGAGTGAGCCTACTGAAATTGCTATGAATGGTCATAACTTTGGCATTTTTTCATATTTTAACCCCCAAATTTTGAGCATAGTGATATTATCCCACCTCATAATTGCCATAGGTGAAAAATTTCACATCTGTGCCAAAATGCCATTCTGTGCCCAAGGTGTGAAAACACATCTTTGACAGGATGTGAAAAATGACAGCTATACTCTCCATGAGGTGGTGTGAAAAAATGGC